>CM037073.1:47499946-49899946 GCA_020882685.1 Aphelinus atriplicis
AGAACGTACTTGAGATTTTTTTTCTCGGCTCCTAGAAGTCCAATCGCAAAACCGATACGTACGTTTGTGGACATTGTATTGAGGAACCCTCAAAAAAATTTTCAGCCCAAACCACTGAAAATAAGTCTCAATTATTCACCTCCTCCTGCATCACGTTTCCACCTTAATTCGTGCAACGTCATAAAAACATCCATTTGATTCACACGAAGTAATTAGCATACATGCGATGTATGCGTGGGAGGATGTGTATGTGTGTGTGTGTGTGTGTGCACACATCCTTCCACTATATATTGCATATATGCTGAATGCTCAGTCTGAATCAAATGGATGTTTTTATGCGTTGCAGAATAAAGGTGGAAACGTGATGCAGGAGGAGGTGAATAATTGAGACTTATTTCCAGTGGTTTGGGCTGAAAATTTTTTTGAGGGTTCCTCAATACAATGTCCACAAACGTACATATCGGTTTTGCGATTGGACTTCTAGGAGCCGAGAAAAAAAAATCCCAAGTACGTTCTAAAAAATTGAAAAAAATTTTTTACAGTGAAAAAAATTATTTTCCGGGGTGGTCGATACGTCATTGAAACCGCCGTAAAAAAATGAATTAGAATATAAATTTACAGCCCCGTACGATTTTTTTCAACCATGTTAAAAATTAGGTAGGCTACCCCCTTAAAGGATGGGAATTGAGCGTTTGGCACTCAGTTTATGTTTTTTAACGGTGCAGGTGGAAACTGTCGTTTGTACTTCCTAATACAATGAAGTGAATATTTCAGTGAGAGAATTGTTTTATTCATTGTTATATTATTTATCATTTGCTGTATTGTTTGTTTTTTTGAAGAACGCAGCCCAATGAGACCAGTGAAATTTTGTTGGCTAAACGTTGCTACTTTTAAATATGAAGTTGAACCCATTTAAATTACCGAGGATTTTGGTCGTCTGAATCATTTGTGAAACCAATTATCAAATAATGAAAAGCGTGCCAAATTACATGAAAACCTGCTTATTATTGATTAGTAAACATTTGACTAGTTCAAGTCGAGGCGGGATCAATGACGATTGAAATAAAATGAATACAAAATTTTCATACTGATATTTTTATTTGAAAAATTACAAAATGGATATTTATTTCTCACGACATCTAAAATATTAAATCACAGAGCTTCAACATATTTATTATATTGGAATGCTTGTTAGAATGCATGTTCCATAACATTTAATAAACGATGCTTTTATAAATTCCAATCGCAAAAATACATTAATTATACGTCTCATATACAATGTATTTGTTAAGAGATGGTAGGCATATTCATTTCGTCATTCAAGATTAGTTAGTCAAAAACGATTATTTTTTAGAAATCATTTCAATATATTGTTGTTTTCGTAAGTACAATTGTAACAATAAGAACATTTTCCATAATCAACAACATTCAAACTTTGATAAAGCCTCAACTTGTATGATTGAAGTACTTTTAACACTTGGTGATTCATAATTATTGAAGAATCGATTATTACTTATTGTCGATTATTAAGTACTATTCAGTCATTCGCTTATATTGTACCTAAGCATACTCTTATTTGTATTTATATCGGAATATGATGAAGCTAGAATATAAATAAATATTAATCTTGACCTGAATTTTTCAATACAGATAACAGTTTGTTAGCAACTTCTCTTTGTTTATTTACAATTGCAACTTGAACCATTGACTTATTTTCATAATTGCGCGCGTTCATAATGGCTCCCAAGTCATTATTACTTATCATATTCAATTGTTTTTGAAGATCCATACTAGATCCACTCTCCACAATTTTAAATATATCATCGATTAATTCTAAAAGATTAATAATATTAGAGTTTTTGGAAAGAGACAAAGGTGTTCTACCCTTGATGTCTCTGGATTCATAAATTGCATTGTACTTTAATAACAGTTTAGCCATCTCAAAATCGCCCTTTATAGAAGCTAAATGAAGTGCAGTAAAGTGATTACCTGGAATACTATTATTGATATAGTCGTTCAACTGCTTTTGATTCGCGTACTTCAATAAAACTTGAGCAGCCTCTATATTATTATTGATAACAGCTAGGTGTAAAGGTGTCGAGCCGTCTACAGGAGCAACATCAGTGATATTCGCACCAAAGTCCAGTAGCAGACTCGTGATGTCGGCATTTCCCGCAGAAGCAGAAATGTGCAGAATCGTCCAACGTTCGTCGTTCGATTTGATTTTGAATTCGTAATCAACATCCGCTCCATTTTCCAAAAGATATCTCACCGTTTCAATATCGCCATCGCACACCGCTGTTCTCAAGTTCTCCGTGCTATCCTCTAACAAACTCACCCGACCATCGCAACCAAACTCACTGAGAATTTTCATCAGCATCTTGGAATGCCGTTCGCTCTCCGAGATTATATGGCTGAGAGATTCGTCCGGCTCGACGGCTTCTTTTTCAGCTGAAATTTCCGAAAAAAGCAACAACGATCTATTGTAATTTTTCTTGTCAAAGTACGCTCGAGCCAGATTGTACTTATCCTGTATGACCGAACGACTCGATCTCATGTATTTCTTTCGGATTTTCAATTTCTCCTCGAAGGCGTCCGTCAAATCATCCAGATCCCCTTTCTTCGTGAGCATCACAATGATATGATCCAGAGCCATCAGGGTATCGACATTGCCCGGGCCTAAGATTTTCTTCTTCAGCTCGAATACTTTTTTCAGAATCTCCAGAGCTTCGTCGAATTTTCCTTTGGCGCCCAGATAAAATGCCACGTGATGATGGGCCATCAGTGTCTTCTCGTCGAGGGCGCCAAATTTCTCCATACTGTTCTCGTAAGCTCGGCGAGCGAGGTTTATTGCCTCGTCGTATTTTCCGTCGGAATTCGAGACCGCGGCGCTGTTCAAGTCGTGCCTGATCAATATCGTGCCATCCAAATCCATCGTTTGCTTCTGTAATTTTTCGATGTTCTCGTGTAGTTTGGTCATCTCACCGTTTTTCCCGAGCTCGCGCAGCAGTACGTCCATGTCGCTCTTTGTGCGCAGGGTGTGTTTGTGAAATTTCCCCAGTATGAGCTCCTGCTTCCGTACGATTTCTCCGAGTATTTTCAAACACTCCTCACGTTTTCCTTGTTTCCACATGACTGCGTACAACAGCTCCTGGAAGCGTATGGTATTGAGATGATCCGGTCCGAGGATGGCATTGGTCTTCTCGTAGAGGCTCTGAAACACTTCGAACGCCAGCTCGAAATTGTACTGCCGATACAGCGAATTGCCTGTGTCAACCAGGTCGCAAAGATTTTCGTCGTACATTTTAACCAGTACCTGATTTCGGGCACAGTTGCTTTTTATCGCAAGAGCGACTACCGATTCGTTTTCCTTGTTTAAAGTCCCTACCACGGCTCTGACCGTGTCGACATCTCTTATTCTTTCTAGATCTCGGATAATCTTGAAGTCCTGATCCTTGACCTTTTCGAACGTTTCATTGATCAATTTGAAGATATTGACGATCTCTTTTTTATCAGTCATGTCCGGCGGAGTTTTCTCGCATTTCGAGACGCTGTTGTATATCGCTCCTTTCGCCAATAGGCTCTTCAACATTTCAGTGCGAGAAAATTTCGATGCATAGTGCAATGGAGTTAATCCGTCATTTCCACTGATGTTAGGGTTGCTATTGAATCTCAACAGCAAAGTAACCATGTCCGTGTAATTTTTCATAATGGCATAATGAAGGGGGGTCAAATTGTCAGCCGCGCTCTTTGCGTTAACGATCGCACCCAATTTGATAAAAATTTCCGCCCCGTCCAAGCTATTCTCTTTAACGACGTTGAAGAGCTGATCCGTGGCTGCAAGTATGCTGGTAACTTCTTCATTGCGCGTTTCGTCTATTGGCTTCTTATTACTTTTGGTTAAAGCGTCATAAAACGCGCCATTTCTCAATAACAATCTGACAATGTCTCTCGATTCGTTTTGTGCGGCTATATGCAAGGGTGTGGAGTTCTCCGAAGACTTCGAATTGACATCGACTCCTTTCTTAATCAAGTATTCAACGATATCATTATTCTTAGACGCAACAGCGTAATGCAACAGCGTCTTATTCGACGTAGATTTCTCATTGACGCTCATGCCCTCTTTCAAAAAAAATTCAAAAATGTCCTCGTAATCCTCCTCCAGAGCTATGTGAATTGATTTCCTCCCAATCTTATCTTGAGCGTAGATGTCCGCCTTTCGTTCCACCAAAAGTTTGACCATCTCCAGGTTTCCATTGACGGTCGCAAGGTGTAACAACGTATTGCCTTGGCTGCATCTCCCGTTGATGTCTATCTTGGACAGTCGGATAATAGCTCTGACATTTTCAATACGATCATTTGCCACTGCCAGTTCCAGAGGAGTTTCATTCTTTTTATTCCTCGCGTCGACGTCGGCGTTGCAAGCGAGCAGGGTTTCAACCATACCAATGTTGTTCAGCGACGAAGCCACGTGGAGCGGCGTTTGCCCCTCGTTGGACACTACATTGACATCGGCGCCGTTGGCTATTAACATTTGGAATATCCTCTCCTGCTTCAATCTTATCGCGTCCAACAGTGGCGGGATACCCTTCGAATCGGCACAATCGACGTCGGCTCCGTACAATATCAGGATCTCAACCGCCTTCTCGTCACAGTTGCGAACGGCCAAATGTAACGGAGACGCGTCGTCGTAGGGCCTACAACTGGGATTAGCTTCATTTCGCAATAGAAGTTCAATTATATGCCTACTGCTAGATTCGACTGCGTGGTACAGAGGCCGGCCGTTATCCTCGTTCACGTTTGCCCCGCTGTTTACGAGGCTCTTGACTATGTCGTCGGTTTTGTTACACCTCGTTGCCACTACCAGTGGCGTCAAGTTCGAATTGTCACGACTAGTATGGTCGGCGCCGTTTGCCAGTAGAAATTTAACAATCTTTTCGTCTCCGTTTCGGCAAGCTATAATGAGTGGCGTCGTACCTGTGGCCCCTTTGATGAGGCCCTTGGCGTTGACGTCGGCCCCGTTTCGCACAAGGATCTTGACGATGTCCTTACGACTATTGAAAACAGCGGCATGCAAAGGTCTGAGACCGGTTCTGCATTGGGCGTTAACGTCGGCTTTGTAATCAATTAAAATGTTAACGGCGTCGGTATTACCGTACTCTACTGCATAGTACAGAGGCGTCACCCCGTAATCGTTTTCAGCGTTCACCATGGCCTTGTTGTCCAGCAGTTTTTTAACGATGTACTTATTGCCATTCCTGGCTGCCGCGTGCAATGGTGACTCGGAAAATGTCTTCGATCCGTTACTCATCTCCGGCAACGATGAAATCACCATCTCCGCTTGTTTTGCAACGAGCTTCGCCTTCGTATTTACATCTAGTCCCTCCTCGATCAGCAGATTGACAATGTCTTCGTGGCCGACCTTGGCAGCCATGTACAACAGCACGGAATTTTTATCCGTCTCCCTGACGTTCGAAAAGCTTTTATGATGAAACAAGAATTCGAAAATGCCAGCTCGTTTGACTATAATCGCAGCGAGTAATAATAGTATATTAGCGGAAACATCAATACCATTGTGAAATTCGACGAGAAAAATCACTGCTTCGAATTTACCGGCTTGGACTGCCGAAAAAAGTGGGGTGTGTCCAAGGTGATTCTTCGGGTCGGGTTGAGCGTTGTATTTTAATAAAGTTTTGAGAATCTTCACTGATCCTTTCATGGCAGCAATGTGTACAGGCGACTTGAGCGAAATTTCGCGATGATTCGGATCGGCACCGTTTTCTAGCAGAGCTTCAACTATTTCTTCGTATCCAAGCACCGCAGCATGATGCAGCAGACTGAAACCCTTCGGCAGTGCCACGTTGACGCTCGATCCTTTAGAAATTAAATAGCACACTAATTGTAGATGATTATTCTGCACTGCCAAGAATAAAGCATCCATTCCATTTTCATTTTTTAGATTAATATCTACGCCGTGCTCTAATAATAACTTGACCAAATCTAAATGGCCATGCGCAGCAGCTACGTGCAATGGTGTATTGCCGCTAGATAATTCATAAGTCCCGACGTTCTTTTCTCCTTTTAATAACAGTTTAACAATATCTATGTGGTTTCTTTCCACTGCATAATGCAATGGTGAGTATTTATAATCATCTTTTATGGCAGTTTCAGCTCCGTTTTGCAGTAGAACCTCGGTAGTTTCAGTATGGCCGTTTTCAACGGCTATATGCAATGGTGATTTTTTATTATCATCTTTTTCGTTCACTGGGAAATTGAAATGCGTGCACTCAATGAGAAACTTAACTGTATCGGCTCGCCCGTATTTTGCTGCTATATGCAACGAATTTTGCCCATCTATATTTGTAAGATTATCATCTATTCTCTGTAAAAGATACTGAATGATTCTCAAATCACCACCTTTACTAGCATGATGAAGTGCAGTCCAAAGTTGAAGATTTCTAGAGCGAATATCTGCGCCTTTTGCGATGCATTCTTCCAGTGAATTGAATTGACATTCTTCGAGTGCACTGAACATCTCTTCTTTTTTTTGAAGTATTGCGATTCCATAATCATATTTTCTTCTGTAATAACCATCGTCTTCTTCAGATTTTCCGTGCATTGGTTTCTTACTTATAGTTATGTTTTTTACAATTTTTGGAATTTTCACAGCATTCAAAAATATCGCTATGGATGGATCACGCATCAATACATCAATTAGAGAGTCACCATGCTCTAAATATCTTCGCAAATATTTTCCATGCAATGATGGTGAAGCCTTATTCAAAATATCAAAATCATCTTCATATTTATCATCGAAAATATAAAAAATTGTTAATATATCTAAAATAAGTATTTCCAATACTGTCTGCAACTTTTTATTATTCTTGGGAAACAAAAGTCCCGTTGAAATATTAAGAGAATTATTTTTCAAAATACTTTCTAATTCGAATAAAATCGAATCGAGGCGGTTTTTATAAGTTTCTCTTGTATGAAGCTTAGTATGTATTCTTTCAACGATGTGCATATTTTTACTGAGTTTCGATCGGAACTGACTAATTGACTTTACATCATCAATTTCATATTCAGAAATAAGAAAAATATCATAAGATACTCGAGCGATTTTATGAAAGGTAGTTAGTTCTATGCGTGACTTACAGCTGTAATAAATTTCTATCACCAATTTCGTAATTTCTCTCAAGTTTTCAGGGTCTACCTTTCTTATCTGAGAAAAGTATTGCAGCAATTCTTTAGCTGCAATTTTCATACATTTTATATCAAATTCATTGTGACTTTCTTTCTGTAGCTTATACTTTAATTTATTCAATACATTGGAAAACCCACCCATTAAAGCAACAGACATCGCATTCGAGTTGTTATCTTCCAGTTCCATAATGGTTCTTAATTTTCTTAAAATATCTTCCTCGTAAGGAGTTGGATTTGTGAGAGAAGTTTTCAGTTGCTCTATACAGAAAAAAATCTTCTCATAATCGGTTTTGTAGTTTTTTTTTCTAAAATCATCTACTAACCACATTAAATCGAAATTGTAAAATATATCTTTGATCTGTTCTATTTCTTCTATACCACTAATATTAATCAGCCTTTTGAAGACCAACCTTGCTATTTTCAATGTATAACTTTGAATCATATATTTAATAGTCACTCCTATTTTTTTGATATCGCGTTGGATGTCCCAGAATTGGGTAGTCTCTGTGTTCTGCTCTATTTCTATTCTCTCAGAGAGTGAGTTAATGTAAGACATTGCACCTCGTAAATTTTTGACAATTCTCCTTGTATTTTCTGACAATGCTAACAGTAAGACTTCACATCTAAAACTTGATAATTTTGGTGATTCTGGTGTATTTTTCAAGTATTCGCCAAAAACTTGGAGACACCTCATTATAACCAATTGGCCTTCTCTCTCAGAAGGATTGACTAATGATGTTATTTCTACATACTTACTCAATTTTTCCAGAGAATACATATCTCTGATTTCTTGATAGTCAACGAACAGTTCTTCAAACTGTGGATCATTCTTAATAATTTGACGTATATTATCATCTCGATTTAATTTTTGTAGAATAGAACACTGTTTAATATTTGATAAATTTATATTTTTCTCTTCTTCAAGCCTTTTTACAAAATGAAGTAAATATTTCATAATTTTTCTTCGATTCAATGTGGCACGGAAAATCACATTCATTTTTTGTCTTTTTACGCACGAAGAAATGTAACCAACCAAACAAAATTCCATCTCCTCCCAAGGCAGTTTATCATATGTCGACTTCAATTTTTCTTTCAACATTCGAATATCTCGTACAATGTATTTCCCTAAAAGTATGAACTTTTCATCTAATTGTGGCAATGAATCTAGTAACGCAACATTTTTAACTAGCATTTCAATAGAATCCTTAACAAAACTAAGAAGAGCATTACTACTTGGTACTCTTCTGGAATGGCTTGATACAAGTCGAATATTGATCAATTCGTTTTCTACAAATATTTCTATTTCTTCTGTCAAAACTATATTATTCAATCTCAACTCCTCATAGGCCTGCGAGAGAAATGTTTCTAATTCTTCGAGTTGCGTATGAAAACATTTTTCTGACCAAAATTTCAGAAGTGTGCTAAGCATTTCAACATCGCATGAAACTATAGCATAATACAATGCGTTGTGGCTAGTCGAGTCCTTATCAGTAAATAAGTATGTTTTTGTAGCAACTGTTTGCATTTTTTTCAGAATTTCACTATCGTCATGAACCATGTACTTTAAAAATTCAACCCTACCATATTTACATATCTGATTAATTACACTTAGTTTGATGCGAGAGTCCCGATCACCGTCAAAAAAGGATGCGAGCTTCGCATGACCCTCTGCATCGTAAATATAAGTAAAATAATTGCAGAAATTTCTAAAAGATTCAATATCATTTTCAGTTACAGATAATATCATTTCATGCAGTAGTTGGTAAAACAATAATTTCAATTTACCTTGATCGGAATAGACTTTAGTATAATTTTGTAAAAATGCTTTTCTTGAAGAATATTTACGCAATAGGAAGGTTTTGTCTTCATTGAGAGACTGCTTGTGTTCTGACGCAACCATGACTCTTCAATTGATATTCAAATTTTCAATGTTGGATACCTACTTTCTGAAAAAATTCAAGTCGACGATAATCTTCTTTCGGTGATTCTCAGGGAATAATTTCTGGGAGTTTCGTTGCAGCTTCAATTGGCTTTTCTGTGTGTCTATCTTCATTGTTTCCACTGTCTGTAAAAGAAACCGTTATATTGCAATTGAAACCATCAAATAAGATAATTTTAAATGTGTAGTTGTATCATATGACGTTTCAAATCAGTGTGCATCAGAGAATGTGAACTTGAATCTGATCAAGCTTACGCGAGATAAAATTGAGAAAATTTAATTATTCATACTTTTACACTTTTATCGTTTATACTGATCCCAAAATGAACCAATTGAGTTCTAGGCCAACATAGCCTGAGCGTAAATTAATGACTCTTTTTATTTCCAAACGTTCAATACGTATTTCCCAAACAAACGGCACAATTTCCGATAACATTCTTTTTATAGTTCATTAATTACACAAGGCATATAAAATGAAAAACTAGGAAAATTATTTGCGCCTGGCTAAAGGTTGAATTTACGATGATTTTCTTAAACTAAACCAGTGCTTCTATGACGGACTTCTTTGATCGATTATAAAAATAAGGTTATCAATATTAGAATGATCAAGTGGGATGTAAGGCTTCTTTGCTTCTTGACGTTACATTATGAAGCCACAATTTACCAATACATATGATGGGCTATTTCATGCGAACTCAGCGGGTTAAATAGTAAATACATTATGGGACTATAGTGCGTAAAAATTCGAAGACACACGTAGGCGCGTCTACGAGTGGCCGCGGCGAATAAATCCGGCGACAAGTGTTTCAATTTTAACGCACTAGTCGGATAATCTTGGGCGGAACGTTTTACACACTCAAACGTGAAATTTGTTTGCAAAAACGAATTTTCCGCACGTGTTGCATAATTATGTTACGATCTGGGCTCGTTTCAAAGCCATTTAAAAAAGAAACGCGGTGCATAAAATGACATTTACACACAGTATAACAAATGCACTTTTTAATTTTTTTCAGGTTCAATTTGTTGAGTTTGGCCTGCATAACACTCTAGAATTTTTCCCGTTTCTTTCGTGGATACATGCGTAAATAAATTTTTAAATGCTGTTTAAATATGCTGTTTTAATAAATAATAACTGTTAAATTGTTAATTTTCTATATTGCTTATTTGCGAAACACGATATCTCGACGGTAGAGGCCAAAATCGGAAAAATTGTGGAAACTAAGCTTTATTTCATAATGGCCTGAGTAATATAGCAAGAATTGCGGCCGCTATTTAGCCGTGGAATTCAGTCTGAAGTCACCAGCTCCTTATTCTCTTGAGGAACAAATGTATGTACTTTGAAGCTTCAAATTAGCGTCCAAATTGGCGGGACAGTAATCGAGAAGATTTGGAATAACCTTTATTTAAATATATTTTTTGGCTAGTTACAGTTTTATCAATTTTCTGAGGAGCGAAAAAGCTTTCCGCGCTTTTTTTTAGTAACTAGGCTATATTCATGACAATTTATCACAAAGAATTACTTTCAGCACCCTCGCGGAAGTGGCTTCGACGATAAAAATTAAAAAAGAGTAAAATTCTGCACTTATCAATTTTTATGTTAGAAAAAAAAGGGTTTGCACTGAATACGACCTTGGAAAATTAACTTCTGAATAATTTAGGTGATATGCAGAAAAAAACACCCTTATTACTATTTAGCCTATAAAAGTGATTTAATGAGAGTAAATTAAGATCGAAAATGCCTCTGAAATGCAAAACTGGCTAGAATATCTAATTAGGCCTACTGTAAACTGAGATTAAAGGAACTGAAAAAATCTGAAAAAATTATAGTGAAAAATTGCTTTTAGTAACAACCAAATTATTGTAATTGCTTAGAAAATGAAGTTCGTTCAAATCAGTCGAAACAGAATTGATATTCAATTCAATTGAATTGATTCGATCTAACGGAAAAAATAATGGTTTCATTCGATCGCACAGAACGAAATAAAAATCGATCCAATAGTGGAACAGCGACAATCGGAAAAAATGAAGCGAGTTATCTATGGAAATACTGATTAAAAGCGATTGGGATAGATAATAACGAATTGCTAATCGATCTAAAGAGTGAATCTTGTCAAAAATGTCAAGAACTTCAAATGATAGAAAGCTAAACAGGGAAACATAAATAGCAAAATTTACTGATGTAGCTGAGATCTATTAATTTTAGCGAGGAGAGTTCGCAAGCTTTGGACGCATCACTATAATTTTTAGAATTTACATTTAGGAAGTTTAGAACATAGTGAATTCTAAATTCCTTACAGTGATAATCTCACTGTAAGCTTCAGTGGAATATTCACTGTTCTACAGTGAAATTTCACTGTAACATTTAGTTCTAATATTTTCTAATATATTCTTAACTAGAAATATAAAAATGCCGATTTTCATTGTACCTTCTAGTGAGTATTGATTGTAATACAGTGAGTATTCACTGCAATGCAGTGAGCGACATTTGACTGAAGCTTACAGTGAGATTTTACAAAAGAATTTACAGAGTAGAATCGAAAAGAATCGACAGAATTTCTCCGGAAAATTGAAACGTTAGGCTGTATGGTCACACATAGTCATTAAATGTTTGAGTGCCCAACGATAAGTTTATTGCTAATACCATATTACGAAGTAGTTTTATCGTGATTCACGCCTCTCCTCCTCTACCCTATAAAGTAGGTATCGATTGTAGCAAACAAATCATTCGCCGATTCGTATAGATTTGAAAAGATTATTTTCTACCGGTGTGTATATGAATCGATTTTCAATCGTCTCGTGGCGAATTGCATAATATTGAACCAATGAAATGTTATTCTCAGGTTACAAGATTCGTGTATCAGATCGATACATATTTTTCAATTAACAATTTTAATTTGTCTCTGCGCACGCGTATTGTTATTCACGAACTTATTGTATTGATATTAATTTCGTTCGTTTGAAAAAGACTACAGAGTATGCACTATATACACATATATATTATATATATATATTTTTTATCTTACACTTGCTTCCTGAGTACGATAATGAGTTAGATAATAGTTGTCAGAGCTGAAAAAAAAAACGAAACCTTGTTCATCACCTTCAAAATTATTTGGCTTATTGCATATTATTACGAACAATGTTTCTCCGTGATCGCGATAATAAATAATCAGTATAGATTTCACGTAGAACACGGGGGTCAGTGTAATTTCGAATACTACTATAACACTATAACACACAAAAGTCAAACTCACATGAGATTTCGTTGGATCCTTGTGTAGTCAACGAGTTGCCCGGGGCGTTCAGTCTTTGCATATCCATTTTCCTCGGATTTGAGCGAGTATGAGCATATCAAAGGCACAAGTCAAGGGGAGGTGGGATGAAGACCGTGGTCAATCCCCAAGATCGCATCGAGACATAATATGGGTCGCGCAAGTGTCCGTCGCGGCCGCGGAGCTTTAAGTAGCTTCGACTTTTCAGTGAAGACTCCTGCGAACAAGCTGCGCCAGGCAGCGCAGCGAACGTTGCGTTATAGTATTACACACATGTATAATCGTGCGTGTGTTTCTCGACACCCCTCAGCGCCGCCGCATTCGCAAGTTCCAAGCTTATAGCCGAGGGAATATTTATATTTTATACTTTAATGCTTATTCGCGCTCACCTCTCTCGATCGGGACGACGGGGGTCTCTCAGCTGATGTTGACGCCCATCTGACTCGACGTCGACAATAGGCACACACTGTGATGTGTGCAGAGCACCATACGCGCCCGACCGTTGCACTTTTCGACGCTCGAGCGACCGCTCGATTCCGCAGAGACGAAAGAGCGCCGCGCACCACCAACGAAAACGCCGATAATGCGCGCGCGGGCCGCCCCCACCCGCATGCGCGCGCGCGCGCCCCCCTCAAGGCGAATTCTCACGCGCACGTGCGCGTCGTCTGCTGCGCGCTTTTAAAGGGACGGCTGCAGCCGGTGACCTTCACATTGTTCTGCCGCGCGCGACAGAGGTCGAAGCCGACGAGTAGCGCGCGCGAGTAAACAGCCGCTGTCTCTCTCCCTCCCCGTGCCCTCCCCGAGAAGTAGTGTGTGTCTCCAGCTCTGCAGTGCACTGTATAACCCGGGGGCCATCGGACAACACCAGCCGCCTGTTTAACGTAAAGCTGCTGCACCGCCGAGTGCCTCTGCCTCGCGCGACGACGAGGCCGACGAGGGTCGCTTATAGCATGTGCGACCGCTCACGTGTCGGCCCTGTTATACCCCACTAACACATCGCATGTCTCGATTAACCTTAAACTCGCCTCTGGGAGGGGACATTGCCATGGGGCTGGGCTGCTGATTTCTATCGACGATGCTGCTGGACGTCGCCTGCCATTCCCATGGTCGTCTGTGCTGATCTCGCGACTTGTCCTTGGATTGTTACGTTCGACGGTTCGTCATTCTTTTTTTTTTCTCCCCCATAATTGGCTCTCTCTCTCTCTCTCTCTCTCTCTCTCTCTCTCTCTCTCTCTCTCTAGCCTCTTGTTGCATGTAAACACCGGACTGAGATTTGGGATTTTACTGTCTTTTATTTATAAGTACTGTTGCTTTAATTGTATAGCACAAGTAACGCGCGGTTATCTTCGATTTTTGTAACTGTTGTTGAGCTACATATCAAGATCAGATAGTATGTGTGACACATCTCAAATCTAATCAATTTCTTTTCTTTTGCTTTCTTGAACTTTTTTTTCACGTTGTTATTCAAGTATTCGGGTGTTATTTCACTCAAAAGATGTATGATAAAAGTATGCACAGAAGATATAAAATAGTACAATTCAAGGTTAAATGGTAAAATTATTGTAATTACAATATTACTGTCATAATATTTTAAGTTTTTGTTGTCTTGATTTGGATCAATCTAACTATAAGCATGATCAATCATTTTATATATACATAGATGCTAGAATTATCGTTAGATAATTATTTTCATGTTGTCAATCAACATTTGTGTAACTAGGTCTGTAGATCTTATATTAATTGAAAATAATTAATTCTCAAAAATTGAATCATTTCATATTGAATGTTCTGTGAAAATTAAATTATTCAATTCAAGATAAATCTTGTTTTGCAGTGTCTCATGTGAACTAATTTGATCAAGATTTCTCATTTTTCTCAATAGTTGATTGTATTTATTGCAGCTTTGAAATGTTTTATACCATTATCTCATAGTGAGTTTTTTTTATAGGTAACCAACAGCGATCAATTCCACTGACAGTGTGAAAATGTAAAAAAGTGAAGCCAGATTACTAATACCATAATAGGCACTTCAATTATTGCTTAATTTGCTTGAGTTAGTTATTTGTTTTGCTCAGTTTTAAATGAATGCAATGGTTGCACTCGGGAATCTAGTTTGTGACTCCACACGACAGTTGTTCAGGAAGATAGGAAATTTCTTCCATCACTGCATGACCTTATTTTGGTCTTACGTAAGTTCCAGTATCACATCAAATTGACCTCTGAATAAAATATAAGTATAAATTATAAGCAAGATCCAATTGGAATTTAATCAATAATTATGGAATTACAGTTACATATTGGACGTGCAATCGATGTAGATTCTGAAAAATCTGAAAAATCCGAACAGTCTGAAAAAAATAAACAGTCTGATGAATCTGAACCATCAAAAAAGTCCGATCAAAGCAAACAGTCTCATAAATTTGAAATACCAGAAAAATCTAGACAATCAGAGAAATCTGTATTAAATAAACAGTCTGACGAATCTGAACCATCAGAAAAATCTGATCAAAGCAAACAGTCTCAAAAATTTGAAATACCAGAAAAATCTAAACATTCAGACAAATCTGTATTAAATAAACAGTCTGACGAATCTGAACAATCAAAAAAATCTGACCAAAGTAAACAGTCTCAAAAATTTGAAGTACCAGAAAAATCTAAACATTCAGACAAATCTGTATTAAATAAACAGTCTGACGAATCTGAACAATCTAAAAAATCTGACCAAAGTCAAAAGTCTGAAAAAGTTGGAATATCAGAAAAATCTAGACAATCAGAGAAATCTGAATTAATTAAACAGTCTGACAAATCTGGACAATCAGAAAAATCTGAACTAACTAAACAGTTTGAACAGGCTGGAAGGTCTAAACGTACTGAACAACCTGAAAGCTCTAAACAATCAGAAAAATCGAGACAATCGGAAAAATTTATACAATCAGAAAAACTTATACAATCAGAAAAATCTGAACAATCTAAACAGCCAAAAAAATCTAGGAAATTTGAAAAATCAGTGAAATTTGAAAACTTTGATCGGTCTCAAACGTTGGTTCAACCAGAATTTAAAAATCCTGAACAATCTAAACTGTCAGAAATATTTGAACTGTCGAAACAATCCAAAGTATCTGAACAGTCAAAACAGTGTAGAAAACTTGAACAACCCAAATCAACAAAAATATCCGAACAACATAAATTTGTTGGAAAGACTGAAGAACCTCAGCTAGCTGAAATATCCAAACAGTCTAAGCAGCCTGGGAAATCTGAGTGCTCTAAACAATCAAAAGTTACAGTTACGTTAATTTTTTAATTTTATATTCACTGATAATTGTTCTGTTGAGGATTTTGAAATTGTTTTAAATGTTTAACTTACTGTGGCTAAGTATGTGGACCTAAATTCAGAATACTACTGATGACAAGGAATATTTCTTAATTAAAATAAATATGAAGAATAAATGAATTCTATCGGGCTTGGTGGACTATCCCCGGGGAGCGTGGAATTTTTTTCTCGCAATATCACTGGGATAGTCCATCAAGGCCGATAGAATTCATTTATTCTTCGTTTGAAATTTGTGGGCTTTAAAAAATAATTATTTGTTTAAAATAAATATGATTGGATGAAATGTAATCAGTAGTATTAATTTTAAGTTTTGTCTTATATTGTACTTGTACAGTTGGGAACAGTTTGAGTTATTCATTGTTTTCTTGATAAAATTATCATATTGGTCACTTCAAATAGTTTACAGATCTTAAGGAAGAGAGAACGACTCCCGAATCATATCATACAAATGCTCAACTGGAATTCATTCTAATCATTACAAACGTACTTTCTAAACTTACAACTCAACTCTAACTATGCTAAAAGACACTTAGACGTCAGATCAAGGTGTCTGCAGCAGCAGGAAACATACTGGTATTTCCACTTGCACATTTGCAATATGATCCAAGCAAGTGTCTTGCAAATAGTCAAGAGCATTATGCATGTTTATAGACCAGAACTAAAGCAATATGATATCTTGCCTCTTGCACGCTCAGTAATTGCATTGTAATAATAACTTATATTAAGGCACAAACCAGGTACAATCTTCTTGTTTTATTCGCGCGTTTGTCGCGTAAGTATCTCGCTTTATCCAATTTTAATGCTTTTTATTTAATTTGCTGGGTGATTTTTTTCGCATTTATTCAATTCTATCTAATTTAAGAAATTGATTCTGTAAATATTTAGGATGTCCAATTGTTTTCAGGGATGGGCTGTTAAAGAGTATAATCTATTGAAGTTGATAATGTCCTGGATTTCATCTGAAACAAGTTACACCCATGAAATTCTAACTAACAGTGGAAATCCTAATTGAACATAATGTATAATAAAGTATATAATAGAATGACGAAATTGTAATTCAAAAACTCTCCATTAAATCAGACTAACAATTTGTTTGACTGGTATTTAAATACTGATACTAAAAATGTCGAATTCATGATTTTTTCATTCAAGCTAAACAAATGTACTCAAAATCGTGATTCTATTTGTTAATATAAGTACATAACGAATAATAATAATTTCTATCTATTTGACAAATGTTGAATTCAAATTCAAATACTAACTGGTAAACTCATTATTTATTTCAGCCTGAAATAAGAAAAATGGAAAATCTTGGTTTTTCGGCAGACAAAGATCAAAGTGATGATCAGGTACGAGTTTTAACTTTAAACAAGGGAGAACATCAAGATGGAAACTTGTACAAGCTCAAAAAAGGTGAGTTGATTGATTACTATTTTCATTAGTAATTTACAACAGTATATTTTGTGCTACTCCATAAGATTACTACATAATAAGTGCTGTAATAAACCACTTCTTCTTATCAGGCTGGGTAGTAGAGTTCAGATTAGGAGCATCGCTTCTTGGACACAATCTAGATATTTTTACAAATCATCCACTGTTAAATGGTAACCCATTCGAGAGACGCACATATTACCAATTACCATGGCATCATGAATCGGCTTTCTTGAGGGTTCTGTTAGCTGGTTCTTTCCATTATTACATAGCAGAGTCGAGGTGAATTGATTTATTTTTCAAGTAAAATAAGATTTAGTTCACTAACTTCTTACTTATAAAACATATAATTTGTAAATGATTACTACATGCATTTTATTATTTCCCTCCTGCAGTGGAACAGATGCTGGGAAAGTAATTGCTTCTGGCTACCTGTTGGTTGATCCAGAAATAACTGTAGGCAAGAATGGTCAACCTTTACCATTAGACTGTATACAATGCCAGACAGTTCTTTCAAAGTTATTAGGACCTTTTTCTACTTGGGAAGAGAAATTGAAAGTAACTTACAAATCTGGTTACAACACAGTTCATTTCACTCCTATACAGGTACTAAACACGTCCAATATCGTATCAGTTCAACTTGAGAGAAAATTTGATCAAAATTATTTTTTCAGGCTATTGGAGCTTCAAAATCAGCATACAGTCTGAGTGATCAGTTGAAATTGAATCCAACATTTCATGATTCTCCGGAGAAAGAAACAACATTTGATGATGTTGAGAATTTCATACAAAAAATGAGAGAGGAATGGAATGTAAGAAAATATTTCTGCAAGTATATTTATATCGGGTTTTGGGTTTCATAATAATATACAATGATTTTTTCCAGACTATAAGTATTTGCGACATAGTTCTGAATCACACAGCAAACGAAAGTCCCTTTTTATTAGATCATCCAGAGTGCACGTACAATTGCAAAAACTGTCCACATCTCCGTCCGTCGTATATTTTAGATGCCATTTTATTCGAGTTGACAATACAAGTTTCATCTGGACAATGGGAGCACAAAGGAATTCCGTCTGTTGTAGAAAATGAAGATCACTTGAATGTAAGTACTGCATTAATTGCAATGATCGTGCAAGCTGTTAATCGTACGAGTACATATTCATATTTATTCTTCAACAGGCAATTCGTCATGCTCTACACACTCACTTCTTACCATTGGCGAAAATTCAAGAACTCTATATTATAGATATTAACGAAATTATAGCTGTATTTTTGAATCTCGCTCGCAATCAAATCCCAGAAGACGATGTAAGTGATGTAAAAGGTGAAAGTATAGTTATTATAAGGGATCCCGAATACCGCCGGATGAAAGCTACTATAGACATGTCACTCGCACTAAAGTTATACAATATCTACAGGTAATTTCATGTAGAATCTATGTTGTGCTTGAGGAAATACACTATTTTATATTATTCACTCAGATAATCAAAATGAACATTTTTTCAGAACGGATTGTTTCGACGAAGACACACGATTGCAAAAATGCGCAGAAGAACTGAGAAACAAGTTACAACAGCTCAATGACTCTGTAGTTAATGAGATACAGAACCATCTCAATGCGGCCGTGGAAAACACAATAGCTGGTATTAGATACTTCAGAGTTCAAGCAGATGGCCCTAAACTGAAGGAAGTGAGTGAAAGGAATCCACTTGCACCAAGGTAAACATATTGTTCAAAAAGATATATGAACTTGATATTTTCATGGCGATGTTTCACTAAATCCCATCCTCTGCTCTATTTTTCAGATACTTCACAGACTACGGGAGCCCTAGATCATTCGCAGAAAGGGAAGAAATAATGTATTCAGATTCTGGCTGCTTTTTGATGGCGCACAATGGGTGGGTCATGAACGGCGATCCCCTGAAGAATTTCGCCGACCCCGATTCTAATGTTTATATTAGGAGGGAACTAATATCTTGGGGTGACAGTGTAAAATTGCGGTAAATTATCTTGGAAATATTTTTAAGTTCAAAATCATTAACATTACTTACTGTTGAGTTTTTTCTTCTCATACCCAGATACGGCGAAAAGCCAGAGGACTGTCCAGCTCTGTGGGATCGTATGACGGAATATGTACAACAGATAGCAAAGATCTTCGATGGCGTAAGACTCGACAATTGTCATTCCACACCCATTCCCGTGGCTGAAGTATGAATTATTATATTTTCCTGAAAGATACTCATACAGTTGACCAATATATTCACTAATAACTTTTCTTCCCAGTACCTGTTGGATGCTGCCAGGCAAGTCAGACCAGATCTGTACGTTGTAGCGGAGCTCTTCACAAACTCTGATCAAACAGATAACATCTTTGTCAATCGGCTAGGCATAACTTCGTTGATCAGAGGTAAAGCAATTGTAAATGAACAGCCCCAAAGTTCGTCTTGCCCTTTATCCGTCATCTCCGCGACGTGAATTGCTACTAGCAAGTAGATAAATCCGAGTTTGGCAAGACGACACTATTGGTTCAAAAAGTCCCTTCCGAGTAATATCGATATTCAACAAAATAATGATCGACAGAGGCGATGTCGGCTTGGGACAGCCACGAGGAGGGCCGTCTAGTATTCCGCTACGGTGGCGAGCCAGTGGGTGCTTTCATCCAAGCGCGACACCGGCCCCTCGTTCCCGGAATAGCCCACGCGCTCTTCCTTGACCAGACCCACGACAACCCCAGTCCCGTGGAGAAGCGCAGCGTCTTCGACCTCCTGCCCAATGCCGCCCTTGTCTCCACGGCTTGCTGCGCCAGTGGCAGCAACCGTGGCTACGACGAGTTTGTGCCACATCACGTGAGTTCGATCTGCATTTGGTTTTTTTGACCGATCGACACTGTGCAATCTGATCCTAGCATTGTTCGTTATTCGATGCACACTTGGTGTCTGATTTGGTCGCTATTTGGGGATGTACAGAGTATGATTCTGTAGGAAGATAATTTGACTTCTAAAACGAATTTACACGTCAATTTGTAGATTCACGTCGTCGACGAGGACAGGCAATACACCGCCTGGACGGACGATGAAAATTTGGTGAAAAAGAACGAGAAGTACGTTGGCGCCAAGTCTGGACTTATTGCAGCGAAAAAAGCTCTAAACGATCTTCACTACTGGTTGGGTCAAAGCTCGTTTACCCAGGTTTTCGTCGACCAAATGGACGTGGATGTAGTGGCAGTCACAAGACACTCACCCGTGACTCACGAAAGCGTCGTCCTCGTTGCCTTCACAGCGTTCAGGCAACCAGATGCGAACGCTCGTGAGTTGATTAGACACATCAGGCCATTGAGGGTCGAAGGAGTCGTCGATGAAATCATTCTCGAAGCCTCGGTGTCCCACGAAGGGTCAAAGTAATGCTTTTTTTTATTCTCACGCTATTCTGATGCAATTTGAATATCGATAATGACTATTCAATAGTGCACTAGGAAGATAGTATACGTTCGAACTCTAGATTAGATTGGAGTTTTTACATTTTAACGATTAGAACATCTATTTTCTACAAACTGTTGCAGTTTGAAAGAAATAATATTTGAGAATCTAGTAAAAAAAAATGTTTTCTCAATTTTAGAACCGGTCTTTCGCGCTTCAGTAATCCGTCAAAATATGCCAAGAATAAGGACTACATCAATGGGTACTCAGAGTATGAGGTCGATGTTAAGGAACATATCCAAGTTTCCGACTCTACCATAGTACAAAAAGCAGATTCTGGAGATCCCAAAATAACTCAATTGAACTTTGTCAATTTCCAACCTGGAACTGTGATCGCTATTAAGTAAATTCATAATATTATCCTTCACTTGATTTCTATTTATCATGACTAACGCGATTATCTATTTTTTTTCTAAAAACAGAGTATCAATTCACGCAAACATAAAGCCAGCTCTTGAAAAAGTCAACAATCTCATCTTGGATCTCACTACTCCGAGTAGCTCGGATTTGCGTGCTATAGTGTCGCGAATGAGCTTTGCCGATCTCAATAGAGCGCTCTATCGATGCGACCAAGAAGAACGAGATGAAACCGCTAACAAATTTGGTGTTTATAATATCCCAGGTTATGGACCGTTAGTTTATGCGGGTCTACAGGGTAAGCTTCTAATTCATCGTCAAATTATTTTCTTTACTCTTGCACTACAGTTTTTCCATTTATCTCCTCAATTTTTCTTACAGGTGTTATCTCATTACTTGCTGATATCCGATCAAATAATGATCTTGGTCATCCTCTTTGTACCAATCTCCGTCAGGGCAATTGGTTAATCGGTAAGACAGTTTCGATTAAATTCTATCGAGTAATTTTCAAGTATTTCTTGGATTCTCACCCGTTCAATTTTTAAAAAACTATAGACTACACATGGCAACGTTTGAAAGAAGATGAAGGAACTCTAGCCCTCGCTGAATGGTTAGAAAAGGCTGTCGATGTCTTCAATCAAATTCCTCGCTACTTGGTACCAAGCTACTTTGACGTTATCATTGTCAACTTGTACACTATACTCCTGGAACATTGTTTCAATCTTATGTCTAGGTGAGATATTATTCAATTTCTACATACACATTTGAAGAATCTCCTCGGTTAACTCTGTATTTTTTTTTTTAGTTTTGTGAAAGACGGTACAGACTTCACTAGGTTATTGTCTTTAGTTTCGGTGCAAGTAGGAGGAATCGTAAGATCTGCACAACTACCAGATTTATCGCCTAATCTAGATCCGCCCAAACCCAGGGTTCGCGAAGTGAACGGCAAAAAAGAGCAAGAATGCTTGACACTTTCCGCTGGACTGCCACACTTCGCTGTTGGATACATGAGAAACTGGGGCAGGGATACATTCATAGCTCTCAGAGGTTTGTTACTGTTGACCGACAGACAAGAAGAAGCCAGGTTCATTATACTAGGATTTGCCGGGACACTGAGACACGGTTTGATTCCCAATCTGCTGGACAGAGGAGCGAAGGCCAGGTATAGGAACTGTCGACTACGCACAATCCAAGCAAATAATTTCCCTAGAGTGTTAATCTACCAAAGACATCGTCCCGTGTAAATTTCAGATTCAACTGTCGTGATTCCGTTTGGTGGTGGCTGTACACCATCCAATGCTATATCGAAGAAATCCCCGATGGTTCGAAAATCTTATCCGACAAGGTATCCCGACTGTTTCCAACCGACGATTCGCCAGCCCTGCCCGCCGGCGAAGTGGTAAGCTTCTGTCCCCACTAACCCCCTTGGACACATTCGTTATCCAAAAACGCTCAAATCGCAAATGTGCCTTGTAGGATCAACCGTTGGCCGACGTGATCCAGGAAGCTCTGTCGGTGCACTTCCAGGGTCTGTGCTTCCGCGAGCGCAACGCAGGCAAGAGCATCGACGAGCACATGACGGACCGAGGCTTCAACAACCAGATAGGCGTGCACCCGGAGACGGGCTTCGTGTTCGGCGGCAACGAGGCCAACTGCGGCACCTGGATGGACAAGATGGGCTCGTCGGAGAAGGCAGGCAACAAGGGCAAGCCCGCCACTCCCAGGGACGGCTCGGCCGTTGAAATCGTCGGTCTCAGCCACAGCACACTCAACTTCTTTGCCGGGCTGTACAAGCAGAATCTCTTCCCCTACGGCAGCGTCCAACGCAAGAACCGAGATGGTATGTATATGGGACTTTACAAAAAAAAGCTTTGAGTATGTTGGATTTTCAGAATTGGTAAATCTTCCGTCCAAGGTACAACTGTCACTTGGAGTTACAAGCAATGGGCAGACAAAATAAAAGAGAACTTTGAGAAGTACTTCTACGTGAACGAGCAACCGACCGAAGGCGAACTACGACCCGATCTGATTCATCGACGCGGTATTTACAAGGACAGCCACGGGGCAACCCAACCGTGGGCTGACTATCAACTGCGACCCAATTTCCCAATAGCAATGGTCGCCGTAAGTATCTGGGACTTGGGTTTTTCATTAGATGCACTGTGTGTCGAGTCGTTGAAACAAAAATTATGTTACGCGCGCAGTCACCGGAGCTATTCAAACCGGAACACGCTTGGCTGGCTCTGAAGAATGCCGAGGAGATCCTGCTCGGCCCGCTTGGCATGAAGACCCTGGACCCGGCCGACTGGGCTTACGATGGCTTCTACAACAACGCGAACGACGGCAACGACCCGAAGCTGGCGCACGGCTGGAACTACCACCAGGGACCCGAGTGGGTCTGGCCGATCGGCTACTTCTTGCGCGCTCGGCTGCACTTCGCGCCCCTCGTCGGCGGCGAGGACGAGCTCAGGCGCACCATCACCTCCACCGAGGCCATCATATCCAGGCACCTCACCGAGGCTTCCACTAATCACTGGAGAGGCCTGCCCGAGCTCACGAACCGCGAGGGCGAGTACTGCGCCGACAGCTGTCGCACCCAGGCTTGGAGCGCCTCGGCCATACTTGAGGTGAGTTCGATAATTATTCGAAATCGAATTGATTATTCTATTGGACCTGTAAGCGAACGTTTATTTTTCAATCATATTATCGAATGTTATTTATCCGACGAAGATTTGGGTTGGGTTGGGTTGGGTAATTTATTTGGCTTTAATTTTGTTTTTTCTTCTGAGGTTTTGCATTCGGGCAAATTCGCGCTTTTTTCGTAATCGTAATAGTTGTAATTCAACTCGCGAGGTTCCGCAGTTGCCACAAAATGTAATCTGAATCTCAAGGCAGGCTTGACATGTGTCTGTCCAAACACGTCATGCTCTACTTGTTTTGATGAGACTGAGTGTTAAGGATGTTGCTCAAAGTTGTTTTAATATTTGTCTATGTGCAAATCACTTGTACGAAAGTTGCATGAAAATTCGTTTGAGTAGTTTTTATTGAAATAATCAACATAAAGTAACGAAAGATACAATAGGCTAAAGTTCATGGTCATGTCACGGCTTCAATTCGGTCGACGCAACAGTATAGTCGTCTGAAGCGGTGACTTAACTGCAAACTATCAATCCTCTGTACATCCCGTAATTGTTGCCGAATCGTTGAACAAAATATCTACAAGACAATGATTCTTAGAAGTTTAAAAAAAAAGCAACTGTGGATACAGCTTGTCTATAACTAACTGAGAATCCCAAATATTGCGTTTTTCATGCTTGTACTGATTTTCGCAGGTGTTGTATGAGCTGGACAAGCTGAGAACAGGCTTGAAACCGGATAACGAGAGCCCGACAAACTGATGCAACTTCGCGTGTGTTCACCACCGCTACCTGCACTTAGCGCACATGAAACTAGAGCAACAACGAGCCGGTAGAAAAGCTGCCACCATCAAGCGCACAAGCCCCGACAGGATCGGGCAACACCAGCTCGAACCGCACCCCGAGCCCATAGGCGACTCACCCCCATTATGCACAACCCCCCCGGAGACACACGCATCATCCGAACCGCATCACCCGCCCGAAATCGGCGTCCTCGACGCCGAGCCCTCCCTCAGCAGCAGCAGCTCGTCCTCCCCGTCGATGTCACCCCCCTCGCTGCGCAAGCTCCAGCCGAGCCTACCCCCGTCGCGCATGTCGAGCATGGAGCTCATCCAAGAGGCGGCCGCTTTCCTCTACGCCGAGGAGGCGCTGAAGCGGCGGCGGCGCGAGAAGCTAGCGAAGAAAAGCCGCCCCGCTTACGACGAGGTCGTGCTCGAGCACAGCGGCTGCCGCGAGATCAGCGACTACTACGCGAAATACGACCCGGCCAAGGCCAAGCGGCTGATAGACGCGCTGTTCCTGCCCCGCCAGCAGATCTGCCCCAAGTGCGCGAGGTTCGACGAGAGCCCCGTCTACAGCGACCGCTTCGTCTACAAGCGCCAGCCGCTCCTCGCCAAGGAGGTCGTCCTGCTGCAGACCAGCCCCGACTGCGTCGTGTTCAGAAGCACCGCCGCCGGCGGCCGGCTCCACGACGCCCAACACTTCATGCCCATCTGCACGCTCGCCAAGCCCAGCGCGGCTGGCATCCTGTACGAGGCGAGCCCCCTGCCCGCCGAACCCGACCTCAAGCTACGCCTCGAGCCGAGTATCCTACTCCTCGAGGGCTCGCACCCCGTCCGCGGCGTCGAGCACGCCAACTATCGCGCCCACCGCGGCTCCCTCGACAAGGGCTACAGCCGCGTCTCCAGGAGGGGCGGCGTCGTCCAGCCGATATTCACCCCCTCCCAGATAAAGGACGTCTGCCTCGAGTTCAAGCTGAGCCTGGACCGCGAAATCGCGGCCCGCCGCTGGGCCAACGAGAGGGACGTCGACGGAGGCGAGCGCCAGACGAGCCTCCTGCTGCTGGAGCCACTGCTGCTCGTGTCGTCCGAGACGAGCGATAGAAAGGTCAAATTCGACAAGGAGCGACTGGAGCAGTTGAAACTCATCAAGATCGTCGTAGCCTACATCCTCATCTTCGTCCTCCTGCTCGGCCTCACCTTCTACGTCGTCTACTTTAGGTGAGAGGTCTTTCGGGCCGGGAGTGCGTCTTTGTGGCCGAGACTTGCTGACCGGCGCACGGAGTATATTGTATACATATCTATGAATATATTTTTTTATGAAAAAAGACTTTCGAACGATATAGTTCGAGATTCTTGGGGGAATTCACCTTTCGAATATTGTCGGTCCCGGGCGACCTTCGTGCGATTCGATGTTCTGGAGAATGGAACAATATGTTGGATGATTTTTGAGAGATTCCCATGTTCAAGTCTGTTAATTGTGTTTTCACTAATCGTCAAGACTGTGTTTATCGGTATAGAATTTAGAGCCCGTTTCGCTTTATTGTTAATGTTTCTAGTTATATTGAGCTTCTGTCTCGATCATATCCATTACAAATGAATTAATAATGTTTGTCGAACAAATTGATGTTTGAAGCAAATTATGTGCAATGACATGTGCAATAGTCACAAAATTGTTCGAAAATAAATGGGCAAGTTCACACGATTAAACCTTGTTATGTGATAATAGGAGATATGATCTAGTCTGTGTAGAGAGCAAACAATTGTGAACAAATATATTTTTGATGGCTTTATTTATCAGATGGATTCGTCTCTATTTTTATAGCTCTATAATTTTCTTTTTTTAATGAAATCTATTTTCTCGAGTATATCGTGTGATCTTGTTTAATTAAATGTGAATTAGAGATATATTAAAACTTTCTTGTTATGAATAAAAATCATCGAATTTTTGCTTTGCGATTCAATGAAAATGTTCTTACTATGTCTTTGAGAAATATTTGAACTGTAAAATTTTGATGACACATTAAAATTGTTGAAAAAAAAAATTCATATTGACTATGTTTTATTCTTCAACTAGAATAATTCTTGGCAATCTTCTTCACTCTATTCGTGTAAGAAAGAGCAAAAAAATGAAAAACTAGTTGCATTTCGAATAATCTCCATACCATTCTTTTTATTTCACAATGTAAATTTGAGTTCATTTTTCATACACAACATAAAATAATATAATTTACAAATAAATAATCTTCAGAGACCGCGAATCATGTTAAGTATTTCTTCGAATACTTCTCTCATCAGTTTTACATAGTATTATCAATCAAATGAAACTTAACGAAATTTGTTTATAGAGTTGATACATTGAATCACTTCTTGAAATTCACTATAATGATTTATGATGGTGCTATATATGATACTAACATTATTCTCTTGAATAGCATTTCAACAGTAAGATATACATTTAATCAAAATCCATTCACTCCAAATGTTATTGTGTGCGTTTCAAACAACATTATTATTTCGTTGATACGATTAATATATCTAAATAGCGTCTTCAATGATGTTCCCATTACAATTTTCGGTAATTACACATTGATTACACTCACAGAAATTGACATAACTGGGTATAAAATGACCTCATATATTTAGATTAGTTTTGCTACAACAATATTTCCGCACAGTTCTAGATAGTATTCAAACAACATTCATTAGCAACTAAATCATCAAGTTGGAAATGTTTTAATCGTAAATGTATTTGAATCTTCCATTGTATGATTGGAACATAGTTCCATATGAAATTCAAATTTCTAGAATCAAGGATATTTTACTCATGACATCAACATGAACAAAGACACAATTTGATTTAGTTGACGACACTAATTTCACGTTTCATTTTGTTACACAAAATGGCGTAATTATCATTATTTCTCATAAACTATTCGTTTAAATTCAAATGGACTTACTTAATTTAAGGCCAATGAAGGTCCAGCTCAATAAAGTGAATCAAAACACTAAAATGAAATAAGTTCAGTACATAGCCCGTGTGGTAGTTCGCTCAGAGAATCAAGAGAGCTTGAGAAAACATTCAAATGTCATCGAACAACCCTCTGGGCGGAGGACCAACGCGACTGCTATTTGTAGAATAAGTTCTCAGGCTGTCGGTGAAGTCTCCATAGTCGTCTATCTCGTGGAATTCGCGTTCGAGGCGATCGTTGGCACCGTAATTTTCATTGCTGAACGATTGCGGCCCGACGTTGTATTCAGACATGGATTCGAAGTCGCGCAACAAGCCGGCACGCGCTGATTCAGTCGACTCGTCCCTTCTCATTGATCGTACTACAAATAATTTGCATTGACATCGGAAATTGTTAATCATATGCTATTCATGTCAGACAAAAATCGGTACAAACAGAGTAACATGCTTACGAAAAAATCTTAATGCGTATAATCCTAATACTAAACTTGGTATATGCTCATCTACTTCAAAGAGTTCATGTTTGAGTTATTGATTATCCTCAAATTGATCAATTAAAATTCCGCGCGATCATATTAGACGTTTAAAAAAGTCATTGTATGACCATATCTACGAAAATGTATTATGCTATTCCTAGTTAGTAAATATACTATTATTTGTCTCTTTAACTGTTAGAAATCTCGAAATTGAGGTTTTTACCATTACACCACTCGAAATATGCAAATGTACATTATTAATACTAGGAATGATATGCATAATTTCAAGTAATTACAGATCGATTGACATCGATAAAAGTATTTGTCGTAAAATCAAATAAACTTGAACTTTTCGAAAATATATGCTTACATTCAAATTAAATTGAAAGCAACAATTGCAACTCGCATGCATTAAAAGCTATATAATAGGAAAAGTAACTTCCAATAACAAAAAAATAAAAAAATCAAAACGCCATCTGCATTTCATGCAGAATGAAATCATTCTACTCTTAGCGATTTACAATCTTATAAACTAGACATTTTGATGCTCGCAACAGTAGTAAATCATCTAGGCATGATTGTTTACACACCCGTGTCGGTACTTTGCCTCGATGATCGAAAACGTGACGTATTTCCTGCACCCGGGAATCTCTCTTGAAATTCTCGGCGTCGGTTAACTGAGTCTTCTGCTCTTTGACGTCTTCGCCTTTCTGTAAAGCAATCGTTAAATTTCACAATTTTTTTCATCAAAATTGAGATGAAATTAACTTTTTCAACTTAAATCAATTTATTCTAAACCTAACATGAAAAGTCACAATCAGTTGGAAAAATGAGAAGAGAAAATCTTCTCAGTTGTATTTATAAATAATAGAATTGTTTAAAAAGTCTAAACTCATAGTCAGTATTTTAGAAGTTTACTTACCTCTCTTGATTAATTCTCTCCCTTCTTCAACAAGATCAGTTGTAAGTTCATCATCGCCCAGAAATTGTTGGAAACCAACCATAGACAATAAACGACTTCCAAGACTGAAGTATGTTGCCAAACAGAAGGCAAGAATTCCCATTGGGAAATATATATTGAACCCATCTGACACAATTTTTATAACATCCATGTGACCCATTACCTATAATCATGATAACGATAGAAATAAAAATGAAAGCAGCTATTTCAAAATAAAGATGGATAAATACCTGAGTGTATTGAGTTTCCATCATTTGTGTCTTTATAATATGTGAATCCATGTGAATGAGACTTAAGAAATTTAAACACAAGGGTGGAGTAAGTCGACATAGCATCATTCCACTAAATATCAAGCTATACTCATTTGTTTGATGATGTGGAGCCAAATAATATAAATTTAATACTCGAATCTTCAAAACGGTTGAGTAGGCACAATAACATAAATAAGCTATCACCAATGTTGAGAGAAACTAGAAAATAAGAATTTGCAAATAATTATGTTTATTGTGAAGATTTTGATGAGAATTTACGAAAATCATAGATGCATAGATTTTATAAATGGAAATTATTTACCTCTATAGTGAAGTAATCATATTGAACTTTTGCTAAATTGACAAATCGTGCAAACACCGATAGAACAGGTGACTTATTGAAAAAAGTCACTTCCGACCAAACAACAGCTACAGAGAGAATACCTGCCATAACTGCTGTTACTTTCAATACATAAGTTTTGATCAGACACTTCCAGTACCATTCTACAGAAAATAAAGTCAAGCCAATGATCAATTATTATTCATGGGAATGATAATAAAACAATGTTTCAAAAGTGATTACCTGTAACAGGATTATAAATATATCGCAGTAATACTGGACGTTGTATAGGAAAAGTAGGTTTGAACCTCCTATCGTGACTAGTTTGATTCCTTGAAATATCTTCAAGATCAAAAATATCATCCACCAAAATGCCCCATTGCGTTTCTGTTCTTTGCAAAGTTTGCAACGATTTAATAGTCTGAAAATATAAAATATTTTTAATGAATCATCCAGATGTGTTTTGATCAAAGTTACATAATGACAAGTAATACATTTTTATGTAATCTAATCAAAGTTTTTTCTGATGGTACGTCAAGTGGAGTATCTTCAGGTAATTGTCTTCGATTCATTCTATCCTTGAGTTCAGCAGGTACTTTTTGAAAAATTGTTTCCAAATAGTAGTGAAATGGGTGCCCTGGATTAATCGCCAAATTAGCAGCTTGAAGAGACTGAAAGAAAATAGAGTTGAATTTCAACGAGCTACTCATTTTTGGCAATGATTTTCTAATCTCATACCAACCTCTAATACATCATCAACATTTTCTTCAGCTTCATATTTGTCTATGCTCAATTTTGCTGCTTTAAAATAACTATAATGTAATGTATATCCTGGTTTGCTAGCATTCCATAAACTACGAGGAACTTCGACAAGGGCATAGCCAAGAAGCAATACTAATAAAAGTAAACCCCATGTATTTGATGCTGAAGAAGCTATGGCTTTTATTTTTGGTCTGTAAAATATCCATTTCATCAATATTTATCGATTTTTCACCAACTAGCAACATTTTTATTATTAAATGTAAAGTAATACTGTTTGATATTATGAAAAAATACACACCCATCAAGATCGACGCCTGGTTGGAATGCAATATATATTAAGAGAACTCCACAAATAAATAGATAACTACCATAATATATAGCATTGTCAATCAAAGCTGATTTCAACTTTCCTTGAAAGTTAAAATCGCCTGCTTTGATATAAGACTGCATCAATGGCAAAATTAACCAAGTTAAAACTTGTGAGCTCCAGTAAACAACTCTCCATAGATTCTGATAAACATTTTCTGGATTTGGTACCATAGATGCAGGTTCTCTACATTCATGAGTTGGTTTAACTGTTGTTGCATTTTCAGATGGACTCATTTTTGATAAATTGGCAATGCTCTGTTCAACACATTGTCGAAACACAGTCTTGGAAATAAAATAAATTATCAAGTTAGATTTTAGTTAATATTAAATTGTTTAAAGTGTTGAAGAAACGTACCGAAGATACATCCAGAGGCAGGACAAAAATAATCAGCAACGAAAAGTACCATGCAACCAGAACCGAAAGTGTAACGATTGGATGATGTCGAAAAACATTGCCATATCGGTACAGCAATGTTGCTGCTAGGCAAAAGGTCAAAGTGACCTCTGTCAAAAGTGGTCCGAATCCCATTTTTCTTTAATTAAATCACATCAAACTACGAAGTAAGCAATCAATGTCCACAGCAAGTCAATGTTCGTTTGATGCATTTTCAGCATTTTGTAATTCTTTCATCTTAACTTCAGCGTCCTTTTGCATTTTCTCAAGTTTTTCTAGAGTAACTGACTTCAGTGGCATGAGTTTTGGCTTGCAGAGAATGTAATCTGGCACGTCTTCGCTGTAAAGCAATCCTTGTTGTGGCAAAACAATATCAATATTGAATTTTGTTTTCTCTGCAGATTCAGACATTTTAAGTGTACAATACTGTAATCTAAAATTAAATTGAAAAATGATTATTCAAGATAACAGAGGTTAACAATACCGAATTTTTCATCATTATCAACAAAACTAAGCTTATTTATAGTCATTAATGTAGCTCTTGTACAAAAGAGTATAGGTTATCTTTGAGTATTCTAATAAAACAACTCAAAAAGCTGAAATTTCTCAGAACGCAAGTGATAAATATAATGTTATCATGTTATTTGTCAAGATGAAATATTATTGATAAAATAAGTTGATTCTGGTGTCATATAATATACATTTTTCCGCCACGTAAAAATTGGAGCAGAGAATCCAAATATCAACATACCTGATGTTTTGTTATCGCTGCCTCTTCGTGTCAAGGATTATTCCGTTTCATTTTCATCGACGGAACTCTTCCATCAATCATCGCGTACAAAATTACACGAAAGAAGTTGACAATATGTGAACACGTCACTTCATATCGTCTCTCAAGTCTCAACGTAACGACGGCTGCAGCCAGGACATGCGGCAAGTCTGCGGAGACTGAAGGATTAATAGGAAGTAGGAGGCGGCACACTTCCGCGTTGTAAAAAATAAAACCGAGACTTCATACTTCCACAGTACGCCGTCGTCGTGTACAGTTGTGTATCATGTATATATGCGTACTGCAATACTGCACACGCAGGTGCAGTTGGGTGCAGTCACACGTTCGGGTTCATTCGGATATACCTGTAATCTGTATGACTGTATCGTCGTATTCACACGCATGAAAGTCTGCGCATTTTATGTATACATACATACATATACATAGATATATATATATATATATATATATATATATATATATATATATATAAATGTTTACATACAAGTACATGTGCAGGCTTAGATACAGGTAAAAAGAACGACGCACCTTTATCAACGCATATATAGACGCGCTAATCTATATACTCATCGCCTTTGATAAAGAAAGAGTTGTCGAACGTAGAATTAGAAATCAATAATTTTTGGAATTATTATACTTTCACTTCTCGAAATCAATGTCCAGAATAAAAAATGTCAAAATTACTTGAGATATTATCTCTATTGATCGCCTATTGATTATATATAAGTGCGTTAGAATAATATAAATTTTTTCGTAAAAATTATTGAAGTGATTTAGGATTGCCTTCAACTAATAATAAGCATGAGTTGTAATGAGGTAAAGGAAATGATTATTGAGAATAGATTAATTTTCTATAGTAAAAAATTATATTCATTTATTAAAAACCAGTAACTTATTACTTTACATTTTCTCTGTCAGTAACGAGTATGTTTTGTAAGAAACCTTATTAGTCTACTTGATCTACCTTGCATTGGTTTTCTGTTTTCCATATAATAATTAAATATGTATTTACATATATTGGTAGGTTCAAGTATGTATGTACATGCAATGTTTGATAAGGTTTCTAGATATTTTCCTTACAAATTTCAGCCTTACAAAATACAGATGTCCCTTAATCTATTTGTTGTAAAAATTAATACTCGTACAAAAAACGTAACGAATATCCACATAATTCAATTTTTTGATTATGGAAATATGTGTACTTTATTGATGTATACCCTAAATTGTTGTCTAGAAAGCGTATTTGGATATTTTTAATTCAAGATTTTTGAATGAATAATAATTTGTGGCAAGTAGATATATCACGTGAATTTCGAGTTTTCACTAAAACTTCTTAGACAGTAACTTCTGTACAAGTTTTTGGAAATATGATTGTAAAAATTTCAAATTCATGTTTCAGAACGTAATGTTGAATAAACATCTTCAGTTTATTCAAATTTATTAAGATAATGATTAAAAAAGATTAAGCTTAGCTGCGACAAAATTGCACAAATATGTAGAAAAAGCAATCTTGAATGATTGCAGATCACGAATCTCAATGAAACGTCAAACGCTTCAATCACAATTACTGGAGCTACTAACAAATTAATTTAGCAGTCCTGTCAAATCTCAATTTAGATGTTATCTATCAGAATTATAAGAGTATTCGTTTTGTTGAAGTTTTTGTTAAATTACTGCAAGAATGATCAAAAATGGATTTCTAATGAGATTTTAATCCAACTACAATAGTAATACTACCGCATAGTTGACGATCCAGAAGATAAAGACTAATTTACTATTATTCTTTTCAGATTGCTTTGAATAATCTTGAAACTAAACTCACTCTCAAATGTTGATAAGATGTGAATATAGAGTTCATGTAATGTAGAGACTCTTACAATTCCACCAGCAGATAACAGAAATGGAGAGAAGTCCTAAATCCCCATAGTTTTGATTAAGAATATATACAAATAATTTTTCTTGTAGTCTAGTGATTGTTAAAGAATATTTATCCCTGAATTGAATTTGGATGGAGTAGAACTGATCATGTTTTTCATACTGTCACTCCAATCAGACAATCGAACTTCATCATCTGCCTGTGCAATTCGCTCATCCCACTGTAGCTTCTGTTTAATTGAATTACTATAACTATCCATATTAGAAGTTAAGTTACTACTACTATGGGTTTGATAGCCAGTATCTTGAGCAGAGATGAATGCCATTTGCTGGGCATAATTCCCTGACAGCATGTTGCTTTGTTGCATTGCGAAACTTTCACTAAACTTTGTTTTACAAATCTCTGTCATTTTAGATTTGTTAATTATGTTAAAATTATTCAGAGCTATATTATCTTTATTATCACTAACGAGTTTCATTGAACTCTCAGTTGAGATTACCATTTGTGTTGCATCACAGTATTTCTCATCATCTGTATAATAATGACTAATATCACTTTCTGCATCAGCAATTATTTCTTCAGTAAACAAAGTTTTGCCTGCAAGAAAAAAAATTAAGCCTCAGAAGAATTTTTAAAAATTATTGAATAGTTTCTAAAGGCTTGCAAGCAGCATAAATTTAGCAAAGAACATGAAATGAATAATGAAATTTTCTTTAATTTCGACTTACAGAGTTCTTTAGCTTCAGAGTATGTATCACATTTTTTGTCATCATCCATTGCCATGTCAACACTCATATCTTTTGTAAAATCTAGCCTTGCAACAGATCTATTTCGAGACTTGATACTCTGGCAAGACATACTAAGACCTGGGTTATTGATTGGAGATACATTACACGGGGATGAGTTTAAACTGTAAGCAAGTGGAGTTCCAAATGTCCTTTGAACGATTTGGGAACAGTTCTAAAAGGAAAAGTAAACGACATTTTATATTGAATAAAAATATTGAGAATAAAATTGAAGTTTCTGGAAAAAAATTCGAAAAAAAATATGGAAGAATATTTTAATGTATACTTACTTTCAACGGAGTACCATGGAAAAACATTCCACTTTGAGCCGGGCTCAAGTTATGATGAACAGGGCTCCTAGGTTCTACAGGAGATAATGAGATTGAGCAACTTGAATCATCATGAGAATCATCATGATTTGTGAATAGTTTTCTCCTCAACGAAGTATTGCTAGTATTGACCTCTTCATAATCACAATTTTGATCCTAGAGAATCATAAGAAATAAGATTGAATAAAAAAACTTCAACACACTCCATTTACTCGTAATATCATTGAGAAATTATATCAAAAAATCAATACTCAACACACCTGTGTGAAATTGAAATAAGGCTTGAGAGCTTCTTCGACATGTGGAGGCAGTTGTGGAGGTAATGACAGAGCAGTCTGGGTCCAGTCTGAAACAAAATTGAAAAAAAATATTTGATTAACTTATTCTGTAAAACTAGAAAACATTCAAAAGTATTCCTCACTTTCTCTCTTTTCTATTCTTGATTTTTGAGATTCTCTTGATGTATTGATATCTTCTGAAACTCGAACTGGAGTTTTCAAATCAAGCACTTTACTGTCAATTCTCCTAGCATCATAAGGGCTTGGAATGATTTGATTTTCACTGAAAAACCTGCTGATAGCTTCTTGAGCATTCTTTTCAATCTCAGGATCTGAACAGTGCATTTGTTGAACTGGAAATTCATCAATTTTGGCAGGTTGAATGAGAGCTAACTCATCTATACTCCATGAGAAACTAGGAGAACCTCTTTGAGCAGGACTAGTGACCTACAAGTAATCAGATTTAGTTATGAAGTTTTTGTACATTTAACTATATTTTTTTAATATCCAACTGTATATACCTTACTAAACACTGATGGACTTATTACTGAAATGTGCAGTTTATTAGTTAGATCTGCTTCAAATGGATTTCTAGCAATAAACTTGGTGAGCCCAGAAGGTGGTGTTCTATGATTAGGTAGGAGAGAAAAGTTGCCTGTACTATTTTGGAAACTTGTTCTAAGTTTCATGTCATTTTTCCTAACAGGGGTTCTTGTGATGGGGCTCAGCATAAGTATATTGTCACAATTAATATCATTTTTGATTGGAGTCCATTTATTGTGATCCATTTTTTAACCTGACAAAAAAAATCATCATTAGTCAGTTGAAAATGAAAAAAACAATATCTTAGTTTGTAGTACAAAAAATTCAGGTAAAACAGAATTTACGTTGTCTTTTGACTGAATTATTGATCTTGAATATTTCACATAAAATAGAAAATCAAGTTTTCGAAATCGTAGATAAATTGAAGCGGGAAAAAATGCAATGCACTGAATAATCATAACATTTACCTTTAGCGTCGTTAACCTCGAGGCTGCAGGTCCAGCACTAACACTCGATCTGAGCGCAAATTATGACACAACCCCCAAACGATAAATGTGGAATATGGTACCCCAATTAGACCCTCTCGAAGTCATTAAGCGTTCTACCTGAGAACTGACATTGATACTCAGAATTTTCGCAGGTAAAAATGCATTTGGGCTTATACGCTGGACCCAGACTGGAGGCGCGGGCCAAGGCATCACATTTGGCATCATCTGGAAATTTAAATCCCACTATATATATATACGTCAGTACGTCACCAACGAATCTCTCGAATGGGGAGTGGGAGGGTGGGGGGACTCGCTTCTCGATATATCTCGAAAGTGAAAAAGCCCGCGAGATCAAAGGAGAAGGGGTATATATACGTCGATCCAGTGATCTACGATCTGCTATACGATCCAACAAGATGACTATTTTTAGATCGTACGCGCAGCTTGTCAATAATGATTTTGTTTGTGCATCAGTAGATACGTACCAATGGATTATGACTACGGGACTCAAGGTACAGTATGTAGGCTAAGTTATTCAAGTTGGGATTTTCATAAGAGGTGTATCGAGCAGAATTTATGGAATGATTTGTGCGACTAGATGGATGCATTGTTAACGGATTCGACGTTTTAGGTTATTAAGTAAATCTCTTTTTCTTCAGCATGCTGCTTATATTTTTGAATTTATGTCTCCAATTATCTTTACAGATACATATGAATCCAGTTCGTATTCGCATGATAATAACACAAATCAGGAAAATGCATTTGGAGATGACAGAACCAATAACTATTCTTTTACAAAAGTTAGTAACTCTCTGTTCATCGGGCAATCTATATTCTACATGATTTGTCAAAGCTATATCTACTCATAATTTCACAGGGAAATGATTATTCTCCATCATCGGAGCAAGAAAAAGTAGTGTTTGGTTCATCTTCTCCACCCGATGATCTGGCAGATCTGACAGATCCTGATAATCTTCCTTCTGAATCTCAAGAAATAGTTGATCAGGGAGAAGTCAAGGACTCAATGTTGAATAATCTTGAGTTGGAAAATATTAATTCTCTGGAAAATATACTCCCACTCGATGAGGGGAATCAAGATGCCAACATGAGTGATAAGATCTTACCAGACAAAAAAGAACCAACAGACGATGACAATGACTGTTGCTCATGCAGTAATACTCCATTGACATGTTTAGCATTCTTCTGTGATTGTTTTGGTATTTGAAGCAGTCTTAATGCAATTCGCAAGCTTTAACAGGTCAGTTTCATGCAATTTATTTTGAAATTTCAATTTTGACATCTTAAGATTCAAATGAGACTTTTCTGTTTCAGATATTTGCATATAATAGCTGAATTCTTATTCTATTATGAATATTTTTTTTTTATTTTTTATATAATATGCCATGAAAGTAGTATTAGGTAGACTGATTTAACACAACATTGCAATACAAACCAGTTATTATTAAATTTTAGGGCAATATCAATAGAATAATAACTGATGATCAGATCTTGAGTTATATGATTTTATATTTTAGAATTTTCGAAGAAAGTATTAATAGAAGTAGTAAATATTAAGCTCCAACTTCCAATAATGTAAATTATAGAATTTTTTTTATTGACAATTAAACATATGGAGCATGACTATATCAAAATTCAAACAAGTTTTTGCTAACATTGATTTTTAATTTTTTGGTATCTTCAAGATGAGTTACAAATTTTGTTAGCAATTCAAAATTAAGAAAACTTATATTCATCTATTTTCCAGACTCAGATCATTCCATTATCTTCTGCCTCTAATGCTTTGTATACAAAGATAGATCAAAGAAATAAATCATTCCAAAAGAATGATATTTCATATATTTTGATATGCTGCATTTGTTAGTAGATAGTTTGTAAATTACACAAAAATATCCGAGATTATAAGTATATCTATAATCGATGTTATTATTTTGCGAAATCATATAGCTCATAAGTAGATTCTATACCAAAGATTGTATCATTGGATTTTATAAATGCGAAATCGATAATAAATATTTCGGAACTTCTCGATAGATACTTATTATTGAATAAACTATCTAATTTTTCTTCATTGGACGTATTGAGAAATTGTATTTGGATGGAAATAAATGGTAATAAATATACTCAAATTATATTCTTAATCGATGTAAATAAATACTAACAATTTAAAGTATCGATGCAGAATCGACATCGAACATTGGTCGCGAAAGAGCTTATCCACATTAGCATACTTGTAGGGAACAGCGAAGCACGGCATACAGCCGGTGCGACACAATGATATAAAATATAAAGTCATTGCTTACATGTTATTCAGCTGTCGAGATCTATAACGTAAACGTTTGACTTATAATATAACTTATATGAATACTCACAATTTCTTTAAATCTTATTCACTTAGAAGTAGAATATCAAATCAGAGTTCAGATATTTTGATATATATTTTCAAATTTCTAAATTATTTTAATCTCTAATACAAACATTTTGCTGAGTATATCTGTCTGTATTTTGAGAAACTGAATTCATCTTATAATTAACGAAATCCAAAAAGATTTACTCTAGTCATTCTTTTCTACATGGACACAACCGTACCTATTTTGGTGAATTTCTAGGCGTTTATGTATGAACATGGCTCATTCAGTATAAGAAAGTAAGGACACTGAAATTCGCAATTGGCCCGAATTGAATAGCTATTCATGACAAGAACCATATATGAGCCAGGAGGATTCCCGGAATCGAGCGTCTGGCACGTGACTATTCACGACTTAATTTTTTCGTGTTATATATATATATATATATATATATATATATATATATAGGGGAGGGTCTGCTAGAACGAGTTTGTGATATTCAATTTTAGATACCCAAAGAGTGAACAGAAAAAATGGAAGAAATAATTAAAAGTGTCGAAATGTATGTATTGTATTCGAAAAGTTCCCAAGAAGCGCAGTCAAATCCAAGGAACTTCTGGTAATTAACAAGGAGAGGTCACACCCTTTAGGTGGCAAAATTGCTGGGTTTAAAATATATGTTTCCTCGCACTAAAATAATTCAGATACGTAATTCTGCGTTTTCTTGAATAGGCCCTTTCAACCTGGTTTTACTGATACGTTAATTATACTGATTTTCGAATTTTTAACTTTCGAAACGGAAAAATACTTTCAAAACGAAAATAGGGTAAAAACTGCCAATAATTTGACATTTTCCGACATTTTTCGGCATTTTTCAAGTTTTTCTAAGACATGACTGATCTGCGAGTTTAATTAAACTTCAAAACAATTGGACAAATCAACCGTATTCAGCTATAACATTGAAAATATATGTATAATTCTGTAGATTTTTCTACAACGCAGCGTAGATATCGTTTTTTCTGTAATGTTCTGTAACAAAACTACCATTGCTCTGGAGTATAACATTCGTGTGCAATAAAATACAATAACGCAGTCCGAATATTTCACCGAACCCTTGCAATTCTTATTCGTAGACTACGAATAAAATTGCCGTGAAACCATTTTTTAAATCCTTTTAGAGCCATATTATTTGAATATTAAAACATGGTGAAAACATGGTGATATTTGAATTGACCTATACGGTAATCGTAGCACTATTACTCATAATCTTGTTTGTTATTTATACCTACTTGGTGTAAGGGTGAGCACTCGAAAATATTCAATATGTGATAAAATATCTCAAGTTGGCGTGGATGTAGTTTTCGTATGCTCTTTCATACCCACCCAAACGATCAATCGAAAAACCTTTCGAACTCCAAACTATAATCTACAATCAATGACGATTGTAGAAAATAAACAAGTGCACTGTCACAAAGAGGTGTAATGAATTCGAGTCAAAACATCATTTTCATATTATTATAAAACATACCCATTCAGCATTCGCACGCGTAAGTACGCGCACGGAGTGTGCGCGAAAGCGCGGGTGAGGCCATTGACTGTATATATAACAGCGGCGGTTACGTCACACAAATTGGAGGCGCGATTCCCGCGCATTGCAGCTGCTCTTCGCGAAAAACATGCCAGTCGCGGCGCGCGACTCGCGCCATCCCGACACTGCCGGCCGAGCGCCGCTCTCTTGATATACCAGTGTTATTGTTATCTTGTTCTATAGTGAAAAAGCTTCGTATACATTGTTTTACGGATTGCGCGGGTGAAAACTGCAGTGCCGGTTCGAGTGGATGTGATAAACACCAAAACGCGGCTAAATGGGCTCGTTGCTTCGATCCGTGCTGCAGTGCACTTCATCTGTGCGCCCGGAAGCTGATTACGCGCCGACATCGATTTTGTCCGGCTGTATACTTGGTTACTTCACCTAATATACAAAAATCCCCGTTGTCTATCCACTTTCTCGTATATGAGTTTTTCTGTTGGCACACATAGCCGGAACTGCCGCGATGAACCCCAGCGAGCATAATAATCTCGGTAAGGAAATATTTAGTTTCGGGAGGCTTGGCTCACATCTCCCTTGATCAGCATAAAAATATTCATGATTCATCCGTATAATCTAACACGTATGCTCATCGGATGTGTTTGCGCTTTGCCTAGAATCAGGCGCCTGAATAAACGCTAGAGCCGCATTCTTCAAATTTAAAACTGTAAAAAACTACTATTTATTAGTTAAAATTGTATCGCGTCAAAATTGACTTTCCATTTCCCACAAGCTACGTTGAAGAAGTCGCCGCTTGTATTAGTTATCGGAATTTATTAATTTATCATCGTTCCCCGAATCAGTTTACAATGAAATTGGATATGGAAAATTAGAGGTGAAAAGTGGAATATTAGGAAATTAATGTACACACGTGGGATAAATAAACGGGAACGCGTCGATTAATGCCTACAAAGTTTATTTCGATTTTAATTTGATCAGTATTAATTCACTTATCTAGAAAGTCATCAAGTGGAAATCAATTCGTGTGATGAGATAAAACCGCAGGCTACGGTTATACAGATTATACAGCATATAGGTATTATATTATAATCATACAGATACATAGGTTCCTTGCGTTTAGAAACATGTCAACAAATCCTGATGAAATTGAAACTTTATACCTTATCCAACTCTATACCTATACCCCGCGAGTTTCAGGCTGCGTCTGGTGATACCAGTATCTCAACATTTTTGTCAATCCACTCGCGGTAAAAAGCAACATCGGTGTAGACGCTCGGGTACTCGGGCCTGCCGCAGCCCCAGCCCCACGACACAATTCCGATCTGGACATGGTCGGCAACGAGCGGACCGCCCGAGTCGCCGTGGCAAGCGTCCGAGCCAGGCGCCGAGGCGCAGATCTGCCCGTGGTGCGAGCTCGTCCACTCGCCGGAACTGTACCCATAGTCCCTCGCGCATACGTTCCCGTCGAGGATGAGCAGGTCGACGCTCCTCAGCATCGCGCTTACTCTTCCCTGCTCGGTCGTGTAGCCCCAACCGGCGACGCTCGCGGCGGTACCCGGGGCGACGACCTTACCTTTGCGCGCCAAAGCGACGCTGGACACTTTGGGGCCGAATTCCAACGGCGGCGACACCTTCAGCAACGCCACATCGTTCTTGCTGTGATCGTCGATGCTCGTCCAATTTTCGTGGCGCCTTATGGCGACGACCTTGTGCTTCGATCCTTCGTAGTTGACTTTGGAGCTGCCGACCCGTACGCTCAGGATCTCCGGTGGATCGGTAGTGCAATGGACCGCCGTTAGAATTACGCTCTTCGATATTATGCTACCCCCACAGATGAAATAGTCGTCCGAGTGAATCGAGGCGACCCATGGGTGTATATAGATTTGGGTCATTCCACCTCCGACTATGCGTTTTGCGATGTTAATTTGGGGCCTTAGCTCTGAGCTACCTTCGGCCAAGTAGGGAATTCCTGCGGAAATAGCATTTTTTTCTCAATTTTTCGGAAAATTATTTTTCATCACTTGTATCAAAAAGTTGATTATTAAACCTTAGTTTTCTACACTTGTGATGAAAAATACTGTTCGATACTAGATAAAAAGACGATTTCTAGGCACCTGTGATTATCAGCCTCGCTTTGCTCGGGCGGCAAACCTCCCGTGCCTTGAATTCGTCTTTTGGTCTAGTATCGGAATGTACTATTTCGAACGATGGATATATTCAAAACGAGTCGACTCACCCAAAACCTGATTCAATAAGAATGAACCGATAACGAATAGTATCATCTTTGGTATGCTATTGACACTTGGTTGCAGCTAATTGACGCGATCACCCCAGTCCACGGCGAATTTATACTCTCCGACTACATTTCCATTATATTAGTTTAACGGAACTTCGATTCGATAATCTCATTTACGCAACGAACGGAGTTAATATTGCTTTATGAAACTATTTTAATACTCAAAAGCTACTTAACGTATATTGACAACCGCACTGAGAGCAGTTTATAGTTGGGTGAACTATAAATCTACTATAAATATAGTTCTATTTTGACCCAGCTATGAGATATTGTGAATTCCACTATACAAATTTCACTGATGTATACCATGTAAATAGTATTATTTATACTATATTTAAAGTAGATTTTACTCTATATATAGTACTTTTATTTATAGTAGATATGATTGAGTGGACACAGTTGACTATAATTGTGGTTCATTAAACAATAATTACTGATGGATGAACAATAATCAAATAGTAATTGAGCATTGTTGAAAAAACTATAAAACATGAGGGTTATTTACACAAATAGAGTTAATTTAACGATATTTATAGTAGATTCTTCTATAATTTCGTTTACTATATCATATAGTAGGTTCCGATAAGGGAATTTTTCTCAGTGCGGATACTCACCAACGTCTCATTGTGCTAACCACTTGATTTTATTTCATTAATAGGTGTAAGTACACATTACCAGCAGAACCCGAAATCCGTTAGTTTATAAAATATATAATCATTCTATTGACATAGGGAAAAGTTAAACCCAAAATAAGTATTAATGAAAGTTTTAAATTTTTAAAGATTCAAAAAGTAGTCATGCTTCCTGGAATACCAAGTTGACTCGAAAAACGCCTTTGCCTGTGTTGGTTATCATAGTTTTACTAATCTGCTCAAGTTCTAAGCTACTAAACTACTCAAATACTTAACTACTCAGTTATTAAAATACTGATAAAATCTGCTCAAAGTAAATGCACAAACGTATGTGAGATACATTTCTAGGAATGGCTAATTCCATGGTAGCAAAATGCGTAGTGTGAGGTGATATAGAGCTAGGGACAGAACCATACGTCAATACAACTTTTACTAGCATCTTTCAGAAGCAAGATATTTGAATAAAGCTGTTGGCAGAGCCCTGTGGCTCTGCTATTTCGAGATATTTCTTTCTTACAATCGAGCAGCTATCTTACTGCTTAACCCATTAACGCCGAAGCGTACCGTTTTTTTAGTAAACTTTCAACGCGATTGTTTTCCATGTTATTGGAGCTAAAATCATTCTATTTGTACATATTTTGATGTAGAATTTTATGCTCTTTTATAATCTGGGCTCAAAATTTTGATTGGATTTTGAGAAAAAAAATATGGCCGATTTAAACATAAAAAACTCGAAAATTTTCGAAAAAAAAAATTTCTTGATTTTTTTTCGCAATGTTACCGCTAAAAATTCATGCTCTAATTGTGATCAGGGGTGATCACGATTGTTAACATTTATCGGAGAATTTTTGTGTAATCATTGAACCACTTCTTTTTACAATATGGCGGCAAGAACGTAAATATTTTACAACAACCTAAGCTTATTTTTTTTCTCGGAAACTATCGAGTTGAACATAAAATATCTAAGAACAAAAACATCTTAGAATCGGTCGAAGAGTACACTCAAATTTTCTCATGACCTTTAGAGATGATTTTTGGTTTTTCAAATAGCAATGAGTAGAATATGTTAACTTGAATAATTTTTTTTTCGGAAACTATTGAGTTGGATAAAAATTTTCATGGAATAAAAATGTCTTATAATCGATCAAAGAATATTCTGAAATTTTTTCAAAAGAAAAAACGAATTTTAGGAAAATTGCCATATTTTTTGACATTTTGAAAAACCAAAAATCATCTCTAAAGATTATGGAAAGAAATTTTTTTTTCGAAAATTTTCGAGTTTTTCATGTTTAAATCGGCCATATTTTTTTTCTCAATGTCCAATCAAAATGTTGAGCCCAGATTATGAAAGAGCATAAAATTCTACGTCGGAATATGTACAAATAGAATGATTTTAGCTACGATAACATGGAAAATAATCGCGTTGAAAGTTTACTAAAAAAACGGTACGCTTCGGCGTTAATGGGTTACTTACGTTAGTTCTCCATTGCTCGGGGTTCATGATGGCACCTATGCAAACTCTGGCTCGAGAGAACTGAATAAACTACCGTAACTTCTATTTGTTAAAAAAACTCAATCAAGTGAGACGATGAATGAAACCCATTTATTTCGGGCTCATCAGCAATCAGCACCTGTTTTTGAAGAATTATCGACTCCGACTGATTATATTTGAACTAACAACGTGACTCGAGCACGGAAAGATCTAAGTTTAAACAAGTCAAGAAAAAAGTAAAAAAGTTTAATTTATTCAAATTTGACAGACATTATATTGATCTTAATTTATATCTCGCTATCACTGACTAGAGAACAAGACATTTTATTGAGATTGAACCGATTTCTTTGGAAGAAAAAAATCGAACCTTTCGATAGAGGATTTAGATCTATTCCCAATGAATCAAATTGTTGGAGTAACATCAGAATCTTTCTTGAAATCTTAAAAGGTCTGATAAAAAGATGCATGAAAATTATTTTCTACGCTGAGAAAAATCTGGTAATGGAAATTTACTAATGCAACTTACTAGGAGAAGTTGTCAGCTACGGATGACCAATAACAATGAAACTTTTCGAAATGTTTTTTGGTTACCTAAATAAGCCATAAATACAGCTGTTCAGTCTAACGTTCCGATTTCTTTAAGATATTCGATCAATAATATCTGATTTATATCTATATCGATAACTTTTTGTGTATATAGATATACTGTATGATGCATAAATTCCAAAATAATTGAGAATATCTCCGGGAAATCGAAACGTCAGACTGTATGACTATATATTTGCCTTATTGAGGTACCCAAAAAGTATTTCTGAGAGTTTCGTCACGATTGGTCATTCGACGTTGACAACCTCTCCGAGTTGGTAGAAGAAAATCTAGTAGCTGTTACTACATTCTATGTTACTTGAGCGTGAAATCGCAATTCATACACTAGTGTTTTTTTCAAATGCTCTTTCAGCGAGCACTCGTGAGATAAAAGATCGTATCTAACTGGCGCGTTCATTTTTGATCATTCCTGTGAACGTGTAACACTCGTTGGCCAACATTACTAAATTATTATCAATGATTTTCCAAGTCAATAACACTGAACAAATATATTAACAAACTTTCTTTAACTAATTTTACACTCACGGCAAACAAATTATTTTCTTACTCTGACACACTTTTTGTGTGCCCAATTTTCACACATTGAACATTGCCACGATTTTCCGTAGATTTCAGAAAAACGTTCTTCATTCAACTCTCGTTTTCTTAACTCATTTCCTATCCAACTTTTTTTTTTGTTAGAAGTTAAATTTTTTTTCACAAGGTTGGGTTTTTAAAGAATCGGATTTTTTTATTTTGGGTTCCTTATTTTTCTCACGAATGAACATCTCCTCAGCAAGCTTATCTCTCACTGAAGAATCAGTCAGAATAGCCGATGTTTTTTTCCTCCTCTCGTATTTTTTTCAAAGGCTAGCTTTAGGAAGTGGTATAATCTCTTTCACTATAATTTCTCATGTGTTTGAATAATGATTACTATCTTCAATTCCAGTATTTTTTTTCACAAATCGAATCATCTTTCTTTCAGAATTCTGCGGAAATGTACTAATATCACTTAGTTGTCCCCGTATTGCACTAGAAAACCTAGTAAAAATTGAGTGACCATTTCTAAACTTTTCATTCAGTGTATACCATCAATCGATGAATGAGAATGAATGTAATTACTTCTATCAGCAATTTTGGAAGAATTTGCCAATTTTATTGATTTTAATAATTTTATGGCAATTCACAAATCTCATAGACTTGTTTATTCCAAACAATGATCAATGTCAGTTAGTTTGTGTGCGCATGTGCATTTGGAAACATTAATATGTTTGTCTATACTTGTAAATTATAGAAGGCTCATAAATATATTGTTTTCAGAATCCACCAATTCACAAAATGCAACCGAAAGGGATACGAATCGGCAATGTGCCTTATGCACAGATTTGCCACCTTCTTACAGCGAAGCGATGCGAACTGCACCACATTATAGTGCAAATTATCAGCGAAGACCGTCAGCATCACCATTGGAATCGAATAACACCAATTTTAATACAATAGGTTTGTAATTGGGAGTAAAATAATTTATTTCTGTCATAACAATTATAGTGTTATTCGCATATGTTCAAATTTTTATCATGTTGATCCTATAATCGTTTCTTTACTTTATTCTGTTACAGATGTTCAAAATGACAGAAGGTTTCAGAAATGGGATGATAAAGCGACTCAAATATTTATTACAAAACGGTTGGAGTTAAATGACAAATTTGAAAATGCTCAGACATCATGGGACAAAGATCTTCTATGGAATTTTATATTAACTGATTTATTAACGAATGGATGCCACTTGAATATTTGTGAGCTGAAAGAATATTGGGATTTTCTATACCGTACATACAGGAATATTTCAGATGGTTTATCATCAGGAGACGGAGGTTCTCTTTGGCCGTATTATGAGCAAATGCACAATAGCTTCAAAAATCAAAATAGTTCTCACACCGATGTAAGAAGTTTTGCTTACCAAACAAGTTTTATGAATGCAATCTTTAGGCCTTTTCTTGCAACCGAAGGTCAATACTTAGAAATTATGAATTTAAAATAAATTAGAATTATTTATAATTCATATTCAGTAATGTTTAAATAATTTAGACTCCATGCCTTCGTGCAACGTTTCGCCAGTTAGACCTCATCGGGGTATTTTTATTACCAAAACAATGTAGAATAAATAAATCTATAAATACAACTAACAAAGGATAAACAAAATTCTCACAATTCATTGTTCACCAACATACCTCACGATTTAGTTTTGAACAAATTGAATAGATCATTTGATCAAATCTCCATTAGATGTCAAATACCGTTTCAAGAAATAACTAATATTGAACAATTTTTGTTCGATAATAATTTTTTCACATTTGACACTGTATATTCTAAGCGAATATTTTGCACACCAAATGGGTCCGCCGATCTCACCGATTTTGGCAACTGGAATAGATTTTTCTAATTCAAAGTCCAAAAAAGTATTTCCGTCACTCTATTTGTTTTTTTTGACAGTAGGTGGGAGCTTTTGTTTTTACTGGCTATCTACTGTAACGTGACGATTTAAAAAATGGAAATTGGTGAGAAACATCCATCATTCTTTGTTATCATTACACTGTTAGTTATTGTATTAAATTCTACATTGTTTTTGTTCAAAAAAATATCCTGATGAGGCCAGTGAATCTAACTGGCGAAATACTGCACGAAGTCATGAAGTCTATATTATTTTAAATTCTTCATTTTCAAATATTAGCCTTCGGAGGCAGGATTCAAATAGTTTGTTTGCAAAATAAGGTTGTTCTAAATAATATAGATTTATTTACTTGAAATTTAATTTTATAGATCGACATCAATCCATATCAAGTTTTTCAACAAGAATATTTTTATTCTAGGACACTTTGACTTCCCTCACAACTGCTGCTGCTGTTCCTAATGTAATAACAGTTCCTATACCCGTACCTACAGCTTTTACGCCAATGTCTTCAACACTTTTGACCCAAAATCAGGTTTCTAATCTACAATCAGATATCTTTGCAAAACCAAATGCCTCAGATGTAGCTACTTCTAAAAATTCTACTGATGGGTCGTCCTTCGGAAGTGATACATATCCACCACCAGGTTCAACTCACAAAAGTGAGGGAATTAGATACGCAACCATTTTTTCAGATCGCGGAAGCACTGTTCCGCGAAATCAGTGTTGTTTTTTTTTTTCAAAAAGCTTAGAGAAATATTTTCCGAACTCTTACTCATTTCCAAAGAACAATTTCTAATCAAATGTCTCTGATCGAACAGCCGAGTTTATACCGTTGATGGCAACAGCTCCTATGGGACTTTCCGAGCCAGGCACGGGCCTTATTGGAGCCGGGGCTATAACGACTCAACCCGAGAGCATGGCTATACAGACACCTATGGACGAACCTGTGGTGACGACTCAGCCCGGTCGGACCACGGCACCGGTGGGTCATACAGCTGCCGGACCTTATTACGCCAGCACTACTGATGCCGACATGTGCTGCTGGATCTGTCTAGATATATGCACTCCCAGTTTCCACCACCACAACCCACAGGATGATGACTGTTGCTGCGCCTGCTGCTGCTGCTGCTCTGGAGGTGGTGGAGACGGAGGGGAATGTTACGCCAGTGGTGACGGCGGAGGTTGTTGTGAGGGTGACTGTGGGGGGTGTGACGATTGTGGGGGTTGCGACTGTTGATGTCAGCGAAAAGTTTATGAACTTTGTATGTAACATGAGTCTCTGGCAGGTTTAGGTTTATTCTAAGCGGATTCGCTTGTTTTTACTGGTATGAGTTGCGAAAAGCCTGAAAGACTGCGAATCAGAATGTAATTCGCTTATCTGTATTTTAAACGTAAATGTTTAATGATGCATGAGAAATCATTTAAATGTGTCAAAACATTTTCTGTATGTACAAACTAGCTACGAAGTAATTGAAAGATGTTTCAACAAATTACGATTTCATCAAGTCCAAAATCGAATTTTTAAAAGTTCTGAATATTGTTAATCTGTTTGGAGAAAACGTCTTGGTTTGAGCTCGATAATATAGCTTGATGTACATAAATTTCATATTATGAATCAACTAATGATCAGAATGGATTTAGAGATGGTAACTGCAAAGATAATAATTCTCCAATTTATTGTTTACTAGACCATTTTTTGTCACGATTCTAAGCTCTATTGAGACTATAATTAATGTGAAACTAGTATAAGGAATTTCAATCAAAACTGCGATGTATTTTTACAACTATTTTTTACTTCTTGTCCTTTGCGAAGTTTTTTTTATCAGTTTGAATCCCTATATGTCACGAGATAAGGATCAGATATAAAAATATTTTGCATCAAAATGTTTTTATAGAATGGCTGTAACGGGTAAATGTATTTTGTATACATGACAATCAGATTTGAATGAAATATTTTATTTGAAAGATTATAATATTCTATTTACAATAATAACAAATGAAATATGATTATAAAAACGTAATCAATTAAAATTCTATATAATACAAAGTTTTCAGTTGATTCAATACTCAAGGTATATAATACAAATTACTGTATTATCACAATAGTAAAAATATCTTGCACGAGACGGACGTCATTAAGACCATTTATATTTTGGTGTGGATATCCAAAATTTGTCAAAATTTTCGTTCTTTTCTTTCTAATCGAAGCATCAATAAGTTATAATATGAACACAAAGTAATTCACAAGTTTCCTAAATTAACTACTTAGTTTCTTCTTCTATCGAGTGCAGCGAAACACCTTTTTTTTAAAACGGTAATCAGTAATGGCTGATGCTTTGAACCGCTGATTCCTGTTCGGCATACGTATCCCAAAGAATCTCGGAAATCCTTGGATTGCTTACAACAATACTCTAATATCAGAATCTTCATCCTGGCGTGATCTTTCAGTTTTTGAATAAAATCATTAATTGAACCATCCTTGACACTGGTCCTTTGAATCGAGGCTCCATGAATAAGCAACATCTCGGATATCAAACAGTTTCTCGTATCGACAGCTAAATAGAGGGGCGTTTTGCCATCACAATGGTGGAGCCAAGGATTCACATTTGCCCGAAACTCCAAGAGTAAACTCACCATTTCGACTGATTTATTCTCAACAGCGATATGCAGCAACGTAAGACCATCCTTAACTTCATTAACGTTTGCTCCCGCCTCAAGTAGACGCCGAGCGGTCGAACAGCTGTCCTCTTTGACAGCGATATGAAGTGGCATCTTTTCCAAAAACGCGTCCTTTTCGTCTATCATTTACGTACCAGTCGCATAACTTCCTCAGTAGGTTCTGAAAAAAGTAGTTTATAAAGGTCCCATAATAAATAGATTGATAGGCTAATTTAGTAAAAGTTCTATAAAACACGCTTCTTGTAGTTTTGGTAATGGATATTCTACGTATGCCCGTGCATTGATAGTAAACTTGGCCGTGAGTGTGAAAAGTTGGTATTTTCCGTAAGGTTCGAAAAAAATTCGATCTTCTGTGTTCAGAGCAATTAATTCTCAACACTCTCACGTAAAACGGACGATGGAGTTTTTTTTTACATTTTTATCTAGAAAATTTTTCGATCATTTTCGGATTGGGTACACCGAAATTGTCATTCCTAATTACGATCCGGAGACATTCCAATAGAAATTAGCGACGACGAGTAAAAAGTCTAAGACAGATTTAGTCTAGGCTATCATAAAAGTACCGACTTTCAGCAATACTTAATAGTCATGTCAATCAATAGTCAACACTAAGTAAATACATTATTTTTATTTTGTAACGCTAATTGACTATCTTGCATAGGTGTTTCTAGCAAATACTGATGGGTAGCTTGCTTTTTCTCATCTTTCATAACATCTACCTCTAAAGCCACCTTTTTTGTTGACTGACTTTTTTTTCTGATTCAAGATTATTCTTTTTGATTTCTGCTAGTTCATTCTTGTATCTATATGTGAGTTCATCTCACCAACTAATTCTTTATCTGTTACAAACTCGTCTACTTTTCGAACTTCATTATCAATTGTATCACAGATCATTCGTTGAGCAATCAAAAAGACGTTGCTAAAAATTTTCAGATTTTCAGAGAAATTCTCTGAGATTTCTATGTTATTCCACTCAGTTTTCCATGATTCCATGATTTTCCAGATGCACTTGATACCCTGCGTATTTTTCGGTTCAGCCCGTATAATAACCTTAAAATATGAAATGGAGTATATACATATCGACGTGTCTTACGAAGAAAGACACATCTCAAACTGTCCGCGAAGAAAGACACATCTCAATTTGTCCGCGAAGAAAGACACAACTCGCAATCTAGCCGCGAAAAAAGACACAACTCGCAATCCAGCCGCGAAGAAAGACACAACTCGCAATCTAGCCACGAAGAAAGACACAACTCGCACATTCCGTAATCTCCCGACGTGAATAAAAGTAAAAATATAAATGGAGGCAATTTTGACAAAACTTTGATTTTTTTAACGAACTACTAATTACAACTTTCCATTCTATGAACTTTTATTCACGTCGGGAGATTACGGAATGTGCGAGTTGTGTCTTTCTTCGTGGCTAGATTGCGAGTTGTGTCTTTCTTCGCGGACAGATTCGGATATGTGTCTTTCTTCGCGGACAGATTCAGTTATGTGTCTTTCTTCGTAAGACACGTCGATATGTAGTTGCTCCATTTCTGGTAGTGCACGTCAGAAACTCCGAATACAATTCATATTCTTAGATACTATCTGTCAGAATAACGCAGCATTGAACTTGATATTGAATGCTTATTTACCGTTTGTGTTTAACTCTCCACAATACGACCAAAGACACACTAAAAAATGAATTTTCGTCGGTCGATTCCCGACGAACATCTTCGACGACAAAATTGTCGAAAGTTTAATTTTATTCGAAAGAGCTGAATCTAAAGATAGAATCTTCGGATATTTTTTCCAAATCCCCGAATCTCATTACAGGCGAAGCAAGAACACGTTTGAGTAAGTTTTTGTCTCTTACCAACAGAAAGTTCAAGGATGAAAATTCCAGGAAATCGGCGGACGACTCCTGGTGACATCATGACGGCCTCCTCTCCAATGGACTCTCTGGCCACGAGTTTGGTGAGACAGCATACGAATGACACGATGACCACTGTATATGCGTTCGTTTCCCAAAAGTACTATCAAAATTCAGGGAAAACACGATGAAGGAGAGGAGTGTGGGTAATCAGCAAAAATACTTGCTCGCAATGAAAGCGAGAGAGACGAGAGACGGGTAAATGAGTGAGCGCCGCCACGCGATGTATCAGTGAGAGAGCTCAGCTCGGAGCAACGCCGAGGAGCAACGCTGGCGCCTCGTTGCAGCCGCGTACTACACATATACACACAGTCGTGCAGGCATTACCTTTATACTCTCGTATCTCGCGTAGGATCGGTCGGTCGCGTAGAGCGCCGTTGGTGTGGGCTGTGCGTGCTGTGTGGTGCGCGGCGCGGTACACCAGTGCTGCAGCAGAGCAGCAGCGAGGGCACAGCAGTTGGTTCGAGCCGAGCTCGCAAGCTAGTTCAGTGCCGTGCTCTCGAGTGTGCGAGCGAGAGACGAGGCGGCAAAAAAGCGGAGCGCGGCGGTGGCGGCGGCGGCGGCGGCGCACTCGGCTATGTGAGAGCCAGCGGAGGAAGGCGTTGCGCGTCGTGTCCAGACGGTGGCCGCCAGAAAGGGAGCGCGGCCAAGAATAGCCAGGCCGCCAAAGAGCGGCCAGCCCAACAGAGCAGCCAGTTCCGACAGCGCCGCGCCCGCCGCGGCTGCTTTATGGGGCCAGGCGGCGCCCCCAGCACCAGCCTCCAGGTTCGTCTTCCCCAACAGCCACACTCTCTCTCTCTCTCTTTCTTGCTCTCCCTCTCTCTGTCTCTGCCCCGCACCTGATGATGCCTCCCCCAAGCCACCAGCAGACCCGGGCCTGCAGGGCCTAACCGCTCGCGCGCACCGGTGCTCTGGCTCGTTCGAGTGTGTGTGTCTGTGTGTGAGTGAGTGCGACCGTGTGTATATATATATAGGTATATACATGTACGCGCGTGTGTGTGTGTGTGTGTGTGTGTGGATGAGGGAGTGTGTCCGTGTGGGTGCCCACTGGACAACCTCATTGACTCTGCACATGGGCCCTGCTGCTCGACAAACTACTCCAATGCCAGTTTGACTCATTTTCACTGTTTTACCCTGCTGCAGAGCACATCTTGTTCAACCTGTGTCCACCTGAGCCTTTATTCTGGTCGCATTCGAGTTCTCACTGCTGGTCTGGTATTTCACTGCTTCTGTGATGATATCGGCACATGTTGTATTTTCACCTTCCCTATGCTGATCGTTGAGGTTTGCCAGTAAATTCGGTACCTAAAAAACTATTAAAAACCTATGATTTTTACCCATTGGCCGACTGCCAAAATTGGCTGACTCTCAACACTCTCCTTTGGTGAAGCATTAGAGACTGGTGTCCAGTGGAAAACCATACTAAATTTACTCAATAATACCACTAAGTAGATATGATTTTGCTATTTTGCTTTATCATGACACCAACCTTTGCTTTAAAGTATCAAACAAATTAAATAAGCACAAAACTTTGATTTTGAATAGAAATTTCTCCAAACAAAATATTTACGTGTATCGCAAAGAATTTCAATAAATTCACAGAAGAAAATGAGTGTGGTGATCAGTTTCAAGAATGTCTTGTTCACTATCTAAAATATTTTACTGATTTGCTTTGATTCTTTTGAATTTTCCCATTATGTTTATACAATTTACTTGGCAGTATAAATAAAGTTTAATAGAATGCAAATTATTAGCATCTTTAATTTTTAATTTATTCATGAGATTTAGAATATAACGTACATAAATTGAATATATATAGCATGGCAACGATATAAAATACACTATTAGAGATTTTAGTTACTTCTTGCTCTTATGAGATTATTTTGACTATACTCAAAATGTTACCAATTGATATCTGCTCCTCAAATAAAATGTTTATTGAGAAATGTTGCGATTACATCCTCTATCATCTGAGGCACTAAGCTATTTCATTTTATGGATTGCATTTTCTACTGCTGCATATTGCTTGTTCAATAACAATGATTGTATAATTTTATTGTATTTGATAACAATACAGACATACTTCATTACCATCTATTCCAATTGCTAGTTGATTCTTTTCTTCAATTTATTCATAAAAATTATTAAATATATACAGATAAATAAGTTCTTAGAATAAGTTGAAAATAATTCATGTTGGAAAATGTTTCAGGCTTAGGTGGTGGTGGTCAAGCTGTTCAGAAGACTGATTGAGGTGGTTACAGTGCAATACATGTGGAAGTTGCCTAGGCCTGATTAGTTTTTTCATCAACTGTTCCTCCAACGCAAAAGAAGATGTCGTTGGAGAACAGATCAAGCTCGGCTCTTTTTAAGAGGGCCGAGCAGCTCAAGCGGTGGGAGCAATCGGATACCAACAGGGAACCACCCGACCCTAAAAGCATGTCCAGGAAGATCAAGTTTTCAGCTGATTGCGTGTTCTTAGCAGCCTGTGCAGCTGGAGACAAAGAAGAAGTTGTCAGGCTACTGCATAAGGGGGCAGATATCAATACCGGAAATGTTGATGGTCTCACCGCATTGCACCAGGTATGATTCATTATAACTTTATTTCTTGCTTCAAGTATTGAAACTCTTACATAAAATTTTCATATCTGGTTACTGGATGAATTGAATTTTTTTTAAGTAAGGAGTGTAATGGGAGTTTTCAATTTCTAATTTGACTGTTCAAGTCAATGTTTGAATTTGGGTCACTATGATTTGTAATATTGAGATTTATTTTTTCAAAAAGCATCTTCACACATTTCAATGTACATTTGTTAAGAAAATGAGTGATATAGTTGATATTTTTTTAAATGAAACACACAATCGTATACTTTCTTTTTGAGAATTGCCAAAGTAGGAAGGTTATGTAGCATCGTTTAAGATACTGTACACATCAAGGCACAGTGTGTGTATAGAAATATAATAAAACCAAATATGGATTCGATGCAATAATATTTGGACAAACAAGTTTATTCATTAAAGCCCATCATTTTCTTGAATGTTCTTGATTAGATTTGGCTCAAAATAGAAAATGCAACTGGATGCACTTAGATTTCATCTCCCTGTACCTTAAGAATGCAGTGTAATTGCAACTCTGTCCAAAGCTATGATTCAAAAGATCTGTTATCCCTTGTGAAATATATGCGAGTGTGAGAAATTTTTCATCAGTTGCGTAAACATGCAGAGCTCAATTTAACTTCACTCAATCTTCAGTGGAAACTGAACCAAGGGCACAATTCTCGCAAAAGTGTCTATGTTACATGTTGTGGTAGGAATTTTCAAGTTCAACACTGCGTATTGTTTCTTGAGTGGACAGTAGCATTGACAAAAATAATCCACGCTAGAGCAGAAACTGTCTGTGGTGATTCTATTTACCATCCAGCTGTTCATCCTTCTAACAATAAAATCGATTATTTATCAAACAGTGACTTAACCATTGACTTTAATTCAGAGTTTCATTCTCTCTGCTCATTGACATCATCAGCTTCATCACCGTCATTATCATCATCATCGTCGTCGTCGTCGTCGTCGTCGTCGTCAATGTACACATTAGTCACACATTGTATTGTCCACTAGTGCATATAATGATCACCTATCAATGAATCAAAGAGAATATATCGTTCGTGACTGCCAAGCGAACAGAAGTGTAGGAGCTTTATTCTCGCCCAGCCAATACACTCGATTCACCCCTGGAAAAATCAGCGAGCGTCGCGGCTTTCCAAGAAAATCACAAATCGGCATAAATATAGGCTTCGCGCCCAATCCAGAGCTTTCCCGGCTAGACGAGAGAAAAATCCTCTGCAACGAGGCCCGTGATGGATGGGATTTTTTTCATTTCCGACATTCGGTGCCGGGTGGTGTCGGTCAAGGCTCGCTTTGGCCGCTGCCAATTGGCAGCTCCTCGTCGATTCCGCTCGGCGCGTATTATGTAAAGCCTCTGCCTTCTCCTTTTCCATTCATATCCGCGCTTCTATCTTGGCGGCCAGCTCATCGCCGACCGACGCGCCTACCTGAGATCTTCTCCCCCCCGGAGATAAATAAACTTCCCAAATGGATCTTGGAAAAGCCATAGCCTCGTCACCGACGAGTTTATTGATTCAAAGGCCGCGGATCAAAAGGGGATTAATGTTCTGCCCCTGCGATGCTTCAGGCTTGTGGATATATGGAAACGTTCTTTCGTTTTAATGCGTTTTTACAAGGTTTCCTACCGCTGAGAGCACTTTTTGAGTTTGCCTGTCAATTTTTTCATTTGTTCGATAACGTTTGGCAATACACAATGAAAAACAATCGAATTGTGGATTTTCAGTCGTATCAAACTGAATCATCAAAACTCGCTGTTGCTTGTGCGATAACAAGATGTACCGATGACATATGAAATATGGGTCAAATAGTTCTGCTTCATTTTTAAAAATATCAGCATCCTCGTAGATTCTAGGTCTCTAATATTAGACGTATTTGAGGCGTTTTTTGTGTACGAGAAATCTCGAGAGTTTAAAATTAGAGAGAATTACTTTAACACGCATCGCGAAAACGAAAACTTCTTCTTAATTTATTTGCGAAATATATGTTTTGTTACACAACATTGGTAGAACGTGGACTGAATAGCGAGCGATTCCAGTAATTCATAGAACACTGCGTGAGCACGAGTAATTTATATTCAAGCGCGGATAGTAATTTTCGTTTGTTATTGTAAATTCACTTTAAAAGCTATTTTTAATCACCCAAGTACATTGCCTTCAGCACGGACCGAACGCAGTGTTGCGTTGAATGTCACTCAAAATTGAAAAACAGATGTTAATTTTCAATTTTCAAAAAACTACAAAAAGTCGTATTCTCCGTGAAACCCTTGAGCAATTATCTCTTGATTAAATGATGAATTCAAAACTAACGAGCGCTAGCGTTTAGAAAATTCGGTATAGCGAGGATGTGGGACATGAATGAAGAAACCGTGCAATATTTTGCTCGAAGCCGCGGGTGAATCATTACCCCGGAAATAAAATCTCTATTTTTCGCCGGAAAAGTCATTGTCTTGTTATTTCTTACGCGCGAACTGAATCGCTTGGTGAAAATCAACTTCAAAGTAAAAGCGAGGGATATTATTAGAGCGGCGCACCAGCGGATCCAGATTTTGGATGGGCCGTTTGGGATCCACCGATTTTTCCACTCCCGCGTCGCGCTCTCGTACACCCGATCGTCCACGTAACCGTGAAATTCACCACGCTGCTCGACTGCCAAACTCGAAACGGTCCGACAATATTTCTGTATCGAAAGTAAAAAGAAAAAAAAATTTCCACGTCGTTTTTATTTTTCCCGATAATAATTTTCGACTGCCCCTCCAAAAACGCATTCGCTGCACACGAATCCAGCTACCCGCGCGCGCGTTCAAGCTTAACGACGGCTCAGACCCACTTTCCCAACGAGCTTGCGCGAGCGCGTGGTAATACGGCGGTCTGAATCATCGCCGGCGCTCTGCGGCGAATCAATCATGCGGGTCCAGGTCGCTCTGGAAAACGGCTGAGAGAGAGGGAGGGCGAGCAACAGAGAGTTATAGGATCGTGCCCGGCGGGGCCGCGTTTGTGGATTCGCGAAAATAGACGTTGGAAAATACATCAGGCATCGGCTGGGCCGCTATTTATACCCTCCTCTATTACAAGTCGCAGACCACTGTGTGTGCTTGCGCGCGCCGCGCCGCTCTCTCGCGTTCCCTCCGTTGTGAGCCTCGCCGCGCGACTTTTGCCCGGCGCCTGCTTTATTTATTTATTTATTTATTTTCTTCGTTTTTTTTTCCTGGCCGGGTACGCTTTGTCGCGCACCACCGGTCGTTCATGATCGAACGTTATTCCCTAGATACAAGTCGGACGCTCGACGGTGCTCGGGGATGCCGGCCAAAGATATCAATGTCTTGAACTTCGCTTTTATGATTGACGAGGCGAATCTCTGCTCGTGTTGCGATGCACTCTCGCTGATTCGTGAAAATATTGATCCGAACCACTTGTAGCCCACCCCCCAGTGTCGAGTTTCGATTTCACTCGAGTCGATTGGTATATTTCGTTGGTTTCAGCGCGATGCTGCCGAACGTTATACCGAAAGAATCTATGTAAAGGAGAAAAATTGCCCCGTTGAATGGGATTCGTTGACTCTCGGGGAAAATATATATATTCACGGCCGCGTCCGAGACCAAATGCAAAGCGTATGCTCACACGTTTCACCGAGAATATTCGATAACGAGTTGCAGTCTCATTTTGAATGTTGTTGTTATCCGTGACTAACCCCGGCATCTTTTGTACGTATTTTTTTTTGTTTTAGCGAAAGCTTCGCGGCTGCTCGTATCAGCGTATGAGTATGCGGCATTTATCAATTTCAGTTTCTAGAATTGAAGCCTCGCGATTCCCGCATGAATTAACTCGCAATTCGAGAATTCACAACGAACGATCGAATGCCCGATCCAACGCTTCGTTGCTCCGATTATTTCCATCAAAGCAACGGAAATTCAATTAGCCAAATATACCATCGATGAAACCGCCTCTGAGCCGTTCCTCCCATATTCGTCTATGTTTCTAAAGTAAAACAGGCAAAACAGGAGTTCCCTGCCCCCCAGCGAGATCCATTCATCATAGCTGTTACCGCGCGTTGTTTAATCCGGCCCTTCTCGTAATAAGGAAACTCGCGTGACGTGGCTCGTTAAATGCGCTTACCAAGAGTAACTCGTATGTGCACCAAACGATCGTGACATTTTTTTTTTTCTTCAAATTGCAGGCCTGCATCGACGACGACCTGGACATGGTGGAGTTCCTGGTGGAACAGGGGGCGGACATCGACCGGGGCGATAACGAGGGATGGACGCCGCTCCACGCGACTGCCTCCTGCGGCTTCATATCCATCGCTAAGTCAGTATTATATTCTTCCGGGCTCTCTCGACCTCCGCCGTCAACTCGTGTTGCGCAAGCCTCCTCCCCGAGAGTTTCGTTGGCGCGTTTATTTTTTTGTTCTTCTTCTTTCTCTCTTTACTTTACGAGCGGTGTCTCTCTCTCTCTTTTTTTGTTTCCTTCCTATCCGCTTTGTTTTCTCAAGCTTTCTATTATAGATCGACGGCCGAAGCGCGAGCCATTTGATTAGAGGGGATTGTCGTTATTAAATGAGTTACAACGCCCTCGGTCGGCCGGCAATTAAGCTCGCTCAGACGTCATTAAAAAACTGTTGCCGAGAAATTTTAGAATCAATCACGTCACGCGGATCGCTCGAATTGTGCGACGCGCGCCACCTATATAGCGCGAGTCTTCTCTCTCTACGATGGCACAGTGATCTTGAAATTCTAAATGAAAAAAAATCGCAAAGGAACTCGCGGGTTAATAATTCATCGGATAGAGACATGCGAAATCCATTCTATCATAATTATACCTTCATTAAAGAGGATGATGTATGGGCTGGATTAAATGAGCCTAATCATAGCTTTTATCCAAGGGACTTTGATATTATTACGTGCGCAATTATTCATTATTATTAATTACATCAATGTCTCCAAGCATCAAAGCGACTTTTTAATGAGTTTATTCTTTCGTACTTTGCGACAGTTATACCTCGTTCATACTTGATTTTTTTACAATTACTGTTACGAGGAAGCCTTGCGGTTTTATGGTTTGACAAAATTCAATGTTCTTGTTTTTCAACCTATGAAAATCAGTTGGTGGTCACGATCATTTATAAATGTCTCGAAGGAAAAAAATCAACTGGAAAATTACAGATTTCAAACAAATATGTTGATGTTGGAATATCTTTACTTCCCTTGTCAATCATTGATATTAAACGTCAACTAGTATTGGATAACTTTACCAGAGTATTTGTTTATAAATTGTTAGATTAGTATGAGAACGAGACTAGAGTCATTCACTAAACTCATTATTGGATAGTGAATGCTGAATGATCTCGAAGAGTAAGATATCACTTATGCCCTGGGCAGGTCAATACCTACTCCAGGTACCTTGTGGTATACAGACGTAATTTTCAAAACTCGTACCGGATTATACGTTCAATAGCATAACGCGAGTATATACAATGTCCCCCGCCTTCTGGGTGATCATTGGGCGTGTCGAGCGCAAATAAGATAAAAAAGGAAGCGTGCAAAAGTCAAACAAAACTTGAATTGCCAATCATGTCTTGATCACGATAAGGAACGAAAAGAAAAAAGAACCTAATGATCGTTTGCCGTCCACAGATACCTCATAGAGCAGGGCTGCAACTTGGCCGCGGTGAACAACGACGGCGAGCTGGCCCTGGACATTGCCGAGAGCGACGAGATGGAGGAGATGCTCCAGGAGCACATCAAAAAGGCAGGCAAGTCGAACGCGCCAAGCTTTCCCAATCACTCGTGAGCTCCCTGTAATCGAATCTGGTTGCGCAAGCACGTTGACGCGCGTGCTTCTTGGGCAATTAACACAAATTGATGGGGTTCGCTTATAAATCAACCTTCCGAAGCTCTAGTGTATTTCAATCGAATGAACTATCTGATCGAAATTTCGTAATGTTCTTTATGGTCTCTGTCGAGGTGAAAAAACAAAATTGCACGCACACTGGTGAAAGAACAAAGTGCTTCAGACGTTCGATACATTGTTTTTTGGAATAATCGTTTCTATTTGTCACCCGCGGAATAGCTTATTTCGAAAAAGAAAAACATCAATACCGATATGGTGTCGTTTTGGATAATTACTTTCTATACTTTGAAAATGATTTAGTAAGCCACTTCCCATTGAATCACGCTGAAGTGAATACTTACCGTATGATTCGTTCGAATACTAATTTGCGTTGTTCATTCCGAACCAGGGATCGACTGCGATAAAGCGAGGAGCGAAGAGGAGAGACTGATGCTGAGTGACGCGAGGGCTTGGAGGTCCGGGGCACCGGGTAAGGACACGATACATCCAAGATCCGGGGCTACTGCACTTCACGTCGCCGCAGCCAAGGGTTACAGCACAGTCATGAAGTAAGCGTATTCCCAAATCTATATGTATATGCTTACGCTTGTTACGTGAGAGGATTTTTGATAACTTGCCTAGACTATTGGAATCCGCTTGACTATCTTGGATTCTAGTTATTTATCGAAATCCGATGGAGTTATCTAAGTTACCAAGCTCAATAAAGTTTATCCTAGTGTTCGGCCATGATAAACATAGCCCATTGATGTTCGTAACATTTTTATAGCATCCTGCTGCAGGCTCGGTGCGATGTTAATGCGCGAGACCATGACGGATGGACACCATGTCATGCCGCTGCGCACTGGGGCCAAATCGAGGCCTGCAAGCTTCTAGTAGAGAACTTCTGTGATATGGATATTAAAAATTATGCTGTAAGTAATTGAATTTATGGTAACTTGATGGCAATAAGCAAAGTATGAGAGAGAATGTGTAATAGAATATATTTAACGCATTACTTAATCGATTAGATTAGATTAAAGTTGATAAAATTGCTAATCGTTCGTTCAGTAAGATGTTTCAAATTTATTATTTTAGGGCCAGACTGCATTTGATGTAGCTGATCCTGACATTGTCAAAGCCTTAGAAGAACTGAAAAAGAAGCAGGAAGTCTTATTGAAAGACCACCCGCAAATTATTAACAAACAACCAGCGATACCAAAGAAACGGTAAATTACAAATAAATTCTAAAGAGTGCATTGAAAATATAGAGGTTATGTGATGCATCATGTTTCTAATCGTTCAATTCAATTTTTAGTGTATCAACAAATAAAGAAAATTTAGTTATCGATCAAGAAGGAACGGAAACGTACGTAGAAGAAACGCCAAACAAAGTTAAAAAGGTCGAATTGGAAATTCAATCTGATAAAGAAGAGTCAAGCGTTGGAACAAACAGTGACGTCGGTAAGTGACATTTGTATATTTTGAATTTCTAGCTGTTTGACGAAAGACTCACGGTTAAATGATTGCTGGGAAGTTTATTAATCTTTCATTATTAACGTATACATATTTGTATACTCTAATAAAATTATGAAATAAATGTTAAATACAAAGATACAAGAATACACAGGCATCATACTATAACGCCTAACTTGGGGATTTGAAAACAGAACTTTATTTTATTAAATATAATTGTGTAATGTTCGAAGATACAATCAAAATCTTGCTCAAACATTCAATTTTTCTTAACTCATTTGAATTTTGGGAAAATATGTCTCTGCAATAATTTTCCTTGGAAGTTCCTCGTGACATACGGTTGATCTGTAGATAATTCTCTCAGTAGACTTCTGTCTTGTAGATTTTCAGTTTTTCTTTTCCATCCTCGACAAAATCTGTCTCTACTATATAACAATACTTTACTACAATCTTTTCTTGTCTCAATTCTTCCTAACCTACGCTGCGTGGATTTAGAAGAGGGAATCGATTCCGACGAGGAGGAGAGTGAAGGTGAGAGTGAAACTGAGACTAGCTCAGAATCACAAACCTCCTCGTGTTCAGATCAGTCTAATAAATCAAATCGATCGAACAACTCGACTTGTCTTACCGACGATGGTGAGTTTTCATTACAAACTCCCCCATGGAGTTTCTGTGCAAAATTTTTTTTGGCACTTTGACGCTAATTATTTCGTTTCTTACTTTATGTTATTTACCTTTTGGTTGTTCTTTTGCGTTTTCAGAATCGTTTGAAGTTGAATAATATCGATGTTTATAACGCAACATGATTAAAGACTTCATGTTCTGTATACAGTCGTTGGCAAGATTGAATCAGTCGAAAGACTTGTACTGTTTGTTTTATGTCCTACGTTAATTAGTGTGATAAAATGTCCTACTCAGGTCCATGCATCAATATTGATCGAAATTTCGCAGTTTATGTTAACGATTAGAAACAAACAGTTTGGTTATCGATTGATAACCGAATACCGAAGCATAACAATTTAGTTATAAACATTTTTTATGCTAAGAGTAAGATTTTATTGTGCATGTATCTGGATATTTTTGAAATTACTTTTGCTAAAGCTGCAAGAGAACTCACCACGGATGTTCAACTTTTTACACGTTACTTTCTATTCTTCAATAGGTATTTGAATATAATATTATGGCGAAATACTAAAAATCTTTTTGATTTACAGAAAAGAAGAACAGGGTGAATCGCGAGGAAATGACTTCATACAGCCCTCAGCCATCGCCAGATTCGAATAAAGTTCCTAATCAGGCACCCATCGTACCGCCAAAACAACAAACTGAAAATAATGATGAAGGCAATGTGCCCTCATGGCGGCGCTCGGGCTCATTTAGATCCCGAGGTACAGAATCGGAAGCTGCTAACTCAGTTCCAGCCAGTAAGTAGAATCTTTGATTTCAGAATCATTATCATAAATGCCATAGAATCAAAACATTATCCGTCAACAAATTCTGTCTTAGGAATTGAGGAGCGTGAAAAACCAGTAATAAAAACACCAACTTCTCCAGTCAAAGTTCCAGAAGAACCAGAAGTTGTGCTCAGAAGAACACACAGTTTCGAAACAGATGAAAAGTAAGTACACAACTGTTTGGCACAAGGGATTTGCAGCTTTATTGTGATTCAAGTGTGTGTGAGTGTGTCGTTCACGTTTTTGCAATTCAGCTTTGTAACGTATTTTGCACATAGCACTGTGAAACTTAAATGTGATAAATGATTCTCATAAACCATTGGCGATGTTGAATGTATTGACTGTACGCTTTGATAGGATCGCACTGAAATTCAAGGGCCAATATTTATTCGTTCGTATATATTTACCCTGAAGTTTTACCTCTAGGTCCAATTAATAGAAAATAATTAACTTTATCATTAACTGTTCATTGTCATCTGCGTGCTGAAGGATTTTTCGTACTTGGATCGCTATCCTTTTGTCAAAATTATCTTTATAAATACGGGAGGACAGTTGATAGGAATGTGAAAATTTCCCGAAAAAAAGTCATGAATGGGCAGCAGAATGTCTGAAAAATAAATAGAGTTGAGTTCGAACATAAGTGTGCATGGCACGGATGCATGTTGCGCAGGTTCTATGAGCAGTACCTGGCACTGAGAGCCCGTATCAAGGCAACGTCCTGCCCTACTCTCCACCGCTGCAATCCAGCCACTCCTACTTATAACAACGCCACGACCGCTCGATCTGCATCCCTGCGCGATACTTACAGGTACGCGCGCACCACCTCCGACGGAATTTTTTTTTCATCGTTTCCTCTAATATTCTCTCCACTATTATGCACGGGAAGAAATTTTTGAGTGGTGCGACGCTTCGCTTAGAGGCCAGCGCTGGCGACTCGCACTGAGTCACCAATCGTAGAGCACTAGATATTCAATGTCAGCCATCCTTACAAAGCTGAACCCATCGGTATATCTGTATAAATATGAAGAATAAGCAGCTTTCATTCCCTTTCTTCTATGAATGTAGATGTACCTCCAGGTTTTAAAGCCAACACTCGCTTCTGCTACGCCAGCACTAAACGATTCGTAGCTTAGCACGAGTATCTAACGCTGAACCACTACCTGAGTGATGTTACGTTCCACCATGAGATTTTTCCCCACGTGTGAATCTGTTTTTAAAACATCCTCAATCATTATTCCCAATACTATGGTATACATGGTAAGGTGCATTGTTTTCATGTTTACACTGGTAGATAATATTTTTCTCTGCTTGTGATTGTGATATTCAGAAAAATATCAATGCTTATTTCCATTATATTATGGTTTGAATTTTTTTCTGTAAATATGAACTTGATAATTTTATGGAAGAAAATTGTTGCTATATTCGCTTTATTAATAATGCACCTAATGACAGTTCATAAAATTAACCAGATTCTTCAAAATGCTACTCATTGCCTACTAATTTTTTTCTTTGCTACATGAATTTTTAGATTATTTGTGAAGAAGTTTTACACTTAGGTTACATAAAAATGTGTAAACAAGGTTGAGGCATTTGCATAAAAGACATGTTCGATTTAGTAGCTTTTTTGCTTTCAAAGTGCTTATTTTATAGGTGTATATTAAACTTCGTCTTTTTCTATACGAGATTTTTTTCACTTATCTCATTCATCTCATTTGTTAGAATTATAAAATAGAGTACGAGAGTACGTATAATACTTGATATTCATAAAACAGTAGGTCATTAAAACCGGGTAAATGAAAGCTTAAACAGAAAAACAATTCTTAAAAATTATTTCACCCATCCATTGTATTTTTAGAATATTAATACACCTCGGGGTGTAATATTGTTAGAATTGATTTTTTGAAACGAGTTCCATTCTTCAATCAGTTACAACTATCGTTGAGAACAGGATAAGAATCTCTCTCTTTCAATGTTGTTAATTTCGCTATAAGAGTTTGATTGTTGCATGGTAGTGCATGTGAGTGTGTTTTGAATTTTTAGTTGCATGATAGTATTGCAGTATTCAAATCTTCGAGCTGGTATGTTTTTTGCAAATAGTAATTTACTTTTTTGAGAAGTATTTCTAATTACTTCCAATGAATTCTATAAATTACTCTTCCTTAAATTATTCTTTATATAAACTTGTAAAATAACTAAAATCCTTTTTCATTCATGTATTCAATCAATGATCCTCAGTTTTTGCTTCATGCAAACTTCTTCTTTTTCTCTTATTGATAATTCAATTTATTCCACCGTTTTCCAGAAAACCATTAAATAGTCTTGGTCATGAACTATATTTCTACAATTAATTTTCACGATTCTCTCATATTGATCAGAATACCATACTGCAAAAACTAAATTGGATTTCTCGTATTTATGTTCGCAGGAAAAAAGATATCAAGCTGAATCTGGAACTGACGCGAGTTCCACAAGGCAATAGTACGTCGCAATCGTCGCCAAACTTGCCCAACAAGTCGCTACCAGCGACGCCGAACTCGACAAGTCTCAACTTAGGCACCATTACCAGTCCACTGCCGGCCAACCAAATACGCAGGTAAGAGAGCAAAGTTTTTATTGTTCTGGGAACGCATTCGTCATAATTTTGACTGGCATCATTCACTACGAAACAATCGTATCATCAGCTCTGCCAATAATCAAGAGGCTGAAGTATATATAGCATTATAAAAATTTTGATAACGAGTATTTAAAATTTCTAATAACGATTGCAACATCTTGAATAAGAATACTATTTTATTTTTGTAAACAATTGATATCAGTTATTTCTCAAAACGTTCAATATCGTCTTGGGTTTTCACTAAATAGTGAAAAATTCAAAGTATTTCAATGGTAATCACGTTTCGAATCAATATTAAATTACTAGAGTTATCATGGTGTATGTAAAACCGAATTCAAAAAATTGGTTTTGAGTTGCAAAAAGTCGAAAAGTTTCCAATTTCTTGATATACTCATGTAATATCGTATCGAGTAGCATATCGAGCCCGGCCGAATCGCCAACAGTTTTGTCAACGTCGAACAATAATAATTCGATGACAGCACCTGTGACTCCTACCACACCTGGTGGGAGCAAGCTAAGTCCTGGAAATATCTTCAAAAATTTCTTCAAGTGCGTACTTGCGTCGTTCGTCCTGGAAGACTTTCGCAGTTGGAAAAAAATAGCTATTTAATTTTTCAAACAATATATCACTCTTGCTTGTGTATAAGTATACAACATTTCCAACTGTTTGTTTGCAACGTGTGAGATCTGCGTGTAAAGTTTTACAAAGCTCTCACGTTTTTTTGATATTGATTTTTCTTTGACTTTATTTTCAATTACAGTTTGCAACCGCATGACGATCGAAGTGTGCTTTTTTCTTATTGGCAATTATTTATCCGTTGTTTCCCAAATTTTTACATTTATGTAGAGTCTAAACGCAGTACATATCAAGGCTTTATTATTGCCAGTTGCGCTTCAGTGAATATTCATTTGTAAATCATCTGTTCAATATTTTTATTTGCTTGAGCAACTACATATGTTTTTCTCAATTTTGATTCCATTTGTAGAAGTTATTTCAACAATGTGTAATTAATCATTACAAATTCAATGAGTAACTTTTTTTATGGAATCACCGAATAATTTGTTCATCTTTTATAGATTATTCAACTAATTTTTCATAAAAGATGAATGAATTTTTCATTTAAATTCAAGTTTCCTCGCCAAATAAATATAGTTTGTATTCGATCAATAATTTATACATAATCGAACATTCAAATCAATTTTTCTAAAAGGCAATGGATAAAATGAAATCTTTTTAAGATCCCTTCCATATGAGATTTATTAAAAAGTAATTAATCAAATCTCTTGAACAATTTCGACCCAAAACTTAACTACAAGTGAACCTCCTAATATTTGATATTTCGATACTTTGTTTCAGTAACTTAGTCACTAAATTGTTCATTGCTTACGTTTGATTTTCATGATTTTTTCTCATTCATGTATCAAAATATGATATCATTGGGCATTTGGTAGCTTTCAATATTTGTTATTATATCACTTTTCAAGATATTTTCAAAGAAACTGATACAAACTTTCGAAATTTGAAAGGATTTTTTTCAATATTAACTCACATTGAGCTGATACGACAACTCACATGGATTTGTAATAATATTTTGAAATACTTGACATTTTAAAAATTAATCACATCGATTCAACTTAATCATCTTGACATGGAGTTTAATCCCGCATCCCATTGCCTGTGATTTAGTCCCTCATGATGATCCTTGAAATTGTAGATGATCTAATTGAAAGCCAGATTCTGATAAATATGTATTCAATATTGTATTCCTTGAGGTGTAAGTATCGACCCAGTACCTAGGGGATATCAACCTGTAGGTGTCCAAAAACAGCGAGTCTTGGTTTTTCACAGTGTTATTTCACTTTGCGCAAGCTCACTATCCAATGATATTTCAATGTTGTAAACGTATCGTAAAGTGAAGCTTCACTCCCAGAAGACTATAAATATTTAAAATTGCGTATGGATCAAGCGTGTATTGATCGAGCGTTGATTTTTGATCGACAGGTCGTTCGTGCCGCCAGTGCGCGACGAGGAGAGCGAGACGCAGAGGAAGGCGCACGCGAAACGCGTGAGGGAGACGCGCCGCTCGACCCAGGGCGTCACCCTCGACGAGATAAAGAGCGCCGAGCAGCTGGTGAAGAAGAAGCAACAACAGAGCAACGACGTGTCCACCACTGCTGCTGCGCCCACCGCAACCAATACCACCACAACCACCAGTATCACTCAGGTACCCAGCGACTCTTTCGTGCTTCTTCTTGCTTGGACACTTACTCACCACCAAACTCTCGAAAGCAAACTCGAACAACCAAGTCCGAGCGTAGTTGTAGTCAACAAGATCTGCAAGCTCATTGCTCTCCTCGCGATACCTCACAACTTTTTCTCTGCTTAACAGATATCAGGACTTTGACTGTCATCGTCAAAGATACAGGGATTAAGATTTTGCTTTAACGTTTTGGGCTTATATTTTTTATATTCTTTTTTTATAAAACTTAGATGACATTTATTTATTTTCTTCGATCTTTTTTTTTTTAAATTCACGGAATTTTATTTAGGTAATTGATGAATATCTACAAGTTATACAAAGTGCTCAAAAATAAATAATATTTCTTTTACAATTAACTGCGTCATGAGCCAATATCGTTATTCATTTATAAAATGTTGACAACATTGACAACACAGTGATCCATGGGATATTCTTGAAAGATTATTTTATGGATTTTCATCAATCCAAGGTCCGTTGTAGAAGTATGTGCATCTTCACTTGCACAATCAATAAAAGTTGAACGTGGATTTGTAACGTATCAATCCAGATTGTATCGAAATTATACGAGTAAATGAAATATAAATTGTTCCTATGTAAGACACTATTTTTTTATCTTTATTTTCTTTTTTATCTGGGCCCGATTCCATTAAATGTTGTTAATTTCTGTGCTGTTCGCAATTTGATTTTGTACCGTTGAAATCGTGCACCTGTCTATTTTGAAAGTTCCCGTGTCGATTGTAATTTGAACTAACAATTTAATTCGAGGCATTGTGCTGAACACGTATTGGTGGTGGGTTGTTTGTTAATCATTGTTATTTTTTATAACAAATACTAAACATATATACTATACTAAACATTTACAGCTTTTGTTGAGAGTGAAGGAATAATTTTTTTCACGATGTTGTTGAAAAAAATTAAGATCCCATGCCAAAGTTGAGCTACTCTAAGAAATAATCATCTTTAATTTATCAAAATGAAATATCCCAAATCTAAGTTGAACATTCGTACCGACTCTCTTAACATTAAAAAAAAAACATCACCATACTCATACCTATTCAATTAAACCCATGACCTAAGTGAAACTATTCATCTAAACAAACAACTAAGATATCTCACCGAGAAAATCATTTTCGTAAAAACTTTTCCTCATTCGAAGCGTCTTTCTTGGGGTAATACTCCATTTATCTATACTCATTCCTAAAACTTCTTTCCCAACTTCTATTCTTTCCCATGAAAATTCGAAACACGATTGAATAGTTTTGGTTAACTTTTCGGTGCATTTTTTAATAGTAGATTTCGCCGATTTTCGATTAAATATTCACGATTATCCGTTAGTCTTGCAATTTTTCACGATCGAATGGTAGTTTTCGACCATTTCAAATCCATTAACCCTTTGTGTTTCACATTTTTCTCTTCAATATATCACGTTAAAAATTATTACTCGGGGGTTTTTGGGGTCGCTGATCACGAATCTGAAGTCAGAATAATAAAATATTCACATCCAAGATGGCGGTTTCAACATGGCGGACTCACTTTTCCAAAAATAGACGTAGAGCAGTAAAAACTTGTACTCGGGGGTTTCTGGAGTCGCTGATTACGAATCTGAAGTCAGAATAATGAAATTTTTACATCCAAGATAGCGGATTCAACATGGTGGACTAATTTTTCTAAAAATAGACGGAGCGCACTAAAATCCTGTTTTTGGAATTTTTTGGAAAAGCAAGTCCGCCATGTCGATTCCGCCATCTTGGATGTTAAAATTTAGATTTTCTGACTTTAGATTCGTAATCAGCGACCCCAGAAACCCCCGGGAACAAGTTTTTAGTATTGTACGTCTATTTTTTGGAAAAATGAGTCCGCCATGTTGAATCCGCCATCTTGGATGTTAGAATTTCATTATTCTGACTTCAAATTCGTAATCAGTGACCCCAAAAATCCCCAAAAACAAGTTTCTAGTGCTGTACGTCTATTTTTTGGAAAAGTAAGTCCGCCATGTTGGATCCGCCATCTTGGATGTTAACATTTCAATTTTCTGACTTCAGATTCGTAATCAGCGACCCCAAAAACCCCGTAGAAACAATTTTTGGAATGAAAAACAAAGCGAAAATTGATTTTTTACTTCAAAAGAGAGTTTTTTTCACCATTTGTTTATTTATAACTAATTAACAAGTCAATGAATATCAATTTTTGTTATTTAATATGATAGAAAAACATCTTAGCTGATAGAAGAATGTATAATCACTAATATATACCTGTAAATACAATTTTTATACGCAAAAATCTAAGACGAAACAGGTGGTCAATATATTGCCCACTAAGCCACAAAGGGTTAAGTAGGTACGATTGTTTTTCGGAGATTGAACTCGTAGAGATGCCGTAAGGACACTCGGCACCGGCACGATTCCCGTGGAATACCTTTTACGGCGACACTCGCGCGCAAGAAGCCCGTTTGACACGTTAATTTTGCCCCGCTTAGCCTGCGTCGACGAGCAGCGGCGGCAGCAGCGTGACGACGACGGCGTCGATCAGCGCGACGATAACGACGGCGAGCCCGACGACGGTGAGCAGCGTGGGTGGGTCGAGCAAGCAGCAGCACCAGCACCAGCAGCAGGCGGAGCTCGAGGCGTCTAACCAGCCGGAGCGCCGGCCCTCCTGGAGGCTGAAGGTTGACGGCGGCGGCAGCAAGGTCGGTCAAGCAGCCAGGCAGCCCCAGCTCGCCGTCGACCAAGTCGACGAGCCGAGCCGCGGCTGGTGTGCATGGTTCATGAGCTTTCTCGGTTGGGATATTAAGTAGACATACACACGCACACACACCCACACACACACAAACACCCATATACAAAAACACACACCTGTTGCACCCCTTGTCGTACGTTCGCAAATGGCAATCAGACTGGATGCGCGAGCCAGTGTCCCGAGGATGCCTCCACCTGTGTGTCGTCCGTGTCGTTCAGCTTGGTAGACATATTTTTTTTTTAGCTGCGTTTGAACTCGGCATCGGTTGGCTGTCGTCCTTGGGCTACTGTGTGTACCGTATACCAGCTTCTGTTTTCCATGCAGCGCACTCGGGACAATCAGATATCGACAACGTTTAGCTGTTTAGATGTCTGGGTTTTTTTTTCTTGTAGAGCCTATTTTGCTTATTGCAGAGACTCTGGATGACAAAATGCTGATTTGCTCGGCCAGTTCGTAAGAATGATTTTGAACAATGTAGATATCACGAGAATTTGAATATGCTCTTAATTCACAAACTACATTAGTAGAATTTTCAATTAAGTATTCAAAGAGTGGTTTTCACAATTTTTCGTAGTAAAGTTTCTTACGATAAAAAAAATCTACATTGTAACAGAATATATCTTTGGATTTGAATTTAAAAGTATTGACATGTAATTAATTTTGAGTACCTCGATTTGAAAGCTTTACTTGTATGATAATTCATAGAAGCTCACTGTTAATTGCGCATTATTTTAAGTAAATATAGTAGTTGGGCGCGAGCTAACATTTCATTAACTTGCAGTATTTTTAACGTATTACAAATAATATCGAGAAGATGATATTTTTAATGATATTTTAATATTTAATACAAATAGTTTTAGTACTGACCGCTTAATCGTCCTACGTAGAGTATACTAACCGTAAATGTATACATTTTGTGATTCAAAATTTTGATTCTTTAGTTTAGTTACCTGGCAATCCTAAGTTGGTTGGAGAACAAGCATCACGAGTCTTCGTTTGTACATATTTCCACAAACCATCGTACTCTTATCAAAAAATTTTAGTTCACCCCTTTTTTATTGTGCTTTCGATCCCGTTTTAGCGGCCGAAGGTACGTTGAACAATTTTTTATAACTACTGTATCAAAAGAGTAATAATGAATCAAAATTGAGACATCCAACGCAGGGAAAGGATGTCGGGGTAGATGTAAGTGCATGATTTTATTTGGGGCATGCTAGTCCTTGATAAACATTACACAGTATATATATATACGTATTACATGTGCTTATCGCGATTTATTATAATATATTTATGTGCAGCCACGCGCAACGTTTTTCCTCAACACTGTAAATATATGCATACACGTATTTATTAATACTAGTATTAGTGGTATGACAATAATGATTATTACTCCACAGTTTTTTTGTAAAATAAACAATAAACTGTTTTCCAAAGTAGCAACCAACATCAAGGCTCCTTTATTTCACTTGCCTCGAACGACGGACGCTATAAGGAATGTAACTTGCTGCTGTTGGAGAATCGTTTTTAAAACCTGCAGTAACTCTCGATGTATCTCGGTGATGATTTAATAATTTTCGTGCAACTTTCTACGAATTAATAATCGGCATTGCGCTCGGGTGATTCATTCGTTTCCTATTAGATTACCTTGAGAGGCAAGATTAGTTCGCGCAAAGGCGCTCGGATGCCAAATCGAAGTAAATCACACTTTTCGAACCCCGTTTCATCCTCTTTTACTCTTCGTGAGCCATTCTCAAGAGTAAAAGTTTTTTATGTTATACGTGATCATAAACACTCATTTCACGCACTCAAATCTCGATGAGTGAAATTCGCGTTTGGATCACTTATAACATAAAATATCGTATGCAACTCGTGAAATGCGATTCCACGCACTCGTGTGACCGCCTAACACTCGTTCGCCGGCGACTCGTGCAGGCTTGTCACACTTGTGCGTGAAATCGCATTTCATGCACTAGTTGCATAATATACTATTTCGCAATTACGATTCTCCAGCATCCGCAAAGTCCATCGTGATACTTGGTCCCGCAAAATTCAGCGAGTGACTCTGTGTCGAAAAAACGCGTACACGATATACTTTCCACGGGGTCACTCGCTCGTTGCGTCGGGGTACCGAGGCCTTACGAGCTGGTGTGTCTGGTTTAGTTTCAGCTGGAGGACGCCAACAACAGGACGTCGGCGACGACGAACGCGGCGGCGGCGGACACGACGACGGCGTACATCAGGCGGCCGTCGGGCACCACGAGCAACACGCCCCGGCCGAGCTCGGCACCAGTCGAGGCCAACGCCACTGCAACCGCGACCGAGGCCACCGTTACCCTGCCCCTCAGACGGCCCATCAAGCCACCCGAGGACAAAGGTACGCCTCGATGAAATTGCTCGTTAACTTTGGGAAAGATTTTCTGGGTTTCGAGAGAAAAAAAATCACGAATAAATGGACTAACATTGGAAATACAACTGCACTAGGTTGCTGAGAGTTATAAGTCAAGTTTAATAATCATCGTTCAAGTTGGCATCAAAGGCAATCGAAAATTTTGAATAATCGCGCGTTCAACGCTCTTGTTTTCATTTTGATTAGACAAGCTCATAAAGAGGATGCGAATGAGTTCCGTTCTCGAGTCTAAACAGATGCTTGCCAGAACATTATTCAGGAAACGTAAAAATGCAAAAAAGAGATTAATCCCTGCCTAATGCTCCATTCAGTCTGATATTTTTGGCCGGGTGCCCGTGATAACACAATGGATCACTGCAATAATAACAACCAAATCAGAGTTTTATGTTGGGCTGAAAATAAAAACGTTATCCTTCCTAGCACTTTGAATCACCGCGAAAGAACAAAATTACTTTTCTTGTTACTCGTTCGGATCGTTATATCTCTTTAGATTCAATAGATAAAATTATTCTCAACATATGTTCTGAACGACCATAGTAAGTCGGATGCTGTTGTCACTGGACGAATCATGAATATGTGTATCGATTGGTTTTCAGAGCAAGACAAAGAGAACGACAGCCGAAATGCACAAGCGACTCAAGCTGTCATTCAAAGGAGGCGGAGACCAAAAAGAAGATCGACCGGTGTCGTCCACGTCGACATGGATGTTAGTATTACTCATTATTATTAATCTCTATTTCCGCGCGATACACGAGACTGTCACGACATTTTTGCCCCTCGCCGATGATTCGCCACTTCTAAATCATAACCAGATGGACGGCAGGATTTTTCAGGCTATTTTCGCGTGAGCTAAGGAAAACTAATGCGCGGATTCAGTAGCTTGATAGATACATGATACTACAAAGAGCGACTCAACATTATTTTCAAATTGTTTATTTTGCATGCTATCGATCGAAGTGGAACTTTTGAATCTGCGAGAGTGAACGACTCGAATGTTTCAATGGTTTCGTAGGAGAAATAATCGAATTTTCCAGGAAATTCTTTTCGCAGTTGGATAAGTAGTTTGCTAGAATGTCTGACTACACCGGGTATTTTTCTACTTGTTTATATACTATTGATCTTCAATACAACGACCCACAGTCTTACTTATAACTTTTCTTGTTTTTGAGTTTTGGAAAAAGTAGGAATGTTCATGATTTAATCTAGAGTAGTTTAAACTAGATATATTGAAATGGGTCATCTTTAGACGTTTGAATTGAGTTGAGGAAAGGATTAATTGCAGGATAAGTCGCTTCAGCCTTCAGTACACTTGTAACACGAAATTCAATTTCGATATAAATAATAGCAGGAATGTTTCATGTTCTCAATTAATTGATGTTATATTCTCAAAATCAAAACATCCTAACGATCTTGACCCGAATTGCCGCGAAATGATCCAGAATCAAATTTACCTCGCCTCATCTCTATTCGGACAATGAAGTTTTTGTGAAGATCGACAACAGTCGATTTCGCAGAACTTTAATGGTCCATTAAAGTTCAGATCTTCGGCAATTCCCTCGAGGATACATAATCGATTGGCGTGCGCGTGGGCCGCGCCACCAGAAGCCAATGTTTCCATTTGACGTCAGGTGTAAACACACCACGCGGAGCCTTCTATTAATATGCGGGTGCAGCTCTCCTCCTGTCTCCGATTTCTGTTTTTCTAGTCTATTCGTATCCGAACGCGACCTTCGAAAAATTTTGTCTCGTGGATCGTGCATCATTATTCGTCCGCTTCTGCTTACAGGAAATCGATCCGGAGAAGCAGGACGGCCCAACGAGTGCAGAATCCGATGATACCAAGATCAATCACAATGAGGTAAGGGAATTTTTGACTAGTCTTTATTCGTTCAATACTGATCCCTACCTGGTCGAAAACCCCAAAACTATCTAATTTTGGTGGGAAAAAATTATGATTCCAAGTGCAATTATTATTTTGATTTTACTCGAATCATATCCTGCTCACAAGAATCATGAGAGAAAGGTGGACTCCTAGTTGTGCATATATCTATTCTAATTATAAAATTAAAATATGTTAGTATTGAAATATAGCGATGAAGTTCTGCAGGGGATTAGGCAGTTTTATCAAATCGACGTACATGAGTGGTGTCCGTCAAATAAGATTTTTAAAAAATTGTAAATTCCTAATTTTAGCTAATGACTAAATCAACATTTTAAGTGGTAATACCAAGTATTAGTCGGGCACAGCTAGAATGAAGCAAGAAATCGATATGCTTCTAAATTAATCAAGACTATTTATATCAAGTGAATTGATCAAAACTCAATAAAAACATTCCGTAGAACATGTTAAATTTCAGTTTATGTCGATTCATTCATTTTACATCATTGTTCAGCAGTTTCCCAATAATATGCATAAATATAAAAAAGTACTAGAAAGATTCGACGTGTGTTATACTGTTAACCAATAGTGCTGAATATAATTCGAAGAACTACTGTTTCATAGAACATAAAACAAGTAATAGAGATAAAGTTTGAATATTTACAACGGGGTTCAGACGTTTTCCCTAGCGTTGTTCTCTATCTAAACAATCTTCAAAATAGAACTCTTGAATTATAAAGTGATGAAGTTATTTGAATAATTTTAATAAAAGTTGAGAAGTCATTGTGTAATCTTGAGCAATCGTTTCGCATAAATTCAGAGGATTACCGAGGCAGCATCGAAAGGAGTTCACTAAAAGCAATCTTACAAAATTGCCATTACTTTAAACAAAATATATATAAACTTCGGCACTGCATCCATCAAAGAGTCTTAACAATGGCTATTCTCCGAGTTTCCTCTCCCTGTATCTATCTCTCTTCGTCTCTCTTCGTAAAAAGCTCCGCTTTTAAACACAAATGTAAGTATAGACCAGCCACCCCTTCAGATTTACCGAGTTGTACGCTCGAGGTGTCGAAAATAGCCGGACGCACATGCTGACGACGCGCGCTTCGTAACACGCTATAGTCGAAAAATCATGTGGCAAACCGAAATCTCTCTCTCTCTCTCTCTCTCTCTCTCTCTCTCTCTCTCTCTCTCTCTCTCTCTTTTACCTTCCAATTTTCTGCGAGGCTCAAATGTCTTTGCGACTGATCGTTTTGTTAGAATCGATCAAAGAGTGTGTGTCATCCAGAGTCGCGATGACGCTTTAATCTTGAGTTCGGTTTGCTATTTTAAAATGAATCTCTCTCTCATAGAGAATTATTGCACTTTGAAAATGTGCCTGATACTTTTTTTCAAAAAGAGACTACATTTCGTTTGTTATAATTAGCATTCAGGAGTAATTTTTCATCCAGTAACGCGGTTGATCCGTTTCGTTAGGATGAACAAAAATTCAAATGACCTTTGATAATTTGACATTTGAATTTTTCTGAAAGAACATTTGTGACACCTTTTGTAATGAGCTGAAATGAGGAGTTGACGTGAACATCAACATTCACGTGTGACCCAAATAGGATGACTTTTCGAAGATATCCGCTCTCAGAATGTGTTGAATGTTCCAGGTGAATATTTATTTTTCGTATCTTAGTGCGCAAAGTTTGTCTTTTTTTCACGGACTAGGGTGCGCAAAGTACCTTTTTTTTTCACCGTGCTAGAAAACAGTGCGAGAAAAAACTTTCCAGCACCAGTGCGAGAAAAAGATGCGAGAAAGCTTTTTCCCGCACCAGTGCGAGAAAGTAGTGCGAGAAATTGAAAATATACGAATGCACTGCGAGAAAGATATAAAATTTACGGTCATCGTATTACGCAGCCACGTATAACTTTAGATTCTTGGGGATTCTGCGTAGCAGAGAGACCAATGCATTTCTATATACATATATATGTATGCATTATGATATTCCTCTCATTTAATTTCTAAAACAAAATCCCCACAAAAATTTCTGTCCAATTCGACTCGGTCAAGTTCCAAATTCAAACCTCTGGGAGTCGAAAGGACAAGATTAAGCAGTTACAACAAAGTAGAGCTAAACTCTTCAGAGTGATGCTTGAAAACGTGAGGTTCACATGGCTGGTATATATACACAAGGGTGTTCTATTTCACTTGCGAGAAAGGAAAATTAACAAATTGCAATGTTTCAGTAATACTATCATTTTGCCCTGATGTAAAATGTATTGCCCAATTGTGTTCATTTTTTTTGTAGTATCATATTTATTTTCTTTTTGATGTTGATATTTTTGTTGTTTCAAGTGGGGGGGCTCCGCCCCCCAACCCCCCGGCGGGGGCTTCGCCCCCTGCACCCCCACCGGGGCTGCGCCCCTGGACCCGCTCTTTCCCTTCGCCTACTCGTACTCCGCTTATCGTACCTTCGTTGAACTCGAGCAACAAGAGCATGGCGCTATGTACGCGTGTCAATCATCCATTACATAGTCAAACTTTTCGCACTTCGATACGAAAAATAGTATACGCAACTCGTGCGCACGTAAGTGAATCCAGAACTCGTGTTGTCACCCTCGCTGCGCTCGGGCGCCAATCTCCACTCGTGCTGGATTCACCTACTTTGCGCACTAGTCACGTAATGTACTATTTCCCTCTGCTCTTCATTTAGCCGTGAATGAAAGAGCTTCTGGATATATTCTTAGAGTACACTGGTTTATAACAATTTAATGGTTGCTTGTGCTGCGCGAATAACTAGTGGTACCCCTGAACAGGCGTGAATTCTGTATTGACGATTTTTCGCAATGTCAGTTAGTTTCTCATATTTAATTGATACTATTCATGTTTCAATAATCCTTACATTTTTAGTAATAATAAAAGCAAATTCAGTTTATTAAACGAAATTCATAGAAATAGATCGAGAGTTCCTTATAGGATGAATATTTCATTGCAAATTTTCGCAACGATGAATAATTGTTCGCGTAACCAAGGTACGTTAGAGATTTTCAAGGTTTGAACCAGGAAGTATATTCGCAAATTGTTTAAACTTGCAAGCTCGTAAACGCTCTTATTTGAACTCGTTAAAACCATTAACATCTCAAGTCAATTAGAAAGAGGTAATTAATTAACGCGATTATAACTCTCAAGAAGGCTAAATCCAGCTGTAGAATTGTGATTCAGAACTCTATTATTAATTCTACCTCTGAAAGACATTACGATTCTTAATGTATAATAATAAAGTTCCTGCGGCTACTTTGCAGATTTTTTTGGTGCATTTGAAATGCCTTTTGACTAAACATCTTTCGTAGATAATCTTTTATGGATTTTTTTTAAGACTGATCATATTTTCGTGCGATAAATTCTAGGTTTTACCTTATTTTTATGCAAGTGAAGAATGCCTTAAAAATCTCGTTTTTCCCAAAATATGCAGGCAAAACTGTAACTTTCAGGAAATTGTACGGTTGACAAGGAGTGAAACAAATGTTTAAAATGTGCTGGAGCATAAAATGGGAGTATTCAACGAGCTTTACAAGATCCCGGTTGATTTTTTGTCCCAATTACTTCACCCAATTACTCATGATGGTAAAACGACCGGTTCAAGTGCAATTGTATGGAGTATTGAGGTTGGAAATGGACATTCTACCTGCTCAACTCCAGAAACACGTTGACCTTGCTTTGACGTATTGAAAATTATGTTAGGACGAGAATTCCTCTGGTACCTTGTAGAGTACATCGAATACTCCGATTTTATGCCCTTTCTCTGAGGCAGATGAGAGTAGACACAAGGCTATGAATTTTGCTAAAAACAATTATTATTGTTCTCAAAAAAAGAAAAATTAGAGATACAATTGAAAGGGAATTTATAGTGTGTGTTCGTTCTGCATGCTTGGTCGTATTACCTGTAACCATCTTATTAGTTTATTTTTCAATTGTTACATTTACATCCTCACAACTCGTACGTTTCTAAAGAAATTTTCACAAAAGTTTCATCTCAAAACAAAAAATGTTGTCTGGAGAGCTTTCAACTACTACAAGCAAAGTTGAATTGCCCGAATCCGATTAGGCTGTGCGATTATGTCTTACAAAACGAAACAGAAGAGCAAGAACTGAGAACCGATACGGAACAATGGAATCGGCATGGTCAAAGTCTAAACATGCTTGCGTTCGTTGTAAAAAGTATCTAAACGTGCTACTGTTCGTTAAAGAAGCGTCAATAATATCTCTCGCGCTAGGCTCATTGTGATTTATTTCCCGACGCGTACGTAGTGGCTATTTCCACAACCGCGTATAACCAGCCAAAAATATAAAATTATCACTCGTTCGCATGCATAGAGCTAACAAAGAGACAACGTCAAATCGTCTCGACGCAGACAACAAAGTGTATGTCCCTCCTCCGTTCACCCTACCCCTGAAATGCCACTCGAATTTTCCAAGCGTCGAACCCACTCGCGCGTGTCCCGAGAAGCATCGCGGTATAGGTGGCTACAACGAACGAGGAGGAATGCGACACACAGGTATTTACCCACCCCGGGAAAAGGAGCTGGAGCAGCAGAGAGGGAAGCGAAATAGTGTTTGCGCAGCTAATTAGGCGCGAGCTTCTCGGCCGATTAGCCGGCTCGTTGCAATCGATTGCGCGCGCGCGCGCGAGCTCGAGGAAGCCACGTGCGCCTCGGCGGGCCAGCCACGTTCCTCTTTCTCGCGCCTTCTTGGCATTGGCATCGGCCCGCCACCCAGACACAGAACTAGATCAAGTATGCGAATATCTCGCGGATTTCCCCCGAGTGCTGGCCGTAACGACGCGAGAACGAATGGACAGCCGGGATGAGACACGACGAATCGAGCATAACGTCCTTCCAAGCCGTGGCTGCAGGATGACGTTTGTCGTCGTCCTTTGCTTTCCGAACAAACGTCTTTCGAAATTTCGACCGAGCGATGATTCTTTCCCCCGCGACAGAGCGTTCTCCGCTCTAGAAACGAGACGCGCGAACTCTTGTCTCACCGTCTCGCTCGGTTTGTCCTGATTTGTTTCGAGCAATTCAATGCCAAAACGCTTCAATCACTAGGCGAGCTTGTTAAATTAGCGGCCTGGTGGGGAAACAAATTAGCCGATTCTAAAATCAGCCGAAACGAGTTCACAGGGTGTTATGAATCGGGCGTGCTCGAGTTGGGAAATAAACGAGGATCGAGAAAAAGTGCGAAAGATTCGGCTCGGCCAACGCGTGATTCCTCACGATGATTGCAGAGCTTTCGAGCAAAGGCTCGAAAACGAAGAATACGAAAGAAGTAGATAGCTGGGAACAATCGAACGGTGGTCGAATCTCGTCGAGTATGGGTAAAGTAAAGTTTTCCGGTCGCGACGAGCCTCGGCGCGGCGGCGATATTTACGCGCTCCGACGACGTGCACATGGAAGGGACGGGAGGAAGCCCAGCACGAGACCGGGGGGATGATCATGAACGTGCCGTCGCCGGAAATAGATGGCCGCTTCGACATTTCGAGAGCGCTCGCCTGCCGCCTTCCTCTCCACGAATGTTTTGCTCGTTTTCCAATCGTACCGCCGACGCCGCTTCCTCGTTATATATGCCTGTGTGTGTGTGTGTGTATTAGCGCGATGGGGAATGCGCCGCAGCCGCGGTTTATTTGGATGCGCTCGCGGCCGGATTCGATGATTATTTTTAGGGGTATCACGTTTTTTCGGCCACGCAACAACGCAACGAGCCGCTCGACAGAGGTGAACTTGGACGGATCCGAACGCGTAGAAAATTTCGATACTCGTGTAAATTTGAATTCGATTCGTCGGCTGTATTGACGGCCCTCGCGAGATAAAGCACATTTCAATTTTACGACATAAGCACGTCTTAGCTTCTCTGATGAAGAAAAGCTCAGTTCGATTTTGTTTCGTCTGAAAAAAAATGAATTTATTTCTTTTGCTAGGGAGTGAATGTTTTGCGCTTTTTTCTTTGGTGCTTAGTGTAAATATTTTCTGTTTCATGCGTGAACAAGGAAAGTATCACTTTTTTCAAGCTAAAATACACAGTATATTTTTCTCCGTCAGAGAAACTGAGATGTGCCTTTCTTCGTGGTAGGTTCGGAATGTGCTTGTCTTCGTTAGTCAAGATTCGAAATTCTTGAGAGGTCGAGTGATTATAATCCTGTAGGGTATTCAAGTGTGCGCAAGTGAGACTGAACATTTTATACATTATTCTTGGATTCGTGTAGTTTCAAGTATCTGTCTGGTTCCAGAAAAAGCTCCCGTGAATTATGAAAATCATAATCGCGCTTGGCGCGTCTCTTCCGCTCTCTCGCAGTCGGTTGAACGCGGCGCAAAATCAACACGGTGACTTTGCGACTACGCCTTCGTTTTTTCTCTGTCTAATTAATCCGAAAATTGTTGGTCTAGGCAGGATGTGAAAATTGGTAAAATAATCCTCGATCGTATGAAGAGTTGATTTTTCTCTCTCGCTCTATCCTATTTGTATTCGACAAGAATTATTCGAAAAATTCAAAGAGCTTTTTTCCACTCTCGAGGATAGCATTCTGTGACATTATCCGACCATAGTCGACATGTTACTACTTAAACGGACGAATTAAGCCGACAATTATTCTATCGAAGATTCAGAGTTGCATGTTATATTCCAGACAAAGGAAGGAATTCCCCAACCTTGACAGATGGAAAAAGCTGAATACGACATTGTATCAAAGATAATCGACCCGTGCCATTCGCGAACTCGCGAGCGAGTGCAGGGTTTTCGTGAGAACGTTTTTGTTTTTTCATCATCGCCGTCAGCTGCCAATGATTTCATAAACCGTTCGGCATTAGCAGAGCCCGTGCTGGCATCCAAGCCGCGAGCCGCGACGTTTCATCGGCAAATCTTTGATTTGCAGCTGCTCGGCGGTCGCGTCTCTCGTCGACTCGCAAAGTGTCGCCGGGCCGATTGCATTTCTGGCCGGGAGCTCTTGTGCGGCGACGGTAATGGCGATGATCGAAAACGCGCTAACGTGACAGTGGAGCATTGCGAGAACGATGAGCTGGCTGGCCGAGCTGGTTTGTTTATTTGCCGACCGCCTCTCTATTGTGATCTTGGGACAATACTCGTATGGGATTTCATGACAGTCATTGGATTGAGAAACGATAACAGAAAAGACACGTGAATCAAGACGCTCGTCAACTTGTCACGTAGATCATTGGACAGGTTTTAAACAATTAATGCGAATGTTTAACTTCGTTGAAGTGAGCAAGCCGGATAATTAAGAATGAATAAAGTGACTATTCGATACGAAAAAAAATTCACTATGATCCCGCTATATCTCAGCATCATTGTTGAAGCTCGAGTCTGGTGGACGCGCGCTCCCTGAAAAAGGTCAACGTCTCTGCAGCGTACTAATTGAGTTATTGGCGGGGCAGAAGTTGGCACGAAAAGGCCTATTTTTCGTTTCAACGATCCCCGGAGAAAATGATCTATCGATCGTTTCGCCTCTCGTGAAACCAACACGACGATACTTCTACTAGCGTGTCGCGCACGTCGGTAGACGAGCAAACTATCCCGACAAACGCGCGCAATCTCGGGATCCCATCCGCGGATATCGGTCAGCGGATTACCCAACTCCGTCCTCGGGGGGGGAAAAATCCCGAAAGGGGAACGGAGCGCGAAGAAGGAAAAAGGCGGGGCAAAGTCAACGTACTCTAGCACGCGCGAGAAGGGGAGGAGGGGGACATACCGCCGGGACTGGTGCAGCCTCTGGCTGTCTCTCTCTCTCTCTCTCCGCGGGCAAAGCTTAATACAGCTTTAATTGCCTGCGGTGCCGCTGGTGCAGCCGCAGCCGCGGCCGCCTTGAAACTCTCGCCCGCTCGAGAGCCGGCCCGTTCCGCAAATAGCCCCGCGGATGGAGCGAGCGAGCGAGCGCTGGCTGCAGTAGAGCGCGCGAGCGTCAGTCAAACACTGGCTGTCAGGCGGTGCGCGCGGGTGAATTGCACAAGGGGACCGGGTGGTGGAGTCGGGGGGCACGTCGGGGCCATGTCGACGTACCGCAAGCGAACCCAGCCGAAGCCGACGACGGCGGCGGGCCTGAGGGCCCAGGCCTCCGCCTCGGGCAACTCGATCTTCCGCAACCGGCCGAGCAGCCTGAGCGGCCTGTTCTCCAACAGCGGCCACAACACGTACTCGAGCCTGCTCGGCGGGAGCCCCAGCTACCTCAGCAAGTCGACGCCCAGCAGCCCCAGCTACAAGAGCGCCTACTCGAGCCCGTACACGTCCACGTACGGGGGCACGTCCACCGGCTACGGCGCCATCACCATCGGCTCGCTCAACCTCGCCTCGCCGTCCGCCGGCACCAGCTACGGCTACCTCAACGGCCTCTCGGCCAGGCCCAGCGTCCACAGGGGGGGCAGCTTCAACAAGCCCAAGAGCAAGTACGATGGGACCCACGGCTCGAGCTTCGGCTCGAGGAGCTCCAGCCTGCAGAGCCTCGCCGGCTCCGAAGGATACGTCGTAAGCTCGCCCCTAACCCCTCCGTCCTCACTCTACCTCCTTAACTGCAGTTCAACTTTTTTGATAAACAGCTAGGGCTAAGGAACACGCGATCGTTTCGATTAGGCCGAGGTGCAAGTGGGCGATTGGACAATATCTTCTTTAGTAGGGTAACATGGACTATCGTCAGGAGCCCAGTGATTCCCGCGCCAGCTGTTGTCTCGATCGTCACGTTGAATCGGCACGTTGATAATGATACAGGCTTCGCCGTGCAAATACTCTATTCTTGCAAATTAAATCGATTATTCGTGTTATTTAAAAAATATTGCTCATTTATTATAGCTTATATGTACACAAACAATTGTCAATCAACCCCCAGTAATTCCCGTCGGCTGTTGTTTGAATTTACCTTAAATCGTTAATGTCGTGTGGAATCTCCAAGAATACTTTTATTCTTGCAGATTGAATTAATTATTGATGTTACTCGGGCAATATCTATCGTTTTTTGATGGATTTTGTTACCCTTTCGTTACGAACCCCGACCGTGATACAGGCCCGCGGCACTACAGTTTCAAGTTCGCGCGGGCTTTAAAAAAAACATCGTCGCAGTTTTTCGAGTGTATTTAAAGACAGTAGGTTAGAAGATCATTAACCATGGACCCGACGCACCGTCTATACATCTCTATTGAACTTTACAAGGTCTCAACTTGTCGTCTGCTTCGGCGTGTGTGGAAACTGTCCAAGTGTAAAAACAAAGACGCATTCATGAGTTTTAAGTTGGAAAGAAAGATGATATATGTAGGTGGGCACTTTTGAAGCGTCAAAAGAATGATTTGAAAACTAAACAAATGCGAGTACAGCCTCGTACCAATTTTTATGACGCTGTGAGCATTGCAATTGCTTCTGAATTGCGTCAAAAATACATACTATTATTATTATTAATGCAGTTATTGAGCGTTAAAGTCCCGAAATTAAGTGTTAAGTTAGTTGTATTTTTATTTTTGAAGAAAATGAAAGTTTCCCTCGAATTATTCATTATATAAGCCCGATGAAAATTCGATAAAAATGTGCTTTATCCTAGAAAAGAGGTTTTGGTTTGATAGACCGAACTATCATGATCATCGCGAGTAAATTCGGCCTCTGCCAGAAACACTCGACTGTTGCTCTTTCCTCGCGAAACCATCGAGCGATAGAATTCACCCTACTCGAAAAATAAAAAAATAACTCGCCCAATCCCGTGAGACCACGTGGGGATCATATTGTCGAAATTTGATTATTCGTACGCACCGGAAAGTGCAGCCAAAGTTACACCCGATAAATTGTCAAAATTTTCAATTGCAGAGTGGACACGAGCGCTCGGGCCGCTCGAGCAGGCTCGGCTCGGTGTCGTCGCTGAGCTCGGAGAGCGGGCTGTCCTCGGCGCGGACGAAAGCCGGCGCGACCAACGCCGCGAGCTCGGAGAACGGCGAGCTCGACTACAAGAAGCTGTACGAGGAGTCGCAGGCGGACAACGAGCGGCTGCGCGACAAGCTGCGCAGCTCGGACGACCAGCTGAAGGAGGCGCAGGCACTGCTCGAAAAGGCCCAGCAGGCCCAGAACAAGGCCGCCCTCTCCGAGACGGAGAAGCGCGAGCGACGCGCCATGGAGCGCAAGCTCTCCGAGATGGAGGAGGAGCTCAAGGTAAGCCGAAGCTTCGCCCGCTGACGCAAGCCCGCTTTCGCCCCCCCCCCTTCAACCCCTGTATAACACGGGGATTCCCCTCTGTAACTGTACGTACGGGCTTCTAGTCCCGAGCGCCCAGTTGGCCGCGCGGTATGACGCTTTTCGAGCGGACAGTCTTGTACGGAAGAAGTTCGTTAGTCACTCGAGTAGTTCGGATTCTTCGCGAGGTGACGTACGGCGTAGCTAGAATATTTTCTGCATCGACGGGACGGCGAGTTCGCGTTTGTTTGTCCCGAGAGATGCAACATTAACCGAGTCGATTGAAATTCGAAACCATTTACCATTCCGCTGTATCATAATGCTTCCGAATGAAAAACTTCCTTTCGAGATTTTCCCAATGGATTGCACGTAGAATTTAGTGGTGTTTTTTCCATCCCGTCACGGATTTCGTTGAAATATTAAATCAGAGAATCGCCGGTGCTCCATCTCTCTTGGCGACTAATATAATAACACTGGCTATCCGCGTAGATTTATCTCCATGAATCGGGTGTTGAATAGTGAAATTTGGTAGAGTATGGAAATATAAGCCTAGTGAAGCTTTCAGGAGTGAGATTGAAAATAAATTCATATCTCTTATCCTGTCAAAGTTGGACGTTTGAAAATGATCAGATATACCCTCACTCTAAGAGTTGAGAAACGAGTTCACATCAGTGCTTTTATCGAGCGACGTTCATCGAGAAGGCAAAATCTTCAACGAATTGCTTCGATTCTATTTCTCGCAGTCAATCTCTATATTCTTTCCTCAGTAAAGCATTACTCTATATTCGCCCTTCGCGGTTGGCTTGGAGCATTTTGTTTTTTGGATTCGCATTTTTTTTTTTTTTTTTTTTTCATAAGCTTCCCGACGTCATGCTTGCCACGTGACGAAACGAAATCTCTTCAAACGTGTCCTGGACTCCGTCCAGAACATAAAAGTCTTCACTTGCTATATCTTTTCATTCCACGTCATTTTACGTACTACTCATTCGACATTTTCAACCGTATTTCACCGATGCTATTTCTTCGACCCGCAAAGACGTCTTGATTATTATTACTGATGATGTACCGTCAGATTGAAAATGTCCGTTTGTTTTCATTGACAAATGAGCTGATCTAAGTTCTGGAATATGACTCGAGTCCGGATTTTTTTCACAATCAAGTTCAAAAAAACGCGCGCTAGCATCTTCAAGAGCTTTTTCAGCTGTGCAAACTGAATATTTCTTGAATGGTTAAAAATAGGCCATTCGAGTAAATCATGACTAACTATCCATGACCCCCCGTAAATGTGACTTGAATTCATATCTAATATTTGGGAAACCCGAGAGCAGGGTGTCCAAGAAATATTCACTCGATGCCCCAAAAGCAACAAGCCTTTTCTCGTATCCCTCACAAACCGAGGGAATACAAGGCCTGGCCATCCAAGTTTAATAATGCGATTGTTCTAGAGAAAGTTATTAGGGGTTATTTATGGGCTAACCCACCGTTTAACTGTTTACAGCAATTGCAAAAGCTCAAAGCTGAAAATGAGAGATTGAAAGCCGAAAATCGGGCACTTACCCGCGTGGTATCCAAACTCACCAATACTACTAAATAGGTAAAGGACAAAAGATAACGACAAGCATATCTGCGTTTAACAAAGTGTACATTGTACGCATTGTACAATCATTGATTACCATCATTCTCACATGTTTCTTTGTATTTCTTTCTCTTTTTTTGACTTTATAACTTCGTTTTTACTACTTGTTTTTTAGTTTGACTCTCTTTCTCTCTTTCTCTGTAATGTTTTTTATTGATGCAATGATTAAAAATGACTCTGTCTTTTTTTTTGAAATGTTATTTTTCGCTACACTCACAGTCTCACACCACTAAGCTTATTTTCTTTGCAGACTCATTGAATTCTGACTGTTGGTTTATATACTTATCGTGATTGATGCAAATCGTCAAACCTGAAAATCGTGTCAATTAATTTGACATTGTTTATTCTTTGAGCGAAATGTAAATAACGGAGGCTAGCCTTCCACGTTAGACGAAGTGTTCAAATTCGATCAAGATAATTACGAGGACTTTGGTTTTAGTAGCGCCATGAAAAATAGAAACGTTTCTCGACCAGAATCGATAAAAAGGATTAGTGTTCAAAAAAATTACTCCTTCGTAGATAATCAATACGTTTATTGTTCAATGTACTCTTTGTATTTGCGAATTTCAACGGCGACGCATACGCATAGTTGAATCTGTTTTCACGATTCGATTTTGGGCACTTTGTCTGATTTATACACTAGACATCATTAATCATACCACGAATTGTCGTTGTTAATGTGAAAAAATAATATCTAGATGGGTTAGTTATTGAATCATTTCAAGATAACAAAACTCGAACGAGCAATGATAGTTGCATGACATATTTTTAGATATATATTCGTATGAAAAAAAAAAAGAGATTTTAGGATAGTTACAATACAGAAGCATGAAATTTATAAAACTAGAGACTCTAGAAAACAGACTAATTTTATTAATTAGCCGGTAGATAGATATACTTTGATTCTTCTTGATATCCACATACTCACTAGGAAAGGTTGTCGACTACGATTGACTAATCACTGTGAAACTTTGCAAGATGATTTTTGACTACCCCAATAAGGCATACGCAAATCCATTCAGTTAACATTTTCCAGAGATATTCGTGAATAATTAGTGATTTTATGTATAGAAAGCACATCTCTATATTCGTGAGCTTCATGTATATACAGATATACTGTAAATGCGTAAAATTGAAAATTATTCACAGAATATCTTCGAGGAATCGAAGTGTTGGACTGAGTGGCTGTTAATACGTCTATATAATTGAGATACTCAAAAAGCATTCCGGAGAGTTTCGTTATGATTGGTGACCCAAAGTTGACAACGCCTCCTAGTTAGTATTCTCAAACAAGCAGATACACGCATGTCAATGTCTGACCAAATGCTCTGTTTTTGAGAAGAAACAAAGAGCAACCAAGCATGTATACGGTAACAAAAAGAATCCACGAGTATATATACATGATCAGTCGTTACTTGGTAGCACGAAAACCCACATATAAACTAGACACCGATAAATTCTCGCTGTAGTCTGATTTTTTTCTCAACTTACAAACGGTCGATCCAAGCATTCTCACCAAATACAGCGTGGGTCAGCCTTTCGCACAGCAGCGCAAAATTAACCCGAGCCTGATAGCCGTTGGACGTACATACATATATGTGTGTTTTACTTTTGTCGCCTTGTGACCTCCCCCCCACCACCGACCCCCATACTTGTTTTTTGCAATGTCACGATAATCCTAAAACAGCATGAATTGTGAAAGAGCAGCTGTGCAACGAAAGTGTGTGTTCGGCCTTATGTTCGTAATTCCCCCCAAGCACATACTCATATATACATCGAGCGTTTGGCTCGTTATTGGCACCTCGAGGATCTGCACCCTCTACACACGAGATGAGGAATAACCGCATTTGACTTTTATTTTTCAGCCTCGATGCGTGTACGGTTCGGTTACATACGCGCGACCGTTTTTACTGGCACGTTATCAAAACGAGCTCATTTCCATTTCGATATATCTCTCTCTATCACGCGTTCTGTTACAAATACAATGAATACAACACAATAAACACTTCATCCTAGAAAAACGTCTACTCATAAGTATAGAGCCTTTCTCTATGGTATGAAAGTACTACTCTTCCTTTGTTATGTCGTTGAAAATAAAATGTTTTGACAGCCTGGATAATATTTTATGTTCTACTAGTGATTTTTTTTTCCGTAGTTTTTTTTTCTCAAAGATTCACTGAACGTTTATAGTTTATTAAAACCATTGATTTGTTAGCTTGCACTATTTTACATAGCCATGTTACGTTATATATTGTACGAGCAAATTGATGTTGGCGTTTAGAGAACGCGAGAAGCACCTCGAAAACTGGTGTACCGCATTCGTTCTCGTTCTCACTCCAAGGCCACGCCATCGTTCACTTTAATCGTTATTTCTTTTTTTTTTTCTTCAATTTTTCTCTCCTTTATCGTCATCACTGTGTAAATATATCCATAACTTAGTTTTCTTTTCTTTTCAACGTGGAGTGAACAAAGAGCCAAGCGCCACAACTCTCGCCAACTGCACGGAGCACCTTTGAAATAACGAATGGCTCTCTTTTTTTCCAGATGTTGGAAACGCTCAAGTGCGAAAATCAGAGGCTAAAGGACGAGAACGGCGCCTTGATCCGAGTCATCAGCAAGCTGTCGAAGTAGGCCGCGGCTCGCGATCGAAGGCCGACGAAACTCCGCCGCGCCGCGAAAGCGGCTCGACAACGAGCAAAAGGGACGAGAAGCGAACTGCTCTCTCGGTCGCGCGCATACGATTTATCCTTTTTTTTTCTTTATTTTTTTTTTTGGTCGGTGATGCGAGGGTACCAATGCGGGCCGACGGACGCGGAAGCAGGCAATTCTTTTTTTATCATATCTTAAGAGTAACCAGAGGCAGAAGAAGCGTTACACTCACGTCATAACAATTATTGTCGCTGCATTGAGGGGGAAAAATGAGATTTATCTTCTTGTGTTTTAGTAACTTAATTTATTGTGTATTATGCGGGATAACGGAAATCAGTTGCTCTCGTGGCTGTGCCAGACAGTAAAGAGGCGAACGAAGCCGAGCTACCGAATTCCGTTTTGTTCAGATCCAGTCAATTCTTCGCTATAATTTACGAATGAGAGTTAATACACCAATGGAATGTGAGTGTTTGATGATCGGTCTTATTGGAAAGATGATTCTTCTTTCTTGTCCGATTACGAATCAAGTCTTCGAGGGCTATTCAATCTCTAATCACCTAGTGAATGGTGAAAAATTTCAATTATCACGTAGAGGTTTGCAATGCGATTAAGGATCTGTGTAAATAATGAATTTGATCGTTTGTATCACACATAAGAAGATTGATTTTACATTCGTTCGAGAGTACGTGCACTGTAATTCTTAGGATCGTTTGAATATATTCGATTTGACAGAGAATCACCCCATATATAGATACATATATATATTTATATTAGATATGAAATCTGATAAAAATTATTGAATAAAAAATCATAGTATTCGTATGTTGATCTGAAATTTCGAAGTCAATTTTAAAGAACTCGCTAATTTAGATCTTTTGATTTTTTTTGAAAGAGTTGAAAACATCCATAAAATGTTTTAACATTATGGTATTATATTTGTTATATGATGATTGTTTGAATTATGTATCGATTTTATTGATATCAGTATTTTAAAATTGTTGGAAGAATTAATATTATAAGTGTTTGTTTGAAAATAATGATAAGAATGTGCTCATGAGTATGAAAATGATATTATGAAAATAAATACTATATATTATCACATTCTTAGAAATTTTAAAGGGAATCATTTATTTTACAAATTAAGATCTTTCATCAGTATAGAATTATTGTGAAATACGTGTACGTACTCTCAAAATTCATGATAATTCATAATGTAAAGAGAAACAAGTGAAAATCGACAATATATATATAGATATACTAAAAAGTATAAGCCTAATATGAGTTGCGCATCTATAACTGCGAGGCATGTATATGTTAAATGTAATTATTTTCGCAAGCGAAAGTAAGGCTATTGTTTTCTTTTTAATGAATTTACAGAAAAAAAGGAAAAAGGACGGGGTGATATCGATAATTTTTTAAATGACTGCACTTGTGTGAGAGCATGCGATGCGTTACGATCGTATGCTTTTTGTACAGCACAACCAACGTTCAAACCGGAAAATGAAATTCTGCTAAAAATGATTGAAAAGAAAATGAGATGAAGATGATTAATTGAAAGTCCGCTTCGATCATGATTTAATTCATAATAGTGTATTTTATACAGCAAAAACGAGTTTCTATCGATATGGAGCTCTAAAAACCGTCTCGCAGAAGGTTGCATCAATCATTATTAGAATGTAACAGTAAGTTGGAGACTTTTATGCGAATCCTAGTAAAATTCAAAGAAAAAATACAAAGAACGACAAGCAAATTGTACATTAATTATGTGTCAGTTGAGTGAGAAAGAATATCTATGATAATATCTTTGTGAGTAAACTAAATGCGTCTAACGTATAATCGTAAAGTGTGGCCTTTCTCGAAAAAGACTGCGACTATCTTTTTGTCTTTGCACTGTATACAATTGGAGCAATAGTATGCGCCTAAATGATTACGAAGAAAAAAGTCTGGGATTCTTCAAGAAGAAGTTTTATTTAGAGTTCTTGTTTCTTCACTGTTGATTATACATCCAATTACAGATTTAATCCGCTTTCTTGAAATCAATTCGGTAATTTGGATGGAATATACATTGATTCTTAACTCAGCTGCTCTTCAATTATTTTCATTTAAAACAAAAAATGACAGACACTCCATTCGACTTTTTTCTTTTCAATTTTAGGATCGCAGGTATGCACTTTTAAAATAAAGAACGAGGGAGGCTGTGCTACTGACTCATATACAATTGCTTTAGAAATGTATTTTACACCAAATGTCATTGTTGAGTACCAGGTTTACACTGGGTTTTCTAAGACGGTTTTATATACGACCGATCGAACTTTTAAAAGTGGAAGATGGCTTTAAAAATTTGATAAAACTTTTCTGTGGAAACGACTCATTAGTTTATTTCCGTCTGGACTTATGCAGAGATATTGTACGATTGACTACTGATTCACAGTTGATTTTTTTTTATGATATTGTTGTACACAATTGTATAAAAAATTATATACGCCTAGTTGTTTCATAAGAAAAAGTTTGTTAAAAAAAGTAACACAAATTACATGTAACCATTTTTTTAGGTAGGCACTTTTATTGCATTGTATAATAGTGATATATGTGCTTATTGTATTATATAGTTTAAAAAGCGATCGAACGAATTATTATAAAATGAATATTTTTGTGAGTCTCGCAAGTCGATCTTAATCAAAAGTTTACATTTTTATTTCATTGTGACCACGACGTGTAATTCTGATTAGTTTTTTTTTTTTCGATATCGAATATGTAAAATCATTGATACAATGAGTGATGTAAACTTATTTTGAATAGATTTATTTATTTGATCTTGTGAAGATATGAAAGGCACAGGCTAATCTGTACTTATGGCATGACAAGAAACATTCATCATCTCTCTCATTTTGACTTTTTTCATATATTAAGCCTAATAAGAAACTTATACATTATATAAAAAAGTAAAATAATAAACAAGAGAAGAAATATCATTTTAAATTCGGTTAAGATCGACATCTGCTAAGTCTCATTGGAGTCATTGGGTCACAAATGATATAATAAATTACGCGCATCTTCTCAGCGCACTCAGACATTAGACGGAATGTCAGTAAATTATCTGGTTGATATGTTTTATCTTTTCGATTATGATAATAAAGATCACACATACCTATATATACACATGTACTATAATTGCGAGTTATAGCATTGTAGCTACACAGGGGACTGAGGACTCTAGTCTCCAATTCATTGTATGACAAATATTTATTTCCTACTTCATTTTGTACTTGTAACTATGAACGATAATGCAATTAAAAATTTTGAACATGTGTTTTATATTTTGAGTGCCATTATCTTTAACCATTTTTAGTTTTTTAATATACAGTGCGCTCCATACAGCAATTAGCTGTTTTCGTATCAAAGGCGTTAAATGAAACTTTGCAACCTCGAGTAATCAAATGCAATCCCTAACTGGTCCGACAGTCACATCGCCCATATGGGCATCATCCATAGGTAGTGGGTACAAGTTATATGTATGTACATACCTTATACGCCGATAATGCGAACATAACTACACCATACGAGTATAAAGTACGCTTTTGGTTTTCTGAAGGCCAAATTATCTATTTCAACAAATTTCTAATCATCGTCCGTGGATATGAAATGGAATTTCATACTCGGAAAACTGGGCAAATAGATTATAAATTATTTTAGATCATTTGGCGATTAATTTTTTTCGCAAATACAAGTTTTCAATCTCCAAAATAATTTAATCTACAATAGCATCGAACAATTATTTAGTATATAAAATATAGTTGCATGAAATAAATTACTTATTTGAAAATAAGATCCATGTTCTATATTTATTGAAATAATTATTTTGATCATGTTCATAATCTTGTAATGAATCGCTGAAACTCATTCAAGACAGACTCAACATTTTTCGAAGTCGAATACTTCAAGTTCTTCAAATATTATATATATAATACATTTTATATATATATATATATATATATATATATATATATATATATATATATAATACATTTTCTGATTTCCATCAAACTTCTAGTGATGTCCAAGAATACATTATACTCATGATACCTAGTTCTAGTAATCATTTTTTCCAGGTTACTAAAAAAAATTTGCTTCTAAAAAAATTACATTTCAACTAAAAATCAACGATTGACGTTTATTTACAAACTCTTTGTATGTACATTATTCTAACATTTTTTTTAATAAATTCTCAACTTTGCTCATGTTAGCTCTTTGATTTGACTCTTCAGCAATTTGACGCATAAAAAATCGGAATAACTTTATCTTTCCTTTCTTGTACTGTACCACTAAATCTGGATTCTTATCAAGGACAACTTGGCATAACTGTCTGAGTTCTCCATCATCAGTAATTTGGCTCCAATTGTTATTTTCGATTATCTGGAATGTTTTGGAAATTATAGATTAATTTGATATTAATTGTGAGTTTTTGTTGAAGCATGAATTAAAATTTGCTTACCTCCTTTGGAGATCTTCCAGGATTCTCAAATATTTCTTTCAAAACTTTTTCCAAAGTTAGCAAATTAATCTTACCTGGCTGTAATAAATCTATTAATTCGCCAATATGGTCCCGTATCGTGTAGCTGAAGAGAAATTTTTTTTAAAACAAAAAATTAAAACTTGAAATTGTCAACCCAATTTATACAAACCAATATTCATAATCTAATTCATTCTTATTTGTGAATGCAAGTATCTGATACACAATAGTTTTAGCAACAAGCTGAGGCAATCGATTTTTATTCTGCTCTAATATATAGGTAAATGTTTTTAACAACCATGGTTCATTCTGAAAGAAATTAATGTTGAGTAAGAAAATTCGGCTAAAAAGAATGATTGTATTTTACGCATACACATATACACTTACAACTAAAACGAATATTAGAGCTTTATGCACTTTAAATTCGGTTTCTAATCTATCTCGTGTTTCTTGAGGCATTTCTGGTATTTTGTTTTTTAAAATAGTAGCATCAACCAAATCGAATTCATTTTTAGAATCCTTTTCAATATGAATATGTAGAGGTGGTAAATTTGGTTCAGGCATAAAACGATAATCCTGTAAGAGAAAAGTTTTCTATCAAACATTCTGATACGTAAAAAAGTGAAATTGAATTCATATGAAATTTCTATGGTGTTGCTCATTATCTAATCTATGAGGAAGTTGAATAACTTATTTCAAATACCTCTTTGTCTTCTTTATCTCTCATTGGAACAGTTTTACCAATCAGAGCATCCCATGCTCGAGTTTCATTAGTGATAACTTCACCTCTCTCTCTGGCTTTTATTTGTCTCTTAATTTCATAATTGACTGCAGAAGCTACTCCTCTTACACTTCCTATATTTTTCAACTCTGTCCTAACTCCCAGGGATTCATTAGGCTTATTAATTGATACATTAGCATCAACTCTTACAGCTCCCTCTGAATAAAAAATAATCAGTCAAAACTTGGACAATGTATTTTATCAACTTGAATGGAAAAATTTACCATCCATTTTACAAGAACAAGTATTCAGTCTTTCTAAAATGAGCATGAGCTCCTTTACAAGTGCTGCAGCTTCTTCACCATTACTTAAATCTGGCTCAAAAACAAATTCCATTAGAGGTATACCAGCCCTGTTCAAGTCTATCAAGCTCCTAATTTGGAATACAATGTTTGAAAGGTTACTTTCTTGTCCCAGTTAAATATAGTACAGCTTTTAGAGATCTTACGTTTTCTCATGTTCGTCGTTCAAAGTTTTTCCACTATCCTGCTCTAATTGTATTTGTTTCAATACAGATGACTTGTGATAGGGCTCTTTATGGACTCCAGGAGTGAAAACTTGAAAGTTGATTTGCCCATCAATAGCCAATGGCCTTCGTTGTTGAGTAATTTGATAACCAGCCTAATAAATGATTATAGATGTGAATGCTACACATAATTTAAAGATTGTTCCAAGAATAAATAAAAATCAAAAACAAGTCAATCTCATATGGAATAGAGTAAATTATGATATTGATATTTAATAATTACAGGTAAATCTGCATAAAAGTAATGTTTCCTATCAAATAATGAAACTTGATTAACTTTGCATGATAAAGCTAGGGCAGTCAATACACCAGCTTCAACGCATCTCCTATTTAGTACCTATACAAAAAGTAAGCATGAATTTAATACTTGACTAAGATGAGATCCAAGTGTAAGTTAAAATCTCACATACAGGTAATGTACCTGGAGTCGCACAGTCAAAGAATGATACGCATGTGTTAGCTGAGTTTCCAAATTCTGTACTGGCTCCAGAGAATAATTTTGAATTTGATGAAATTTGTGCATGAACCTCTAGTCCAACCACAGAATTCCATTTTTCTCTGTGAAAAAAAATAACTATCATAGAACACTTGAAAACTAATATAACATAGCATTCAAATATCAATGAGTATATTTTCATAAAACTATGAAAATAGATTACAATTCAATTATTTAAATAGAAGAAAAAGAATCAACTTCAATTCATTCAAAGTTCAACTTGTTTGTTATTACAAGAATGTAGTGAAATGATGAACACAACAATAGCAACAATTACAGGAGCAAAAAAATTAATGCAACTAGTTGCTAATGAATAGCAACCAAATCGAGATTTCCAATTACGATTGAGAGAACAAAAGTAATTTAAATCCTTCTTTTATTTAGATCCAAACTCATAGCAGAAGCTTTCGATAAGCAATTGAACAATGCTTACGCAGAATTAGGTTTCTCTTTAGCCTTGCTGCAGAACAATCTGAGGAGAAATGAGTAATTCCGCCCGAGGCTGCTGTTGCCATTAGCGCCGAGCCGTAAAGCACCGAGTAATCTCATCTTGCGGCGATGGAAAAACTCTCCATATCCTCCGAATCACTTTGCGCCGCCTCGCCGGTGAGCTGCAGCATGCGGTGATGCAGCTGCAAAAATCTGTGCGGCATATATATGTATAGGTATGTTCGCATCCTAATCCAGCGGCATTGTCGACCAATCGGAGCGCAGCCGAATGACGGAACCCACCTCCGACCCGAGACAGTGTGTGTGTATGTGTTATTCAAAACATAACCTCCGCAAAGGCGGAAGAAGATCAGTCACTCAGTCAGTCGTGCCACGCACTCGCTGGCCTTTAATCGGCACGTTGGAATCTCCTCTACTGTGGCGGATGACATCGCCTCCGATCTGAACCGCAGACACACGCTCCTCTCTAAAAAACCGAGACGCGGCAGGCGAGTCTCATCAGTGTTCTGGGGAGTTGAGGAATCGTGAGGAATCGCTTCACAGCGGCTCGAGCCGTGAGTGCAAAGTGAGATTTTCTAGTGCTATAATTGTCAGCATAACAATTATCGTTTTTACAATGTTTTTTAATATGTTTGATGCTCATTGGACGATTCGAACGTCCACAATTTATGGTTCGGATATCGATCACTCAGTCCGATGGATCAGATTTGTTACAGAATAGCGATATTTGCTTATTGAAAAATTGATGTGCTTGCATCAAACCACCACGCATTCAAGTTCTTATCAATCAACTGTGCAAATCCTACGGCAGATATGCTGCTATTTATATTAGTTTCTTTGCTTTTAAATCACACTTTTGCATTTGTAATTTCTTTCGCATTAAGATTCTTATCATTTTGAATCAATATTTTAGATTGGATCTAAAATGCTTAATTCTGTGGATCATTATTTTTGCTTAATTTTTGTCCATTTTTGCAAAGTAGATTTGATTGTTACTTTTTTAAATTTTATTTTCATCTAGAACTTTCATCTGCAGTTATGAATTCAGTTCTCAATTCTTGAAAGAATGATGTTATTACTAAACTAAACTGAATACTTTTTCAACAAAGATCCTTGAAATCGATATTAATACATGTGGTATAGTTGCTTTATTAGAATTTAGCAATCAATCGAATTCTATCCAACGAGATTATTCAGATGAACATTCTCAGTAATACTGTAATCTTTATTTTCCAGATTCTCTGTTGGATGTAACACCTGTCTAGATTGTGATCTTAACAGACTTCGTCATCCTGATTCACCATGTCGAGTTCCATTGCTCGATGTACATGTGGCCTTACCATTTCTAGAGCAAGGAGAATGAAGATAGCTTTACTGAAGTGTATGTTATTTTAAGCTGCAAATAATCAACAGTTGTGTTTGTGAAGATGAAACAGTAGTGATTGAGATTGAGATTAATTTAAACCATGTTAAAGTAATAACCATAGGAGTAGATTAGATTCAATCATGTTGAATCTACAGCAAAATGCAGTTTTTTTGAGAGTCAGTTCCGCATTGGGATATGGACTCTCATCACTCATGATTACTGTTGTTAATAAGACAGTATTGACATCTTTCAATTTCCCTTCATTTCAAGTCCTTGGTCTTGGGCAAATGATGGCTACCATTATGGTTCTCTTTATAGCCAAAGCCCTTGGCTACATCGATTTTCCTGGCTTAGAAAGATCAACTTTCAAAAAGATTTGGCCATTGCCATTGATCTACATTTGTAATATGATTTTTGGACTTGGCGGGACAAAACAATTGAGTCTTCCTATGTTTACTGTGCTTCGTAGATTTAGTATACTAATGACAATGATAGGTGAGTTCTATATACTTGGTGTAAAAGCAAAAACTTCTGTACAGTTGAGTGTTTATACAATGATTTTGGGCGCACTACTTGCAGCCTCAAATGATTTAGCTTTTAATTTAGAGGGGTATATTTTCATTTTACTCAATGACTTTTTCACTGCTGCGAATGGAGTGTTTATGAAAAAAAAGTTAGACTCAAAAGAATTAGGGAAATATGGTTTGATGTATTATAACTCCTTGTTCATGTTGGTGCCAGCTTTCTTGCTGTGTTATTATACAGGTGACATTGACAAGGTATCCAAGTTTCCTCATTGGACCAATGCAATGTTTCTGATACAATTTGTGATGTCCTGTTTTTTGGGCTTTGTTTTATCATACAGTGTGATGATTTGTACATACTACAATTCGGCTTTGACTACTACTATTATTGGGTGTCTGAAAAATATATCTATTACTTATTTAGGAATGATGATTGGAGGAGATTATATATTCTCTTGGATAAACTTTATAGGTCTCAATTTAAGTGTATTAGGCAGTTTAATATATACATGGGTTACATTCAGAAGAAAAGAACCTGCCGAACCAAAGTATTCTCTATTGAGAGAAGAGCAAAATAGTAAGATGCAAGTTGTGTGACCTTTGGGTAGTATGTTTGTTTAAATTTATCCCAAAATTCACAAAATTAATACTCAGGAATGCAAGGTTCTTCAAATTCTCAATATTTGTGAATCTCGTCATATTTTTTTGAACGAACAATATAGTCCTTCAGAGTTACTTTTGAAATTCTCAGAGAAAGAAATTTTGAATGGTTATTGTTGAATGCTAAAATTTATTTTACTTGGAGTATTTAATTTGATTAAATTCGATATACAGGGTCAAAACTAATAAATTTAGTATGTTTTTTTCGTGTAAATATGATAACTATTGTATAGCTAACATTTGTACACAAATTTTTATATGTACAATTTTGTTTGTAACTTCATCATAGACGTCTAAACTCAAACAAAACTTGAAATCCAAGTTTGATCTAACATCAGACCTTTTTCGTTTTTAATTGACAACATTTTTTGATGAATCAAAACTTAGACATCAGTTGATCTAATTGCAATTAGAAGTGACTTCCAGCTATATATAGCTTTAGTCATGCATGCAATGGTTATATTATTATGTGCCATTTGCTAATGTTAGAGTATTCATAATCATCGATTGTAAGTGTTCCCTCCTTCATAACTATATGAGGGTAGCACGACGTCGTAAAATTGATGACTTTTCTGCTGTTCTACTGAACAGAATAGTGAAAAAATTGTCATAATCATTTGTACCAAAGTTCAATTGCTGTTACCAGAATAACATTGCGTGCCATAGAATAAAATGGCTTATTGAATATGATTTATTCCAAATAAATCATTTAGTTAGTTCGATTAAATACTTTTAAACTATTGTATATTGTAATATAAGCGTTTCATTATGTTCCTATTGTTGTATGTGTACAGAGAAATGAATGAAACAATAAATATTGGAGAAGAAAGGAATATTCAGTTACGTTCAATAATCTTTTTTTAATAATTCTTGCAATAAGATGAATTCCAATAATTTGACATCTTGTAGATCAAAATCAATTGTCATTTTATGTATTGAATTGTGCATTCACTTACACGATTGTAAAGAGAAACGAAATATTAATGAATCATCTTGAACTTTGATAAAATCCGTACTTTTTATGGATTCTTGGTTACAGATTAATAATCTGTATATACATGGATATTGATAAAATTTAATAAATTTGGTGAAAAAATAAATATAAATCCTTGTCTATATGTGTATTATTTCGATAATTCTCCTCTCAACATCATTTAGATAACTTATTGAATTGAATAAATATCTTGATTTCTTCGCTATTTCTGGTGAATGACTAAAGTATTACATTTATATAATTTTTAAGATTCGTCAAAATAATCTTTAGAAGCTCTAATTTACAGAATCACGAAAAATATGATGTAAAACTTGAGAAATACGCCAATTAATATTCGAGTACCACTGCATATTCAAAAATGAATCTAATCACGTTTATTATCATTTTTATTATACCACGTGCAATTTTATTATTTGAAAATTGTGATCGATTCATGAGCATTCATCGCTCAGCTCTATATCAAATAATAGTTTTATTGCAATAAAAATTGCTGAGCGTTAATTTACAGTGGCTAATGAAAAAAAGGGATTATGTTCCAATTGTTTGTTCTTCGTACACATATTTCAATTTATCAACTTTCTTGATTGAAATAGCGAAGTTGACGAGTTGTTCTGGTAACAGAGCTCCATTTTTGTTTCTATACATGTCAGTATTTATTCCATTTATCAAACTAAAGTGAATCAGTTCATTTGTGCATTCAGTATCTCTTTTATTTGTCCCGTGAATGTTTAATGTTCATCCGGATATTTGTTTTATCCCATAACAAGCATTTTGAAAATAATAACAATTGCAGATTGTAATAGTAACAACAGGAAACTGTCTTCAGAATTGCATAACTGATGAATAATAGTAAATATATTCACTGAAAAATTAGTAAAATTTCACTAATTTTCATAAGTTATGCAATTTATACTATTTAAACTATTTAGGTTCTATGCCCATTTTTTTTTTACTATACGGTATCGTACGAATCTTGTAACATATAACATTTCAAATGTTCCGAGCTCAGTTTATCATAACGTTGATTAGAAAAGTATGATTCTATTATTTCCGCTTAGAAAGATATCAGTTTCCGTTAAGAATGTATAGACACGAATCTGAATATAACTAATATCTTTCTTAGGTCTAATTTTTCGAATTATTGTTACGAAAGAATTAAATTATGAAAATTTCTCAATCAATAATCAAAGCTCGAAAGATGTAATTCTGTTAAAAATATCTCGAATAAGTAAAAATATGGTGTCTGTAAATTCATTTCATATTGTATGTCAAATATTAATTCTGATAAGAATCTACCATGATTTCTAGTTATAAAATCAAAACGTCAATTCATATTTTCGACCTCCACGCATATCTCCAACTCTGGCTACATTTTAAATTAGCTCTAATGCCAATATCCGTTGCGGGGAAAACTGCCAAGATGGCATTGACGGTCAGCTCGCAAAGACTATAACATTTTGGTGTCTTTCACATTTTAATCCCAGACTTTCTAAGAGCTATTTTGTTCGTATTAGTCGCCCTGTTACAACTGTCAACATTGAATCAATATGGATTTCAACATGGATCTTAATATTAAAGAATGTTCATTCCACGTGAAATCAGTCCGGAAACGTGGCATTGATTCAGCATCGAATAATTAAGATGCAGAATTTCGTTTTGAAGCAGAATAAAATATTTTCCCACGTAAATTAAAACTTCTCTCCGAAATTTATCGTACGGGTAGTAACACCGAAATTGTGATGGAGCTCCGATGTAACGTTCATAGTTGATATTTCTTTCTTGAGAAATTAGGAGAAAACGAAAAACCAAAGCTCAATCTCACAGTTTGGGTGTTCTTATTCGTATGACAAACTTCAAACTCACGTGCGAAAATGTTTTCTTCTATTTGAAAACGAAAATTTTGCATCGTATTTTCTCGGCGCTGAATCAGTGCTATACGTTTTGGGACTGATTTTACGTGGAATCGGCATTAAATCCCAAAAAAAACTTCAATAAAGACACATATGTTCTAGCACGAGTTTGTCCCGCAGCTGCTGCGACCCGGGGCTACTCGCAGAGCAAATTCGCCGAGGACTACTCGAAGGTGCACGTGGAGCTGTCGCTGCTGCAGCGCGCGCTGCTCGCCGCGGGCTCGGCGACCATCAGCATCGCCAACCCCTACCGGGGCGACATGATCGCCTGCCTCGGCGAGACGACCGGCGAGCGGGCCCTCGTACACTGCCGCCAGCGCATGGCCGCGACGGAGGAGGGCCGCAGGATTCTGGACGAGCAGCCGCGCGTCAACTCGAGGACCGTCGACCTCGCCTGGCTCGCCGCTCTGCCCGACGGCACCGTCGGCAAAATCTACTCCAACTTCCTCAGGGACAATGTGAGTCGAAACACACGCTTCGTTCGGGCTATTATGAATTTTAAATAGTAAAAAACTACTATTTATTAGTAGAAATTGCATAACTGATGAAAAATAGTGAAGATTCAACTGAAAAATTAGTAAAATTTCACAAAATTTTAGTGAAATTTGTAAAAATTTACTATATTTTAGTATTGTTATTAGTTATGGAATTTAAAATATTTCAATCTTAGAGGGTAGTTCGTGTATCTTGTGCTTTTTACATTGAAAATAGTAAAAGAAAACTACTTAAAGCTAGTGGAAATGGCTCAATCAGGTGAATGATAGTGAAGAATCAGTGAAATATTTACTCTTTTGGACAGTAACATTTTTTTCTACTGAATCGTGTAATTCCAATGGAGATTTTACCAAATCTACTTATTTGTATATCGAATTATTCACCATTGATATTAAAGGAAAAATTGTACTATCTGAAATAGTTAAGATTTAGTTTAAGTTAAGCTATTGAAACGTGAATATTCATCATTCATCAGTTATGCAATTTTTACTCACAAATAGGCGCAGACTAAAGTGGCCGCAATCTCGTTTCACCGAAAATCTTTTATCAATTTTTTATCGAAGATAAATTGTCCCCGTCAAATTTCCACGTTTATTGAGATCAGAGAAGTCACGAGATATATATATGTATGTGTAATTTGCAGAAAGTATCACCGGACGACAGGCCACCGGTGCAATTCGTCGATGACGTGGAGTTGGCCTATGTGATGCAGAGGTATCGCGAAGTGCACGACATCATTCACGCGATGCTCATGATGCCGACGACGATGCTGGGCGAAGTCGCCGTCAAGTGGATCGAGGGCATCCAGCTTCGGCTGCCCATGTGCGTTGCGGGGGCGATTTTCGGCGCCGCGAGGCTCAAGCCCAAGTGAGAGATTTGCCCATACACGAAGTCCACTTTGCCATCGTATTTCACCATGTTATTCACGATTTTTTTTCGTTTAGGCAGCGTCAACTGTATCTGAAGTACTACCTACCCTGGGCTGTCAAAACAGGCAGAGAGGCTAATTTTTTCCTTGGGATCTATTTCGAAGAAAGATGGGAACAGCCTCTGGAGGAGTTTCACAAGGAGATGAATATCGAACGAATCGTATGATGAGTCGGGCAAACTCGTGGGAGAAATCTAGATTGGAAATTAATTGTGCAAAGTGAGTGTTTTATCGTGCGATTTATTAAAAAAATCACAACGTTACAGTCTGCGCGCGAAAATAGATCTATAAAATAGTTTAGATTCAGTAGCATGCTCTATCAATTGTACAATTACTGTTGTAGAATAAATTCACTTTACTCGTAATACTGTAAATAGAATTAGTATCGATTTTGTTACTTAGATAGAACCACCGTCGGAATCACACGGTATACATATTTATAACGCTAACCTTTTAAGCAATATCTGGAATGTTTGCAAGAATCGATATTGATATATTTATATCATGTAATGATATTATTGAAAAATACATGAAAAAATCACCTCATTTTAATTTTATTTTTATTATGCGCAATAGTGATCGTCAAATAGTAACAATCGATATATATATATATATATATATATATATATATATATATATATATATATATACATATATATATATATATGTGCTCACTTTGCGTCAATACTTTGTCACTCTTTATGTAAAATACGAAAATTTTCTTATTATTTTGAATTAAATTGAAAATCTGTTAAGGACAGGACAAAGTTCGTGGAATTTAAATAATATTCACAATCTTTTGTTTTTGTTGTTTGTTAATCTGAAATGCTTTTTAGAAAAAAATAAACGATCCATGCTTGATTTGTAACTCGAATATTCAAAATTGCTTCGGCTTATCCTTAACGCTCTGAACAAAATAAAAAATATAGTGATGATTCGTTATGCAAAAAGGCCTGTGATTGAAAACAGTCAAGGCACTCGTGCATTGTTGAAGGAACATAATGTTGTTCTCGAATTGTCTTATATTTACATAATACTATATAAAATCTAAATCGTGCTTATGCTAGAATCCTATTTGAGCTTATTGAAAAAATATAGCCTCGAATTTTTGATATATCAATTAGTCAAATTAATACGTTATGGGGAATTCTGATTATCTCGCAGTTCCACGCAGTCTCAATCTTTTATTTCGGGTTGCAAATCATACCACTTGGTCAGTGATTTGTCAACCTCAATTTCGGACAGGTCCACAACTACTTGGCCGATAAGTTTGTTGCCGCGGAAACCTTTTTCAGCACAAGCCGAAATTTCCAAGAGACGACCATTCAGATCATCCCTGTACAATGTGTATTCGAATTGTTCGTCGTACGTTGGATTCCGGTTCTCCTTCACGACTGAGGTTTTTCGCTTCGTATACTTGTGTCGATTTGGTAAAATATACATCTTCACGTAGGGGTCTGGTGGGTAATACGGTTCTTTTTCGGACACTGGCAAATTACTGAAACAAAACGAGTTCGGAAAATGTACGTTTTGTATATGGATATCACGTATTTACACGGAACGGACGAAGTCTTCAACTCACATGATCCTATGAACGATGATCGTGAGTTTCTGGTTGAAAACGCTATATTTCAGAGTCAACTGGATTCTTCCGAGCTTTGCAATTCCTCCATTTGTGTCTTCACAAACGTGTGGATGTCGAACGGGCGTAGACAAAGAAGAGGTCGAGTCCGGACTTTGAGTTTGTTCTCGTAAAGTAATGTCTTCCATAGAATCATGTGGCGCAGTTGTACTTTCTAATACTGATGAATCCATGTCACTTTGAGTTTTCAAATTTTTCAGTGAATGACCATCAACTGAACTACCTGAACCTGAAAAAGTTGAATGATTAACAAGATTGTATCGTCGCCTGGGGGGAAAAAGCAACGATCTCAGAAACGCGCTAAAGAAAGATCTATTTCGATTTAAGGGAAATAAAAAGATCTATTTCGAATTAAGCGAAATAAAAAGATCTATCTCGAATCGAGCGGAATAAAAAGATCTATTCCGAATCGAGCAGTATAGAAAGATCGTTCTCAAATCGACTTTTAAAGAAAGATCTAACTCAGATTTTACATTATAGAAAAATCTATCTCAGGTTTAATTTTATTTTGCGGCGTTTTTTCGAGTTCGGAGTTGATGCGGTACGTGCGCACTTGAGTGCGATTGCTTGTGTGCGTGTGTGTGTGTATGTAAATATGTGTGTACGTGTGTGTGTAAGGACACATCTGAATGTAATATGCCAAGTTAACTATTTACGTTAAACAGTTTTTGCCTCGATGGTTTCTCGTAAAAATTGGTATACATGTGTTTTTGAGGTAGCTGATAACGAATCCGGCCTCAAATTTTGAAAATTCAAATTAGAGCATCTAAGGTCACCTGACAAAAATTTGGAAAAAAAATTGAATTTTTTGGAAAATTGGTATTCATGGGTTTTTGAGGTCGCTGATTACGAATCCGGCCTCAGATTTTGAAAATTCAAATTAGAGCCTCTAAGATCACCTGACAAAAATTTGGAAAAAATTGAATTTTTTTTAAAATTGGTAAAGATGGGTTTTTGAGGTCGCTGATCACGAATCCGGCCTCAAATTTTGAAAATTAAAATTAGAGCCTCTAAGATCACTTAACATTTGGAAAAATTGATCTTTGTTGAAAATTGGTATTCATGGGTTTTTGAGGTCGCTGATTACGAATCCGGCCTCAGATTTTGAAAATTCAAATTAGAGCCTCTAAGATCACCTGACAAAAATTTGGAAAAAATTGAATTTTTTTAAGAATTGGTATACATGGGTTTTTGAGGTCGCTGATCACGAATCCGGCCTCAAATTTTGAAAATTAAAATTAGAGCCTCTAAGATCACTTAACATTTGGAAAAATTGAACTTTGTTGAAAATTGGTATACATGGGTTCTTGAGGTCGCTGATCACGAATCCAGCCTCAAAAACCCATGTATACCAATTTTTAAAAAAATTCAATTTTTTTCCAAATTTTTGTCACGTGATCTTAGATGCTCTAATTTGAATTTTCAAAATCTGAGGCCGGATTCGTAATCAGCGACCTCAAAAACCCATGATTACCAATTTTTACGAGAAACCATCGAGGCAAAAACTGTTTAATGTAAATAGTTAACTTGGCATATTACATTCAGATGTGTCCTTACACACACACGTACACACATATTTACATACACACACACGCACACAAGCAATCGCACTCAAGTGCGCACGTACCGCATCAACTCCGAACTCGAAAAAACGCCGCAAAATAAAATTAAACCTGAGATAGATTTTTCTATAATGTAAAATCTGAGTTAGATCTTTCTTTAAAAGTCGATTTGAGAACGACCTTTCTATACTGCTCGATTCGGAATAGATCTTTTTATTCCGTTCGATTCGAGATAGGTCTTTTTATTCCGCTCGATTCGAGATAGATCTTTTTATTTCGCTTAATTCGAAATAGATCTTTTTATTTCCCTTAAATCGAAATAGATCTTTCTTTAGCGCGTTTCTGAGATCGTTGCTTTTTCCCCCCAGGCGACGGTATGTACCTAGCACTTTCCACGTTAACATTTTTAATTTTCAACACATACTCGAATCACTGGAATCACGTCGTTCTATTTCTTTTGGGATATGATATTCTTCCTCTTCGGGAGTAGGTTCAGACTCTTCGTGCAATAAAATCTATGGAAATTTCAATATCAAACAGTTATTACATATTCAAGCATTTCGCGTAATGATCGGCACTGGAATATACTCACTCTTAACTTCATAGTTAGAACAACTTTACTCATATTGCCACTTCTTTGTAAGGTGTAAGTTTTTTGTTTCGTTTCCATATCCTCCACTGACAAAAGAAGCGACAGGGAGTAAATGAACGTTCCTAGTAATGTTCCACTCTCTTTGTCGTAGAACTGAAACATAACATTTATCATTATTATTCAATGTGAAAATCAATATTATAAGTTAGAAAATAAAATTCTATAATACATTGATCATTAATGTTTCGGTCTCGGGGTCAGGTACCAGCAAAGTAAAACCCTGGTCCCAGATTGGATTGCATGTGTTTTTCTTTGAGCGTGATTTCACTGTTCGGTTGGCAATCTGAATATCCATGTAAACGTCTGGTTCCGTGCCATTTTCAAGACACTATATATTTACAGAAAAATGAGTAATTTATTCGCTTATTATAAATAAATTCATTCAAATACCAAATCTCGTTTGCAATTAAACCTGAAAATTCAATGTATTATGTATATACCTCTTACCGGCAAATCTTTTGCTGAAACAACGTAAAGTATCAATACGGCGGTACTCATTGAAATGTCTCTTAATTCTTGTGTTTCTACGAAAGCCTGAAATATATCAATTTCATTAAAGTATCAATTCGATCCTGAGATGAAAAGAAACTTACAATGGATAAATCAGAGGAGCGCGAAGATAAACATAGCCATTCCAGGCGTAGATGGATTGCGCCGTGTTTTGCTAATTCTAACGTTATCCACTGAAACATTGCCGGGAAATAAATCGACGATTTAATACTATGGAAAACTTGATTTCCAAATGATTTTAACTATACCTTATCAATTTTTCCATTCTTTTTTATCACGTTCATATCTATCGTCGCCCTATTTTGAAAAATCATTTTTATTACGAAAAAATATCATGAGAGTTTCTTAAAATCATAATATATTACAAAATTAAAAATGTTTCGGAGCAAGGTTTCCATAATACCATTCCAGTAATCATACCTTCCAAGAAAATCATCTGACCCAGATCCATCTTGATCATAGACGTCAACAATCACTTTGCCGCATATTCCCAATCTATCTTCGATTACGCACTAACATGAAAATAATGCATACTTCAGAATTAATTAACTCTCGCAGATCTATTATTCTTTATAAAAATTGATCGACACCATACCTCACACCAGAAATCCCATTGAGGATTTACACAACGATCAATTGTCTTGCTTCTAAACTCTTGATTTCCAATCGTAACAATCGCATATGGATCGGAACTGTCTTCGCTTAAAAGATTAAAATCCTTTTTCATTAGGTTTTTCGCTTCCATGACGTGGATCCGAAGCACGCCCTAAAGATTCAATGTATTAATTTCAATGTATTGAGTGTTCGTTACACAGATTTTGAATGCTATGGAACTACCCATTATATACGATAAACTGATTTCAAGCAATGGAAATATATTCATGAAAAAAATTGTAAATCTCACTTCTGGCTCAGGGGACTTCAAAGTCTTTGGTGGTATGTCTTTAGCCAATGGCACGGTGACTTTATTAGGAAACACAATACTCTTAACGATCTGCTTAGTTACAGTTTTTCGTAACAAATCTCTGTAAAAGAAATATAAATTCGACAGTGACGTTGGGAAAAAAAACGTTCCAATGAAATTTGGTTTCAAAGCATACCTGAATCCAATAATTTCCAACACATCGGACAGGTAAACTATTTGAAAATCAATTATGGGACACTTTAAAAAGTATAGTTGTACTCCTCCAACAATTGGTTTGATTGGAATAAGTGGCCTCAGAATCACGCGCAATATACCTCTCATCTAATAACCGAAATGAGGAATAAGTATTATTTTCAATGCAATCTCCGGTAAGGAGCTTATTGGTGAATTAGCAAATGCACTTCATACCTGAAAATCTTTTATCCCGCCTTTAAATCTACCCATACGGAATTCCATATCACAGTTTCCAGCATACCTAATGCAGTTATATCAAAATATGTCAACCTATCCAATTACACAATTCATATATACGTGAAGAGAGTCAAACACTCACATTATATCAACGTCGAGGACTATTTCATTTTTATGAATGTTCTCATTGTAAGCTTTTACACCTTTGATTTTTGGAGGCTGCAAATAATGACAAGGTCGTCAACATTTTATACTTTGTTATCTCAATGATCGATGGTCATTTCTCTTCAAATAATGGCGAATTGATTTGAACTTTAGCAAGTCATATTTTTTACGAAAACGTGTTTTTGACACGGAATAAAAAACAAACTTACAATCAGTCCTAATACGATTTTGTCGAAGCGAAAATCTTTCCCCAGGCCTGGAAGTTTCTTCCTGTATTTGGCCAAAAGTTTGATAACTTTTTTCCTCAAGGCTTTCTCCAACCACTTAACTACGAATTTATTTATATTCGGCCATACTTTGTGCAGCATCTATCGGCAATCAAATCATCGACGAATCAATCGATCGTGTCTACGAATAAACGTGAACGAACAAACTCACCGTATTCAACCATTCTGCCCTATCGTAAGTGGGAAAATAAACCCAGGACGGTAATTCGTCGATGCGATTTTCGATGTTGAGCTTTTCATCGGCCAATGCAGTAGCTTGAGCGACTAATCTTCTCAAATTCGCGTCTCGCTGTCTTTCGCTCATCAGTACGATCAATAGAAGCGGAGGGATGAGCCATCCGATGCTCCAATTCAGGTAGCCGACGCTCCATATCACAATAACAACAGCCAATTTCGGCAATAGTGATCCGGAAAGTGAGGCGACAGTCATGTAAGGCCAAGTTTTTGATATGTTCACCTCGTCCTTCTCGTGTAATCGTACTCCGATCACTTCGGACGCACATGCCATCACGTTTGTAAGCACTGACTGGCATTTCGGAAGCAACTGCATTTCTTATTTTATAATCAGACTCTTATCTGTGAAACAAAGACAATATTATCAGAGACATCTGTCAAATCATTCTCATTTAGCTTGTTTACATTTTCTTAGATCATACTGGTGTAGTCGGTCTTTAGCTCTCGAGACCTGTATATTACCTACGTAGGATTATCGAAACAATTCTAAAAACAATAATTATCTACAGACATTTATAACTAATACTCTAGTACGAAATGTGTTTGTATTATCTATTTTTTCAGACAACAAAATGAAAAACTTTTAGTCAAGTTATAATCGAACCTCATGATATTCAAGAGGTAGTCACGACTGTTGAATTAAGAGTGTGTGTGTGTGTATATATATTCTTGGTATAATTCGGTGGTTTCAGCTTATAAGCTCGGATACTGACTACATACTACATACTTGGGAGAAACCTCGTTTTCTATCCCAGACTACTAAGTATATTGTTATCGATGAAATTTGAAAAATGCACATGTGCACCGTTCAAGAGCAGATAAAGATAGATAAATGACGCAAGTGATAATCTTTTAATTTTTTCAGTTCTTGACAAACATTTTATGATTGTCATGAATGATCATATGTGAACAATTTCAAAGTTATAAAAAGCACACGTCATCGATTTAGGGTTACTGCCACCATTAAGGCTTGGCGGCGTCTCAAAATTTTCACATTTAACGTACCCTCGGAAGTTTTATAGCCCGTATTCGGTGCACATATATACAGACGGATCCATTATACTCTGCGCTGAACTAATTAATAATGCGAACCCACATGTCCGTATAATTTTTGCGAGTGATTTGTAACTGCTTTTTTTGTCTCCGTGTCTCCTTAAATGTGCATAAAATATTATATCAAATCCTACTAAGAAATTATGAACGTCCCGATGTCCGCCGCGATCTTAGATGGTTGTTAATAAAGTATAAACTTATTTTTTGACGAACACATTCTTTGCAACAATAAATTATCTACTCCGAGATATTTTCTGCACGTGTCAATTTAATATGTAACTAGCAATGATGTGAAAAACCGCTGCCAAGTGCCTTAGCAGTATGCTTTCTCAAAGAGGCTTCAACATCACCCACAAACGCGTCCCAAACCTGTATTTTCACCTTTCCACTAGCGTAGATACTATCATCTATTTTTCAAAAATTACAAAAAAATTATTTAATCAATTCAATTCGTATCTTTGTGACTGTGTAAAGTGTCGTTCTTTTTCAATTGACCAAACTATGTTGCGAGTGTTGATGTCTGACCGGGCTCTCTTATTATTTGATCAAATGCAACAAAGCAAACTGTTCTAGGTTCTACACGATGCGAGACATTTGGACCTGCATAATTTTTCGATCAATTCATCTTGTGACTGTCATACGGTTTAATGGCGGTCGAAATCGATCCGCCCTGCCCTTAAGTCCGTATTTAGCACACTTGAAGACTTATTTTGATCATTTTAGACGGCTGAGGTTGGAAATGATCAATTCAAAATCTATTTTGATCATTTTCGATGGCAAAAGACACCAAATTTTCCCAATTTTCTCTATAGTACGTTGAAAATACTGGAAACGAAACTTACATCAATTTTTTCCCCATTAGCAACGGTTGCTAGAACGGTGAACAACGGTTGCTAAGGAGCTAATTGGGAAGATTTTGTATTTTTCCGTCGAAAATGATGGAAATAGGTCTTAAATTATTAATTTCCAACCTTCATAACGGTTGCTAGGGAAGTAAACAACGGTTGCTATGAAGAAAATAGAACAATTCAGTGTCCTTGGCCATCGAGTGTGACTTAAAACTGATTTTCCGGCTTGCTCCAATGAGCACTCATAAGGATTTGTGAGAAAACACGTTAGGAACGGTTGCTAAGGAAATAACCAACGGATTTTGCTGAAAATTGAACTCGTGATAGATCTTGCCACAACTAACCGGTGTGCGAAATTTCAGCAAGATCGGACGATTCCTTCGGGAGTTATCGTAAGAAGAAGAAGTTTTCGTTTCTTTCGTAAGATACGAAAGACACCTTAACAACGGTTGCTCAGGAAATAAACAACGGATTTCGCTGAAAATTGAACTCGCCCGAGATTTTGCCGCGATTAACCTGTGTGCAAAATTTCAGGACGATCGGACCATTCCTTCGAGAGTTATCGTGGACGAAAAAAAAACGGGACGCACACATACACACACACACACACACACACACACACACACACACACACACACCACACACACACACACACACACGCACACACACACACACACACACACGCACACACACGCACACACACACACACACACACACACACACACACACACACACACACACACACACACACACACACACACACACACACACACACACACACACACACACACACACACACACACACACACACATACATACAGACACTTTTGAATTTCCATGTTTTTCGACCCGTAGATCACGAAAATCGAGGTCCCGAGGTCTGATTCGTTGGGTCGATTTTTGCCCCATTACAAAGCTTTCTCTTTGAGAAAGCAAAAAATAATCAAGGTATTTTGATAATTGAAAAATCTCAATCAGTATACCTTTTTGTTTATTCCTAGTTTATGTATATGGTAAAGATTAATATAGCTAGAACGATGTATAGTTTACCTCTGATAAGGTTAATTAACCAACCAGTATAAAAAAGACTGAGGTAAATGAGATTATGATCTTCAAATGATAATAAGACTAGAAATATTATCTATCTGTATCTTCAACTTGTTTTACAATCTCTTATCTTGTTGCTGTAAAACTTAGATTTACACGGCGCATTTTCTGCATCGACGCTCAATATTCCACCTCGTGAATGGATTACCCTCAATTCTTCTAACCAGCCGAATAGTGGGGATGGGGGCCTCATCGACAACAACGACGGAATCGGCGGATCAGAACCGGCCGCACTGGAGTAATGCTCACGCAGTGCCTTATTCGGGGTCCGATGTTTAATTATAATAATACTCGCTGGGAGAGTTTGTTAATTTTATGTATAAAAAACGCTATTTGGGTAGCCGGAATGCATGACTTATCAGGGTATCCCGAAAATCATATCGAAGAATTTCATCGTGATTGGTCACCGGAAGTTGATAACATCTCTCAATTAATATGCGTATGTATGTATGTATGTATGTGTGTATATATATATATATATATATATATATATATATATATACTATACTATACTATATTATATAAATCGCGTAGTTTATTCCCAGTCATGAAGTCTATACGATATCTTCTAAAATTGTTGTGTGTAAAACGGTTTCGAACGTTTGAACGCGATAGCAGTATCGAGCTTCGAAAATTTCAGTTTTCCGCAACTCTCTCAACGAAAAATAGTAAAATATTGTTTTCTCGAGAAAAAATGACAAACTCTCCTTCGCTGTTATCCAGAGCTTTAACTACGTCGACCCCTGCAGTGTGCAGATATGAAACTGTTTTGTATAGGAAGTAATGTATCAACTTCCCGGCCACCTGAAGGTTAAACTACTAGCTCTCATCCCCAACACAGAAGAATAAATAAAAAATAAAAGAAATCCTACGCCCAACGTATAGATAAAGTTATCCTCAAAAAAACCTTTTTTAGAAAAAGTAAAAATGTTGCGTCAAGCATGTGGCAGAACTAGTTTATCTCTTATATTGCTTAAAAAAAAAACCGCTGCCAAGTGCCTTAGCAGTATGCTTTCTCAAAGAGGCTTCAACATCACCCACAAACGCATCCCAAACCTGTATTTTCACCATTCCACTAGCGTAGATACTATCATTTATTTTTCAAAAATTACAAAAATATTATTTAATCAGTTTAATTCGTATCTTCGTGACTGTGTAAAGTGTCGTTCTTTTTCAATTGACCAAACTTTGTCGCGACTGTTGATGTCTGCCCGGGCTCTCTTATTATTTGATCAAATGCAACAAAGCAAACGGTTCTAGGTTATACACGATGCGAGACATTTGGACCTGCTTAATTTTTCGATCAATTCATCTTGTGACTGTCATACGGTTTAATGGTGGTTAAAATCGATCCATCCTGCCCTTAAGTCTGTATTTAGCAAACTTGAAGACTCATTTTGATCATTTTCGGCGGCTGAGGTTGGAAATGATCAATTCAAAATCTATTTTGATCATTTTCGACGGCAAAAGACACCAAATTTTCCCAATTTTATCTATAGCACGTTGAAAATATTGGAAACGAAACTTACATGAATTTTTCTTTCCCTTAGCAACGGTTGCTAGGGCGGTAAACAACGGTTGCTAAGGAGCTAATTGGGAAGATTTTGTGTCCTTTTCCGTCGAAAATGACGGAAATGGGTCATAAATTAATAATTTCCAACATTCGTAACGGTTGCTAGGGAGGTAAACAACGGTTGCTATGGGACAATTCAGTGTCCTTGGCCATCGAGTGTGACTTAAAACTGATTTTCCGGCTTGCCCCAATGAGCACTCATGAGGATTTGTAAGAAAACACGTTAGGAACGGTTGCTAGGGAAATAACCAACGGATTTTGCTGAAAATTGATCTCGGGCTAGATCTTGCCACAACTAACCGGTGTGCAAAATTTCAGCTAGATCGGACGATTCCTTCGAAAGTTATCCTAGACAAAAGAAACAAAAAATTTTACACCTTAGCAACGGTTGCTAGAGAAATAAACAACGGATTTTGCTGAAAATTGAACTCGCCCGAGATTTTGCCGCGATTAACCTGTGTGCAAAATTTCAGGACGATCGGACCATTCCTTCGAGAGTTATCGTGGACGAAAAAAAACGGGACGCACATACACACACACATACACACACACACACACACACACACACACACACACATACATACATACAGACACTTTTGGATTTCCATGTTTTTCGACCCGTAGATCACGAAAATCGATGTCCCGAGGTCTGATTCGGTGGGCCGATTTTTGCCCCATTACAAAGCTTTCCCTTTGAGAAAGCAAAATGAAATCCATAATAGACACATGAGTCAATCTATTATTTCATCAGTATTCATTCAGATTAATTCTCATATAGTTGGAGTATTACGTATTCTTATTACAGTTTACATACTATAGAAGACGTTGTCAACTTTAACTAACCAATTACGAAAAAACTTACCAGAATGCTCTTAGGTACCTCAGCAATTATTTGAAGAACTAATGACGAACCAAATTGACGCCACTTGGTAGGATCGAATATCTTTGAATGCCTTATTAAACTGACATATAATATTCTTCATTACCTATTTATTTCATTACCTATTTATTTTTAGTTAAACGGTTTCACAACCTCTCCTCAATCGTTTGATTCATTTCAAATATATTTTTGTATCGTAATTGCAATGCAGTTAATCCTATAATTCAGATAGACTTTATATATTCTTCTATTATCAATACTTTCATTGTCTTTCAAAGAGACAAATATTAATAATTCAAACTATTGATCATATGTAAATTATAAATATTTTTATAATATTTCTATGATAATTTTTACATCCAGTGATTTAGTGAAATATTATTATTCTTAAGACGTTAAAAATGCCTACCAAGTGGCGTCAATTTGGTTCGTCATTAGTTCTTCAAATAATTGCTGAGGTACCTAAGAGCATTCTGGTAAGTTTTTTCGTAATTGGTTAGTTAAAGTTGACAACGTCTTCTATAGTATGTAAACTGTAATAAGAATACGTAATACTCCAACTATATGAGAATTAATCTGAATGAATACTGATGAAATAATAGATTGACTCATGTGTCTATTATGGATTTCATTTTTTTTTTAAGCAATATAAGAGATAAACTAGTTCTGCCACATGCTTGACGCAACATTTTTACTTTTTCTAAAAAAGGTTTTTTTGAGGATTTCAATTCTTTTTGCGGAGTGATAATATATTATAAAAATAATAATCAATAAAATGTATATGCATTAGCGTCAGTAATAAAATTAAATAGATATTTTTCCAAAATGCAAATATTTATATGGATGAGCGATACACAAAAAAAAAACCGCTGCCAAGTGCCTCAGCAGTATGCTTTCTCAAACTATTGCAATTGAACCTCAATTTGCATTAATCACCACTCTTTGAGAAAGCAAAATGAACCTCTAACTTATTTCCTCCACTCCATAGTAACGGTTGCTATGGTAAATATCCGAGCTTCGGTGTTCTTACTTCTTAGTCGTCAACAGTTCCGAAAATGGACCTCTAACTGACTTTTCCCACTCCATAGTAACGGTTGCTAAGGACGTAAACAACGGTTGCTATGGTAAATATCCGAGCTGCGATGTTCTTAGTTCTTACTTCTTCGTCATCAACAGTTCCGAAAATGGACCTCCAACTGACTTTTCCCACTCCATAGTAACGGTTGCTATGGTAAATGTCGGAGCTTCGATGTTCTTACTTCTTAGTCATCAACAGTTCCGAAAATGGACCTCCAACAGACTTTTCCCACTCCATAGTAACGGTTGCTAAGGACGTAAACAATGGTTGCTATGGTAAATGTCGGAGCTTCGACGTTATTACTTCTTAGTCATCAACAGTTCCGAAAATGGACCTCCAACTGACTTTTCCCATTCCCTAGTTACGGTTGCAAGGGGTATAAACAACGGTTGCTAAAGACATCAACAATGGTTTCTACGGGAAATCTCTCTTTGATTCTTATAGAATCCCATAAATATACGAACCCAAATGATCATTTATCATGAATTATATGGGAACTTATCAAAAACACGATAGCAACGGTTGCCATGGAAATAAACAACGGATGCTGCTAAACACGTTTACATCTTTCGGAGACCGACCTGTGTGCAAAATTTCAGGACGATCGGACTATTCCTTCCAAAGTCATCGTACGACAAAAAAAAATTTTGTATCTCCATAGCAACGGTTGCTAAGAGAATAAACAATGGTTGTTCCAAAATGAATGTCTTATCGATTCTCATCGATCATCGAAAAAATTGGAGACCCATCGTGCATTGATGATGATTTTTGGAGCTTTTATCAAAAACACGTTAGCAACGGTTGCTAGAGAAATAAACAACGGAATTGGCTGAAAATTGAACTCGACCGAGATTTTGCGGCGACTAACCTGTGTGCAAAATTTCAGGACGATCGGTCAATTCCTTCGAGAGTTATCGTACGACAAAAAAAAGTGCACGTACGTACGTACATACATACAGACATTTTCGGATTTCCATGTTTTTCGACCCGTAGATTACGAAAATCGAGGTCCCGAAGTCCGATTCGGTGGGTCGATTTTTACCCCGTTACAAAGCTTTCTCTTTGAGAAAGCAAAATGTCCGAGCCCATTTGGGACTAGCTATGTCTTGATGATAGAAAAATTCCGTCTGATGTTTTTTCCTAGAACAGTACTTATAAGCGCATAACCTCAAAATTTTTCTCATTGTAGGATAGCCAATATCTGCTAAACGTTAAATTCGACTACACAATTTTTCGTTCCGTACTGTCGTTAACGCATATGATCGCCTCATTTTCTTTTTTTCGGATATGTTTTGTTTGACATATCGTTAAAATGTTCGACGAGGTATCTTATATATAATCGAAGCCATCCTCTGTGATATTCCACCTTCCTTGACCTGCTCCAGAGCTTAAACCGAATTTTCTTTCGCCATGTTGGGCAGATATTTACAATCAATGGGTTGATTGTAGCAGCTAGAACAAGAAAATAGGGATGGCGCATATTGGGTACATTTGATCAAAATAACGAAGAGTTGTTGAAACGATTGACAAAGAGAGCGTAAGATGGAAAAAAACCGCTGCCAAGTGCCTCAGCAGTATGCTTTCTCAAAGTATTGCAATTGAACCTCAACTTGCATTAATCACCACTCTTTGAGAAAGCAAAATGAACCTCTAACTCATTTCCTCCACTCTATAGTAACGGTTGCTATGGTAAATATCCGAGCTTCGGTGTTCTTACTTCTTAGTCGTCAACAGTTCCGAAAATAGACCTCTAACTGACTTTTCCCACTCCATAGTAACGGTTGCTAAGGACGTAAACAATGGTTGCTATGGTAAATGTCGGAGCTTCGATGTTCTTACTTCTTAGTCACCAATAGTTCCAAAAATGGACTTCAAACTGACTTTTCCCACTCCATAGTAACGGTTGCTAAGGACGTAAACAACGGCTGCTATGGTAAATGTCGGAGCTTCGACGTTATTACTTCTTAGTCATCAATAGTTCCGAAAATGGACCTCCAACTGACTTTTCACACTCCATAGTAACGGTTACTAAGGACGTAAACAACGGTTGCTATGGTAAATGTCGGAGCTTCGATGTTCTTACTTCTTAGTCATCAACAGTTCCAAAAATGAACCTCCAACTGACTTTTCCCATTCCCTAGTTACGGTTGCAACCGATATAAATACCGGTTGCTAGAGACATCAACAATGGTTTATACGGGAAAGGTCTCTTTGATTGTTATAGAATCCCATAAATATACAAACCCAAATGATCATTTATCATGAATTATATGGGAACTTATCGAAAACACGCTAGCAACGGTTGCCATGGAATCAAACAACGGATGTTGCTGAAGACCGAACTCGGTTCACATCTGCCGGTGACCGACCTGTGTGCAAAATTTCAGGACGATCGGACCATTCCTTCGAAAATTAACGTACGACAAAAAAAAAGTCAGTCTGAAGCTGAATTTTGTATCTCCATAGCAACGGTTGCTAGGAGAATAAACAATGGTTGTTCCAAAATGAATGTCTTATCGATTCTCATCGATCGTCGAAAGAATTCGAGACCCATCGTGCATTGAGATGATGATTTTTGGAGCTTTTATCAAAAACACGTTAGCAACGGTTGCTAGAGAAATAAACAACGGAATTGGCTGAAAATTGAACTCGACCGAGATTTTGCGGCGACTAACCTGTGTGCAAAATTTCAGGACGATCGGACAATTCCTTCGAGAGTTATCGTACGACAAAAAAAAGTGCACGTACGTACGTACGTACGTACGTACATACATACAGACATTTTCGGATTTCCATGTTTTTCGACCCGTAGATTACGAAAATCGAGGTCCCGAAGTCCGATTCGGTGGGTCGATTTTTACCCCGTTACAAAGCTTTCTCTTTGAGAAAGCAATATATGTAATCAGTAGAAAATAATTAATCTATTATCTGAATTTAAGACAAGGCATCAAAATTTATCACATGTTTTTTTATAACTATTTTTACATAGGCAAATGGTGGTTTAGGGTTTAGGATGATGATGTCGGCATGTCGACTGAATATTTGAATAAGGATATAACCTGATACCCGATAATGTCCAGGTGGCTAGGGTCGCTGATGACAGTGTCCTGAGGGTGCGCTTCTGGTATTTTTGTTTGAGGAAGCTGACTACTTTGACTACCTGGACATCATTAAGGTCCAGAGTCAGCTACTTGGAACACTGTCATCGGGTACCCTGGCTACCTGGACATCGTTCGGGTCCAGGGTAAGCTACTTCAATCAAAAATACCAGGAGCGCACCCTTGGAACACCGTCAACGGGTACCCTGACTACCTGGACATCGTTCGGGTCCAGAGTCAGCTGCTTTAAGCGAAAATTTCAGGAGCGCACCCTTGGAACACCGTCATCGGGTACCCTGACTACCTGGAAGTCGTTCGGGTCCAGGGTCAACTGCTTCGAGCGAAAATTCCAGGAACGCACCCTTGGAACACCGTCATCGGGAACCCTGACTATCTGGACTTCGTTCGGGTCCAGGGTCAGGCACTCCAATCAAAAATACCAGGAGCGCACCCTTGGAACACCGTCATCGGGTACCCTGGCTACCTGGACATCGTTCGGGTCCAGGGTCTGGCACTCCAACCAAAAATACCAGGAGCGCACCCTTGGAACACCGTCATCGGGTACCCAGACTACCTGGACCTCGTTTGAGCCCAGGGTAAGCTACTCCAACCAAAAATACCAGGAGCGCACCCTTGGAACACCGTCAACGGGTACCCTGACTACCTGGACATCGTTTGGGTCCAAGGTCAGCTGCTTTAAGCGAAAATTCCAGGAGCGCACCCTTGGAACAGCGTCATCGGGTACCCTGACTACCTGGACATCGTTCGGGTCCAGGGTCAGCTGCTTTAAGCAAAAATTCCAGGAGCGCACCCTTGGAACACCGTCATCGGGTACCCTGACTACCTGGACATCGTTCGGGTCCAGGGTCAGCTGCTTCAAGCGAAAATTCCAGGAGCGCACCCTTGGAACACCGTCATCGGGTACCCTGACTACCTGGACATCGTTCGGGTCCAGGGTCAGCTGCTTCAAGCGAAAATTCCAGGAGCGCACCCTTGGAACACCGTCATCGGGTACCCTGACTACCTGGACCTCGTTTGAGCCCAGGGTAAGCTGCTTTAAGCGAAAATTCCAGGAGCGCACCCTTGGAACAGCGTCATCGGGTACCCTGACTACCTGCACGTCGTTCGGGTCCAGGGTCAGCTTTTCCAAGTCAGAATACGAGGAGCGCACCCTCGGGACGCTGCCATCGGCATCCTAAACTACCATTTGCCCGTGTAAAATCAATTATAAAAAAAAACATGGAATGAATTTTGATATGTCTTGTCTTATCTTCTGTAAGTTTGAAAAAATCTGCAGTACTTTTCGTTGAATCTATGGGACACGGCCAATAGTTTTGCCATATTCTTTCTAACTATAATTAATACATTAATAATTTACTTTCAATCCCATGGTTTCAAATCTATGCGGGAAGCAAGAGCATGTAAACGTGTTATGTACTATGCGTGAACATAGCTGCTTTATCAGGCTACCGCGGCTAACTTCATGGTAATAAGAAAAAATGATCTGAACAAAAATCTGGTCGGGAGAAAAAAGTAGTGGATCGCTTGACACGGTACTCCAAACTCATTATTGCGAACGAGTTTTTGAGTATTTCTTTTTGTCAATTGCTAAATTGGAATGCTAGATGATCATGAAATCCTGTTTCGCATCCAAAAAAAGTCGTTTTGGCTAAATTAAAGCCAATGTAAAAGTCGAGCGTGCAATCTCAAACATTATATAGTTGCGGTGTCTTCTGCTTGACGCATGGAACACTACCGCGTTCCGTGATTTACAAATACTTTTCATAGGAGCAAATGATCATTCTCACTTGGATTCACAAGTTGATTGATTAATACAACTTTTACAAATAAAAGTCGAGACAAAGACAGTCTCGAAGCGCACTCAAGTTGTGAAAAATGTGAATCAAGCTATTCAGTTATATGCCCATTAATAATGTTTCTTCATTCTTATCCAGTGCATGAGGCATGGTGTTCAAGAAGAAATCGAATAATTTCATTCGCTAATATAAATCTTCAACTGCCCCGAGCAATTATTACGACTATGCTTCCTCTTTGCTTTCATATGTGTTATTGGATTGTTCCATCGTACATACATTTCTATGTGGTTAAATGAATACGAAACATCAACAATTGAATTAAAATTGATGAATTTGAGGAAAATATATTCTACGCCAAGATTGTTTTTATGATAATTATCTGGATGAATTAAATAGTTCTTCAAGTTTTCATTAAATATCGTGTTATTTATTTATTGGGTACAAAATATCACATATAAACGTAAAAAATATTTTATCGACGTGTCAACATTTTCTGAATGAAAATTCTCTGTATTATTCACATACTTTAAACAACAGTATAAAAGGTTAAGTATCATTGGAAGTCAATGTCAATATATAGATAAAAATGTTACCGACACCATTGAAAACTTTACAGTTTTTACAACTTTTAACAAGGAACATAAAAGAGAAAATATATAAATACGATGTTTCGTATGTTTTCCTTCTTATTCTTGTCTATGCGAATTTGGCGCACGTTTCACGAAGTTTGTCAAATTGAACAGGTGACAGCTCTTCTTTTTTTTTCCAAATTTCAGATAAATCAACACAAATGCGATCAACTTTGGCTTGAATAGTCAGGGGAATCGGAGAATCGACTTCATCTAGAAGATTAAATGGCGATGAAAATGAATTGCAAGTTAAAGTAATTATTGGGAGAGAACAAAATATAGAATCTGACCTCTTTTTGAGCCCCGCTCCGACTCTTTTTTAACTGCACGTATTGGAACAAAATTGTAAAATTTTAGATTCAATAGTATATGTATTTATTTGTTTACAAGCAAAAATTTAATCAACAACAATTTCTAAAACAATATCAATATCATCAATTGTACCTTGACTAGCAACTAATAAATATTGTAAATTTTCTGATACTTTCAAAGCCGAATAATAAATTATTCTTACCAAGCTCCTTCAGACGATTAAACTCTATTGCATTTACTTGAAAAAAAATATATATATATATATATTGATTGCTATTACGAATCTAGAATTATCAAATTATCATATTTTCAATAAATGATCATTTATTACAAAACTTACATAAAAATTTTGCTATTACATATTTGTCCTCCTTGATGTTTTTCTCAATTTCATTCAATATTTTCGTTAACCGATTCTTAATGTTTTCCGCTTCTATGAATTCGAACTTTTCCAATAGATTATGTTCTGGGTGCCAAAAGAAAGGCAGATTTTTGGAAGCAAACGCATCTCGTAATTTACCCAACATCTAAAATTGAAAATAAGCCATTGTTTCTACAAATCGTATGTATCACTTGATTCCTTTATCAAGACAATGTACTCACGTAGATAAATAAACTTGTTACAGAAGCTCTATTGAAACTCTCGTCGAGTTTATTTGCATACATCTCGTGCAAACACAAGGTTTCGATATAGTAACTGGCCAATTTCTTCCAGTTTTGGTGATCGCGAAATTTCTGTTTGGCAAATGTTTTTTACGAATTGAATGAATCTCTTGCTAGACATTTACTTAACAGCAGATATAAAATCGATCTATACCTACTTTGAGTAATCTTATCACGGGTTTTATTTTTCCAGCTTCGCCACGTTGCAACATTTGTTTCTCTTGATTATAAAAACTCAGTCTCCACAAGCGGTTACACTCCACTCTGTTCGGAATAGGTTTGGCAACAACTAAAACTTTTTGGATCTACGATTTGAAAATAACTTACTCTTGCAACTTGACGGTTTGCTAATAAACAATTGATATACTATCATGTTGATTCATCTATTTTGCAAAAATTTCAACTCACCAATTCTGGAATAACTTTGTAACCGTTCAATTCCAAGTTATCGAATTCTAAACAGGGAACTAAATCTACATCCATCTGTCGATTGTTCGGCGATTCATTTTTCAATTTAACGTAAATAGTAAATGCAGGCCCACTCTTCTTGAATCGTTTCAGCTGATGCCAAGAAAATTGAAAAACTATCAGTATTGACTCTCTTTGTTCGATTTAGAAAAGATTTCTCCGACTATACTTACAATATACGTTTTTTCGCCTACAACTAACTCGTAGTCTTTGTCCAATTTTTTAAGTTGATCATAGGTTTTCGTCATGATTCTTTCCATCCATCTCCGAAATTGATCTTGGTCTAGATAGCCTTGATCGTCTAACCATTTATCCAATATTTTGCTAAAGGTTGAATATATGTTCCAATTATCAATCAAGAGTAGATGTTATCAATATCTTCTCTTACAACCGCTCAACTGCTATTTTTTAACGATAATAAACATTACTAATCGTTCAAGTTCATGAATAGACACTCTATTTTGAATAGTAATCATTCAATATGACAGCTCATAAATTCGCAAGATTGTATTTTTAGCTTTCCATTAATCAGACTTTACATTACCTATGTTTCTCCCAAAGAGGCAATTTACTTTCCAGTACAACTTCCACTTTCACGAAACCGTGATCTTCGTGATCGCTTTCAATCTTTCAAGAATTATTCAATATTAATTTTGATGATTCACAAGAGTAATCAATGATTCACAAACCTCAAACAAACCTTTAGCGTTTTATAATTTAATGGCAATTTAATGCCTAGATCTAAATCGAATTCGTCTGGTTTACCGACTTTTGTTCCTTTAAAAAAGCTACCTGCATAATTAATATTTTTGTAAAGGTCCTTGAAAAGAGGATCTTCCTTCATCAATGGGATTAATCCATCACTAACGATCTATTATCAATGAGAATACAGAAATTAAAAAAATTAGCCGACTAGGGGTCGAGCTTGTCAACTTTGTAAAACTTTCTCAGATGATTTTCGGGTACCCCAATAAATCACATAAATAGACATTCAGTCTATCGTCTCGATTTTCGGTAAATATGTTGTCGCTTAAATTTACGTCCATGAGTTTCTGCATATATTATAGATATATAATTCAAAAGCACGAAACAATCAAAACGTTAAAATAAAAGACTGTGTATATGGCTAAAAGAACGCAAAAATCATCTCGGAAAGTATCATCGCGTTTGACCGGAAGTTGACAAACTCTCTCAAAGAGATAGTGTAATGAAAATAATATAAAATAAAAGCCTTGCTGGACTCACCTTCTGTAAATGCTGATTATTAGTTTTTATATCGTTATCATTTAAACTGATATGATGTTTGCTTATAATGTTTGAAATTATATCCCCATGAGGTATAGATTGTTTTATTATGCTTTGACTCTTGTACATCTGATGGATATATGTCATTTATTGTAGGAATCGAAATGAGAGAAGGATAAACGAAATTTTTATAATTACCTTGAGATTTCGTTTCTATATTCTGTATAAATTTTTAATTTTCCCTTCAATAATTACTTTTGCAATTCTCTCAAATCTCGCCCGACATTGATAGATAGGAATATTGATATCAAATTGTTTTTTCGCAAAATTCATTCATCCGAGGATCCAAGATTTCTGCATTAAAAAAAAACTTCTTGATACATGATATAGTATATGTGTCGATATTGTGTATGTATATATGTATCTCTTCTCATTGAGTCGATAGTTCACGTTGCGGTAAAAAATGTATACGCAACTGGAGGGTACTTGTTTCAATAAAATTCTAAATGAAAAAAACGAAGTTTTACTTACAGATCCATTTGTATGGTATGCGCTTTTAAGTACAACTGTCATAACCATATTCATTGGCTGTCTTAGTAAAAAGCTCCTCCAACAATCAATTCATTCATTCGGAGCGATTGACTTTTCTGCAGTGCGCAATTGTGTATAGAAAACACCATTAACACCAAAATCATTTAAAAAATTTTATACACGTAACGTTTGACATACCGGCACTGTAATCTAATATTTACTAACTACAATAATTGTAAAGCTTTCCGACCAAGTGAAAGCGTGGCTCTGTCCCGTTACTGCGGTACACCAGTAGTTATCGAGTCGGTTCAGTTCGTAGCTCGTCGGTAATCTTCGGTGTTTGGGTGTGCCATCTACCAGACGTTGCCTAAGCTGGGAATTCAAACTTTCCGAAGAGCTACAGTACATATATGTGACGGATTTGGAAGGGAAATATTTTGAAAATATATGTATTACTCAAAGTGTTTAATTATAAAAGTAGAAACAATTAACAAGTTATGATATTATACAACAACTAAGCCAAAGGAATTTTGAGATTTATAATTCAAATCATCAAAGATATTTCGTGATTCGATTCTTACTGCGCAAAAATACAAACATTTTTCCTAGGATTTACTATACTTAATTACATGGATATAACGTATATGATGTCGACTCGTGGAAATATTAAATATCAACAACTGTTCTGAAGATCGAATAAAGCTATTGAATTATATCATAATGGCTGATGCTTGAGAAGTTCACGATTCTAAATGATGTTACCAAGGAGTATCACTTCGGAATGTACAATTGTAAAAAAAAAGGACTAGAAACATTTGGCAAAACGCACTATCTGTCAATGCCATTGAGAAACGTCTGGCAAACTTGGCGCAGCCTGCTGCAAGTGTCTCTCCTCAATTGCTCCTTGAGTTTGGATATGAGCTCCATATCGGCGCAAACCCTCGAGGCCAATTTCTCCGCGTCCCGGTCGTTCCTCGCTTCCCCGTCGTCCAGCTTGAACAGCTTCTCCTGCCTGTCCAACAGGTTTCTCTCGCGGCACACGTGTTGCTTTCTCCCGACGACGGCGCACGCGGCCCTGAAAAACTCTTCCGAATTGGCGAAGCCGACGAGCTTGTGGGTGACCTCGCCGGAGATGTAAGCCGGCAAAGTCCTCGACACCTCGGACTGGGCGTTCCTTATGGACAAAGCGACGGAGGACAGGAGACCGGCGTTTGGGCAGGCGCGAGTCATGAGCTCAAAGCTCTCGAAGGCTCGCTGCTGGACGCAGGAGTCCGGGTCGCTCAGGAGCCGGCAGAACAGCTCGGCGACGACGTTGCAGTCGTTGTCGGCCAAGTGTACCGAGCTGCGGTCGAAGAAGCGGCAAAACTCCAAACGCACGTGGCTCGACGCGTACGGGTATAGCGAGGCCATTGATTCGAGTATCTGGATAAATTCAATACGTGTCAGAGTCCCTCGAGAGTCGAGTGGTATGCGCATTGCGTGCTCTCTAAATTTAAAACAGTAAAATAACTGCTGACAGCAGAATTGATCAACTGATGGGTTGTAGTAAATTAGTGCAATTTTCCATCAGTTATGCAATTTCTACTATTTTCAAATTCAGAGTGTATACTCACGTAAGTCATGTATTTAGATTGGCCCTGTTGAGGATTCGTGGCACGTATAAGCGAAATCGCTAAATTTTCCACAATATAAGGTGTCGGGCCCTCGAAGTCAGCCAATATATGAACGATTTTAGTCCACATCTTAGTGAAGATCTCGGCAGCTGGCTCATTCTGCGGTACGTCACTGGCTTCTATGAATGATAAGTCGTTCATCTAAAACAAATATTATTCAGCGTATTTCAAGCTGCGGGAAAGAGAATCGGATTGATTTTATCTCAAGAGAAAGGGGTATTCATTACGAGCCGGGATAAATTGTCCTTTGTCGGTTTCTCTTCAAGAATCCTCAGGCTTTCCGCGAGTCTTTCATTCACGTCAGAAGTACCGGCTTGACGTTGGATCAATATTGTTTTCTGCGTATCCACGATCCCTGTGAAGATTTTCCATCGATGAGCATCGGAGGATTCCTTGATGTCGTTGACAAAGTCATTTTTATCCTTTTCATTGAGAAACGTGTACTGCCGTCTCAATAAATTCGCTAGCATCACGACGTTCGGATTGGTCGCGCGTTCCCTCAGCTTTTCGTATACTCCCATGAGATATTTGAAATTGCGATAACATGTTTCCGAAGATCCTAATCTGTAAGGAAATCATTGCGAGGATACACAAGGCTGAAAAATATTAACACAAATGTGTATATGTACACGCACCTGCAAACGAAGCACCAAACGTCCGAACTGAGCAAGGAACTAAAAAATTTGCCGCTCAACAAATACTGTGTCAAAATTCGTATGAGTTCGGTGAAATCAGTATTCGAAGTGTGACAGACCACGATGAAAATACTCAGGCAGGTGGCTTCGTAAATGTTTGCTAAGTGAGATTTTTGAGTGACGTCTGGAGATATTTGTATCAGTAGTTTGCCCATACAAATATCGCTCGCTACTATTGACGGGATGAAAAAGATGTATCATCAATTGAGTCTTGAGAATTTCATCCATTGAACAATGTATTATGCAATAGGATAGAAGAATCACTCACGATGCCTAGTTTTTTTCAAGTGTATTACATAGAATATAAAAAAATAATCAGGTCGTATTTTTTTGCAGTTTTGTTCGAATTAAACATTGAAAGATTCGGCGTTTTGACGTATACAGATGTACTTCAAATGTAAATGACAAGTCACATCAATAGTAACGATTTTACGTCACACGGATTCCATCCCCTCGTATCAGCTCGAATTTTAATTGAATTGAAAAATAAATACGACCGAATTAGTTTTGCACGTATCATATCTATTGATTTCTAAAAGATAAAAAAATCAGAGTACTTTTCTTTATTCAAAACGTTTGCGTGTGCCGACAATGTCTGGGTGAGAGAAGGCTACTATTTTTCGTCGCTAGCGGGAGAAAAAGTAAGGGCTGGTCTTTGCAAACGCCAAAGAGTTAATTTGGCCCTTTGGCTCCCACTGTGATGAAAAAATATTTGCACACACATACATTCCAACTTACGTCTGTCAATGTTCTTGAAGCAAAGTCGCAGAAGAGAGTTTTCTTCAAATATCCATTCGCGTTGATTTTCACGAGGCATTTTCAAGATTTTTCTCAAAACTGCCAACAGCAATAAGTGATAGCCGATATAATTATCATCAGCCAGGTTATTCTCAGTTTCGAAAACGGCCTGTAAGAATATATACGCATAATATTATCCAAGCCTCGTCTTCAAAGTATCCGGGAACTCTACTCCTGATTATAATGAATAACAGACTCACCACTTTGAAACCGTCATTTTTCAAGACAATATCCAAGAACGGTTGGATCACAAACGACAGATTTGATTCAACAAATCTTATAAAGTCCAAATTATACTCGGCAATTTTCAAGGACTGCTCCGTATGCCTGCGAAATTTATATGTCCATTAATAATCGAGTTCATATTCAAAACACATTCCAACTCACCTGTACAACGTTGCGAGCATTATAATTATTTCAACCATCACATCGTTTCTTATCCATCCACAATAAGCTTCGCATAATTTTTCCAAGATTTTCAATAATAATCTAGTACACAGAACGGCTCTTTCATTCGGAGTTCGTTGGTTTTGCTGAAATTAAATTATCATTAATCGAAACGCTTGAACATAATGGAATGTGTTTTCAGACCCGAAAAATCACCTGATTTATAGACGTTAGAACGGTGCTGATACTTTTCGATAACTCTTTGAAATGGCATGTAATTGTTTCCGGCGATATATTTTTCAGTTCTAAATGATAGATAGACGAGAGTTTGCCGAATCGTTTCCACATGTCGGTGAGCGTCTTAGCATCCATGCCATTGGCCAGCGATGCGATTTTTCCTGTCTCGTCGACAACTAGAAAATATTAATTTAAAAATATAATATTCATTTTGCCGTAGCTAGATGGATCATCATGGGACGTGTATACTTTTCATCAAAATGTCCATCTCGCTCTCTTGATTTGAATCTATAACGATCACGGAATCCAAGAGCGCGTAAAACAGATTTAGAGTAGTGACGCATTCGCGGAAAAGTAAAGTTAGCTGCTCGGAAAATGATTGAGAATCGTCGCCACAATCCCTCTCGCTGTGAAGAATATTATCCATCGTGAAGATATCGTGAATGAAGATAATATTGCGAAAATTGATTCTCGATCAGTACCTCAGTTTACAGTGGCGTAAGGCATCAATCGTAACTTCGAAAAAACTTCCAGGGAAGCTCTTAATGTTGGCTATCGATATTTTCTCTAATGTGGTAATTTGATTGACGCACAACTGCCAACATTTTATCAGATTCAGTAGGATATTCAGTCGAGATTGAATTTCGTGTGAGTTTGCGCTTCCTTTATTTTTTAATAATTCGTCGATGCTTCTTCGGACCTTTGGAAAAAAAAATTGATCGTAAAGTTAATATATTACATACGTGTGGAGTTTTAGAGTTGGGACCAAAATTACCTCGAAATACTGCACACGAGCACTACCAAGAGCCGAATCAAACAGCTGTTCATCCAAAATATCTATTGGGATATTTTTTATACTGATTGTTGAGAAGAAGTTTTTCAACTCATCTATTTTTTCCTCCATTGAACGATCGCCGTCCACAGTCACTTGTCACAAATGAATCAAGGAAATTATAGAATAATGAATCAGGGAATCGATTTTCCGTCATAAGAATTTTATAACAGAACTGAGTAAATACTTAATAAAAAATAATAATAGACAAATTATAGGTAAAATTCCTTATACTGTGAAATTCAGTACTTTTCAATTTATTATGCGGAGAACATAAAAAATGAAGTGATTTGCCAAGAATAGACAGAGTAGGTTGGATCGCTTTCTCGAAGAATCAATTATGGCATTTCGGTTGTTTGGCAGAAATTTCTTGAAAATTTATTCTTATATGATTGGGAAAAACCGCGAAATTCTTTGCCTAATCTTACGAAAATTTCCCGGTCCTACTTCGTCTTACATTGCTTCACCTGGCTTTGTGCTAACCCCCGTTTCTAAGTCATTTCTGCTTCGTCTGACATTGCTTCACCTTACTTTAATGTAACAGATTTGAAATTTTCGCGATATATTTTTTTAAAATCGGTCGTACTGAGTCCTTGTAAACTCTAACACATTTTGCAGTTACTCAACCAAGAGTCTCAATCGTCAAGTTCTAATTTGCGCATGGATTTGTTCGCGCAAGCATTACCTCTTCGTGCATTTATCCATACTCTCTGATCCGATAGTGACCGGCCCTTTCAATCCGTTATCGAGATTGAACTTTGTGCTACACGTTCGAAAAATTAGTATGTACATACAATGAGAAGCGATCCTAATAATTTCACTCTTTTGTTTTATAATATGATATTTTTGAACTAAGGTAACTGTACCTAATTTGGCACTGTACCCAATTTGGCACAATCGTCAGATTTCGTATTTCCGGTGCTCTCTGAGCATCAGTCGCTCTTGGGTTATGTTGGGGGAATTAAAAGAAAATTTTCGGTATCTTCCCCGCCCATTTAGCCCTTAAAACCACTCTCCTACAACACTTTGAACTTTCACTTACTGATTTTTTCACCATTTTCTTATTTCACTTTTCACACTCAACCTCAAAAATCAGGTGTCAATAATTTTTATCTCTCAAAGTGTCATTACTCTTTTTTGTGTAAAAACATCTCAGCTTTCGATTGGTCTCATCAGTTTTTCTAAAATTATTTTTTATCCTACTCAAATTGCTGTTTTTCGCATCGAAAAAAAGTGAACCCAATGTGCCCCTCTACGCGTTTTTAAATGGGAAGACTGAGTGAAATCATTGAATATTTGTATAGACATATTACGATGATTTAGACGCGTATTCTTCAGTTGAATGTCAAAAGTTTTGTAAAAATATCACTGGGAACATGATTGAGAGTTTATTTCAATGCCAATTGGATCGTCCCTGTACGCCTATATAGGCTGTAGCTAATGATTAAAAAATTGTGCCAAATTGAGTACACGTTTTGTGCATTTAGCCTTTTTGCGTTTTTTTAAATTGCGATTTTCGATAGGTTAAAGTAGTCGAATGATGATTATGAAGATGGTTTCTAATAGGTATTGAGCTAAGCTTTGAGATGCCGTTCACAGAATTTTAAAATTCGAAGTCTATCATAGCCAAATTCGCGAAAAACCCTTAGGGGGGGGCACATTGGGTACAGTTACCTTATGTGTGCAAATTCGATTGTCTGAAAATGCGAAGGAAAAAATCGTTCAAGTGCCTCGTTGTATAACGTACTATTACTTATTTCCAGTAAAATTAATGATTAATAGTTAAATAGTGAGAAAGGATATCTTGAGCGCCAAGACTTGGTCTTCTAGGTTCGACTGGCTTGACATCATCTCGGTAAAAAACGAGTCTTCGCCGAGAAAGTCGTCAGATGGTTCTAACGCCATCTTCACCATAAATATTCTCTGAAATCAAAAAAATGCGATAATTAACTCGTCTGTTTAAATTTTCATCTCAAGGGTCATTTTATCTATTCAAATAGAACAACCACACTTTCTTTTTAATCTTTTTTTCTAAAATACTAGCTACAACAAACGCGCTGCGCGCGATCTATACATGTGTGCGTTTCAAAATCATATTTCAATTATTGTTTCCACAATTCTTGACCAGAATAGTTTTGACGTACATCTCAATTCATTTCATGATGTAAATTTCTAAAAGCTAAATGAATAACCGAACCCTACATTCCTATGATCCGTGTAAAAACTATATAAGTATTAGAAAGAACCATCGAGCACTGACATCAATTTCTATTTAAATAATCCTGAGTTATCGACCCTTGAGCTCGCAAGACGATTTCAGATTTTTAACACTAAACGATCCATCAAACCACATAATACATAAAACTTGCAAATCAGACATCTTAACCTAACAGAGTTATCCTATCCGGCAACTGTTGAAAACTAAAAGGTAGCCTAAAATATCCACGTACCATCAAATTCACATACCTACAATTATAGTTTTGAAAATAAACTGTCGAAACTTATGACAGCATCGCGAACGAAACTGACTATCCTAACCTATATAATATCATGTCATCGGCTAATCTCTATCTATATATACATCTCACACTATATCTATATACACCCCACTACAAATCACGTGGTTAGATCTACACCAATCATATCACGAGTTAATGCCATCACTCTAGAGGCCATCACTTTTCATATGAGGATACAAATTATTCATATATTGCACGCATCCAAGTTCAGTACACGGAAAATTTCCTCTCGGCGCTGGCTCGAGCACGAGAGAAAAAGTCAAAATATGAACTGTAGTAACTGGTACATTGCCAGTAGTAGGCCATGAGCTTTCTTAAATGCGATGATCTCAAAGTGTATAGGCAGCAGACTACAGCCGCCCCATATATGCCAAATTGTAATGGGCGAAAGTTTAGCGATTAGCCGCACTATCTGGCAGCCGAGCTGTGGCCATTGCACGCGCATATAGCTCATACACGTGTGTTGTGCCCCATCAAAATGATCCAGATCGCGTATCCGTCTGAATCGCTCATCGGATTAGGCCGAACAATTAAAGCGCCTCTCTTCGCCCGTCTCACATCCCCGAACTATCGGCTACAATGTATACATCGCGATTGCTGCCCGGTTTGGTGATTGTCTTGCATACGATGTCGAGATATGAAACTACGCTTTGGGCTTGTCGAAAACTTGTCTGTCTTCGACATTGGTGGGGTATAGCTGTCCCCCAGAACAGACCGCGCAGAGTTTTCTTTTTGTCATTTTTTCATAAATTATTTTAATTATTAAGGATTTAATTCATTTCTAATTTTATTTTTTTCTTAGGCAGTAATCTGAAGATTCACAATAGGAGCTTTTAAATATCCATTGATTGTAAAAGAAAAACCTATTTCCTATAAAATAATGGATGAATACGAGTATGGATGATACATTCAATGAATGAATGGAGAAAGAAATGAAATCAAAAACAATGAGATCGCAATTTTTTAGTACCACAGTACTCTTCAATGTTCGGCAATTTAAGTCCATAAAAAATGTAGCTTTTAAAGTGATAGTTCAGATATAATTCAAAATCTCAGATTTTACTTCGTTACTGTCGGATCCACGATTCAGCCATTATTAGAACGTATCACAGTTGCCAAACCTCATTCAATCTTTTTGACACAGTAGTGATGCATGTAAATTTTGCGTTTTTAATAATTGAGCGAATTAAAGATGATGCGTATTTAGTCCACACTTATATCTAACAAACAGAGGATATACATATGAATGGATCTCTTAAAAGTTTACAGTGAAAAATCACTGTAAGAAGGTGGATTGCAGTGAATTCTTCATGTAATAAAAGTGAATTTTCACTCAAGTTTCATCAGATTTGATACCAAACATTTTTATATAAAGTTCGCAATAAATTTTTGTTATTAAAACTTATGGAACTAAAATGAAAACTCACTGCAATCCAGTCAATGTTTCATCCACTTTCTTACAGTGATTTTTCACATCAGTACAGCGGTTTTCTACCGTAAGCTTTCAAGAGAGTATGCGCTGGACACGGGCTGGATAATTATCTTCCACGTTTGCATTGAACGAATGACGGACTCGAAAAATGAATCATCTAGTTGATTGATGAATGACGGGCATCGCCCCATAGCACTTTTCCTATCAATTATGATCAATATACGCGAGTTGGAGAGGTTCCAAAAACAAAATTTTCGGCTGGAGCTCGGCGTTGATTGCCAAAAAGTAACGTGAGCGGAATCGCGCGCGCGAGTCGCCTCGTAAATTAAAACTTGCCTGTTCAAAGTTTGCGCGAGCAAAAAGAGGAACCGGCCAACATCCACGAAGTAGGCGATAAGAGAGAGGTGAGCCCGAAAAGTAGATAAGAGAGCCGGGCTGAAGTGTTATAGCAGGTAAAAACGAGAACCGAGCTTCCACCGAACTTGATGAACACGGAAGAAAAGGGCTTGGAATCTTAATATCATTTGGCAGCGCCACTGCTCTTTACTTTGCATTACTGATTCGAAAGCAAGTTAAAAGTTTTTGGCACGGCGCGATATCGTTATTGATTGGCTTATTTTTAAAAGGATTCACATCGAGAAAATGGTAAATGACAGATAAATAATATAGATAATCCATCGTGAAGCATCGACTGTCGACTTACGAAGCCATCAATGATCATTGATTATTCGGGGGCTCTGAATTCGAGAGCTCGAGCGACATCCCCACAAACATTTTTCCTCTAATTGGACTTGTTCATGCTCAAAATTGAAAATAGAAAAGGAAGATTACAGTGAGCGTCTGACGGCACTGAAAGCATCACTGACGAGTTCACCTTCAGTGTTTGAACGAAACTTTCGACTCTTAATTTTGAACGTGAACAAGTCGATCTGGAGAAATATATTTTTTGGGATCTAGCTCGAGCTCTCAAACTATATAGGGACCCTAGAGTACCCTAACAATCAAAGATCATTGATGGCTTCGTAAGTCGACCGTATATTTCTCGATTAAACAAATACCGAATAATAAAATGCTGAATAGACAATTCATGACCATGTAATAAAATTATTTGTTTTGCAGAATAAGACATTTTCATTCGAACATCGATCAATGAACTTCAAAGCAACTTACAAATCCTTCCTTAGCTATCGATTTCTAAAACTAATCCGAAGTCATCCATAGGAAAAGTACCGAGCAACAGAAAAACAAATTTACCACGTGTGGATGTCGAATTACAGGCGAAAGTCGTAAAAAGTTTGTTGCGTGCAAGTATACATGCGCATATGAACGTTAAAAATGAGCAGTCTCGTTTGCTGCTCCCGGTAATGACACGTACAGGATAGCGAGTTATGTTTTGTTGTATAGAAAAAAGGAAGCAAAAGAGAAGAAAGAGATTTGCGTATAGCGAAGAAGTGCGATTTTAATGATTGGCCCGGGGGTCATGGTGCCATGGTAACTGCGGACAACAAGCTGTCAGATGATAGGTAAAGTTTTGATCAATAACAGGTGACTATACCCGGGGGGGGGGGGTGATTTTTTCTTTTTGACAAACACAAGACTACACGGTGATTTGAGAAACGTGGAAGAAAATTAGTGGATACAACAATGGCCTGACAAGGATTAACTTGAAACACGAATTCTGCAGATGAAAAAAGCGCTGCAATCGTATGCTGTATGCGTATTTGCCGATGATCAGATGTGAAATAAAGAAATGCGGGAGATGAATATGCACAGATGGACATGAGAGTTTTTATCTTGAACATCCAAAACATTGATAAAAACATTGAACGAGGAAAAAAAGCTTCTAAATTCAATTTTTACGATCAAGATGAGTACGCATATGAAATTTGGAAATGCGATAACGATAACATTGTGAAATTATATTTCGCCTCTTGGTGGAATAATGGTGGAAGAGAAGTTTCCCCCGTCACTATAAGTTTTGCCAAGCAACGAGTATATCGCGTGAAACCGTATAGCAACCCCAAGACAACACATCGACGCCGGCACGTGTTTTATAATGCGTTCGGTGTAAAACACTTATCCATAGAAGTATTATGTATACCAACTGCAAGTGATACAGCTCTACAGACCAATCAGCTCACAGTTAAGGTTGATTTTAAAATATTCGCAAATTTTTCATACTTTCCAATGTAACACGTTGTCTTATAATTTACGCACGTAAATAATACTGATATTGAAATTGATTGAGAAATAGCCAGCATACTGATTATTTGTGAGACCTGTACATTTTTTATTCTCATTTTCGTTTTATTCGCTTCTTGGAATCATACACAGCTATGTATTATCGCAAATCCTTACAGTGAAGTTTACTTACCAACTGCGAAGGAGAAATATCAAAATAATAATCAGATTTCGATCGAGACATATGTAACACCTTACTTTTTTAAATCCTTGCAGTGGAAAACCAATGTATGAAAGTTAAGAATCACGGTATGAAGGTGGATGAATGGAAACTACAGTGACATATATATGATGTACACAAGTGAATACACTCGAGTGTGATAAGTTTTGACAGCAAAGCTTCCAAATCTTTTGGAACTCAAGTAAATATTCAGGTAATTGTGCAAGTCATCGTTTTGCGAAGCAGCATACAGAAAGGTAGTTCAACACCTTTCAGAAATCTTCGTTATATCCATCATTTACCTATTTCAACCCATTGGGAACGTCAATCAACCAAAGCCACTCAAATCGGGCATTGTAGAAGGTGTATAATCAACGTGCCAACCTTATAATTCAACCCTCTCAACGTGTCCCAGCACGAGTTCATCAATTCATATATTTTCACCATCTGACAAGTTTGCAAAACCGACTTACATTGATAATTTCATCGATATCTAGTGATTATTCATGGATTGTGGCATCAGGTACAATCGCTCCACTTTTATTGCACGCACAAAAAAGCATTCTGACTGAGATAGAAAATATACAATAATATACATACGTAAAGAAATGAGAATGATTACATTTATTTATCGTAATTTACTTAACAGAGTGAAATAAAAAAAGGATAAAAAAGCAGGTAGTAAAAGTTCAAGTTCAAGTTAAAACTGTTGTAAAAGAATGGTATAGAAAGAAAATTTTGTTTCATTACTCCCAACATAATCCAAGTACCACTGGTGCCCAGAAAGCACCGAGAATACAAAATATGAGAATAGTGCCACATTGCCTCCAGTGGCACATTAGCTGCACTCACCTTATATAAAAAAATACAGTAATTTTCCAATGTAATGGTAAAATCAAGTAGATTCAAGTTGAAATGTCCGATCCAGGAAGCCTGGTAAAGATCAACCGAGACTCAAGTCAAGAAACAGTAAAAGACGAGTGGGGAGGGGGGGGGGGGTAATAATCCAGAAGCCGAGGAGCACAATCAAACAAACATCAGCATTGAATTGCAAGGGGTGAACGATACCGCGCGCTATACGTGTATACACGCGCTACACGTAGGAAGAACGAGGCGCCGGCGAGCTGCAGCACGCAGGGGGGCGAGGGATAATAAGTAACAGCCGAGCCAGTCGGGAGGAGTCAGTCAGCGCGAGCCACCGCCGGCGAGCGATACCCCGGGGCCGCGCTCGCTCGCGGTGCCTCCTGCACCCGTGTCTTATACTCCCATCGAATTTTCATTTGTCAAGTATATACCGGACGAGAGTTTTGGGCGATTTTCCTTCATTTTTCGGGCCCGCAGTTCGTGCTCGGAGTTATGGGCTCTCCTCGTTGGGATTTCGGCTTCCCGCGTACTTTATACGTTTTCAGTGCGATCGCGCATCGAGTGCTTTTGTCGGCGCTACTTTGATCCAGGATTCGTGTCGACGCGATCGAAACGCACGAGGAAGCATGCCAAAACCATATGAGAGAGTATGTTGGAAGAAAAATCAGTTTGGAATAAAGAGTTGCTCGGGAGATTTTTCTCTTGTTTATCGAGCAACGATCCGAAACACTGTATTATACGTTTGTGTTTTCCACAAGCTGCACGTAATCGAGTGTCCGTTGCTCTCACTTTTGACGTTCAATGTATCGCAGCACTTGGGATTCATTTGACACGAGATTTATTGTCGAAACACCAGAACGATTATTCACGCAATCGTTTTTGTGACAAAGAAAATTTATGTGACTTTTTGCATGAAGTAATTATATGTTATTGACGAATACTTGAACGAATGTTTGGATGGTTAAAAGTTTATGTTTTTCATTGCTAAAATGAGAATTTATTTTGAATACAATTATTTTAGAATGCATGATTGAAACGAACAGAGCTAGAATGAAGTTATTCGATCGAGGTTCAGCGACCGTTTTTCGTATGCTCTGCAGTAGTAACACCCACGTACTTGCATCACGGGTAATTCACTATACGATGAGAATCTAAACGTCGATTCATACCCACGTAATAGCAGTAATTTAGCACCTTGTTCGTATTTTGCATGAATGAACTCACATTTTCGTTTCTTCTCAATATACAAATATATACGTATTAGTGGTAATGCTGATTATTAACTAATGATTTATCTTTAATGCTTTCTATACCCATATTGATTATAGAGCGTGCGATAAATGATACGAGTTGTGTTCAAAAGTGTCATACCATAGTCACATGATTTTTTCAAGCTAAAATCTCTATTCATCTCTTAAAGTCTAGTAAAAAAATGGTTGAGAAATAATAAAAAAAAAACGGTTCTAAACCGATAAAAATAATAGTAGTAGTCAAAAAATCGAAGATTTTATAGAATTATTCTGTACAAGTATATTTTTTTCAAGATTTCTATAAATCATACGGTTATTAAAACTGAATTTCTCTTTCTCTCTCATATTTCTATGACACACGATTATTGAGACGAAATTCCTCTTTGAGACAGAAATTATTCATAAGATAATTAAGAAAATGAAAATATATTACGAAATAGAGGTAAAAACTCAATGAACGTGTGTGTTCATTTCAAGTGTCCCACTACAATACTAGAAATCGTTGAACTGTATACCTTAGTCAATTAGTTTCATGTAGTATCTTGAGAACCAGTAAACTGATTCTCCCCGGTATTCGTGTTCTCCATCACTATTATTAAACATTGCCAGTTAAGTAGACACACGGCTGCCAATGCTTGATTTTTTTCCAGGTTATGATTGTTCCATTTATGTATGAATTACTGAATCAAAATTTGATTGAGCTATTAACGAGTTCTAATTATCCAATTTCTTCTAATTGTTTGAAATAGAAGAAATATAACGTTGCGATAAATCAACTTGGAAATTACAATTCTGATTGATGTATCAACTGCTGACAAAATGTCGATTTCAAAATATTTTTTCATAGTCATAATGGAAATTTTTACAGGTTTGTCACACATATCGGCGAATCAGTTGAAAAATATTCTTCACAATACATTCACAATTATTTTTCTACATAAGTGACTTAATAGTTACATACAGAATAGTAAAATATGAATGGTTAATTACGCACACGAACTATACATCCACTGGGAAATATTTGATTATTCAATGAAGTTTGAGGTCCAGTCCTTTTAATCGTAATTATCTGTATACCTTCAGGTTTTGCAGTGTATCCCATACATTTAAAAAACAAACCGAGTATTCAAAATGAACAACGCACCTAGACGACCACTGGGTCCAGTTCGTCAGCATTCGTTACAGCAACCACCACCTCGTCATCAACCACCGATTCGTCGTCAAAGGTCTACGGACGATGACAAGGGCTTGTCAATTTATTCGAGCACAGCTGCCACTCGTAATAGGTTCTCCAACAATCCGACTAAGGGAGAACACAGTCACTATCACACATCGAAGCTCGACAGACCCAAAGTTCGAGTCGTTTGGGACGACCAGTCGATGAAGCAAAAGAGCGACGAAAGGGTTGAAATCGTAGCCAGACAGATTCCTACCGGGAAGCCGAGCAGACCCGTGACCGGAAGAGGTGGCAGAGGATTCATCAGCCGATGTCCTCTAGCCGAGAAAGCCACGATATTATATTCTAGACAGGAGCTAGCCGAGAGATTGAGATTAGCGTGGAAACAAAGAGAAGAGAACAAAGCGAATATCGATATTTTTCTAGCCCACAACACTACGGAAGAAAGGTGTGACTCGAGCCTGTCAACTGCGACGAATCAGACAGCGGTCTCAACGCCGAAGATGCAACGAAAGTTCGAGGATCCGCATAAGTCACTCGTTAAAACCGATTCCGAGAAACACAATGAGACGAGTGAAGATGGAACCAAGTTAGCTCGTCAAATACCTCATAGATTGGAAGGATGCAAGTATCAGACGTGGTTTACGTCTCTAGAATCGAGCGGAACTATCCCCAAAGATCAAACTGTAGATGACTCCAATGGAGTTGACGACGAGAAAAGAGACGGCGAGACGAAGGAAGATGAGGGCAAAGAGGAAGACACTATCTCGGGAAAGAAACCTTCGATCAACATCAATTGCAACGAGTGGAACGCCGCGGTGTCGAGGAACAGCAAAACGGAAAACACAGCAGAGGTCAAGTCCCCTGTGCAGACACAATCGAGAGAACCAGACTACTCCTTGGCAAAGCTGAAACGAGCGAGCTACCAAAGCGGTCTGAACAAAGCTTTCAACGTCCCTCAAGCTGAAAAAACCCAAGGACCGCGGAACGTTTGTCGCCCCAACGGCACTCCCCAGGAGTCCCCGCGAATCCGTCGCACGAGCTCGGCTCCACCCCAGCGGCGAACCCAGGTCAGCATCATCATAGACGCCCCCAGCGCTGCCCCGGAAGACACGGAACCCGAGAGGCGAGCGATGAGCGCCACCGAGGCGAAGAGTCCGGTGACTATCAGCAGTCGACCGATAAAATCGGCACCACCGGTCAAGAGGCGGACGAAGCCAAGCAAAAAGCGGAGTCTCTCGTCTATGGGCTACTCGAAGGACGACTTCATGGAGGACGCCAAAGGAGCCAAGGGCAAAAGCTCGAAGGGAAGCAAGAGCCCGTTGGAGACGAAACCCGCCGACGTCGTGACGATGGTGTCGCTGATAAGCTCGGCCGACAGCGAAAGCGAGATGGACGAGAACTCGCCGAGAGACGACAAGTTGATTTGCGAACTGAGGAGCAAACTGCCTACCACACCCATCATCAAGTCCTCTAATGGGCTCAATCCTGGTGCCAGAAAACCCTTCAAGTCAGGTATCGCAACTTTTGCTTATTAAATATTCTTCAAAATCGTGAGGTATTCTTTTTCTTTTTGGTAACGGGCAAAAATTACACGAGTTGGAAAAAGGGTTATTCGATATCATGTATTTGCGAATAAGATAAATCAGTAGAAAGTTAAATAGCACCGATGAACAATTCAAAACTGAATGAACAACTCGTACAATTGAGAATTAACTTTGTAAAACATTGCACATGATTCGAGGTGAAAGAATGTTATTGCAGTGAAAAACTACGACTCGAGTTCAAACTTGAAAAAGTTGAATCCTTGACTTTTAAACTCCTTTGACCCGCCAGCCCATGTGATGCTTCTCTCTTGACACGAGATATCAAGGTTACTCAGAAGTTACCTAATGCATTCTCATTCATTAAAGTCTGACGCACCTCTTAGCGTTGAATCAAACATATTGCCACACGATTCATTCACGTAACGGAGAAAGACGAAAGGATTGATAGTAGAGTTCACAAGTTAAGAAGGGGTACCAAGGTCAAGCACACGAACAGTTGCTTCCGCTGTGTATATGTATATAAGAGCTGAGAAGCTTGAATGCATAATTGACCAAACTAATTACCGCGAGCGCGACATGCAAACTTCTACGTATCTCACACGGAAGCGTGAACTTTGGGTGCAAATCAAATTCCGTATGACCAGGACCTCTGATGTATAGCTATACGTTTGTTTTAGAGGATCTAATTTGTTCATACACACGAGGGTATACACGATAAGAGAATTTCTTTGAATATTGATCACATGATTTGAGAGTTGGCGAGAAAACAAAATTTACACATATTTCAAAACCATTGACACTTTCATGAGTTGCATTGTTCTGAGTGTACGTGAATTTTATATTTAGTTAGTTATTTAGGTGACAAATTGGAATGTTAAACGATACTCTCAAGAATTAAACTACCCTGGCACACTGAAAACGACAATTTTTTGGGAATTGTTTTCTCGGTTAGTAAACAATTAATCAAAATAAAGTTTGGCAGCTTTATTCCATGTGCAATAAGTGTACCAAGGTGTACAAGAATATTTATTATTTGCATTTAAGGTACCAAATAGCGTCGGGAAACTAGGTATTTCGAAACATGTTTTTCAAAGGAGAAGAAGCTGCAGTTAAAATACCAATTATTTGGCCAATATTTCTTGTCATAAAAAGCATGGATTCGAATTACTTAGTGCCACGGGGCCATTTTGTACCATAGATGTGAATAAAAAATATGTTAGCATTACTTAAACAAGTAATAAAGTGCTGAACTTTAAACAAAACTTTAGTTTGATTTATTGTTTAGTGATTGAGGAAAACATTTCCAATTCAATTTGAACTAAAATCGATAGTGATTGTTGTAGAAAAAAACCCAGTAGATTTATACACTGAGAGAAATTTGGTTTGAGAATCCTACTATACCTTATAGGAAGGAAAAATATAGTAAATCATACTACATTTATATCTGAAATTCACTATATTATAGGAAATTTTACTATCCATTCATAGTAAATGATCATACATAGGTATAGTTAGTGGCATCGTAAATCCACTAACTTTTATATAGTAGGATTTGCCATACACGTATGGTTGTCGCCTTTTTCCTTCATATAATATAGTAACAATATAGTAGGGTTTACCAGATTTTTTTCTCAGTGTAAGTTTCGTTAATTTATCAAATACCTAGATCAAACTCTTCAACATTAGTTCGATTATTGTGATTGATTCGTTGTTAATTTTACGTGGAACTTGTGGTAGTTCGTTCGACAGAGTAGATTACGAGAAAAAATACATGTCTGACATGAACATTTTATACTACTTGAAATGAATCACAAAGTCAAATTGACGAAGAGATCCTTTTTCGGAACGATTTGTTCTTCGCTATCTACATTGAAAACCCCTGCGACTAAAAAAATCTCGACTGAAAAATCTGAAAGGAATTAATGGACAAAGCCAATCGCTCTACAGTGTCGTTCCAGCAGGACTCGTTCGACTATGACACGTCGGATCCCGAGCCTCCTCCTCGAGCGGCTTTGCAGGCCCGATTCCTCGCGCTGAGCGGAAGGATGGCCTCAGCCTCGCCGGATACGGAGCCGCTGCAGCTCGGCTATTTGCGCGCGAGAGACGTGTCGAGCGAGGCACCCCCGCCGACCGATCGGGAGAAACGATGCCTCGCAGTTCCCATCGGCGACGTCCTCGACAAGAAGCGCAAACTCATCAGGTGTCGCAGCGCCGTTATCGCGTCCAGATTGAGGTGGGTTATGTCGAGCGACTTTTCAAGCGCGGGAGAATGTTGGAATATATATACATGACGATTTGGGTATAATGTGTCTTTCTTTAGTAAATTAGTTTTTCCGATCCGGCTGAGCTTTACGACGGGGGGTGGGGGAGGAAATGTAAATTGCGTTCTATGGTCGTATGGAAGGACCAATTCTGCGATGAAACTTGTTTGTGACTATGATGGTCTATACAAAAGCTTGCGAAAAACTCAAATTACTATTTTAAATTCAGTCAACAATTTAATTTTTAACGTTCTAGAGGGTTCAAGAAGCTAACTTTTTCGTATATGGTTAGAAAGTAATTGTGAGCTTCACCTATACAGATATAGAAATCATATTGTAATGTTACTTTTTTTTTTAGTAATGCAGTGACAGATGGACAAATGATTCGTCATAATGGAAGAAGTTTAATTTTGATTTTCTTGTAATATTTTAGAACGTTACAGTGCCAGAATCGTTATAATGGCCATTTGTCACCAAATAACCCAAATAACACACTGTAATTCTTACGAAATGTTTTCTCTCCGTGTCCGAGAGAAAATCGTTCCTTAAAAAAAACACACCGATCTCGAATATAATTACAACACTATTCTTTGGAAGTTTTGTCTATGTCACGCATATCAACAAAAACGTGGGCAAACTATTGTAATACCAAAATTTGTCCAAAAGATAAACTTTGTGATTCAAAATACTCATCGTTATGTTCACGCACTGAAAGCCTGTCGAAATGCCGACGGTGTATGGAAAACCGATGGAATACCGCTTTTTAGTGCATCGAACCACGAATAGATGATACACATCGCTCGCGAGCACGCGCAGCTGCACGTTAGCATCGCGTATATGAATTCAAATCGCTCCGAATAAGTCAGAGTTCGTTTGCGGGTCAAAACAAAAAAAGTCGTGATTTCCCAACATTCGCGAGGCCGACTCTCGATTTTTGAGGGATATATGATCGGTGACGGCTGGTACACATACAGGGGTCGGAGCATCGTCCCTACCGTGGCGCGTCTCACATCGTTATACATTTCCGGCCCGGCCTACTTCCATCCTAACGTGTATATATATGTGTGTGTGTGTGTGTGTGTGTGCAGTCGGCTGTCTCTCTGCGTGCGGCTCCCATTCGGCCCGACTGGCGATGAGTCGCGATCGAAAAACTCCCGGGTCGCAATCAAAGTTTTCGGTCGGAAAGTTGCTGATCGCTGCGGAACCCCGGGCTCGAACTTCGAGTCCGCCCCTTTGATTGGCCGCACCATACCGCGGCTTTTCATTCGAAGCAATCTAAGTTCGGGGCATCTTTTCCAGGGGGTTCCGGCTGTATAGTTAGAGATGCGCTCGGACGGGGCTACCGCGAAAAAGACGAATCCGAGGATGAATCTGGGGGGCATTTAAATTCGGTGCTCGTCATTCAAAAAAACGAGTGCACCGCGCGGCTGTAACGGAAATCTGAGTAGAACGGAATCGACGAAAACCCTTGCGTGCCCTCACGTGACGCAGGCTTTGCGGATAGATTTGTCAAACAGATTTGAGGCCAACTGACACTGTGAAACAAGCCCGCAGATGCCCCGGCTCTTTTTTAATACTCGGCTTGTGACATTGATTGCTAGCCCCGGTTCAGAAAGTGGATCACGAATGGAAATAAATCCAAGTGAATAAGAACAGTATTACATGAGAGCCATAAGAGATTACGATAGAAAGAGATAAGTAGTACGTAAACATATTGGAAATCGATTTTTCTTTTCTTCCAATGTAGACTATTTCAAAAATAGTTTTTCAATAAAAATAAATTGGATTGGGTACTTTACTATAAAAAAAAATATAGGGAACTCGTTTAAGAGCTCGTTCATGCGATTCACATTACCCACGATTTTTAAAAAAGTTCTAGAAATGTAAATAATTCAAACTTCACGACTTCGTGCAACGCTTCGTCAGTTCACTGGACTCCTCGGGCTATTTTTATTACAAAACCCAATATAATATAACGAAATACATCAGTACAACAGATTAACGAAATAACAAAGAAAAACAGTTGTTTCTCGCTAATTTTTTCGCTTTCTAATAGACACATTATTACAAACGGGCTGTGGAAACAAAAGTTCCTATCTGCGTAGTCTAAAGTACGAATACAGAGTAGTGGGCGCGCACACCCGCGGTCTTCTATACTTTCGGTTGTATTGGTGTGTTGCTTTTGGAATATATTATTCATTATTCAGTTTCTCATGCTTATCTGAGTGACTGTGTTCTTTTTGTTAAAAACGAGTGTTTCTTTGTCAAAAATTTCTACATTGTTGCAATCGAATGCATGTGTAATATTCGGCTTTTGTGCGGTTAAATTACCTGTAGAGGCCAGTGAGCCTAAATGCGAAATGTACACACGAGTTTAAATTATTTTAAATTCTCATTTCTTTTCCAGATGAGCATACAAAAAAGAAAATAAGTACATTTTCTAAATGCTCTGCTATTTCTGATTTTATAAGACGAAAATATGTTTTCATGTCGGGGAAAAATTTCACTTTCAACAAAACTTATTCTTAGTGGTACTGGAGCGAACGAGGAATAACAATCATCATTTCCATCATACTGCTTACGATGAAATTTCATCCGTTCATTTCATTATTATCTCCAATAATCCCTCGACGACGAAACTTCAATCTTCCGAAGTCATAAATTTAGCTTCACGAAGATCCTCGAAGAGTATATCGCGTGGTTAATACAAATAAAAGTCATAAATTTCCGTCCCCAGCCGAACGATGTGTACACGAGCGAGCCGATATGTTTTTTGCGACCTTCGCGATTCGGCCGTAAACATGCACACACGTACGGGGGGTCGAAGAGAAGGCTCTTCTCGTTTTACGACTAATGTGAAAAGTGGAAAATAAACGGACCAAGGCTCACGTACAGATGCGCGGGGGCAATTACGCCGCTCAGGCACGAGGCACTTTGCAACGCGCTGCTTCTTTCGTGTAATTGAGTATCGACTGTTCTCGTTTTTTCCTCGACCCCTCCCCCAAGATGCACAGCGAGGGCTCTGTGAAATAACGTTGTATCAGCAATAAATCTTGACCGTGAAACGCGAATAATGATATGTTTGGGAAAGCAGGCGAGCGATTATTTAGTTGAATCGATAATATCGGGCTATCCGGTTACTCCTCAAAAAGGGCCAATGTCGTTGAAATTATTTACTTCTCGGCCAAGATGTTATGATGCAGAACAAGTTAACAGAGATAAGTTAAATAATCGTAATACTTTCTTCTAGACGAAATTCAAAGTCCAGATTGAAAAATCAACGTGTTGTATGCTTCCAAAGTCATAGGTTGGACAAACAAATGATCCTCGTTAGTTTTGTTGAGTTTAGATTGTTCCCATGCATTCAAAGAATCAACTATACACACTCCCAAGTTTTTTGACAAATTGATACTGCGGGAAATGAGTGAGACAGTTGGGTAACCAACAGGGAGTCTATTACTACATCAAAAAAGAGTTTTCTTAGCCAGCACATTTTCATCAATCGTTTGCTATTACTGGACAAAATCATCTCACATTTATCCAAAAAAAATGTACTTAAAATTAATTTAGGCCATTATTTGGAGTACTTTAGGACAACGAAAACTCGAAGAGCTTTTTAGTTTAAAACTCAACTATTAATTTTCCAACTCTAACTCGAAACTTTTAATCTTCATCGTATGAGTATATAATAATAGCAATGAAAAATGAGAAGAACATCTAAGCAAGGTAGCAATTGGTATCAAGCTAGATTGCGTGATTCAATTCTACTTCTCTATATAGGTGTACTCGTTTCTCGATTATGAATTTCGTTTAATTTTCAGTGATGCCGAGAAGCAATCGTCAGATTCTAGCCAGACTAGCTTGCAAGCGGAAATGGGAATGTCGCAGACAAGTTCGGAAACTTCTGTAAGTTTGCAGAACACTAATCCCTTGAAGGTATGTAGTTATTTTTAACATCGTGGAAAAAAAACTGGTCATAGCAAATTATTTACGAATTGTTCTCACGTGTTACAGATTATTACGAGCCCTTCGACGCCAAAAACAGAAGCAGACTTGGAGGAAGGCAAAAACGTGTCTGTAGAGCACTACTGTCAAACGCCGAAAGAGAAAGAGTGTTGGCACCTGTACAAAAGAATGTGTGATAAGGGGGTGTTTGTATCGTTTGATACAGTTTTAAGGTAATTTTCAATTTCCTTCCAACTAGAATAAAACAAAAAGGACAATTGATACAATTTTTCTTGTAACGGTTTATTTTCAATAATGCTATTATTAATTTGAGTTTTTAATAATTATGATTTTATTGTACAGATTTAATTTGAATGGCTAAAATGTTTCGAATTTATAAACGAATAAGCTGTACATATTTGATGCTGGAATTAATTTTTTTTTTCAGGGGAATGTTAACTCCGACGGAGTACCGATTGCGCCAAAAGGAATTGAGCCAAAACTGCTAACAGCCATCAAATTGTTTATATCTTTTTGATAACAACGAAATACATCGAAATAAAGTCAATTCTATCATAAGTACTCACATGAGAAATCTACAAGGACGGAAAAGATAAAGAATATTATAATAGAAATGCAAATAATAATTTGTTGACAAGCTTAACGTTCAAGCACAAAGTTGTTGCCCTGATGTACAAATAAATATTATAATTATGCATAAAAAATTAATTTACAGAAAATTGTTGAAAGATATTTTTTCCTGGTAGTTCATATACATAGTACTGAGCAGTTTTAGTCTATAATTTTTTTCTTTTGTTCGCGTCGATAAGGTGCGATGCCCGACGTGACCAGACACAATGAAGCTATTTCCAACAGCACACTTCACCCTCGCTCATTGATTATTTTCACGCGAGCAGTATAGTAAGATACGTTCGCTCAATTATGATGCTCATGTGAATGTTATTCATATGGATATGAAAGATTTCAACCTGATATCAAGAGAAAATCGCCCAATCGGCGAAAATAAAGTTGCAAAAGCGTAAGAACAAATTAGGCTGAAATTCAGATTTTGTTGGTTTCAATCGAATTAAATTGTCAATTTAGAAAATTCTTGATCCAGAAAATCATATATGAGCATATATATTTCAGGGAATTAATAATGTTGCTTAATTATATGAGTAGAAAAATTACGAACTAAAAAAAAAAATTCCAACCAGCTATTTTGACAAGTCGCGCACTTCAGACCATTTTTTCAAGATTAAATTTTTATAGAAGTGAAGTGTATCGTATTCACTATTCAAAAGATTTAGTTCCACCGCATGGAATGGTTGTGCCAAAGCGATGCGGTAGAGATACATTCAACGTCATCCGCGGGTCACTCTGGTCCTCTTCTGATTCTCACAAGTGCACTTGTAAAGAAAATCAGATAAATTATTTTTGTACTGGTCGAATGAAAATGTTCAACTATAATGTTTTCAGATTAGTAGCTATAGCCACTCAAAATATACTTCTGATGTCTATTGATTATCTTTGAAACTCTATTATTTTTTGAGGCCACAAATGATTTCGTTAATTTTCGACAAAACGAGAATTCAAGTGCACGAAAGACATCATAATTAATCGAAAACTAATCTAAAAAATTTCCCTGCGTGTAAGATAAATCGACATAACTCATTTGAGCATTGGTAGCTCCAAAATAATTGTATTCTCCTGTACTTTCATGATAATTTGCCAGGAAAACCCTCAACATTCCTTCTATTCGCTCTCCCAATAACCTTCTCGATCCGAATCACGGATACTCTTTCAATCCCACCACCTACGTGAATATCATAATTATAGCCGTGCACAAAATAAACATCTTTCTCCCGGGGAGGGAATCGCCGATATGGCAGGAAGTTCATCTACCTCGGCTCAGCGTCCGGGCACAGTGTGTATAGAGAGTATACCTATATACATGACGCAATCGGGCGCGCGCGGCATGCGCAAAAAACAACAGTGTCGTCGTCTGCCAGTCAGTAGTGCACTGGCCGTGACTGACTCATGCTGTATACACCGTCCACCCTGCACCCACACACACACATGTACACCACATCGTATCAGCTGTCCATTACCGTTTAATTGGCGCGTGTGCGCGGCGGTCCGCGGCTGCGTCGCGTGTTAATGGGGCTCGGAGCTGCTCGCTGGGGGCGGTAGCCCGGGTATAGGTACAGCCTCTTCGTCGGCCCGATGTCACTCGAGCAAAATGTCGTTCAGGCGCAGGACGAACAAGTCCGACTACAAAGCCAAGCTCGAGCACAAGCTGTACCTGGTGAGTTTGTTTGTTTGTTTTTTTGTTTGTTTATGAGCGATCAGTCGTCTGGCTGCATGCGGGTGGACGTGTATTTTTGGGGCGACCAGATCCTGCTTCTTTGTTGCGTCCGAGTTATTGTGGCTGAATTCTGTATTTTCGAACCTCTTTGTTCTGGAGTTGTGGTTTCGAGTTTTTTTTATTCTTTTTAGTTCTTGTTTGTTTTTTTTTATTTTTCAATTGATCCTACTTTCGTCTGACGTTCTCTACTCTTTTTTCTATTGTACTGGTTCAATTGAACATTTTGATTGTACTCTGATGTGCATTGTATTCAGGTGATGGATTGAAAATTTTAAATGGATTTTTATTTGTGGGATAAAATTTGTAAGTATTAGACAATATTGTATGAAAATTTTTTGTAGTTGAAGTACAAAGTCTTAGTCACCTTTTTTGAGCATTGTCATACTGTGGCAAAGGTTTCCCGTCAATAAGCAATATCGTATAAAAGCCACAGTCTATTCTATACTCAACTGTACAGAGTTCTAAAAATAAAATAATAAAAAGCCTGGTCATTTTCAAACGTACATCTTGTATCATGTGATGACACTTGGATAGACACATACTCATATCGCTATGTTTGTTTAATACCAAAGAGAAATTTTCTTGAGAAATAAAAAATGATAAATTTCAAGATGAAATGTGTAAAAGCATGTCAAAAATTCTCCTTGGAATACTCGATCATTGAATTTTCACTCTTTATAGGCCCGAATGAGTCCCTCATCAACTTATGACATTTCCGAGTGCAATTTGGACAATGTACCATCTAGTACCTATCAACTCTGCGAGGTATTTAGGAAGGAAACGCTGTTGCTACAGAGCAATAGGCTGAAATCTCTGTCAGGTGGAGGTGCCTTAAAATACCTATCGCTCATCTCTGTTCTGGATTTGCATTCCAATAAAATAGACAGTTTGCCTTCAGATATTGTTCACCTTATATCACTCAAGGTATTTTGTTTCTACACAGTATTGTTATAATTATTCATGAGACTTGAGCTATTACATTATTTATTCACCTGCACATATTGTTTCTTCCAATTTCCAGGAACTATACATTCAAGAAAATAATATTAAAAAACTGCCAAATGAAATTGTTGAATTAAAAAAACTCGCGATTTTCGATGTTTCAAAAAATGAGCTCAAATGTTTACCAGAAGAATTGGGAAGATTGAAAAATTTGAATTCATTAAATATCAGTTACAATAAAAATCTTCAAAAGCTGCCAAAATCATTAGGGCACGCACAGCAAATAACACAACTAGGCATAGATGGTTTAAAACTTTTATATCCTCCAGATGATGTTCTAAATGGTGGAACTATTGTGATTATAGCTTTTTTAGCAAATGAATGCGGTATTGATTATTCTCCAGAAGATCACATTCCAGAGACTGATGCACTTGATGATAAAAATCTACAAACCCTTCAATCAATATCATACAACAAGGACAATGAAATTCAGGTTTACTATATATAATTCAACCAAGAATTAGATTTTTTTAATGATTGTGTTAGATTAATAGTTTCAATGTTCACATCCTTTTCACATTATATGTAATAGTAGACAGGTTTCAATTTTCAAATATATAATTTGAAGTGTACATTCTTAATTTTAGCTGTTCAATTCCCAGTTATCAAGCTTCTGTGTGTCAATCATGAAAAAATCTGTATTTCAACCATTTTATCATGTGTAGCACTTACAAACATAACTTTTTGGTTTGATTTTCTTTTCTAGGCAACATTAATGAAGTTAGAGAAACTCAAGGCACGTGAAGGCTTATTTAATTTTTCCCATGCTTTAACCATTCATGTTTCATAACATACATCCACATGAAGATCATACACATGAAAAAGATACATAGGAAAAATCATCATCTGTAATAGATAAATTCACAGATGCAAATTAGTGATAGAAGGATCGCCCATATATTCTAGTACTAGATCAATTTCTTATGAAAGCTTATTACGATATTAAATAATATATTTAACTTTATAGGAACAACGACAAAATGCTTTATTTGAAGTAGAAGAAAACATCAAACAACAACAGAGACAAGAACTTCAAATGCAAGTAGAACTGAAAATAAATAAACAGAAACTTCTCAGTGATTTAGCACTTCAACAGATCCAACTGGAAAAAGAAATTGAAAAAGTTCAGCAAGAAAGAGATATAAATCGAGTACGGTTATTGTCATACATCCATGATGGTAAGTATTGAAAATAAATATTAAATCTGATTGTAACTAAGAATTGTTTCATTTCAAAATGGTAATTGTTTACGAATTAATAACTATGTAGCTGAAAAAGATGCAGAAAATGTGATTAGAGAATTTCTGCAAAACACTGAAAAAGATCGACAAACTCAGGCTGAACTTTTGGAAATAGAAAAGAACGATGAAATGCAATTACTTTCTCGAAGTTATTCTGAGCAATCTTTACATCGCACAAAAGATACCCTCAGTGAGTACAATGAATTGTTTGATAAATATGAATTTGAAATTAATTGTGAATTGATGATTTTGACATAACTTTCTAGTGGCTATGAAAGATTTATTGGAACAAGAACTTCTCAAAGAGAAAAAACTTGCAGAGTATGCAGCTTTCAGGGATTGCACTGCTCAGTCTCTACTGAGTTTGTGAGTATAAAATCGTTTAGGAAATATAGGCAGCTCTGAATTGAAAAGTATTATTTGAATATCTAAAATTCTAGAGAACTGGAGAATAATGAACAACTTCTGCAAGTAATGCAGGATCAAGAGAAAAACAGGCAGGATTTAGTAGTTAGATTGAGAGAAGATGAGCAGTTACAGAAGGCAATGGTAGCAGCTTTATTAGAACGTAGCGATGCCAGATCTTGGAGTATTGTTCAACAAGTTAACTTGGTGCAATCCCAACTAGGAGCTCTAACAGCAATAGAATTAGAAAGGAAAAAATTAGAAGTCAATCAACAAATCGTGAGTTAAAACTCCATTCGTTTGGTAGAGTTCCTTATCTACATAAAATACAATTCACTCTCTGTATCTATTATTTCAGAATGATATAGCTGATAAAAGAGTTACTTTAAGTGCAATATTGGTGAGTCTCCTGAACCAACAGGAAGATAGAAGAAAACAACTTTTCGAAACTGTAAAACACATCGAAGAACAACGAAACATTTTAGTAAGTAATTTTTACATATACCTTATTGTCCTTGTTGAACTACTTGAAATCATAATAAAAGTAAACAAACTTTAGCTACAATAAATTAATATGAATAATTCAAATAATTTTAAGGACCCATCTCGATGTGATAGCTTATTCTGGCTACTTCAATATCAAAGTCTAATAGAAGTCCGGCCACAAGGACTGTTGGAAACTCTAGATTCATCTTTAGTACGACATGTTGCCATTGCAGGAGCCTTACATTGTTTACCATTTTTATCAACTCTTCCATCATTTCTTCCTGAAGTAGATGATGAAATATTAAAATCTGTAAGTTATATTTTCAATATTTTTAAAACTGTTAGTAATCAAATTTCAACCATAATGTTATTAAAAATTGTATAGATGGGTATTAAAGACGAAAGTGACAGAGCAGCAATAATGATGGCAGTAGAGAATCATCTAGCAGATAAGAAACTGAATAACTACGAATATTGTTCTCCATCTGCTCCTATAGAAGAAGAGCCTTGTGCGAGTTCCTCAGAACCAGATGACAAGTTTGAACCAAGTGCACCTACAGAATGTGTTGTTTGCATGGATTTTGATGTGAGTTAATTTATTATTGATTCGAATTATGAAGTTTCTCTTGTGAATAACTATTGATTCTCAAAACTGTTTTCATTTCAGTGCGAAGTCATTTTTTTGCCTTGTGGACACCTTTGTTGTTGCATAAGATGTACAAATATGATTGCACTAGAGTGTCCGATGTGCCGAACAACTATCGAGCGTAGAATCAAAGTTACAAGGCAATAAGGTTTTTGAAAAGTATTGATATGAATATGCTGACATTATTGTGATTTTTGTACAGACTATATATATTTATAAAATATCAAGCTTCTGTATTTGAAACATTTGAAAATGTTCCAATCTAGTTATTATATATGTAAGTATTTTTTTTTAGTTTTTTAAAGAGATGATATTGATATGAAATAGTTTTATGTATTATGCAAAATAAATGACACGATTCCTTAGACAATAAGCACGATGTTATCATTTATTTGGTATAAAAATAATTCCACTTACAGCTATAATAAGATTATAAACAAACATAGCATTTTCCAACACTCAATCATCTTCATGCACCTCCATTGACTCATCATCATCCTTCTTCTGTTGTTTCTTCTTAGTTGAAGCATCCTTCTTTTCCTTTTGATTCTTTTTGAAGTTCTCCAAAGCCTCGTTTAGAGGATCAATGAATTGTTCAAACTCAATATCTTCCATAGCTTGTATAACATCTGTACCACTCACAGTCTTTCGATTACTCTTCTTGGCAATCATGTTGGCAGATGATGTTAAATACAAAATGAATATGGAAGCTGCTTTAGCTACAGCAGCTCGAGCTTCCTTTGCCACTGTAACACCATCAGGAAGAGCTTCTCGCACTATCCTTGTAACAACAGCATTAGGCAGATTTAGATCTTCTAATTTTTCAGCCATCTGAAACAATGGGAAAAAGAAAATGAACGAATAATTCTAAATTTGTTCAATCACAACCAATATCTAATAGCAAATGCATTTTTTAGGTTATGAAGCGTTTGCTTACAATTTTTGGTACTTTAACAATACAAATGTACTTACAATTGGTCAAATTTCGAAGCAGTAGCTGATTATTTACTATTGTAACTATAACAAACTATACAAATGTCAGATGGTAGTGATTTTCGCAACAAACTATCTGATCACATTATTTTACATCCTTTCCCGCCATCCTGTTTGAGACGTTTGGGTGCGTTTGGGGTGTCCTGGTGGGCTATGCCCCAGGCGTAAGGTGCGTGCGCATGTAAGTATGCAGCGAGCACCCACGCGCAACGACGCATAGCATCATTCCGTGCCAGACCGCCAGGCTGAGCGCACACCTGTAACTTGCCCTCCGGGCACACCAAGCCACGCGCAATAAACCCACTTAGTTTACTCGACGCGTGCATTATTCATTCGTCCTGCCACCAGGACATGGCCTCCTGGTCAACCCCAGTCACCACCTTCCACATCAACTACGAGAGACCGTCACGGGGCTTATAGTGACGGCCCCAAAGGCCATAGGGGAAAGCACGAATCGAAAAATACGTTGTAGAAGATCGAGCCGTGTGCTTGACGTACAGCGCTCTTAAGCAGAACATGAAACAATTTTATCGACCGAGTGGTTTTCTGTGGGAGCGATCGATCTTTTCAAATACATATGTTAATATCAACTTTTCATTGACATTTTTCGCATACATGAAAAATTATAATTATCATTCTTCCCCGTGAATCGGCACTTACATTCTGAATATTCGGAATGTTCGTTACTTCATTTAGATAGATATTAAATGAGAATAGAGAGGACAGTGAGAAAAACCGGAGTTGAGAGAAAATCTAAAGGACTCCAAAATAGTTTTTCTTGTCATTAAAAATATATGGAGTAAAGTATCCCGAGAAATCATATAGCTCGTCAGTTCCCGTAGAGAATGGATCATCTATTTGAGAAAGATTCGAAGACAAATCAAATTGATTCTCATAAATTATTAAACGGCCAAGTGTATGATGTGACAAGTTTCTTTCTATACCGACAATAATAATAAAATTACATATAAATATACAATGCATTGTGTAAAAATTGCATTTCAATATGTTATTATTGCTAAGAGTTACTAAAGCTCCGAAACTGTACCTGTATACGTATCACCTTTATAGGCATAACATCAGCAATGTACGGACATATAAACGAATCGCGGATGATTTTTAAACGAATTAGAGCGATAAAAGAGTATATATAACGTATACGATGATCGGCCCCCTCCCCCACTCGAAAGTGAATAGCTATAAGTATACATGCGTGCACGACGGAGTGTTTGATGGTCGCGGCCTTGCGCAGGCTAGCAGTGAATCGCGGTGAATCGAGCTTGGGTCGCGAGGGGGTGGCAGGAGGTGGCGAGACAGGGGCCGCGCGCGCGAGCAACCGCACATCAGAGAGAGAGGCGCAGCTCGCGTCGTCTGCAACAATCCCCGAACGGCGGTGAACGGCAAACCCCTCGTTGTACACATCAATCAGAGCGAGGGTGTGTGTATACACACACGGAGGCTCGCGCAGCCACGGCGACACGCACCTGACGGGCCGCCTCGCCGAGGAGCTACGCCACCATGTCCAAGGTCGAGGAGGGGAACGCTCACATCCGCAACGCGGAAAAGAGGTGAGTCGTTGATATTAACCCGCGACTATTATATCGAGCTGACCCTGTCTGTTCGCCCCCCCAGCCTCAAGACGACCCTGCTCAAGTGGAAGCCGGACTTGGACGTCGCTGCCGACGAGTACGTGCATGCAGGTCCGCGCACATGTCGCTTAATAGACTCATCCAATAGTTGGCCTGGCTGTTTTCTTTGTTTAACTGTCGATCATTTTGTTTTTTGCCATTGCAGCCACCTGTTTCCGGATAGCCAAGGACTACGCCAAGAGCAGGGAGTGCCTTCTCAAGGCATGCGACTGCTTCAAGGAGAACAAATCGTATCCTTTGCCCTGTGTTTTTTACTTTCCTCACGATTGACGGGTTGTGATGTGATCGGATGGGAGGGGGGGTGTCAAAGGTAGATTGGTGAAAAATAGGTGAATCCGTTAACATTAAACAAGATTATTTCACTTAGCTTAGAAAAATTACTGTTCACATGTGTAGAATTGAACCTTATACTCTGGTGTTATTTGTTCATCTTGGTTTTGGGAATCAATGTTTCGTAGAATTTTATAATCCAAATGCTTACTTTGTACTTTCCTTAACCAAATCTTGATCGTAATTAGATGGTTCCATGCAGCAAAGTAAGTTTTTCTTTATAAACTTGAATTTTATAATTGAAAAACAAAGAAATCAAAAAGTAATCAATTTGAATTTTCCAGGAATCTTGAACAAACTCTAATACTTTTGAAAGAAATGAATAAGTTAGATGAAGCTCCCCAGATAGCACACAGAGCTTGCTCACTTTATCAGCAACATGGTTCTCCAGAATCTGGAGCAAATGTTCTTGATAAAGCAGCTAAAATGTTGGAAACGAAACAACCAGAACAGGCCTTAGAATTGTTTAAACGTGCAGCTGATGTTGTCATGGTGAGTTATGAAATACTCAATAGGCAGTAATTAAAAATCTGTAGAAACTAGTTTTCTCAGTAGAATAAATGAAAACTTTCATTTAATTAGACACCAACATTGTTTTATTATTTTGTCCAATTAGGGAGAAGATAGCCCAAGACAAGCTGCTGAATACATGAGCAAGGTGGCACGAATCCTTGTTAAACTAGGCAATTATGACCAAGCTGCTGATGCGATTCGCAGAGAAATTGGTATGCATCAACAGATTGATCATCAACCATCAATTGGAAGGTTAGCTGTTGCATTAGTTTTAGTACAATTAGCAAGAGGTGATCAGATTGCAGCTGAAAAAGCTTTCAAGGAATGGGGCAACTACTGTGATGCTCCAGAGGTAATTACTATCATGGAATTCATTAAACAATTTTCCACAAAAGAAAACATAAATGAGTTATTTTTTACAGGTACAAACATTGGAAATGCTACTCCAAGCATATGACAATGAAGATGCAGATTCTGCCAGATCAGCACTCAATAGTCCTTTCATTAAGCACATGGATGTGGAATATGCAAGACTTGCTCGAGGTCTTCCGTTGCCACAACAAGAATATGCTGTGCCACCAGCAGGCGTACGAGCTAATGCAGCTCCTTCATACATATCGCCTAATGCTAACAAATTAACTGGCCAAGCGACCGTAGAGGCTGAAGTTAATCCAGTTAGTATATCACTCATACATTTGAATAAAAAACAATGAATAATTAGTGAAGATCAAAGTAGATAAAATTATGATAGAATTTTAGAATTATAAATTTAATTCATAGTTTCATAAATCTCTATTTGATATATAAGGTTGAAGAATTAATCAACCTCACAGAATCAAATTAAACTTTAAATTATAATTTAGGGGTTCCCTGTACCAACTCAAGAAGAAAAATTGAGTAAACCTGTAGCAACAGAGTCTCCAGTTGATACGAAACCTGCAATAACAGAGTCTTCATTTGGATCAAAACCTGCTTTATCTAGAGATGAATCCCAACCAGAATCAGAACATGAAACTAGTCCAGTACCTATGTCACCAGTAGCAAAAGAAGGAGAAGAAGATGATGATGATTATGAAGGAGGCTTGTGTTGATCTCGCAAAATTCTATATAATAATTCGATTAGATGTAGCTCCTATAGCTATATCAAGCCAATGTACTGTTTATTGTCTATAGATTATGTACTATGTTGATTCATACAAAAATTTTAAAATGCTTAAGCATATACACAAATGGTTTGGAAATGACTCCCATCTTGCACATTCAAAACATATATTCTATCAGGATTGAGCAGTTAACACATTATGAAATTTTTTAAACGTATAGCTTCAAATAATTATTTTTTATGAAACAATTAATCAGTGAGAAATGAAATATCATTGATCGATTGTTTTACAGTGATAAATATGCAATTCCACATGGTGTTATTCACACCACAAATGAAAACGTTATGAATATTAAATGTGTAAGCCTAAGAGATGAGATGCATTTATTCTTAAATATATATTCAAAAATATATTTACTTTTTTCTTATTGTCTCCCTACATACCTTAGAGAAAGGAAAATCATTCTTACTTGATATTTTTTTTCAAAAACTCAACCCAAAACAATAGAATAGACAATCAAGATTTTTTGATTTCAAATGTTGCAAATAAAAACTTTGCAATGATGACCAGTGGCAACAATATATTTTTGATAAATATTCGAATCTTATACAATACGTTTCTCATTACGATGATTACATTCTCGATGTTAATAGATCGAGCATTTACAATATGAAGAGAACTTTTTTATCTTGCGAAAAAGATAGACAACATACTTTTAGGTTATGACGGTTATGACTATAATTAGAAAAAAAAAAGAAACATGGTATATAATTACTTACTCCCTCAACTGCTACAGCAATTTGTAGATTTTCAACAAATCTGCATTTGTGATCGTTCCAATGTCTCAGTTGCTTGAGAGAACTTGTATATCAAATTCAATGTGAAAATAGATCGGTTTAATTGTTGACGATTTCGATTATCATGGCACACAGGTTCAAACCGCTGTCACTTCCACAGTTGTTTTTTTGTTCTTATGGTTATTCGCTTTTCACAGTTGCACATTGCCCGCCAAAAAAGACTGCCATTTTTCGGCGCGTGCGCGAAACTGCACGCTCATCTGCACTCAGAAGTCATCAGAACTCTGAGTCAGAAGCGCGAAATAAAATCAGCTGATGACATCTGTTCAAACAAGGCACAACGCTTAATTCACAATAATTTTAGTTCTAGCATCGTCAAAAATCAAAATACATCTTGAAAAAATGGTGTATCATCACAATTGATCAATAATATTTTGTATTTATTTATTAAATGTATCATTTTTTAACTCAACCCAAAAATCAATTGAAATCTACGATATGATTACAACTTTATATACAATTGAGAAGTGATAAATGAACACAAAACTTTATAATTAATAACCCGTTATTTCCTACCACCTGATGATCACGTAACGCTAGTAATTACAAGGAAATAAAAGTGCAGCATAATAATATCTGACATAATCTGTGTGTTTTGAGTATTTTGACAATTGCGAGTCAATTGTCAAAATACTCAACACACACAATCGACTTTCCTGCGGAGCATTATATAAAAGCGCTATATTACATTGCAGATCTTGTTCAAATAGCAAGTGTCCCTTATCGTTGTTCTCATGTGTGAATGGTCAACTCAGCACCGTCAGCTGATTCTTATATACATATATATAGTCAATGACTCAGACCCGTTCAGCACAATATAATTAAAGCCCTTCCCACTACCAATACTCATACATATATTTATGTGTGCGTGTATATGTTTGTGGCCCACGTTTTGCGTCTCTCGCACATCGCGATTTTTTTTTTTTTCTTCCAAGGGTTATCCTCACAAGGAGATGTACCCACGCACATCGCGATTCATGAGTCGCGACTCGCGACCACTCGCGACGCAGAGAGATAACACAATTACAGGTGCCAGTGCGCGTACACACGTATAGATACACACACGTATATTACATATACATGTGAACCATCCTATAGTGTGTCTCGTTTGTCTGATGCGGTTAGCACATACACATGAAAATTGAGAAGAAGGAGAAGTATAGTAGCTGGTGACGACGCTGTGTGGCCTGTGGGGAGGCGTTCACATAGTCGTGTTTTCCCAGTGCTGATCAGCTTTTCTCGAGCGGGCGTGTATATCGATTCGTCGTCGGAGCCCAGGATGCTCCGCTGATGTTGAAGTGCTTCTGGCTTAGGGAAGCTCCGCGAGAAAAGCATAGCAAACGGCGAGGAGGTTCTCCGCACCAAGGTTTATCCGTCGATTGAGCGTAGACTCGCTTTGTTTATATATAGTTTTTGAGATAAGGAGCAACACAGCACAGCCAGGATGGACGGTGGATTCTCCTCTTACCACAACAGTGGTCCTACCAGGGAACAGGACTTCAGCAGGCTGGCTCAGACAGTCAGTACCTCGATTATGAAGATATCGCAGAATGGTGAGTTTTTTGTCGATAGCAAGAATATGTTTCATTTGACGGCAATGTTATAACGCTGATCGATGCATTTCTTGTTTCAGTATCTTCTATGCAAAAGATGGTCAACCAACTTGGTAGCACTGCTGATTCTCAGGAGCTCAGGAACCAGCTGTGAGTAATCATTATCAACAATAAATGTAATTTGAGCTTGATGAATTATATTTGTATATTTTTACGTTGAAATTTCACTTTTAATTTCAGCCACCAAATCCAACACTATACACAGCAGCTTGCCAAAGACACTAGTGGTTGTCTAAAAGAATTGGCTATTCTGGCAAATAATTCAGTAACTAGTAGTCCTGGTGAACAACGACAGCATAAAATGCAAAAAGAACGTCTACAAGATGAGTTCATGGCAGCACTCAATAATTTCCAGGTAACATAGCATCACAGAAACATTTTATATTGAACAATTGTGAATCTTCATTGCATTACTCTTTCTTCTTAGACTGTGCAAAGGTTAGCTGCAGCAAAAGAAAAAGATATCGTAAAAAAAGCAAAAGCTAATGCTGGAATAGGACCATTTGGAGAAAAAAAGCAAGAAACATTAATTGAACTCCAAGATAATAGAAGTCAAAAACAACTTCAACAGCAGCAGCAGCAAGACGAACTGAATTTGAGGATGCTCGAAGAACAAGAAGCAAACATACGTCAACTTGAAGTATGTATCAATTTGTAATCAACAAGTTCTTTGTTAAAATTAGAAAATTGATTTATCTAAATTTTTTTTCAGAGTGATATAACCAACGTAAATCAAATCTTCAAAGAACTTGGTTCTCTTGTACATGAGCAAGGAGAAGTAATAGATTCTATTGAAGCATCTGTGGAAAGAACGGAAGTTTTTGTGAATGAAGGCACGACACAACTTAGACAAGCATCAAGTTACAAAAACAAATTACGAAAGAAAAAATGCATACTGTTGAGTATTGGTGCCATTATTTTGATTATTTTATTCGGGACCATTTACTTCACTCACTAGAGTTCCTAGGTTTGACAAACACTTGACTACCTGTAAGATTCAGTTGATCAAGTTGAGGAGTTCTGGCATGGACTGATTGCTATAAGCAAACACAGATTCAGAGTATGAAGCCATGTATAGAGCAGAATCAGACCAGGATTGTTAGTTTTACAATCATGCAAGTGCCGCTATTGTTGAAATTCGTGATAATATTTCTGTGCAAGACCTGTTTCTATTTAAGAAAGAAAGAACTGTAATTTCCGTGGTTACATAATATCCATGTACGTTTTTTTATATGTACCGAAAAATTTGCAGATGATTATTCCAGTACATTTTTTATCATGGAGAGGAAATTTCAGTGAAAATTTATTTGTTTAAATACTCAAGTGGATCTCTAACTTATCAAATTCTAAATTTTGAAAACAATATTCTGCAATACTGAAGCTACAAGAAAAAATTTTCTTTTAAGAATTTCAAGTTTCTTTATAAGTTAGCAAGTAAACGATTTTTTTCAAAATTATATGATTTTGTAGTACTTTTATTTTCACTCAAATTACCTCTCAATGGAATGGTCTTATGTCAAACCTATTAGGCTAATTAAAGTTGAATCAAGTAATACTATAAATGTTTTGGAAGTCATGCAGTAATGAGTGCAATATAGAAATTATTTCATAGGTCAAAGCACAATAGTCATAAACAGGTGTTATTTAATTTCACTGTTTTTAATAAGCCATTCCGAAAATTGTTTTAAGGTTCAATCTACTTCATATGAAGTTTATAATCAACTTTTCAAGACAAATTTAAGGTATTATTGCAATATACTTTAATTATTGTATCATTGTTATATATTATGATTTACTTCTACCATTAGTATGATTATTATTATTATTATTATCATTATTTTTACTTAATCAAATATATTTGTTTTTATTAACATTTAATAAATCATATAAATTCAAATGAATATAAATATTTACTGTGGTAAGTGCTTTAATCTGTGATTAGTTTCAAAAACTTATTCGTAATCTTTTTCTTTTCATATTATAAATTTTGTAAATGTAGTTATATGTATGTATACACGCCCGTATTTATTAAAATTTGAAATTGATTATTAATAAAGTGAATGAATAATTTCCTACGTGATGACTAATATATTTTCAGTTTACCTTACATTTACCTCAATAAAGTATAGCTAATGAATTATAATTAAAGTTTTTTCAAAAAACTGACTTCCACTCCCTGATGAGGCCAGCAAACCATGCTGGCGAAACGTCGCAAAGTATAAATTTATCTGGAGTTTCTCACTTATTGAATTCCATATTACGGATTGGCCCTCAAAGATACAACTTTTCAATACATTTTCATCGATTTTCCAAATGTATTCATCGTGATTAAGTTTACATTTTCTCTCGTCAGCTATTATTATTATATTATTCGTCTACTAGCAGAATTTTTCATTATCATTTAGGTGTTTTAATTATCAAAACAAAAATCTACTGGTTAGCAATCGAAGACCATTGGTGAACTCATTTAACATCAAATTTTTCAAAGACTAACAAGTGTCACCGCGAGTTGTTCTCATCCGCGATTAAAACAGCTAAGAAACTTATTACTATTGTTGCAATTGTTATATTCGATTAATATTCATAAGTTTCCTTGTAAAGAATTTCACAAGAAATTAAAATCAAATTACATGAAAATCTCGAAATTTTTTTCAAAGTTTGGCGCGGAATCCCTGAGAACTGTAGCGACACCTGTTGGATTCAAAGAATATAATATATATGTATATATTTTAGTACAGAATAGTACTATACATATTGTGAATATAGTGAGCAATAGCAATAGTGAATGCAGTCTGCATTGGCTGCGTGTGTGTGTGAGTGGTATAGTTGGTGTGGCTGCAATCACCAGATATTGCCAGATATTATACACAGTCCAGATGCTTGAGGATTTTGCGATGTAGTGTTAGGTGTCGATGGGTGTTTTCTAAATTCTTGTCATCTTTTCGCATGATAAGTGATTTATTCACTAACTCAAAATGTCATATTGACGCATAGAACATCATCTAGCGAAAAAACAACCAAGTCAATGATCATTGTAAGCATTTTTCTTCAGCCCAGCAGCAGAGCGTAAACATATCTAATATTTGTACGAACTATCTGCTATACAACTATTGGAAAATGAAGAAGTTCTTCTTTGCTGCTGCAATATTTTTGCTATACTTTACTCAATGCAAGGTGAGATTCATTATTATAAAATTCAATCTCGAGTTCAATAATTATTTTCAATCGAGGCAACATTTGATAAACGTTTTGATTCAAGCCAGATAGAAAGTTTTTGCATAATCCTTGTCGAATATGATTCACAAATTATTGACATGATCTAAGTATCTATTCACTATCAATTGATTTGTTTTCTAGGCTCAATCATATGACGATAAAAGATGCAAATGTATCTGTCCAAGTGTTGCATCTGTTTTGAATACCACATCAGGTGATAAAAAGGTGTTGAACTTCATTACAAATGTTCCAGCAAGCAAGTGGTAAGATTCTATCTCACTATGATTTATTCGGGAAAATTTGTAGAAAACTTGTATATGGTTTCCTGTCATTACAGCAACTGTGAAGGAGTTGTTTTAAAAAAGATAGGAGCAGAATTGGAAGGCAAAGAACAAATATTTTGTCCTCGGTGTGATTGTAAATATGAAAATAGGAATACTACAATAATCAAGGTAGAACATTTAATTTTTATTAAACATTTTCCCATTTTAACCATACATTATCATTATTATTATCAAATTACAATCTAAATATGTTTTAAATTACAGATTGTAGTGATAATTGTTATATGGGTTATATCTCTATTAGTGATTTATATGTTATTCTTGATATGCTTGGAGCCCTTACTCAATAAGCGATTACATAAAGCCACTGGAGGTGTAGGATATCAGGAACACAATAATGAAGAGGTACATAATAGCGTCATTCCTATACCGTTAAGTTTGTTGAGTTCAGCACAATTTAGTCACATAGATTAAATGCTTATACACGATGAAACTTTTTTGTTGGCTTTCTGCTTTGTATGTTTCATTTTGCAGTATTTATTGAACACTTCTTTTTTTTTTAAAGACGTTTTTTGTTTGCTTCTGTAAATATGATCAATAAAATTATTATTGAGTTATCTATTTATTTTTATAGCCTTTAATTTTCCTTCATATATTATTTGATGAATTATGCTGTGTGCTTCAATAAGTGTGATTTTAATAAGGATTTACTGTATAAATTTCAAAGATTTAATGAATTTGTTCAGGATGATACATCTGTCACACCCGGGATGTCACATGCCATGGGCGTCAGAGGAAATGTTTTAAACAGAGTTGGTCACCAACAAGATAAATGGAAACGCCAAGTTCGAGAGCAAAGACGTAATATTTATGATCGTCATACTATGCTCAATTGAATAATTTATTACATATTTCTGAAACTATACTTTATAAGTATTTTACTTTATGGAGGCAAAACAATTAAAATGTTGTGGCTTAAAATAACTGCAACTATACATAAATCCAATAGTTTTTATTCTTATTAGATGTACATATTAAATATTTTTTCAAACATTTTATCTGGAACATTCATGAATGTATTATACAAATGTGATTATGTATATTGTAGAATAAATATTTGAACTTTTAAATGTGAACTTAAAAGAATGAATTTTCCTGAATATAAAATTATATTCCTCTTCTGCAGTTTTTAAGGTACGAAAGCTTCATAAATTGCATCTTTGACAATATCATAAAACACCAAAACCAGTGCGCCACCAGTACCTCGTAAGACATTGGAAAAGGCTCCTTTGAAAAGAGCTCCTGGCCCTTCCGTTTTTATCATTTGGTACCAACAATCCATGGTGCTTTTGTACATTCTCTGCTCCACAGGTCTACCAGACTGCATCATCATTCTTCTGCGCACAGTATCCATTGGATATGATATGATACCTGACAGTGTAGTCACTGCCTATAAAAAAAATATAATTGCACTTCAAATTTCAATCAATCGTTACTACATTCAATAACTGATATCAACGTACTTCAGCAATTAAGAAATTAATGATGACTGATGTGTTTTTAGGATCAGTCATATATTGTGCTTGTATAGTATCGTATAAACCAAAGTAGCTTGCTCGGTAGATAATAATTCCCTGAACACTGACACCAAAACCCCTGTACCAACCAACTGGTCCATCAGTTTTCAAAACTTTCATAAGACAATCTGTTGTGCCTTTGAATTCTCGTTTATCTCCTTTTCCTACATCAGCACCTAATCTAAATAATAGTACAATAAATCAGTTTGCTATTTAATTTGTATTCATTAATGATCATGCACAAAAATCGATTATGAATAATATTTATTATGAACACTGTAAAATATGAAAGAATTTCTCTTTGTCATTATGAATTACACAGCTCCAGAAAAAAAAAGGATCAAAGTCTATCTCAACCCTTAGTATTTAGGGCCACTGAGTTTGAATTTGGCCTAAGAAAAATTTTATCATTTTCAGTTTTCTCTCTTGCAGCCAAATAATGCAGAGTAACGATCGGCAAATTTTTAGGGGTAATCTGATTCAATTTTCTTTTTACGGAGCTGTGTTATATGAGATATAAATTATTGGTACTTTCTTACATCTCTGGAAAACGTTCCATGTGCCACTATTATCAATTGAATCAAACTGGTAATATTCTAATCCTTAAAAACATAATGAAATTTAGAATTTTTCAACATACCTTGTTCGAGCAAAGTCTAGAGGATAGACAAAAAGCAAAGATGTTGCTCCTGCTGCTCCTCCTGAAGCCAAGTTACCAGCAAACTGCTTCCAGAATGCATCCTTTGGAACACCGCCCAGAAACATTGCTTTGAATTTGTCTTTGAAGGCAAAATTCAAAGCCTGCGTAGGGAAGTATCTAATAACATTTGCTAAATTGCCTCGCCAAAGACTGAAGAATCCAGTTTCTTTGGGTACTCTCACCAGAACATCAATAATTCCTAAAATTATATGTTATACTTAAGCAAATTACACTTAATACGACTTTGAGAGTGAAACTTAGTTATAATGTGGATGCTTTTGTACACTGAATCTCTCTTTGGATACAGTAATTTCACGTTCATTATTCTCACCTTTGTATTGTTGATCAGCTCTAATTTGTTTTGAAGTATGCTGAACTTGAAGTAACAATTTTACGCGCTCAATTGGGGCTACCGCGGTTTTAGCAACCGCAGCGGATATTCCTCCTGCAAGGAAATCAATTAAAAACGATTTCCTCTCACCACCTCCATCTCCTCCTCCTCCTCCACCGTGTGACATTTTAGATAGTAATTTTTTTCAGAAAAGACAATCTGGTGCATAATTCAATTCTCAAACATATTGTTCAGAGTCAAATTGTGTTTATTTGCCCAATATTTAATCTACAAGGTTTTTACACAAGGAACAGTAATAGAGAGGGTTACAACAACTGCCTCTTAGCGTGTTTTGGTTCCGATCGTCAATTGTTTTATTATGCCGATTTTATTTAGTGCAAACTTCAGATTGTACAAGTATTTTTGTTTTTGCTGTGCCCTATAAGAGAACACTTTTTAATTCTTATTCATTATCATTTAAATGGAAAATTACTAGTTCAGGAAATAGGTTCACTTTTTAGAAAAGATATACTCTTCAAATTTACTTTACACTTTTATTTTCATTCAAACTTGAACTCTGCACTACTTATAGTGTTTCTCACACTCTTAATATTTGCACACTTGTTCTTACAAAGCTCACAATCGAGATTCTGATTTACTTAAGCTACAATCAATCTTGCACAAAGAGCTCACTATCAAACCTCCTATATTTTACGTCCTATTTAATGTATACAATACAATACAAAGAAAAAATACATAGTTTTTCATTTCTGTTTAATACAAAATATATGTATAACTGAATATGCGATTGCTTGGAGGTGCACTCAGATATATCAGTCATGAATCTTGAAGACTAGAGACTAAACATCAATGACTCAACACGTTTGATGGCTTACTTTCATTCACTAAACTAAGTATAGTAAATATCGAGACTGAAGAGAAAATGTTGGTAAAAATATATAATTCCCATATTTCATAAGAATCTAACTGATTGGTATCATATTGCAAAATAATACTTGTTAATTCAGAAAATTACAAGATCTTTTAGTAAACTTGTTGAAAATTTTCAATCTTTTCTGACTATAAGTAACTTTTATTGGACAGGTATTTAAAAATAATTAAGATGAAAACTTTCAATGAGAGTACTATAAATTTTCACATCAATATACTTATTTTAATGAATTCTGTAAGATTCCAGAATTCATTTATTTTTACCAAAGTCTTCTCTCAAGTTGGTACATACAATGAGTAACATAATACTTGAGGGAATGATACTCGGCACATCTTGGCATTAAAATCACTCTCATACTGATGGTAAGGTAATCTTTTGAACAGTATTTCTTTTTTTTATTCACACAGAATGATTATTCTGAGTTTTGATAATCATATTTCTTACTTTCTCCCAAAATGCCATATGAAGGAATGCAAAATAAAAATCTATACGAGACAATATACGAATCCAAACGAAGAAATGAATAAATTTGATAAGAATCCACTATATCGGTTTACGATTATATTTAGATTCATTCTGATTAAAAAGTATCGACGGTAATATTTGGGCACACAATTTTTTCTATTGTGCAATTAAATTCATTTATTCAATCACAAAGAAAATACCGTTATTTACGAAATATTGATACTTATTGAAATGATTTATATATTGATTTCAAAAAGGGTCAGAACATCAATTGAATACGGCAGTAAAAATATTGTGATAATTCTTCAAAGTTAAAAAAACTTTATACGTCATGTTTTTGGTTTTACTTCTTCGACTCTTGAAGAAGTATTTAAACTAAGTTACTGAAAATTCAACTTTTTTTCCACCTATTAATATAATGGAAGTATATAAAATGGTATTAGAGTATAAACTTTTTCGGAACTGAAATTCATACTGTTTAAATATTCTTTCTGTTTAATGAAATAAATTATTTGGCTATAAATAAGATTTACAAAACTAAAAATTACATCAACACTAATAATTAACAATATCAAAACGAAAAATCGTTGAAAATGAAAAGTAAAATAAATTTAATTTGATTATCAAGACAAAATTAAAACATCTACAAGGTAAGAGACCATAAAGTTAGTGTAGATAGATAGGGTAAAGTTTTCACAAAGACATCTAAAATAAAAGAGTTGCAAAACGCATCCCTGGACTCGAAAAATCAAATTTTCGAGGCCTATTTGGCACTGCTCTCTTTATGCTGCGTGTACAGACTGAAAAGATATAGAAAAAAGTAGTTGTAATTATTTAATCAATATATTAAATAAGCCGCAGCGAATCGTTTTCGATTATTCAATGAATTCAAACACATACTTTTGCAATGTCCACCCCGGTCATGGTCTTTACGAGCTCTGGAACGCGTGTCACGATGTTCAAGACCTCCTCCGTCAATTTTTCAGCACCGACTTGACCGTTGCCACTCGATACCATGGTTATCTTCTTTGCTTGCGAGAGAGGAGCTGCGACTTCAGCAGCGACCTTAGTGGAGCAGAAAACATTGGTGAAATAAATTTTCTCATTGTGTTAAAGAATCTGTTTTAGGGATGATTTCCATTACCTTTGGAAGAGTATCAAGCATCATATCGATCATTGCAGCACTCTTGTACTCGTTCCAAGCTGCGACCTTCTTAGCCATTTGTTCAGCTTCAGCCTTGGCTTTAGCCTCAATAGCGAAAGCTTCAGCTTCTCCACGTATTTTAATTGCTTCTGCTTCAGCTTCAGCTTCCATGACGGTTCTTAGTTTGTTTGCTTCAGCCATCTTCTCTAACCTTCATCAATCAAATAAAAGATTTATTAAATTCCAGGAACAAATTCTAGTATGCAACCACTGATGTATTTGCCCAATTCATGTTCTCTTCTTGTTACCTATATTTTTCTGCGTCAGCAGGACGTCGGACAGTAGCCTCCAATTCTTTCTCCCGTCGCATCCTCTCTTGCTCTTGTACAGCAATTTCTTGTCCACGTTCTACAACCTTGACTTGCATTTGCTCTTCCATAATTCTCTGTTTGGTCTTGGCTGCTTGAAGTTCGAAAGCCATCTCAGCCTCAGCTTTCTATCATACAGGAAAAGATGATTAGAATCAGATGATTTATACTTTAAAAAATATTCAATTATAAAAAAAAAATTAATATTTATTTGACGTATAATTCTCTTGAGATCTATAAATATGTGTTCAACCACGAATTAAAAGCATGGATAATTTGAAAAGTCTAGTTGAACATTTATAAAAATTTTTCCATAAACGTGTCGATACAATTTTTTGACCTAGGTAAATTAGCAACACTAATGCAATAATTCTAATTAGCTACTTTTACCTTTGTCTGCACTTCAACATCATATGCAGCCTTTTTAAGCTCAAAATCTCGCTGAGCCTTTGCAATTTCAGTGTCATTGAGGAAGCGAGCTGCCATCCTCTGCTCTTCGGCGATAGCCTCACGTATTTGCGCATCCCTGCGAGCCTCCGCTTCTCCGATCCTCGCGTCTCTCTTTACTTCCGCCGTTCTGGCCATACCTAATGCTTTCAGGTACCCCTATAATATACGAGATTACATTTTAGTCAATTCTTTTAACAAGAGACAAGCAAGCATGTCTGCAATATCAAGTGTACAATAAATACCATGACCCAAATTATGAAGGTTGTTCATAATTTGTTTGACAAAGTTGTTATTTGCAAGCTTTGATATATACAATATAATAGATGGTCTTAGTAGAAAGTTGAAGTAGTACACAATGAATACCAATGTTGCAAGTTTTGCAGAATATGATATGTATGGTACAAATACCATGATTACATGACTTTTACAGATACAGAGCTTTAGTTTTGGGACAGATACAAATATTACAGTCTGAAGTATTATATACGTAACCTCATTACAACTTCAGTTTTAATACCTAAATATATACTTATAGTCACACTTCAGAAACACATAATATGAATGCACCATTCTGGATAAATGTATTATTAGTTAATGTGGATTGTGTCTATGAAAACAATAGATTACATCTTTTTCATCAAGGAACATCTTTCTCTATTTAATCAATTACTTTCACTAAACTGATGGGTGAGGTATCTTTTATATAATTTATAATAAATAAACCAGTTTATTCACCCAAATTTGTCCCAAATTTTGTAAAATAAATAGTTCCCATAACAAAAATTCATATTTGCAATATCCATTATTGAGATTATGATAAATCATAATCTAAATAATGATTTTTTTTCTTAATAAAAAATTTGACTGTGAGAAAAAGATTATTGATTTGAAAAGTTGATTGAGCGTGATTATCGTGACATAAATCGTGATATAAATGTTGGTACCTGAATGATTTGAATATCTTCATTAACTTGAAGGATACTACAAAGTAGTTTCACACAGATACGACATTCATTAAAATAAATAAGAATGCATTCAAAGCATGGACGAAAATAAAGAAATTATATTCTATGCAACATACTTAATATTATTTCTATTCTAATCCCAAAAATATCTCTAATAATCTACATAAATCTATAGTGCTCAAATGAATCCGATCAGTGTAAAACCAGAAGGTAACATACCTTTGCCCCCTGTAAGTAGCAAAACAAAAATATATTGTATATTTGTAATCTTGAATTAACAGATAAACACTTAAGAATAACTATGATTATCAAAAAAATCGAAAGAAAGATAAGCTGCTTTCAGGCTATTACTTGAAGGGGGACTTATTGCCTTCTTTAACTATTTGCATATTGTCTAGGTAGCAGTTATAAAAAATGGGAATTTGAACATCTTCTTAAGACTACAAAATAATTTGAAATTGAATTTAAGAAACTGGATATAAAAGATAAAACTATTGATTTATGCTTACTTCTTCATCTCTGATGTCTTTTAACGTGTATGAGACCACAGTTATACCCATATTAACAAGATCACTGCTGGCTACTTCAAAAACTTCTTTGCTAAATTTTTTCCTATCCTTGTAAATTTCCTGCCAAGTTCATAAACAAATTAGATTATTCAAATTTCTAGTTATTCTTTCACATGTACTAGTGAGAATCAAATAATTAAGACACATTTCATATTACCTCAACAGTCATACTGCCCATAATTGCTCTTTGATGGCCCTCCAATGTAACTAAAGCAATATCATGAATTTCTTCTTCAGACTTTCCAAGGAATTGTTCACATGCTGTTGATAGCATTTCTTCATTTTGGCCTTGTATTTTGACCTGTTGGAAATTTATAGCAGATATAAACATTTACTATTGCAAAATTAAATTCAAATAACATCTTAACATATTTTTGGATTCTAACTGTATAAAAACTGGGCAAGGACAATCATTTTTTCATTTGATTCAAAACAAAATTCATTTCAAAACATGGATATGGAAAATTTGTTTTTTATCTATTTTTTCGTGTATATATATTTACCTGAGCAATACCAGTAACTGATATGGGCACACCTTGAGAAGTATATACAGTAGGACTTTCAACTTGTAGGGTCATGGTATTGAGAGAAATCCTGAAAATACAAACCAAATATTCACTCAGTCCTATTTTTTTCAATTTAGTTTCTAGAGGTCAATCATAGATCAACACTCAGGCTGTGGACAGTTATGATCTTCACTGGTCTCAATTAGCTCGTCTATTTCTTAACTACATACTGTACCCAATGACTACACTCTTACTTTTGAACTTGTTGGACGATTGGCCAGACGAAAACTCTGCCTCCAGGCACTAGAAGAGGTTTGCTGTAGCAACATCCTTGGAGAATATTACAAATTAGTAATTCTGAGACTAAAATCTTGTATATGTTGTTTAAAAAGACTAACGATTATATTTGCATAATTTTATCTAATATTCATCTCTACCAGTTTACAACTTTTTTTCTTTCTAATAATGGAGCTACAGTTACAAACAATTGAGCATTATTCTATGATATAGATACTTAACATAAATCAAATTTTGAAATTTTAATTTATAGTAATCCCATTGATATATTCAGATGGATGTAGGATTATTTGTGTAATGGATAACAAATCTATGGTAAAATTACTGTACTTTTGCATACAATTTTGAATATTCAAGGTTCCATGTTTGAACTATATAGTGTGATGCACTATATCCTATTATTGAATTTATGCTCAATGGGGAATTCAAGGCTACACAATGATGGGTTTGGAGACGAGAAAAAAAATAACTTGTGAGTGTTTGTAGTTCAGATGTTACTGTAAAATATAAAAATTCCTAAGACAAATTAGTTTACAATATTTGCATTCAAGCACTCATACTGCAAAAAAGACGAAACTGTAAAATAATCTAGAATCAAGCTCTCAGAAATGAGTATCTGATTGTCAAATATAAAGAATGAGTGAATTGAGTGAAAAGCATCATCTTGTTAAGCATCGCTTGGACGTTTCGTTCACGCTTGGAAAAATTTGAGCTTTCATATACCTAGATGACTCAAGAGCCTCTCAAACCACAAGCCGTATATTAGGACCAACACTCAATGTTTAACTAGAAAAAATTCTCAAACAGACGTGGAACGTCTTGAATGTAGGACAAGAGAATAAGGCTTGAGCGAAAGCTTGTATACAGGCAAGTGAGCGTGAAGGGCGGCCGACGCACTGGGTCGGCTCCACCCTGCATAACCGCGTTGACGCCGTGGACTCACCTGAGACGACGAGGGCCTCGTTGGGACCGCACGTGACGAAGCCGCAGCTGCCCATCGTGTCTGCAACAACGAAACAACGTAACAACAATTCGACAATGAGAGCCTCCACACGGACGGAAAGAACGACTGACACTGCAGATGACTGCAGAGGCGCGGGCGTATATACTGAGTTCTATATATAGATATATATACCAGCGTCGACGCTGAGTCGCGACGTGTGTGTATGATTGTGTGTGATGCAGACGCCGCACGCGCGAGGGGAGCTGAGCGACGACGCGCGACAGACGACACACACAACTCGCGCGCGCAAGTTATACTTATTCTTTTTTTTATATATGGGTCGTCGCGCAGCGCGGCCGATTGTATGTGCGCCTCTGTGCGATGAAATATTAAGTGCGAGCAGGTAAATTGTTCCTCGCACTATCTCCTTCCACGCAAGATTACATCATTTCACGCGCCGGTCGCGTGGAAGAAAAAACAATTTTCCCGACGGGAAATATGCTTGAGTATATGATGATGGGACTGCAATACATCGCAATCTCTTTTGGATCAGATAAATATTTGAGCTTTGAGGCATTTTATTGTGTTTTTAAAGATCCCGAATAGCGTTTGGAAGGGATTCAACTGTATGAATTACTGAAAAAATACTAATTACTAAAAAAATACTTCCACGCAATTACTATACGGATCGCTGGATGAGTCACTCCAGCGTTCATTCATTACGAAAATAAAACAGCTTGTATTGATTAGAGACCGAGTCAACTGCGGCGTCTCGTATTTTTTCCTATCTTAAATACATTCTGGGAGCAGACTTGATGGGATTTTATTCGATATAAAACTATTAGAGCATGTCAGATTTATTGAATCGAATTAAATCATGAGCAATTTTTTCTCTCTCATTCGAAATACAAAATTAAAATGACGTGCAGTCAGTTAGATTTATCATAAGTCAAGTAAATACAAATAAAATAATCCTACAAACTTATTCGATATTAGAAGCAATTAATATATTACACTGACTCGACTTTATTTTTTGCTGACTGACGGTTCCAGACAAATTTCGATAACTGGCTGGTCGACTTTGCGAAGATATCGGGACCGCCCTATGGGCTATGACTGAGGTAGAAGCCGGAATGTTACGGCTGTCTTGACGCTTCACCCATTCTTCCGATCGATTCATCTCTCTAACGAACCCTTTTGTGAACTACAATTTAATTTAGTCTAATGAAATGGAGTCAAGGTCCTTAATTTTGTTCGTTTTCTGAATGGCTTAATATGTTTACACGACACCTACTTACTAAGATATAATTATTTTGGTTATAGTAGAAACTGATTGAGTTGAAAATAAAACAAACGACAGTTGATTCAATTTCACTTTCGGAATTATAATTATTGATAATGTATGTAATATACAATTAGTATGTATTTCATTATTTACAAATTGCAATTCTTTGTACACTGACAATGAAAAAATAAATGTAAATTCAGTTGCAACTCTCACAAGTCGATATTTAATTACACTAGAATATGTAAAAAAGTTTTCATGAGAAGTAACTGCATGAAAATTTAAAAACGTCTGAATTGTTTTTTGAACCGCTCATAGTGGTAGTCATCGGTTGCTTTCTCATCATGATCTTTTCGCTTATCTTTTGAATGAGATTGTGTTGATGTATGTTTTGGTACAATTGAGTGTTGTTTTCTCTTATCGACGTCATCAATATTAACTGTAATAGAAAATTTTCATTAGTGAGCACAATAATTTCTGAACAAAATATTATATTGACACAGTCTTTGTATATTCAGTTTTTAAGAAACAATAATCAGAATGTTTTACAAGTTTACTTTAAAAAACTGACTCAGATATTACATATTTGATACTATTCTGATTGTTTTACCAAGGTAAAAAAATAATTTCTTGAAGAAACATAAACTAATGAATAGCTTATTTCATTATTTACTATCCGAAAAATCCAAAATTGATTGAAGAAATGATCAATGTTATAAAGATAAGAATCTAAAAAGCTTCTTACATCGATTATGTTGAACAAAGTTCACAGCCATGTTAGTGGGTACGAATTGAGAAGGACCATCTTTTTTCTTGTGCCTTTCCCATAATAATTTCAATTTAGCTTCTTCGGTAGCTTCTATATTACGGATTTTGGCTCTGAAATCACATTATGAAAAATATTTAATTTCACAAGTTAATATAGAAAATTTTAATAACAAATCATAATTCATTTGTATTATGAGATTTCCAAGTTTTGATCAAACTTACTCGATGCCAAGATCTACTTCAGGAATACCGGAAAGCATTTGGTTCGACAACATCTCTTCACTTTTATGCGAAGAACTTTGTCTCAAATGCTCTGGTACTGCTTGAAGTGCAGCTTCCTCTGGAGAGCAATAAGTTACTACATTTTTGTTTGTATCATCATCGTGGCCACTATTTTTGTTTTTCCTTTTTGAGAGTTCTTCTTCTATATATTTGACCCTGAAATGATTTACATCTAGTTAGTCTCATTGAAGAGTTTGAGAACTCTATCAACAAATTTGATTGTAAAGCTTACATCTCTTCGTCTTCATCGCGCTTGTTTGTTTCAGCATTGAACTGTGTTCCAATGCCAGTATCGTAAGCATCATCCTGCTTCAATTTTGCGTTTTTCAAATTGGCCATATTAACCATTCCACCAGCTTTTACATTGAACAGATCAGACTGAAACACCAAATAAAAATCAAAACTGTATCATTGGTATAACTTACAAGTAGAAATACTTCGAAATTCTAAAAACTCACAGAACGTGTTTCAACTGATCCAACTTGCTCACCAAGAGCTAACCCTACTACATCTATACCCTTGGGGCGTTCTCGTAATTTCTGAATGGTCTTCAACTCCTCCAGTTTTGATCTAACGGACCACAAATTTAATATCAGATAATCTTGTGTTTTTCATTCTAGAAGATCAAAAGAAACGTAATCGTCTGTTAACTCACCTGACCACAGTTTCTTCATTGTCACTCTCATCTGAAGAGTGTCTCTTCCTTAAAGGTTTTCGACTTTTTTTCTTAAATTCAATTTTCACCGGAGGCTCATCAGCACTTGACATGATTGAAGAGCCTTGTTAAAAAAATTCTATGCAACTTTTACAGATACATTTTTATATAGGCGTCGCCAAACTGCTCCAAACCAAACAGATCTGCAGATCAGCTGATGCCGTCGCTGCTGTGGCCAGCTGTGGCGAAAGTAAACTGAAGTTGGAACTAACCCTGTTGTCATTGTTCAGACCAATCAGAGACCATAGTTGGAAATTTTAGTGTTAAATACTTTTGAGTTCTAAAAAAAATAGTATCCAATCTATTTGACTATTTATTATTTAGTGTTTTAACACTTTTTTCATAAGCAATTCCCAATGTCAACTCCTTAAAGCTGCATTGATTGAATTTTGTTTAGATGGATATTATTTCGCGTAACGTGATGAGTACTCGCCCTTTGGATAACTGGACACATTTCATTTATTGAGAACACTTGAAAACTGATCTTAATTGTTGATCAGCACCTGTGCTTTATTTTTAATCATTGGAATGTGCTTTGTTCGTGTTCAAAATCTCTGAATAATTTCCAAATAAATTTCTGCGGAATATAATCTAAATAATTCTCGTGTTGTCATAGAAAATGATGGCTATATACTCGGAATGTTGATAGAAACATGTGAGACTTTGTAGGTTATGCCGCATAACTAAGAAATTTTTAAAAGAGTATTTTCATTAGTATGATTGTTGATTGAATTATTGTCCGAGTGATCATCATGAGAGCAGTGTATTTGCTTCGAAATTCGAAGCCAAGCTCAAGCTTTCAAGTTCGATGGGTAAAATAAAAATATAAAAATAATAAATAATATTTTCAAAATGAAAAAAGTATACTAATTGAAATTTTTTATCTCTATAAAGTGTGTATCGAAACCAAAATTCAAGCTTGACGAAGAAATAGAAGAAATGATAGATGATGAAAAACTGAAGCCAAAACGTCATCCAGGAATTATTAAGAATACAGTTGCTGCGTTACCAAAATGGGTTCTTGGAGCAATGGATGATTGTTTGGATGGTATGATGAAAAAACATTGATCTATTGTATTGATAGATGAGAGATTTTAAATATGTAATATGTTATTATTACTCTCAACAGATAATGTCAAACCTCAATTACTCAAGGAACATGTGAAATTTTCAAATTATTTGTTCAGCAGAAGATTACCAATTGAACAATATGAGTTGAAAAACAAATTTCTTGAGGTTGAAGCAGAATATTTACCTAATACTATTGTGGATCAATCGGAAGAAGAGCTTCAAGAGAATCGTAAAAAGGTTAAACAAAAAGTTGAAAAAAAATTGAAAGAGAAAGTGTTTTTTTGGAAACCATTGGAGTACAATAACTATAGAAGCTTATTGTACATGGTTACTCGGAGTGTACCTGAATATTCTACATTGAATAGAATTTTCAATGAAATACAAACCAGAGATCCAGAATTCAAACCTCAGACCATATTTGACTTTGGATCAGGAGTAGGAAGTGTTTTTTGGTAAATATTTAGTTGTTAGAATTTTATTTGAAAGATTACAAATGAAACAAAAAAATAGAGTCTAACAACACAAAGATTTTTCCAGTGGTATTTAATAGTCATTTAATTTTCATCTTGATCAGGGCAGCAAATGAAAGGTGGAAAAGTATTAACGAGTACATGGGAGTAGATATTTCAAATGATATGAATGATCTCTCTCAAAAAATTATTGACAAGTCACCAAAAAAACCGAAAGGTGTTTTCTATAGACAATATCTTCCTGTATCTAATGTAAATATCACATTTATGTTTAAAATATGAGAAATCTTTATGAATATCAAAAGTTACAAATTATTTATATTCTGTTCCCAGGTAAAATTTGATCTCGTTGTTAGTGCATATTCTCTTATGGAAATGCCTGACTCAAAAAGTCGACTAGAAGTAATATCCAAGTTGTGGAGAAAAACAAATAAATATTTAGTTATTGTAGAGCAAGGAACTAATGCTGGCTTCAAGGCAAGTTCATTCTATCTATCTTATTAATCAGAACTGACTTTGTTTCTTTTGTTGCTACAGTTGGTCAATGAAGCTAGAGATTTCATAAAACATGTAATGGATAACTTTGAAAAATCGAACTATTATACTTTTGCCCCGGTGAGTAATAATTTTTATTCCATCTATATAATGGGATTCTCCAATCATTCAATACTATGCATGGTTATTATACAAATATGTTCATGCAACAGATTTTTTTCTGTTTAAATACAAATCCTACATTATACCTATGGTTTCAGTGTCCTCATGATCAGGCTTGTCCTCGATTCCAAGAAGGACAAACACCTTGTAATTTTATTGTTAATTATTCATCACTACCATTACTTGGAAACTCTAAGCTGAAAAAGGAACTCTTTTCATATGTTATTTTGAAGAAAGGTTTGTAGCAGCTCAAATTAAATGCATTATATTACTATTATTTTCAACTATTTTCAAAATAATATGAACCAAGAACATTTTTCAGTTTTTAATTCTTTACGATTCTCTTCTACTATGGAAAATGTTTTTGATTTGTTCCAACCATTCAATAGCATTGATGAATATTGAAAAATAATGAGAAATCTTCTGATAATCTTGATAAAACTTAATATTCTTCTTTTGATGACTCAGAAAAAATCATTGTTGATATAATTTATTAACATTTTTATATTTTAGATTCACGCAAAGAAGTAGATAATTGGTATAGAGCAGTACGTCCTACACTGATTCGTTCAAAGCATGTTTGGTGCCGATTCTGTACTTCTGAAGGGAAACTGAAGGAAATAGTTTTTACAGCAAAAAAACATGGGAAGTAAGTAATTAATTTATATCATAGTTCCTGAATTTTTTCTTATCAAAAAGAATTTCTCCAAACATAATTCAATGTTAATAGGAAAAATTCTCATTTGTGTTAGTGTTTGTATACTTTTTCTATGGATACTAAATCCTTTTATGATGTTTAATTTATTGGCATATTAAACTATCAAAAACCACGATGTTATAAAAGCATCTAATATTTTTAGGAAATATTTTCATTAGTGATTGTCATCAAATGAAATGAAAATTATAATGAGAAGAAGTAACATGACTAACTTTTGAATTAACATTAAATTTAGAATCAATAATGGTTTTCTTATTATTTAAATTTGTCATTATTGCAGATCATTGTACAGGTGTGCTAAAGCAACAGATTGGGGCAGTCGACTTGCAATTCAGTCAAATTCAACCACTGAAGCAGACAATACGGAAATTTTAGATAATAAAGAAACAAAATTGGAAGACAAGAATGAAAAATATCTTGTTTCGAGAAGTCCTTTTTCTACCAAAGAAAATGAATAATTGTGAACGATTATAAATAATGTGAAGGTATAAGGTTCTGTAAATACATAAACACTGTTGATTTGTACTTATTTTTTACTTATTTCATAACAATCCATCGGTACAATTTATTCAATGATATAATTCTCATCAGTCGCAAAATTTTCAAGATCAAATAATAATGATTTATTTTTTTAATTTCTTCGTTACACACGTACAACCATTTTTATGACTGACTCCAGTCTGTTTTTGATATACTTGATATAGTTCATCTGTTAAAACACAACGAATATAATAATGAGCATAAAATATTTTGTATAATTTCGAGCATGAAAAAATGTGGATGAAAATTAATTTTTTCAAAATAAATTTAATATTTAAATTACTTAAGCCTTTATCTTAACAAATGAAAAAGTAGTCAATGTTTTACAAGATCCATCATCTTATATGCATATTACTATCTCCCCTATTTCATTTATCAATTTTTTTATAAATATTCAAACAATGTTTGAGCTTTATCTTAATTCTAGATACTTCTAATGGGGTTTTGCAATGTTATTATTTACAACACAAAAATATACTATCAGCAATTACAACAAAAACAATAATTTACATTATGTTTTTAGTATTTAAAGTTTTCGTTTAGATGTAAATATCGCAAATTTCTCTTTCATCAATTGTGTTGAAAAATTGAGCATTGAACCTTATTTTTCAACACTTGTTATGAAAGACACTATTTTAGTTCAGATGGATTGGTGTTATCTATTACTTGCTTGGAAGTACATACTTGGGAACATACCCTTACTTTTAAGATTGTTCAACCCTAGAATTTGGACCATTCGGAACTAATCTCTTTTCTCTCACCAAATAAGGTTTGTAAAGACTTTCAATTATATCCTCAAAGGTACGATTTCTCATCAACATGAAAACATTTTCACAAAATAAAATATGTTTAGATACATTACATTACAAGTAGATCATTATGAAAAAAGTATTCCGTATCCAAAAGTTTTCTACATTTTATCATATATTATCGTTTCTAATTCAATTTTTTTCCTCGCATTTACCGAAGGATTGTTGAATTCGCTTGTCGAATCTTCAAATAAATGTATGAAAATACAAGAAGGGAATTAGAAACGATAAGATTTGATGGAAAGAGAAAAAGTTTAAAAACTCTCTTCTTTATAATGTACTATAGACTCTATATTACAGCATATGGTAATCCATGAAATAGTTTTTACATGAATAAAGAACAGAAATTTTGAAGACAGTTTCAAATCTGAATAAATCTCTTTAGGTAAGAAAGAAAAATAAATTCTGAGCTGTCCAAATTCCAGAATACATACCTTATTGGACGATTACTACAATGATTAAATCTATTTTACAAATATTCAACATGACTATTGCCGTATACTTATTCGAGTTGGCAATGATTCTTTAGTCGTGTTCTAACAGTGATTGGCAGTACAGAAAGTGAAAATAAATTTATGAAATTAATGTATGTTACAAGCTGTAAGCATAAAATTCCACAGCGTGCTTTTCTCCTAGAAAAGAGTGTATATATATATATATATAACTATATATCTACCAATTTTTTTGTAAAATTATATAAATAATATATAATAGATATATGATTATACAAGAGATGATGAATACAGTCAATTATGTATTCTATATTTGTATTCTATATTTGACTCTCGCAATTACACATATACACTACTATTAGGTTCAAAACGGAAGATTTATTAGAATTTAAGCTTGTACACTCCCACAATTAGTTTTTCGATTTTCAACCTGATACAAAAACTTGGATATTTTGATGAAACTTAATTTTTTTAATTTGTAAGTAAATTTTTTTCTTTTAATTGTATCTCAAATTGTGTAATTATTTTTATGAAAACATAAAATTGAAATAAAAGTTTGGCACACTTTGGTAGCATTATTCTTATAGTAGTGTATACCATTATTTCTAAACGAAATATTATTTGATCGTTCATGGAACTTATCTACTAACAGTAGATAGTTTAAGTTGAGCAAATGAGAAAGGCAACGCTGTTTATAATTATATACAATTTTTTCAGGACTGATGAAAAAATATGAAGAATATAGCATACAAATAAAAAAGCAAACAGATCACAAAAATCGAGATATTTTCTATTCAGAAATATCAATGTCGGAGAATGATTCATAAGTGATGGGAGATGCGTCACTATTATTGCCATGGCACTTATTCAAACAAGTTAGGTCTTAGTTGACGACACACACTTGCTTTTTTGATCACTATCCTTTTGTGCATCATCTAAATCTTGTACATCTTCGTCTCTCTCTGAATCTTCTTCATCTTTTTCAATATTTTTTTCCTCATCCTCGTCTACATCCTCATCTTCTTCTAAGAGTTTTTTGCGCGCAAGTTGAACAGCCTCCCATTCTCTATAATGACCTTTTCTTTTGCTTTCGAAAGCTTTTCTCCTTTCTGGAAAAGATTTTATCACAATCAGAATGGGAAATCTAATGAATATGGATTATATGGAACTCAACCGATATAAATATTAGTAGTGTAACAATTAACATGATCGATTAATAATATCATTTATACTGAACGAGTGATATAAATGACAATTATATCAATGAAAATATCTCATATCTTGTGAATTCTTCAAGTAGTTTTATGAAATTAAATGTTGATACCTTTTTCTTCTGGTGTTTCTTCATCTTCTTCATCACTGGACTCTTCAAATATTTTTGGTTGAATATTTTTCTCTAGTCTGAAAAAAATATTGAACAAAATAAATAACTGCATTATTAAATCAGGATTTCAAATTTGACTCGGATTGAGGATATGAAACTCACTTGGATGCAACTGCTGCAGAGTCTAATTGATCATCTTCAGGCCTAACACCTTCATAGTTGTAAGGGGTTTTTGGTTCTTCAATTTTCATGTGTCCATAATCTTTGTCTGCTGGATGTAAAGTAGCTATGATATTCATCTCATCCCATTTAGTCTCTTTTGATGCTCTAGGAAAATGCATAAGCCACTTTAATATTGATCAGTCTAATTAATCATCTCATGGGGATTGAGAAATGTCAAGTATCAAATAATTTACAAGGTACAATGGCTATGGATCATATATGAACAATTAGAATAAACTGTGATTGTAATGCAGTCAACATTTCTTCAGTGTGATAAATGAACATAATGCATAAAACACAGAATAATCCAAGGAGTTAAGAAAATTGACAATATTATCTAAGAAATTTGGGATTGCCATAAAAAGTGAGTCTATTTTCGGTGCTCGAAGTATTTGTAAATGCCTGAATAAACCACTGTAAAAGAGCTTAAAAAAAATCATTACCTCGGCGTCTCTTGATTGTCAAAACTGCTGGAAGTCTTGAGGATGCCTTTGGACGGACGTTTTCCAAGATTTTCTGCCATTGTCGTTAACGCCTGGCTCATGCACAATGCTGCTCAATGTAAATATACTTGCTCGATTTTATACCTGTTACATTCACATCACACGCGCGATCCCGTTTCCGTTGTTGCAACAGTCGATCTATCTTTTTCACTCATCTCTCGGACTTCATGAAACGACGAGCCTCGAAATGGTCAACACGCTTTTTCACCGCTCGGTTATTTAGTTATCAATGTATACGCTTAAATATCTCTGCTATGGAAAAGTTGGGGCGGAATTCGGAAAACAGTGGAGAAGAAAAGAGAGGGTGGAGAGGGGTTAGAGTCTTATAGCTATTGGCAAAGAAGATAGCTTTCCGGAGCTGATATGAGCCTGAGACAAGGCAGACAAAGTAGATAATGGAGTGCGAAATTGCGAAAATTAATAAAAAGTCGATACTCGATTGTGGTTGTTGACGGGAAACTATCGTCAGTGACCGTCACTCAAACAGTGGTTGTGTGGTTCGATCAATTTTACAAATTAAATTCCTTACGACGAGCGGTCGAGATTACCCGAAAAATCTCTGCATCATATTCTTACGATTGTGTACCATCAGTACTCGTGTTTTGATTATTTTTAATTTAGAAGAGAAATGTTTGAAACTCAGAACGACTTTGGTCGATTTGGGCTGAGTCGAGTCTCATCTTGGATTTCTGTATAGTCCGTGGCTGTCACGTCTACATATGTTTTCTGTGCCACTATGCAACTGCAATGGAATTGTTGTTGTTCAGATTCCATGTGTTTTAACTTGAAGTTTTATTGATGAATTTTTTTATATTTTCTAGTTCATAAATAAACTGAATCATGGCGAGTTTAAGGGAAAAGCAAATAGGTAAGATCATCGGTATTTTCCCTTTTTATTGCATCATCAAACGTTTGATAATCAGTTTCTATGATTATGAGAAATGGTTGTTTTCAATGATTTTTATTTGCTCAAAGCTTTTTTGATTGGAATATAAATTATATATGATTCGCTAATGGTTTTAATTATCATGACAATATTTTTTAAAATGTGTTACTGAGCTTTTAATTAGAAATATGTTTATATCAATTATTAAGTTGAAAAAGGATCTTATATCAAAAGATTACGATTAATTTTCTATAATTGATTTTGTTACAGGTGCTCTGAAGCAAATGCTGAATTTGAATGACACTGAACAGAAAGCAGAAGGAGCAGTGCCTATTTGGAAAGTCTTAATATACGACCGAATAGGCCAAGATATCATATCTCCACTAATATCGATAAAAGAACTTCGGGAGCTTGGAGTCACACTTCATATGTTTGTTCGAATTTGTAAACCATCTTAGAAAAATCAAATAGATCTTGATAGAATATTTTTTGATCCTCAGGCAATTGCATACAGACAGAGATTCCATACCTGAAGTCCCAGCTATATATTTTTGTGCTCCAACAGATGAAAATATACAGCGGATAGGTCAAGATTTACAAAATAATTTATATGATGTTTACCACATGAATTTCATATCTCCCATTCCAAGGCATAAAATGGAAGACTTAGCCTCTGCTGCACTGATGGCTGGAGCTGTTGCCAATATTCATAAGGTATTTGATTTATTTGAAATATTTATCTGAAACTCAATAGTTTATTTTGAGTTCATATTGAGTAATCAATTGTGGCAAGTTTTGATCCATATTGAGAGATAAAATCATTCTTTTAATCTATTTTTTCTGTTTCCCCCTGTACACCACTCATACAATATAGTGTTTGAAGTGAAGTGAAGTTACAGTGAAGTGAATAAATTATTAGCCAGTAAAAATTGAAAATAAATTGAAAAATTTTCATTGTTTTGTTAATGTGTAGTAAAATAATGTACTGCTTTGAATTCCCTTTAGTTTTTCTATATTTCATGTATTCTTATAAGAACATTTCAATGAAAAACTGGACATTTAGATTATTATTGATATTATGCATTCTAACATTTGTACTGATATTATCAGCTGTATGAATTGATAGCTTTATTTTTTCTCAGGTGTTTGATCAGTATCTCAATTTCATCACGTTAGAAGATGATCTTTTCATTTTAAGACATCAAAACAGTGACATTATTTCTTATCATGGTGAGATGTAATTATATTAGCGATTCACATGAATTTTCAACTATAGTTTAGAACTAGATGATTGACTTTGAAATATTTGTTACAGCTCTGAATAGGGGAGAAATAAAGGATACAGAAATGGATCAAATAATGGACATAATTGTTGATAGCCTATTCTCAGTTTTTGTAACATTAGGTACAGTGCCAATAATCAGGTGTCCTAGAGGTAATGCTGCTGAAATGGTATCTAAAAAGTTGGATAAAAAATTAAGAGAAAATGTATGGGATTCTAGAAATACTTTATTCCAAGGCGAAGGTATTAGGTCTAGTCACTTTAGGTAAGATAATATGAACAAGAATATGAGTTATTTGCGACTTTTCCCAATAAAAAACTACTTCTAACAATGCATCCCATTCAACAAAGACTATTTTCTTAGCTTTCAGAGGCCAGTGCTGATAATACTAGACCGCAGTGTCGACATGGCTACTGTATTTCACCACACGTGGACGTATCAGGCGTTAGCGCATGACGTCCTCGAACTGTCGCTAAACAGGCTCGTGGTGGAAGAGAGCGTGGGCAAGTCACCAGCGGGTGGTGCCCGCTCAAAAACACGCGCCTGCGAGCTCGACGACTCCGACAAGTTCTGGTCTGGCCACAAAGGCAGCCCCTTTCCACAGGTGGCCGAAGCCATCCAAGAGGAGCTTGAACAATATCGTGCCCAAGAGCAAGAGGTCAAGAAACTCAAAACGTCCATGGTTAGTTCATATTTTGGGTACTTTACACCAATGGAATGGGAATCCAGATTTTGAGGTGCTTTCTATTTGCAGGGTATTGATAATGACAGCGATGCAGCAGTATCAATGGTGTCAGATAACACAGCCAAGTTGACAAACGCAGTCAATTCCCTACCTCAGATGCTGGAAATGAAACGGCTGATTGACATGCACACTACAATAGCAACTGGTAAATTGAGTCGAAGAGAAATTGATGACCTGGAGATTTTTGAGTCAAGATTTGTTAATTTTTCTGTTGTTTGACTATAGGTATTCTAAATGCAATAAAATCTCGACGGTTGGATACGTTTTTCGAGCTCGAAGAGAAAATTATGAGCAAGCAGACGTTGGATAGAAGTATTTTAGACATTATAAATGATCCAGAGTGTGGATTGCCTGAAGATAAATTACGTCTCTTTATCATATACTATCTTTGCACCAACTTGTCTGATGCAGAGTATAATAAGCATGAAGCATCATTGTCAAATATTGGCTGTGATTTGAGTCCACTAATCTACCTGAGACGATGGAGGTGAATATAAAAAGCATAGAGAATATAATATTTCCATGAGAAAGACCAATCAAAAATAAATATATTTATAGGAATTATATGAAGATGGCTGGAGTTACAAACAGTTATGAAGGTGGTGGTACTAAAACTGTCAGTATGTTTTCAAAACTAATGAATCAGGGTTCTTCTTTTGTGATGGAGGGAGTTAAAAATCTTGTTGTTAAAAGACATGTAAGTAGAATTTCAGAATACTAAATGAAAGTATTAATGGAGGTCTTGAATAATATTTAGAAAAGTTGAATAAACTACGACTCGTCTTTAAACTCTTATTTTTCATTGACTAATACAATTCTATTATGAACATTTTTCTAGAATCTACCTGTTACCAAAATAGTAGATGAATTAATAGAAATGAAGCAATCTGTACAAACTGACGATTACTGTTACTTCGACCCCAAGCAGTTGAAGCATTCAGAACAGACTCCAAAGAATCGAACAGTATTCCAAGAAGCTATAGTTTTCATTGTTGGAGGTGGCAATTATATTGAATACCAGAATTTGATGGATTATGTAAAGGTATGTATATTAACTGGCTGTACATACATACAATAAATCGTTGTTATGGTTTTCCTAAGACTTACTAGAACTAGAGCGGTACTTTTCTGCGCTCACCAAATATGAAACTTGTCCGAAACCGATCCTGGGTGTTTTCAGTCAAGAGATAAAATATTGCTTTAACGTGAAAAATATCACTGCCGACTGATTTCCATTTTTCAGTTTCTATTTTAGACTAAGTTCTTTGATTTTTATGAGAAGTATTTGATTTCGTAACTATAATTCTACGATTCCTTTTAGTTGTCCATTCCTCATCTCTATTCTTTGACTCTCTACATTATGGGCTGTATTTTTTACTCTAGCTTTTTTCTAATTCTATTCTCTAATATTTTTGAGTCCCATCCTTCGACTTGCGGGTTTCAACTCCCAATATCTCACTTTAATTTTTTTAATTTTAATTTTCTATTTTTCACTCACTTTTAATTTCTGGTTTTCAAAATTTTTCAACTCATTTGTTGATTTCTGATCTTGTACTCCCCTTACTTCACTTTTTGCTCTCTAAAATCTGCCTCACAAGATCTAATTTTTCATGTTTCTACTCCCATTCTTTTATTACATTCTGAGTAGAAATCACGACATTAAAATTTATATTACATTTTATAATTTCAGCAAAAAACTGGAGGTGGTACAAATAAACGAATCGTGTATGGGTCAACCACACTAACAAATGCTCGGCAATTCCTAAAACAATTGTCTCTTCTGGGTCAAGAGGCGCACTAATAATTTGTATAAAAAGATATCTATTTTTTTCACACGCATCAATTTTTGCATCAGATGCATTTTTTCACATGTTTAGTTTGTAACATTGTTGAATGTATGTATGTTTGTTCACCAATTTGGATATTTATTTGATAAAATCATCTAAAGATTTAATTTGATGGTGTATAATGTAGAAACTGAAAATCTAGAGAAAATTCTTTAAATTGTTACTTTAGTAATAAACATTAACATTCTAAATAATAATTTTTACAATTTAATATTTATTCAACATTCTTAGGTTTAGGGGGCAATATTGTACGTCCTAACATATCTACTTTTTTTAATTTAGGTGTTGACTCTTGGTCAGAATCTGAACTACAGTCACTATCGCTCGAATCATCATAAAAACCAAGTCCTGGTAATATTCCTACACATTTTAAAGCACTAGTTAGCATACAATTTTCTGAAGTCGGCTGAACTTCCTCACTGCTATTTTCCTTTAATTGCTTTTCTTGTGTACCTTCTGTTTTTTTCTCCTCAGTTTCTGATAATTTCCTCTTTGTTCCATGGGGAGAAGAAACTGAACAGAAGATCAATTTGTGAATGTACTTTTATCAGACATCAGCGAATTGTTTTTTTATGTCAAATATTCATAGGATCATTTTACTCACCACTTTCAGTTTTAGCCGATTTTTTCACTACTCCAGCAAGTAATTTCAACTGGGAATTTTTGCTATAAATTGTGAGAAATTATTTATTTTGCTTAGGAAAAAAGGATTTATATAAAGTGGAAAATTACCTAGAAGTGGTGGACTTGCTAGGTATCTGAGGTTGTTTCAATTCTTGTTTCAACCTTTCATCCAGAGACTTTTCTTGCAGAGATGCAACTTTTGCTTTGAATTCTCTCATTTCTTTTTCTTCTTCTATATTTTTTTTACGTTCTTCTTCCATTTTTGTCCTATCAACTAAGTCAAGAAATTCCACTTCGTCGTCATCAAGACCTTTGATCATATTCTCTGGAAAATATCATTGAATCTTACAATTACAAATTTCATCAATCTAGTTTGATATGAAAACATTGAATCTCTGATAAAAATTATACAGATCAAAATGAATTATGAATAGGATCAATACTAAATTTCAAATCAGAAACCAAGAGAAAATGTTTACATGAAAGAAAAAATAGACAACATACTGAGTTTGTGTGCCTCTTCATATTCAGAATCTCTTTTGTTCTTTTGTTCCTGTAACCTGTCGAAAAGACATCTTGGATCGTAAACTTCCTCAGGTGCCTCTGCACATAAAATGACAAACCAAATGATATTACAATCACGAATCGAGATACCAAAAGTACAATCTACTCCAATTTGTATCAATGAAATACTCGACCCTAACCTAGAGGTTGATCAGCTGTTCTTACTCTTTCCCATTCTTCTTGGCGAAGTTTTCGTTGTTCAGCTAATTTAGTCTCCGAAATGAATCCCGAGCTCATTTTCGTGAACTGGGAATGAAATTCAACGAAAAAAGTCTCAAATTTTATAATATTCTAAACTGTTCCACTCACAAAAACTCCACAAGGGAGTCTCGATTGACTTTTTCCGGCACAAGCGCGGCACTATATCTAAACACTTTTTGACAGCATTCCTCAGTAAATACCTAATCACCTACCGATAATGTAACAAATACAGAACGTCTTTATTCGTTTATATAAATATACAATTTTCTTCAAGCACAATTCGGGTGATTGTTATGTATTTTTTTATTTCTGACGTTCCACGATACTGCTGGGTACTCTTCTGCACTGCAGTTTGTAATGGTCTGCAACTTAGTCCTGGAGCTAGCCCCCTTCCCGTTGGCCAGAGGAGGTCCCCGGTAGATAGATAGTGAATCTTATGTACTTTTTTCCGTAGAATCCGAATTTGTCGGTTTGAAGTCTGTAAAACTGGTACAATTTGTTTAAACCGCGATTGTTTAAACAAATAAGAAAATAACACTTTTTTGGTTCGGAAAAATTTTTTTCTTAAAATTTGGCTCATTTCAAGAAGAAAAGTTTTCATGCACTATGCATGAATAATGCTTGTATCTAAAGTTATAAATTATCACAAGTTGAAAAATACCACTTTTTGGTGGTCTTTGTTGCTCTGCCATGGCAACAACAATAGAATATTTAAGAATCTGAAGGTGTTTTCTAATGCAGCTTTTAACGTAGAATCCGAATATGAACTTGGTTTTCCCAAAAAACAGCGAGAAAAACCGAATAATCAAATGATTCACCTTGCCATGTTTTAGCTCATTATACGCTTGATTCCCGGTACTGGGCTAATGCACTGAATATCTTACCCATGGGCTAATTATGAATAAACGAATGTTCTCTTATGTACTTTTTCCCGTAGAATCCGAATTTGTCGGTTTGTAGTCTGTAAAAACCATACAATTTGTTTAAAACACGATTGTTTAAACAAATAGTAAAATAACACTCTTTTGGTTCGGGAAAAATTTTTTTCTTAAAATTTAGCTCATTTTAAGAAGAAAAGTTCTTATGCACTATGCATGAATAATGCTTGTATCTAAAGTTATAAATTATCACAAGTTGAAAAATACCACTTTTCGGTGGTCTTTGTTGCTCTGCCATGGCAACAACAATAAAATATTCATGAATCTGAAGGTGTTTTCTAATGCAGTTTTCAATGTAGAATCCAAATATAAACTTGGTTTCTCCAAAAACAGCGAGGAAAGCCGAATAATCAATGATCCATCTTGCCATGTTTTAGCTCATTATCGCTTGACTCCCGCTACTGGACTAATGCACTGAATATCATACCCATGGGCTAATTATGAATAAACGAATGTTTTCTTATGTACTTTTTTCCGTAGAATCCGAATTTGTCGGTTTGAAGTCTGTAAAAGCCATACAAATTGTTTAAAACACGATTATTTAAACAAATTAGAAAATAACACTTTTTTGGTTCGGAAAAAAATTTTTTCTTTAAATTTAGCTCAGTTTAAGAAGAAAACTTCCTATGCACTATCCATGAATAATGTTCATATCGAAAGTTATTAATTATTTTATGTTTTAGAAAAAACATCTCGGCAATTTTTGTTGCTTTACAGCTGTCGTGTAAAAAAAAAAAAAAAAATTTTGGCTATGAGGTTCGGGATGATTTACTTTTGCCTGAAAAGCCAAAGATTTTGATACCATCGACTGATGAATTTGTCCCTGGATGTACTTGCCGCGTATGTGTACGTACCCAAATATCATGCTGCTCATTTTGTGAATGTAAAAAAAAGAATTCGTGTCAAAATAAGTTTGCCCCGCAGATTTGAATATTCTTTCTTCATGTTAAAATGAATGGAGTTAAAATTAACAGTACTTCTGTTCATGAATTGTCCAAAACGATTCAGACAAAACATTCAACCTGTATATACTGGTATTCTCTATCTATGCCAGCTCTAGAGCAATAAAAAACGCCGAGAGAAGTGGTATTTTTTGATTTGAATTAATTTATAACTTTAATGTAAGCATTCTCCAACAATAGTGCATGTGTACTTTCTTCTCTCTATGAGCTCAATTTTGAAAAAAAAATTCTGAACAAAACCTAGTTAGTTTATTATTTGCTTAAACAATTGCATTCTAGACCAATTGTACCACTTTTAAAGACTTCTAAGTAACAAATTCGGATTTTACGGGATAAAATATATGAAAAAAAACATTCGTTTATTCATAATTAGCCCATGGGTATGATATTCAGTGCATTAGTCCAGTAGCGGGAGTCAAGCGATAATGAGCTAAAACATGGCAAGATGGATCATTGATTATTCGGCTTTCCTCGCTGTTTTTGGAGAAACCAAGTTTATATTTGGATTCTACATTGAAAACTGCATTAGAAAACACCTTCAGATTCATGAATATTTTATTGTTGTTGCCATGGCAGAGCAACAAAGACCACCGAAAAGTGGTATTTTTCAACTTGTGATAATTTATAACTTTAGATACAAGCATTATTCATGCATAGTGCATAAGAACTTTTCTTCTTAAAATGAGCTAAATTTTAAGAAAAAAATTTTTCCCGAACCAAAAGAGTGTTATTTTACTATTTGTTTAAACAATCGTGTTTTAAACAAATTGTATGGTTTTTACAGACTACAAACCGACAAATTCGGATTCTACGGGAAAAAGTACATAAGAGAACATTCGTTTATTCATAATTAGCCCATGGGTAAGATATTCAGTGCATTAGCCCAGTACCGGGAATCAAGCGTATAATGAGCTAAAACATGGCAAGATGGATCATTGATTATTCGGCTTTCCTCGCTGTTTTTGGAGAAACCAAGTTTATATTTGGATTCTACATTGAAAACTGCATTAGAAAACACCTTCAGATTCATGAATATTTTATTGTTGTTGCCATGGCAGAGCAACAAAGACTACCGAAAAGTGTTATTTTCAACTTGAGATAATTTATAACTTTAGATACAAGCATTATTCATGGATAGTGCATTGAAACTTTTTTTCTTAAAATGAGCTAAATTTTAAGAAAAAAATTTTTCCCGAACCAAAAAAGTGTTATATTGCTATTTGTTTAAACAATCGTGTTTTAAACAAATTGTATGGCTTTTACAGACTTCAAACCGACAAATTCGGATTCTACGGGAAAAAGTACATGAGAAAACATTCGTTTATCCATAATTAGCCCATGGGTAAGATATTCAGTGCATTAGTCCAGTACCGGGAGTCAAGCGTATAATGAGCTAAAACATGGCAAGGTGAATCATTTGATTATTCGGTTTTTCTCGCTGTTTTTTGGGAAAACCAAGTTCATATTCGGATTCTACGTTAAAAAACTGCATTAGAAAACACCTTCAGATTCTTAAATATTCTATTGTTGTTGCCATGGCAGAGCAACAAAGACCACCGAAAAGTGGTATTTTTCAACTTGTGATAATTTATAACTTTAGATACAAGCATTATTCATGCATAGTGCATAAAAACTTTTCTTCTTGAAATGAGCCAAATTTTGAGAAAAAAATTTTTCCGAACCAAAAAAGTGTTATTTTCTTATTTGTTTAAACAATCGCGGTTTAAACAAATTGTACCAGTTTTACAGACTTCAAACCAACAAATTCGGATTCTACGGAAAAAAATACATAAGATTAACTATCTATCTACCGGGGACCTCCTCTGGCCAACGGGAAGGGGGCTAGCTCCAGGACTAACTCTGCACTGCGCTGTGCCCAATAGCCGTATCGGTATAATACACCTATATATGTATGTAGTACCTACTTATACCTGTATACCTATATACGTATACACACGTCAACATTGTATATATGTGTATGTGTAATGTTTACTTTTGAATCGCTATACATAACCTGGAATCTCATCATCCGTCATTTTATCTCTTGTATAAAATAGAACATTCTAATTGAGTTTGGGTAGTGAGAAAAATACAAAAATATATGTTTGAGTTTGTGAACAATAGGGAATATCTTTCAATTGTTCTGTTGAAATTAATTCGAGATGATTTCTCATATATTAAGAATCATTACTTGCACCAGTAGTTTTTTTTACACATTTTATGTTCTTTGCCTTTTAACTTATTTTCTATCAAAACCTATTGAATATGACGACAGTCATTCAGAACAAGGTGAATCTTGGAATGAAAATATATAATTGCTAATGTAGTTCTATTTTAATTGATGACTATTAACGTTTTTATAGAGGGAGAAAGTATAATTCGTAAGACTTCATGGTCTCTACTCGTAAACACAAGCCTACTCAGTGCCTTTATTCTGCAACATTCTGTGATGGCTAGTGACTTTATAAAAAATATCTATTACAAACTGAAAATTGAAGACATTGAACGCAGTATTTACAATGCTAGTAGTGCACTTGTATTACATTTCCTGATTTCTGAATGGCAGCACACTCCATGGGCATCCGTTTGGAATTTCACTTCACCACAGTCCAATAAAATATGGATAGTCACCATAGCTTTTCAAATAATTGGCTGGTTTAGTGTGTACAGTGCTTGTATGATGATGGACATATCAGATCTAGCTGGTCTCAAACAAGTGTATTACAAAATCTCAAATAGACCCAATCCAATCACAATGAAATCTCGCGAGCTCCAAAGATACTTCATGCATATGAGGCATCCAAGTTTAATTGGATTCTTGGTAATATTTTGGGTTTACCCGCTAATGAGGTAATTATTTCAAATCAAAAATAATTAACTATTAAATTTGTAGAATAAGTAGAATCATATTGAGTAAAACACTATTTTTTTTTGCAGTGTTGATAGATTGCTCCTTGCTTCTCTTCTATCTATTTACATGGTGCTGATGTGGACCATCGATGAGGACGACTACAACTACCATTCTCTTATAATTGCAAGAAAACAAAGAGAATTGAGCAACAAAAATTTCTAAAAGACAAAAATTGTTCTTTTTTTGGTATTATTTATTAGATAGATGAGTCAAACTCACTATCGGTAGAATTGCTTTTCTGTTCAAATTATGCCATTTTGTCAGTGTGATATTAACCATAAGAGAATAGATATTAATGGAGAAATATGTTTGGAATATTTTATTTGATTTATTGGAATTAAGATCTTATAACAACATATCTACTTAATGATAAATTTATTTGTACTTTGCTTAAACTAAATAGATTTTCATAAAGACTCTTGAGTTAATTAATCATGTTTCAATTTGTTACTTGAATAAGCAGAGCTGTTCCTTTAAGAATCCAATATGATTGTGGTCTTGCAGAAGAAAGTAATACTGGCATGACAAAGTTTGTGCTATGTCCAGTAGTTGAAAGTACTCCTGCACGAATGCTTGTTTTATACAATGGTGCTACATATCTTGTATCATTTGCTGGCAAAGCAAGTACAGGCACAACATGTATGGCTGGCAGTGGTGGATTCATTTCACCCTTATTAGCATCCACAAGAATTTGGAATTTAGGATCCCATCGACCAGCATCGATAAATAGGCCATGGATCAATACACCATCTTCTTGAGTTTGTAAAGTCTTGTAATTACTAGGTGCCTAATAATGAAAATTTTTTCATAAGTATCTGGAAATTTCAAATTTATTTTTTACTATTTACAATACTGATATCTCATACATCTTTGAGCGTTATTCTGTGTGCCATTTCAATTTCATCTTGATCAATAACTACATCTGTGACTTTGAAATCTAATTTCAAGTGATCAATAGGAATATTATATTTCCTAGCATGCGTTTGTAACATGCCTGTTATGAATCCTTGTGGAAATGATAAACCAGATATCCAATATGAAATGGGTTGTTTGTCAGTCAACCAAGTCTATAAATTAAAAGAAAATCGCTATTTGAGTTTTTACTGTTTAGATAGCTTTTTTCAAGAGACAATCTATACCTGTATAAAATCAATTCTCAGCTCTAAATCTCTTATCCAACTTCCTAAACTTTTCAACGAGGGGTAAACATTCATACTATGCCATATTTGAGGAACCTTTAGGAGAATGAGAATAAAAAGAAGGTTTGTTTAGCAGTTTTGTAAATATTCTTGTGTATAATAACATAAAATGATTATATTTCTCACTACAACGTACTTGATTATTGACAAGTGATTTAAAAACATTTTCAAGTTCTTCAGACATAACAACAAATCCTTTGATGGCACGTTGCAAATTTTCCATCGATGAATGGATTTTTGTGAGTAATATATTATACCTTTCCACTTCATGCAATAAGACAACGGTAAGAGATTGAAGACGACCGGCACTATCTTTCTGCAATGAAATTGACGATTGAATTTTCCACAAGATGATAATTTCAATCAAGAGTTCAGTAATAGCTTTACCTTCAAATGTTTAGGGTTACAGGTATCGATATCTATTTTCAAAGCTATCTTTTCCATTATTGACTCTGCCAATTCATATGCGATTTCCGAATCCGAACGTCCTGTATGGCTGATTCCTACTCTCGGCTGAACTTCCATGATTGTTTCCACCATCGTTTTGGATTCTTTCAACTGGAACAGTTAGAATTTTGTCGAAATGATCCAATGAAAAAAAATCGAATTCATTCATGCAAATGTATGTGTTTTCAATTGACGGAGATGAACTGAACGCATATAAATAAAAAGCCTGAAACGTACCTGAAACGCTATATTTGCATTCTCATGCATTCCAAATATTTCCGGATCTTCCAATATCGGGAATTTCGCTATGAACTCCCGAAATTCTCCAAGACTCTCGTAATTCGGGCAATAATACATTCCAGATGGAGAATACTTGTAATCTGTTATTTCATATTAATAAATATTTGATAGAATCGTGGGTTTCTTTTAAACGGTATTCCATTGAAAATACCTGGATTCAAAGTTTTAGGAGAGAAAAATCCTTCGAGGATAGTTTTCAAACAACGCAAATCCCAGTTGTCAGTGATCCTGCCTCCATATGTGATTTCACCTACGAAATATTCACAATCAAACATTTGTTCAAGAAAACTGTATCCGAGTATTTTACATTTTCCCGATGAAAATTTTGGCTTCTTTACCTGTTGTATAAATTAAAGCATCCCAAGGTATTACTTCGTCGACGCAGAACATTTTCAAATTCAGTAAACAGCAGTCTCTATCGCTGTCACTGAATTCATAAACAATGTTCCACCCCAGTGGGCCGAATTTCTTCCTTTCTTGAATAATGGCATGGAAGAAGCACACGCCAAAAATCATCCTTCTCCATTTATCACCCAAGTCTATTCAGAAATTGAAAAAATAGCAAAGAATTGGTTAATTTATATTCTAGATAACTAAATTGAATACGTTTTATACTTGGAAATTATTTCACTGATTCGAAAAGGTTGTCAACTCTGGGTGAGCAATCAAGGTGAAGCTTTGGCCAACATGATTTTTGGCGATCTCAATTTGGACCCATTTAGTCTAACGTTTCGTTTTCTCGAAGATATTCATAAATCATTACTGATTTTGAGTGAATAGTATATCTATATTGCTGTTCTTCTGTGTATACTGATATACTGTAAATGCATGGAATTGAAAATAATTGGGAGGATATCTCCGAGAAATTGAAACGTTAGACTGAAAGGATGTGTACATGGTGTATTTGGGGTACGCGAAAAGCGATTCGTAAAGTTTTGTTATAATTGATCACCCAAAGTTGATATTCTCCCTAATGAGTATAAAAAAGTTTATGCGCATTTTCATTGTATTAAAAGTGATACTTTTAATTTGTGAACAAAAATGCACTGGAACACATTGTATAATAGATTTCTACGAGACCTATAGCTACGATTCTCCTTTCGAAAAATGTCGAAACTTCAGTACTGAAAGAATGCAATTGATCGATAATGCCCAACTCGAATCAACAACACCTCGAGGACTTTACATATGCGCCAAATAATTTGTTTGCGCGCATACGCCGCAAGCTGCACAAGGGAGGAGAGGAGGGGAAAAAAAGTATCCACCTGTATTTTGGAAGAACTCGTCGGTGATCTCGAAGAAGGCCCTGTTGAGGTTGGCCTTGATGCCCTTGGGCGGCTCGTTGGTCACCTTCACCGAGTTCTGCAGTACGGAAACGGGAAAAGCGGCGCTGGGCATCGAGCTGAGGAACAGCCGAAACTCGTCGTTCACCGCCTGCTGATTCTCCGCGATCTCGACCACGAGGCTCTCCATCGTCAGCATCCACGAGGTCGCCAGGTGGCAGTTCTGCAGGAACACCCACGAGCCCTCCACGCAGCCCTTACGAATCAGGCTCTCGGCTATGGGGCCTTGGCCCTGGCCAAGCGATATCGAGTCGAATCTGCGCGATTTGACAATTGCGAATTACTGCGGTACTGTATAAACCCGTCAGGTGCGAGTTCGCGTGTCCATGCAATGATCGTTTATCAAGTTTTGTCGCGGGACAATTATTGGAATCCAAAAGATACAGCCCTTCGTGTCATGGGATTTTGATGCGTGGGCGAATGAGAGATGTTGAGAAAATGGGTGTCTTTTGTATTGGCTCGAATTTTCATCAAATCGGGGAATAAAGTCCATGCGATCTAATAATTTTTTTCACTGGCTATTACGTGTGAATCGAAGAATAACATGCGTGAACTTACCTATCACTATATCCCATTTCATGGGCGAACTTGAGAAAGCCGCTGAAGGGATCCGAACCGGTGCTCAGTACGAACACCAATGGTGTCCCTCTCGACGTGTCGCGGAATCTTCAACCAAACAAGAAGCGTGTTTTTAATCTCCATTGACAATACAACGCCAAGAATCGATTTATTTCGAGGATATTCGATTCAAATGTATTCGCAAATTTGCTTACAGGTCTTGTAGAGTAATCAACGGGGATTCCACGAATCGTTGGCCCATATTCTTTTTCACGAATGCGGTGATACCGAAGGTCAATTTTTCTTCTTTTAGCGCTTTAAGCAACATCAACTTCTCCATATCCGACAGCATCGAATTCCAATCGTATTGAGCCTTTGCCTTGTTATCGGGGAGAATGTTGATTTCCTAATTTCAAATCATTAAACGTTGGGGTGAGCATCCGAGAACTAATAACAGTGAGAGTCGTTGAATGGAAACAAATACTTCTTCGTAATATTCAATGTTGAATTTGATCTTTTTAAACATGTCAGTAAGAAGTAAGTTGAAACTTTTGTACTTCGTAGCCAAGTAATTTACTGACTGCCACATGGTATCGGTTAGGGTAACATAATCTGGTTTCTTTTCCTGGATCACAAAAACATACATTCATGCAAATTGGATCGTAAGATCATCAAGTATTAGACTGAACATTTGTAGGAATTGCAAAATAAAAAAAATTACAATTGAGTACACAAATCAAAAGATGTTGTTATACGTTTTTGGGGGATTATCTTGATAATCACAAATTCCAACTTGATTATTTTCGAATGATATTTATAACATTTACCGTTTTCATTGGCTCAGGTCCACGAAGAAGGAAATTCCACTGCGAATATTTAAGTATTCTAGCATCCAAATATATTGCGATATTCATCATGAAGCTGAACACAATTTTATGCTTCTCGAACAATCCCCGAGATACCATTATGTTCACCGTTAATGTTATTTCAGTGAGAAGAATTTCCAACCGCGTCGGAAGATCGGGTGACTGTTGACTATTTTCTATCACATTGTTGAAGATCTGAAATTTTTTTGAACAATCAAGCTGGATTCGAAAACTATTTCTCAAATTGAGATAGTATAAAAAATGTAAGATTGACTTTTGATTGTCGATGCAAAATTGTGTATTGCAAAATTTACTGATCCTGCCCTGTCGAAAATAACGAGCCTAGATTCCAGGTGGATTTGGACTAGATTCCAGGTGGATTTAAGCTGGATTCCAGGTGGATTCAGCCTGGATTCCAGGTAGATTCAGCCTGGATTCCAGGTGGATTTGGGCTGGGTTCCAGGTGGATTTTGAGATTCAACCAGAGAGGTCCTGGGGATAATATCCGGGTGGATTTTGGGAAAATCCAGGTGGATTTTGGAAGAATCCAGGTGGATTTTGGAAGAATCCAGGTGGATTTTCGGAATGAACGAGCCAGGTCCTGGAAATAATCCTGATGGCTTTTGAGATAATCCAGGTGGATTTTGAGAGAATCCAGGTGGATTCTAGAAGAATCCAGGTGGAATTTCGGGATCAATGAGCCAGGTCCTGGGAATAATCCGGCTGGATTTTGGGTCAATCCAGCTGGATTTTGAGGAAATCCAGGTGGATTCTGGAAGAATCCAAGTGGATTTTCGGGACCTTGCTCGTTGATCCCGAAATTCCACCTAGATTCTGCCGGAATCCACCTGGATTGTCCCAAAATCCAGCTGGATTGTCCCAAAATCCAGCCGGATTATTCCCAGGACCTGGCTCGTTGATCCCGAAAATCCACCTGGATTTCTTCAAAATCCACCTGGATTGTCCCAAAATCCAACCGGATTATTCCCAGGACCTGGCTCATTGATCCCGAAATTCCACCTGAATTCTTCTGCAATCCACCTGGATTCTCTCAAAATCCACCTGGATTATCTCGAAAGCCATCAGGATTATTCCCAGGACCTGGCTCGTTCATTCCGAAAATCCACCTGGATTTTCCCAAAATCCACCTGGATTATCTCAAAAGACATCAGGAATATTTCCAGGACCTGGCTCGTATATTGCGAAAATCCACCTGGATTCTTTCAAAATTCACCTGGATTTTCCCAAAATCCACCCGGATATTATCCCCAGGACCTCTCTGGTTGAATCTCAAAATCCACCTGGAACCCAGCCCAAATCCACCTGGAATCTAGTCCAAATCCACCTGGAATCCAGGCTCGTTATTTTCGACAGGGTGCATAACAATACCATAATGATATCGCAACTACTTCGAATCTAAATGTACCTGATTGAAGAACTTGAGCGAAAACTGGTACATGGGATCAATGCTGGCGAGGTTCGCGACGACAAAGTAGAGGACGGATCCTCTGGTAGCGACGACCCTATACTTCTCACGGGCAACCGAAATTTCTTCCTCGGTAGCCTCGCTCTCGACGAGACGCGTTGCAATTATCGCCGATGTCTCTTTGCTCTCGTTCAAGGTCTCGATCAGCTCCTCGTTGTCGAGGATGTTACCCTCCGAACCGAATAGCAGAGACAGAATCCGGTCCTCGATACTTTTCAGCTGCGACTTGTCCGCGTTTATCTGAGCTATCAGCTCGTTGCGCATCTGCTCGAACTCCGGTTTTTCTAAACGCACTACGTCTCTGCGAAATTAAATTACCTTTGGTAGTTTGGCTTATAATCGCGCCTTTTTGTTCATGGGAGTAGTGTAAGGGGTAGCATAGCGAGGACGGTGCTGACGTCACGCGCAGGTGATCGTGGTATTCAGTGGAGCCTGTGGATACAATCGTTGAATCAATTAGGCAGCAAAGGTCAAACGCTTTTCAACGCCCGATCGATCGGCAAACGGCTGAACTTCGCGAGCTTGAAAGCGAAGAAGAGCGATCACGACGTATCACTGCGGAGCAACCCGAAAGAGCAATTATAGCCCAAGAACGGTCAAACTTGATTGGGGGAACATAATCGCATCTTCTCCAAACACATTGTTAGAAATACGCCTATATACAGAGCTCATGTACCTGAGGGTCGCGCCCCTCTTTCTCTCTCCCCGTGTGGGCCCCCTCGGGCCAGTCAGTCTAGCGCTGACCGCCGCTTTGAGTGCCCATGTGTCTACAAACGATTTGACACGACGCGCTGAATAAACTTTGTTTTACCTAACCGTGTGTATTGTTATTTTGTCCACCTACATTCATCCATCAGGTTATCGGCCCAGCACGCTTCCACTGTGCGCTAAATTATAAGTGACATAACATAGTGGAATAAACAGTGTAGTGAAGTGACGCAAACACATGCACGCGTTATACTACATCATCGAATGCAGCCGGAACATCCCATTCGAATTCTCCATCACACATGGTCTCTGCGCATTCGTTGCAAGATAGTTTGCAATGCGTTTGATAACTTGGCACAATACACGATGACTGTTTCTCTCCATTTTTATCAAATACACTGTACACTAATACACGTACGAGAAAAGAATAAGGGCTGCAGTGGCCGAAAGCTAGTGCTACTGTGAAGTTTCTAGCCCTAGTCCTTTTTGACTATCGCGATCGCTCTCTCTCTTCGACTCTCATTCTCGAACTGCGGACATTGTCTGTAACTGTGTATTCCAAATGCGCATTGTTATGGAACACCACTGAAAGCTTGGAAGCCGAAAGAAGAGAGTTTAGAGAAATACAGATGTTACAGACAAATCGCTGTATAGAAACTCGTGACCTCCAACAATCAATTACCATTGCGCGCGCGAGTCCGGCCAAACGACTCCGCGTCTCCACAGGGGAGTCCCCTCGAGACGGAGCTCGATTGTATCAAAGAGCCCTGAAAACGATATGTGTATTTTCTGTGAAGCATACACCCCAGTTTTTTCTCGAGAGAAAAGCGGAAACCATGTCACGGGCCTTCAACCCCGTGTTAAGTGATTTTATGTCTTTTCATACACTACTACAGCAAGGCAGGCCCCGCGGGTGTGCAGGAAACTCACCCACTGTCATTGTAGAAGTCTGTTGCACGTTTCACACAAGGTTCATACACACGACAAGGTAACATAGCTAGAACGAGCATTGTCTTTGGTGTTTCGAGAAAACATTTCTCTTGGCTATTAGGAGCTATCGCCGAATAGTTTGGGCCTTGGAAAATCAGTTGAAACCCAGGTCAACATATACACCGGTTTCGGAATTTTTGCCGTAAATATGGCTGACTACAACAGTTTTGATGAACTATTCGCGGATATTTTCGATAGCCATTCGGATATTGACGAACAGGAAAGTGCTATTATTTCCTCAGACTTAAACAGTGCAGTGTCAGTGGCCAACAATACTTTGGGCGTGAACAGTGGCCAGTGTGTAGAAGGGCCACAATACTCAAATACAGTTATCAACTCTGCAGTAAATGGATTCTGTAACTATAATTATAATTATAATGTTAATTATAATTATTTCAACAACTGCGCACAAACACAGAATCTAGTAGCAGTGAAGTAAACAACATAAGCAGCGATGAGCCGCAAAGGCCTGATTACTGCTTCACGTCCGCCACGACCGCCATCGATACATCGCCTACAATTGCAAGCATCCCAACCATCACGAACCCGAGCACCATGCCATGCTTAAAGCGCAAAGCTGAAGAAAATGAAAGTGCAAGTGTAAAAGTTCGGAAGAATGAGCCGCCGAATGTGCTATCAGAAACACCGGCGAGCTTATTCATGCGTGAAATTAGAGGAAAAATTGAAACATACAAAGAACGAGCTAAATATCTAGAAATGAAATGTATAGACGATTTTTTCATTGCAAATACGCTGCCGAAAGTAGGGACGCGAACATGGCGAAAAATCTCTGAAGCGTACGCCGAAATAGATCCGTCGGGTATCGCCGAGCGACTACCCGCCGCGGAACAGAGTCAAAAATTTGGCTTAATAGATTTCTTCTCAAGATCATCTTTTGAGGTGATAGAAGCAAATATGATCGTGATGCAGTTGAGTGCTGCATTTTCAAGAATGAACTACATAACTTTCGAGAAGCGGAAGAAAAGTATTACCATAAAAGAAGTTGCTTCGTGGATTCATATCTACAAAATATTGAGAGCCAATATGAAAAATACTGAAATCGTCCGTGCTGTCGCTGAGCGAAAACGATTTCTTCGCCAAGTTAAAGATTCAGAGGAGCCCCGTCATCGCAGCTGATGTACAGCTTGTGATGGTAGATAATTTAGATTATGAGGCGCCATTCCTCCTATATTTCGCCTTGCAGGCGATAAACAAAATCACTGCATAGTAAGTACCTATTTTATAATAATTTTCATGTATATTAATATAATTAATTGAATTAAATTTTTTTTGTTAACAGTCTAGCCATGTTCAGCATGCGCAGACTAACAGAGGCTAACTATTCAAGACAATTTAGGAACGGTAGCCTTTCTACAAAGATTATACTGGTCTACGAATAGACGAAGCAGCCAGGTAGACGATAATCAAATGGAAAATTCTTTTAAATTTCCTTTTGGGGATCCAAACTTCCAAGCGTTTGTAAATCAAACGTGTTACAAGGAAGTTATGGAGAAAATATTAACAACGGTTTTAAATGAAGTTGATTATTAACAAAATTGTAAAATAGATTATCCGACAAGATCATGTAAATGTCTGTATCAATTTTCTATTCTTCATTTCATACACACGGCAATTCACGAATTTATTTATAAACATGAAATTAATATGCATAAACTAGAAATTGTTTATAAATAGTTATAAACAAATAATTGTTCAGCCATTCATGTTTCTCAGCCCCGACCGAGGTGGCCTTTCGGGTTGCACTACCCTACACCGACAGCGAAGATAAGATGTCGGACAGTTCGTCAAAATCATCTGACACCTCGATAAGCCGGAGATCGGACTCGACGATACCCAGTTCTTATCTCGATTCCGACTCGGAAGTCGAGATCATAAAGGAAATTTGGGGGGCACCAGCCAGCCCGGATCCACCCTCATCCCGGTCCGAATCCGAGGTTATTTAACTATCTGCCTTGCCCTAAGTCAGCCTTATGTTCCCCGATACTCATTGAGTGGAGAAGGAACTGAGAGAATGCCAAAATGTATGCTTTCTTCTTACAGATACCCTCGCATGTAATTAAAATAAGTATTTATATGTCTATATGAATACATATAAATACACATTTATATGTATTCAAGTGACCAGCCAAAAGAAACAATATTTCAATCATAAAACATAATTGTTTCAGAGTACAAGTAATCTCAAAAAGACTTACGCTAATAGCTGGTCTTCTAATCCACTCGGGGTGACAGTAAAATTAACAATCGTAACTTTAATACAGATTTCAGGCAAATAATGGGGATTGGCCATCTTCGTAGTGACGTACAGGCGGAAATTCGCATCATACTCCACATCGTTGTCACCTAAACGAATTAACGTCCTTCCGGCCTGTTCACAAGAAAAGAGATTAGCTGATCAATCTCCCCTAAAAACTTCAACCGTGAAATGTGAATGTCAGATAAAATTACTAACTATAACAGGCCATATTTACCTGAACGAAGGTTTGCTTCAATAAAATTGGCTCTAAACTTGGGTCTAATTGTTCTCCCACTTCTTGTAGTAAGAAAGGAGCCCCAGTTCTGATGCAGGCTTCCACGATCCTCATGAAGTTTGGATCGGTCATTTTACAAACTTTCAACTGATTCTCTTGTTCCATACTTCGGATCCAACGATTCGCCTTCATTGAAAGAATCAATTACAGTGCTCAACAGATTCAATTTTTCAACAGATTCGATTGCTCAAATTATTCCGTTATACAACGTAATACGACCAAAAGAGCCATTGAATAATCATTCATATTAAATACTCAAATCGCGAGTAACGCCAAAGTACAAGCGTACCGTTCCTGAAAAGCCTATATCTCGAGTCTCAATCGATCGAGCCAGTCCGAGTTGTGACGACGAAGTACATTCAGACGAAGGTTTTTCAGCTATTTTTGCAATTATACAGGTTCTAATATACGAGAAAACATGAGTATACTGAAACCAGCTCACAGGTGATGAAGTGAGTAATTATTGTGACGTTTATATCTACGTTGAACAATTGGAATGATTTTGAAAAATCGAGTGGTTGAAAAAAAACACATTTTTCCGATGAGAAATCACTTTGCGAAGAACATTACACAAGGTGTGTTATGTTGGAAAAAGATGATTCGGTGTGATGAGGTTAATTACGAGTTTTGACATCAGAAAAGCACTGTGTCGACTAAGTTCGATGTCTGTCCCAATACGCCTATGTAACGATATAGGGTAGAAAAAGTATTTGAAACTTACGACGAACTCCGAGTCTAACGAAACACAAATGAGCCCTTGGTACATCTTACTCGTTCGAGAGTTCACTGGTGAGTGAGGCAACGCAGTCGAACGCAGATGCCCCTCTCCGTCCAACTACCTGGGTGCTATCGAATTAGCGACCCTCCCCCCCTTCCACTCCCCACTCTTAATGGTTACGCTCATTAACTTCAATCGTTCCTACATACCTGGATCGTACATATGTAATCCAGTAGAAACCATGGTTTCTCAGGTAGGCAAACTTTGGAAACACATTTGGAGCGGACAATAGAAGTATTAAGAAATGATTTTACCCCCGGGTCAGGTACGCGATACATACAGCTGTACAGAATAACGTTTTGATTTTCCTGGGATTATCGGTCAACGAGTTTATGGTTGTTTACTGACATATATGCATATCCATGCGAATATAAAATATAACTCTTCGTTAAATGCATGTGAACATAAATAATTAACAGAATATCCGTGGAAAATCCAAACATTAGCCTGCATAACTATATACATCACGTGTTTGGGTATGTATTAATTCATTCGTAAGAATTGCATAACAAATAAATTCTACAAGTAACTTTGAACGAGTAACTCAAGTAATTGCGATGCGAGTGTAAAATCACTGTATAGAGATAAATGAATTATTGAGTCGAACTGCAGTTAATTTTTCATGTAATCAAAGTGAATTTTCACATTTGTTCTACGAGTTTTCATAGCGAACACATTTACAAAAAATCCGCAGTAAATTGTTGGTATGAAAACTCATGAAATAAAAGTGAAAATTCACTTGTATTATATGCGAAATTAACTGCAGTTTTATCAAAAATTTATACACCTTCATACAGTGATTTTTCGCTCCCACATACTAATTTTTCACTATAGAACTCGCGTTGCTGCGGTACTTCTTCCCTCAACAGATTCTCCGCGATCCCACAAGTATTGCCAGCCGATTAAAAAAGCTATGAAAAAATGAAGTACAATCGTTCGATCGAACACGAATTTCGAGAAGCACTCGCAACTTGGCTCTCGTATTCAAAAGGTTGATTTTGTCGAGCTCTCACCTGTTCCTGGGGATCGATCATGAGGGGCCATCGGCCGGCCTGGGTGACGAGGATAGCGTTCTCGGTGCTGACTTTGTCGCGGGGCAGGCCGAAGCTGTTCCATTGGCGCACCTCGTACGGGTCTGCCAGAACCACGAGCAGGCTGAAGTTGGCCGTGGTGCCGATGCCCTGCTGGAGGCAGCAGTCAAGCCACTCGGCCAGCAGCTCCTCCCGGTAGGCGCTGGTGAACGCACCCATGTAAGCCAGCCCGCCGGCCGCAATCAGTGTGTCGCCCGCCACGTTGTCTATCTCCTCCTCGAATTTCTAAACCCAGCCATCGGTCAATCATGATCAGTACGAACTTCATACATTGTTAACTTTTGGGGACCAATCGTGACGGAACTTTCCGAAATAATGTTGAATACCTCTATAGGCCATACATATACAGTCATTCAATCGAACGTTTCGATTTTCCGTAGATATTCGATCAATAATATCCGATTTACTTTATGTATACTATATCTATATCTATATCTATGATGCATAAGATGCGAAACTAATTGGAATACCTCCGAGAAATCGAAACATTAGACTGTTTAACCGCATATCCGGCTTATTCAGGTATCCTTCTAGCATTTCGGAGAGTCTCGTCACGTTCGCTCAACCCAAATTGACAGCATCTCTTAGATTTGGATAATTATATCAACCATCGCTTTCCCTCGTAGTGGGGGAATTATTTTCGTTGCGTAAAACAGTCCACAAATGGTTTCATCCCTCTAAGCAGGGGAGTCGCGTTAAAAATAATTTTTGACGATTTTCCGTGCTCGCAAAAAAACACGTGCAAATTATTTTTAAAAGCTTAGTGAAAACCGCTAAATTGCGTTTTCATAGCAATTTTACGCAAGTTTAATATAAGCGCATTCAGAGACTGAATTTCATACTCGTTTATATAATTAGAGCGTTGAATTTAACATATGTTTGTCTTAATGACTTCATTACTACCATTGACAGCTATGAGCTTCTTTTACTGAACATGCTACTCTAAATAAAATTATTTTTGAGATTTTTCTCATATTAGTATTTGTTATTTATAAAACAAACGATTTTTTGGGCACTCCAATTTTATATAATAAGTTTGCTACTAATTTGCTGATTCCAATAAACTTTAATCATAAGAATTGATTGATTTTCCAAAAAGATTAGTTTTTCGATCGCATGTGAAATGAAAACTCACGGCCACTTCGACGATCCACCGAACTTCTTCGTCCGCCAGAGCCGAGGTGAGCCTTCCGGACCTGCCTAGCCGGGCCTCGCTCAAAGCCATTGTGTACTCCAAGTCCCCCAAGCGCTTCACCGCTGCGTCGTATTGCATTTGCAGATCCCGAGCTTTTTTCTCTACGGCGGCCAGAGCAGCCTGCTTCTCTTGGAGGATTGATTCGATAAGTTCCAGCTCAGCTTGTGCTTCTGCCAGTCTAGATTTTCAATGATGAAAGTTACTTCGTCGTTCAATTTGCACGAATGAAAAATTAGGCTCATAGAATATCGATTGCTATTATCTCATTTAAATTATAGCATATGTGTGAATCATCGTACTTTTGTCGCTTTGGCTGCACTATTCTGAAGATTTTCGCATAGCCGTCGATCGCACGGACCCAAATGCAAATCGACTTGCAGACTTTGCTCTGTTTGGCGACGATGTCCGGTTGGAACTCCGGATTCCCTATGTATTCTTGAAGTTTTTTCAATAGCTTGTCGGAGATATCGTCTTTTTTGTAGGCCATCAGGCGGTCCAAGAAATGAGTGTCTGCGAGCACCGACTTGGCTGTTGACCAATTAGTTCTAGGGAGAGTAATTTTCACTGTTAATTGCTATTAGGTGACTGATCAAAAGGTAGATGCGGCCGTAATGGTCTGTTTGCCCTGCACCGATCGAGGAAGGGTAAATTACTTTTCGCCAAGTAGCAAACAAACAGCTTCCATCACAGTTTGTACTAATTTTGGCGGTTTGTTGAAGACTTTTATTTCATTGATGTCATTTTTGTTCAGAGCTGCTAGGGCTGCTTGAGCTTCCTCTAATGCTGGTAAAGCAGCCTCGAGGTCTTTTCTTGCCTCTGCTTCCAAAGCTCCAGTTTCACGTGCTTTTGCCTAATTCAAATAATGATACGTTACAAAATATCATGCTATTAAATTTTCAGCTGTGCTATGGAAACATTTGTTATCTCGAATTAGTGTTTATGAGCGTATGAGCTCGGCGATCCTTCATCTTACCTTGGCGGCGGCTTCATCTTTCGCTACGACAGTTCGAACCTTATCGATTTCAATCTGTTGTTTAGCGACTATCACCATCAACTTGGATACTTCTTCCGAGTTGATTTTCAATTGAGGTTTCAATGCGATCAATTGAACTTTCATCACGGCAACCATCTCATTTGTTTCTTTTAATTTCTAGTTGACATTCAGAACGATATTACGCGATTCATATATTAGCAAGTTGAACTGTAAGATAAATTTGGAAAAATTACATTTAATCCATTGGATATTCGACTCTTCAACATTCCGATTTGCGACGATTTCTTGTTCAACGTGCTCAAATAGAGTTTCAGCAAATCCAAATAACTGCTCGGGGTCGTGTAATATCTGCGTCGCATTTCTTGGAAAAACCTAACAGTCATGAGCTCGACACTCTAAAACGCGGATTTTCGTTATTATAATTATTTTTCTCATATTTTTGTAGTTTTCTGTTACCTTGTGCATAACCACGCAGATAGAAGCGAGAGCTTCAACTTTTTCGTCGTTGTCGTGGATCATCGAGCTGATTGTTCTGACTGCGACCGAGTGCAGAGCTTCATCTGGCCATTTTGAGAACCAATCGATAGTGCAACAATTGACCAGAGAAGGGAACATACGGCAACGTCGTCTGGTAAAAAAAAATATCGGCTTAGAATCAACAGTAGTTTTACGTGGATGAATAAAGAACTGATTTTTATATAATCTCTTGTTGAGAAGGAAATATTGGATAACTTTTTACTACTGCCAAGATTCCTCTACGATCTTGTTTTTTTTTCAATCTATTTTGATATTAATAAGCCATCTTACCGGAACGCGTCGCCTACAGGACTCATACACAGCATTAAATGCAGATGATTTCTCACACGACCAATGAAAAATTGGTATATCGCATCTCGATTTGTCTCCGCAATTCCTGCCTCTTTGGCCGCTGGACGCGTCAATATTATTGCTCTTTCGAGCTCTTCAGCTTCGAAAAGATTTGGTACCTCACCTTGGAAGGAAAATTTCAATAAATTTCAACGAACCCTCTTCAAGTATTATGAAACTTCGCGAAACATTTTTTCGGGTATATATAGACTAAAGTCTCAATAATAAACGCCTTATGTTTTTGCTCATAAGAGTTACCGGAATTCAATGTATTATTTATGTCCTCTAAGAAATCTTCCAGCACGATTTGCGTATCAGTGAAGAGGAATGTTGCAGGTTCTGCAAGTGCACCGGGCCTGATGTAAAACCTGCGTAGATCATCGTTCCACGAGTTCTTGTCGTAACCTCGGCTAACTTCAATTTGATGGCAACTATTTAATTGAAATTGTTCAGTAGTCATTTCACATTTTAATAAAAAATTATCATTTTTGTCGATTATAATAGCCAAATGCGTTAGAGTCATTCAAAACTGAAAAAAGATTTCTTCATAAACATAACATAGCAGTTGAAATATTATCTGAGTTTCAACAAATAAATGAATGACTACACATTTTTTCAGATTCAAATTTTCTCTTGTTTCAAAGTTTTCCAGAACTGAAATGCAAGTACTCACGGGTATCCATTCATGTGCGAGGCGAGTTTGGTCAAGCTCTGTTTGCCCATACCACCAACTCCAACGAGTAGCCCATTGCCTCTTTCCGATCTGAGAATCCTGGCGAGTCTGCACAAATGTTCTACGGCATCCATGAAGAAAATCAGGTTCATCTCCTTGGAAGTGACCAAGCAATAATCTTCCAGGTATTCGTGCAGAACTGCCTTCGTCTTGTCGAGGTCCACGACCTCCTCATACACGCGTTCCGACCTTTCCACGCCGAACACAAGGAAATCACCGTACAACAGCATCGGGGGGTTTTCGATAATCTCGTCTTCTGGCAGCTGGAAAACCTCGTCACCGAAGGTCGAACCGAAGACCTCGGAGAGCAAACGGTAGAAGTAGGTCTTGTCCTGAGTATTTATCAGCCGGTCGTGGAACACGCGCAGACACTCGTGGTAGAACAGTCTGAGGAATCACGAGTCACTTGAGTTTGTTTGAATGAAATCTGGATGTAACAGAAGTCGACGCGACTGTGTTGGATCTTTTGAAAGAGAACTCTTGATATTTTGTTTTGATTGTAGGGCACAATGTGCATAAAATGTCAAAATTAACGCGAAAATTTGTACACATGCACTCGTAGACGATTTGGATTTAAATTCTAAGTTTTTATCTATTAAACGTCTTCGATTTCACATCAATTTTATTTACTTTGGTAGAAATAGTTATCTATTAAACTCGATTGCATTTAGGTGGCATATGACATCACACGAGACGTCCGAGATAATAACTAAATAATTCTCGATTATATATATAGAGAAATTATACATGTAGATTTTCAATTAATCGCTTCTAAAATGATTCCGTTTCAGATCAATTTGGTGGATTTTGGTGAACAAAACTAAAAGTAATTGACTCGTATTTTCTTGTTTCTCGATGTGACATGGGAGATACAGTGAGTTGAAATCCATGTAATGCAATCGCAATTTATCTTGAAATTTACCTGAGCATCTGATTAGTTTCTCGCATCACTCCAGAATCAGCCTGTAAAATTCCTTGTACACATTTTGAAAGATCCCGAAGGTTGAATATGTAGTGACTTTTTTCTGGAGTAGGCAAAAGGTCCACGGCTATCCTGTTATATATTTCTACCGACGCACTGACGATTCTGTCCCCGATGTCTATTATCGGCTGAGTGAATTCTTGAAGGAATCCTCGAAGAATAACCCTATTCAATTGCAAAATAAATTAAGATGTAATTTGATGACAATTATCTAAATCAATAGTTAAACGAGCTCACATAATACCTGAATATTGATTTCAAAGAACCTTCTGTTGGAGCAGGAATAACTAACATCCCAAAGTGTCTCACGAATCTCGTAGTCAACTTATTTCTTCCTCCCCCCGGAGGAGCACACGCGGTCGTGATAACGACATCCTGAATACTTTTCCAGAAGAGCTTGTCTCTATCGTAGAATCCTTCACTGTCCAATACTTGCCTGAATTTATATACGTGAAATAATTTTACGAATGAAAGCGTATCCAATTCCTATGGTCCCCAGCATGAATTAACGAGCTAACTTTTCTCAAATAAAATGACGCAATAAAAAGTTATAAGCATATGTGCAGTAAAATACATCATTTTTATCGATATGATTCTTAATGCACACGCTGCCAAAATTTTGTTCGCTAGATGCAAGCTCGTAAATTATGATTGACTCGTGAATAGACGCGACGCAATAGTACCTGAGCAATTCGATCGGGGGCTGAGAGCCGTAGGTGTCTAATTTCGGCATGTTGACGTCGTCGACAAAAACACACACCCTCTTGTTCACCGGTGCTCCGAGCACGGTTTTCTTCTTCTTTTCGAGCTTCAGCTCTAGGATTTCTTGTGTTCGACCGCTGCTTGTTTGAGCCGAGAAGTTCAACACTATTGGCACCCAGTTACCAGTGGCCTCCAGCGCGTTCAGCACCATCTTAGCGATCACCGATTTTCCAACACCTGTGGTCAATTTTACGCAACGATAGAGATTTCTTAAAATCGGGAGGAAAGGAGGATTTTTCGTTTGACTTCTTACCAGTCCCACCGGTAAAGAAAACCGGCTTATTGACCTCGATCAATTTTTGCATCACGTAGCCAAATCGGACCGTGTCAATAGTAGGCACGAGAATCTCGAAAAATGGTTGCTCGGGATCGTACGTGAAAGATGGCATCAGCTTGTTCCATACTTCCAATCGTTGATTTGTAGGGTTCATGAAAACATCCCATAAATCGATTGATGATGGTAAACTGGAAAATAACGATAAATTCTCAAAGTTGGATGAAATTTCAATGAAAAACATTTAATAATAAATAATAACTGGTAAATATTGCATACTTCCATTAAATAATAATGGAGAAAAAAACGATTTGACTAGAATATATGAAAATAATTATTAAGGTAGTTAAAATCATTTTCATGTGCATGTAGATTGTAAATTCAACTACGTTTGGAGTTACTTCATGTGTATGAAAATTAACAGTTTGATAGCGTCAACATTAGAACTAGTCCATGAATGGAGTTGTACGACGAAAGAAAATCATACCGAGCATCCACATTGTTTTCGAACTGATCTCTAACAAAGAGTTCGAATGTTTCCCTGGAATGGTCGGCTGCATTTCCACCTACTGCCCAAATGTATGAAAATATAAATGCCTGTGTAATATATGTTTTTATTTTCGCCCATTCGGTGTTTCTGTCGATGAAGCCTGGCTCCAAGATTATGCCCTCTAACAGTGCACACAGCATGTTGGCCTTGCTAATGTCAACCTAAGCACACAGGTAAGTAAGTTGTTTATTTTGATCATTTTGAAAAATACATAGCTTGTACGAGGAGAATGAAACGAACTTGAGCTATGGCGTGATCACAGTGCTTTTTGAAAAATTTCAAACCGGCTTCGACATAGTTCTCAAATAGATCTAGCAAGAAATTCGGCACGTCACGTCTGACGATTTTCGGAGAAATATTTGTTATCCACGTTTTCACGTACGGCAACCATTTCAGCTCTATCGGGTCGAGATAAACCATGCCTGAAATTTTTTCGGAAATCATAATTTTGCGTTGCTCATTGACCTATTCTGCGTTAATCTGACATTCCAGTAACACGTACCGCAACGACTAACTGTGGCAGGAGAAGCTTGAGCTAGATCGCCTACTTCGAAAACCATATGAACGTAAGGGGTGAACTTTATTCTTTCCGAGTTGGCCAGGCACAGCATTTTATTGTCATCCAATACTGTGTTCATATTTTCTATCCATACAGCATCAACTGGACCATCGCAAACGACCCATTGGTGATCGTCTGTAGGGTCCTACTCAATAACGTTGAATTTGGTTTATTAAATTTTCAAACCGGTTAATGTTACACTGCGAGATTAGTGAAAATGGAATTACCGCACATGCGCGACGCACAATGACTCCTAGTAATCCATCGTGCCATTCATTCGAGGCTGTATTAACTTCTCCATATAATTCCCCGATAGTCACAGCTTTCGGATTCAACACGTACATATTGACAGGTCTATAATATGGGCCGGGTACTTCCATTTCACCAAGTCTTGTATATGTGTCTTTCAGCGTCTAAAATGATGAACAAATTACATTTTCGTATTCACCTTAGAAATGTATCAATTAATGCAACTGATGAGGTAGTTACGCGAAGCACTGTAGATTTTCCCGATCCAGTTGGTCCAACGAGCATGACACCATGTCTCACGACCATGGTTTCATGAAACTGGATGACTTTTTTCAGAGTACATTTTTCCAGTTGCAGTGAGGCCTCCTCTAATATCTTGTGTTTCAATTCAAATCAATAGAATGATTAAAAGTTGAAACATTTAACTGGCAGGTGCCTTTATTACTTTTAATCGTGTCATACCGTTCTGGCAGTTGTTTCAAGAATACCGTAGTCTTCCTCGGGAATAGTGACGCCTGGGAATAGATCATTGAGGATACCTTGGAAAAGCTCCGCGTCATCTGCTAAGAATTTTGGTAGATTGCTATCTCTCAAAGCTCTCAAAAGAACGACGTCTTCTCTCTTGTCGGGATTTTCACGTTTTAAACTTCCAGCCATCACGAGCACACTTTTTACGGCTCTAAAACGAAAGTTCATTGGTGGTTCGATTTTTCATTTTGTGATGGATGTTTTTACAACTCATTAATATCCTAGAAAATAAAAATTTTCAGCTCATTTTTCAGCTAGGAATTCTAATCTCAAAAATATTTTTACCATTCTACCATTATTTTAGGGTATGATTTTTGGCTTTTCATGGATAGAACTGTAAAATTATCAAATAAATCAGAATTTAAATTGAATTCAGGGCTTATTTATTTACAAAAAAGAATGAAAAAGATAGCTGAAGCTGAAGTTTATATGGACAATTTCTTTTTCCCAACTTCACTCGTTTAATCATTTCTAAAGCGGAGAATTTTCCCAAAAATCCTAGGGCAGCTCCCTGTTCCATAAATAACCACAACCGTAAATTCTGTACTTGATGAATTATTTTCTCAAAAAAAAAATCATTGAATTAAAAAATCAATGGATACATTATCTTCTACAAATTTTACATGGAATACGATACTATTTTTTTTTACTCTAAAATTCTACAATTTTGAAAATTCCTCCCACCATATTGCCATTTTGTCATTTGGAATTTTGAGAAATCTATTACGTGACTTTGGATCAATGTGTTCCCAGACATAAAAATATTTAATAAAATGATGGTTCAAAACTTTCACTGCAGATAATCATGAGTAAATTAAATTTTTTTTATAATGTCGATATTGAATCCGCCATTTTAGAATTAATGAAATTTTGAAAGTGAGTGGAGATCGGGAAAGAAATTTCGAGTAACTTGAACTATTTTGTTCACCCTTGATCACAAATTTGAATAAATTGGAATACATTCCATAAATAGAGAATCGATGAATCACCAACAGTCAATAATTGAAATTATATTGCATTCAAGAATATAGTAAATTTTCACGTGATATACTTTGGTTACTCTCTCTCTAAGGACACATTATTAAAACTTGGTTTCCTTACCTCATGCCAAAATCATAGTGGTCTTGCTGAGATAATTGTTCACTACAAAGCGTATACATCAATGTCATTTTTATAGAGAGAGGTCTTGAATTCTCGAAGCCTTCCGAATATAACGTCACCTCGGCAATAAGTTCTGGAAAATTTTTTTTTTACTCCAACTTGAATGTTTCATTATTTGCAGATAAAGTTATTTAATCGATTACTGTAGTCTGGCACCATCATAGAAACTGGACGGAATAATGATTTTAAGTTATCTGGCAACTCTGTTCGACCAGCATACCCAGGATTCATGGTTATGAAGGCGGCGCACGACATTACCAGTCTAATTTTACGACCTTCGAACATAAATCTATATTTCGTTGAAAAAAAACGAGATAAAATTATCAAATTGTCAAAAAATTATGAAAGTATCACAGAAATATATATGCATTATACTCTTTCGCTCGAATGACTTTAGCATTTCGTATTGTAATCAGCTGTTGTGCAATGACGGAAAGTACTTCGATATCTATGCGATTGAACTCGTCAAAACAGCACCAAGCCCCCGATGTAGCGAGTCCAGAGAAGAAGCGGCCCATCATCTTATTTTCAGGAGAGAATCATTTTTGAATTGAAACAACTTGATTGCATTATACTCGCTAAATTCGTTACAGTGAATATTCACTGTATGCATCAGTGAAATGTCGCTCACTTTAGTGCAATGAGAAGTCACTGTAAGTTACAGTGAAAATCGATAATTTTATATTTATAGTTCAAAATTCACTGTAGTTCAGTGAAAAACATTTTACTGTAAGGAATTTAGAGAGCAATTAATGGAATATTTTGAAAAATGAGCGTAGAAAATATTTTTTTTCGTTATAATAGAATATTTGAACGCACCTTATAATCAAGTCCTTCAGAACAATTAAATACTACACACTGTATAGCTAAGGCTTTACCCAAATCTTTTGTCGTTTCAGTTTTCCCTGTACCAGCTGGACCTGCAGGTGCTCCACCTGAGTACAGTCATCAACTATTATTAATAGTAATAAAATAATTTTTCCAAGAATTTTTCATCTTTTTTGTAATGAAAAACTTGTTTAGATCCCACGTACAAGTTTTGAGCCCGTTTTGAGGCATATAAAAACGGTGATATAAAAAGTGACATAAAATTGTTCAGAAAATTGTAAGAGGCTGCAACCGAAAAAAAATTAACAGTAAGTTAATATACTTTCAACACAACAATATGGTACTACTTTGTAGTTCACCATAATTATTCAATTTCAATTCTGCTGTAAATTGAGATCGAGTGAAAAAATGATTAGTTAATTCACTTCGTGATATCTAATTTTATAATATCCAAATTTTGGCCGTTACGAAAAAGTTAATATTTTACAAAAAATCCTGTTCTGAGATTCCATCAATTATCTGCAATAATACGCCAAGATTTTCACATTAGAAATCATATACAAAAATAATCAGGATAAATTTCTTTGTTCATTCATTCAAAAATTGATGAGATATAGTTCGATCAAGTTCACGACGTTGGTAACGAAGTAACGTCATATCCATTGTAGTATATCTACTTATTATACTGAAATAACAGAAACTTTCAACATCTGTATTCCACCGATTAGTGAAATAGTGAAATGAGAACAAAATTATTATTTTGTTAAATAGGACCTAATTATTTTTCTATATTCCATGCGAAGCAAGTAAAAAAATATGCGCTTCCATTCTTTCCTATTAAATTTTTCAATATTTTTGAAAGAATTTAATTGCGATAGTGCTGTTTTGGAATGAAAATAAAAATATCTCTATATATGTTCATTGTGAATTTCAAGCCAGACCTAAATCTTGCTGTAAGGCTCCCATGAGGCACAGGTAACACTTGTCAGTGAGAGGAGTAATGACAAGCCTCCGCTGGGCTCCAAGATACTCATATCCGTAGGTATACTCAGCAATGCTCATTCTTGCGAGGCAATTATCAATGTTTTCATCCCAATAGTACCTCAAAGCTTTTGACCAATCGAAACTCGTACTGTGAAAATTTCATCGTTTCATATTTTACTTTTCAAAGTTGTAATTTAACGGAAGAGAAAGATCAACAGGTGTGGCAGTTTCCCCGAAGGTGAATAATTTTATTACTTTACCTTGATACGACATTGTTCTCAACAAGGATAGTGATTATGTCTCTTGCATGTACATCCACAGTAATCAGATTTATTATTACATCTCGCACCAGCTTAGGCAATTCTCCTCTTACCATCCCGGCGAGTTCGTTCAAATTCTTTCAATAATTGTAATGATTAAAAGAAAGAACAACTAAATTGAAATACTTGGATTCAAATTGTTATATTTATTATAAACCGAAGGATTTAGGTCCATTCAATAACAATTATTTTTCAAATACATTCTTCAGTTTATTGATTCATATATTATTGTCATTACATTGATTTATCGCTGGTTATAATAAACTAACAACATGAATATATTGAGGTGATTTCCGCATACCGAAAGATTTAGTTAAAAAAACATTTTTCTAAGCAGTTATTTTTTAAATGGCAAATTGCGAAAATCACCCCAGACAAATGTACAACATGAATTTACCTCGAAACATTTTTGTTCGAATACTTTCATTTTCGAGGTAACATTCTCACCAGATTCTAAAATTTTATGAACATCACTTGCCCAAAATATCTGGGATACTGTAAGAACAATCTAACAGCATATATACACCATAAGTATCGAAATCAACAGTCCTTCTTTGTATTGATTAAAGTTTCTTATCAGAGTGAATCGTCATTAATGAATGTTGGAAAATTATCGATGTCGACCACAATTCCTAAATTGCGAAGGTTTAAAATCGTAAGGGAAATCAATGCTGGCCAAGTAAGTATCCGTAATACATATAGTGACTACCGAAATCAACTTCCCGTGTTTCATGGTACTAGTACGGCGCGGTTGGAAGTGCAGCAGAGCAGCGGAAGTGACGTACAGAGGCGGTGGGTCATCAAGGAGGGTTTATGAATGAATGAATCGGAGCTGGTTGAATCAAGTACCAGATGCGTTGAGTAGAATTATGAGGAGAAGGAGGAAGCGGTAGTGGCGGCCTTTTGAGGAGACGAATGATCAGTGATATGTGCAGCAGAGAGCTGGTGCGACAGTTTCCCGAGCGAACTCCGTATTGGAAATTGGAGGATGGTTTGTTGTTTGTACGAGAGGATGTTGAGTTGGAGGGGGGGGGATCGAGAAAACAGCCTATGTTAGTGTGGCTATTTTCCTTTAACGTATCAAATGTCCATCATAGTGCGAAAAGAGACAGGTTCCCGTAGGAGAGGAGCGCGAAGACGTGCAAGGTGTGCTCCATAGCCCCAGAACCCCGAGAAAGACGTCGACCAGAAAGTGAACATGGCTAGTTGGAACCGCAGTGCCTGGCGCTGGGCCCTCCTGCAGGTCATCGACATTTGCGACAACCTGAAGCTGATTTATAGACGTCAGTCGCCGTTTGTCGATGACATGAAGCGCCACGAGACGCTCTTTATCGAGGCGATGTGGCGCCGGGGTGTGCGTCAACCGCGCCCGTCCAAACCAACAGTATGATGAAACTCGTAAACAATCACACCGATGAGATGCGCCTCTGCTTATAAGGTTCCCGAAGAAGTAAGGCTTCCCGGGCGTTGATGGAGAAAAGAGATTCCTCCTGCGGCTCTTCTTCCTTGCTTCCGATTTTCTGTTTCAGAATCATGTGCAAGCTGATGAAGGTGATCGTTGATCGTCGCCGGCTGGCGGACCGGTTAGCCGAACTTGGAGCGATCAAATTTGGAACGGTTCCTTGTATTGGTCTAGTGTCCGTGATAGTGGCGGGAATTCAGTTGGATGAGAGGATAGTTGAGTAAGTCGATATAGAGGTGAGTGAGTTTTAGCGTAGCCAGTTTGGGATTCCAATGCAACTCACTACATGCGCGTTTGCGTTCGCGTCCGCCACTTCCGTTGCTTCGCCGCAGTTCTTACTTACTTCGCCAGAATTGAGTCCCCACGTGATTTTACACCATCGCAAGATTACACTGCTACAGCAAAATAATCTCTCTTAAGAGATACTAAATGCTCAAATGAAAAAAAAAAAAATTACACTGCTATATCTACCGCATGTTTAATGATATATTATCAAAGTCATGGCTCTTTTAGATTAAATAAAGAAACTGAAATTCTTAAATTATAGTTCGGTGTATTAGTTCAATATCACAACTTTGATTGGAGGAGTTCTATGACGTGGTAGTAAAACTTTAAACTATCAAGGAACCACAAATGAACTTTTTCTGGGATTTATTGCTGGAACATTAGTAGAGAATCAGAGAATATTGTTTCATCTGCTCAAAGGGCATACTATGAGGAGAAAAAAAGAACAACTAATTTACCGAAGAGAAAATATCTATAACGAATTAATTAACAGAATAAAATCAATAATTGAAAGGAATTGCCTCCGTATACTGTGTATGGTTGTCAGTTATTTTAATTTCTATCATTTGGTTGCTTGGAAATTGAAATCTGATCATTTTGTATGATTTCAACATCTCATGAACTATAAAATATGTGTAAAAGGAGTTGATTTCATTGGAGAAAATGTCGAAAACCAAGGGAGTCTTACCAAGAGAGAAATGATCAATTATCAAAAACTACTGACTGGCAAGGAGCAGTAGAGGAACTTGAGGCTATATTTGACCATCCAAGATGTTTACTAGATATTGAACAATGTTCAGGAAAACTGGAGAACATAGAATATTCATTGTATAGAATGTCGTAAACCGACAGAATCTTACCGAGAGAGAAATAATCAATTATCAAAAACTACTGACTGGCAAGGGGCAGTAGAGGAACTCGAGGCTATATTTGACCATCCAAGATGTTTGCTAGATATTGAACAATGTTCAGAAGAACTGGAGAATATGAAATTTTCATTGATTAGAATGTCGTAAACCGAGGGAGTCTTACCAAGAGAGAAATAATCATTTATCAAAAACTACTGACTGGCAAGGAGCAGTAGAGGAAATTGAGGCTATATTCGACCACCCAAGATGTTTGCTAGATATTGAACAATGTTCAGGAAAACTGGAGAATATGAAATTTTCATTGAATAGAATGTAGAAAACCGAGGGAGTCTTACCAAGAGAGAAATGATCAATTATCAAAAACTACTGACTGGCAAGGAGCAGTAGAGGAACTTGAGACTATATTTGACCATCCAAGATGTTTGCTAGATATTGAACAATGTTCAGGAAAACTGGAGAAGAAGAAGGACTTGGAGAAACTGGAAACCAAGAAGACCAAAGAACAGGTAATAGAGCAAATGGTAGTTGCATGCCAATCACCGGCCGGAAAAACTTAAGAACGAGAAGAGGAAGTAATACGTGAGTTATTCGAAACAGGCAGTAGACCTCTGAATGATACCTCATACGCTAGGGACATAGATAAGCTACCAGTAGGTCTTCCTCCATATTTGAGTGAACTTCCACCCAGTGTTTCTTTTGCTGTTGCGACTAATAATGGCTCTCTTAGTTGGAACGATAAAATAGATGTAGTTGTACCAGTTTGTAAATGTAAAGAGTCATTAAATCATAATGTCGAAAGAGATAGAGCCATCCATTGCGTTCAAGTCAAATCGGGAGTTGATTGGAAACTTTGTAATATGAAGAATTGTCTTTTTAGATTTAAGGTTGATAAGCAGTTGAAGAACCATTTAAAGAAGGTTCATAACAACAGGAAGCTATCAAACTTATAAATTGTAATGATTGTGATAAACGTTTCGATAAGAAATCAGATTTACTCCGTCACGTTCAAGTTCATGCAGTAGTTAAAAATTTAAAAAGGTGTCACATTTGTCGAAAGTGAGTCCAATATTTAACCCAACACTGAAGAGCAGACCAGGCCAGCTACAAAAAGGAATGTCCCAAATATAAAGTTAAGATAACAGTTAAACGATTTGCTAGCCATTTGAATAATTGTCAAACAGTTTGTGAAATGTGTGACAAAAAGTTTACCTAAAGTAGATACGTCAAACAACATCAGAAATTCGTCCATTTAAATTGAAGCCTGACATGGAATATTCCTTAAAAAGTAGAACAGTAAATATGTAATTCCAAAATGCGTTCAAATTTGTATTAATTTAAAGCTGTAGAATACTCTATTAATAAACATCAAACACATATACACTGAACTGTTATTTTCTGCATTCAAATACATGAACGGAGTAGAATTCGTCTCTTCGTTATCCAGTCCTTAGCAGTATATTATGCTACTACCTTAACGTTGAGACGGAATTCTTCTTCCCACACTCACACATACTAGAATTATTTCACGATAGCTACATTGATGAACATTTCCTTCACAGTACAAAGGTGTAATCAAGAGGCACGTATTTGATGCCAAGTCATGTCTGAAAAATGTGGGTGTATATACAGAGAGGATGCTCCAGCTACCAGGAGTATCGGGTGTCTTCTACAAGGAATCATCAAGAATCAAGTCCAAGAAGACTAAAGAACAGGTAATAGAGCAAATGGTAGTTGCATGCAAATCATCGGCGGGAAAAATTTAAGAACGAGAAGAGGAAGTAATACGTGAGTTATTCGAAACAGGCAGTAGAACTCTGAATGACACCTCATACGCTAGGGACATAGATAAGCTACCAGTAGGTCTTCCTCCTTATTTGAGCGAACTTCCACCCATTGGACCTCCTCATAGTAAAAAGATAAAAGGGGTTGATAATGTTTTTGGTTATTTTGCCTCTGACTATGGGAATACTGTTTTGTACGATGAGGATAAAGGTCTGAACAGTATCAATTTCCATATTGGTGGGCATCCTAAAGTTTGGTTCATTATAGACCATACTATGAGGATCCCATTAATGAGAGCATTTGAGGCACATTTCAAAAAAATGGCGTTGAGAACGTATGCCCTCAGCATTTACATCATAAGCTGTACGTTCTAACGCCATCTCTTTCAACTGAATCTACAATATATCATAGTGGGGTTGGAATAGAACTATGTTCATGAAAGACATATAGTAATATCGTATCGTAATATGTTGGTTTAGCTATTATTTTCTCGGTAATAACCTACATTTTTTTTCTAATACAAAAAATGATCGATTTTGTCCGAGATTGTAAATTTCTCGAAGTTGTCCATCACTAATGGGGCAGTCGTGCTCGAAAGATTCATCGATTGATAAATTTCCCATGAATCCGAAAGAGCCATGACATTGTTGACTTTGAAAGTTCCACATCTCCAAACGGATCATTAGCAGTCTAATATTTCAGAACAAACTCACATATTTTCCAACATTTCAGTAATGAGTTCGATAAGGATCAACATGTTGTAATGACCTGCGACGGATACTTCCACAAAACCATCTGTCTACCCTTCTTTTTGAAGTCACGTATGGCTGCCTTCATGTTGCTCTTCAAGCTCGCAAACATAGATGCCTCAACTTTGCCGAGCCAGTCTTCAACGTTACCCCTAGCCTTAAGGCCCTTGCCAAGTTCTACGCGCTCGCCTTCAGGCGATAGCATCGCTATGATGTCGTTTGATAGTATCTTGGCTCCGTCAATAGCTGCGAATTCCAGCCGAAATATCGCATCGAAACACTTTTGCAGGTGTCTTTGTACAGCATGCGGATTTCTCGTCTAGGAAATTAATACATCAATAGCTACTTACACTCGGTGAAGTTTTTAAATGATAGATAAGATGTATTTGACGTTATAAATATTAAAGAAAAATTCGTGTTTCAATTTGAGAAATTAAAATGATATTAATTAGGGTCGGCATTAGTATCATGGAATACTATTTTAAACCATGGGAAGTTGAATGAATAGTCATAGGTCGATTCTACGGTTTATTATTTCAATATCATAAACTCATTGATACATGTATGCACTGTTATTAGTCCCTTGTTGCGTAAAAGTGAGTAGGAAACTGTATAAAAAATTCCATTACGTTGCTTTTTTTAAGGGGGGATATACAGTTGGAAGGAACGAGAAAAAAAACTCATTTTTGAAAATCGTTTTTCAAGGGTAGCTTTCAATCAAATCTATCGAAAATTTTTGACAGTTATAAGTTGATCCATGTAGTATACAAAAATATTTTTTTTAAATTTTTTCTAACAAAATGGCGGCTGTTAGATAACGTTGAAAAAGTACCTCTATTTTGCTTGTGCCGGCTCTCCTGGTCGCAATTTTGATTGGAAATAAAAAAATCAAAAAAATTTACATTAATTACATTCACAGTTAGTAGATGAATTATCAAAAAAAAATTAAAAAAAAATTTGCACCTTTGGCGTATCTTTTTCGACAAACTCAATTTTTTTCAATTTTTTTCCCGCCATTTTCTCACATTTTTCCATATTTAATAATAAAATATTACAATAATTCCAATTCATCTGATAGGTAATACTATAATAGAGAAATCCTATAAGTTTCAGCTCAATCGGATAATTAGTTTTCGAGTTATCACCGGCATAAACTCCAAAAATGCAGTTTTGAGAAAAACGCGTTTAAAGTTTCAAATTATCGTTAAATCGTACTTACAGTTCAATCAGCAATCCCTTGGAAAAAACACTTGGAGTTCGAATTTCGAAGAAAGGGTTTCAGGAGCATATTCTACGGAAAATTTACTAACTTTTTATGAAAAAAAAAAAATCGAATTTTTTTTTCATTCGAACTGTATATCCCCCCTTAAACTTCGAAAAATGATAGATGCGTATATTTGTTTAGTTTTTAATTCAACGAAAATTCGAATAGTATGAGTGACGAAAGTCTGGAGTTGATGGTGCGGGCGGAAGGGGAGGGGAGTGAGGATCAACTAAGGGACCGGGACGGGACACTCTGACGCTACTGCGATTTGAGCTTACATATATCTCTCGTGATTTTTGATAAGATACAATACGTAACGGCTATTTTTTAGGAGCTATACAAATGCATTATATCAAATATAATGCAAGCTCCCTCGTATTATCAATTTTATGCACGATAACCTGAGATGAAATTCTATAGAATTACAAATCATTTTGATATAATGCAATCTTAAATATATAATAATATCAACAAAGGGCTTCTCACTCCATTACTCCCAGGACTACCACGGAGTTCTTATGGAGTACTGCAGTTTTACGGATGAATACAAATTTTACTCTTTACTTTTACCAATATTAATCAAGAGCTATTCCTCAGATTAGGACAAGCTGGATTAATAAGATGGAGAACACAATGAGTTTATGCTGACGAGATAAATACACCAAATGCCATCAATGCCGTTGGAATTTATAGGGAGTACCGGAGCGAGGAGCCCCTCGAATCTCAGATTTAAAGTATTATATCTATGTACAATATAAACATTATTTTCTATTTATGATATCTTTCTAACAGCGTAGTCTCTACTTACATCGTTCTATTTTCAGAGATTCAAAACAATATTGATCTTTGTAACACAACTTCTAATTCATACACAAGTCATTCCAGCCGGATACAAACCGACAAAGTTGCGAGCGATCGCCAAAGACTCATTGTTTCCAAGCGTCAAGCTATGGCAGACTACGCGATAGCGTCTATTACTTGGAATGCCATAAGCGAGCTCCAAGATAATTGCTTTAACACCTCATAGATTGATTACAAGTACTGTCCGAAAGGGTCAGAAACACCAGAGTAAGGACAGCCAATTCGGCGCGCAAGCAGACAATGATATATACGCTGAGACATAAAGAAGAGCTCCATCTCTTAATATTGACAAGCCTCTCGATCAGGCATTTATCAGAGCACAATGTGGAGCAGCAACCACGAGAATACCCATATAAAAGCCCACGAACCTGTTGTAATACATATATTTTTTCTATACGACCCTCCCCAACCCCCCTCCCCCAACCCTAATATTCTTATTACTTTCTCATGTAAATGTGGTAAGTTGAAAAGGTTTGGAAGTTTTTCAAAGTTGTAGGATTTAATAATGGGGTTTGAAATCTGAAGAAAAACAAAAAACTCGGTACAAAGATACAGGAAACTGTTTGAACACAAAAGTTCGTATTTGGCAGAAATGACTTATGTTCAGAAATTGACGAATGTATAAATTTGAAATTTTTGATCTCATACCTGTGCTAAAATCTCCAAGAGTTCGTCGTTTGACAAGAAGAAAAATCTTGGAAAAGCTATTCGTTTCGTTTCTAAGTATGCCTCAAGACATTTCATGATTAGATCAAGATTTCTATTATTTTCCATCAGTCGGTCGTACAATCCTGGTTGTGTACAGTTTTCTAATGCTAGAGGCATCTGCCAAGAAAAAGAGTATAAATATAGTTCATAAGATAAAATTATTTCGTGAATATTTTTTACAGTAAACGTGTCATAAAAAAAATGCACAAGTAACTTCGATTTAAAAAAGTTCGCGTCCTACCTTTTCGGTTTTTCTCATGATATCTTTCCAAGATTTGTCGACTGCAACAAAGATTTTAGCTTCGACTGGTAGTTGTCTTTGAATATCTGGAGCTGAGAAAATAGCTTCGAGGTATAGCCACTGTTGTTGGCAATATTGCCATGCATCCTAAAAATCAAAGGAATAAATCCGTGAAAATGACACTTTTGCTAACTGTCAACAACATGTCTCGAATCTTATTTTTTCCACTACATCTCTCGAGCACCAGATGATTATTGGAAAATAAAGTATCGAATGGACAACGGAAAATCACGACAAAGCTAACGACTGCTAACTCACGAGAGTTTTGCCAAAAATATCGAGCCTCTTGACCCAGTCGTCGACTCTGGGCTTGATGGGCGCGACGTGTCTGGACGCGGCGATCGTCTGTATGGATATGTTGCTGTCGTCCAGGACTGTTTGTACATCCTCGAGGGGACCGAGCACGAAAACGTCCTTGGACTCCTTGTGTCGCACGATAATGAAGTCGATAGTCTTCCAGGCCTCCTCGACTTTGGCGAGCATCGCCTCGAGGCCGGCCTCGGAGCTGGCCGCCCCAGCTATCTCCTGCAGCTCGTCCGGGTAGCTGAACGCTCCGAGCTCCTCGAGCAGCTGCAAGCTCAGCGGCTCGTCGGGTATGAACTTGTAGTCGAGCAACTGCTCGATCTTCAGCCAGTGACGTTGCCGCAGATTTGGGTTACGCAGATAGCCGATAATTGGTAACTTATCCTTCATCACTTCCACTTTCTCTATACATCGATGAAAAACATTCCATTTAGTACTTACGTATTAGTCCACGTTGTACATTTACATGGAAATTCAAACTCAAAAAGATGTAGGATTGAGAAATATGAAATTTATCTAATGTCAACGTAATATGACTGCATAGGTTCCATAAATATGTAATCTACGTATTGATTTAAGTATAAAAGTCATTATTGATAATTCAAAGGGCTGATGAGACTGAAGAGCCTAAGGCTTGCCATATGGGCAATATTCCTTGAAGGTTCTACCCTTCGAGGATTCGTATACATTATGCACCCGGTCGCGTGTAGGTGTTCATCGGCACAAGGACTGGTTATAACCTGAGTGAAGTGAAAATCGCTTAATCAAGTAAGGTATTTGTGTGATGAAGATAAAAATCTCCTGATCTCGCTCAGGTGCATAATATACTATCAATAATCTTCGTACGTGTAGCAAAACTCACTGCACCTTTCAAACTCGGAAGAATATCATTCGCAGGCAGTCCTTTTTCCAGTTGCACGACATTCTTGACGTTGCGCAAAACGAATACTGTCATTTCATCGACGTTGAGAGTCTCGAATTCGACTTCGTACCAGCCGGAGACCGTCTGTTCCCACGCGACCATACTCTCCCACAGCAGTATGCGCAGCTTCACATCGTTCTGCACCTGTTCGAGGATCTCGAAGCGCGTCAACTCGACTTTGAAGTTTTTCTGGTGCGTGCGATACTCGTTGGCCAAATTGCTGCACACGTTCAGACGATTGTTCAGCTCGTACAGTGTGTCTAAGCACAATTCCACCTCGCTTTCGGGATCAAGAATCCACGGTTGCTGAAAATTAATTCAATAACTGATTGAAAATGACCGTGCTGGTATTTTATTTTCAAGCAATGCTCGGTTGGACGTTTGCAGGAATATTTGTAGGTAGTTACTAAAGCATTCATGGAGAGATAATACACAAACGAGTCGTTCAATTCAATTTTGTAGAAGCTTGAATAGGAAACTTGCATGATGGCGAATTTTAAAGTTATCTCAATCTTAAATAATAGTCTGTACCAAAGCAAAGGAAATTCCTAAGAGGTTTTTTAAACGCTATTTAAATATTATTGAAAAATAAGCAAAACTGACGTCTGCAGTAAGGAGTGAAGCAAGAGATAAGACACGATCATACAGTGAAAAGAGAAAGACCGAAAACATTAGTAGATGCGATTCACATTTCGCTTGACGAAGAGCAACAAATCAAACACCAACAAGCCGTTAAGCTCGCAATCAAGCACATCTCCGAAAATACGGGGATATCGCAACGCAAGCAGCGTTTGAAAAACGTCGCGATTTTTATATCACATTTTAATCGCGTATTAATTTTCAAATCCATAGGAATTCCCTATTCTCTTTCAAGAAAAAAAAATTTCACATAAAAATTTAAACAGATCTTACCACGATGTCCGCGTGAATATCTTGTATTTTGTCAATCAGAATACTAATGTCTTTGTGTATTTGCGTGTTGAACTTTGTGATCAATTTTGTTCTGTCTTCGCGTTGTTTATCAACTGAAAGCCTTAGAGAGGTAAAATGCACGCTGATTCCCTAAAATCATAAGAAACTTAGCAATTATTCTTTCATTTTATAATTGTCAAAGTGGATATTATTCCCAAACTCATAATACCAAATAATTCGTCATATCTTCCATAGGCACAGAAATACTAAATTCTTCCATAATATCGTAAAGCTCTTTCACGTAATCCAACTGCGATTCCATAGCATCGACTTTTTTCTGCGCTCGATCAACGAACTTTATATAATCCGCGTACTCTTCAGTTGTTATTGGATCAGAATCTAAATAGTCAATGGCCTCTTCTGCCTCCTTCATGAGAGCATCAACTCGACTCTTGCCCAATCTGATGAATATTTTTAATGAGAAATTGCGTCTGGAACAATGAAAAATAATTCTTGAAGAATTTTAATACATACTCTGGTAAAACCTTTCTCAGAATTTTCTGCTTCTGATTTGGTGCTGGTAAAGCAAACTTTTTAAATCTTTCAAATCGTATAAGAAAAATCCCGAGGTGCTGGTATTCAGCAAGGTTATTGATTTCTTTTTCTTCGGTTTCATAACGTTCGCACCAGTTACGGAAAATGTCACACTTTTCGTTCGTACGAATTTCATTTGGATCCAGGCTCATATCTTGCATGTAATAATCATAAATATGAGAAAATAAATGAGAATAATTTTTTACAGCACTGAAATTTTCTTCGAGGAGATTTTTCAATGTTTTCTTCATCGCAATGATTTTTGGATCTTCATTGAAAATAGTAATTATATCTGGAGGTTCCGCGGATGCAAGCTGTTCATGTTTGTTGTGTATATAAGGTCTGAAAAAAAAATCGTTCATAGTTATTGACACGGTAGTATAGATTTTATAAGAGTCTATATGATAGAAGTAGAAATTTGGATCAAAATGTATTATTGCTAGATCTTTTACATCGATTATGATTATAAAATATTAGTATTGAAAATTGCGCATAGAAGATGTCTAACAAACCTCGTGAAATGATAAAGGGATTCGTCAGATAGATAAGGCATAATTTGTTCTAGTTTTTCTTCCCACATTGACTGTAATGATGTCAAAACGTGCCAAATGACTTCTTCTGATGGATCTATGACTATACCAACATTTGGTTCTATCATCATATCTACTACAAAATAAGGGAACTGGAATTTTAAAATGTACAAGTAGTTAGTTACAAAAGTAGTTTTGATAGATTTCAAAAAATTCCAAACATAATCCAACTAACTTGCATATCTTGTGGAGTTTTTTTGTATTTTAAAATGAAATCAACATGGCCGTTTTTATCTCTGATTTCTGTCGGTATATATCTCATGTGCTTTTCAAAAGCTTCAATAATTTCAGCATAGGTATTACGCAAAAAGTTTTGCATCATAAAAGCTTGATGGTAATCCACTGTATGAATGAAGCTGAAAATTAAGTATTGTTTTATAAATACCATTCGAAAGTACCAAGATAGTTGAATATTTCATTCTTTTTTACCAAGATATCTTCAAACATTCCTGTCTTTTTTTCGCCTGCTCTATGTAGCACATTTTCAATTTCCCGTCTTTTGGCATCCTTATCTTACCACCTTAAAATTTTTAATAGAAAAGTTAAATACTCTGAATTGATATGTCAATATAATAATTAAATAATAGAAAAATACCAGTTTTTCCAAGCACAGTTTGTTCAATTGTTATATTTGAATCATCGGGTGTGAAACCAGCATCCAAAAGTGATGATAAACCAGCGTTATTTATAATATTTCTCGCAAGCCTCCTAAGCTCATGAAGTCTCGCGTGAATCAACTCTATTTTTCCAAACTTTGAAGTGAATTTCCATCATTAAAAAGTCGTATAATTTGATGAAAAAAACTATCGTATGAGCGTAAATATCGTTATACTCACTTGCAATTCGACAAAATAGAAGAAATGTAGATTTTGAATTTCTGATGTATCAACGAGCGATGAATTCAAAAACATACTGCACATTCCTTTGATTTCCATCAGAGCTTGACGCAGTGTTGTATCACAGAAGAATAGATATTTTTCTAAATAATCTCTAGCTCTCACTATCTTACTGTAAGTTATTATTTTTCTCCAAGTATAGAACGATTTCCATTTTATAAAAATAACAAATGTTCTGATCTGTAAGGAATTCCCATAGTTGAATAAGACATTTGATTCAAATAAAGAATCGATAAGATTTGTATACCACCTTTCTTAATAGTAAATAAAGTTTATACTCTAGTTCCCATAATTTGATGGGTGTAAAAGTCACTTCTTTGGGACTGTACTGTGTAACTCCATGCACGCTGATTGTCATGTAGACTTTATCAATTTCTTTGTAGGTAACCACTCTGTCGAGAATTTATTTAATCAATTTCATTTATCAGATAAATATGTGATTTCATGGAGAAGTCAGTTGTGAATCGATCTTTTTTGTTCAGTTTCATTTGGTGAAACAATTTACTACAGTTAATAAAGTGTCGAAAAGAAAATTGTACTTTTAATTGGTTCGAGCACGGTTCAAGAGTGAACGGAGAAGTTTCTCTCGATACTTTCTCAGGTTAGTTTCAGTAAGGCTTATAATTTTATCGTGCATATGCATTTCTGATGCTATGTCATCGCGGTGCTGAGAAGGGTGCCACCTTCGTAGAATTTCATGCATGTGGGGAAGAGGAGAATTTCAAAACTTTGGAATCACAAGCCATTCTGTGATTCTATACGTAGGTTATAACCTGTGGAATAGGCTGAAATTTTGAAATTTTACTATTCCAAGTTTACACCTGAGATGACTCTTTTTCCCCACTTGCGCGAGTCGACACCTTTCTCAAGTTTTGATGAAATACCATCGTCTTTGTCTTTATGCTGAAATGGGACTTTTTCCTTTTATATCTTGACGGCTAATTATATAGGGGAACAGTATACGCTTTGCGCTCATGCACGCCCGTAGCCACGACTTTCGGTATAGCTCGATTGAGAAAACTATTATCGCTAACTGCTACAAAGCTGACATAATGACAAATCTAGTGATTCAAAATTATCAAAATATACTACTACTCTCACTCGGCTAGTTTCACTCATTTTTGCAAAAAATTCTCAATTGCACATGGAAAAAGTAACATGATAGGAATTATTATACGTTACTTGAGAGCATATGGATTGAAAAATTCCGATGACCGGTCAACAGCATAGATCATGTAATAAAACCGGACTTCTGGAGCAGCATTCAGAGTTTGTATCAGCTTCAATTGATCGACAAATACGGGTGGCTCCTTTTTTATCAATCTAGTGGTGAATTCTGTTTCCAATACTCTACCAGTAGGTTCAACTTGAACTAGACAAATTAATAATAAAATTATTGTGCAAAAACATATCATATTTGCGTGTAATCGTAATGATATAACATTCAGACCCAAGAATACGTGGTCTCAGCAAATTAATAATAAGTTTATTCATTAACCCATGTTATTGTGAATGCGTTTTTCCAGTTCGGAATCGTGAACCAGACAACTGAATATGATGTACACCCGTTTGACATGGAAGTAAAGGAAGTTGGTGAAAGGAAAATGGAAAAAAAACATTAGTTAAAAAGTGAGTTTTTTGGTTGAAAAAGAAAATTTGTCAGTCTCCGAGCAAATATTTCGTATAAAACTGTAGCTTTCTGAACCAACTTCAATTGAGGAGCCATCAGATAGCAACCGGGTTTTTATAAGCGAAACCTATACGTACAATTAAGTGAGTGATAAATTGTGAGAACTTTCGCCTTTCGGTCCAACTAACAAGAATCTTGTACTGAGAAAAATTTTATAGATTTTGAATCATACTTTAAGTATTCTAAATCGAGCTCTAGATAAGAATTTTGAGAGGAAAATAACATCAGAAACTGATTTCCTAATTAAGCTGGGTTTCATCTTGAAAAGTTGAATCACAATACGTGACTAGGAAAGGTTTTCTACTGCTCTCTTTAAAACGTTATTTTTTATAGTTTTTCCTTGACTTATACAGCAAAGCTCAGACTTCAACTTCCTGAATTATAGTTTTGAAAAGATTCTCTTTGATTCAATCAAACTGAAGGAAAGTTTTCACAGTTTCCCAGTTCATGATTTGTATCACTGTTTTGAAACTATACATTTTTTTCGCGAAAATTTATTTTTCATACAATACTATAGTATAATCGTGCATACAATTTTTTACAAACTTACTCTTTATGGGCCGCTGTTTTAAAAACCAGCTTTTCCTTGGCGTTTCACAAGGTGGATCTGTAACATCTGGTATTGGATAGTATGGTTTGTGGACCATCTTCTCGATTTCATCTTGTTTTTTTATAAAACCAGTCTATAAGGTAATACGTGAAATGAACGCACCTCCAAGTATTATCAAAATAATATTTCCAATTAATAGAATATTTACCAAGGGTTCTACTATATCTTCCTTTTTCTCGATCTTTTCTTTCAATCTTTTGTGTGGCAAGTGGAGTTCGATTTCACCATCTTTTCTGAATCTAAATGAAATTGTGAATTTGAATAATTCATATGATTTCAAAACAATAGCTACTCTAGAAAATTGTTGAGATTACGAACTTGTCATAAGTTTTTGGTGGATTGAGTTTCAATCTATCGATGAGATCGCGTGGACATTTGTTTAAATAGACGTGGGTTTCGTGATCATGCACGTGTAAACTGTCGCCGGAAGCATATGACAGCACGTCTTCTTCGTAAGGCTCCATATCGATGGACAGTTTGGAGTTATCCCTTTCTATCTTTGATGTAAAAATTCCATTGGAATAGATTGTATTCTCGAACTCGAATCACCAAGACGTTCGTATTCGAACTTGATACGAGATTATCGAGGCTGTTCATTATATCCAACTAATCAATAAAAAAATCAAATGTAATACATTTTTTAGAACCCATAAATTTATGGAAATGTATTATTTACTATTCAACAATATAACCAGAAATCGATGAGTGAAAAAACGTGCTTTCACGAGCTGAAATATTGATTCCTAGCAAAAGTCAGCCTAGTAGAAAAGAACCGTTCAGAGGTACCAATTGACAATTTTCACGTCAACGTACTTTTGCGTGTGAACAGTCCAAACAAATTCTTTTTCAACTGAAATCTTGACGATCTCTCAAATGTATCGTTAAAAAATTGATTTGATCGAAAATTTAAAAAAAAAAGAAAGAAATATTTAGCGGATGGAAATTATCTGTACCTTGGACAATGTTCGAAGCGGACTTGATGCTTGCAAAAATATATGAACTATAATTCTAAGCTAACCTTCCAACGATCATTCATAATTGTTAATTATAAGTGTTCTGTATGAATTCTTTACCAGAGCCCGCAATACAGAATCGCGTCTAATCCGTATGAAAGTCACGGATTAATACGAATCCTCTTGACCGTGTAATCTCTATCGATCAATAGATGAAAGCTATTATCGATAAGTGCGTTAATTTATTCTCACCGTAAGGATGAACTGGAATCTAACTGTTGGATATTCAACAAGATTGTGTTAAATAATTAGTTGACTTTAACATAGGAGCCAGGAATACGTTGTAGGTTATCAACGACATTTGTTTTCGTTTGACGTTTGAATAGACTGAAAGACTGAAGTGAGCTGACTATCGACTTAATAAATGAACTTTGTCCATCAAACAAGAAAAGTAGAGAGCCCGAGCATCATCACGGAAACAAGTAGGACGGCTCAATATCTACTTAATACTCTGTTAGCTCAATAAGATTCCGTGACACGAGACGTTTTAAATCAATCAAATAATCATGGAATTTGCAGAGAATTTTTGCGCGAATAGACACCACATTGTTAATTACTGATTATTAAAATAACTTTCGACGTCAAAAGTGGTATTGTTATTCACACTGTCAATAGTTTAAAATTTCTCACATCATCAAAGCTACTAGAATAATTCTACTATATACTAGGTCTGCAATAATATCTAAAAATGTCAAAATCTTCAGCTTTCAGCTTTCAATTGATGTGTGTGATGTTTGATAATTGATTTATCAACATGTTTAATGAAATGAGAGTGAGATTTCTCAATACTGTACAAATCACGGCTACCCTATCTTCGTCTGATCTAATTACTATTCAACAATAAATCGATTTTCAACCTTGACTCAATTTCAAATTGTGGTTAGTTTTTTGTACGTGTTTAAAAATCGATGATAAAAGTCTCCCGATTGATGCAGCGCCAACAAACCTATAATATTATTATAATCAGACTTATATATAAGTCACTACATCTATGAACATATATTATTACGGATATTCTTATATTAATTAGCAATTTTTCGATGCAATGAAACAACGCAAAAATGAACTATTTGTTAGAAGATCTATATTCTATTAATGTTAGTCTCTCACAACATTCGCTAAATCTAACGAGTTTTTGAACTTTCAATGCCTGTGAAAATCCAAATCTATCCTTCGTGCACAGTCAGAAACGAGCGACAGAGCCAATTGGTTTACTATCTCATCGACAAATATCACACTCATACTGAATCCATAGTCACAAACGTGACTCAGCGTATCGCTTGGAACACACACACACACACACACACACACACACACACACACACACACACACACACATCTCGATACTCCACTAGTCTCATTTTGAAAATAGTATTAGCGGCTGTTTTAAAAGTCGGGTATAGCTTGCACGCGGTCAGCTAAAAATACATCGGTTGATGGCAGCGAACTTGCAGCGGGGCCTACGCCTCTCGTTCAGTCGTCTTGCGTGGTTCCAAATCGGAGAACGCGCACACGTGTCTCCGCGCTCCTAACTTCGGGAACGATTGCACACGAGCCTGGGTGTCCTAGTGATCGATGGATCGACAGTGTGTCGCGCTCGATCACAGAGGATATATCGATCGAGTGCCGAAAGGTGTAGTTTGATTTTTGGATCTGGACGATGAGCCGCCGCGATATTTTTAGCCGTTTGTGATTTCTGTCAATTATTTACGAATCGTCGTGAGATTTACGTTCGAGTTTCGCGAAACTTGCATAGTGCCTTGAATTATCTAGTCGACGTATCGAAGAAAACTCATTTATCGTTGGTGGTATTATTATCGGACAAACGCGCGGTATAATTGGACGATCCGAAAATTGAAATAAGTCATCGCGCGGGTAAATGCCGGCGAAATGTCGCAACCACTGAGCGAGAAAATAACGACCGAGACCCTGCGTAAAATAGCGTCGAACGAGGAGTACGACGAGAACGAGATTCTGTGCGTCGCCGAGTACCTCGTCAATCTGTACGAGTACGATTTCGGAAGGCAATTCGGCCTGATCAACACCGAGGACCTGTCCAAGAGTGTCGCGCTCGACAAGCTCGCCGACCTGAACATCAAAGAGGAGCCGTATTTCGTGGTTTACAGCAGAGGGATAAAACACTGGGTATGTCTTGCGGTGACCTATCTCAACACGTCTGTCGTCGTGTTGTACAAGGATTCCTACGGCGCGCAAATCCCTCACAATCTGAGGGACGCCATAGGCGATCGATTGAAGACCGAAAAAATTCGCTTCGATAGTCACCGCGGCACGGAGCAGAACGACGAGAGCAGCTCCGGGCCGATCTGTTTGAGAAATATGCAAGTGTTTCTCAAGGGTCTCAAGTCGGACTACATCAAGGTAGGCTTGAATTCAATTACATCGGTATCCCGATATAATTAAATATATATATATATATATATTATTACAAGATATCCCGATTCAGTGTTCTTGAGGACCAATTATTTCCTAAATCATTCGCTGATGGCTTTCACTTTCTTTGTGAATCTTTTGCGTTAATTTTGAATGTAATTGCACAAAGTGCATGTATCCAGATGCATTAACAGATGTGAACGACTCAACGAATGTAGGCAATACGATTAGCTTCATTTGATTCATTCAATATTTTGTATTATAAATTCTTGTGTTCTTTGTGCCTGAATGTATGTTTCCTTTAGTAAAAATTTTATGCACATGTTAAGTAACTTTTGAATTTACCAAAGAAGTATTCACTTCACTTTTTTCCCGGTATTTGACGAGATGCTAATTAAAATATTGTAGAATAGCCTTTCTATAGTTGTCGAAAGCTTTATTCTAGTAATATGACCATATAAGTATAGTTCAAGAGATACTCCATGAATATATGATTGAGCTTAATTATTTGAGAATAAATGAGACATTAAAATGGTACAACTTTCTCAATAAAAATAGATTTTTAAATCATCCAACTGAATAGATGTTCTCTTTTGATGAGTTGAAAATGAAATTTAAAGAATCGGTACCAGATAGTAAATACCCCTGTCAAAAATATCCGTACGGAAATCCGTGAAGATATCTGTAAAATTTCGTAACAAAATCCGTGCGGAAATCCGTACGGAATTCCGTACGGATATCTGTACTGCGTTTTTGGACTGATTTCCGTAAAGGTTTCCGTACGGATTTCCATACGGATTTCCATACGGATATTTTTGACAGGGACTCGTGTTAGTAAATAATGTATAGTCGTATAATCCTAAACGAGATGAAAATACTATTCCCAATAATTCTTCATTCGTTATAGTTGAGTGACTTATTTATTTGTCATACAGGTACCACTGATCGAGAAATTCCAAAAAGTACGATTCTGCTCGCAATATGGAGTGCAAAGTGTCAAAAGGGAATTTCGTTTGTGGCTCCAAAATTATCTATTATCAGGCTTAGAAAAAGTTGCTTCAGAACTAGTGGGAGATGAAGATTACGTTAGTTTTCAAAAGAGCCTGTGCACCTTCCTTGATTCTTGCGCCAAAATCTTGAAAGAGTCATTCGTACTGTCAAGCAACTATACGTCGCTTTTAAAAACAGAAGCAAAGAAAAAGATCCAAAATCCAAAGTATGAAACTGATCATAAAACAGTCAAGGCTCTGAAAGAAGCACGGGATAACTTTTACAAAAATTCCGAAGTGCAGAAGAGCTTAAAGTTGAATAAGGATGATTTCATTGATTTGGATAACGGCAACCGGGTCTATAATTTAGATATCCAGGAAAGGTAATTTAACAGTATGATTCACTTTTATAACATCAATAATACAGAGTATACATGTAACGGTAATTAATTTTATTTCATGAAAAAATAAATGATCGTAATCGCTGCTCAGTTATCCAGAACTGATGCAAAAGTTCACAAAAATCTTCGCGGTTCTGGCTCAAGCTGAGATGAATGACGAGTTAGAAAAAGCATTGAAAAAAGTCAGCCAGATGTTAGGTTTGGAATATGACAAAATCAAAATTTACTTCGAGCAGCACAAACCTCCAAGAAGACCAGACTTTATGAGAGGGGATTTCACGCCACCCAATACAGTTGGAAGCTTAGAAAAATCTGTAGAAGCAATGAAGAAATCAAGAGCCAAAACAGCTAAGGTACTTTAATTTATCACGATTGAAAACTAGAGTTATGATTCTCAGCCATTTCTCACTTCATTTTGCTAACATTCATATTTTTCAAAAAAACAACTATGCGATGTCAAACATTGAATTTCAGAACTCCGTGAAGAGCGACTCGGTGGACAAGAAAATAAAGAGCTGGGAACAGTTGATCTCTGAGCTTGTTCTGAACGTGCAACCGACCGACGACCCGAAAGAAATTGACAAACAAATCAAGGAAATTCGGGAAAGCCTTCCGGCGATCCAGAAACACTACGCGGATTGGTCGGATCGAAGTATCCCCGACATCAACATGTACGCCAACGCGTGTAAGGCTGAGGAAAAGTCGTTCGACGACGATCAGATTTGCGAGGCGGTAGCCATTCTTGACAGAGCTAATGAGCTCGCGACTGGTGGACACAGGCTACGAGCTTCGCAGATACTCGCCGTTCTTGTGTTCCTCAAGTCAACGGCGTCGTGTCATGGGAAATTGTGCCAAATCGAGAGCGGAGAAGGTGAGAAACACGTTTGGAAAGTATCAAATATCAAATATGAGGATATATTTTAATTTCCAGGCAAGACTGTAATAGTTTCTTTGCTCGCTGTAATGACGATTCTACAAGGCGAGAAGACGGTCGATGTGATAACGAGCAATGCGATTCTTGCCCAAGAAGGCGTTGACAGCAGGAAGTTATTCTATTCAATGTTCAATATCAGCGTCGCCACGAACGCGACGGACAAAACGTATGCGTCGGGATCGAGGAAATGTTACTTGGCTGACGTAGTTTACGGGAGCATAAGTGATTTCCAATTTGATTATCTCAGGTACACACTCGGTTAATAGTTTGCGTGTTATTGTCGTCTGTAAATATCAGATGAATCATTTTAAGTTCACTAAATAGAAATTATATGCATTTAATACTACAGTTTAACTATGGTTGACTTATATATTTTTAATGCTAGAGACACTGCAGAAGGCTTAGGAACAATGGCTGGGAGGCAATTTGGGCATGTGATTCTGGATGAAGTGGACAATATGCTGATTGACAACGGACAACACATTGCTAAAATATCTTCGCCTTTCCCTGGCATGGAAAATCTCAAATACACATATATAAAGATTTGGGATGAATTATTATTAGCAGAGTCGGAGCTGATGGATGACTTTCAAGAGAAATTGAATGAGTTCTCAGATTTGAAGAGCACCAGAGAGATGGCTGTGACGGAGTTCATCAAAATCTTCGATGCATCGATGATCGGTCGTTTGGAAGAGCGGATCAAAGCCAACATGGGGGTAAAATAATAAACGCTAACAATTAAATCTAAAAATTATCTAAAACTTGATACTTCAAACCATTTATTGTACCTATGTAGAAGGATGACGATAGCGAAGGCATAAAAAAAGTACTCATAATAACTGGTTTCAAGCAGTACGTTTCAGTGATCCCCAGTTTCAATTCTGGGTGATCGATACGAGCTATCTAAATAATTTTTGACTACACACAGCATCAAATAACCGCAACCACTGGGAATTTTACAGGATTTGGATCTGCGATTCGTGCCGACACACTGCCTGAAGTACGCCGAGTCGATGGTGCCAAAGTGGATCGGCAACGCGATCCGCGCGCGCTACTTCATCAACGAGAACGAGCAGTACTCGATAAAGGAGAAGGACGGCGAGCTGGCGGTGATACCGGTGGACTACAGTAACACGGGCGTCACCCTCAAGAACACAGTGTGGTCGTACGGGCTTCACCAGTTCGTGCAAATAAAGCACAATCTGCGGGTAACGCCCGAGAGCCTCACGAGCAGCTGCGTGTCCAACTACGCGTACATTGGCAAGTACGGAAACAAGATTTTCGGCTTGACGGGCACGCTCGGCTCCAAGGCCGAGCAGGACCTGCTGTCGTCCGTTTACAATGTGGACTACGCCCGGGTGCCCACCTACAAGACGAAGAAATTCAAGGAACCAAAAGGCGTCGTCGTACCCGATGACGACTGGAGCTTCGAGGTCACGTTCACGAGTGTCGGCATGGTACGATCTTCTGGTGAGATGTTCGTTTGTAACTTTGTTGAATTGTGTCGAATTGCTGGGAAGAATTTAAAGATTTTTTTATCCGATGTCTCCTGAGTATTGAATCTTATATCAAAAGGTCGAGCGGTGCTGATAATCTGCAAGACTATATCGGACCTACTGGCGTTAGAGGAACAATTCGAGTGTCTCGGCGAGCAGCTGGGCAACTGCAAGATCAAACTAAAGAAATACCAAGACGAAGAAACGGCACACGTGACGCGCGAGACCGTCTGTCCCGGGGATATAATCGTAGCGACAAACATCGCAGGTCGAGGCGCCGACTTCAAGACGTCCAAGGAGCTGGAGAAAAATGGTGGCCTGCACGTGTGCGTGGGATTCTGCCCCGACAACGAGCGAGTGCGCGAACAGGCGTTCTTCAGAACGTCCCGACAGGGGAATCTCGGTTCGGCACAGCTCATTGTCAGGGAAAGTGAAATCAAGAGGCTCGGCATTGACACGACCGACTTGAATGACATAGATTTCGATGATGTGAGTTGTATAATTAAGTGTAATGGTTGATCGAAAGAGTACATGGTTTCGTTATTTATTCATTGACCAGGTGAAAAAAAGAATCGACGTGATTGAAAAAGAGAGATTGACCGACATAAAGTTTTCAAAAGTTGACGTGCTCAGGTACGAAGACGCAGTCTTCACTCTATTCTCCGATATGTGCCAAGAATTGAAGAACGGTAACGTCATAACGTGGGGTCACTCGTACCTCATGAAAGATCTCAAAGAGTACTGGGCATTTTGGCTGGAGGATCAGAATTTCGAGGGGAAAAAGTATTCTCTGAAAGAGGCAACCTTTATCTTTTACAAATTCAAAAATGATGACAAGACAAGGAGGATAATTGGCGGAACGATATCGCACAATCCGTACTATGGAGTGTTGCAAGCTGATTTCTTCCTGAAGAACGACGAGATCGATAAAGCCAAAGCGTCGCTCATCAACGCCATCTGCTTAAGTAAAAACACAAAAGTCATGTATCCAGGTAGAGTGATTAAATTCTTTATTTTTCTTTATATTTCATTCTCTTCATCAGGGCTTTGGAATTACTTCTCACTTCTGAATGTTTCAGGATTTCTCACGCTCGTTGACTCGACTCTCGAAGAGAGAGGCCCTCTACTACCGAAATTCCGCAGCTTCTTGAGCAAGGTATTCTTAGGTAGTCCCGCTCAAGAGGACAAGTCCGGCACAGGTTACATCAATGAGATTCTCGAGTTCTTGATGATAACGCACTCGGGTCTTACCGAAGAGATAGACTTTATGGAGAAAAACTATTTCGACGATGAACATAACGATGATTTCAAACGCGTACTTGTTAAACCTGAAAAGGGTCGAACCAATCTCCTCGTCAAGCATCTCGCGGCGAAGCTCACGAGCCTCAAGCTGTACCGGAGTAATGTAGAAATCCTGTTGGAGGCCCTTGAAGGTGGTGATACTCAGAACCTTGCAGTGGGTAAGAGGATCACCGATTATCTGAAGCATTTTTCACCGGACACAAAAGAAGAGAGACAAACTAGGGACCTGATCACTGATGCAGAGTTGATGGAATTGGGTAGGTAGCCAAAAATCTTTTTGTCAATGGAACGCGAGGGGCGACTCACTAGAATTTTCCGTCAGGGAATACTAAAGAATACCGGGGAGTACCATGGAGTTCGGAGGAATACCATGGAGTACCATGGAGTACGAGGGAATACCGTGGAGTACTGAGGAATACTAAGGAGTACCAGGGGAATACTAAGGAATACTAAGGAGTATCAGGGAATACCAAGTGGATATATATATATATATATGCGCCACCCAGAGACATACTTTTTTTCATTCGGTTTCTTTTTGTAGTTCTGTGGTAGAAATCCTATGAGGTGGTAAGAACTAAAGAAGTCGACTTAATACATTTAGAATGAGCTAGCTAGGAGTAGGCACAACCTTTGGGAAACCAATCACGATGAAACTTTGTGAGATGATTCTAGGGTAGCCTAACAGCTTATATTTCGAGTCATACAGTCTAACGTTTTGTTTTCCCGAAGATATTCTGTCAAACATATTGGATTTTGAGCATGAACAGTATATCTATATACGAAAATCCATAAATATATGTAGATATACTGTAAATGTATAAAATCGAATGAATTGACAGAATATCTCCTGCAAATGAAAACGTTAGACTTCATGGTATGAGATATAAGCTATTACAGAATCCATGAACCATCTCACAAAGTTTCATCGTGATCAGTGACCGATAGGGTGTGCATCTCCTAGTAAGCCACATAAAATCGAGAGAAAAACCAATGGTTAATGACTTGGGGGGTGGCGCATTTGAGAAAAAAAAGGAAAACCTATCGGAACGGCTGATAAACACGACGTATGACGAAAAAAAAATTAGGTCATGTAGATGGAATGCCAAGGAATCTAATAGTATGTCGCTCGATTTTGTTGGCCTAGTCTAAGGGTATTGAAAAAATTCGCACTCACTTGAGCCAAATTAGCTTAATAATCGGAATTGGTGAAAAAAATGGAGAAAACGAGCTGTAACAAGTTGGTGTGAGCGTTGGCGATCGGGCAAAATGTTTTTTTCTCTCATTATTCTGTATTGCCGACAAGATTTTGTGCTGCGGAGCTGCTCTAGACCCGCGTATATATATATATAATTTCAAAGGGAGTACTATTATTAATATGAAGTACCTGGGAATACCAGGGAATACCAAAAAGTGAAATTGGGAGTACTGCAGTGAGTCGCCCCTCGATGAAACGTCTTTGATTATTGAATGAAAAGGAATGAAAAGGATAAACATTTGATCTACAGGAGCCAAAGGCATGAAGACCATCTATGGATTGAAGAAAATAAGTCCCATTCCTGAATCAAACATAGATAAAGCTAGATCTCAGATATTAGGAGCTCTGTCTCTCATCGCCCGGGCATCTGCTTTCCCGCCGCTGACCTTTGCTGTGGCTAACGTTGTAAGCGTAATGATCGCTGAAGCAATAGCTCTTATTATTCTATCGCTTTACAAAGAAACCAATAATATTGATGATCAGGTTCAGAAGGCAGAATACTTAAAAGGTGAGGTTATCATGTGATCTCACATCAAATCATACGATTCTCAATCATGTTTGATCAATTGGTAGAGCGAACGACGCGATGAGATGATACAAGCTTAAAATACATTAAAATTTTTCAGGCAAATCATTAAATTACGTGGTGAGCCTTGTCGTCTCAGGAACCGTGAATTTGGACGTTTGCCTCAAAATCTTCTTGAGGATGGTTAGGTGTTACAAAGAATCGTACTTTATCCTCGAACGTTCAACCGACAACTTGAAACTCATCAAGTCAGTCAACTCGACCCAGATAGCAAAAGACGTAAAAGCGGTGGAGGAGTACAGCGATTATTTGGCATCGAGTTACCAAAGAAAGATACGCGTACCTGAGGCTTTGGCCAGGTACTTCTTCGATAGCAATATTAGTACGACTGTCATAGCCCAACTGGTTGATTTCGTTGTAGATAAATCGAGCAATGGCATGAAGAATGGTGAGTACTTTACTTGATAGCTGGATCCAATAAAACCTTTTTTCAATTTTAAACGTTCATTGGACGATAAAATAAATCACAATAAACTTCTCAATTCACGGGAATTGCTGTTTCTATAGATTATTCCATAACTGAGTAGCCCATTATTTCTTAAGAAATTGTCAAAAATTTAGAATGAAAATGTTATTTTTCACAGGTAATGGTAATCATATAGAAGGAGAAACTAAGAATCAAGACAATGTAAATTTCTTCAACCCTGCTAAAGATTCACAAAGTGTATCTTACATTGAAACATATCTGACAACGATATCACCGAAGAAGCTCGGTGGATCTAATGAGAACGTGCGAAATGAATTTCCCAAAAACAACAGTTATGTCACAGTGTGTTCACTCCCTTCGGAGAAATGTTTCAAAAGTACCCCATACGAAAAAATAGAAAAATCCCTATTTCCAGCCGTGGCAATGCTTGAGCGGGATTATCGAGCTCTTCAGATGCTGCGTTCTAATACTGGCGATGATGGCAAGAAAGATCAGAAAAAAACTGCGGATCTGTATTGTAAGGAACAGAAGGAACTCCTGGAGAAAGGTGAATTTTGGAAAGTTCTGAAAAACGAGATAACTGAAATATTGGCCATTTCAAAATTTTATCAAGTATACGACAGAGAATACGCTGATTATACTACGGCAATAGTACAAATGTTGCAGTATTGTAAAAATGCAGAAGTTCCTGGAATACCGGAGGTGGCAGCAAGTATATCGAAAAATCATTTGATTAGCCAAGAACAGTACGAGATTATAATGAAAAATTTCAAATTAAGAAGCTAATACAAGTAATTGCCAATATGTTGAAATATTTTTATCGAGAGGCAGTTGTATATATTTTATACAGACGATATTGTAAATATTTTAGAATAAATCTTAGCGTTTCCATCCATGACATATTATTATGTAACTGTCCGATATGTACATAAAGGATTGATAACCACTGTCAACGTAACAAAATTAGTAATATGCTTCTTCAGAGAGATTTTACGGGCAGGGCGCGCCCTGTGCACACGCGAATCATGCACATTTTTATTGTGCACCGAAAACTATGCACGATAATTTGTGCACACTGATATCGAAATAAACTATTATCATATCTGTGCACGATTTATTATGCACGTGCAATGAATGAGATGATATTTAAATATCGTTGATATTTAAAAAAGATACTGCTATAATTTTTCATAAAAGATTGTACACGAATTTTTCATACACAAAGTATAAGGCAGGGCGCGCCAAAGAGAGTCAAAGAGATCGAGATTTTACAGAGATTAAGTTACTGGAGGGTAAATTATGGTGAGTTATCATGGAAAAAATGACAACGTATTTATAACAACGGTTACTATGGATGTCAACAGTGGTTGTTATGGAAAGTATGTGGAAGTTCTTCTTATTGAGAAGAATATCGAATGAAGTACAATATCTCACAGAAAAATTTGTAATTGATAACCAATAATAAATAAGAACCCTATAGCCTCATTAATAGGTTCAAAGAAGGAGTGGTTTTAATTTTTATCATACTCTTTTATTTAATAGAATCGATTGACAATATTAAATTGAATTAACACATTTCAAATTATCCAGACTTGATGCAGCCGTATGTTAAATTAGCATCGAATGAAAGATACTTCATTTTTAATAAAAAAAAAAAAGTTTAAACCCTAGACTATCAACATGAGTATTTGATCGATCGAATATCGAAATAGTCTATAAATAAATATGTCAATGTCAATATACCCTTTAACGGATCAATGTTTGCAATATGTTTTCAGCCAAAATACTTTATCATACAGTAAGGTATTGAGAGCTGACTGTAAATACTCCGTTAGTAAATTCTTCAAGTATTAAGTCATCAAAAAATTGTCGATTCTAATGTCGCCAATCGATAGTGTGGGAAAAAATACGTGGAAATAATGGGTCGTATGCCGTATTTGAGCTCCAAAAAAATAATGGGTAAAAGATCGAGAAAGGACGACTTCACCTCAACCTCGGCGAATTCCGATTCGGGAAAACGTCGATTCTAATGCCGTCAATTGATAGAGCGGGAAAAAATACATGGAAATAATGGGTCTATCTCCATATTAACAGCTGAACCGCCGCGGCCGCCACCGCCGCCGTCGTCATTTTGCTCATCACGATTGCTCCTCGCGAACGCTCCACATTCTTGCTCATCTTTGCTTTTCATTTTGCTCCTCGTCTTCGCTCCTCCTCAATAATGTTATTTGTTATGATAACATGATCACAAATTATAACATCCCCATGATTAATTTTAAAAAATTAATATTTGACAAGAATTTGAATCAAGTGGAAATTTAAAAGTCTTGTGACACGTTATTGAGGGAAATGGATGCAATACCAGCGAGACTTGATAAATCCTCCTTAATCACAATCAAAAACCGCTGCCAAGTGCCTTAGCAGTATGCTTTCTCAAAGGGGCTTCAACATCACCCACAAACGCGTCCCAAACCTGTATTTTCACCTTTCCACTAGCGTAGATACTATCATCTATTTTTCAAAAATTACAAAAAAATTATTTAATCAGTTCAATTCGTATCTTTGTGACTGTGTAAAGTGTCGTTCTTTTTCAATTGACCAAACTTTGTCGCGAGTGTTGATGTCTGCCCGGGCTCTCTTATTATTTGATCAAATGCAACAAAGCAAACGGTTCTAGGTTCTACACGATGCGAAACATTTGGACCTGCATAATTTTTCGATCAATTCATCTTGTGACTGTCATACGGTTTAATGGCGGTCAAAATCGATCCGCCCTGCCCTTAAGTCCGTATTTAGCACACTTGAAGACTCATTTTGATCATTTTCGACGGCTGAGGTTGGAAATGATCAATTCAAAATCTATTTTGGTCATTTTCGACGGCAAAAGACACCAAATTTTCCCAATTTTCTCTATAGTACGTTGAAAATACTGGAAACGAAACTTACATCCATTTTTTTCCCCATTAGCAACGGTTGCTAGGGCGGTGAACAACGGTTGCTAAGGAGCTAATTGGGAAGATTTTGTCCTTTGCCGTCGAAAATGATGGAAATAGGTCTCAAATTAATAATTTCTAACCTTCATAACGGTTGCTAAGGAAGTAAACAACGGTTGCTATGAAGAAAATAGAACAATTCAGTGTCCTTGGCCATCGAGTGTGACTTAAAACTGATTTTCCGGCTTGCCCCAATGAGCACTCATAAGGATTTGTGAGAAAACACGTTAGAAACGGTTGCTAAGGAAATAACCAACGGATTTTGCTGAAAATTGAACTCGGCCGAGATTTTGCCGCGACTAACCTGTGTGCAAAATTTCAAGAAGATCGGACCATTTCTTCGAGAGTTATCGTGGACGAAAAAAAACGTTACACACATACATACAAACATACATACATACATACATACACTCACACATACATACATACAGACACTTTTGGATTTCCATGTTTTTCGACCCGTAGATTACGAAAATCGAGGTCCCGAGGTCCGATTCGGTGGGTCGATTTTTGCCCCATTACAAAGCTTTCTCTTTGAGAAAGCAAAAACAGAAAGAGTCTGAAAATATTCAAAGTAATAGGTACTCATAAGTATACAGCACTTTATGATCAAATCAAAAGTTACTAGAAAAATAAAATCATAATTCAAAATTGATTTTAAAGTATTTCAAGAATTTATGTGCATTTATTGACATAATTTATTCGCAGCATATAGGATTCGTTACGGTAACCAGCGAGGGTAGGGGTTAACAAGCGAGGCGAGTAGGGGAAATACTACCTTGATTTTATTATTTCATATAAATCATTTTCTTTCGTGGACATCAAAATAATGAATTATAAGTAGGGGGTTGGCGACCGAAGCGAGTAGAGGGGTACCCCTCTAGTATCAACAAAAGTGCCATTCATATCTCTTATACAAATGTTTAATTTTACTGCGCCGCTTTGTTCAAAAAGTGTGAAATGTAAGTAATATGTTGTATGGATGTCAGTTTGGTTTCTAAAATAACTGGGGGGGGGGGGTACTCTCCTGCTCGCTTCGCTCGCCAACCCCCCCCCCGCACTTATGATTCAATATTTCGATGTCCACGGAAGAAAATGAAAGAATAAAATCAATGGGTGTTTGCCTTGCTCACCTCGCTGGTTACCATCGAATATTATGAATTGCAATTGAATGTTAATATGAGCACATAAAAACTTAAAATACTTCAAAATCCATCAATTTTGATCTGATTATAGTTCTGTAGCAACATTTAATCGAAGCATGTCGTTTGGTACTCATTTCCACTTCTTCTGTTTTCTAATTTCAGATTAGAAAGGATTTATCAAGTCTTGCTGGTATTGCATCCATTTTATTGCCCAAGGACAAGTCACAAGACTATTGAATTATCACTTGATTCTGATTCTTTGAAACAGAGGCCAAAAAGGGGTTTACAAGGGGATTCAAAAACAGGAGCGAAAAAAGGGGCTGAAAGGGGGGCTAAACAGAGTCTATATTGGGGAGCTAAAAAAGAGGCTGAAAAAGAGTGCTGAAAAGGGGGAAAAAACTTCATATGGCAGCGGCGGTTTGGCTTTTAATATAGAGAGATATTGGCTAATAGTATTGGTGAAATCAGTGTATCCATAGGGGATCCAAGGGTGTCTCTCTATATCAAAAGCCAGACCGCCGCCGCCGCCGTCAAACTTTTTCACCCCTTTTTTGCACCCCTTTCTTGCACCCCTTTTTTGCACCCCTTTCTTGCACCCCTTTCTTGCATCCCTTTCTTGCAACTTTTTCTGCACCCCTTTCTTGCATCCCTTTCTTGCAACCTTTTCTGCACCCCTTTCTGCACCCCTTTCTTGCACCCCTTTCTTGCACCCGTGTTTTGCACCCCTTTCTTGCACCCGTGTTTTGCACCCCTTTCTTGCACCCGTGTTTTGCACCCCTTTCTTGCACCCCTTCCTTGCACCCCTTTTTTCCACTCCCTTTTTCCACCCCTTTTTTCCGCCCCTTTTTGCCATCCCCAACTCTCGAAGGATTGGTCCGAATTTCTTGAAATTTTGCACACAGGTTAGTCGTGGCGAAATCTAGGCCAAGTTCAATTTTCAGCGAAATTTCTTAGTTATTTCCTTAGCAACCGTTACTAACGTGTTTTCTCACGAATTCTCATAAGTGCTCATTGGGACCATAAAAGTCAATGAGAATCGAAGAGAATCGATGACACATTTTCCGTAGCAACCAGTGTTGATATCCTTGGCAACCGTTTGTTTACATCCCTAGCAACCGTTGCTTCGGAAGCCGGAAAATCAGTTTTGAGTCACACTCGATGGCCAAGGACACTGAATTGTTGTATTTGCTCCATAGCAACCGTTGTTTACCTCCTTAGCAACCATTACGAAGGTTGGAAATGATCAATTCATGGCCCGTTTCCATCATTTTCGACGGCAAAGAAACAAAATCTCTCGAACTAGCTCCTCAGCAACCGTTGTTTACCGCCCTAGCAACCGTTGCTAAGGGGAAGAAAAATTCACGTAGTTCCGTTTCCAGTATTTTCAACTGCACAGGATAAAAAATCTCCATTTTACTCATAGCAACCATTGTTTACGTGTCTGGCAACCGTTGCTGTAGAAGAAGGAAAGGGCTAAATATTACTTTGCACAAGATTTGTTTAATCCACTTATTCATCGAAACAACCGTTTGTTTACATCCCTAGCAACCGTTGCTTCGGAAGCTGGAAAATCTGTTTTAAGTCACATTCGATGGCCAATGACACTAAATTGTTATATCTGCTCCATAACAACCGTTACAAAGGTTGGAAATGAACAATTTATGACCCGTTTCCATCATTTTCAATGACAAAGGACACAAAATACAAATCTTTCCTTTTAGCTCCTCAGCAACCGTTGTTCACCACCCTAGTAACCGTTGGTAGGGATAAGAAAAATTCACGTAGTTTCGTTTCCAGTATTTTTAACTGCACAGGATACAAAATATCCGTTTTACACATAGAAACCATTGTTTACGTGTCTAGCAACCGTTGCAATCTTTCTCGAAATCTGCTAGTCGGCGAAGCCGGCGAATGAGTGCTAGGCGGTCACACGAGTGCTTGGAATCGTATTTCACGAGTTGCATACGATATTTTATGTTGTAAGTGAACTACGCGAATTTCACGCATCGGTTTCCGTGCGTAAAACGCGATTTCACGCACTAGTGTTAAAAAAGTGGGCTAAAGCAATTTATTTTTTGGCAAGTTCACATTGACTCTGACAAAATCACTTCCAATAAATGTTTTTATTTGCTTCTTACAATTACCCTAATAAGTTCACAGGTTCCAAGATCCGTTTTGAAATTCTTTATCAAAACTTCTAATATCCTTGCAATGTATGAAAGGTTACATATTTTCAAGGAAATCATTCATCATTTTTGCTTTCTCAAAGAGAAAGCTTTGTAACGGGGTAAAAATCGACCCACCGAATCGGACCTCGGGACCTCGATTTTCGTAATCTACGGGTCGAAAAACATGGAAATCCGAAAATGTCTGTATGTATGTACGTATGTACGTACGTACGTACGTACGTGCACTTTTTTTTGTCGTACGATAACTCTCGAAGGAACTGTCCGATCGTCCTGAAATTTTGCACACAGGTTAGTCGCCGCAAAATCTCGGTCGAGTTCAATTTTCAGCCAATTTCGTTGTTTATTTCTCTAGCAACCGTTGCTAACGTGTTTTTTTGATAAAAGCTCCAAAAATCATCATCAATGCACGATGGGTCTCCAATTTTTTTTTGATGATCGATGAGAATCGATAAGACATTCATTTTGGAACAACCATTGTTTATTCTATTAGCAACCGTTGCTATGGTGATACAAAATTCAGCTTCAGACTGACTTTTTTTTGTCGTACGATGACTTTGGAAGGAATAGTCCGATCGTCCTGAAATTTTGCACACAGGTCGGTCTCCGAAAGATGTAAACGTGTTTAGCAGCATCCGTTGTTTATTTCCATGGCAACCGTTGCTATCGTGTTTTTAATAAGTTCCCATATAATTCATGTTAATGATCATTTGGGTTCGTATATTTATGGGATTCTATAAGAATCAAAGAGACAAAGAGAGATTTCCCGTAGAAACCATTGTTGATGTCTTTAGCAACCGTTGTTTATATCCCTTGCAAATGTAACTAGGGAATGGAAAAAAACCAGTTGGAGTTTTATTTTCGGAACTGTTGATGACTAAGAAGTAAGAACATCGAAGCTCAGACATTTACCTTATCAACCGCTGTTTACGTCCTTAGCAACCGTTACTATGGAGTGTGAAAAGTCAGTTGGAGTTTCATTTTTGGAACTGTTGATGACTAAGAAGTAAGAACATCGAAGCTCAGACATTTACCATGGCAACCGTTGTTAACGTCCTTAGTAACCGTTACTATGGAGTGGGAAAAGTCAGTTGGAGTTTCATTTTCGGAACTGTTGATGACTAAGAAGTAAGAACATCGAAGCTCAGACATTTATCATGGCAACCGTTGTTTACGTCCTTAGCAACCGTTACTATGGAGTGGGAAAAGTCAGTTGGAGTTTCATTTTCGGAACTGTTGATGACTAAGAAGTAATAACGTCGAAGCTCCGACATTTACCATAGCAACCGTTGTTTACGTCCTTAGCAACCGTTACTATGGAGTGGGAAAAGTCAGTTAGAGGTCCATTTTCGGAACTGTTGACGACTAAGAAGTAAGAACACCGAAGCTCGGATATTTACCATAGCAACCGTTACTATGGAGTGGAGGAAATAAGTTAAAGGTTCATTTTGCTTTCTCAAAGAGTGGTGATTAATGCAAATTGAGGTTCAATTGCAATACTTTGAGAAAGCATACTGCTGAGGCACTTGGCAGCGGTTTTTTAGAAAGGTGTGATGAAAAAATTCAAAACCCCGACTAGAATCTCTCGAGTGAAAAATATTAAGTGAAAATATGATGTTACATATATGGTCAATTTTTTTTCATACTTCAAGATTCGTTTCAAGAAATAATATTCAATTACATATTCAAAAACAAGATCCCGAAATGGTATATGAACTAGTTATATTTATTGTAGTTGATTTTTACCTCAAAGCATTGGTAAATTAAGCTTAAAAAAGGAAATTGCTGTTCCGTTTGTTCCTAAAATATCTACATTCGTATCTTATCATCATAAATAATTTGAATCAATATCCAGTATAAAACACAAGTATTGGAGAACACGTTATTCACAGTGACAGGTACTGACTCAACATCTCTAAATGGAATAAACTTTGACTCACTCATTCTAATCTAATTTCCCACGATGATGGGGCCAATTGAGATTGATGAACTGGATCACTATTTCGTCTCTTCCTCAAAAATTACTATGAATATATATTCGAGAACACATTGTTCGTAATGATTGAAATTATCTATACTATAATATAAAGTTAATCCTCCGGTAATTTTCATGTAAAGAAATTTTTATGAAGGGGTCGATTTGCATGAAAACGGATAAGATGGATCGAAAGCAAATTGCCTGCGCTTTGAGGTTTCGTATTGAAATTTTTGAAAAAATCGATGCGTGGGCGTTAAAAATGGGAAAATGCAACTTGGGTTTTTTTTCTTAGCCGATAAACCATAGAAAAAAACTATGAAATAATTGTACGATGAAAATTTGGGTCTGACTGATCGATAGATCTTTGGAAGGGCTTTAGTGTTTCATGGTTGAAACTTTAGAAAAATTGATGCGTGGGCGTGAAATATGGAAAAAACTGATGTTTGGCAAGATGTGCCTCATGAATCATTAAAAAAGTACATGAATCAGCGTCGTGATGAAAATTCTGATAATACGGATCGATGGAGCTCATTGAGCATTTTTATTTTTCATCGTGAAAAACTGAAATATGACGATGCGTGGGCGTGAAATCCGTTCTTGAAAATTGATGGTTAACTTTGTGATTTTTATGCGTTCAGAGAAATACGTGAAATCATGATATGGTGTAATTTTGAGTATTTCCGATCGGAAGAGTATCGAATGGGCTTCCTTATCCATGGTTGGAATTTTGAAAAAATCGATGCGTGGGCGTGAAATATGGAAAAAACTCATTTTGAGAAAAAGGTACAAGATTGATCGTTAAAAAAATCGTTCAATCTGCGCCACGATGGAAATTCGGATCAGACAGATCGATAGAGCTCATTGAGCATTTTTATTTTTCATCGTGAAAAACTGAAATATGACGATGCGTGGGCGTGAAATCAGTTCTTGAAAATTGATAGTTAACTTTGTGATTTTTATGCGTTCAGAGAAATACGTGAAATCATGATATGGTGTAATTTCGAGTATTTCCGATCGGAAGAGTATCGAATGGGCTTCCTTATCCATGGTTGAAACTTTGGAAAAATTGATGCGTGGGCGTGAAATATGGAAAAAACTGATGTTTGGCAAGATGTGCCTCATGGATCATTAAAAAATTACATGAATCAGCGTCGTGATGGAAATTCTGATAATACGGATCGATAGAGCTCATTGAGCATTTTTATTTTTCATCGTGAAAAACTGAAATATGACGATGCGTGGGCGTGAAATCAGTTCTTGAAAATTGATAGTTAACTTTGTGATTTTTATGCGTTCAGAGAAATACGTGAAATCATGATATGGTGTAATTTCGAGTATTTCCGATCGGAAGAGTATCGAATGGGCTTCCTTATCCATGATTGGAATTTTGAAAAAATCGATGCGTGGCGTGAAATATGGAAAAAACCGCTGCCAAGTGCCTCAGCAGTATGCTTTCTCAAAGTATTGCAATTGAACCTCAACTTGCATTAATCACCACTCTTTGAGAAAGCAAAATGAACCTCTAACTCATTTCCTCCACTCTATAGTAACGGTTGCTATGGTAAATATCCGAGCTTCGGTGTTCTTACTTCTTAGTCGTCAACAGTTTCGAAAATAGACCTCTAACTGACTTTTCCCACTCCATAGTAACGGTTGCTAAGGACGTAAACAATGGTTGCTATGGTAAATGTCGGAGCTTCGATGTTCTTACTTCTTAGTCATCAACAGTTCCAAAAATGGACTTCAAACTGACTTTTCCCACTCCATAGTAACGGTTGCTAAGGACGTAAACAACGGCTGCTATGGTAAATGTCGGAGCTTCGACGTTATTACTTCTTAGTCATCAATAGTTCCGAAAATGGACCTCCAACTGACTTTTCACACTCCATAGTAACGGTTGCTAAGGACGTAAACAACGGTTGCTATGGTAAATGTCGGAGCTTCGATGTTCTTACTTCTTAGTCATCAACAGTTCCAAAAATGAACCTCCAACTGACTTTTCCCATTCCCTAGTTACGGTTGCAACCGATATAAACACCGGTTGCTAGAGACATCAACAATGGTTTATACGGGAAAGGTCTCTTTGATTGTTATAGAATCCCATAAATATACAAACCCAAATGATCATTTATCATGAATTATATGGGAACTTATCGAAAACACGCTAGCAACGGTTGCCATGGAATCAAACAACGGATGTTGCTGAAGACCGAACTCGGTTCACATCTGCCGGTGACCGACCTGTGTGCAAAATTTCAGGACGATCGGACCATTCCTTCGAAAATTAACGTACGACAAAAAAAAAGTCAGTCTGAAGCTGAATTTTGTATCTCCATAGCAACGGTTGCTAGGAGAATAAACAATGGTTGTTCCAAAATGAATGTCTTATCGATTCTCATCGATCGTCGAAAGAATTCGAGACCCATCGTGCATTGATGATGATTTTTGGAGCTTTTATCAAAAACACGTTAGCAACGGTTGCTAGAGAAATAAACAACGGAATTGGCTGAAAATTGAACTCGACCGAGATTTTGCGGCGACTAACCTGTGTGCAAAATTTCAGGACGATCGGACAATTCCTTCGAGAGTTATCGTACGACAAAAAAGTGCACGTACGTACATACGTACGTACGTACATACATACAGACATTTTCGGATTTCCATGTTTTTCGACCCGTAGATTACGAAAATCGAGGTCCCGAAGTCCGATTCGGTGGGTCGATTTTTACCCCGTTACAAAGCTTTCTCTTTGAGAAAGCAAAACTCATTTTAAGAAAAAGGTACAAGATTGATCGTTAAAAAAATCGTTCAATCTGCGCCACGATGAAAATTCGAATCAGACAGATCGATAGAGCTCATTGAGCATTTTTATTTTTCATCGTGAAAAACTGAAATATGACGATGCGTGGGCGTGAAATCCGTTCTTGAAAATTGATGGTTAACTTTGTGATTTTTATGCGTTCAGAGAAATACGTGAAATCATGATATGGTGTAATTTCGAGTATTTCCGATCGGAAGAGTATCGAATGGTCTTCCTTATCCATGATTGGAATTTTGAAAAAATTGATGCGTGGGCGTGAAATATGGAATAAACTCATTTTAATAAAAAGGTACAAGATTGATCGTTAAAGAAATCGATCAATTTGCGTCACGATGAGAATAATTTCATAAATAGAGGTTAAGCCACCCAATGTTTGCCATTCTATCTCAGTTTAGAATGTTGCCCGACTCTCACGACGAGGACGTATTGGTGAGGCGCATATCCAAAAGCGGATTTGTAGAGAGTCATTTTTGCAGCCGTGTTATTCAGCGCAATAAGCATGGTAGCATAATATCTATGTATCTGTTGTAAAATACATTTTTGAATTTTTACAGTTTTAAATATGCTAATGTGTTACCAGCACATATAACGTATATATTCGGAACATAATCGATTTCCACAATTGTTTTTCAATTATGCTGCCGTGGTTTTCAGCGCATAATATTTATCAATATGATTGAATTTTCAAATTTATGTTTTCAATCACGCTGCCGTGATATTCAGCGTATAATAATGTTTATTAATATGTTCAATAATATGTTTGAATTAACTTTTTGTTAATTATGCTGCCGTGGTATTCAGCGCGTAATGCCTATTAACATAATTGTATATTGCATTGTTATAAATTTTTTTCTGAATAATTACGCTGCCGTGGTATCCAGCGCGTGATGTTCATTGATTGGTAAATTAGTAAATTAGTAAATTAGTTGTAGTTATCGAAAATTTCTTGATATACTACATTTTTATGAATATCCCTAGTAAAAATAACTTCCTCACAAAAACGTACAAAAATGTACAAAAACGTACAAAAACGTACAAAACCGTTTATAAACGTCCCATTTGGAACAAAAAATACATTTATATCCGTTTTTGTACATTTTTGAACGTTTCTGTACGTTTCTGTACGTTTTTGTACGTTTTTGTATGTTTTTGTACGCTTTTGTACGTTTTTGTACGTTTTTGTACGTTTATGTACGATTATGTACACTTTTGTACATTTTTGTACATTTTTATATGTTTTTATACATTTTTTCAAAAGGAAAGTAAGTATCGAAAACGTATATTTTACCATGTTTTTGTATGGTTTTGTACGTTTTTGTACATTTTTATACGTTTTCATACGTTTATGTACAGTTTTGTACAGTTTCGTACAGTTTTGTACAGTATCGTACAATCTTGTACGTTTTTGTACGTTTTTGTACGTTTTTGTACGTTTTTGTACGTTTCCATACGCTTATGTACAGTTTTGAACAATTTCGTACAGTTTCGTACGTTTTTGTACGTTTTTGTACGTTTTATAGGAGATTAACAGGAATTCAACTTGACATTCTCTATTAATATAGAATGTATTTTGTAATATTAGGCACATACCCAGGTGGAATAAAAAAAAAATTTGTAATATATTCAATAAATTCTGAAACAGGGAAGTGTTCACTTAATCTTATTTATTGAGCACACATTTGTCTTACAAAATAATTGAAGAATATTAATGAAATATTGAAAAGAGTATTCCTAAATCACATCCCTTAAACAATATATTTAAAATATCAATTGAAAATTTTTTTTTAAACACAAGTATAAAATATGAAATGCAATGAATTTGCACAACAAATTTACATTTAGGTAATATGTTTTGTTGTATGTATATATATATGCAGTCTGGATGACTTAATCGAATCACAACCTTTGTGTATACCTACATTATTTTATTCTTTGATATTTAGTCTTTGATCTTATTTTTAATCATCATCTACAATTAATCAGCCTCAACATATTCCTCATACTGTTCTTCTAGTCGTTCTATTACACTATCTACCTTTCTTTCTCGCTCCAATTTCGCTCTTACAGTTGTTATGGCACCATGATGTAAATTTCTCACACGACCCATAATTTCATCAATTTGCTGAAGAGTGAAGCCCTTACACCGCATGAAATTATATAATTCTTCATCAATTACCTCTGTTATTTTTGGATCTAAAGGCACATGGTTTTTTGGAGTATTTTTTTGGACTCTGACACAACGATTTGCGAAATCGTTTCTTCCATAAATGCCAACAGAGAGTGAAGTAATGAAGCCAGATGGTGTTCTATGTTTATAGGCATCTTTGTAAGCAATTGATTTACATTTGATGCCTTTTCTTAATATAATGTAGTCTTCATCAACATTATTCATGTGCCTTTCATTTTCAGAGTACCATCGTCGATTGTAGATCCAATCGTGGTGGAAAAACATATCTTTATCTGCAGAAATTATTTAAATGTACATTGAGTAAGAAAATAGTAATTGAAAAGTATTGGGTCCCCTAACTCACCATTTGTTTTATTCACTTGATTGATATCATGATTAGAACTATTTTTGAGCTCTTCGTACATAGTTTTCCATTTCATAGCTTCTTTTTTGTGGTCATCAGACTGTTTACGGAAAAAATCAATTTGCATCTTCAATGCATTAATAACTGCAATATTATTATCATGCTGGGAAGAAGAAGATAGAACTGTCAAGTTACTGGGTGATCTAATTTCTGGAGTAATATTATCATGCTGAGAAGAACGCAATGCAGCCATGTTTTTGGATGATGAAGTTATTGGGGAATTCTCCAAGTTTTCCTGAAAGGAAGAACTATAATATTAGACTATAGATTAAACTATAATATTATAGTATTCTGTTAAATTTTCATCCATTTATTGAATTTGTTGAATGACTTTACCTGCTCATGCAAGTTGTTATTGACATTTACGCATGGATATACAATATCCGATGATACATGCTCAAAGTTTTCATCAGAGGTTCTCTGAAAGAAGAATAGAACATTTTTATTTAGTAGTAGTAGAATTTTATAGCAGTTACTTTCAAAAACAATACCTATTTACCTCTTCATCCCTGTTATTAGTTGTGTAAGCATTCAATATTTTTTATCTGAAGTTTGCTTCTTATTGTCAAGTTTGCGTTTCTTTTCACCCTATATTTTTAGTGAACATTGATTAATCTGTTAAGCAATATATTTGCGATCAAAAAATGTTCACCTTTCTCTGTAACTTTGCATCTACAAGATCTCCAATAGTGCTATCTAATGATTTGTTCTGCTCGTTGCCTCTTGACTTTGGTATTGGTAATCTTTTATTTTTATTTTGAAGTTGATTAATAAATTGCTGGAGAGCCATAAACGTTTCTGCAACAATACAAAAAATGAGAAATGAATGAGAAGTTTATGAATAATAGACTGAATTTAAAACAATCATTTTATGCATACCTGCTGCATGTAATACGTAGCATTTCACCACATTACTTTCAGGAGAACGTTTGAACTTAAATATTTTATCTTTATACGAATCAGGGTTCAACTGATATTCATCAAAACTAAACTTCTTTAAGCAAACTGCCGGTACAGTTTCTCTTGTAAACCTGTCACCTGTTTTTAAAGGTGGTATGTGAATATAAACATACGGTTCATTTCCATCTTCAGCTTCAGACATGTTGCTGACTAATAATGAATGTGGTCTACTATTGTTTACTATGAAGGTACTGTAATTTAGAAATTAAATCTTACCATTAGAATTATAAACAATAAAAAATACCATAATAATCTATACTAATTTTAAAAATTCAAATGTATATAATGAAATTGAAATATGTTTTAACAAAAAAATAGGGAATAACGCGGTAATAATAATAATGACAACTTTGGTGATTGAGTACTTACTTAACGTGTTCATCTATTCAATCAACTGTCTTGTCTGTTGGTGCAGACGGAAAACAAAGATGGATAATTTAAAATTAAGGTCGCTCCATACTGTTTGCTACAGAGTCACCACACGATTTGTCAAGGTGGTGGTTTCGTTTATTCAATTAATATCAATAAATTCTTGCATTTGAATAAATGCACTGATTACAATTTCGATTGCGCCTGCAATGCGCAATACTTAAGAATAACTCTAAATTGTATACAAAAGTGGAAATGTATATTTCGTTGAATGATAGGACATCATACATTTCTATTCAAAACTTATAACCTGTGTTTTTTATAAATTTGAAATGTACCGGTAAACGATTCGTATAGCAGTTGATACAGAAGTGATGTAGATTTATTATATTTCATTCCAATTTTGAGGCCAATTGCGATATACTTGAGAGTGCTGCTTTCCAGTTTTCCATAAACATTCAAACTTGTATCGTACTTGACTTGAATAATATGCATAGGCTAACTGCAGAGTCAGGTGAGTGCTCAATTAAAATATAAATTTTCTTTATCATGAAGTTTTGAGAACAAACAATAATGAAAGCAGAAGTGTTAATTATATCATTGTTCTTCTTTTTTATAGCTTTAAAGGTTAGACGTGGCCCATATAAAGTCTACTTGGATCGTTTCTCTAACATTCCCATCCCACGCACAACACAGTATAGAATGAATAAGTGCAAAACTAACTTAATAAACAATATATTGGTGAGTAAGCATTAAAGTAAATTTGCCGTATACTTCTATACTGATCTGTACATTTTTTCTTTACAAAAATTGAAATTACAGGAATATGGTACTCATCCAACCAGTGAATCTATAAATGACGAAAGCTTGATGGAAGGTGATGTTTCAAACAGTAGTTCCAGTCCAGCTAAAGAGTCTTGGATGAACAAGCAGAATCCGGTGAGACACATGAACAAGTTACAATAAACTAAAAATTCACTCTCTGCAAATGCTGGTAGAATAAGCTGTATGATATTAAAATAGCTATATGATGGGAAACATTTTTTTTCAAGTTTTTTTCGCCCATGTTTTTGTGAATGGTCACCTTAACAGTATTTTAACTAAATTTTATTTCAATCCTTGGTTCACAAGCCATGTCTCAGAATGGTGATCCAGTTACAACCATTCGAATGAAATAAAATAAAGTAATGAAACACAAGAAACCCCTAAAGATACATAATACCACTTGTATTATTGTGCCTTGATATTTTGATTATGCATAAGAAATATATCAATAATAAATAATAATATTGATATTATCTTATCACAGAATCACGAGCATCAAGATGATCAAGATGATGATAATAGCCAAGACGTGTTGCAGAGTAATCTTCGTTTACACAATAACGAAAACCCAGATCAGGATCATAATAAGAGACAAAACCTATTGCAGAAAAAGCTTTGTGAGTGCACAAGAACTAATGTGGCTGAGGTGTTATTGTTGACTATAAAACTTGCTAGCAAACATTCCTTGACGTTGGTAGCTCTAAGAGATATTTTTCAAATGCTCAACATTATTTTTAATATTGATTTCTTACCTACAACCACATTTATGATAAATAAACTGATGGACGTTGATACTAAATGTCTTTCCTATCACTTGGTATGTTTGGAATGTAATGCATACTTAGGAAAAGAAACAAAATTCAAACATACTGTGAAATGTTCATGTGGCGCTGTACTGAAATCTTCAAAAACAGGTAGTTTTTTCATAGAAATTGACATTAAAGACCAGTTAAGAAAAATTTTTTCTAATGAAGTAATAATTGATAGCTTAAAAGAACGATTTCATCGAACAAAGACTAATATTAATGCATTCGAAGATGTATATGATGGTGAAATTTACAAAGAATTTTCTGCAAATAATGATTTATCACTGAATCAATATAACTTTTCATATACCTTAAATACTGACGGTTGTAAGGCTGCAGATCATTCAAAAGTAACTATCTGGCCAGTGTATCTGATGTTACATGAATTACCAGATCATTTACGAAAAAAAAGTATGATCTTAGTTGGGCTTTGGGTGGCTAAAGAGGAACCTCCTATGAACATATTTCTTGAACCATTTGTTCATCAAGCAAATGAATTATCTACTGTAGGATTTCAATGGTACCATAACAACCAGCAAGTAACAAGCAAATTATTTCTACTGGGTTGCTGTGTAGATTCAGTCGCTAGATGTGCCATGTTGAACATGAAGCAATATAATGGCTACTATGGGTGTACATATTGTGAACATCCTGGTAAACTAGTGAACGGTGTGATCAAATATCCTATGCAGAAGGATATTCCAGCAATACGTACAGATTATTCTATAAAACAACAAATGTTACAAGCTCATGAAAAAGATGTAGGTGATGTGCAAGGAGTTTGGGGACCAACTTCGCTCATGAATTTGCAGCACTTTGATTTGGCTAGAGGAATGATTCTAGATTTTATGCATTCGTGTTTATTAGGTGTTACAGAGTCTTATACAAAAATGTTGCTTGAAAATTCAACAGAAAAGTATTACATTGGTTCTCCAAATCACTTGCACATCATTGATAAGCGATTATTATCAATTCAGCCCCCTTCTTGCATTGCTAAAGTACCTAGAAGCATACGTGAGAGAAATTATTGGAAAGCATCTGAATGGTTAAGTTGGCTCCTCTTTTATTGTTTGATATGTTTTGAAGGCATTTTAAAGAAGAAATACTATAATCATTTAGCTTTATTTGTGGCAGCTATGAATGATCTCTTAGAAAGTAGTATCACACCTAGTATGTTGGAAAGAGCTAGAACCTTGTTTGGTAAAATTTGTATTCAAATATGAAAAATTATATGGCCAACAATATATGTTTTATAATGTACATTTGCTTTCACACCTCACTGAAAATGTTAAAAATTGGGGACCATTATGGGTAATAAGCACTTTTCCTTTTGAAAACGAGAATAAGTTACTGTTACAAAAAAAAAATGCAATTATCGTATAGCACAACAAATTGTTAATAAATTATTATTGTACCAACAAGTTCCTCTGTTATACAATGGAAAATGTATATCCCCGAGGATACAAGAATTTTTTGATACTAACCAAAGTAACAAAAGATTAAAAAAAGTAACAAAAATCGAAGACTGCACTCTGTTAGGCTTGGGTAAGAAATATAGACTTAAAGAAAATGAAATTATGTGCCTCAGGGAAATTTTTGATGTGACAAAGCTGAGAGAATGTTATAGATACATGAAATTTATTTATAAAGGTTGTCGATACAGTAGTTGCTCTTATGTAAAATCTAAAAGAAACAACGATTCTATCATTGTGACAAATTATTCTGTATTCGGATTAATAAGAAATATATGCAAAATGAAATATCTCGATACTGATATTGTAATAATTTTCATGAATGTACTAAATGTAAAAGATGAGTGCTTTAATGCAAATGTGAATCATGTAAAAACTGTAAATGGACAGCTCAGTGATTTTACTTTTATACGGTGTAATGATATAAGTAGACCGAGTTTACTTATGCATTGCGGTGATCAATTTTATTGTAGCACAATTGCTGAAGGTGCCATGGGTAAAAAATCAAACTAATGTACATGTTATTTGTAGTATTATGAACTGCTCAGATCAAATTTTGAGTACAAAAATAATTTGTTGAATTTTTTTATGTAAAAATGGTCAAATGAATGTAATTATATATGAATATGTAATAAAGATTAAATTACTGGAAGGGTTTCTTAAACGTCTAAAAAACCTATCCTTAAATCAGTATATAATCACATATATGATTATAAAAATGCAAAAAAAGTGAAAAAACGTATACATATGTATATAAATATACATAAACATACAAAAACGTACAAAAATGTAAAAAAGTATCCATAACCATATAAAAACGTACGAAAACGTACAAAAATGTACAAAAATGTACAAAAATGTACAAAAATGTACAAAAATGTACAAAGACGTATAAAAACGTATACAAACGTACAAAAATGTACAAAAGCATACATAACCATATAAAAACGCACAAAAACGTACAAAACCGTATAAAAATGTACAGAAACGTACGAAAACGTACAGAATTGTAGAAAAGTGTACAAAATTGTACAAAAGTGTAGTGAGTATGTGAACAGTTTTTCAAAGTTGTTCCAAATGGGACACTTATAAACATTTTTGTACGTTTTTGTACGTTTTTGTACGTTTTTGTACATTTCTATACGTTTTTGTACGTTTTTGTACAATTATGTACAAAAATTATTTTTACTAGGGATCTTATCTTTATCTGTTATAAGTTTTATCTCTAGTTTTATTATTTTTTCTTGTAAATTTGTTATAAACATCGAATTTTTTGATAATTTGATTTTTAGATTGTTTTCATCTTTTACCCGAGATAATGCTACATATAATTGTCCATGGCTAAATACAGGTGATGGCAAGAACAATCCAACATTCGTGAATGATTCTCCTTGTGATTTATTTATGGTCATTGCAAAACCTAATCTTATTGGAAATTGTCTTCTTACCATATTGAAAGGTATTTCTTCTGAAGATGGAATTAAATCTATTCTTGGAATTAACACTATTTTTCCCGTAAATTTTCCAGTGATTATTTCTGCGGAAATAGTCCAATTCATCATTTTTCTTATAATTAAACGCGTTCCATTACATAGACCTTCATTTAAGTCCAGATTTCTTAATAAAATGACGATAACTCCTATTTTCAATATTAACTTATGAGGTGGTAATCCATTTGGTGTCAAAGAATTCAAAAATTCGATTGGAATATTTTCGCATAATTTATTCTTTTCTTCATCTTTTATGTAATCAATACTCAAGTATACTTTACTTTTCCCATTAATTCTTTCAACCACATTTTCATTCATAGTCAAAACATCCTGATTTTTTGGTGAGAGTATAACCTTATCTTTTATTGATATCAAATCTTTTTCGTTAATTTCTGATCCAAATATGTCATCAATAAGATTATTATTTGTAATAAATTTCTTAGGAATTTCTCTAACATTATTATCAATTTCGAATTTTGTACAATTCCTATATTCTCCAATATCCAAAAGCCATGTTTTGAAGTTGCTACTGTCATCTATCAATCGTAGATTTTTCTTCAATGTTAAATATGTAAATAATCCCCATAGAATACTTCTTTTTACACATGATTCTATGATACGTGTTTCACATCCATGACGGACTATAGGTAGCGTTTGTCTAAAATCACCAGATATCACGATTATTTTCCCACCAAATGGTTGATTATTACGACATAAATCCTTGAAAAAGGTATCTACTATTTCTAATGCGCGTTTAGATGTCATCGAAATTTCATCCCAAACTACTACTTTGATATCTTTCATTGATTTACCAAGACTGGAATTAGGATTTATATTACATGTTGATTGTTCATTCAAATTCAATGGTTATTTGAAAGTTGAATGAACTGTTCTACCGCCAATCAATAAAATAGCAGCAATTCCCGTCCATGCAACTGATAAAACTGGTATACTTCCGTATCTACAATATTTGATTATTGTGTTAAGCAAATAGCTTTTGCCACTTCCCTCCAGGTCCATCAATGAAAAACAATTTTTCTTTGTTTATATCATTAATCGACTGCGATATTGTATCGAATATTTCTTTTTGATCTAACGTTAAGGTCTTAATATCTATTTCGGTATCATTGCATGTTTCATCATGTACATCATATAAATACATTAGGAGATAATGTCACGATCAATTTCAGGCAAATTAAAATGCTCTAACGACAACCCATGAGATATTATTATATTTTCAATAGATTTTAATGCCATTTGTATACCTACGGGTTCGGGTAATTTTGGATCTATTAAATATGTTTTATATTTATTAAATAATGCAGAACCATCACAGGTTGGATCAAAAGACAGAATAAATGCAAAAAGTTGACACAAAGTATGTGGAAATTGAAAATTACAATTCTCTTCAAGACATTTGTCCCATTCATTATCTGTTTTGAACAAGCCTCTTGCCAAACATGCTTCATAAAACGTATCATAGATTTGATTATTATATGTTCGAATATCTTGAAATGATTGAGCACCTCGAACATGTAATAAGAGTAATCTAAGAAAAAATCTTTCACGTTCTATAGGATTTACATGATATATCCTAACCAGAATAGGTTTATTGAATTTTTTCCTTTCTATCCATTTTTTCTTAGCTTTATTAAATACAAACTTTTGAGGCATTTCGGAATAAAGTAATGTTTTCGCGTTTACATTATGCATGTTAACATACAACCATTGCGTCAATTCGGATTCAAATTCTTTATCTATCATCTTATCCTCAGAACCTTCTTTAAAATAAACTTGTTGTTCATTTTCAAGATGTACAGATAATCGATATATTGCATGTGATTGTTCGTTTAATTTTAGTTCTCTAATTCGATAAATAGCTTCCGGTGGACATATATATCGTGTCGAAATGTAATTTGTAATTTCATCGTAATGAATTTCATTATTAGAAGGTGATGTATCATTGTTTTCTGATACATTTGACTCGGAAATTACGAACTTTATTTTAGCCGTGTCTGGTCCTTTGTAAACATACTTGAATAAATATTTAATTGATTTTATTGTACTGCAAATTTCAACATTTATATGACATTCGAACTTCAAGAGCAAATAAGGATTATATGGAACTACGAAACCATTATTTGCAATTCTTTTTGTTTGATATTCTATATTTGAACCATTATTTCTCCTTCTGTAAAGTGGATATCCATCTTCCCTAACTACTGTTTCGTTTATAAAAGACTTTGGAAAATTTTTCATACAATAACTTTTATCTTGACTCATGCACACACTATTTTCATTTTGAATGCCACACGGACCATGAATCATATGTTGTTTTACTAATTCGTACAATCGAGGCGAATAATCTTTATTAGGAATTTCAGCACTTATGATTTTATCAATCTGATCAGTATTTCTTATTTTATCATCGTCTTTTAACCATATTAACATATGAATATGGGGTAATCCACGTTTCTGAAATTCCGTCACATATACATATGCCTTTATCGCTCCAAATAAACTGTTTTTTAATAATTCAGTTTTTAAAAACTTTACTTTTTCATTAAAAACACGCGATGTTAAATCTGGCCGATCTAATGTATTCTCAAATTTTTTCAAATTCTCGGTTATTTCTTTCCATTTCGGATTACATGTCATTGTTAAAAATATATCTGGTTTGCCTGAGTTCTGCATTAGTGTCATAGCATCTAAATAATTTTGCTGCATTGCACGAGGACTACCAATAAAACTTGAGGGAAGGATTATCATTTTACCTATGGAAACATTATCGATTCGATTATGTATTTGATCCATCAATCCCCTATACCTGTCAGTTCTTAGTTTTGCCTGCTCTTTCCGTAAATAATATAAACGATTACTTTCAATTTTTGTCCACATATCAACTATAAATTGCTGTGATAAAGATTTTAAATTTAAACAGGGATTAAAGTCTTCTCGTATACTAAATCTATAAGAATAGTATTGCAAAGCAGAAATATTATTATATATTCTTGACTGTAGAACACTTTTCATATATGGTTCCCAACCTGGATCACCATATGGAAACATTAATGGATATACCATCGGATCAATATTTTCATCTAAATGATTCAATGACCGAGGTATCATATCTTTTTCATAAATACATATACTTCTGTCTTTCGGAGGTTCACCGTGCTCTCCAACATAAACAACCGCAACTTCGTTACATGCAGCTATATTTGATTTATTAGTTGGTGTATTATCTTTCGTTAGGTACATTCTAATTTCACGAACATTTGTGTTCGATTGATTTGCACGATTGTTTTCTTCTATTTCTATTTCATGCATCATTTTATAAGCATGTGCAAATGGATTTATAGCTCTCATAATATTATCTAATTGTTGAATTAAATTGCTTCTTAGATTTCCATTATTTTCTTGATTTAATCTATATTTATTTGCAATTGCATTGTCTAAGATATATAATTGACCAAATTTAGGATTATCGCCTTCATTTGGGTGCAAAGCATAAATATTATGATATATTTGACCACAAATTTTTGAAATTTGGGGACCTCGATTGGTGAAATAAGATAATTTAGCACCAAAACTAGCAAAAGCCATAACATTATTATATAATCTCAGATACTGTCTATAATTAATGGACTTAGTTGTATCTCCTACCAACAAGTCCATTAATTCTTTAGGATATAATTTGAAATCTTCTAATTTTACCTTATTTCTGTGACAGCATGCAGAAAATTTTTTATCTGTTTTCATTTCGCTCTTGAAATGCTTAGCTTTACAATATTCACATTCGTGATTCAATTTACCAAGATAATTACAAATAATTAATTTTACCTCATAAAAATCTTCTTTGTTTAAATGCCTATTGATATCTATATCTCCAGATTCATTAGAAATACCATGATAATCCATTTTTATACTACTTTGGTTAAGTTGTAATTTGATTTTTTTATTTTTTATTATTTCATCTTCGTTATCTGTACGATTAAACGATTTACGTTTGCGAAGGTTTTCTCGAAACTGTTGATTTAATAATATATTTATTACGAGTATTATATTTTATTTTTCGATTGTTATTGTGGATTAATTTTCGTGTTGAAACATTTATCTTAGAGGAATTTTCTAAAATTGAGTTTTGTTTCTTTTGTCTTGTATTCGCTATTCGATTTGCTTTGATTTTTTTTTCTCAACTTTCCTACTAAATTGAGATTTAGTTGAAACTTTTTTAATCTCATCGACTTCATTAATACTTGATTCAAGACGATCTTTTACATTTAAATTTTGTTTCTTTTGTCTTGTATTCGCTATTCTATCTGCTTTAATTTTTTTTTCTCAACTTCTCTACTATATTGAGATTTATTATCACTTAATTTAAGACGATCTCTTATATTTGAGTTTCGGTTCTGTTGCTTTATATTTGCTATTCGATTTGCTTCATTTTTTTTTTCTCAACTTTCCTACTAAATTGAGATTTAGTTGAAACTTTTTCAATCTCATCGACTTCATTATTACTTAATTCAAGACGATCTTTTACATTTGAGTTTTGACCATTTTGTTTCTTATTTGAGATAATATTCGTTTCCATTATTATATTCTCAGTTTCAATAATATGTTCGGATTCGTATGTTTCAATAATATTTTTACTTCCATTACTATAATACTTAGAATTAATAGGAAATATTGTTGATGAATTAATATCGTCCATTTCTGACAAATCTATTGTATCAATTATTGTTTCCATATTGGATGTATCAAAATAATTTTTTGTATACATTGTCATATCTTCTTTACTTTTTTCAAAATCTGATTATGATTTAGTAAAGAACTGTGTCTACGATTGGAAGATATAACGTTTAATGATGATGTTGCAATGTTAACAATGGGGAATACTGTTACTTCTTCACGTTCAAATATTTCTAATAAATGTGATCTCATTTTTGATTCTTCATAAATAATGGAACAAGGGCATAATCCGTTGTAAATTGATATAGCATTCGCGATTGAAAAAACTCCGCAATTGTAATTTTTTTGTTGATATTGAATTTTTTCGTATATTATATTCAAACTTACTTTATTTGGAAGTAATCTGTTCAAATATTGTAAATGTTCTTCTTGAAGTTTCATATTCAAACTATCATAAACATGGACATCATTTTTATCATACCAAACGCAAATCCAATGACCTGAATTATTAGGACCACTATGCAAGATTTGAATAAAATCTTCATTCTCATTATTTTCTTGAATACTTCCAAGGTGTTGTTTGAAAAGCGTTGATTGCATTTTCATTTCAGGTAATAAATTCATGAATACATACATATGATCATCCTCAAGTTGCCCTTCTGGATCATCACCATCCGTATGTAAAATCGACCAAAATTTTTGATTTCTAGACATTGTAGTATCTGTTTAACTGAAATGGTATATATGCTCATTTGTACGAACAATTAAATTAAAGATAAGAAAATGAAAACAAATAAGTGATTTAGATAATCTTCTATCAATATGTAGGTTCCACCTATTAACGTGATTGAAGTCAGATAAGGATTACGATGACTTAAAGTGCTTCTAGTATCGTTGATTTGTTATTGATATCCTGGTCGTTGATTCAAAAGAAATCATTTTAGGAGGGCGTACAGATAATACAGGAATTCTTTCTCTACATCTGGGTACAAATGTGGTTATAAAAATTAATGTGTGAAAACTCGAGTTCTGAACGAAAACAAAATCAAAGAAAAAGCTTTGTAATAGGGCAAAAATCAACATCTCAAATCAGACATCGAGACCTCGAGTTCGGTAATTTACAGGTGAAATATATGATAATGTATAAGAGTTCATATGTAAATATTCGTATATGCCCCTGTTTCTTTGCGGAATAGATTTTATAGAATTATATGAAGCAATTTGATGCATCAAAATAAAACAATTGAATGAAGTTATGTTCGCAATGTGAGCCTGATCAATCAATTGGTCGTTGCAATATAAACTTCACGCATACATAACATGACCAAAATTGGGCTCTATACACCAATTATTACATAAACAAATTATTGAATGTTTTCGTACGATTAATTGAAAATAACAAACTAAAATATAGGTAAATTTTGTTGCTATACCAATCAGCCATTATTTTGAATTACTCATCAATAATAACACCCAAGTGGGCTCAATACGATTCCTCTGAACAGAAATTCAAAATTATCATTTATTGTTCTATTACAAATTTTCTATAAAGTACTCCTATACTACTAAAATTGTCGTCTATTTCAAGTGATTAAATCGATCTCAATATAAGATTATGAACTAAAATACAGAGTTAAATGAATTAATAGTAAAGAGATGCACGTTTCGGTTTTATAAACTTGTTACGATGGTTTAGATATGTACTTTTGGGTTGAACATCAAAAGTTTTGAATAAATTTAAACGGAAACACGATTGAGAGTTATTTGTATGCCAATTTTGTCATCCCTGTAGGCGTATAGAGGCTGTAACAAGATATTATAAAATTGTGCCAAATTGACTGCACGTGTAACCGACTTCGCCCTTTTGCGTCTCTTTTAAACTGACATTTTCAATAGGTTCAAATAACCGAATGTCAACGATAGAGATGGTTTCTAATAAGTATTTTTGGCTTTCAAGATGCCGTTCGCAGAATTTGAAAATTCCTAGTATCATAGTCAAATTCACGGGAAGGGGTAACACATTGGCTGCAGTTACCTTATCTTGAATATTTCACATATATACTTATATAACCATTATAATGAAATTGTTATTATTCGAAATGTCACATATATTAATTTGAATATGAAGGATGTAAATTACAGCAAAATAGTGTAAAAATCTTTATCTATACTATACTATAAAGTTAATCCTCTAGGAAATTTCATGGAAAGATTTTTCAATGAAGGAGTTGACTTCCATGGAAACAAATGAGACGGATCGAAAGGAAATTGCCTGCGGTATCATGTACCACATTGAAATTTACGAAAAAAACGATGCGTGGGCGTCAAAAATGGTAAAAATCAATTTGCGTTTTTTTTCGTATCCGATAAACCATTGGAAAAAACTGTAAAATAGTTGTATGGTGCAAATTTGAGTTTCACTGATTTATAGATCTATCGAAGATATTTCCTATTCTATGGTGAGAATTTTGGAAAAAATGATGCGTGGGCGTGAAATATGGAAAAAACTGACTTTTGTCAACTTGTGCCGCAGAAACCGTTAAAAAAATCTATGAAACAGCGTCATGATGAAAATTCTGATTAGAGGTATCGATAGAGCTCATTGAGCGCTTCAATTATTCATCGTGAAAAATTCAAAAATATTGATGCGTGGGCGTGAAGTATGTGATTGAAAATTAGTGGTTTACTTTGCGATTTTTATGCTTTCAGATAAATACGTGAGATTATGATTTGGTGAAATGTCGGGCATGTTCGAACGAAAGAACATCGGATGAGCTTGAATATCCATGGAGAGAATTTTGGAAAAAATGATGCGTGGGCGTGAAATATGGAAAAAACTGACTTTTGTCAACTTGTGCCGCAGAAACCGTTAAAAAAATCTATGAAACAGCGTCATGATGAAAATTCTGATTAGAGGTATCGATAGAGCTCATTGAGCGCTTCAATTATTCATCGTGAAAAGTTCAAAAATATTGATGCGTGGGCGTGAAGTATGTGATTGAAAATTGGTGGTTTACTTTGCGATTTTTATGCTTTCAGATAAATACGTGAGATTATGATTTGGTGAAATGTCGGGTATGTTCGAACGAAAGAACATCGGATGAGCTTGAATATCCATGGAGAGAATTTTGGAAAAAATGATGCGTGGGCGTGAAATATGGAAAAAACCGACTTTTGTCAAGTCGTGCTGCATAAACCGTTAGAAAAATGTATGGAACAGCGTCGTAATGAAAATTCTGATCAAAGGTATCGATAGAGCTTATTGAGCGCTTCAATTTTTTTTCGTAAAAAATCTAAAGATGTCGATGCGTGGGCGGGGAGTATGTCATTGAAAAATGGGGGTTTACTATGTAATTTTTATGCATTCAGAAAAAAACGTGAGATTAGAGTCTTGTTCGATTTTGAGTATGTTTGATCGAAAGAACATGGAATGGGCTTTCATATCCATGGCGAGAATTTTAGAGAAATTCATGCGTGGGCATGAAATATGGAAAAAACTGATTTTTTTCAAGTTGTACCGCGTAATCCGTTAAAATAATTTATGAAACAGCGTCTCGATGTAAATATTGATTAGAGGGATTGTTAGAGCTCATAGAGCGCTTCAATTTTTCATCGTGAAAAAATTGAAAATATTGATGCATGGGCGTGAAGTATGTACTTAAAATTCGGTGTTTCAATTTGTAAAAAGTTAGAATTCGTTTGAAAAAAATACTTGATATTTGAAAGAAATGAAGGATTTTGGAAAAATCGATGCGTGTGCGAGAAATATGTGAAAACTGACTCTTAGCAAGTTGAGCAACATAAATCGTTAAAAAATCTACGAATCAGCGTCGTGACGGAAATTCTGATCTGATGAATAGATATAGCTGATTGAGCGCTCCCCGTTTCCATCGTGAAAATGGAAAAATGTCGATGCGTGGGCGTTAATTTTATGAGAAATTTGCATGTTTTCATGGCGAATGTTATTAAGTTGCAATGTAGTAATAAGATGCAATATAGTAGAAATTATATTTATTTCCATTGATATTTCTCGAGGTTTGACGAAAATTCATGATCATAACAAAATCTATTTCTGATTATGTTATTTTACTTCCTCAAAGACAAAGCTTTGGTATGAGGTAAATGGAAATTGACATCTCAAATCAGACATCGGGACCTTATTTTTGATAGCCTAGAGGTGAGATACATGTTGATGTAAAAGCGTCCGTAGATACTTTGAATTATTCACCAATAATTCCAATAAAAATTTCATTATTTTCCTTTATTCTTGATAGAGCAAATGAAAGACACGAGCGAGCGATAGCGAGTGAGTGATTCTGGCTAGCATAACAATATTTCTGATTACAGTTGAAGCATTGGAAAATAGTTCGTTTTGTTTCCATTTCTTGTATTCTATTCCTCACTCGCCGGCAAGGTCTTCTCAAAGTTTTTCTATGTACTGTATCATATATTCAAGAATGAGAACATTGATTCTCACCAATGGTAACCATTTCAAAATTATTTTTCATGCTGCCTATTGAACTATTTTTTATGAAATTGAACTTCGTCTTTCCAGAACGTAAATGTGGACACAGAAAATGTGACAATTGAATCTTGCATTCTTGTATATTCCTACCTCCTACGTAAAATTGTTACCCAACAATATTGTCTTGATATTATGTAGTGGTATTATTCTATTCTAGAAAAAAATGACTGGAATTACTTATCTTCATATTCTAAATTCCCGGGGATATTATCATCGTTGGAATAATTGATCTCAAACATAGTTTATCTATCGATCAAAGAATTATCTTCAATAGTCACACTAAACATCTGTCTATTGCGGATTGTGGAAAGACTCATAGTAGATGGTATAACATGACTTCATAGCTGAAAATTAAATTTCCATGTATGTTTGGAATATGAAAATTTGTATAACAGTATAACTCGCTTTTTTAGTAACGAATATTCTCATGAACAAGTGTATGAATGTGACAAATGATGTAAATGTAAATATATATATTCATCAATTTACAGTGTTTCGATTGTCAACTCCACAAAATACTTTTAATTTGTTTTTAATAAAGATCATCATGAAAACTTGTACATTTTTTAACCACGCGAACAAACTCAAATCATTTAAAAGAAGAGCACTCTGTCTCTTGAAGCTCAATTTGACATCAACATACTAATTATTCCTTACTAATGAAAAAATCAACTGTTCGTTCAATCTTATAGGTTTTTTTATGAGCTTGAGAGCAGTAGATAAGTTTGAATTAATATTATATTTTTGAAATGACTTAATTTGAAATGACTTAATCATTCAAACTGTTTCCTAAGCTAAATTGGAGGTTCAAAACTCATGATATGTATACTTCCTTATTGAGTACAAGTGTTCGATGAGTTCAACCCACAATTTTAAGGCAGTATTATCATTAGAAATGATTCTACAATTAATTTTATCATGAAATCATGAATTGTCCCTCATTGCCCACTTATGATAACAATTACTTGACTATGATAACAAGCACTCATCGTTCTTGAACACCATGATGAACCAAACGATCCGCAACAGACTGTTGCGTGAAAGATATACAAAATTTTCCTCTAACGAGCACGAGCGCGAAAAAGTACAGTGAAAACTTCCAGTCAAATGTTTGATAAAATGAGTAACCAAAAAGTTTATGACTCACCACACTTTTGTTGTTAGCATAAACCAAAAAACAGCCAAATTGCAAGGTACGAATTATTGGACGAGTAGCCGAATAATTGTTACTAGTGTCTTGTAACAAGTACAATGAATACAAGTAACAAGTACAAGTAACAATTAACGACAAAAAACCGAAAGAACGATATCCTTGCTAATCAGCCAACTTCAAAGGTCACGATTTGAGTATAGCGCCGTGCTTAGTATTATACCTATGGGTATAATACTAAGCACGGCGGTGGTGGGGAGCAACGGGTGGGGACTTTTTGTCTCGCAGGTATATATATGATTGTTCCCGCGACTATATAGTCTTATAAGTAAACATACAGTTCGCGCCAGAACAACCGAAAATCGAGTATCCCGCATACAAGAAAGATAGGAGCAACGACATTTGCCAACACCGAGTTCCCGCCTTTTCGCGAAAATTTTGTACATCTTGGTAAGAAAAATGCTCAAGAAAGATGTTCAGTTTCATGTTTGGAAAGGAGGAAGAAGATTCCAAAAAAGAAGAGCGGGAGAAACGTTACTATTGGAATGCCGTGAGTATCTTTTAAATTAAACATATATTTGATCTAATATACCTTGCTTCCCACTTAAATATTTTAAAATATTTCTACCTAATTTCAGCAGAGTAAATGCGGAAGAGGAATTTGATGATACCCAGCTGGAGGAGAGGCAATTGCAAAGGGCGAGATCAAAGAATGATTTGGAAATCAAGTCTCATATAAGTAAGCAGCAAATGGAGGAGCTGCAGCAACAAAAGCAGAATCAAGCTCTAGTAGGGGAGAGAGGGGCAGGTTGTCAGTTGGAGGTCATGAATATGGACGAGTTACAAGACGAGCTATCAAATATAAACGATAATCAACATTAACATAACAATAATCCGTTCCATCCAAATTACAACCGAGAAGAAGAAGAAGAAATGAACTATGATGAAAATGATCAGCAACAACACATCAACAACCAACCAATAAATGAAAATGAACAACAGCAACGAGAAATCAATAACCAATCAATAGATGAAAATGAACAACAGCAACGAGAAATCAATAACCAACCAATAGATGAAAATGAACAACAGCAAGAAGAATTAAATAATGAAGAATTACACAATGAACAACAGAATCAACAACCAGTTAATCAAAACAGACAGGATAACAAGAACCGAAGAGGAAGAGATCGACGCCAGAGACCGTACCGGGCTGGAAACCCGACAAAAAGAGCTTGGTTTCAAAAGAGAAACCACTATAACCAAGCATGCGAAACACTTGCCACAATGCAAGCGAAACAAATCGTTGCTCTAAGCAACAAAATGCGGAAAAATGCACGCAAAGGAAGGCATAGGAATGAGAGACATTAATTAATTTTTATTAATTTTAATACGTGACAATGCGATTGTTGAAGTTTGGCAAAAGTTGTCCAAGTGAAACTTTGGCAAAAGTTTTTGTTAACAATTTCCATAGATTAATTGAAGACTCTCGCCAACGTCCTGAGATCGTACAATTTCATCAAGTTTGTGAAAAAAGAGTTTCCTAAAGTCGAAATTGGTGAACGCACTTGTCCTTCCGCATTTTGATTATGCGTGTCCTGTTTACGACGGTATGTCTGGGTACTTGGCTACCAAGCTACAGAGACTATGTATCGTAGCTATTCGCTATATTTTCAATAGCATCCCCCGTCGCGGCTTCGCCCGCGAATATGTGTATTGAGTTCGAAGTGTTGTTACTCTCATTTATTGTTGAAAAACTCGTATAATATGTATTCATTTGTAAACTTTGATTAATTTGATATTTTGTAATCCTTGGAGTTGTATTTTCCATGTATCCTCTGAGAATTGGAAATTCTGGATAAACGGCGTTCTTAGTTTTTGAATTTTGAGGAATTAATATGAATTATTTACGTGCAACCTCTCTCCGTGGAAGAGCAACATACAACTATATCAATGCTGATGTGCAACTTTATCAACGTTGATCACTGTATTGATAGAATGATAATGTCGTATTTCTCCATCTAACTTTCCTAAAATACTATTATTAATATTATGAGCGGTAGCGTTTTGAGGAGTTATAATTGCCCTTTCGCATAACCAATTTTAAGGTTTTTCAGAGAGATTTTCAATTTCTGGATAGACTTTAGAAATCAGGTCCATGACTGTATTAACAGTCGTTTCTACTTTTCTATCAATATTTATGTAATCATTTTCATTTAATACTTTCCCATCTCCAATTTTTAGAAGTTCTAAAGCAAATTGCAAGTCTCCACCCCCAAGTGGCAATAAACTCCCAATACTATGATATACTTGCCCTTGAATTTTGAAAGTTGGCCTAAAATTTCCTTCTCGAATTTCGTTAGCTCCAAATGAAGTCATTTGGAACAGTGTATTATACTTCCTTAAATAGGCCAGAAAATGTGGAATCAGTGCGGTTCTCTGAAAGAAGACTTTTGAGAGGTTCTGGTGGCTCTTCAACAGCAGGAAGATTAATTTTTCTACCAGATCAGCACAATCCAGGAGCTTCATTGGCCACTTTATGGCTTGACACTTGTCACATAGTTTATTCATAGATCCAACTACAATATTTTTTATATAAGCGTAATTTTCTGTTGGATCATATTCAAAAGCAGATATTCCACATACTATTAACGGGGCTTTAATTATTCGACCCTGACGAACGGATTGCGTTCGTCTGGATCTAATTGTATACCGCCTACTGTTACTTCTGGGCCTCGGCATTGTTACCAAAATTATTTGGCAACAGGGGACTGGGATACGAAAGATCCCAGAAACATGCTGAGCTCATTTTCAAGCTCTCCTATAAAGCCGATAGAACGCTGACTCTCTTGCGAGAGAGCGCCGCACTATACCTTATACACGTGCGACTCAACGCCTCGCCATCTATTGGCGCGCCATGGTACTTGGTCAATTACCCCCACCACAGAAAAATGCATTGTCTATTTCTCGGTTTCTACTCAAAATGTTCAGACGCCACATATCCATAAACATGCCTGAAGTGGTCAAGAATCAAGTATCAAAATTTCGTATCAAAGAGGCGTGATTCTGAGCTGTGCCCCAAATATGAACAACTACGGTGGTTGTCACTCGAAAATCGTCGTGCTTATTTTACTGGTTTGCAAATGTATGAAACTCTCACACTGATGAGACCTACATATTTATACGAACTATTTAACCACGTCGATGACAGCCACCGTAGATCTAAGCGTACTCCAAACCCGTCCAGCTTTGTCTATCCTGCTGCCAGTACAAATTAAGATAAGAAGATCGGCTGAATTATTCAAAATTGCACTTTTCACTCATTTACTAACACGCGAGCAGTCAGTTTCCTGATAGAAATTTATAATGAACCTTCACCGTACACGACTTACTGCTTGCCCACCGCTCCTTGAATGCGTATAATTCTTAAAAATTGTTAAAAAAATTTTGTACTATTTGCTGTTATCACTTTATATATCAAGTTATAGATTTAAGTATTTTTTATTAAAATTGTATCAATTCTGTATATTGCCATCCGGCCAATTGGCTTTGGCATAAATAAACCAATTATCTCTCTCTCTCTCTCTCTCTCTCTCTCTCTCTCTCTCTCTCTCTCTCTCTCTCTCTCTCTCTCTCTCTCTCTCTCTCTCTCTCTCTCTCTCTCTCTCTCTGTCTTGCAGCAGCAGCTGCCTTGGCAGCAGCATCATCATCATCAGCAGCAGCAGCCCTGGCTGCAGCCTCCTGCGATTCGTCTGCCGCTGAAAACTGTTAATAATAACTCTCAGCAGCCTTGGCTCCAGCTACTGCCTCTGCCAGCACAGCACCCTCTCGGACAACCACCGCAGCAGCCTCTAGTGGATCATCCACCATAGCAGCCGCCTCCAGCACATCAACCGCTGCCTACATTAGTGAATGCAGGGTTCGACTTCTCCTTCGCTTCCTCAAAACAGTTTACCTGCTGCTGTGCCTTCCACTCCGGTCGCATCCAAGTGAGTCTCTCTCTCTCTCTCTCTCTCTCTCTCTCTCTCTCTCTCTCTCTCTCTCTCTCTCTTTCTCTCTCTCTCTCTCTTGCTGGATAGCGTCATACCTGACAGACAGAGAGCAGAGTGTAAAAAGAGATGATGGATCTTTTACAAATTCTCTGCCACTGAACAGAGGCGTCCCGCAGGGATCAGCCCTTGGCCTGCTGCTCTTTGCTCTGTACATTGGAGATGTAGGACGGTGGCTTGAACTTGACGTACACTATTTACTCTACGCAGACGATCTATAGATATACATCTACTGCTCACCTAAAGACTTGATACCGACGCTACTTAAACTTAACCGGAATGCTGCTGCAATCTCAGCTTGGGCTGCTGCTAATGACCTCAAGCTAAACGCATCTGAAACGAAAGCGATAGTTTTTGGCAGTAGATATTACATGAGTGGTATCAGCGAGCAGGCTGATCAGGTACTGAACCTCGATGGTTCCACCATCCATCTCGAATCCTTGGTAGTCAGTCTTGGGGTCACTCTTGACTCGGTTTTCTATTGGAAGAAGCATGTGCTGTCGGTGTGCAAAAAAACGATTTCCCTGATGTATAAGCTCCATAGGTTCCGCAGCTGTGCGAATTTGGCTCTCAGGAGACACCTCATCAGAGCACTCTTTCTCACACTCATTGGCTACTGCTCCTTGATATACTGTGATCTCTCTAATGAGCAGAATATTATCTTACAGCGGCTTGTCAACACTGGTATGAGATACGTCTATGGTGTAAGGAAGAATGAGCACATCACCCCTTACAGGCGAGAACTCGGTTGGCTCACCACTGAGTTGAGACGTGATCATTTCAAAGCTACCTTGCTTTACAAAATCTTCAAATCTGGTAGACCTGAGTACCTCGCGGACCTATTCTATAAAAACACGTCCACTCGTCCTTTGAGGGGTGGTCGTCGCGCGCCACTGGTCTTACCTGCCTCCGGTACCAAGTCATTCGAAAAATCCTTCCACATCTCAACAGCTCATCTTTGGAACTCGCTCCCATCACTCATCACCGACGCCCCCTCATTTCAATCTTTCAAACTCCGGCTATACTCACACTTACTCCAGCTTGTATAAATGAATTATGTTACTACCTGTTTAGTCATCACTTAAGTATATAAGTTTAGCTATTTAACATTAATTAATAAGCTATTTGTAAATTGTACAACATAATGTACAGAAAATAAAAAAAAACTGAATCTGAATCTGAATCTGAATCTCGCTCTCTCTCTGTCTCTCGCGAGCGGGCTTCATCACGCCGAGAATCAGGAGTACGAATTTCAAAATAATACCGTACTGTATGAGCAGACAATTAATAACGAAATAAAAGATGAAAATATCGGCGTCGGAATATATCGACGGCCCTTACGAAGAAAAGCACATTTCAGCTTTGTAGTATGTTGAATGATGAGATGTATGAAATTGGGTATCTCAATACTCGTGAGAGTGTGTGAGAACGTGCAATGTATTATTTTACTTGTGTGTAATGTATTATTTTACGTGGTAATGCGCAGATAATTTTCTACCGCATGGAATAACCTGAAATGTACTTTTCTTCGTCGAAATGTGCTTTTCTTCATCCGAGAAGCTGAAATGTGCTTTTTTTCGTCCGAGAAGCCGAAATTGTTATATGATTGATAGAAGCCGATGTGTTTTTCTTCGACTGAGAAACTGGAATGTGTTTTTCTTCGTTCGATAAACGAAATGTGTTTTTTTTCGTCGGAGATTTTAAATGTGCTTTTCTTCGTAAGGACCGTCGATATGGCTCCGTAGCTCTCTTTCGGGGCAGAGATTGTTATTAATAAGCAGACAGAGACATTGGTGAAAATGAAAATAATCAAGCTCTTCGCTTACAGTCTCTCTCCGTTACTCCTTTCTGGCTCGACGATGCCAGTCAATTCTCTTACCAAATTCAATTTTTTCGCTATGATGATAGTCTTATCCTGGCAAATGGTAAAAGTCACTGATATAACGAGTATTGGCAGTGTGCCCTGTATAGAATCAGCCACATTTTAAAAATTCATCCTTCCTAGGACATTACTGATGGGTAAGCCTTGGAGCCGGAAGAAGCAGAAAATTATGATCGCATCAGTCAGTAATGCATTGCAAAAATTGCCGTATTCAGAGCGTGCCAAGTATAGACCAGGAATTTTACTTCCAACACGAGCAAAGTCTTATCAAATGGAAATATATCAAGAACAGTAAATTGTACATCAACGTGTAAAAGATAATTCAAAAATAATTATGTTTTATTGTTAATGTTTTCTAAACAACAATTGGTATTTATTCCAGTCTTCTTACTCTGATATCAATATTACCAAATTAGCTCAGTGTATCCATAGGGGATCCAAGGGTTTACTTATAATATTCATTACTGAACTGGAAGTATATACTGCTATGGATAAGATTAGTCTCATTAATTATTTTATCCAAATTTGAATCCGCGCTTTCTTCACTAAAATCCCATCCAAACTTGATGACTTTATGAATGAGATTGATTGAAACATTATGCAAGAGTGATTTGACCCCACGTAAAACGATTTTATATGTTTTCTATATGATGATATAGGACCGTCCTATATGGTTCCTATACAAGAATGATTGTATACAAATTGTGAGCATCCCGGAGAATCATGGCATGCTGGTTCAGGCTCAACGCGTGTTTACTCTAATCATCACAATGAACTAACACTGCGCACTCGGGAAAAAATGTTTCTTCAAGCTCGTCAAGTTGTAAATGAAGAACTGGATCATGTGAAAGGTGTAAAAGGTATCTCTATAACTACAAAGATCCCATATTTCGATGTAGCCACGTCTTTTGTACCTGATTACATGCATGCGATATTGCTTGGCGTTTTTCGCATGCTAACACTATTGTGGTTTAACACTAAAAGTAAAAATAAGCCTTATTATATCAAAAAACGAGATAGAGAGGAAATCGATAAATCTTTAGTGAAAATTTTTCCCCCTGATAATATAATTCGAACTCCTAGAAAGCTCAAATACTCGAAGTATTGGAAGGCTTCTGAAATCAGGGAATGTCTATTGCATTACTTTCCTATTTTATTGAAGGGAAAATTGGCTAAACAATTTTACGAGCATTTCCTTGTCCTGGTTCATGCAACTACACTATCTTTGAAAAGTAAAATACATTTCAATAAGATTGAACTCATTGGGAATTTGTTCAATGTATTTGCGATTGATGTAGAACGATTATACGGGCTTAGGAGATGCTCTTTCAATGTTCATCAATTAAAACATATGGCCCAACATATCCAATTATATGGACCTATATGGGGTTGGTCAGCCTTTACATTCGAGGACGGAAATGGATACATTAAGGGATTCGTTCATGGTTCCAATAAAATTGACGCAGAAATAGCGAATACATTATATATTTTTAATTGTTTTAATATTTTGAAACATAAATTAGACTTGAACAAAAAAGGAGTAGATTTACTAGAAGTGACAACTATTGGAAAACCTATCTACGTTGATCTAGAAGATAATGTCCAAGTATCTATACAAAATTTCTGTTCATTGTCTAATGTGGAAAACGGAAATGTCAAAATTTTTACAAAAGTTAAAATAGGTGGTACATTTTTCACTTCGGAAATGTATTTTAGACAAAAAGTTCGTCAAAATTTCAATGTTATTTGGAATAATAATATGTACGGGTCAGTTATCGTTTATTTGTATGTAAATGACCAAGTGTTCGCAGTCATTCGCCAGTTGTACCCTCACCGCACCAGAGAAAATAGAATTAAAATCCTAGATTTAGGGATAGACTTGTCTGAATATATTATTCCTATTAGATCTACACATTCAATACATATAGTGCCTGTAAGAGAAATTCAAGGAAAGTTTACCAATGTACATAATTTTATGTGTATTCCACCAAATAATTTTGAAAAAGAATAAATAATCATATAACAATTCAGAAATTGTCTATGGAATTTCGATACAATTTACACATAATGTTTTCGCGATTCATTTTGTATACAATTTGTATACAATTTGTATACAATCATTCTTGTATAGGAACCATATAGGACGGTCCTATACAATCATATAGAAAACATATACAATCGTTATACGTACGTCTAATGAAATCAGAATATGATTATTACATAGGGACTTCGGAGCCGCTTATATTCTCAACTATATTCCAACTATGTTTAACATGGGAACTAGATTCAGGGATAGGAATTGGGATGATTGAATTCCATAATTTTTTTATTTTATTGAGTAGACATTCAATAGCAGAAAAAATAAATCTAACTGGATAGTTATGCTTATGGGTGTTATATAGTCCATAAGCTTTAGCTAATAGTGAATAATTGAAATGTTCATCAAATCCTTCTTTTACAACTAAAAGTAAAAGTTTTCAAGTAAAAGTTTTCTCTTTTTTAATTAATATACTAATTAAATTTTTACTAAATCTGATCAGTTTGTCTAATGGGTCAGTATGAATGTGTAAGTAATATTTATTGTTTCGAATGAGTTTCTCTACTTCAGTCACATAATCATATTTGAAGACGATAACTATTGAACTACTCTTATCTGATTTAGTAACTAGAACGTTTCCACTTTCTTTCAAAAATCTCTCAGTTCTCTTCAATTTAAGGTTTATTGCATAGTCAATCTCATTGTTTTTAACAATGGAGGGTGTTTCAAAGTGTAGATAATCTTTTCTCTGGTTACATCTCCTAGGCTACTTTTATTAATTTTAGGTACATTCAGTGTTCTTTTTTGAATGTATAAGATATCATATATTTTGTATTTTTATTCTTTCATGCTCCAGGAAAATCAATTATCTCGGAGGGGACTCCCATCGAATAGTTTCGAAAACGACACCTCACAAGCGTATATGAATGAAAGCCTTGAGAAAGTAGAAGGAATTTCTAAAAATTTGATGATTATATCTGCCATTGATAATTCAGAAAATAATGGCCCAACATGTCTGTTAGATATACTAAGGGGGTGCTCCCCTGCTCGCTCCGCTCGCCAACCCCCGAAATGTGGGAGTCATCAAAACGTATGTCCAGATTTTTCGTATTGTTTCCCATCATTATTTTATTGTTTTATCCTATATCGTACAATCGCCATCCTCTCGACTTCTTTCAGATGTTCCGATGAACCGAGAAGAGATTAGTTAGGCGTCTTTTGCGTCAGCGCCTGTCCTTAGTTCAAGAAGGAAATCTGGATGCCCTTCCTGAATTGGTCCCTCTGCCTCTCTCTCTCTTAGAAATCGATGGATAAGGCTATTAGTCTATTTCCTCAATTCGACATTTCCTAATCTACACCACCCTCTTTCTAATCTTTCAATTTTTGTAGTTTTCCGACTGGGCTGTCACGCACGTGTTCCGGCGTGTCGATCAATCGTGGGTGAAATATTTTGAATTAATTTATTTTCTCCAAAGATTTGTACGCTACAACATATCTCTTGTATGTACAACAAATGTTGAATCTATAAGAAATCATGAACAATGTAGAGTAACTTCAATTACTTGTGCCTCTAATCATTCCTTTCTTATCTATTGCACGATGAGACATTATAATTTTATATTATTTGATTTGTATTGAATCAAGCATTTTTTGCGATATTGTATAATACGACGAAATTGATGACCAAACAAATGAATTAGTTTACTTTTCAGCATTAGTCCTCATGTGGTAAATTGCACGCCGACTCAATGCTGCCTGTGCAAAAGTATAGCTTCTGACAGTTCAAGATTTTATTTTCGATTAACTTCAACGTATTAATGCAAGGGAGTATAAATAAACCCCGGATTCGAAATCATAAGTTGCACTGTCAATGATTTTCATAATCCACTATAAACATTTGCAACATTTTTCTATTCTTCCAATTGATTCTCTAAATCATTGAAGAATATATACGTACAACCCATTAGCATATCTATTATAAGAATTGTACTATAAAAACTATCAAGTGAATATTAATTAGTCATTGATGTTAAAAAAACATCTTCTGAAAGATACACTTTAACTGTCTTGTTACATGATCACGAGAAGCTTTAAGCAACGCAATAGGTATATTGGAAGTATGCTCATATTTTTGATTTCTGATTAGTGAAATTGAAAAACACCGTATTTTACGGATCAGAAAATGTCCCTGATAAAAATAAAAATGAATATAGAGGCTTCACCTCAACTGACTAACAGACGTTGTCAACGTCGAGTGACCGATCCTAACGAAACTCTCCAAAATGTCCTTTGGGTACATGAATAAGCCACATATATATATATATATATATACATTTATGTATTCGGCTATTCAGTCTAACGTTTCGATTTGACGGGGATATCCTCCCAATTAGTTTCGATCTCATGGATTTTACAGCGAATCTATATATACATGAAATAGTAGGTATAGATATACTATACATTGTAGAAATTGGATATTATTAATCGCATATCTTCAAAAAATCGACAAAAAAGTTGACAGCGTCTCTTAGTGAGTCAATAAATTACTTAACCCAATGAGGTTCATGTGGGTCGTTGGAGACCAAGGATATATTTCCTGTCTCTATGTTCTCCGAATCCAAGCACTTAAGAAATATCTATCCCCACTCTAAAAAATCTTTAGAAGAATAGGACCCTCTATGCTGAATCACTTTTTCCCAGTGACAATCTGGCCTTTGTAGTGAGCAGGTAAAGTTTTTTGCACTGGTTCGTCAGTGCATGCCTTACAGCAAAAAATTGCTAATTATCATCACAAACTTGATCATTTTTTGAGTTTGCATATAATCCGTACCTGTTTTAATAGAAAAAACGCTTCTCAAACTTTGCTAAAAAATTTGAATTTTTCTAATATCTCAATTTCTCCAAATGTTATGAACTTTCTGGTAAATTTCTGCATTTTTGAATTGTGGGTGAGTTTATAACTAAAAGTAAAATATTTGTATAATTTTTTTTAGTTATAATGATGATAATGTAAAGGAGAAGTGTTCAAGGTTGTATAGAAACTTCATCAGTGATCCAGGTTATTCTGATGAGTTGCCTAAAAAATCATCAACCGGGTTATAACAATTTCAAAAGCACACACCAAGTTCTTTTGTTGAATACGTTATGTATTTTTCATTTCGATAATCCGGCGAAAAAAGTTTGTTATAATACTTTCCATTCATTAATTTATCTTTCCTCCGACGACCATAAACGTAAAACTACTCCAGTAATTTTTTGAGAAATTAAATTCGAAGCACTGCTTCGTGCTACAGCCAGAAATCATTTTGATTTTCGTCGGTGACACATGGAAAGATAATGGATCCGAAATCGCAACTAACATTCATCACAAAGTGCTGATGCCGATTCTCTGCGCGTGCACGTGTCAGTATCTACAAATTGGCCTCGAAGTATACTGAAGAGCTCTTCGTTTTCGTACTATACACATAGTCATCTCTCGGCTGCAAGGTTATAGGAAGTAGTTGCTGCGCCGCTCGCGTAGTTTACGCTCGGACTTGGCATTCTTCGGAGCGACGGATACACTCGACTGCGGCTTTTCGTTGCGTAATCACGTCCTGATTTTTTTATTTTCGCAGTGAATTGTTATCGCCACCCGAGTGATAAGTTTTGAGTGTTTCGGCGCGATAATCGATTGATCAATTTGATATTGGTGTAATCGATCAGTGCTATAACAATGAATGGACGGTTCTGGACAATTATGTAAACGTGACCGGTATAGTGAACATGTCCAGATCCTAATGAATATTTGGTATACTATCCACCTGTCTGTCGCGGAGCTGGTTTCTAGTTTTGAGCTATTTGGTGCTACTTCGTAGACTTGGAGATATTCTATTAATATACTCACTTGGAGCAAACGCACGGGACGATTTCGAAAAAGTAAGAGAAGCAATTTTTCATTCACTAGAGTATCGAAAATGATTCTCCATTTTTTGTCGATTGTGTCATGATAATACTCCGACCATTGTAAACTCCATATCAGAGAGTTTACCGTCGTATGAATGCAATGTTCATACATTACACTCGTATATACCGGCATACCGGCTGGTACATTTGTCCAGTCGAGATATGACATATACCGAATTAACGTTGCGTAACACACGTGTGTGACGCAACAGATTATAAACTTCTACCATATCCGTGTTCCGACAAGTTCGGATCTTTAGATTTTTGAAATTTGAAATTTAATTTCAAACTGAAACAACTGTTCACATGATATCACCCATATGCGTTATATAAATATGTATTTGATCATAAGATTATACATTCGATCAGTCATTAAAAATATCAGTATTCAAAACAATCATAGTAGTAGTAGTAGTTCTAAAGTCGTTAAAAGTATAGAAATCGCGAAAAATTACAATTTAGACTATTTTCTCAAATGGCGAACATATAGCAAGTAAACGTAAACCATTCACTTGTTATACCCTTTACCGGTGACCATGTCTACATCCACGAGCCCGGTAGCAATATGGAAACGTTAGCTTCTGAGTATAAGCGTACAAATAGAAAATTATAATTAGCACCCAAATGCACGTGCGAATAATCATATTGTCATTATTTATTATTTGTGTTTGGAATCATTTTCTCAATAGACGTGGACGTTGAAAGGTACAAGCAAAAAAAATCATTTAAATTTCTTTTGATTTAACATAATTGGTCGTTATTATCATCTAAATTGTACGGAGAAGAGCATATTTGATAAATTCTCAAAATAAATTTAATTTATCCCAATCATTTAGTTAGTTGGATATATTTCAACGATATAGTCTCATTGTATAACAAAATTTGTGCTACTAATCCTTAGATCATCACTCAATACGAGTCGCACTGTCGCTCGCTCACGTTTCTCGTAGGCTTTTAAATTGATTTTTTCAATCAATTTAACGGTTTCAACCAGCTAATAAGGTTCAAAGTTCATAACAAAATCAGAAACACACATCAAATAAATAATTACAAAGAAAAAATAATTCTCCAAGGATACAGAGGTTCTTGTGGTGTTTGAAATTGCGTAAGTGTATGAGTATACTAATAAAAGTTACGGTAGTAAAATTGTTCCAGCGCTTCGTCTCTTCTTTAGATCAGTCAGGACAACTTTTCTCACCTCCAATCGCATTTTATCATTTTTACAGTCTTAAATAAGTAAGTCTAAATTTCGCTAAAAAGGTCTGTTTTCGTTCAACTCCTACACTGCGCCATTTTTTGGGTCCTCGGAATATTACCCAAATATGTCATTCTCCCTTCTCTATCGATTTGTTGCAACAGACTTTTCTCCAAATCACGTTTACCTGATACTTTAATTATTGATTGCCAATTATTGAATGCCATTTTACGCACCGAGTGACATAAAATCATTTAAAATGTGCGTTATAGGTTTCAATAAGCCTTACCACAAGAGTCGAGGATCACAGATTCGATCCGAAGCGTTGTACTTAATATGAAAAATAAATGGCAATTTTACCTGTTTACTGGTTTTAACCGTAACCCGCTTATATAATTACGATTTTCCATAAAACATGATTTGTTTCATCATATAATACATTTTATCAGAATTGCAAGAACACTTGAGTTTTCAGATAAGTGTAATCTAATCGATGAGTAGTTGTACGTGCATTTGAAAATCAGAAGTAGATCGCCATTCGAAGTGTTCACGTCAGAAGAGTTGGGTTCTAGCAGGAGTTTCGGGTATAGCTACTAAATTGTTAACAAAAAGATATTTTGGTATACTTCAAAATTACAATATAAACGACTATCTTAGAAGAATTAGAAAATCTTATAACCAGCTATAACTTGAACATATTATTATGTAAAGTTCATATTTATCTGATAAATCATAGATAAAACTGTAGTCAGGAAAACGGTATTTAAATTTCACTAGGAGATCACTGAATAAGGAATATTAATATATTCCTTTGCTAATTTTAGTGTAATGGTATTGTTCATTAGCAACACTAATTACAGTGTAATAGAACTTGCCATTGTGAATGAAAATTTTTTACAAAAAATTTTTGATCCAACTCAATATATCTCGGATTGAATTCTGAGACATACAAAACTTTTTTTCATCAATAAAACTAGTTTAGGTATGACTAGGTTATGAACTAATCATATTGTATTTCAGTTTATATTTCATCAAACTGAGATGCATCAAGTATCCCCCAATTCACGCATCAGTATCACTAAATCAGAGTATCCAGTAAATTCGAATCTGACATCTATTATGAATTCAAACTAAAACTTTATTTGATTTTTTTCAGAAAACTGCTAAAATGGGGATTACAAAGACGTTGACGTCATTGGTGCTAACACTCCTCGTTGCATTTGTCTGCAATGACAGGGACGTTGAAGGATTGAGGATCCTCGCTATATTCCCGTTGAATGGGAAAAGCCACTTTTTCATGTGTGAAAAGCTCGCCAAGGGTCTGGCAGAAAAAGGTCATCAAGTTGATGTGTTCAGTCACTTCCCATTGAAGAAGCCAATACCGAACTATACGGATTTCAGTCTCGCAGGTTCACTGCCCTTGGCCTTGAACAACCTCACATACGAAACAGTTAAAACGTTTAACAGTGGGGATATTGGATTGTTGATGACGACTTTGAGTAAGGATATATGCGGACTGATGGAACATTCGGTCTTTCAAGATCTTTTCAAAAGACTGAAGAAAGAGCAACCTTATGACCTCGTAATCACGGAGGTATGTTGTGCTTTACTTGCAAAACTGCTCGTATCTTCCATTCGTTCTATTGTCAATATTTAACGAGTCATCGCGTTTCTCATTTGCTTTATTGAATAATCATTCAATCAAAGTAACTATTGGATCATTGGCATAGTAAAAAAAATTACCTGTGTTTTGTTGTGGTCATTCGCAGTTAATCATACAAAATTTTACAAAAATTTTAGAAATTTGTTTTTCCAGATAAACGAATGAAATTCTCTGAAGATTCCTAAATTCTTCTCCGCTAATAAAACATCATGACGCTACGATTTTTCAGGCTTTCATGGTAAATTGCCACCTGGCCTGGGGTCGTTTCCTCGGCACCCCATTGGTTGCGGTGCAGACATCTGAATTGTTAGATTGGTACAACGAACCACTCGGTAACCCGATAAACCTGGCAACAGTTCCCGGACGTTGGACAGGCTTCATCGAACCGATGGACTTCATGGAAAGATTGAAGAACACTTTACTGTATTACATGGTGACCATAGGTTTCGATTACTACATCGGAGTTCAAAACCAGTACGTTGAAAAATATTTTGGGCCTGGCTATCCTCACGTCAAAGAACTGACCAGAGACATAGATCTGATGCTCGTCAATTCGCACTTTTCTCTCGAGGGAATAAGGCCTTACGTGCCGGCCATTGTTCCTGTAGCTGGTTTGCACATTGTCGATGACGACACTAAAATACCCAGCGTGAGTCAATCCTTTCTTGATATTTTGATTGTGGTTTCCTATGCTAGATAAGTTTCTAACATAAAAACATAAGATCAACAGTAACCGAATCTGTCGAGGAAACAGTCAACCCTTGGTGCGATATTTTTTTCTCTCAACTTACTCCCCGATTTTTTTTTTTCAATACAACTCGTACGTAAAAGAATCTAAGACGAGTATACGAGTTCATGGCTTGAGCAAGAAAAACTTACCGCGTTGCATTTCATACCGTCATTATCAATTCGTAAGCGTCAGCCCATAATTCGATGTGTAATTATTTTTCTCCAGAATATCCAAAAGTGGTTGGACGAGAGTAAGAGTGGATGTGTATACGTATCATTTGGTTCGATGGTCAGACTTGAAACATTCCCAAAAGAAGTTCTGGACGCATTCTACTCGACCTTCAAAAAATTGGCTCCAGTTCGAATTCTCATGAAGATCGCAAAACCAGAAGAATTGCCAGCGGGTCTTCCGTCAAACGTCATGACGCAAACGTGGTTGCCGCAGATTCAAGTTCTCAGTGAGTATATAGCTGAATAAACTTTTCTCGTTTCGAGTTTAAGTCTAATGGAATTACATAATCGTATTGATTCATTCAGAGCACAAGAACGTCAAGGCTTTCGTTACTCACGGAGGGATCATGAGCACACAAGAATCCACATATGCAGGTGTTCCTATTGTTGGTATTTCATTGTTTGGTGACCAACACGTGAATGTCCAGACTCAAGTCAAGAGGAAAGTAGCGACCAGTGTCCCGGTTGATAACATCACTGAGGCTACACTTTACCCGGCGCTCAAGGAAATTCTGAGCAATCCTATTTACAAGTAAGTTCATTGAATGACCAATGCTTTTTTCAACATGTACGGTTTTTCAAGAAACTTTGCTTCGGTCGCGAGGAAGCTTCATTATTGTGTTAAATTGAATAATTCTTTTGAAATTTTTATTAGTACTGTATTTGTGGGCTTGAGTGGATTGATAAATGGACGTATAGGTGAGAATTGAACATTTTAATAATTTTTCTCAGGAAAAATGCTGAACAACTTTCGAAGAAGTTCTTCGACAGACCAATGAAGCCCATGGACACAGCAACTTACTGGGTAGAATACATAGGTCGCCATGGCAAAGGAGCTTTGAAATCGCCAGTGGTCGACATGCCATGGTGGCAAGCAAACCTACTCGATGTTTACGGTTTCATCCTGTTTGTGATCATCGCAGCAATTTACACTCTCAAGTTCATCCTAAAGAAGATTGTATGCTTAGTCTGTTCGAAGTCGTCGAGTAAACGACCAAACAAAACGAAGAAAAATCAGTGATTTAGTTCATACAATTCCAATATTACCAGTTTTACCGACGTAAAATGTATTATGCAAATTATTTTTTATATATTTTATAAATCATCAAATAAGCTTTTATATATTATTTATTTTGATAAATTTATAGAAAAGGGATGAAAATCATCTGAATCATACGATTTGTAAATAAATTTAAAAAATAAAATAAATAAGACCATAAACTACAGTTACTTATTTTTATTAAAGTGATCGTATTTTCAAACGAAGCATGGACATATCACAACATAAGTTCCACTTGTTAACTGAAAAAAGTACGTCTTTGGAAGAATAAAAATATTTTTAAAAATGTTCGAAGTACGAAAGTTTATCTTGAATCGTAAACCTGTCGCGTGACGATGGGTGATCGTGGGTGATTATCCAGAATAAGCTTTGTATCGCAAAATTTCAAAAATTTATTCTGGCTCCTACGTACCTTTTAAGGTCCTCTGCCCATTATGTAATTGAAAATATAAGCACGTATGAAGATACATTGCAATTTCAATAAATGGTATAATTTACATTCATCAAAGATTTAATGAAAATTTAATAGCATGAACGTTGCATTCCAATGTGAATTTTTTTACATCTGCTTTCAATAGTGTATACGTTTCTTATTTGAAAAATCTGTTTATCTAAAAAATATTGAAATATATTCGGCTAAACAGAGGAGGGTATTTGTTCCTCCAAAACCGAATAGCTTTTATGATCGCAGATTGGTCCCGACATTTATTTTATATAACTTAATGGTCAAAGGAATAACTCCTTCCGGAAGTGTAAGAACAGCGAGAGCAGTATAGCGGGCTGCCATCTAGTAGGCGTGCTTACCATCTATAGATACATGATAGATGGGATTTCGCAGTCACCCACTTTACCACCAAGTTGGTTTTCAATAATAATAACGTTTCGCCCTATAAAACGTGATCGTTCATCAACGTGATAAGATTTTACGTTTTTCGAAGTTTCATAAGTCGAATTACCACTCTCTCAAAAGCTTACAGTGAAAAACCGCTGTATAAAAGTGAAACATCATTGTATGAAGATGAATGAATTATTGAATGGAACTGTAGTGGATTTTTTTCGCAATAAAATTAAATTTTCACTTTGCCTCCATGAATTTTGACAACAAAAATTTACTGCGAATTTTATGTAAAAATGTTTGGTATCAAAACTCTAGGAACTCAAGGGAAAATTCACTTTTATTACGTGAAAAATTCACTGCAGTTCCATTCAATAATTCATCCATCTTCAAACAGTTTTTTTTCTATATGCCGCATAATATGCCGTTGAAACACTTCGGATAATAGTCCATTACTTCACCTGTATTCTCACCAACCTCAATAATGAGTAACTCTTTTGTATCAGACTTTGTTTCATGCAGACTGACGACACTTTTCATCGAAGCCCAAGCTAATAATATAACATCCTACGCTTTCCCTGCCAAAAATTCTTGAATACTCCCCAAATCCGTTGCGTGCTTTCTTCCAACCCACCGCCAACTGTCAGATCACATCTCGCCCTTTACACTTCCGCGAGTAAAATCCATGTTGGACAATTTTCTCCAATATTTCCAGCAACGCTTATCTTCATTTTATTATTATTCATATTTTTCATTTAAATCTGATTCAACTAATTACTTATTCCTAATAAATTCTTTTTTTTTTTTTATTTAGTTATTTAACGACGCTTTTTGTACTCTTGGTACTATTAAGCGTCTAATAAATTCTTCCAACCAACAGACTACTTGGGATTTGGGTCTCCAATTGTACTGACACTTTTGAAGGTAGTTTTTTGGTACCAAAACAGGGGATATTTGCATTAGTCATGTACGTACATTATTTGTATAAAAACATGATAAATAATAACTGCGGATGAATGACTACATATCAGGATATTTTAGGACAACTACAAATCACTTCCAAAAATTTCAGCGAAATCGGAGACTCAAAGTTGTATCCCGGTAAGTAATTTATTCATAGCCAATAAACATTTGAATGTTTTCATTTACCCGTACATCGAAGTCCCATTGAATGAAACTCACTTGTATAAAAATAAAATAAAATTTACCCACATACGATAACGCAACATTATTACTCATAACAAAAATGAATCCGGTTTGTTTTATGAAACGATCAAAATTACACTCGCAAATTATACAATTGATCTACAATAGCAGGTGTGGATCAAGTGTTCAGTTATTAGAGTAAATTTACTTTGCTGAACAACTCGAATTAATTTTAATAGTTGAAAATGTAGATGGATAAGGTTCCAATGGATTTTTTTAGTTTCGGAGCAACTGATATGCTGGTCCGCATCTTTGGCTAATCCCACTCTTAATAAATAGTCGATGTTTTGTGGTTAGATTGTAACGAACATATTTATTTTTCAGTCTATCCTCATCCCAAACAACTAACGTAAAACTAAATTGGAAGATTTCACAGGACAATTAGAATTTTATATTTTCCAATGGAGTACAGGCAATTTGTAATTTTGATGCATATTTTCGCGACTGTTTGCGAGTCAGAATATTGATACAAAATTGTTGATTGATAAAGCTAGAATAAAAATCATGGGGTATGTTCTCGTCTTCGTCCTCCAATTTCAAAGAATCGAGCAACAGACGTTCGCTAAGTTTTCCGTCGAGGTCAACTTTTTGTAGGTATAGAAGCTGGTCCGATCCGTGTTTGGCATCGTTTCCAGACAACAATAACAGCTCGTCGGGTCCAGGGATGAAGAATTTGACAATCTTATTTTCGGAAACGTCATAGGTGAAGTTACGGAACACGTTCAATTCTTCATCGAATTGTAAGACTCGAACGGAGTCGTTGCCTTCTTTGTGGAATAGGATAATCTTGCCGCAGCCATTGTAAGTCAACTGCGGCAGTGTTTGAATACTAATAACTTTTGCGTTTCTTTCTTCCGCGTTTGGACCTACGATTCCAATTCCTCGAACCAACAAGTCTCTGGTCCCAACGAAAAAGTAGCCTTTCTCTGAAAAAAAATATTTGAAGAAAAGCACTTGAACTGCGATGTGATATTTTGTATGAATTATGCAGCGTGTGTTATTTTAGGAACGAAATTATTCATTTATCACATGTTTTGATAGGCACGAAAATTTTTGTTAAATTTGAGGCGTTTGCTCGACTGATTAAGATCAAGACAAATAAATCATGTCAAAATGAATATCTTCAAGTATTTCTAATCGTAAAAAATACAAGTTTTGTGGCGGATGATTTTTTTTTAGTCGAAAAAACGTACAAGCCCTTACCTCGGTCGTCGTATAAAATAGGCCTGATTTGGTCCAGGGGTGGGAAAATGTAAGCGAACATCAGTATCCATTCGTCGGGGATTTTCTTGAACATGGGTCTCGTCTCGCCTATCTGCGTCCCGTTTTGATGGAACGAAGCCTTGTTGACCGTCACCTCACCGAGGGACCACTTTTTATGCATGTAAATGACATCCACGGCATCGTGAAACGGTACGATCTTCACGTAGGGCGTGATTCCCGTGACGAAAGAAACATCGCGCGACTCGCAGTTGTCCATGCGGACGAAGCGGATCCTCAGCTCCGTCTCCTTCTCCTGGTTGTCGTCCGTCCAGACTAATAACACACTGTCGCCAAACGGCACGAGATACTCGTGCAGGTGGATTCTCACCTGGGGCTCCAGCTCGACTGTGCAGTTTCGAGCAGTGCCATTCGACTCGACTATCACGTCGCAAACTTTCCTGCGGAATCTGCTGTCCGCGCAGCTGGCGTACGAGAATCTGTCGACCTCGGCGATGTCCGGGTCGGCCACGATGATCCTGGTGCCGGCGGGAGGATTCCACTCTCGCTTCATAGAGATGTTTCCCGTCCACGCCACTCCGACGAAGAGCCACAGAATATGAAACGCGACGAGGCCGGTGGATTCGGACATATTTTCGACTTTTATCCAATAATCATAAAAAATCAGCGGATGATTTGATACTGATTTTGAATACGAGAGCTTCACGCATGTAGTATAGGACAAGACAACAGCAGAGCCTGTAATAAAAATTTCATAATACTTCTGTTTTTATACTATCGTTGAATATGGAAGCTTAATGATGATTAGACAACAAAATAATTCGTGTTAGACTGATTGAAAATAACGACAATGAAAACTATATTCCACAGATGATTCATAATCTACAGTATCAAATTTAATTGCAGAATAATACACGGTATTGTATGCAAGAGTTAATCTGACTGACCTTGAGAGTTCGTCGACCCGGTGGCTCGGAGTTAATCGTTCAGCCGTTTAAACCGGCTTGCTTACGCCGCGCCGTCTCCTGGATACCTTCGCTGGAAAGTCCCTTACGGAATGATAAAAATGTGAGGAAATTTTCGTGCGGTAATCGTAATTTCTCAACGAATTTTAAGAACAATCAACCGTGCGATAAAAATAAAATAGAGTTTGTTTTGATGTAGTGAAGGAAGAGATGGACACTATTACCGAGCGTCTCCTCACCTGATACCGTCGCCAGTCGTTTTCATTCTGCCATGATCCTCCAGCCAAACGAACGCCACAGGTTGCGGAGCTCCCTCGGAAATCCCCCGTAACGAAAACTGGATTTGCACTCGAATATAACATTGGAAATACAATGATGCATTAAACTTGATTTTCTTGAATCATCATTTCAAGACTTTCTAATAATTATATCTACTGATTGAAAATATGATTTCTATGGTAATTAGTCATTATACATAATCTCAACACACAATAATTGATTACGAATTCGTGCCCATAATACATGGTATGCTTATATAATCATTCTCGATTGAAATTTTGTTTTGTCATTATTCAATATATTATACGGTTTTATTACGTATGGTGTTTCGTGTCAGCTACCGTAACCAGGTGGGCTCTTAATTAACAATATTCAAGTATTCTATACCACTTTAACTATTGTAAATGAGGTTGAAGTATTTGATTGAACTCCTTTTACATACTAGTGAGTGTTTTAAGAGAACATTTTTCAAATCTCTTGAATCCTAAGATTGTTTGTTCAAACAAAATCATGAAAAATCGTACTTTTCTGTAAGTTAGAATTCAAATCAAAGTTTTGAATCCTTCAAAGCAATCTGAATGACAGGAAAAATTTTGTTATCAATTTTGTTATCACGAACAAATGAACAACAAAATAGATACTATAATTACGTTGAAACATCAAGTTTAAACATTATACAGCAAGATGTATAGAAAAATCTGAGGAGCTTCAACCCATAGAATGAAAAATATAGAGGGAAAATAAGAGCAACGAAGAAGAAGTGTTCAGAGTTGATATTATTATTTTATAACAACATCAATGCAAGAGATACAGATACAACGCATCAAATTTACAGTACTATTATTATTTCGTATCGTTTTATATCGATTCTCTCTAAATCTAAAATAGAGAAATACTACCATTTAATCTTATACAAATTGCACAACTGATAAACATAGTAGACATTTACTAAAAAAATGAGTAAAATTTTGCTATGTTTCAGTCAATATCTACTACTTCCATCAGTTGTGCAACATTAAATGATAGTTTTTCTACTATTTTACATTTAGAGTGTTAGTTTTCGCAAAATTGCTCCCATTACCTGTAGGCCCTCGCCAGAGACCAGCCCGACAAAGCTAGGTACGGGGCTGGTACTGGACATGACCACGGCCTTGGCATCAAAGGAAAAATAATGATTGCGACGAGCACATAAGTAAATATAATGAGCACTTGTCTGCAAAATATGTGAAGTCTAGAATTCGATCTTGCGAATACAGTTCCGTTTGTTTGCTCTTATTAGACACAGAAACAGATTTTTCAGTGGAAAATAAGATTCCTTGTGAAATGCTTGCAGTTAAAATCGGCTCAAGTTCTTATTTTCCGTCTTTTAAAAATGTTGCTTGCAATAACTTCGAAAAACCTATTGAAATATTGTTTGTATTTACATTCAAAATTTGTGCTAGTAAAATGACTGTACATGAGAATCTTCTAGTTTTGTGCGTTTTATGTTTCTCTTTTTGTCATCATTTCCCATCAAAATCGTATTTCTGGAAAAAACGGTGAATCCGTGAATCCGAAACTGGTAAAATTTTTCGGAAACCTGAAAGACGTGATACTTGGAATAGAGCACATGGCTTGACTTCTCAAAAAGTAATGTGACGACTACAAGATTGCATCGATAATGGGAAATTTTGGCATCAACTCCTTCCTTAATTAATTAGGTTAATCATCAAAGTTGCGCAAGCTCATAAAGAATTTCAATGTCTTCTGCAATCGGGGACTAATCTTCACAACGTGATCTGATCAGCCAAAATCTCGTAAATCTCGAGCACGAAATGTAGCTTTGGAAAAAGTTGTCGCCAGTTTCACTTCCAGTAGGACTAAGGGGCATGTTCTACTTGATATAGTTGACGCTGCGTGCGTTTGCTCACGAGTTCGAGGATTATGTCGAGAAGCTTGTGAAAAAAATGAGCTGACCAGGTGTCTTAGCTACAAAGTTCACGACTGGTTTGCGTTTACGAAATAAATACACAAGAAATTCGAGACTCATTGAACCTTACAAGGATAAAACAGCTATCAAGTTTATCATCGATTCTATGAAAAACGCTGTTGAGTACAGAAGAAAAAATAGATCGAGCAGAAATGTATTTGTCGATTTGATCTATATGAGCTAGGCAAAATAGACATTGGTACGTCCTATTATTATTTTTTATTGCTCGAAAAATAATAAATATGTATGGTTTTGAATTCACAGATGTGTGCCTTGTTGACCGGGAATTTTTTAATTTCCTTCGCTGTTGGATTCGAAATTGTATTTACAACAATGAAAAGCAAATTCCATTAACTGGCTCTCAACCATATGATATTGATTATAGAAGTTAGGCATCGGTACATCACTACTTCTGTCGACTTTTGTCCGATGAAGTTTAGTTATGGTAAATACTCACATTCGTTTATCTGTGTATAAAGATTTGCCTACCAATAGGAGCTTTTTGGTATATAAGAGTGTCGCTGCATGTGAACCGCAAAATTTCGACGCATAATTTCCATCCAGAGATGAGCAAAGAAAATTTGACTCGACTGATAAAAATGGTGCATATTTGGAGGAACACTGAACTCAAACATTACGCGATTCTTTTAGCCAGTCTCAAATGACCGGACTAAACTTAATTCTGAAGCAAAATGGCAGGTAAAAGTTCCCGAGAAAGAAAAACATAACATGATATAATCTCACGTGGGAATAATTTTTTTCTCCCACTAACATGTTTCGCCAACCTTCAAGTGAAAGTTGCACTTGCTACTTGATGCAGTTCGGTGAATTTCGAGTAGCTGTTTGCGATAAAACATATTGATAATTCCGAAATTTAGTAATATCGAATTGACAAATAAGTGGAGTGAATCTGTGAAGATTGAGTGATTTTACTACTGAACGACTTTTGTACGAATCTTTATACTTGTTCTACGGAGAAGTGAACTTATATATTGAAACTTTAATATCACGTTCAATTTAATATTATCGATGACTCCGAACGAACGAACGTGCGTTAATATCGTGAGAATAAAAATTATCGTAGCATTACAATCAGAATATGCCACTCCAGACCTGGAAAATCATTAGTACATGAGTATTTATAGATTTGATAATATATCAATTTGCATGTACGTCATTTTCTTCTTTCCGGTATAACGGTGATCGAAAAATATTGCAGCCCAACCACTATTAAATGAGTAGAGTAATAAACATCAAATCATAACACTAGAACAGTCCAATGTATTTTTACTAAACGAAAATAGATTTGCACTCAGTGAAAATACGTTTCGACTGCTCCTTATTGTGTTAATATAACATATGAGGTGAGAAAATCTAAGAGAAAAGATGCAGCAGGTGCGGTCAATGCACGTCGAGCGTTCGGGAGAGAGGTCTTTCGTGGGATTTTGCGAGGCGCAGTTAACCTCCATCGAATCCGGTTTTTCGATGCTTTCCTGTTACGCTCCTCAATTTTCAGCACTGCAGTACCCGCCAAGTAATTGTACCATGCGGTCGAATTTACTCGCAAGTGAGGCGGCTCGCGTCCAAAACTCCTTCGACGAATGAAACGATGCATTTCTACGTATCGAAATTGTGTATTTGTTGTTGCTGATTTTTAGTCAATAAAATCGTCGCTTTGAAATTCCAATTATCAAATCACTCGCGAAAGGAAGTGTTTGAACGATGTTATTCGCGTGAACTTGACGTGCCACGGTGTGACAATGCTGCTTGTGCTCGTGATCCAATTCGTAAGCAATTAGAATCGGACGATTTGGCTATAGATACTGTGTGGTTATTTTTACCCGATCAAAATATCCATTTATTTAGAATATATTTTCTCGATCAAAAAAAGATTCACGTCTAGTTTATTATTCGACATTATGTGAAAGTATAATTTCCCATATCCATTTGGAGAGTCATTGGCAGCTGATAATCTGCTAAAATCTGAGTAAGTATTATTCTTCAAAAAACAAGGGATTGTTTCAATCGAAAACTCTATTTATAAATGTTTCTTTCAGTTTTCATGAGCTTTTTCCGCACTCTTTACTATTTACATATTCATTCACGCATTTATCTAAGTCTTTTTACATAAAGATATCATCTTCGTGAATATAAAATGAAAGATTCACACTGTTCTGTCCTTCAATTATATGAAAGATGGACGAGATTTAATTCAAAATGAATTTGTTTGGTGCCTATATTTTACAAAATGTATTACTATCAATACAGTTCTTAGACGTTGAAAAAGCACAAAGGAAATTGAATTCACTTTCGAATCTCTCTTTAAAAGCCACGAGTTCAAAAGTTTGTTTTGTGTCGCGAGGAGAAAGTTGAAAGTACGAAATGACTCTTATCTAAAGACGCTGGGTGCATGTAACTCCAGCAACACGTAACACTTGCATTTTATTCTCATTCCAGCGAATAAAAATGGAATTTGGGATCGTCGAGATTTTAGCCGCCCTAGCATTGGTCATCTTCGGTTTGCGCTACTGTTTGTCGTCGAATTTCGATTTTTGGAGCAAACGCAGAGTAAAAGGCCCCAAGCCAAATTTACTCTTTGGGAACTTCACCGACGTGATCCTCGGCAAATTGCACGCGTCCGAGCTGATGAAGAATTACTACGAGGAATATTGCGACGAGCCTTTGATCGGGATATTCGCCAGGAGTCTACCGGTGCTCATAATCCGAGATCTCGATCTCGTTAAAGACGTACTGGTGAAGGACTTCCACGTGTTCCCGGATCGGGCGCTTGTCGAGATCATCAAAAACGACTCGTTCACGGAGAACCTCTTGAACCTGGAGGTCCAGAGGTGGAGGCCCTTGAGAAGGAAATTGTCGCCGATTTTCACGTCGGGCAAATTGAAGAACATGTTCTACCTGATCGAGAACTGCGCCGATCAAATCGAGCAGCACGTCAAGGAGATCACGACGAACGACGAGCCAATCGAGTGTCGTGAATTGATGGCTAGATACACGACCGACGTGATTGGAGTTTGCGTTTTTGGACTGGACGCCGACGCGCTCGACGACAGTGGCTTTCGTGAATACGGAAAAGATTTCATGGACAATAATTACAGAAATGTTCTCAGACGAATGAGCCGGGAATGGTTCCCTCGTGTCTATGAACTTTTGATACCGTTCGTTTACAACAAAGCCATGGACTACTTCAATAATTCGATCAAGGAGACCATGAGACACAGGAGCGGAACGGATTTCAGGAAAAATGACTTTATTGACTTATTGATGGATATTAGAGACGAATCGGAAGAACCAAGTAACGTAAAACATTTTCTAATATTTAAACTTTGGCATAATAAAATGAAATAGTATTCTGCCCGTTCTAGCGAAACAATTAAGTTGAAAATTAACAAGTCAGTATATCTATTCATATGGAAATGTTCTACTTCTTATCACCTTGGTTCCAGTTGTAAATCAATGAATCAGAAATACACCTTATTCCGTTCATTCAACTCTAATTTTAGTTTCTCATTTATAGTCTTTTCTTCCAATTGTCTTATCTATTTTTTTTCTTCTGCTACAGAACTCGATGACGAAATTTTGGCTTCCCAAGCATTTCTCTTCTTCATAGCTGGTTTTGAAACTTCATCTACGACAATGAGCAATGCAGTGTACGAATTAGCACTCAATCCACATGTCCAAGATAAACTCAGGAATGAAATAACAGAAGAGCTTAAAATAAGCGGAAAATTAATGTACGACACCATAAAAAGCATGAAATATTTAGATCAGGTGATTAAAGGTAAGATATCACGATATTTCAGTTTTATATTCATTTGATATGAACGTGACCAAATTAGAACACAGCAAAATTGTCAATTAATCTGCGACTGTTGAATTTTCAGAAACACTCAGGAAATATCCGCCAGCTGGTTTTCTTCAGAGAAAATCAGTAGCCTCCTATAAATTTGCTGGCACAAAAGTTACGATACCGGAAGGAATTAGAATTGAAATTCCTATCCTAGCCATACACAATGATCCAAAAATATATCCCAATCCTGACGCCTTTGAGCCAGAGAGATTCAGTGAAGAGAATGAGAAAACCCGACACCCAATGGCGTTTTTACCTTTTGGTGACGGACCTCGCCAATGCATAGGTATATTCAAAATCGTAATTCTAATTCACAATATTCTGCATATATATTTTCATTATGTGAAAATCAAATTTTTATTTTTTCTTCCATAATTTGTGAGGAAAGTATGTCAGAACTCCAATGTGTAATAGTGTAAACTTTATTTTTTATGCTCAGCTGTGACCATCAAGATAATCCAAAAAGAAAACATTTTGATCTTATCTATTGAATATATACAAGTTCAATGATTCTTGGAGTTCTTTTAATACTCCGTAGATGTATCTTCGCAAGATGGGTTACTGCAGTTAATTTGGCGTTAATTTGGTGATTAGAAAGTGCAATCGAGAAAGTGAATTGGCACGGGTTTTAATATAGAAGGGAAGGGGGGGGAAGATTCGCTAATCATTCAGAATGAACATAAATTAATATAATGATGAGCAAAATTCACTTTGTCATTACGTATATCAACGATTTGCTTTGTTTGTAAAATATTTCGTCTCTACCGCGGGGAGTCTAATCTAATCTCATGTGAAAAGTAGTATTTGTCTAGCAGCATCTTGTTAGACCACTCGCACCATTCCCAACGTTAATCTTGCACACAAAAATAAACGATTGGACTTGAAACGTTTGTCGAGTCAATAATATAACGTCGACTACGATGTTATAGCTAAAGAGATGTACACTTCGGTAAATGTCATATTTTACCCATAAGTATGTTCATTCTTGAGAGATTACACCACTGTAACAGCCGAAAAAAAAAACATTTTTTGACGTCTTTTTTGGATGAAAGGAAAGTTAATAGAAAAACACTATTCAAGAATGTCGTGAGGCATATTGGAAGTATAATAAAAAAATTTAGCAAAACGCTGGCGTCAAGGTATATTCAATTTGAGACGCTCCGTGGCCACAAAGTAAAAAATGTTCTCGGAATCTATATGGTCATAAATAAAGAGACATTTGGGAAAATTGACGAATCAATTTTTGTGCGACTGGCGAGAATTTGGAGTAAAACCTTAAATTTTTTATCAAAGAAGGGTTGTTTATGGAGAATGTTTAAATTAACTTATCGAAAATTCCGTGCGTTGGAGTTATGCTGCGTGGCGTTTCGAATTTCGAGAAAAATGAATTGAAATTTTTAAATCCGCATCAGAAACGTTCGACACATTTTAGAAAGAGCAGGAATGTAAAAGAAATACATTTTTCTTCAGTCAAACCTCTTTGCTCCACATTCTGAAAGGTTCAGGGTATCTTTTAGTCCAAAAAAGAACGATTTACTGACAATTGTACAGCGGTGTTACCACTTAATGTCCTCTACATGATCTCCACATTTAAGCCCGTACAATTTTGCTCACTTACTCGAATCCACTTTCTGTGAGCCATCAGACGAGCGCTAACCATACTCTTTAAATCCTAATTAATTTTATTTCCACCAGTTATACAGTTTCTACTATTTTAAATTTATAAAAAAGAGTAGTTTAATAGCATTCGTACGTTCCTTTCGATTTTGGGAACCTTCAATTGTCTAACATTAGTAGACGAGTGACTGATGGATTTTATTTATAAAAAAGTAAAACAAGCATTTTTCTTTCAGGTCTACGTTTCGGTGAATATCTGATGAAAGTCGGAATTGCAGCGCTGATAAAAAATTTCAAATTTTACGCAAGCGACGAGACGTGCATTCCACTCCGGATCCATCCGAGGTCCTTCACCATCATGCCAGTGAGCGGGATATATCTGAAAATTGAAAAGATCTAAATTACACGTCTTAGAATTTTAAATCACTCGAGTTACACGCTGTGAACTCGTGAAACATGTACATATATACACATTATCATTGCCTCCGTCTCATCGTTCAATAACAATCACATATAGTCTCATCGTCAATCCATATGCAAACACATAGTTACTCCTTGCCCAATGTACTCCTCAAATAAATCTTCATCAAAACGAATAAAAAACCCGTGTTAGATCAATTTCGCCTCGACGAACAATACACGACACATACCTCCGTCAAGTTGCCCGTATCACCGCTCCACCGCGCCAGCGTCGAGTTGAATGAGCGGCGTAATCGGCGTGCCGAGCGAAGCTATAACTATTCTCGTGTGATACATCCTTGAGCTCGGGAGTGTGCCGCGGCAGCTCGACGCGGCACGTCCGTCCAGTGCCGCAGTGTATACCCCCCGCGTCGGGCGTTCCGGATGTGAGAATTAACGCCCCCGCGTCTTGGCGACGATGAAGAGGTACTCGATCGACGAGTCGAGAGTGAATCACGGATGGAAAATGCGACGTTGAATCTATCGGCTTATCTCGCGCTCGGCTAACGACTGATAAGGAAGTAGTCGAGACAAAATCGGTGCAACGAGTATTTAGTTGGTTCGGTTTGCGCGAGCTGCGTAGAATGTTCGGTCGAAACTGTGCCGATGAAAATAATAACACCTGCTCGTTTATTATTAGCGGTGCGGTAAGATTGTCTTATCAGTGCTAAAAGAGTTGTTGGCTAAATAAGGAAAAGAAGCATCGAACATTTCAGCGACGGTGTGATCATATTAAACTGTCGTTGTTGTGACACGTCTAATGCGATGTGCCTTTATAAAATACCTTCGAAAAGAATTTCGTTTTGATAATTAATTCTAATCGTATAGCTCTGAACAGTGTTTTTTTTTTATATTCCTATCGTAATCAGAAATAATGAATTTTTGATTCTCCAGAAAAAAATGATGAATCGCGAATTGAAATAGTCGATGCAAAAAAGCAATCGGACTCTGGGCGAAGAATTCCACACTGTACCCGTTTCATCCGCGATACGGTACATCGCGATTCGTTTCAACCGCGCGCGAAAGTCACGTTCGGTTATGCGCGAAAATAAGTGAATATCCCCGAGACAATTCACGCGACATCTGTAAAAGAAAACGACGAGTGAAAATATGGAACTGGGAATCACGGAAATCTTGGCCGGAGCTGCGGCGCTGTTCATCATCCTGTACTACTACCTGACGTCGAACTTCGACTTTTGGGAAAAGCGCGGAGTGAAGGGCCCGAGGCCCGTGCCAATATTCGGCAACTTGAAGGACGCGGTTTTCGGCAAGATAAACTTCTCTCTGCTAATGAAGGAGTTCTACGACAGCTACAAGGGCGAGCAGTTCGTTGGGATCTACGGGAGAAACGTGCCCTTGCTGATCCTACGAGACCCGGACCTGATAAAAGACGTGCTAATAAGCGACTTCAACGTGTTTCCCGATCGCGGCTTTGGCGGCCGGATCCACAAAGACGACCCCTTCAATCAGAACCTCCTGAATCTCGAGTACAAGAGATGGCATCCGCTCAGGAAGAAGTTGTCACCGGTTTTCAGCTCCGGCAAGCTGAGGAACATGTTCTACCTGATAGCCGAGTGCGGCGACCACTTGGAGACTTACGTGGACGAGCTGGTGAAGAAGGGCGAGCCGGTCGAGTGTCGCGAACTCATGGCCAAATACACGACGGACGTCATCGGGGTTTGCGCCTTCGGTTTGAACGCGAATTCACTGAGCGAGGAGGACGGGGGCTTCAGGAGATCCGGCAGGGAGTTGATGATGAGCAATTGGAAAAATGTACTGAGAGGCATGTGCAGGGAATGGTTCCCCAGGCTCTATCATATGCTCAGGCCGATCATCTACAACAGGGCCATCGATTTCTTCATCGACTCCATCAAGGAGACTATGGAGTACAGGAAGAAAAACAAGATAAGAAGGGACGACTTTGTCGACTTGCTCATGGAGCTCAGAGAGAAAGAAGAGGGTGAGTTTCCTCGTGTCAAAAAAAAGCAATAGAGTTTTTCGAAAAAATGTATGCACTCACAAAAGTTTCTTGTTGTTCTCAAAGGAATTGGGCCTCAGTCAAAATTTCTGCTACTTCCAAACAGAATCTTCTTGAGAGAAGACTTTTCTTCTCGAATCAACAATATATTATGACTGAAAGTAGCAGAAATTCTGATCGAGGCCCAATTCCTCTGGGAACACCCAGAAACTTTTGTGAGTGTGTAACGTTTTTCTGGATACATTGAAGTGCGTGATTTACGTTCGTGCGTTTCAAAATTATGTTCCATTTATTCACACGACAATCTCTTCCACGAACTGATCAATTTATTCCAATATTCTCATTTTCAAAACCTACATCCATATTTTATTCAAATTTTATCTTTATTTCATGCACCTTCGATCTGGCAAAATGATTTGCTTGCTACAACCTCGAAAATTCTCTTTTCTTCCTCAGACTATCGCCACTAAAGAATATGCCTAAACCTCATAACTCATTGTTCTCGTGTTTTTCGGATGACTGCATTCACTATCCATATCAATATCTTACACGAATCGTCACGTGGTTAGGTCTAGGCCAATCAAATCACGAGTTAAGACGCTTCACTCTTCAGGCCATCACTTATTTATGTAAGGATATAAGGACATTGAAAATTTATTACGTTTGTCGATTTCAGACTTTACCGATGCTATATTGACTTCGCAAGCATTCATATTTTTCTTGGCCGGCTTTGAAACTTCGTCGACCACCACGAGCAATGCACTGTACGAATTAGCGCTCAATCAATCGGTTCAGAACAAACTACGAAAAGAAATCAAAGAGGTTTTGGAAAAGGATGGAAAACTAACTTACGAGAATGTCAAGAGTATGAAATACTTAGATATGGTTGTCAAAGGTTGGTAAATCGATTTTCCATGAGCGACGAAAGAGATTTCAACGATTTTTTCCGGTTGTTGTTTCAGAAACTTTGAGAAAATATCCACCGGGAGGTATATTGCAAAGAAAGGCGGCAACCGAGTATACCTTCGTTGGCACGAAACTAACTATTCCCGAGGACACAAGAGTCCTCATCCCAGTTTGGGCGATACACAACGATCCGGACATTTTCCCGAATCCTGACGCATTTGATCCGGAAAGATTCAATGAAGAAAATGAAAACAGTCGACATCCAATGAATTATTTGCCATTCGGCGATGGGCCGCACAATTGCATAGGTATATCAATTGATACATGAGTGACAAAGTATTTAGCATAAAGACGTTCTCACCGACCTCTTCTGTTTCAGGATTACGATTTGCCAATTACCAGTCCAAAATTGGAATCATCATGATAATTAAAAATTTTAGAGTCGGTGTCTGTGATAAAACATGTATTCCGTATCGTGTTCTTCCAAGGTCATTCATTCCTGCACCAGTGGGAGGAATTCATTTAGAGATATCTAAATTGTAAGTTTCACTTGTCATTCGTTTAAGCTTTTCAATTCCCATTTTAATTCCTATTAATATGTCCCACCCATACCATCTTTCTAATTTCGCTTGCTCTCGGCCTCTTGGAGTACCGTGGATATGTCCCACCCAATTTATCTTTGTTTTTTCTTATTTCTCATTTTTTGCCACTATCTGTAAGTATATTTTAAGTATTTTTCGACTGTTGCGTACCTAGTATAATGAATTCTTCTTTGAAATTGTTAGAGACTTCTGTTAATTTGCCTTTACATTGTAATGATGATTCATTTTCTTTCAGAGTTGAATTTTATTAGAAGCTGATTCAAAGAATCGACTGAATCGAGAAATCGGATGTTTGAATTGAAAATCGAAATCCGATTTGACTAAACAACGATCGAAGAAATGAATATTTAGTATTTTCCAGAATTAAAATTAAAGGTCAAGTTCTTGATCTCAACAACATTTTCATCAGTTACAGTATGTGATGAAACATATGGTTTGCTTATGTCAAGCAAACGCTGATTGTATTATAGATGTAAAAGAAGAACGAGAACATTGTTAGTATTGCAATATATTGAAGGTGTCACAAAATAATCTCTGTAAATACTTACATAAACAGTCTTGATGACTATATTTTCATATGTTCACCACCACAGTAGTCAATCATTTTTGTTCCTCACGATACACATTTGTTTTTACCTTACTGGAAGAGTCGAATAAGAGCGAATCGTGCATAAGAGCATGTGGATTGGAAATCAATCTTATACATCTTTTTATCTTTTAAAAAAATCTTCTCGTGCAGATGAGTTATGTTTGAGTCGGAGGAACTGGCAGGAATTTAAAGACAGGAAAAGAACTGAATTAAGAAACAGAAGTAAAATTAAATTTAGACTATATAGGAGAGTGGTGGTGAGTTTTTAAAAATTGCAAACAGAAAACCGTCGCTGGTGCAGAGTGAGATTATGAGATCGGAATCGTAGGAAATCATTTGATTTATAATTCGGAAACAGGAAACAAATATAAAAGCCAAAATTTGAGAGTATAAATAAGACTTGCAGAATAAGAGTGAAAGAATTAAATGATTAGTAAATGAATAAATAAACAAAAAACCAGAGATAGAAAATAGAAAGTTAAGAAATGTCAAATACAAATCAAGAAGTTGTGATAATATGATAGCCAGGAAACGGGCCAGACAACAGTAATCAATGGGTCAACACAAAAAAAAAAGTGAGGAGTTGGCGAGCAAAGTGCGGACGGGATAGTATACCCTATCCAGCAATAGCACATACTATTTTTTATCACAAGTATATACATGGAAACTCCCGATTATCATGAATAATAGAGCTAGTCGCGTGGCGGAGGTGGGGTAGCGAATAAAATAAATCTACCATCTGAAACAATTGAATAATAGAATTTAGATATAGTTTAACAAATCGAAGCACAATAAAGACTATATAACATATATCAATTGGTGTATTGTCAAGTTTTTCATTAATAATGTGCATGTTTGAATATATTATTATAGGAATACATAAGAAATTGATAGAAAAATAATTAATCCCTTTCTCATTCGCAAGAACTACTGAAAGAGTACAGTAATAACAGTGAAACCAGAATCAATATGGATTTAGAAGGAATGTTAGTGTTGACTCTTACATTTCCTTTCAGAACATCATATAAAGTAACTGCAGGCAATTTGGCACGCTTGCCAGATTTCGTATTTCCGGTGCTCTCTGTATTGTTGATAGAATCAATGAAATAATTGATAATTCACAACAGAGAATAGAGTCATTAACTTTGGATATTGATATTCGTTCTCGTGTGAAAAAAAAGTATGGCATATATCTTACATGTATCTGGCATATGTCTGGTAGGGAATTCTGACATATATCTGGCATAGTTAACTAATGCCAGAGTTATGCCAGACTTATTATTCAAAAATATGTCTGGCGAATATATGGCAAAAAGTCTGGTGAATGAAAGACAAAAAGTCTGGATTTTTTTTTCTTTTTTATACACTATTAATATTATTGTAAATGAATTACATAGCTTTTTTCTGGATGATCCAACACAGATGGTTCATCATCCTCCAAATACATACATACATACATACATACATATATATCGTACCCCATGTGGAATTCTCATAGATAAGAGTACCAATAATATCAGAGATGAAATATAAATAATAAGTAGTAACCTATATCAGAGATCTCTTCCTCTTCAATATGAGTTCCATGATTGTCCAATGCATTGGTGGTAAATAGTGGAGCTGTCTCCTTTTCATTGACTTGCTTCGTTGCTTCATCGTTTTCATTGCTAGCGTAAAATTTGAGGACAAATCATGAATTCTATATTCTCACAGTAATTTATTCAGCTACCTAAGATATTACATCCATAATTTTCCAACTCACCTCATATTTCTTTCCAAATTGGACATCGATCCCTCCAATAAAATGTTTCTTTCAAGATCCATAGTAGATCGCGTCTTCGAGCACTTCGAGCAACTTTTTTGTCAGAAGTAATCTTCCTTTTTTACAATATCACAGTATCAGTAAACGATTCCCTTTTAGCTTCAGACATAAGGTTCCCATGGACATCAACGCACAATTCTTCGAGAAAATTTCTATCGTCTATCATATAAATAGATATGAGTGACTATGATTCTATATTTACAAACTGCGATTTACAACTGGCGAGTCTACATGAAATAAAAATTGACACTTACTGTTACTCTTCAAAATCTGTGCCGGATATCAGTTGGAACCCCATTTCACACTTGTCTTATTTCCTGTTATTTTCACATCCCTTGTGGTAACTACATCAGTTGCCGGCGGACTCGATTCCGTGTACATAATTAAATGGTATTTCCATTTCTCCACTGGAGCCATGATTTATGATAATGATGGAAACTCCAAAATAATGTATCAAACTTATCCGTTTCCCTTCACTAGCTAGATTTTTTTGGCTAGAGCTTTAGAGGTTAAGATTTGTTTTTCTGCCAAACTATCGATTCACGCATAGAACCAACTTCAATCAATTGAAAAAAAAACTTTTGGTTATAACATACGTCTTCGTTGATTCACGTACTTTTTTCAAACATATGTAGCTTAATCAACGTAAATAAATCCCTTTATTAAAAGCTGCTCCTATTCGAGCTAAGCGTAAGGAGGCTGACATTTTTCAGTACATTCAAGACCTTTGCTGATTGGCTAAAAGATACAGCCATATTGGTCTTAGAGCGCCTGCTATTGGTCAAAGAAACTATAGTTTTTTCGAGTATGTCTTTTGGAGCGCTGAAGTTTGTTCTCTACACGATAACATTTGCCGTCCATCGGATTATATACAATTTTATTATAAAAAATTTCAGCTGAGTCATTTTGTCATAAACTAATACTACTTTTGGATTATGATGGATAAAAACGATTTTACATCCAACGAAGTAATAGACGCCTTCTCAGCAAACGATCATACTGCGTGAATTATAATTTTTGTGCATTCAACATTTCATTTCTAATAATGTTCATATTCATATGTTTCTAGCGATATCATTGGTTATGTTGCCAAAGTTAGCACCAATTTCCACTTTTACAGACCTTCAAAGTTTAGAAAGATTGTGGTCAATAATGGGCAGGGTCGATTAGTACAAGTGATTGCCTGGAACAACAATACAAAATTATTACAATCAGTTAGCCAATTGGGAACGGTAGATCTTAATCTTTTGAAACAAAATTTTTTGTAGAACATATTTTTTTGGATGAATTTATGATAGCCTAGACTCATTATTTAATCTGAGCTTTAATCTCAAGTTCTATGTAATTTATTTACAATAATATTAATAGTGAATGAAACATAATAAAAAAGAAGAAGTACAAAGTTTCTATTTTCAGGTGTAACTCATTAAGCCTTACCCTATATACATAATACAATCGGAATTGCAATTCCTGAAAAGAAATTTTTGGGCTAAGCCTACGAAGCATGCTGTAAAGTTGATGCATTCAATCATTAGGCGAGCAAATCTAAAAACAATGACTCCTGCAGGAAGGAAAGGTACTAACACTCATACATCCCAAGAGAAGTTTATGCAGCAGTTCTCGGTAAGAGTCAAATTGAGTTGTTGCAATGAATATTCTAGTATTAAAATCCGATAGCTTTCTATTATAATTTTTGATTAATGATTGTATAATTTCAGCCTATGTCAACAAAGAAATCCCTGAGAGGATGGTTATACTAGAAAAGAAGAAATATAATAAAACACTAACAAATATGTGTAACAGATTACGGAATCCTCGAGAACTTCGAAAAAAGTTTTTTTCAAAGAAGAAAAAAAATCATGTTCAAACTGATATTTAAATTTAGATGTATTATGAGATAAGTAATAAATCAAGGTAGATAGTATATCGAAAATTGTTTAGCAGTACCCAAAAATTTTCATAAAGTATTTACAGTGACACACTTTTTCAGATTCTTTTCAGAGTTTTCTAAAGTTATCCAAAGAAAGAAAAAAGTCTGGCCAAAATGATTGTCATACTATTACCAGATTTCTCTTGGTAAAAGGAATCATATCATGTTAAGTCAGATTTTCGCCATGTAAGCGCCAGACTTTTTGCCATAGAGGCGCCAGACTTTTTTCAAATACTCGCCAGACTTTTTGCCACATTAGTTTTCCTCGAACTATTTTTTCACACTGTCAATACGATTGGTTTCAATGAAACTCAAACCAGCTCAAGATGCTTCCTCTAAGCAGAAACTTAACGTTATCATTCATTTATGTTTATGATGAGTAATTTTATTTATGTATAAAATCATTGTTATTCTTTTACAATAACAATGATACCACAATCATGAATAACATTATTCATCAGTGATTGATTGATATAGATGCAATTACAAGAATGTTATCATTCATTATTTTCCCAATGGATATCAATTTCATAAGTTCTTAACCAACATCAATGATTACACAAATATATTTAATCAATGATGACAGTCATTAGAATACGTTACGAATATCAATATCCAAAGTTAATGACTCTATTTTCTGTTGTGAATCATCAATTATTTTATTGATTCTATCAGCAAAATAGAGACGATTTCCTAGTTGATTATCATAATCAATACGTGATTAAGAACTGAAAGACTGAGTTAAATGTATCAATATTCAAGAGATAAACGTCAAGCTTTTATAGGCATGTTTCCATGATTTGGATATGTATTTTTGAGTCAAACGTCAAAAGTGTTGAATAAATATCAATGGAAACATGATTGAGAGTTTATTTCAATGCCGATTTGATCGTCTCTGTAGGCGTATAGTGGCTGTAACGAGTGATTATAAAATCGTGCCAAATTGCCTGCACGTATAGCCAAGTTGGCCCATTTGCGTTTTTTTTTAAACTGGAATTTTTGATAAGTTAAAATGGCCGGGTGATAGAACATATCTGTAGAGTTTGGCTGAGATTGATGACCCGAAGGCATGATATCCTCACTGTCAGCTTCATCGTGGACCTGATATGTTGAAACTAACAAGAAAGGGATTGTGATATTGCAGATTTAAACAATTAATTGCAGGAGATATTGGAATTTCTCCAAAAAATGTATGAGACCATTTTCAAGCTATCGAACAGAGGTCTGTACGTATAACTTGAAAGGTCAAAAATAAGTGGGCGAACATAGCCAAACTGGTTGAAACATGTTTAATTAATAGAGTAGCCTATCCGGATGGAGGATTCTGGTGTCAAACAATTTTTTTTTATAATCTTTGTAGTATTCAGCATAATTTTTGTTCTCAATTTTTTTCCATTTTCACACATATGCAAGATTATTTGGGCTCTCAAAATTGAGAAAAAAGTTAAATTTTGGATAATTCAGGTTTTGAGTGCATAGATTAACTTCCACATACATGCACCTAAAAATCTGAAAAAATTTTTGAGTATTCTGGGGATGGATACCAATCAATTTGTCAATGCAGAATTGCGAACAAAATTTTGACCATGCTAACTTGACGTGGAACGTCCCATATACAACATGTACATACACACATTCGCACATACAAATATACAAATATATAATATAATAAGTACTAGCATCCCCCGTTGCGGCATCGCCCGCTCTCTGAGCTAATATAATAGCATATGAATAAAAACGTAACATTGGTTATCCAATTTACCCGTCCTAGAAAGTCCAACATACAACTGCCCGTGTGAAAAACAACCTAAGCGTAAAAGAAACCGCGTGAACGGCTCGTACAGCGATTGGCCACCTATTGGCCAAAGAGAGGAGCCGGAGCTTCAAATTAAGACATATTTAAGCCGATAATAATAATTTCTTAGAAAAATGTATGCGAGTTCGATTATTTAGGCAATTGATTACACCGCTACAATATCGGGAGTCACATTAGGACGACCAATTTGAAGTTTTTCATAAGAAAATCGAGAACTTTACCACTGATTGCCTCATACTTATAAGCCAGACCGCGCCATTTCAGCCGCGTGAACGGCTAAAACAGCGGCTCGCCACATAGTGGCCAAAGAGAGAAGCCGGAGCTGATTCGCATGTTATTTCCACATTTTGCATAGGAACGTTCCTAATTAATTAATGATTAATCTCAATAGCCTATGACACTTCAGGGTACGTAGTAGAGCTACTGTCAAAATTTGGAGGCGATTGGTTCAGTAGTTTTTGAGATTTTTGCGAACATGCAAACAAACGTTTCCTCTTTATATAATAGTAATTAAGATAAGATGTTATATTTGGTTAGTTATAAGAAGGAAAGAAAGTATATATAAGCTATGCGTTTCGTCCTAGATCCACCTGACTGGACTCATCAGTAAGGTATTCAGGTGAATCCAACCTTAGACACGCATGTCAATATCTAATACTCCAAAAGAAAAAGGAAAACTAGAAGTAATTTTTTTCATAAAGATTTCTTTATGAGAAAAAACAAGAATTATATAAAGAACTAAAGAATTCAAAGGCATAAAATTATTGAGTAACCAATATCTCTCTATATTAAAAGCCAAACCGCCGCCGCCGTCAGATTTTTTTCCCCTTTTTTCCACCCCTTTTTTGCCACCCCCTTTTTCCACGCTCTTTTTCATCCCCTTGTTCCACCTCGTTTTCCATCTCTTTTTTCACCCCTTTTTCCACCTCTTTTTTACCCCTTTTTTCACTTCCTTTTTCCACCTCTTTTTTATCCCTTTTTTCACTTTTTTTTTCATCCCTTTTTTCCACCTCTGTCTTCGAATAAATTATTTATTTCTAGTATTTATTCGTCCACGATAACTCTCGGAGGAATGGTTCAATCTTCTTGAAATTTTGCACACAAGTTAGTCCCACAAGAATCAATGAGCATCGATCAGAATCGATCAGAATCGTTGAGATATTTCCCATAGCAACCATTGTTGATATCCTTGGTAACCGTTTGTTTACATCCCTAGCAACCGTTGCTTCGGAAGCCGGAAAATCAGTTTCAAGTAACACTCGATGGCCAAGGATACTGAATTGTTATATTTGCTCCATAGCAACCGTTACGAAGATTGGAAATAATCAATTTATGACCCGTTTCCATCATTTTTGACGGCAAAGTGCACAAAATCTCCCCAATTAGCTCCTCAGAAACCGATGTTTACCGCCCTAGCAACCGTTGCTAAGGGGAAGAAAAATTCACGTAAGTTTGGTTTCCAGTATTTTCAACTGCTTAGGATATAAAATCTCCGTTTTACCCATTGCAACCATTGTTTACGTGTCTAGCAACTGTTGCAATCTGTCTCAAAATCTGCTGCGGAAAATCCGAAACGAAACACGCGAAAAATCTAAACAGAAAAAATATGATCTAACACATGTTACTATCAACCTGAAACTAAATAAACAAACGTTCAACATAAGAATAGCTGGAATTCTTTTATTATGGTTCGAATCGTTCGTTTAGTATTCTTCTCAATCGAACAAAATCGTCAAGTTTCAAATTTTATTGTTTTACATGTAATTTTTATTTAATTATTATCACACTTATTATTTAAATTATTGATTTTCAAAGAACACACTGGGAAGTTGGCGACCGATGTATGGAGGGGGGTACCCCCCTAGTTTATATAAATCTCACCATATACAGAACATTCCTTTAAACTTTTGTTGGATAACAATTTCATAACTTCACTGTAACAATCGATACTCTATATTTTATGAATAATTTACACCGAGAAACCGAAAACACAATTTATGGAAAAAAGTCACATAATAATTTTTATCCCTACATGATCGAGATGAAACTTGAAAACGCGTGTGTAATATTCGGAATGCAGTCGAGAACTGTGTCGAGGAAGAAAAATGAAAATCTGTTAGCCAACGTGCATACACTATATAGTTGACCATACCAAAGGACCCTCTGTGTTTCTTTCTTACGTTAAAAGAGTGTACAGAAAAAGCGAGTGTCATATTACAAGTTGTCGAAAAGCTAGAAGAGAAAAGCGCAAAGTATGTGTGAATTTTTCTACAGAGAATACAAATATACAAATATATAATGAGTATTATGACTAACCAAATGTAACATACAACATACTCATCATATATTTGTACATTTGTATGGGTGAATATGTGTATGTACATGTTGTGCATGCATGTGTACGTATGTATATTTATATTTTCAATGGGTAAAAAAGATGTTTGATAATCTTTTCAAAATCTTGATACCAAATTGCATTAGTCTTGTGGACAAGCTAGATTGAATATAATAATCAACTTGAAAAATATCTCTGTATTGCTGAATATTGCTGATAGAATCAGTTCAATGAATAATACCTGGTCGTTTATTATTAACGGTGAGATTAAGATTATTAAGATTATCTTATCAGGGCTAAAAGAGTTGTTCGCTAAATGAGGATAAAAAGCATCGAGCATTTCAGCGACGGGGTGATGATATTTGACTGTCGTTGTTGTGACACATCTAATGAGATGTGCCTTTATAATATACCTTCGAGAAGAATTTCGTTTTGATAATTAATTCAAATCGTATAGCTCCAAACAGTGTTTTTTTATTCAGTTTTATTACATAAATTTTTCATTCTTCAGACAAAAAATGATGAATCGCGAATAGAAATAGTCGATGCAAACAAGCAATCGGACTCTGGGCGAAGAATTCCACGCTATACCCGTTTCATCCGCGATACGGTACATCGCGATCCGTTTCAACCGCGCGCAAAAGTTACGTTCGGTTATGCGCGAGAATAAGTGAATATCCCCGAGACAATTCACCCGACACCTGTAAGAAAATCGACGAGTGAAAAATGGAACTGGGAATCACGGAAATCTTGGCCGGAGCTGCGGCGCTGTTCATCATCCTGTACTACTACCTGACATCGAACTTCGATTTTTGGGAAAAGCGCGGAGTCAAGGGCCCGAGGCCCGTGCCGATTTTCGGAAACTTGAAGGACGCGGTTTTCGGCAAGATACACTTTTCCCTGCTGATAAAGGAATTCTACGACGGCTACAAGGGCAAGCAGTTTGTCGGGATCTACTGGAGAGACGAGCCCCGGCTGATCCTACGAGACCCTGACCTTATAAGGGACGTGCTGATAAGCGACTTCAACGTGTTTTCCGAACGCGGCTTCAGCGGCCCGATCCACAAAGACGACCCCTTCAATCAGAACCTCCTGAATCTCGAGTACAAGAGATGGCACACATTCAGGAAGAAGCTGTCGTTGGCTTTCAGCTCCGGAAAGCTAAGGAACATGTTCTACCTGATAGTCGAGTGCGGCGACCACTTGGAGGCTCACGTGGACGAGCTGGTGAGGAAGAGCGAGCCGGTCGAGTGTTGCGAACTCATGGCCAAATACTCGACGGACGTCATCGGGGTTTGCGCCTTCGGATTGAACGCGAATTCACTGAGCGAGGAGGACGGGGGCTTTAGGAAATCCGGCAAGGGGCTGATAATGAGCAATTGGAAAAACGTGCTGAGAGGCATGTGCTTGGAATGGTACCCGAGGCTCTATGATCTGCTCAGGCCGCTCATCTACCACAGGTCCATCGATTTCTTCATCGACTCCATCAAGGAGACTGCGGAGTACAGGAAGAAAAACAAGATAAAGAGGGGCGACTTTATCGACTTGCTCATGGAGCTCAAAGAGAACGATGAGGGTGAGTTTCCTTGTGTGAAAAAAATATAGTATTTTGAAAAAATGTATGCTCGTGTATGTATATGTAATGTTCTTCTGCATGGCTACATTCAGACGCGCTACGCGCAATCTACATTCGTGCGTTTTAAAATTATGTTCCATTTATTCACACGATAATCTCTTCCACGATCTGATCAATTCATTCCAGTATTCTCCTTTTCAAAACATACATCCATATTTTATTCAAATTTTATCTTTATTTCACGCACCTTCGTTTCACTATGCACAATTTTAAAACCTACATTCAGATTTTATTCTGCGTCTGGCAAAATGATTTGCTTGCTACAACCTCGAAAATTCTCTTTTCTTCCTCAGACTATCGCTACTAAAGAACATGCCTAAACCTCATAACTCATTGTTCTCGTATTTTTTGGATGACTGCATTCACTATCCATATCAATATCTTACTCGAATCGTCACGTGGTTAGGTCTAGGCCAATCAAATCACGAGTTAAGACGCTTCACTCTTCAGGCCATCACTTATTTATGTAAGGATATAAGGACATTGGAAATTTATTACGTTTGTTGATTTCAGACTTTACTGATGCTGTATTCACTTCGCAAGCATTCATATTTTTCGTGGCTGGTTTTGAAACTTCGTCGTCGACCATGAGCAATGTGCTGTACGAATTAGCGCTCAATCAATCGGTCCAGAAAAAACTAAGGAAAGAAATCAAAGAGGTTTTTGAAAAGGATGAAAAACTAACTTACGAGAATGTCAAGAGTATGAAATACTTAGATATGGTTATCAACGGTTGGTAAATCGATATTCCATGAGCGACGAAAGAGATTTCAACGATTTTTCCCGGTTGTTGTTTCAGAAACTATGAGAAAATATCCACCGGGAGCTATATTGCAAAGGAAGGCGACAACCGAGTATACCTTCGTTGGCACAAAACTAACTATTCCCGAGGGTACAAAAGTTATCATCCCAGTTTGGGCGATACACAACGATCCGGACATTTTCCCGAATCCTGACACATTTGACCCGGAAAGGTTTAATGAAGAAAATGAAAACAGTCGACATCCAATGAATTTTTTGCCATTCGGCGGTGGGCCGCACAATTGCATAGGTATATCAATCGATACATGAGTGATAAAGTATTTAGCATAAAGACGTTCTCACCGACTATTGCCCTTTTCTGTTCCAGGATTACGATTTGCCAATTACCAGACCAAAATTGGAGTCATCATGATAATCAAAAATTTTAGAGTCGATGTCTGTGATAAAACACGTATTCCATATCGCGTTACTCCATGGTCATTAATTCCTACACCATTGGGAGGAATTCATTTAGTGATATCTAGATTGTAAGTGTTTCACTTGTTATACGTTAAAGGTGGAAATTCCATAACCATTCTTAACCAAACTCTTGCTCATTTTGAAATATGTAATAGTTTGAAATTTGCTCTTTCGAATGGAATCAAAATAAATAGCCATATCCATGCTTCTGAGAAAGTTATTTTCATTCAAAGTCGTGAATTCAACATGGGACTAACTAATGTAACCTGTATTTCGACCATGACGAAAAATCATGATAATAATTTAGAAACAATTTTAAGTATGAATAATCATGATTTGGAATGAAAAAAATTTGGATGCTAATTTGAGTCCGGTAGCCGTGGAAATTCTACTTTGAGTTTTTTAATTTCGCTTGCTCTCGGCCTCTTGGAGGACCGTGGATATGTCCCACCCAGTTTATCTTTGTTTTTTTTTATTCTGATTTTTTCCCACTGTCTATGGGCATATTTTAAGTATTTTTAGACTGTTGCGTACCTATTATAACAAATTCTTTCAGAAAATTGCTAGAGATTTGTGTTAATTTTCCTTAACTTTGTAATAATAATTTTTTTTCTTTTAGAGTTGAATTTTATTAGGAGCTACTTTAAAGAATGGGCTGAATCGAGAAATCAAATGTTTGAATTGAAAATCGAAATCCGATTTGACTAAACAACGATCGAAGGAATAGACATTATAGTATTTTTCAGAATTAAAATTAAAGGTCAAGTTCTATATTTCGACAACATCTTCATCAGTTACATTATGTGATGAAACATATGGTTTGCTTATGTCAAGCAAACGCTGATTGTATTATAGATGTAAAAGAAGAACGAGAACACTGTTAGTATTGCAATATATTGAAGGTGTCACAAAATAATCTCTGTAAATACTTACATAAACAGTCTTAATAACTATATCTTCATGTATGTTCACCACCGAAGTATAGTCATTTATTTTTGTTCTTCATGATACACATTTGATTTCACCTTACAGTAAAAGTTGAATAAGGAGAATCGTGAATGAGAGCATGTGAATTGGAAATCAATCTTACACATCTTTTTATCTTTTAAAAAAATCTTCTCGTGCCACCAGTAGATGAGTTATGTTTGAGTCGGAGGAACTGACAGGAAATTAAGGACGGGGAAAGAACTGAATCAAGAAACAGAAGTAAAATTAAATTTAGACCATATAAGAGTGAGGTGAGGAGTTTTTGAAAATTACAAGTAGAAAACCGGCGCTGGTGCAGAGTAGAATCATGAGATTGGAATCATAGGTAATTATCTAAATACATAATTCGGAAACAGGAAACAAATATAGAAGCCAATATAATATGAGAGTATAAATAAGACTTGCAGGGCGAGAGTAAAAAAATTAGATGATTGGTAAATAAAAAAAGTATACGAAAAACCAGAAACAGACAATTGAAAGTTAACAAAAGTCAAATAAGGTAACTGCAGACAATTTGGCACTGCAGGCAATTTAGCACGTTAGTCAGTAAGTCAGTAAGTAGAGGAACTATGCCGGTTCTGGACCACTGGTCCAGAACCGGCATAGCTTTTGAGGGAGGGGACTGGTCCAGAACCAGCCTAGCTTTTGAGGGGGGGGAGAGGGGGACTGGTCCAGAACCGGCATAGCTTTTGAAGGAGGGGAGAGTATCATATCCCACTACCAGGGCAAGGGGAGGGGGCGCACCACCTGTTCTGAACCGGCTTTGGGTATCCCGTACTACTTATTACTCGCATTTTATTCCGAACATATTATAATTTTTTGTAGCCTTTACTTTTAGACATAGACCAATCATTTGTTGATATTTTTTTAACAACAGACTGCGTCCATGAAGATTTTTTCTCATCTCCCTTATCAGGAGTGAGTTTTGTATAACCAGTGTTACTCTGATTCGGTCCCATGATGAAATGATGAATTTTTTTATTTTCCTCGACTATTTATAGATAATCCATGGGTTCGGGATACAGCTCTAGGGAACTTTGCTTGATAAAGTGCTTCATCAGTCTGACATTGTGTAGAGCGCAGCTGGCTCGATATGCTCCATTGTGGTGGGGACAAACCGTAGCAAGTTTTATTTTATCCAGCGGTGGGTAACCCATTTCAGCAAGATCTTGAACGCTAAATCTGAAACGTTCTAGCCAATTCTTTTGTATTGATCCCATTACATAAATTTGTTTAGCATCCTTTAAAGTTGATCGAAGGATTTTTCCAATAGTGTTGTAAGGATGATCTCCAATATTCCATGGTATTCCGTGATAATGTCGCTCGAACCAAATATTCTGTTTCTTATATTTTTCACTGAGTCTTTTCCAAGAAAAGGGTGGTTTGAATAGAAAAATCAAAGGTTCTGCGTTCTCATCGTTGAGAGGGAGAATGGCCAACTCTTTGAGGATGTAGTCGTTGCCAGGCTGTTTAAAGCCCTGCATGTCTACTACGTACTCCATCTCGAAAGAGAATGAGCTTCCGAAATCATTCACTGTATCCCCACCACCACTGATTTAAATAATCTTTCTGACATCCCCGCTCACAGGATTATATTCAACTATACGATCATGTATAATTAAACAGTATGCTGATGTATTGTCTGGGAAATTTGTACCAACATCTAATTCTAAACGAACATCGACTGGAGCATTTTTCAAAGATTCATTTTGTTTAGAGCAATCAATGATTATTAGAGGCATATGCGCTATGAATTGCGATTTATTGAGAAGTGGCTCAGCTTCTTTGTTATAGTAAGCTTTTTGGAAATTAACAAACATATCATAAAGTATTGCATATTCGTTCTGATCGATATTCAGATCCAAATTGCCATATGGATATTGTTGTGAATTGAGGAATAACTTGACATTGTTGAGATTACAATGATCAAATCTGCTCATATTACTTGCATTATTATTTTTTCTATTAGTTTGAAATCCAATAATGACAAATCGTGGTTTCTCCAACTGATTTGAAGTCTTGACTGTCCACACATGTTTTGTGGTACTAGGAAGAAGTGGATATTCATAAATTTCCCAGGATCGGAAACTCATCGAGATTGATTTACCATGCTCCAACTGTCGCAACAATTGAATTTTATAATCGTTAGATAATTGCACATAGGGCATGAGCCATTCAATTTTATTCAAAGCAATTTTATAATTTTCAAAAGCAGCATCGGCTCCTACTTGAGTTTGAATAATAGTATTTATATCTGAATTTGATCGTCTGAGAATTAGTTCATGCTTAACATTCACTACTATTTTACGATAATCTTCAGCGAATCCTAGAATCATACTGAGAGGAATATTGATATCAAAATAACCTTGATTATTGACAAAGCTTGACGTTTCTTCAATATCCAACCATCCGGCATTTTCAATACATTGATTAGGGGTAAATGAAGCCCAACCTTTCATAGTAGTACTGAGGCCTACATTATTACTGCGCTCGATCTCTATACCATTAATCTCATATCGTATTTCTTGGAACATATGACAGATGGTAGAACTTTGAGATGGTAAGAGACACAAGTCTTGATGCTGAATAGCAATACGAATTTCATCATTGTTATAGCTCGTTGATGTGTAAGGTCGATGAGCATGGATCTCATAATGAGAGATGCTATCGTCGAAAGCAACTGGGTTTTGAATACTTAGAATGTCTTCCATTGCAACAGCGAAATATACACGTTATTTTCCACCAAGATTTACACGAAAACCTAGACTTCGTAGAAACTTGACGTTTTGCTGTGTTAATGTTTTGACTGTCCGTTGACGACTGATGACTGGCGGACATGGTTGACTGTTTATATACCCTCTGCCAGTGTATACGATACCCATTATCCTTTTTTGATATGCAATCTAATTGTAATGATTTCACCTCGGAAATTAACCAAATTACCGTCTTGATCAACAATACGTAGTTGTATATTATCAATACACTTGACAGTAATAGGTAAATAGATAACTTGAGATGGAGTTTCAATTATCTTGTAACCAGGTGGTACTGCAGGAAAGAACTCGTGGATAGTATGCACTCGCTTTCCGTTTATAAATGCTCCAGAAGTGATATTACACTCGACCCGTAATGCGTTGATCTTGAGAATAGCAACGGGCAAGTCTGAGCTGTGAAGAGTGTCAGACTCTAAGATTCGTGGGTTGAATCCCAATAACTGACCAATGGAATTTTTTGATGAAAAATCAATCGGTTCGGTACACTTTATTTCACTGCGAAGTGTATTGTTATTAGGTTTTAGACTGAATGATATACCCTTCTCCGAGAGATTCTGCTGGAGATAATTCTCAATATCTTTGATTTCGTAACTTCCTGTTGGTAAAACAATTTTATGTTCACCTGGCATCTTGGCAAATGGACAGCGTCAATTTCGATTTTTGTGTCTTCGTTAGCGGCTATAGTCTTTTTTAGTCTACCTAGGACCGGGCAGCTGCTCTTGGGGTGTCTTTTATCGCTTTACGCTCGCTGCCGTAACCTCAGCTCTCCCCTGGCCCCCTGCTGTGCACGCCTGCACAGGCATTTTCCAAGCAATGGGCTGTATCCGTACATCTTTGCTCCCCCGATCGCCTGCTTAAAAAGGAGAGGATGCATAAACCATACGTGCTACTCATTGGTAGCCGTTCGGGTGCCTACATTTCGCGGACGCCGGTCCTTTGCTCCCCTCGGACAACTTACGTTGCCCTTATTTGGACGAGGCGCTCTAGCATGGGCCGCGCGCTACTTGACAATAGCGCAACACTGGCCGGTGCGCGGTCCTAATGTGGCACCTGGAGCCCCGAGAAACGATGAAGGGGGGCATCGAAAATTGGGCAATGGAGTGGAAAATCCGACTTACAGCCACCCTCAGCTAACCCTCCGCAGGACACTCGCTCGATACGAGGTACGGCATGATTCGATGACCATGAAAAAGCTGTACTATCAAGGAATGTGAGAGAGAGACCGCGCAGGCGGCGGACGTATCAAAGACAGTGCGTGTCTCACCTTACATGAGATAATCGAGCGCAGTCTCTTGATTTCGGCGCTTTTGAAAAGCAAGTGCGTATCGCACTGCTTCTATTATACACGGCTTAGCAAGCCTATATACAATTCCTTTTTCCCACACATGATATTTTCAATACATACAGCCCGTCAACACATACTGCCCGTACTTCAATGCATACCAGTTTTTTCCCGAGCGTATTTTGTACCCCATGTATGCTTCGTATAAATATATATTTCGATTAAGGATAGAATGGTGGAGTAGATCGAGATGTAATTACTCTACACGGTCTTGTTCTTTTTCTAATCCATGGCTCTTCTTGCAATGGGATAATATTTCTCGTTATTTTGCAAGTTTTAAATGGAATTGGTTTCCATTTTTCTCTTGTTCTCTTGTAAAAGAGGCAAACTTCTCCCGACAATCGAATCAGATGACGACATGATGATGAATGATTATGCACATGGCTTAATGCAATAATGTAGTGTTGATAGAGTGGAGGGGGCAGTGTGGACACCGAAAAACGAGGCGGCTCATCTCACATACAATTAACTAGAGTAGCCATTGAACTAGCAACTTGCTATCGCATTGGTCTAGTCCATCTGTACTATCATATTACAATTTTGTATCCTTTGCTTAAGGACCAAGTATTCAGTAGCAGTTAGATGCTGCTTGCAACTGTAGTGTTCACTCAATATTTCTCAATTCAGTATATATCCAGCTTTACAAAGTTGATCAATAATAACTTCTTCTTCCTTCGGATATCCAATTCCACCGTTTTTAAGGAATCGAAGTCGATCCACCAAATCGTTTGGATCATGCCAGTCCAAATAATCTGGAATAACTTTGATTTCGTTTGTTGGTAAAACATCTTAACTGGCATCTGGCAAATGGACAGCGTCAATTTCGATTTTTGTGTCTTCGTTAGCGGCTATAGTCTTTTTTAGTCTACCTAGGACCGGGCAGCTCTCTTGGGGTGTCTTTTATCGCTTTACGCTCGCTGCCGTAACCTCAGCTCTCCCCTGGCCCCCTGCTGTGCACGCCTGCACAGGCATTTTCCAAGCAATGGGCTGTATCCGTACATCTTTGCTCCCCCGATCGCCTGCTTAAAAAGGAGAGGATGCATAAACCATACGTGCTACTCATTGGTAGCCGTTCGGGTGCCTACATTTCGCGGACGCCGGTCCTTTGCTCCCCTCGGACAACTTACGTTGCCCTTATTTGGACGAGGCGCTCTAGCATGGGCCGCGCGCTACTTGACAATAGCGCAACACTGGCCGGTGCGCGGTCCTAATGTGGCACCTGGAGCCCCGAGAAACGATGAAGGGGGGCATCGAAAATTGGGCAATGGAGTGGAAAATCCGACTTACAGCCACCCTCAGCTAACCCTCCGCAGGACACTCGCTCGATACGAGGTACGGCATGATTCGATGACCATGAAAAAGCTGTACTATCAAGGAATGTGAGAGAGAGACCGCGCAGGCGGCGGACGTATCAAAGACAGTGCGTGTCTCACCTTACATGAGATAATCGAGCGCAGTCTCTTGATTTCGGCGCTTTTGAAAAGCAAGTGCGTATCGCACTGCTTCTATTATACACGGCTTAGCAAGCCTATATACAATTCCTTTTTCCCACACATGATATTTTCAATACATACAGCCCGTCAACACATACTGCCCGTACTTCAATGCATACCAGTTTTTTCCCGAGCGTATTTTGTACCCCATGTATGCTTCGTATAAATATATATTTCGATTAAGGATAGAATGGTGGAGTAGATCGAGATGTAATTACTCTACACGGTCTTGTTCTTTTTCTAATCCATGGCTCTTCTTGCAATGGGATAATATTTCTCGTTATTTTGCAAGTTTTAAATGGAATTGGTTTCCATTTTTCTCTTGTTCTCTTGTAAAAGAGGCAAACTTCTCCCGACAATCGAATCAGATGACGACATGATGATGAATGATTATGCACATGGCTTAATGCAATAATGTAGTGTTGATAGAGTGGAGGGGGGCAGTGTGGACACCGAAAAACGAGGCGGCTCATCTCACATACAATTAACTAGAGTAGCCATTGAACTAGCAACTTGCTATCGCATTGGTCTAGTCCATCTGTACTATCATATTACAATTTTGTATCCTTTGCTTAAGGACCAAGTATTCAGTAGCAGTTAGATGCTGCTTGCAACTGTAGTGTTCACTCAATATTTCTTAATTCAGTATATATCCAGCTTTACAAAGTTGATCAATAATAACTTCTTCTTCCTTCGGATATCCAATTCCACCGTTTTTAAGGAATCGAAGTCGATCCACCAAATCGTTTGGATCATGCCAGTCCAAATAATCTGGAGTTGGACATCTTAACGGTGGCAAATCCAAATCAGGTTTCAAAGACATCAATTTCCTCCTCTCACGAATCTTTCGATTTTCAGATAATCTTTCTGATGGTCGATAAAATCGTTTACTGTTTCTATTCATAACAAACCTCTTTGGAGATATTTCTTTGAGACATTTGAAATCATCATCTTCATCACTGCTGATAGTACTGGATATAACTGATTGATTGGGAGAGAGATCAGAGCTATGACTATCATCACTCATTGATTTCTTTCTCTCATCAGTAACATGACTACTTTTTAATTCTCCAAATTGAGAATTTTCAGATTCATTATTGGAATATAGAGAACTAGTCTTGTCATGTATATTATTTCTCAAACATTCTTGAGATTCAGAGTTTTGCATCTTTTTCAGTTGCAACATTTTATCGACTATTCCATTTCTCACGGGCTCTATAATAAGACGGCCTTTTTCATTCCTTGATAAATCAGTTTTACAATCAATGGTTCGATCGTGATTAGTTACATCTTTTCGAGAATTTATCTGATGATCATCTCGATGACTACTAGAAGTTAATTGAGGTTTTCTAATATTTTCCATCAATGGGCTGTGATTATGTTTTTTAACTGTTATGATATTGTTATCGCAAGTCACTATTCTACCTAGACATTTCTTCTGATAATTAATACATCTCCAAGATATATTACCAGTAGTTTGGGCTCGTTTATGTATAACATAAGAGTATCCATTGAAGTTCAACTTATCTTGGCCTCTTTTACTCTTGACAAACTCCATTCTCGGATACATGGTTTTCTCTCTTGTTGTTAACTCTTTTCAAGTTGACGACTGAATGACTTCTAAATGCATTGGAAACCATTTATACTAGATTCTGGGTATGAATGGGGGTGAATAGGGATGAATGGGGATGAATGGGGGTGAACGGGGATGAACGAGGATGAATGGGGGTGAACGGGATGAATGGGGATGAACGGGGGTGAACGGGGATGAACGGAGATGAACGGGGATGAACGGGGGTGAACGGGGGTGAACGGGGGTGAATGGGGATGAACGGGGGTGAACGGGGGTGAATTGAGGGGAGGGGTTATACGCGAATTCTAGAAATATGATTACCTCATTGAATGAGAGCATGGTTGGGGCCCCTCTCTCCATTCCACAATTGTTCATAAATCTCTGTTATCTATCCAACTGTTGTGTGAACTATCAAACCCCAACCATTTGACATAAATTTGATTTCCACGTTTTTTAATGACTTTTTCAATCAAATAAAAATCTGGATATTTCACTTTTAATAATTCTTGTTCATAAAAACCGCCAGTAACGGGCTGATTTTGATAATCTTTGAGATGATAAGTAGTTGGATTTGTAGTATACACTTTATCAATTGTGAATATTTCACTTGACCAATTTGGTGTATAACCTTTCTCAAATACTTGCTTGATTTTACTAACTCGAACATTATCATTCACTTTGAATTTTGAAGGTTTCAACGAACCATATCTGGATGAAAATTTTTCTTTCAATATTTCAGCTTGATTTGCCAGAGTAACATCAATCGGTTTCATTCCAATTGTACGATGCTTTGTACTGTTGTAATTTTTAATCAAAGCATCCAAAATTTGAATCCATTTGTAGTTTCCTTGGAGGCTAAATTGTTTCCACATTTTATTTTTCAATGTTCGATTAAATCTTTCACATATAGCTGCCTTCAGATTACTATATGTAGAGTACAAATTAATTTTATACTTTTTCATGAGTGATTGAAAGGGTTTATTATAAAATTCTTTGCCCATATCTGTATGTAAATTCTTTGGTATTCTCCCTTGATTGAGAATAGATTTCATAGCTGCAGTCACATCGTCGCCAGTTTTATTCTTGAGAGGAAGGGCCCAAGCATATTTGGAGAATATATCTATGACTGTTAGCATGTATCGAAATCCTTTCTTCTCTTTTGCATATGGCTGCATCTCAACAAGATCAGCTTGCCAAGTTTCATCCAAGCCTCGCACATCAAATTTTCGACGAGGATAGTTGCGATATGCTGGTTTGTGAAGCTCGTCTACAACTGTCTGCTTCTGCATATTCACCAGTTGACTTTTACATTAACAATAAATTGAGATCATCAATGTTCTCCATTATATATTATTTTCTCAAATTCCGAACATCAGCAGCTAGTTGATTGATTTTTACATCAATCTCGTCTCTATTAGCTTCCACAATATCCAACAATTCTTTAATTTTTTTCTGCACACTCTCCTCTATATTTGTCATGATACTTGATGCAATTAGATTAACTATCTCACGCAAAGCAGCAAAATTCGATTCATTCAAATCTTTTAAAGTCTTGAAATTGACTGCATCATTGTCCATAGTTGGCTTTGCTATATTGCACAATCGCTTATTGTCAATGTCGTATTGGCCATCATCGGTGATTTTATAGCCAGGTCCAGGTGGGCCTCGATCGCCCAAAGATCGCTTCAAATGATGTCCAAACACGTCGATACTCATTTTGATACTGATCCAAATTTTTAACTCGTCTCAGTATATATACCTTCCTTCGCGGAGCTCCTCAATAATTGACTGAATCTCATTTTCACGACTTGGATTCCCAGCTGATCGTTCGGCCATAAGTAGCCGAAGTCGATCAACTAATTCATTGGGATCATCCCAGTATACATAGTCCATTCGAGTACGAGTACTGGCAATCTTGTAACGAGGTAGAAGCCCCGAACCCATTGTCTGTTTAAACAAAGGACTGATGAATTTTGTGTACTTGGTACTATTTGACGTTTTAATCGCTTCACTCGATTTATGTTTTTTCTTGTGAGCACTTGTTTGCTGTAGAATTTTATGATAAAATTCCATATCATCTTGAGTGATTAATCTTTCATTGGGATGTCTTTTGAAGAGCAATTCTAACAATCCTTCAGTTTTCTTATAATTCACATCATCAATGTTTATGATATCACGATGAAAGTTGATTGGAGAATCTCCAATCATGTGTATATTCCCTTCTTTTCGTACTCCATATAATCTATCGAGATCCTGCTCATTTCTCTCCAACATTTGAATATAATCCCGTGAGAATGACTTATTACCATTGTAACTATCATCATCATCATCATCATCATCATAATCATTATCATCAGTTGCGGTTTGAAAACCAGATAAATCTGCAGGTAGAACAGTATCTTCAAATATAGGTTTTGCAGTTGAATTGAAAATATCATCAAGCTCTTGAGCAGAAGAAGAAGATTCATTGGGCAACCTAGGTGGTAAGATGGACTGATTGAATTCTTCTTTAATTAACGGTCTGCGAGACTTGAGAGTGTATTTTCTCATCAGAGTATCCGAAGCAATTTTTTCTAGTGGAACAACAATAGGTTTGAAAGTTTCATCTAAAGCTCTCTCAAACGTGTCTCTTTCAAATTTCAATACATTATACTTTTTCTTAACTGCATTTCTAGCCTTCACTAACTGCTGTAGAATATTTCTTTCTTTTCTTATATCGTCCATGTTGACGCATCAACGTTCAATTAGCGACTATTTGATTTAGCCATCATGGTGATATATTTATAGCAAAACGGTCAAAACCCATGCGGTATCGACCATCATTTATAGGTCTATCTTTGTCGATCACTATGAAACCATGTCTTTCTCTCCAACATTTTGAACACAAATCTTTAAACTGTATATAATTCATATCAGTATTTACATGATCATCATACACATGCTTCAAGTTTACATCATCCTGTCGAAATAAAACAAGTAGATTAACATTGTCTCGCACAAGGTGTTTTGGGACATGTGCATATGACTGACAAAGATAAAAACAATCAACATTCTTGTGTCTGCCCATGCAGAAGAATGCTCTCACATTATCTTGCTTTTCACATGCTATATCATCGAATATCATTATTGAATTGGGGAGTGCTTCATCCGGAGATATAACTTCATCATGTTGACCATAGGGAAAATATTGAATACCATCTATAGGTTCTAGTAAGTCTTTTAGATACTTATACTTTGGTTGATTGAGAGATTTTGAATATACATAAACGTTTTCGAATCTCACCCCATTAGGATGTGTGATGAGAGCAAGTAAACTATTTGTTTTGCCACAATTAGAAGGACCACAAAATACTGCTCTTATACTGTCGGGAAGTAGATTTCCATGACGATTCTTCTTCTTTTCTTTCTCCACTAGAGCATCAAAATTTGCTACAGGAAGCTTCATAGAGTGCTCTGTGAAATTCATCTTTACTCCTTGCTATATTACTGAATACTATTTGTTGGAGTATAAATAGAACGTTTATATACTTTTCGATTCATTCGATTATTAGCCATCAGAGAGTTATGATTAACTATAGTCAGAAGAAGAAAAGTGGTCGAGGATTAGTCAATAAGATAATTAATAAACTTCCATTCGAATTACATTTGCCCGGTTATCAGTACTGTGGACCTGGTACAAAGTTATCTAAGCGTTTAGCACGAGGAGATCCTGGAATTAATCCCTTGGATACTGCTTGCAAAGAACACGATATAGCCTACTCGAAAAATCGAGAAAATATTGGAGCAAGGAACGCAGCAGATAAAATACTCGCAGACAAAGCTTGGCAAAGAGTTCGTGCTGCAGATTCGGGAATAGGAGAGAAGCCAGCGGCTTTTGCTGTAGCTAACGCTATGAAATTGAAGTCTACTCTCGGTATGGGTCTCGAGGGGAAGAAGAAATCATCCATCACTCTGGGTAGTGTGATCAAAGCTGCTTCCAAATCAGTTGTTTCTAGCAAATCTGGTCAAAAAGTTATCTCTTCGGCTCTCAAAGGTGCTAAGACAGTCATCAAGAGAGCAGGAGGCCGGAGCTGTGTAAAAGTGCCTCGCATCTTGCCAGTTTCTTCGAAAATTGGTGGATTTTTACCATATCTCATACCATTATTTGCAGGCTTGAGTGCTACTGGTGCATTAGCAGGAGGAGCAGCTGGAGTAGCAAAAGCCATCAATGATGCTAAGGCTGCCCATCGACAATTGGAAGAAAGTCAGCGACATAATAAGACAATGGAAGCAATTGCTATTGGTAAAGGTCTTTTCTTGAAGCCATACAAGAAAGGGTTTGGGCTATTTTTAAAACCATATTCAGGTGCAGGTATAAAAAAAAAAGATCAATGTAAGTCTACCCAAGCGAGCATTAACAAACTTTGATATACTCAAATATGCACAACAAATGAATATTCCAAATTTTCGTGGTGTATTCATGCGTGATGCATTGCCACCAGAAGGTCCACGCTATCAAGAATCAGCCATTGTTAATCTCGACAGCGCAAGTGGACCTGGTTCACATTGGGTGGCTTATCGAAAACGTGGCAATGATGTAGTATATTTCGATAGTTTTGGCAATCTTCAGCCACCTCTAGATCTCATGTTATATTTTGGAATTGATGGAATAAAATATAACCCCAAGAGATACCAAAATTTCGGAACGTATAATTGTGGACACTTGTGTTTACAATTTTTGAGTGGGCAGCTCAAAGGTATATAAAGAGAAGCTAATTGCTAATCTATTCATTCGATTATGAATAGTCATGGAGTCATTTACACTGAGTTTATCAGGTAATTCATCTATTCTCGAAACTCAATATTTTCCGCCTATCGAGCTTGCACAAGATAAGCATTACGTTCTTGGATTAGTTGAATTATTAACATTCAATTCTATTCCGAATATAGATTTGAATAATAATAAATTTTACGTAGGTGAACATAAAATTGTTTTACCAACAGGAAGTTACGAAATCAAAGATATTGAGAATTATCTCCAGCAGAATCTCTCGGAGAAGGGTATATCATTCAGTCTAAAACCTAATAACAATACACTTCGTAGTGAAATAAAGTGTACCGAACCGATTGATTTTTCATCAAAAAATTCCATTGGTCAGTTATTGGGATTCAACCCACGAATCTTAGAGTCTGACACTCTTCACAGCTCAGACTTGCCCGTTGCTATTCTCAAGATCAACGCATTACGGGTCGAGTGTAATATCACTTCTGGAGCATTTATAAACGGAAAGCGAGTGCATACTATCCACGAGTTCTTTCCTGCAGTACCACCTGGTTACAAGATAATTGAAACTCCATCTCAAGTTATCTATTTACCTATTACTGTCAAGTGTATTGATAATATACAACTACGTATTGTTGATCAAGACGGTAATTTGGTTAATTTCCGAGGTGAAATCATTACAATTAGATTGCATATCAAAACTATTGGATAATGGGTATCGTATACACTGGCAGAGGGTATATAAACAGTCAACCATGTCCGCCAGTCATCAGTCGTCAACGGACAGTCAAAACATTAACACAGCAAAACGTCAAGTTTCTACGAAGTCTAGGTTTTCGTGTAAATCTTGGTGGAAAATAACGTGTATATTTCGCTGTTGCAATGGAAGACATTCTAAGTATTCAAAACCCAGTTGCTTTCGACGATAGCATCTCTCATTATGAGATCCATGCTCATCGACCTTACACATCAACGAGCTATAACAATGATGAAATTCGTATTGCTATTCAGCATCAAGACTTGTGTCTCTTACCATCTCAAAGTTCTACCATCTGTCATATGTTCCAAGAAATACGATATGAGATTAATGGTATAGAGATCGAGCGCAGTAATAATGTAAGGCCTCAGTACTACTATGAAAGGTTGGGCTTCATTTACCCCTAATCAATGTATTGAAAATGCCGGATGGTTGGATATTGAAGAAACGTCAAGCTTTGTCAATAATCAAGGTTATTTTGATATCAATATTCCTCTCAGTATGATTCTAGGATTCGCTGAAGATTATCGTAAAATAGTAGTGAATGTTAAGCATGAACTAATTCTCAGACGATCAAATTCAGATATAAATACTATTATTCAAACTCAAGTAGGAGCCGATGCTGCTTTTGAAAATTATAAAATTGCTTTGAATAAAATTGAATGGCTCATGCCCTATGTGCAATTATCTAACGATTATAAAATTCAATTGTTGCGACAGTTGGAGCATGGTAAATCAATCTCGATGAGTTTCCGATCCTGGGAAATTTATGAATATCCACTTCTTCCTAGTACCACAAAACATGTGTGGACAGTCAAGACTTCAAATCAGTTGGAGAAACCACGATTTGTCATTATTGGATTTCAAACTAATAGAAAAAATAATAATGCAAGTAATATGAGCAGATTTGATCATTGTAATCTCAACAATGTCAAGTTATTCCTCAATTCACAACAATATCCATATGGCAATTTGGATCTGAATATCGATCAGAACGAATATGCAATACTTTATGATATGTTTGTTAATTTCCAAAAAGCTTACTATAACAAAGAAGCTGAGCCACTTCTCAATAAATCGCAATTCATAGCGCATATGCCTCTAATAATCATTGATTGCTCTAAACAAAATGAATCTTTGAAAAATGCTCCAGTCGATGTTCGTTTAGAATTAGATGTTGGTACAAATTTCCCAGACAATACATCAGCATACTGTTTAATTATACATGATCGTATAGTTGAATATAATCCTGTGAGCGGGGATGTCAGAAAGATTATTTAAATCAGTGGTGGTGGGGATACAGTGAATGATTTCGAAAGTTCATTCTCTTTCGAGATGGAGTACGTAGTAGATATGCAGGGCTTTAAACAGCCTGGCAATGACTATATCCTCAAAGAGTTGGCTATTCTCTCTCTCAACGATGACGATGAGAACGCAGAACCTTTGATTTTTCTGTTCAAACCACCATTTCCATGGAATAGACTCACCGAAAAATATAAGAAGCAGAATATTTGGTTTGAAAGACATTATCACGGAATACCATGGAATATTGGAGATCATCCTTACAACACAATTGGAGATATTCTTCGAGCATCTTTAAGGAATGCTAAACAAATTTATGTAATGGGTTCAATACAGAAACATTGGCTAGAGCGTTTTAGATTAACCGTTCAAGATCTTGCTGAAATGGGTTACCCACCGCTGGATAAAATAAAACTTGCTACAATTTGCCCCCACCACAATGGAGCATACAGAGCCAGCTGTGCTCTACACAACGTTAGACTCATGAAGCATTTTATCAAGCAAAGTTCCCAAGAGCTGTATCCCCAGCCCATGGATTGCCTATAAATAGTCGATGAAGATGAAAAAATTCATCATTCCATCATGGGACCGAATCAGAGTAACACTGGTTATACAAAACTCCCTCCTAACAAGGAGGGAGATGAGAAAAAAAAATCTTCATGGACGCAGTCTGTTGTTAAAAAAATATCAACAAATGATTGGTCTATGTCTAAAAGTAAAGGCTACAAAAAATTATAATATGTTCGGAATAAAATGCGAGTAATAAGTAGTACGGGATACCCAAAGCCGGTTCAGAACAGGTGGTGCGCCCCCTCCCCTTGCCCTGGTAGTGGGATATGATACTCTCCCCTCCTTCAAAAGCTATGCCGGTTCTGGACCAGTCCCCCTCTCCCCCCCCTCAAAAGCTAGGCTGGTTCTGGACCAGTCCCCTCCCTCAAAAGCTATGCCGGTTCTGGACCAGTGGTCCAGAACCGGCCTAGCTAACCTACTTCAGTATAGTCAATTTTGTATTTCCGGTGCTCTCTGAGTATCAATCGCCCTCGGGTCATGTTAAGGGTATTGAAAGAAAATTGTCAGTACCTCCCCCGCCCATTTAGCCCTCAAAACCACTCTCCCCCAACCGAGGGGCGACTCACTGCAGTACTCCCAATTTCACTTTTTGGTATTCCCTGGTATTCCCAGGTACTCCATATTAATAATAGTACTCCCTTTGAAATTATATTTTCGTCCCAGCGGCAGTAAAGTGCCTACTTTCCGTCCTGGCGTTTACAAAGAATGGCACTTTTCTGCCGCGGGGTACGAAAAATAGTATATGCACCTTGCTCATCTAGGCTATTTCGGCACGCGCAAACTTGCAATCCTCGCTGCGCTCGGATCGCAAACGTTTTTCGTGCCGAAATCGCCTAACCTCGCTCGGGTGCATAATATACTAATATACGCGGGTCTAGAGCAGCTCCGCAGCACAAAATCTTGTCGGCAATACAGAATAGGGGAGAGAGGGGCAGGTTGTCAGTGTGGGTAAGTTGGCAAACTCTAAATATCTCCTAATTCGTGCGATGTACGGAGATGGCGTTCAGGGCAATTTGTGTACATTACCACGATACATATTTGTCCTGAGTACCAGATGTCCAGCGCTGTTTGCAGAGGAATGAGGTAAGTTTAAAATATTTAGCTGATCGGAAAAAAAAAAGATTGTTCAGAAAATTTCGTTTTTCTTCAAACCCATATTGGTATACAATAATTTTTAATAATGTGTCATATAGAGTTTGACCACCTCTATATTTTTGTAAAAAAATTTTTTTGAATAGTCAAGTAGTTTTTGTTTTATATTATTTGTTGTCATGTTATTCAATGGGAGGTAAGTTGGCAGAGATTTCTGGGGGCATGTTGGCCTACTGTGTAACATATACTTTTTTTCAGAAATGGTCAGAAATCGCAAAAGAACAACGGCTCGAGCCACTACACATAAAGAAGTCATTCTAATTGCTATTAGAAAAGTTAAATATGAAGGGATGTCGGTATTTTGGATATGTCATAATTGTCAATGATTCCGTATTTATGCACTAATTTTGTTGTGTTGCACTTGATTATTTTTGTTCTAGCGTTTATATTGTGTTTAATGGATTGAAATGTATTGAAAGATATGTGAAAAGATAATAAATATTGTTAAATTTCCCTGCTACCAACTCGCCCCGTCTGATTGTCAACTTACCTCCGCTGGGGGGCACATTGTCGATAATTTTTCGGCCGAATATAAACGTTAATTTGGCAAAAAATAATTAATATTTTAAAGAAATAAAAATTGTTGTGTACTCGTGAGAGCGAGTACTTTCATATAATAAACTTCAATATTGGCTATATTTTGATTTTCTTGTGAAAAAAAAATTATTTTGTGAAAACTCTGCCTATCTGCCCCTCTCTCCCCTAATGAGAGAAAAAAATGTTTTGCCCGATCGCCAACGCTCACACCAACTTGTTACAGCTCGTTTTCTCCATTTTTTTCACCAATTCCGATTATTAAGCTAATTTGGCTCAAGTGAGCGCAAATTTTTTTTAATACCCTTAGACTAGGCCAACAAAATCGAGCGACATACCATTAGATTCCTTGGCATTCCATCTACATCACCTAATTTTTTTTTTCGTCATACGTAGTGTTTATCAGCCGTTCCGAAAGGTTTTCCTTTTTTTTTCTCAAATGCGCCACCCCCAAGTCATTAACCATTGGTTTTTCTCTCGATTTTATGTGGCTTATTAGGAGATGCACACCCTATCGGTCACTGATCACGATGAAACTTTGTGAGATGGTTCATGGATTCTCTAATAGCTTATATCTCATACCATGAAGTCTAACGTTTTCGAAATATAAGTTATTAATATACCCTAGAACCATCTCACAAAGTTTCATCGTGATTGGTTTCCCTGATTGGTTTCCCTGATGATACACACACACACACACACACACACACACACACACACACACACACACACACACACACACACACACACACTTGGTATTCCCTGATAATCCTTAGTATTCCTTAGTATTCCCCTGGTACTCCTTAGTATTCCCCAGGTACTCCTTAGTATTCCCCTGGTACTCCTTAGTATTCCTCAGTACTCCACGGTATTCCCTCGTACTCCATGGTACTCCATGGTACTCCATAGTATTCCTCCGAACTCCATGGTACTCCCCGGTATTCTTTAGTATTCCCTGACGGAAAATTTTAGTGCGTCGCCCCTCGCCCCCAACACTTTGAAGTTTCACTTGAAGCCAATGTGGCCCTTTATGTGATTATAAATCGAAAGGCTGAGTGAAAACGTTGAATATTTCTAGACACATTACGATGATCAAGATATGTATTTTTGAGTTGAATGTCAAAAGTTTTGTATGAATATCAATAGGAACATGATTGAAAGTTTATTCCAACTCCAATTTGATCGTCCCTGTTGGCCAATATGGGCTGTATTAACAAGTGATCAAGAAACCGTGCCAAATTAACTGCACGTATAGTGCGTTTGGCCTCTTGCGTTTTTTTTTAAATTACGATTTTAATAGGTTAAAGTGGTGGTTAGATGATTTCTGATAGGTATTGAGCTAAGCTTTACAATACTGTGTCTCATAGAGGCCAGTGGCTCTAAACTGAGCCAATAAAGTAGGAAAAGATCTCCGAGTATTATGACCGATATAAAATTATCTATTTTTTAATATGTCTCCACAGTTTTAGGAATACTCTAGAAAGTATCGATCCCACTCACTTGCTATATTGAGTATTCAATTTTGCGGCAATTCAAAGAAGACTCCTTGTCTCGAAAGGTGAGAGCTCGATGCAGTTATTAAGATCGATTTTTTTCTCACTTTAACGTCACATTCCAACAGAAACATCACGCAGTAAATAAAATCGATGGTTTGACGTATATGCAAATTATTACATACCTAACGCAGTGAGACTTGTACGACCAATGGAATAAATTCGATCGATTTTCCGTTATTTTTCAAACGACAAATGAAACACTTATTAATCATTAATGTATACTTTTGCCGCCACACTTTTGTATATTCGCGTACATTTTTGTACAGTTCTCTACATTTTTAGAAGATGAGGAATTAAGTTTCATTCAAATAATAGATTTATGGAGATAATGATTTTGCTATGATACCAAGTCTCACCGACAAAATCCCGCAAGCAGTCGACTCAAGTACACGATGAACAACCATACCCGGAGCGTCGCATAGAAACAATAGACACGCGATATATACTTACAGTGACGATGAAGGAAAAAAATCAACGATCGGTTCTTCGAGCTCTCATCCCGTGACAATTTCATCCAACGTGACGCGCAACCGACGACGACAGGATATATCATATATGTATACAGGTTCGTGATTTGCCAGAGCCTATAGGCAGAAATGTGCCCAGTTTTGGGCCTCCGAGCTTGGCCAGTTTTGCCGATGGACCATATGGTGCAGAGGCGAGCGGAGCCGTTCGCACGTCGATCGGTTCCGAAAAAATTTTCCTTGATATTTTCTCAGGTCAATTCTGGGTAGACTTACAGTGAAGCATACAGCGATGCGTCAGGAATATACACGTCTCTCTCTAGCCCATTGAGTCACTGTAGCCGAGTACGCTCCTCATCCATTCTAATGTAGGCAGAGGCCTGTCCCTCTCCTCGCTTACTCGGCAGCCGACCGACCCTCTGTGCCTGCGCCCCAACAGCCCGCTTAATCCTTTTTATTACGGTCGGGGTGCAGCAAAAAATACCCACTATCGAAATTCATATTTTTTAATAACAATTACTCTCTGATTCTATATTTATGAATCGAATCGATTTTCTTTGTTGATTAACGTCAAGTTTGAATCGCAAAAATCGGTTGATATTACGATTTTACATAAAAATTTATTTTGTTCTGAACAGAGATAGATAATTTGGCCCTCGTGAGAAAACTCCGAATTCCAAAATGCAAATATCTCAACGTGATCTCTCAGAAGTTGAACAAAAATACACTTTGGTGAGCATTTGCATAATTTGGAGTACAGTTATCATATGCAGATGAATGCAGAAATATACAAAATTATCGAATACAAATTTTCGAACTAAAAACAATTTTCTCATTCAAATTAATATTATAACATTTTTATGCAGAAAATCAGGCTCTTTCACGTTTCTTGTATTACAGAGTATTTTCCTGAAGGATCTCAACAGAAATTTCTGATTTAGAGTGAATTTATCGTGAATAGATGCGTGAAACATACAAGATTTTGGAATGCAATTTTTTCATTTAACCGAATTTTCTCAGTAAAATCCGGAAAAAAAAATATTTCAGAAAGGTCTCAGACTTTTTGACGTTCCTTGTCTTGCAAAGAATCTTTCAGCTTAGATTCATCAAAAAATAATGATCTGGAGTACAGTTATCTTTTTTTTTTTTCCTCCGTTGAATCCGATTAAACCTCTAGGGTATCTATCGGGCGACGTACAGTTATCTTATGAAGATGCGTAAAATACACAGTTTTCCGAAATGCCAAATTCCTCAATTCAACCGAATTTTTTTCATTCAAATCCGGAAAATAAAATATTTTAGAAAGGTCTAAAGTTTTTTCACATTTCTTATGCTGCAAGATATCTTTCTACTTCGTTTTAGTAGGAAATATTGATTTGGAGGAAAGTTACGATGTAAAGATGCGTAAAATACACAGTTTTCCGAAATGCCAATTTCCTCAATTCAACCGAATTTTTTCATTCAAATCCGGAAAATAAAATTTTTAGAAAGGTCTAAGTTTTTCAATTCAACCGAATTTTTTCATTCAAATCCGGAAAATAAAATATTTTAGAAAGGTCTAAAGTTTTTTCACATTTCTTATCCTGCAAGATATCTTTCTACTTCGTTTTAGTAGGAAATATTGATTTGGAGGAAAGTTACGATGTAAAGATGCGTAAAATACACAGTTTTCCGAAATGCCAATTTTCTTAATTCAAACGAATTTTCTCATCCAAATCCGGAAAATAAAATATTTTAGGAAGGTCTCAAGTTTTTTCACATTTCTTATCCTGCAAGATATCTTTCTACTTCGATTCAATAGGAAATATTGATTTGGAGAAAAGTTATGATGTAAAGATGCGTAAAATACACAGTTTTCCGAAATGCCAATTTTCTTAATTCAAACGAATTTTCTCATCCAAATCCGGAAAATAAAATATTTTAGGAAGGTCTCAAGTTTTTTCACATTTCTTATCCTGCAAGATATCTTTCTACTTCGTTTTAGTAGGAAATATTGATTTGGAGGAAAGTTATGATGTTAAAATGCGTGAAATATACAGTTTTCCGAAGAGCCAATTTTCTTAATTCAAACGAATTTTCTCATCCAAATCCGGAAAATAAAATATTTTAGGAAGGTCTCAAGTTTTTTCACATTTCTTAACCTGCAAGATATCTTTCTACTTCGATTTAGTAGGAAATATTGATTTGGAGGAAAGTTACGATGTAACGATGCGTGAAATATACAGTTTTCCGAAATGCCAATTTTTTTAATTCAAACGAATTTTTTCATTCAAATCCGGAAAATAAAATATTTTAGAAAGGTCTCAAGTTTTTTCACATTTCTTATCCTGCAAGATATCTTTCTACTTCGTTTTAGTAGGATATATTGATTTGGAGGAAAGTTATGATGTTAAAATGCGTGAAATATACAGTTTTCCGAAGAGCCAATTTTCTTAATTCAAACGAATTTTCTCATCCAAATCCGGAAAATAAAATATTTTAGGAAGGTCTCAAGTTTTTTCACATTTCTTAACCTGCAAGATATCTTTCTACTTCGATTTAGTAGGAAATATTGATTTGGAGGAAAGTTACGATGTAACGATGCGTGAAATATACAGTTTTCCGAAATGCCAATTTTTTTAATTCAAACGAATTTTTGCATTCAAATCCGGAAAATAAAATATTTTAGAAAGGTCTCTAGTTTTTTCACATTTCTTATCCTGCAAGATTTCTTTCTACTTCGATTCAATAGGAAATATAGATTTGGAGGAAAGTTATGATGTAAAGATGCGTGAAATATACAGTTTTCCGAAATGCCAATTTCCTTAATTCAACCAAATATTTCTCATTCCGAAATAGAAAATCAAATATTTGGGAAGGGTCTCAGGCTTATTTACATCTATCATCGTGCAACGTATCTATCTACTTAGATTTAACAGGTCTAGGTAATGGAAAATTAGATTACTCATTTATTCATATATATTTATATAGTAGTATTTATGTATTAGCCAGAATCACTCACTCGCTACCGCTCGCTCGTGTCTTTCATTTGCTCTATCACGAATATAGATAAACAAGAGACAATGAATCAAGAAAAAAAGCAAATATTGCTGCATGTAATGAAGTGGCTGTAGTATATGTCGGAGAAAATGGCGAACCCCCAGCCGATAGAAGGATGTGTTTTTGAAAAAGATAAAGAACCTAAATTAATTCCTAACATTAATAAGAATATAGATCCGATGGTATATCCATTAATTTTTCCATATGGAGATGCAGGCTGGAAACCTCATCTGGAAAGTACCACTTACATGAGAGTATATAAAAATATTAGTGCATTTCAATATTATTCATATCGATTTAGTATACGAGGTGATTTCAATCCGTGCTTAAATCTGAAAGATTTATTTGTTGTTGATATGTGGACCAAAGTTGAAACAAATCGTTTATATTTTCTGCGAAAACAGCAAGCAAAATTGAGAACGGATAAATATAAGGGACTAATGGATCAAATACACAATCGGATCAATAATGACGATGTTGCAATAGGTAAATTAGTAATCCTTCGATCTAGTTATATTGGAAGTCCGCGTGCAATGCAACAAAATTACTTAGATGCTATGACATTAATGCAAAATTGTGGGAGGCCTGATATATTTTTAACAATGACAATTTTAAAATGTAGCCCTCAATCCCACCCGGACATCGGTAAAAATTTTTTTAAATTGTCCATACGCCCACCACAACTTGAATTTTAAAAAATTTTATTTTTATGTAAATGTAGCCCTCAATCCCACCTTTCGATCCGCAATACCAAAAATACCTCGAAACTGTATAATTTTGGTTTTGCATCATCAAGAAAATTGACGCAAATTTTTTTTTTTCACCACACCATTTTCGTTCACATAGAATACGCCCACGCATCAATATTTTCAAATTTTCCAATATGAATTATGGAAGCGCTCAAGCTCCTCTATCGATCTGCTCGAACGAATTTTCGAAAAATCAACCCTTTGTACGTTTTTAAAGGGGGGTCCCACCCGGACATCGGTAAACATTTTTTTGAATTGTCCATACGCTCACCACAACTTGAATTTTAAAATTTTTTTTTTTATGTAAATGTAGCCCTCAATCCCACCTTTCGATCCGCAATACCAACGATACCTCGAAACTGTATAATTTTGGTTTTGCATCATCAAGAAAATTGACGTAAATTTTTTTTTTCACCACACCATTTTCGTTCACATAGAATACGCCCACGCATCAATATTTTCAAATTTTCCAATATGAATTATGGAAGCGCTCAAGCTCCTCTATCGATCTGTTCGAACGAATTTTCGGAAAATTAACCCTTTGTACGTTTTTAAAGGGGGGTTCCACCCGGACATCGGTAAAAAATTTTTTAAATTGTCCATACGCTCACTACAACTTGAATTCATAAAAATTTTTTTTTTATGTAAATGTAGCCCTCAATCCCACCTTTCGATCCGCAATACCAACGATACCTCGAAACTGTATAATTTTGGTTTTGCATCATCAAGAAAATTAACGTAAATTTTTTTTTTCACCACACCATTTTCGTTCACATAGAATACGCCCACGCATCAATATTTTCAAATTTTCCAATATGAATTATGGAAGCGCTCAAGCTCCTCTATCGATCTGCTCGAACGAATTTTCGAAAAATCAACCCTTTGTATGTTTTTAAAGGGGGGTCCCACCCAGACATCGGTAAACATTTTTTTAAATTGTCCATACGCCCACCACAACTTGAATTTTTAAAAATTTTTTTTTTATGTAAATGTAGCCTTCAATCCCACCTTTCGATCTGTCATACTAAATGTACCTCGAAACTGTCATATCATTGTTTCCGAGAGCAAGAAAGGTGAACCAGAAAAATATACGGATCCATTTTATTATGTAGATGTAGATGTAGATGTAGATGTAGATGTAGATACTCCATCAAGATTTTATTGAAAATCTATATAATCGTAACAATCATGAACATATTATGCAATAACTACAGTATAATATCCACAAATCACACCTCTCTTCACATTCATTCTCATTCTTCTACTTCCGCATGTTTACAATTCAATCATTCAATATTCTCTCTTTTTTACAATGTTAATTCTTTACACTTAAGTTTCATCAATAAGACACTAAATAAAAGATCTGCGAAGAATCTATTTACATAAATTGAACAAACGATTTGATTACACAAATAAGATTCATAATATTTTACACTGGATTTCTAAACATGTTTGATATTCTTCAATTTTCTATTTTTAGAAGAAATTTGTTTCATAGCTAGTGATTTACTATCATTATTATGAACCCTTGCTGTCGCATGTATTTTAACTTTGAATAAATATTTTAACGCTTCAATTCTATGTTCATAACAACTGTTTCTCTTATTAAACCAACCTTCATAATACTGTTCAGTAAATACAATCGCATGTTCAATAAGCTTATCTAATAATCGCTCCTCATGCCAAAATTGTTTATGAATCTTGTATATTTCGTGAATACTGTAAATTTCACGCATACTTACACGATAACTTCCCAATAGATTAATATTTCCTATTAAATCAAAGTAAAAAGATATCTTGCAGGATAAGAAATGTGAAAAAACTTGAGACCTTTCTAAAATATTTTATTTTCCGGATTTGAATGAAAAAATTCGTTTGAATTAAGAAAATCGGCATTTCGGAAAACTGTGTATTTTACGCATCTTTACATCATAACTTTTCTCCAAATCAATATTTCCTATTGAATCGAAGTAGAAAGATATCTTGCAGGATAAGAAATGTGAAAAAACTTGAGACCTTCCTAAAATATTTTATTTTCCGGATTTGGATGAGAAAATTCGTTTGAATTAAGAAAATTGGCATTTCGGAAAACTGTGTATTTTACGCATCTTTACATCGTAACTTTCCTCCAAATCAATATTTCCTACTAAAACGAAGTAGAAAGATATCTTGCAGGATAAGAAATGTGAAAAAACTTTAGACCTTTCTAAAATATTTTATTTTCCGGATTTGAATGAAAAAATTCGGTTGAATTGAGGAAATTGGCATTTCGGAAAACTGTGTATTTTACGCATCTTTACATCGTAACTTTCCTCCAAATCAATATTTCCTACTAAAACGAAGTAGAAAGATATCTTGCAGCATAAGAAATGTGAAAAAACTTTAGACCTTTCTAAAATATTTTATTTTCCGGATTTGAATGAAAAAAATTCGGTTGAATTGAGGAATTTGGCATTTCGGAAAACTGTGTATTTTACGCATCTTCATAAGATAACTGTACGTCGCCCGATAGATACCCTAGAGGTTTAATCGGATTCAACGGAGGAAAAAAAAAAAAGATAACTGTACTCCAGATCATTATTTTTTGATGAATCTAAGCTGAAAGATTCTTTGCAAGACAAGGAACGTCAAAAAGTCTGAGACCTTTCTGAAATATGTTTTTTTCCGGATTTTACTGAGAAAATTCGGTTAAATGAAAAAATTGCATTCCAAAATCTTGTATGTTTCACGCATCTATTCACGATAAATTCACTCTAAATCAGAAATTTCTGTTGAGATCCTTCAGGAAAATACTCTGTAATACAAGAAACGTGAAAGAGCCTGATTTTCTGCATAAAAATGTTATAATATTAATTTGAATGAGAAAATTGTTTTTAGTTCGAAAATTTGTATTCGATAATTTTGTATATTTCTGCATTCATCTGCATATGATAACTGTACTCCAAATTATGCAAATGCTCACCAAAGTGTATTTTTGTTCAACTTCTGAGAGATCACGTTGAGATATTTGCATTTTGGAATTCGGAGTTTTCTCACGAGGGCCAAATTATCTATCTCTGTTCAGAACAAAATAAATTTTTATGTAAAATCGTAATATCAACCGATTTTTGCGATTCAAACTTGACGTTAATCAACAAAGAAAATCGATTCGATTCATAAATATAGAATCAGAGAGTAATTGTTATTAAAAAATATGAATTTCGATAGTGGGTATTTTTTGCTGCACCCCGACCGTAATAAAAAGGATTAAGCGGGCTGTTGGGGCGCAGGCACAGAGGGTCGGTCGGCTGCCGAGTAAGCGAGGAGAGGGACAGGCCTCTGCCTACATTAGAATGGATGAGGAGCGTACTCGGCTACAGTGACTCAATGGGCTAGAGAGAGACGTGTATATTCCTGACGCATCGCTGTATGCTTCACTGTAAGTCTACCCAGAATTGACCTGAGAAAATATCAAGGAAAATTTTTTCGGAACCGATCGACGTGCGAACGGCTCCGCTCGCCTCTGCACCATATGGTCCATCGGCAAAACTGGCCAAGCTCGGAGGCCCAAAACTGGGCACATTTCTGCCTATAGGCTCTGGCAAATCACGAACCTGTATACATATATGATATATCCTGTCGTCGTCGGTTGCGCGTCACGTTGGATGAAATTGTCACGGGATGAGAGCTCGAAGAACCGATCGTTGATTTTTTTCCTTCATCGTCACTGTAAGTATATATCGCGTGTCTATTGTTTCTATGCGACGCTCCGGGTATGGTTGTTCATCGTGTACTTGAGTCGACTGCTTGCGGGATTTTGTCGGTGAGACTTGGTATCATAGCAAAATCATTATCTCCATAAATCTATTATTTGAATGAAACTGAATTCCTCATCTTCTAAAAATGTAGAGAACTGTACAAAAATGTACGCGAATATACAAAAGTGTGGCGGCAAAAGTATACATTAATGATTAATAAGTGTTTCATTTGTCGTTTGAAAAATAACGGAAAATCGATCGAATTTATTCCATTGGTCGTACAAGTCTCACTGCGTTAGGTATGTAATAATTTGCATATACGTCAAACCATCGATTTTATTTACTGCGTGATGTTTCTGTTGGAATGTGACGTTAAAGTGAGAAAAAAATCGATCTTAATAACTGCATCGAGCTCTCACCTTTCGAGACAAGGAGTCTTCTTTGAATTGCCGCAAAATTGAATACTCAATATAGCAAGTGAGTGGGATCGATACTTTCTAGAGTATTCCTAAAACTGTGGAGACATATTAAAAAATAGATAATTTTATATCGGTCATAATACTCGGAGATCTTTTCCTACTTTATTGGCTCAGTTTAGAGCCACTGGCCTCTATGAGACACAGTATTGTAAAGCTTAGCTCAATACCTATCAGAAATCATCTAACCACCACTTTAACCTATTAAAATCGTAATTTAAAAAAAAACGCAAGAGGCCAAACGCACTATACGTGCAGTTAATTTGGCACGGTTTCTTGATCACTTGTTAATACAGCCCATATTGGCCAACAGGGACGATCAAATTGGAGTTGGAATAAACTTTCAATCATGTTCCTATTGATATTCATACAAAACTTTTGACATTCAACTCAAAAATACATATCTTGATCATCGTAATGTGTCTAGAAATATTCAACGTTTTCACTCAGTCTTTCGATTTATAATCACATAAAGGGCCACATTGGCTTCAAGTGAAACTTCAAAGTGTTGGGGGCGAGGGGCGACGCACTAAAATTTTCCGTCAGGGAATACTAAAGAATACCGGGGAGTACCATGGAGTTCGGAGGAATACTATGGAGTACCATGGAGTACCATGGAGTACGAGGGAATACCGTGGAGTACTGAGGAATACTAAGGAGTACCAGGGGAATACTAAGGAGTACCTGGGGAATACTAAGGAGTACCAGGGAATACTAAGGAATACTAAGGATTATCAGGGAATACCAAGTGTGTGTGTGTGTGTGTGTGTGTGTGTGTGTGTGTGTGTGTGTGTGTGTGTGTGTGTGTGTGTGTGTGTGTGTGTATCATCAGGGAAACCAATCAGGGAAACCAATCACGATGAAACTTTGTGAGATGGTTCTAGGGTATATTAATAACTTATATTTCAAAACGTTAGACTTCATGGTATGAGATATAAGCTATTAGAGAATCCATGAACCATCTCACAAAGTTTCATCGTGATCAGTGACCGATAGGGTGTGCATCTCCTAATAAGCCACATAAAATCGAGAGAAAAACCAATGGTTAATGACTTGGGGGTGGCGCATTTGAGAAAAAAAAAGGAAAACCTTTCGGAACGGCTGATAAACACTACGTATGACGAAAAAAAAAATTAGGTGATGTAGATGGAATGCCAAGGAATCTAATGGTATGTCGCTCGATTTTGTTGGCCTAGTCTAAGGGTATTAAAAAAAATTTGCGCTCACTTGAGCCAAATTAGCTTAATAATCGGAATTGGTGAAAAAAATGGAGAAAACGAGCTGTAACAAGTTGGTGTGAGCGTTGGCGATCGGGCAAAACATTTTTTTCTCTCATTAGGGGAGAGAGGGGCAGATAGGCAGAGTTTTCACAAAATAATTTTTTTTTCACAAGAAAATCAAAATATAGCCAATATTGAAGTTTATTATATGAAAGTACTCGCTCTCACGAGTACACAACAATTTTTATTTCTTTAAAATATTAATTATTTTTTGCCAAATTAACGTTTATATTCGGCCGAAAAATTATCGACAATGTGCCCCCCAGCGGAGGTAAGTTGACAATCAGACGGGGCGAGTTGGTAGCAGGGAAATTTAACAATATTTATTATCTTTTCACATATCTTTCAATACATTTCAATCCATTAAACACAATATAAACGCTAGAACAAAAATAATCAAGTGCAACACAACAAAATTAGTGCATAAATACGGAATCATTGACAATTATGACATATCCAAAATACCGACATCCCTTCATATTTAACTTTTCTAATAGCAATTAGAATGACTTCTTTATGTGTAGTGGCTCGAGCCGTTGTTCTTTTGCGATTTCTGACCATTTCTGAAAAAAAGTATATGTTACACAGTAGGCCAACATGCCCCCAGAAATCTCTGCCAACTTACCTCCCATTGAATAACATGACAACAAATAATATAAAACAAAAACTACTTGACTATTCAAAAAAATTTTTTTACAAAAATATAGAGGTGGTCAAACTCTATATGACACATTATTAAAAATTATTGTATACCAATATGGGTTTGAAGAAAAACGAAATTGAGACCTTCCTAAAATATTTTATTTTCCGGATTTGGATGAGAAAATTCGTTTGAATTAAGAAAATTGGCTCTTCGGAAAACTGTATATTTCACGCATTTTAACATCATAACTTTCCTCCAAATCAATATTTCCTACTAAAACGAAGTAGAAAGATATCTTGCAGGATAAGAAATGTGAAAAAACTTGAGACCTTCCTAAAATATTTTATTTTCCGGATTTGGATGAGAAAATTCGTTTGAATTAAGAAAATTGGCATTTCGGAAAACTGTGTATTTTACGCATCTTTACATCATAACTTTTCTCCAAATCAATATTTCCTATTGAATCGAAGTAGAAAGATATCTTGCAGGATAAGAAATGTGAAAAAACTTGAGACCTTCCTAAAATATTTTATTTTCCGGATTTGGATGAGAAAATTCGTTTGAATTAAGAAAATTGGCATTTCGGAAAACTGTGTATTTTACGCATCTTTACATCGTAACTTTCCTCCAAATCAATATTTCCTACTAAAACGAAGTAGAAAGATATCTTGCAGGATAAGAAATGTGAAAAAACTTTAGACCTTTCTAAAATATTTTATTTTCCGGATTTGAATGAAAAAATTCGGTTGAATTGAGGAAATTGGCATTTCGGAAAACTGTGTATTTTACGCATCTTTACATCGTAACTTTCCTCCAAATCAATATTTCCTACTAAAACGAAGTAGAAAGATATCTTGCAGCATAAGAAATGTGAAAAAACTTTAGACCTTTCTAAAATATTTTATTTTCCGGATTTGAATGAAAAAAATTCGGTTGAATTGAGGAATTTGGCATTTCGGAAAACTGTGTATTTTACGCATCTTCATAAGATAACTGTACGTCGCCCGATAGATACCCTAGAGGTTTAATCGGATTCAACGGAGGAAAAAAAAAAAAGATAACTGTACTCCAGATCATTATTTTTTGATGAATCTAAGCTGAAAGATTCTTTGCAAGACAAGGAACGTCAAAAAGTCTGAGACCTTTCTGAAATATGTTTTTTTCCGGATTTTACTGAGAAAATTCGGTTAAATGAAAAAATTGCATTCCAAAATCTTGTATGTTTCACGCATCTATTCACGATAAATTCACTCTAAATCAGAAATTTCTGTTGAGATCCTTCAGGAAAATACTCTGTAATACAAGAAACGTGAAAGAGCCTGATTTTCTGCATAAAAATGTTATAATATTAATTTGAATGAGAAAATTGTTTTTAGTTCGAAAATTTGTATTCGATAATTTTGTATATTTCTGCATTCATCTGCATATGATAACTGTACTCCAAATTATGCAAATGCTCACCAAAGTGTATTTTTGTTCAACTTCTGAGAGATCACGTTGAGATATTTGCATTTTGGAATTCGGAGTTTTCTCACGAGGGCCAAATTATCTATCTCTGTTCAGAACAAAATAAATTTTTATGTAAAATCGTAATATCAACCGATTTTTGCGATTCAAACTTGACGTTAATCAACAAAGAAAATCGATTCGATTCATAAATATAGAATCAGAGAGTAATTGTTATTAAAAAATATGAATTTCGATAGTGGGTATTTTTTGCTGCACCCCGACCGTAATAAAAAGGATTAAGCGGGCTGTTGGGGCGCAGGCACAGAGGGTCGGTCGGCTGCCGAGTAAGCGAGGAGAGGGACAGGCCTCTGCCTACATTAGAATGGATGAGGAGCGTACTCGGCTACAGTGACTCAATGCGCTAGAGAGAGACGTGTATATTCCTGACGCATCGCTGTATGCTTCACTGCAAGTCTACCCAGAATTGACCTGAGAAAATATCAAGGAACATTTTTTCGGAACCGATCGACGCGCAAACGGCTCCGCTCGCCTCTGCACCATATGGTCCATCGGCAAAACTGGCCAAGCTCGGAGGCCCAAAACTGGGCACATTTCTGCCTATGCGGGCTCTGGCAATCTCTCTACTCATCTCTGGTAATACTCCGGTCGGCAGCCAGTCGCGGCGGGGAGGGACGCGCGCCGGACGCAGCAATAGTATACACACACACGCGCGCGCGCGCGCAGCACACGGTCGTCGGTCCGCCTTGAGCGTGTGTGGGTGTGGAGCGCGGCAGCAGCGCCGCGGGACGGCGGCCGAGCGAATCGCCGAGTCTCTCCCGATCCGGAGCAGTCCGTGCGGTAGAGAGAGAGAGAGGAGGAGAGCTGAGTGTGCGCGCGGCTCTCTCTGTGGCGTGTGGGGGCAGCTATCCGGAGCAGCGTCGCCGAGGCATGCGCTACTAGGGCACCCTGGTGTTGAAGACGGAGAGAGCGAGAGAGAGAGAGAGCCGCCATGGAGTCAGCGTAGCCCGTGAGCGCGCGAGCCCCTTGCCCGCGAACAGCCAAACCCCGAGCAGCCATGGCGGACAAGCAGGCGAGCAACGTCGAGACCGAGTACCTCGAGATCAACGCCAACAACGCCTGGCCCGTCATCTACCAGGTCTGTCTGCATACACACACTTGCACTTTTCTCTCGCTCCGAAGTGATTAGCGCCCTTACTCCCCACCCGTGTCCCGCCCCGAGCCCGCTCCGTTGCACACGCTGGACACCAGTTGCTCGTGGTGCCTGCCCGGATCGCTGCCCCCACAGCAGTGGCCCCTCCTGCTCTCCATGTAGCTATTCCAAAAGCTGCTTGCAGCTTCGTTTGTCCGGTGTGTTGTGTTGCGGGGGCCTTGCTCCCTTCCTCTCTCTCTCTCTCTGTCTCTCCCTTTGCCTCACATGGGAAGCGCTATTTTTAGATTTCTCTAATAGCTTCTAATCAATACACTACTTGAGACCAGCTCGCTCCACTTCCAGCGTGGTCGACAGATTAATCCTCTGAATAATCCATGGCTTATAACTTTTTCAATGTGTCCAACCGACACGTCCGCCACTCTGACTTGTTTCCATTCCAATTTCAATCGCAATGAATTTTGTTTTGTATTTACACAAACATCCATCTCGATTGTCTTTTTTGGTAGTTTTTTTACGAAGCAACATGGTTTTTGGGTTAGCGAATCAATGAACCGCTCTGCCCATTCAGTATTTCTCATTCATACCTTGGTGTAAGGCGATTACCTGCAAATTCAATAAGGCAGTTTCATAATGCAATTTAACTAATGTAATACAAGTCTGCTTCGAGCCGGGTTAAAGCACCTCGACAGGTTGCTAATCCCTTGCTCAAAAAGTCAATGAACTGCAAGAGAAAGACTCATCCATATCTATTCCCAACAAAATTGTACTGTTTCAATGAATTTGTGCCATATGCTATGATGTTGACTCATTCAGACAGCGAGTTCCCATGCTCCAAATACTCTGGTCAAGGCTACCACCACTACCAAATACTAATCTAACTTGTTTCAACAATGCAAATGACAAACTTGACTCATTTTACGGGCAAGAGTAATTACTGTAATTAAATAAGCAATTATCGTCACCAACGCTGCTATTTGCTGTATAATGATTGTGCCTATAAGTAATGGTATATTATGATCTCTAGGAAAGCATCTAGAATAATGGATATAATTGAAATAGAAATCCTCTACTCCTTTCCATAGTCACTGAAACAAAAATAATTTTTGTCCCAAACACAAACAAAATTATGTGTCACTTGATAAATAGATTAACGGTGTATAGAAACTCTTTCTAATACTACATACAGAGCTTATGTTTCTACATTTCTAAGATCTTCTTCCTTTTCAACCTTGCTAGTTTTTTGTCCTTGCTGCTATGAAACTTACATCTGACTCATCCAATGCATTCCTATTTCCAACTAAATATAGTAGATACGATTCTCAAACATATTGTCTCATGTCATAATCATAAATCATTATATAAGAACTTCATTTTCCACAACACACTGTCTCTTTTGTTCCTCATCATTATTTTACTGCTAATTTCTCAGTACAGAAAGAAAATAGTCTTTATAATAGACCATTGAGAACTTTCAATGCTATGAGTCAGTATCATTTCATAAGCTTCAAAGAATTCATTTCAGTATTCCAAAGAAGCGCTTTGAAAATTTAAAAATTCTGTTAGGTAATGATTATTATCCATAACTCTCTGAATGTTGATTGAAAATTGAAAATTCATTCAAAACAAAATCAATTCAATTAGAAAATTGAATTGAGAGAGTAATGTTCATTGGGCTTTCTAAACTTGAAATATAATTGTGAAATTTTATCTTACAGTACATACGAAATGAATGCAGTACCTTTGATTACACCTGCAATGAAAGTAAAAAGCCTCAGAACAGGACTCTAAATCGTTACAGAGATGTCTCCCCATATGATCATTCAAGAATTGTTCTCCAGAAAGGTCCATGTGACTACATCAATGCTAATATTGTGCGGGTAAGAATTGTGTATCATTAATTGTGTAATTTTAAGAATGATCTCAAATGCAACAAGACATCCCTTTAGGCGGAAATACAACTGAATGTATGAAACTATCACAAAGATTCAAATCTTTGAGATAGTTTCATGTTCAAGTTCATTGATGAAGAATAACTATACTCAAAGAAAGATAAAATTGTTATATATTTTAAATTTACATTTATATATGACAATGTGAGGACTTACTAATCCAACAGAATAACATTTAAAACTCATACACATGAATAAAAATTTGTATTCCAACAGATGGAAAGTGCCAATAGACAGTATATCCTGACACAAGGGCCATTGCCTAACACAGCTGGTCATTTTTGGCTAATGGTGTGGGAGCAAAATAGTAAAGCAATTATAATGCTCAATAAAGTAATTGAAAAGAATCAAGTAAAGTGCCATCAGTATTGGCCTCAAGAGGATCCACACGACCAAATAATGACATTTCCAGATGTTGATCTCAAAGTAGAATATGTAACCAAAACAAATTCATCAGATTATGTAACTAGAACACTCAGGTGAGTAAATTTAGGAAAAAATTTCTTATCAGTTACACAAATTCTGGCATGAATATTCCAATTTTCTCATGAAAAGTGATTCAGTAAGAATAATCCACGAAGAATCTTTCTCAAGGCCAAGTCATAATGTCAAAAATTATAGAATGTTGAAATAATTCAAAAAAGTGCTTTTGGTAAACGATGATGTAATCTTGTATGAAAGAATTTCCAAAAATCAAAACGAGTAAAGTAAGACCTCGTCAATCCATTCATGAGTGAGATCTTGGTTTGGTGCCAGAAAACTTTGCGAGGAAGAGAAAGATCTGTAGATATTAACGAGCCGCGAGTCTTCCATCACAGTTATTTTAGCACTATTACAATCCTATTTTTCCCCCACTCGATGCATATTATTTATAAAAATTTCGTTATCTTAAATTAGATTAACCGATACCGAAACAAGTGAGAGCAGAGATATACTGCACTTTCACTATACCACGTGGCCGGACTTCGGCGTACCCCAGAGTCCCGTCGCGTTTCTTCGGTTTTTGGCTGACGTAAGGCAGTCCGGTACCTTGGATCAGAATGTCGGCCCACCCATCGTCCACTGCTCGGCTGGTATCGGAAGGTCGGGGACCTTTTGCTTAGTGGATACATGCTTGGTACTGGTACGTGTCTTGATGTATCTTATGCATAGAATACTTGTTTTTGTAACAAAAGACACGAGTACTTGAACGTAATTGATTTTCAGATTGAGAAAAATGGGTTGAATTCAGTGAATGTTCGAGATATCTTGTTGGATATGAGGCGAGCTCGTATGGGTTTGATTCAAACACCAGACCAGCTACGGTTTTCTTATGCTGCCATCATCGAGGGCTCCAAACATCTGCCACTCAATAACGTGGTAAATAATACCAATTCACAGTAGCACAATGCTATTAGTACTCGTTTCGATTTTTTTTTCTCATGACTGACAAAATGTTAATTGCTTCGAGATATTTCTCATCACGTTTTAGATTTTTAAATCACATTATGCATGTACATACAATTAATACTATTGATCCTGCTAATAGCATTGATCTGCTGTGCAAATGAGCTTGAAATTCACAGAGGATTTGAACTTTATGTTTGCATTACAGAATATTGGTAACAATGAAATAGTGACTAACCATTATGACATCGAGAACAATATCAATCATTCGTCAATAGAAGATGATGACGAACCACCCCCACTTCCCCCTCCAAGGGGGGAATCTTTAACTCGTAGCATGATGTCAGATATCACACGTAGTCCCTCTACCGAGAATGGTAACATTTTTTTTGTTCCTGTAACCAACTTTTTGCGAGAAATATGCTATTCAATTTTATTCAATATTTTTGTAATTTGATTTTGTATTAAAATCATGATCGTTGTTACGTGTGGAATAACAATGATATTTCGACTTTCCACAAATTCCATAGCTTTTTTTACTGGAAGAATATAGTTGATGCCATAGCGCATGCTTGTCATTCAAGTTTCAATAATTGTTCCAAATCATTTAGTACATACAAGATATTCTTACTTTCATTAATTCATCCATTATTTAACGAGAAATCAAAACACTTAATGCATAAAAAATGTCTAATAAACTATTTTAATGATAAATTGTGAGGTAAAACCTCGCATCTATGTTCATTATTTAATATCTTGAAAATATTATTCAACTCAATTCAAAACGTTTAACTAAACATTTTTTTCATCAATGTATTCAATTTTTAATACTGTTTGTATACATCATTTTAGCGACTTCTGTAAGTAATCCACCCTCTAGACCGTTGCCATGTGAGCCAGCTGGAGGTGTCAATGCGAATTCCGTGGGTAACCACGTGCACGAGAAGGTTTCGGATGCTAATGCGTCGAGTCAAAGTGATGGAGAGAATAATTCATTTCAGACAAATAGCCCACCGTCCAGCCCCGAATCGTAAGTTTCAATGAATATGTAAATATCCTATTTAATTCAAATTACATTGATGGCCTAACCCGCTCCTTTTTATTTTTAAATCATAGCCATATTAATTAAATGTTATACATACATATGCCTTCTTCATTATATTGTAAAAGATTTCTAAATTTATCTAACAATTACTTGATCCGATTAAATTGCAGGAAGACCGAATTACGTCGTCGGCGGATGGAAAAGAACGAACGGCTCGAAGCGCAAGTGCGGGAGATGAAACGACGACAAAAGGAGTCGGAAGACTGGCAGAAGTTCAAGAGGTCAATATTTTCGCCCCTTACACTAGGTCTAGGTGCCGCTATTGTTGGTGGGAGTGTATTGGCAATCTACGGCTATTTTTACTTGCGTGGTTAGGCAGGCAAGCGTCGTCGTACGGTCAGGGAAATTACACTTTTGGTGAAATCAAATGGAGGCAAGATAAATATTCCTCTAGTGATTTAGAAATCGTGACAGCAATCAACGCTGCCTCTATTTTTAATAAGATGATAGTTGAGGTTCGCTCAGAACATCAGTTCCCTGTGTCCTCGCGTGATACGTGAATACTATTTTGTGAGGCAAAATAATGAGCAAGATAAGAACGCTGAATGATTATGACAAGGTAAAGAGGTAGAAACGAAAAGAAAAAGCAGAGCAGCTGGGCTTCAAGATTATATCATTTTGGAGGTTCAACATCTCTCTGACTGTGAGATTTGAAATGATAGAGAACGATATTTTTTTACATAGGAACGGCTACACAATAAAATGCGGGAATGACCCGAGACTTTACTTTTTTCGTTTTTTAGCCTCGCGATTTTGTCTCGACTTACCGAAGCTAGTAATGCTGAGATATGTCATTTGACAGTTCTTCGGATTCTGGTCTTACGTCAGAAAATGGGCAAGAATGAATTTAGACGTATGTTGATATTTCATCAGAGAATCGGGGAAAATTTTGAGATGAATTTGTAAAAATTTGACTAATTTCACTTATGGGAGACCATTAACGAAAGAGCTAAAACGAGGCATATTCTTCTTTTCACTATGATTTTTGAAAAACGCGAATCGTTGAACGAAATCGCGAGATAAATCTTCTTTATCCATGTTGTGTTGTTTGATGACACTCGCATTTTAGGAGGACGACGAAAAATTTTAGTTGCAGAGTTGGATAAAATGTGTATTATAAAGTAGAAATATAATTATTCAGATTTAATGATTGTAATTTTATAAATCACATATTAAATAGCTTGTTTTTTTTGTGATGCATATTATACACAAGGATTTCCTGATTTTTCTTTATTGATTTACCCTCTCACGATAAATTATATTCGTAATTTTACTTGATATTTACGCTTAGAAACCTCAATGCATACAATATTAATCCTATCATTCGATAAAATTGAATTGCATGTAGAGATAGAAATCATGATATAAATATTTTTTATTGCGTTGTTCTACTTCATAATTATCTTAGTTGAAAGAAATGTAGTTATTGATGCTAATTTTTCTAGATGTTTCTTAATATTGTATATTGAATTCACGTCTCAATATATACTTAGGAAACCTAAGTGAATAAAAGAAGAAAAAGTTAAAACTGAGTCGATAAATCAATTTTCCAGAATAAAATTACAATTATTAAAATATTTTTCATCAATTTTTATATCCAACTCTGTTTAGTCGTCGATAAGTAGCTACGAGTGGTATATACAAATATTGATCAAGTTGATGTGCATACCCGTACATTACTTTTCTTTTTATAATTAACGATGATCTGCGTCATCGTGAACATAAGATAAAACGTAGAAAATCAACAAAAAGGTAGAATATCGTCATTGCGATACTCTGAAGTGACCGAAAGACTGAGTATGGATATAACAATGTAGCTTCTTGATACGAAAAAGCACAGGCAAAAAGACAGTTAGTCACGTAGCAGGATAATCGCGTAAACCTTAAGAAAGCAATTTTTACCTGTAACAGTAGAGAAAATTCGAAAAGTAACGTAAGGAAAAATGCAATATAACGTTGAATCGAGTGGCGAGAAAGTCAGTATAAACTGATTCCATAATCTAATTTATTGGAAAGTCAAATTGATTAATTTTACTGATGATGTTTACTGACTATTTTTAGAAATTATCAAAAAGAAAAGAGATCAATTCAAGTGATTAAAATGGTTATACTTGCACTATAGTCACATCGACAATATGACTTCAGTCAACGTGATTTGCGAATCCAACTACTTTATTGAACTCGTAAAAATGTGACTCTTAATTATATATATTACATAATAATCACGAAGAAATATATATTTACTAAGAAAAGGAACTCGTTTTGCTTTCTATCATTTTTTTCTACAGATTAGTAGTATGTAGTGAATGATGAAAGAAAAATACATAAAGACACGGTGCTATTCTGAAGTTCCAAAACTATTGAAAACAAACATTTCACTACAGCAGATCACATACAAAATTTGCTAGTATGTGTGTACAAGCAAGAGAATCAGAGTGCCTGGAGCAAATGAACACAGAATATGAAGTAGCAGAATATGATAAATGATTCAAGATAAATTGCAATTCTTAGTTCAAATGTATATCAGGAAATATTACACAATTTCAACCCATTCCGAGAAAAAGAGCTGAACAATGTGGAAACATAGCAAAGTGCCTATTCAAATGATACAAGTTAAAAAAAACTAACTGAGTTTTAGATTTGAGGTTTTCAGGATGAGTTTCAATATCCATTGAGATATTTGGATTCCGATCGCGTATTGGACTATCACCTTGATAGTAGTAACCTAACAAATCTTTAGGCCGAATCTAATGTTTTATTCACCAACGTAGATTTTTTGTGCCCAATGCGTTTCGAATCCGCAAACCGATCACTATGGATATCTAATTGAATTATCCAAATTTTAATGATTATAGATTTTTTCTATCCGATTTTTTATGAATACTGATTTTTATTGCAATTGTTTTGCTTTCTCAAATTTTTATATTCTGAAGACTTTTTAATTAAAAAAAATTATCTATTTTAAGAAAATATCAATCTTTTACTATCTCTTACCAAAGCTTTTGGATTGCCATACAAATATACTGTATATTTATATTGTAATCAGTCAACTACAGCTCTTGAATTTCAGTACTACAGAGTACTATTTCACTGTAAAAAAAATTATGCTATACTCAAATCAGTGTCATAAGAATCTCTACATTTTGAATTTTTGGAGGTGATTATGATTTAGAGAGAAAACCTTTGCAACTATTAAAAATTATTTTGAATCCATAAGAAATCATAATTATAAAGAAGAATATTTAATTCAACAAAGAAAGAAAGAAAAAATAACTATTTCTCGCTACTCAAATTTTCGTAGTTATTGTATTAGTGTATACAAGATGTAACCTTAGAAAACGATGTATGAATACTATTTTCAATATAAAAATGCAGGTTACTGATGTGAAGTACATAAATGTCATGACAAAAGGTATGATAATCAAGGTCATCTCAGTAGAACAATACGAATCTTAGAAGATCTGATAAATGATCCCAAAAGAAATGTTTGTATTACTGGGTAATTTATTTAGTGTCCATTTATGTTGGGAAAAAAATAATTTTTGAAAGATCTTGAAGTTTCCATATATACATAGAAGAGGATTTCAAATTTGGAAGAAAAACTGATGAATAAATTGAAAGAGATTAAAACTTTTGATTCATCAAACGAAAAATAGTATTCCAGAAAGATACGAAAAATTATTTTATATCGAAAACAATTTCTGACCGAGTGTCGAAAAACGTATTTCCTACGATGCATGACAAAAATCTGTAAATATTATTAAATTTTAGTAAATTTAGCACACGAAATGATCCATTTTTATGAATATCTCACCTGACTAGAATAAGATGAAGCAATACAAAAATCTAGTGTGAAATGTTTCATCAAGTGACTGATTATGTGCGAAATATAAATTAATTATACTCATAATGAAAGTCTTTAAACCGTCTATTCGCAAAGAAAATAATTTATCCCGATGATTGAAGATCCATCTTTACTTTGCGTCTTTGATTAATCATTGACCTTTACTCTCTTTTTTTCTGGAAGTTATCTCGAATAGTAGAAAAATAAATTATCCAAAACCATATAACTCAGAATATAAATTTTTGCTATAAAGGTATGAACCCAATCTTTGATAGAACCCATAATTACAAATTATATTTTAGTTGTAAATTGAGATGTTTTTTTTTATAACATTTTTTTTTATTTCAAAGTGAGTTCTAATCAGTTTTGTTCAAATTTTTCGTATTTGAAAAATTGCATGACAAAAATTAATTGTAAAAGTTATTTGCAAGAATTTATTGTTTCTGTCAACTTTATCAGTGATAAGAAATTCAATATTTATTCAATATTTATTCTAGTTTTACTCATATTCGTTGGAAAAAAGTATCTATTACGTTTGTGTATGAAAATTTTCACTTAGGTTTCAAAAATTGATGTTATATTGAAAAAATCGCGAAGAGAAATCGCTCGAAGGCTCACAACATTTCGAAATACTTTACTTCAACTTCTGAATTGATTTCTTCCAGGTCTAAAAATGAAACCAGTGAGCAGAGCGAAAACACTCGAGAAGAATCGGAGTCGCAGAATTAATCAATCATCATCACCAAGAAAATTGTCGCAGCTTCTGTCCGTGCAGTCCCGCAAATTCTCCATCTGTTTTTTTTTAATAGCCGAAAGATTAACTTTGATTTCCACACAATGAATTGATTTTTTTTCTGTTTTTTTTTTTGTCACTAGAGTACAAAGAACGATGAAAATTTGTATGTTAATAGATAATAAACTTGTTGAAACACATCATTTTCACTCACATAATATAGGATGATAAAATTTACTGAAGTATATGTGTCAAACGAAACAGTCGTTGGCTTTTTGATAAGTTATAAGATTATCGAGATGCACTTGGAAATAAAATTCACGCATCTTCAGTTGAATTGAGTGATAGTATGTGTAATTTTCTTAAGACGGTTGATTGTTCAATGATATTAAGATCTCATTTGCACATAATAAACACTTCATATTGTACATATTAACGCTTAATAATAGTGTGAAAAAAACTTGCATAAACTTAAAATCCAGACGATTTTTGTTACGATTATTTGTGAATTTAATTTCTTTGATATAAATATTATTCTCTTCATAAATCGATTATTGAGAGTAAATTTGTCAAAGGAAAAGTTACGTTAATTTTTAAATGTTCCAGTAATAAAATGATTTAGCTGAAAAACGCATCGCACATTAACGTGCAGAAATCGATGTAGGAATTATTCTAATCAATTTGTAGTGATTAGTAATGTAAAACAATAAAATTTTTATCTTATTGTCATAAAAACGCCTGAATACAGACTTTACATTATTGATAACTATGAACCTCTGGTGAAAACATTCTTACATTTCTTTTCTAATTCGGATGTTTGAAGTATATGTGAAAGGGCTTTCTTAGAAGAGCAGCATCAAGAATGTATCAGAAGAATAGTTCACTGCAATTTTCTAAAAAAAACACCTCAATGAAATAATCAACTTTACGTTCCGTATTTGACATGTCAATGGCATCAATATTCAATGAGGAACTCAAATTCACGATTGAAATTCTGATATTCCATTTCTGAAATTCCATTTAATTTTTCAAGTTCTTCGTCCCGTCGACAACACTCGAGCAGTTTTTTAAAATACATCACTTAGCTCATGATGTAAAGAAAACATAGAACATGTTTTCTTTACATCATGACTTAGCTCGTCCATTCAGCGAAATTCCCAATCACATCAAGGTTACCAGACGAATCGAATCGTCGACAAATAATTACACTGAACATAGTGCATACTATGTATACCCGTAAGTGTATGAAAGCTCTCCCGCATGAACGTCGAATAAGAGTCGCGCGACAGTGAAAATTCATCGCGCGCTCACTGCGTGAATTTCAATATACATTACAACCACAGTCGCGACAACAACAACATCAACAACGCTCGCTACGCTACTCAATGGCTCATTAATATCGAATAGTACAAGACATACTGCAGAAATTGAACATAGTAGGATATTCGCAGCGGCGCAGGGGGGCGCGGCTGATTATAGGTATATATATATATATATATATATATATATATACATGTTTCGACGGCAGCGGCGGCGGCGCGAGCGCGCGAGTTGTTGACCGGTGTAGTCCGTCAGGGCGCGCCAGAGTTTGTTGCAACATGGCGGGTGAGTGTGTGCCTGCGGTGCAGCTCGGCCCTGGCACGAGGGCCGTGCCGCCCTTAAAAAGCTCCAGCAGCTCTAATCAACGCCCGTCTGCTTTGTTTGGCTTTCAGATATATCCTTCTTCCAGTATCCCGAGCTGGAAGACTCGAGCGACGGTGAGTAAACGACTGTTTTAACGCGGATAAGCCCCTCTCCCCCTGCCCCTCGCCCGACCACCACTAGCTCTGTCCTCGTCTGACTCGCGCGCGCGCCCCCAGCCCCCCGACACGGTGCCCCTCTCGGATATTGCATGTATATTGCACGAATATATACACGACGACGTGTGCGCGTTCGGCTGCTGCACCCTCGACGAGAGCACGTGAGAGATCACCGGTCGTCGTCGGTGCGACCCCCCCTTGACACCCCACCGAGACAGCCCGTTTTACGCGCCGAAGTGTCTCCGGATATGACAGCAACAGTCGTCTGCGCCTCCTCCTCCTCCCTCCCCTTCTCACGTCTCGGTGTCACCACGGGGACACGCAGCCGACGGCGGGGCAGCTATAGCCTGGGAGGAGGCTCGCCAGCGCGACTTTGCCCCGGAACTCCGGGCACGCAGAAACGAATCTTTCGACATTTGAGGTTAGGTGATAAGGGGGGGGGGGGGGGGGCGACCGTCCGCACCGAGAACGCGCCGGTGCCGGGGATCGTGTGTTCGTCGAGGGATTCGTGGCCCGTGCAAACACATAGCCGTGTTCGTACCCTCCGAGCGACAGTGTCGTTCTCGCGCTCCTGAAAAACAAGCAAATCGTTCGCTTCGAGGTTATGTTTGAGCGCGCGTGTTCGAGCCGCGTTGCATGCGTGTGTGAATTTCGAGAGCCGCTGGAGCTCGATGGGCGACGTCGCGCCCCGACGAGTGCCGCATTGGTTTCAGAGCTGCGAGACGATATATGAAGCACGTGCCTGCGCGCGTATATTTCGCGTTTCTCGCCGTGTGTGTGTGTATGATTGTGTTGTCGCAGCGTGGCCAGCTCGGCCGGGAGATGGCGCCACGCGGACGGTTTCGCGCCTACGCGTCCAATGTTTACTTCGTGCGTCGCGCGCGCGGCTCGCCGAAGTTCAGCGGCCTTTTCGCACATACCGACCCTTTCTTTCTCTCTGTCGCTCGTTGCTGCATATATACATACATGTATATACTGCGCGCTGGGCTGCAGCCATCGCGTCCGTCTTGCTCTTAGCGATGCACGCACGCACCGCCGTCTCCGCGTGCGACGCGCTTACGTGTGTGTATATATATATACCTTTTTTATTTACTTGTGCGTCGGCGAGCGTATTTACGCACGCCGGGCGCGGATATGAATGTATCCGGTTGAATAAACCTCGCCCCGCGTCGGATTCGATAATTATTCATTTTCCCCATACTCGCCCGGGACGCAATGACTGGGTACTTTGCTTTATTAGAATCCGCGGATCGGCTTTCCTCGCTTTTTGTTGAGTTTGCAAGAGGTTCGTGGGGCCGACCTCGTCCCTCTCCTGCCCCTGAATAATGGTTCGACATGCAATATCGTTGATTGTAGCCATGTATACTCAATTCATGATTTTGATTTCATGATTTTTGGGAAGATTCTATTTTGTGTCATGACTCAACGTTACAATATCATACATCGGAATAGAAGGCTATGTGATAATGGACAGTATAGATGTATTATTATCACTGTGACACGAGAGAAAGAGGTCCAATGTTACCCGAAATCTCCGCACTGCATTACAGAAGTATATAATATTTACCGCAATAAAAATTTCTGGTGGTATTCAGCGTTTGACACTGTGAGAAAATTTATTTCGATGCTCACACAGTGTATTCGGACGCCTAATAATTTTATTATCAAAGTAGCCTGGTAAAATCCATTGGATGTAAAATTTCTCTTATTTCCAGCGAAACTATCATTGGAAAACTCGTCATCTCCTCGGTCGAAACATTAAAAACCAAGCCATTCATTCTTCCATTTCCTCGGTGATGGCGTGCACCGTGTGCATACTCCGTAAAATTGAGCCATATACATTTGTTAATATAATCGCATCACGTTGGCGAAAGTTCTCTACTCCTGGTGTTTCAAAAAATAAATCAAAGTCCGCGAGGTAAATCGAGAAGCAGAAGGACAATGTACAAGTGTGTGCGTACATGTACATACACGCAGCGCCGAGACAAACGACTCAGTGTCGAAATCATCGTCGAAAAAGAGAGCCGCTCGCGCTCGGTGACGTATATACGGAGTATGTGTGTGCGCGCGCGCGGAGGAGAGAAAAAAGAAGGAGGAGGAGGGCTCCTCGGGGTCGAAAAACTGCGTCGCAGTTTGTCCGCTCGTGCTTCTCCCTCTTCTTTGCGTATAACATTTCGCGAGCGTGTGCGCGCAGCGCTGCGTATACTCCGCTTCTCTCTCTGCCTCCCTCTCTTTCTCTTCCGCGACGCCCAAAAGAGAGAGAGAGAGAGAGAGGCCAATGAATGGCGCAGTTATATTACGTATGCCGGCACGTGGCGGCATCTGTCGCGACTCGGCACCAACCAATCTCGCATTATTGTATTGCGTCGCTTTATATTCGTGAACATTGCCACCGTGCCCGGCTCGTTCTGCCACCGAATTTCTAACTCTCTTGTCGCAGGGTTTTTCTCACTTCCGATTCACTCGTCGTTTGTTTGTTTTCAAACTCGTTAAACGATTAACTTTTTTTTTCCTCGCAAAATTTTATAGAGACTTCAGTTTCATTGTCTTCGACTCGCGCGAATGATTCGTTGGATGTACATTGTACAATTTCCGAAAATGATGATTCGACTCGTCTCGCGAGCAACATCTCAAACTCTCGTCCCAGCTCCAAACTTGACATTATTGCCTTTCGTATCATTCAAACGAAATATTTGCAAGCCGAATACTGTATCGTTCGAAGAAAAAAAACCAGCCAAGGTCCAGCCACGTCGATGGGTTACCACGCTCGCGTATATAAGAAGCCGTAGAAAGATGAGCGATACAACCGCAGGAGCTTTGAAATTGCGCTAGGTTCTCGGGCAAAGGTGCGCATCGAGGGGTTACTGATCGCCGCTGACTCTCGGCTGCGCGTTGTGCGTGTGCCATCTGTCGCGAAACCGTAAGCACTTACACACACATATATATATATATATATATATATATATATATATATATATATATATATATATATATATATATATATATATATATATATATATATAATATGTGTGTGTGTGTGTGTGTGTGTGTGTGTGTGTGTGTGTGTGTGTGGTGTTGTGTGTGTGTGTGTGTGTGTGTGTGTGTGTGTGTGTGTGTGTTTATATGTATATATAGGGTCGAAACGCAACGGCAACGTTGATTTTTTGGGGGGTTGGTCGCGCGCAGCGGCGGCGCGGCGGTGGCGGCTGCAGATCTCGCCCCACTTTCACCGCCGCCGCTGCGGGATCGTTTTCTCCAAGGAGTTATGGGCGCTACGTTACTGCCAACCGTCGAGCCTCGCTTTGAAATTCTTTCAAAGGAATAAACCCCATTCGAAACGGCGCAAAGTCTAATTTGTCTTCGCGTTAGTCTTCCTCGTTATCGATCCCTTCGCGTCGATGCGATCGTCGAATTTCCCTTTGAAGTTTTCGTAGGGCTATCGTTCGCTTTCTCCCGCGACGGCCTCGCCGAGTAAACTACCCGGTTGTGAACTTTGACGCGACGTTCGAGTCTTCGGATCGTTGGGAGGGGTAGACGATCGATCGGGATTTTTCTTTTTGTATATTTGACTTTGACGCGAGAATCTACAAGTGGAATGTTTCGAACTGTTCATTTACTGTTTTTTTAGTTTGTAGACAGTTTGTTCTATGTTGATGCGATACTCTACTGTTCGGAAAGCCCAAGTTGACAAGTTCTGAAATCAGAGAGAAAATTGTATAACAAATCACACCTCACATATTGCAGCGTAAAATTTTAAAATGTTTCTTCCCACTATGCCTCGAGACTGATATTACACTTCAGCTTCTCAATTAAATTTTCACGAAACGTGAAAAACAAAACGAATCTTGGTTTAAGAAAAATCAGCTAGACACTGTAACAGTAAGATTTCCTCTGGGATTGAGTATTTTCCCTAGATCCTAGAGGAGCCTAACAGCTGAGAATAAATCATCCGGTAACATAGCGTCAAGCTAATTTTTTTTTTAAAACCAAAATTCGATTTTTGTGATTGTACTCATACGTATTCTCGACTCGTCTGCTTTGCCAATCGCCATTGCTTTTAGACCGAGGAGATTATTACTTTTTTTCACAGGTCGCAATCTTTCAATACCACAGTCCCGAATCTCGCATGCACTTTGTCGCGTGTTCTCCCAAACCAGAATCGATTGATCCCCCGTGCCTTTATCAACAACACATCCTCGGCCAAGTTCCATTATCCGCAACCCTTGAACTGCCTATTCGATACAGCCGAGACAAAAAAACGTTTAACGGCCGCGTGTGTCTTTTGTGACAGGGCCCGGGGGACACGCGCGACTCGCCTTTCACTCCTTTTTTTTCATGCTTTTTATTTTCGCCGTATGAAAAGAAGGAAGAGAATGAGAGATTTGCATAAGCGGCGGCCAGATGAAAGCGCGGGCGTTATATGGCTAAGACAAATTCGCTGCCGATGACTCCGCTCGGGCCGAATAGCCCCCGTTTTTCGCCGAACTGTCATTGTGCTGACGCTCGCCCTCGGCCTCCATTATGGTCTGCGGGGATATATACATATACGCCCCGCTTTTTTCATCCTGTTTTTATGGGCCTCTGTTCATCGACACGCGCGCGCACGTGGAAATTTAGCGAATGGGTTATCAAATTTTTCGGGCCGCGCGAGATTCAACTATGTACAACCCGAACTTGGCAGTGTTCGTCAGCGATGCTTATTTGCCCCGTTCCAAGGATTATTTCGAAGATTCTCAGCGGGTGACGCTGGTTCACGCCGGCGAAATATCGGCATTTCACATGGACGAGCTATTATTCGGTCGTATCTTTTATACAGCACTATGGTCTGTCGTAACTTATTCATGATAGGCTCGTAAAAATCGTCGACACATGAAAAGTCAATTACTTGTGCGCATCCGCGAAAAGCTGATTCATGGGGTTTTTCGAACCTCTAACTTCGCTGAATTCATGTCGCGCGAGGATTATTAAAATGTGCCCTCGTATACGGTGGAATCACGTCGTGGCCAACAGGAAACATTTTTAATTTTTACCACTAGGGTAAGATATAGAAACTAATCTATGATAAAATTTAATTTTGGGATGTGTAATTAATGATGGATATTTATATTTATGTATAAATCCAAGTGTTTCTCTGTCAAATCAAACACTGAACAATTTGATTAGGATGAAAGTTTTGTTAAACATTGTAGGAAGTCCCACCATGTTCCCTGAATTTTTTAAATATTTTTCCATCACCTTATAACCTTAGTTTTCGATCGAATAGATTCATAAACCCAAGTGAAAAAAATATGCATAAATTATGCTTAGGAAATTATGCCTAGAAATGGACTAATTTAGAGAAAAAATAGTTGGGACCAGCAAAATTTATGTTCCCGCAACTTTGAAATTTGAAATAGGAGTTTAATGCACCCAATATGTCCCAATGACCTTGAAATTTTACTTTTCTAAAAAATTCAGGTTATTTCCTGAGAAAAAACATGTCACTTTTCAGTTCAGATATGATACAATAGACATGAAGTGAGGTCGATAATGCCTGTAAATTTCAAACTCAATAATAACGTTGATTTTCGTTGTCACCATGATTGAGAATCCAATTATTGATGAGTTTTCAATAAAGCAACAATTGGCCAATTCTCTTGGCGGTTCCGACGAAAATGAACTGAGAAAAGCCCAGTTCAATACGGTCGAAAGACGTCGTTATTGTTAGAAAACCGCCACTCTTATTTTCTGCTCAGGTGCACTCGGCCAAGCAAGCTCGGTCGGTATTCGACCATCGACACAGAAAAAAAAAGTTGGGAGAAAAAATCGCTAGAATAAGGACGAATAATGGGAACAAGGAGAACGAGAAGCTCTCGACGCGTCGTTGAACCCGATTACATATCTCTACTAGTCGCCCCGACACGCTCGCACCGGAATACCTTTTTAATAAAGAGAATAAATCATTCAAGTACGAGCCAGCCGAGGGGAGAGAACTAGACGCGGAACGGCCAAAGAAAAGAAGCACAGCCGGGAGGAAGCAAATTTTTTGGTAGGGGATGAATTGGCGAACAGTGTCGGACGGGGGTTGCGCCATGTGAACCAGTCGTCCCGTCTGGGATTAACGTGTTCAGACCTGCTTACAGGAAGCGTCTGGAAGTGATCATGAGAATCATGCTTATAATCTTCTCATTTTTAACGATGATACGCCGTGTTTTGTTTCCCACTCGATCCGACTCAAATATTTTGCCTCGTCAGTTGCAAATAATTATCCCGCAACTTCTTCCAGCCGGATCTTTGTCCCAAGGCAAATTCATTGTTCAATTATACCACCCTCTCTCGTACCTATCTCGAAACGACCCGGCACAATTAATAGTTTCAATTTCATTTGTCGATTTAATTTTTCTCCTACACAACGTAGCACACTCAGATTCATCTTTCGTGTATAAATTTTCCGAAAATTCGTCTGTCCTCCGTAATAAACGGTAAACGGTGCACCTCGTCGATCGTAATCCGATAATATCAATATGAATTTCAATTTCAAAATCAAAAAATAACGTTTCGAAATAATTGCCGAACGCAGGGGGTTAATCTTACAGGATCTAGAATACCGTTCGAGCCGAATGCATCTTACAAAGTAACGTTAAGCCAACGACCCAGAAAAAATAGTGGACGCGAGAGCGCAGTAGGAAAAAAAAAGAACCGGTATGTATTTTTGCTTATGGCGCGAGGGGTGCATTTCGTTTGGCGATTATATAAAAGCAAGAGAGCCGGTGTGCGGAGCGATCGCAGGAGCCAGACTCATATGTATATATGTGTGTATATACACACATACGCACGCGCGCGCGCGCGGTCGTCTAGACCGAAGTCGCCGGCGCGTCGTGTGCTCGTAGTCGTCGACCTCCTATCAAAAACAGACCGGCGAATTGTAAAGGTGAGCCCCTTCGTGCAAAGGCCAAGGAACTCCACAATGACCAAGAAATTAAAGTTTCGAGCCGAACAAAAAGACCCGGACTCTCTCGACCTACTCTCTTCTCTCGCTCGCTCTCTCACTTTGTATTTCTCGATCATTTTTGTTTGCGTGAATTCACCGGGGGGGGGGGAGGGAGGGAGGGCAGACTGGCTGGCTCGAAAACCCTTGAAAACCGTACAACGGCAGCCGCTCGCGACTCGCGAAGATACTACGACACGCGGGAGGGGGAGAGAACAGCGAATGCGCGCCTGCATCTGAGATCTCGCTTTTTTCGGGGTTGCTATACACACGCGCGCGCGCGCACAGGGGGGGGGGGGGCCTACACAAAACCACGATGCACACTATAGATGTGGCCTGTCTTGGCACTCTTTTGTGGTTTGACTTATTTGAAGAATCGTGTATTCGCCGGCGGATAATTCGAATGTGCATAGAAAGATGCTACATTTCTCGTTCCAGTATTATGCATCTAGATTTGGCTCAACACTTTGCATGCATTCTAGGGAGTACCTCCTTGTTCTCTCAATTTTTTTCAATTGTTTCTCGTTCACTTTAGCCTCAGTTTACAGTTGGCCTGGGTAGCTATTCTAGACATTTTTCGCATTTTGTAGGCATGTTCAACCCCAATTTCCTACTACGAATTCACCTCTAGGCTGAACAACTTATTCATAGGTGTTGATAGTATTTTATGACGAATAGAATCTCCGAGGATGAAAAATTCCTCTCACCCCTTAGATAAATTGATAAGTTACTGAAGGTAGCCATGAAAACGCAATTGAATAAGCTGTTTCCTGATATTTATATAGAATGATGAACAAATAGTCGATTAATTTTTTTATGAAAGTATTTACTGAAATTGAATGACGAAAAATTTTACTGATTTTTTTCCAATCACTTGGAATGCTACAAAATTTAGGAAAAGCCCAACTACAGATCGTTTCCATCAAATTTTGTACTTTATGTATTTCAGTGAATCTCGAAGATTTCGGAAATAGAAATCTTGTTTGGTTCTCTCGGTCTATATGTACGTATTTAGGAGAAAGGTGTGAGTTTTTCCAAAATCCAGATGATAGAGAAAAATTAAAAAAAATTCGTTCTCATCTACTCTCTTCAGTAAATACTTTCATAAAATAAATTGGTGACTAAATCGGTGGGACATTAGTCGAAGAATATTAAGAAAATCCCTATTTAATTGTATTTTTACGGCTACTCTGGTCATTTTTAGAGCGAACAAGTTATATTCGTCATAAAATAAGATTACTTTTATCACCCTCGGGTATAAGTGGTTGTGCGACGAGCAAAATTTCTGTTTCATCAGTTATAAGATATAAAACGGGAGTTTGAAGCATAGAATGTGTTCCAATGACCTTGGAGTTTTTTTTTAAACTCAGATAATTTCTAGAAAAAAATGTACCATCAATTTTTCAATTAAGCAGTAGTGCTTATTAAATTTAGAAAATACAGCTAGAGTAGCTACATGAGCTTACTGTGAACTACAGTTAACAGTGGTTTAACGTAACAGGAAAAAAAAAACAAGGAATGTTTGATTTGACATGTTTGAAAAACACTCATATATAATGTGTAGATAGTGTGGTAATTCTGCCGATAACGCACTTGTCTATACTATTCGAAAATCGAGAAAAATCATCCTGTAAATTGACGATCTCGCAAAGAGCCAATACCGAATTGTAGCATAGGCCAATCTACTCAAAAATATTCTCCCATCAGTCCTCGGAAGGCGCAAAAAATGCCACATGGAACAAATGAAAAATTAGAAATAACAAAAAGTAAAAGGTTGGACAGCGTCTCGCGCGTCCATCTCGATTAACGAGCCGGCCAAGTGCACTCGACAAAGATCTCCAAGCCGGCAATGTCAAATTAATAATTGGAATCGGGCCGGTCGAGAGGGTGGGAGAGGAGAAGAGACTGCTGGTCTTGGCAGTGGCGCCCCCTCGCGCGACTCTCCACCCGACAGTTCGATTGTTATATGGCATTCCGCGGATGCCATCGCGTCGAATTTATCCCCTCCTCCCCTCTCCCAGCGGCCGAACAAGCCTTCTCTCCCCCTCCCCCCCCCTCTCTCTCTCTCTCTCTCTTTCTCGGCATGGTTCGATACCCGCTTAGTGGCTCGTCTTCCGTCTTTTCGCCGAGGCCGCGAGAGCTATCTCATAGGCTGCTCTACTTCAGCTCGCTCTTTCCCACCGGCGATTTGTTTTTCGCGAATGGAATGTTCTATCGAACCTTTTCCCGGTTTCGAGGTATCTTCTATTCTAGGGTAATCTCGATTGCACCCAGTTCATGAATTGTTGAAACTGTAGTCGTGAGTATGCTTTTTCCCCGTTTGGCTAAAGTTTCAACGTGTCAACTTGCGATCGTTTTGCGTCTATCCGAAAAAGCTCAGCTTCTCTAGCGAATTTTCTAATAAATTCCATTTGCCTAAAACATTTGGGAAATATTCCGAAGGCGACTTAGATCCCTACGGGTGTTTTGTATCTCTGACGATGCCTCGAATTCACTCGAAGCGTGCATTCGTTGTCATGAGAAACAATTCGATCGCTAGCCGAAAGTGTCAACAAAAAAAAAATGCTTATAACATTTCACACGGAAATGAACCGCGTAGGTGGTCTTTAACCTCGAAAGTATAAGACAAGGCGAGTCGGGCTACAGGCGTGTCGTCTGCGTGCGCACCACACTATATAGACGGAGAGCTGGTCCCCAGCCAGCTGCCCAAAAATATAAATGGCTGGAAAGGGTATTATTCGATAGATACGATGATTAGGATTGAAAAAGTCTAATGGTAAAAGTTCGAAAGCTGTTGCGTTCTAGGAGAAAAATGCGAAAAACTGGAAAACAATAGACTACAAAGGGTCTCATAAGTGCAGTAGTAAAGTTGTAAATCGTAGTGTTTATGAACCTGAAATCGATCCTCCAAAAAAAGGGTCACCCGTGGAGGAGATAGAGGCTCTCTGCGAGGACTCATACACTCCCTCTCTCTCGGCCGGCCCAACATATGTCAACTACTGCACCGAGGCTCTCGCGTCCCTTTTTTCTTATACCTGGGAGATGCAGCTCACCCGCAACGCTTTCCCTCAACCATGTATTTCCATGTATAAGAAAAAAGGGACGCGAGAGCCTCGGTGCAGTAGTTGACACGTGTTGGGCCGGCCGAGAGAGAGGGAGTGTATGAGTCCTCGCAGAGAGCCTCTATCTCCTCCACGGGTGACCCTTTTTTTGGAGGATCGATTTCAGGTTCATAAACACTACGATTTACGACTTTACTACTGCACTTATGAGACCCTTTGTAATCTATTGTTTTTCAGTTTTTCGCATTTTTCTCCTAGAACGCAACAGCTTTCGAACTTTTACCATTCGACTTTTTCAATCCTAATCATCGTATCTATCGAATAATACCCTTTCCAGCCATTTATATTTTTGGGCAGCTGGCTGGGGACCAGCTCTTAGACTAATACACCTATTTCAACGTCAGCGCGTCCAGTAGCCGCAGGATCGATCCTACCGGCCGCGAAGACCACCTCCAGATGCCGCTCCCTGCGTCACTCGCGTCCCAGCACAATTCACATGCGCCACTCGTTTACTCGTTCACTCGTGAAATACTCTCCTTTCGTACACGGAAAAAATGTTGGGCGCGCGGCGCGCCAAACGACGAACGCGGCGGTCGAAAACGTAAGCTTGCCGCCGTCGAACGGCGTTGAGTGGCCGCAGTCCAAAATTGGGCTCGCAGCGAGCCCAAAATTCGACTGCCGCTAGCAAATGCTGTTTATGCGCAGCGCACCAACGGTTTGAGTAGCGGGCGACAGTCATATACCTGCTGGGGACTAACTGAACAGGGCTCAACCGAATACAAGCGTTTAATTACCATAGTGGGTATTGGTGCATATTAGTGCGCCCTGGGAACTAGTAATAGTTCAGTACAAAATATATCAAACGTATCTCAGGAGGAGAGATACTTGATTAATTGTTTAACACTATTTTAATAATTTAATATTATTGCCACTAAATACAGATTTTTACAAGTAAAATTTTGACAATGCCTACTATCGCATTGGCAAGAAATGCAGTATGGGTGTTTATGTGTTTCGCAATTTAATTATTTATCACTAAAATTCTTTAAACATATTGGCTGTGACCATAGAATATCGAAAAATAAAGTGAGCCAAATCGATTCTCCGGAAAAAAATAACTGAAGAACATATACGCTCTTTAGTATGGAAAAAATTATTTTGCGGTAAAAATGTTATGAACGAAAGTTATCTGCAAAATAGCGTTCTGTCCCTTGGACACGCTTACAAAGATTAATCTAAACTGTTTGAAAAAATTAGCTTTAACGATGAAATTTTAAAATAAAAGTATACTAATCAGCAATAAAATATCATAATGCGTAATCTTTCATTTAATCCTGTAATTTACTACTCGAACTTGGAATGAAGTCATTCTCAATATAATGAGTAATTTATTTTAAGTATTTTATTTCAGTTTCAAATATTTACTGGATAATGTTATTATAAAATAATGATATTGTATTCAGAAAAGTATGTTAATTTTATTGAACTTCGAGTGCGGGGAGTAGCAACTATTCATTTAAACTCATCAGGATCAAAAGTTATAACGATGGCTATACTGATTTGTGATTAAGTAAAATAAACGAAAGAAACGTAAAATCCTCATGTTCTAACGGCGTTGACTCTGAAACTCCACGAGAACTTCAAGATTATTATTGAAATTTTTGCGAGTTCCCTGTGTCGATAACTCGTCAGGATCGGAAATTGTGACGATGTCGAACCTGCTGAAACTTCAAGTTAGTGGGTCACGTGTTCAATCTCTTCACCTCACACCATTTTATTGAATTAAATTGGACTCTTTCCAACATAGAAAATTGAATAGGGTGAAAACAGATGTAAAGAGCGAAGTCTGATAATTCAGATCAGTGAAGTTTCTAGTCCAATAAAAACATTTGGAAGTAATTACGAGTGCGGATATGTGCATCAGGCATTGAAGATGCTTCTAAAACTTTTTCAGATTTTTCACTCACGATAGGAAAAGTAAATCAATAAAAGCAATTTGCAGTTCCACATATGAAATAAAATCAGCAAAAAAAATTGAATAGAAACGCTAGGATAGTGAAGTTTCAACGGTTCCTGAGTGAATTATCAATAAGTCCGGAGATTCCTTCTAAAGTTCTCTTTCGAAGAACGCCGAGCCTTTATAATCCCGCAAAATACTCCGAAGTACAAGTGTTACAGCATTTTCTCCCGAGATTGGATACTAACATCCCAATTCCCAGCAATCCAGGCTCTCGTGCGATTACGAGATTCCTCGTGGATTTGCCTCTCGCATCCCCAATCGAATAACGGCCTGTCAAAACGTCACGATCCCTCGGGAAAACTGCCCGACAAAGCAGCGATTCGCCAAGAAGTGACGGGTCAGGGAGGGGAGGGGGGGGGGAAGAAGCAAAATACCGGAGAGAGGAGTCGATGAGGGACGAGTCGGAGAAGAATCGTGCGGTGACGGTTGCGGTGGTGGGCCCGTTCCCACTTGTTTCATTTCCGCGTTCCGTCACGTGTGAACCTCTATGCGCGGCACATGCGCTGCCCAAGCCCCGGAGATGACGAACGAGCGGGACTTGGGCCGAGCCCCTTTGGTCAGTGACACGTGCCTCTTCCTCTGTAATTTTACGCTCTTTTCCCTCCTGCTTTCGGCAGTCTCGGCTGTTTCTCGCATTCGCCCTCGTGACACTGCGATTCCGCAATCTTCTTAGTCAGCATGATGATTGATGATCAATTATTTTTGCCTTCTCGAATAAAAAGCTTTGTGACGGCGCAAAATCCAACTTTCGCCTTTTGTAGGAATATTCGTGTGCGGCTGTAATTATACGACACCTACAGGTTTTGATATTATATGAAACGACTTATTTCGGAAATGCTCCACATCAATATCTACCAAGACACTCTTAATAGGAAGACACACAATCACTCAGTCACACGTATAAGAAGCTCAATAATATTTTTCGAAACAAACAAACCAACGCAATGGATGGTATTGGTATCAGACCACTGCTAGCTTGCGTTTTCAGTACACAATGGTTTGACAATGTCATTGGGAGCCATTGCTCGACCCACCGCTGAATTTTATAATCTGAACTAATTCAAAAACCGCTGCCAAGTGCCTCAGCAGTATGCTTTCTCAAAGTATTGCAATTGAACCTCAACTTGCATTAATCACCACTCTTTGAGAAAGCAAAATGAACCTCTAACTCATTTCCTCCACTCTATAGTAACGGTTGCTATGGTAAATATCCGAGCTTCGATGTTCTTACTTCTTAGTCACCAATAGTTCCAAAAATGGACTTCAAACTGACTTTTCCCACTCCATAGTAACGGTTGCTAAGGACGTAAACAACGGCTGCTATGGTAAATGTCGGAGCTTCGACGTTATTACTTCTTAGTCATCAATAGTTCCGAAAATGGACCTCCAACTGACTTTTCGCACTCCATAGTAACGGTTGCTAAGGACGTAAACAATGGTTGCTATGGTAAATGTCGGAGCTTCGATGTTCTTACTTCTTAGTCATCAACAGTTCCAAAAATGAACCTCCAACTGACTTTTCCCATTCCCTAGTTACGGTTGCAACCGATATAAACACCGGTTGCTAGAGACATCAACAATGGTTTATACGGGAAAGGTCTCTTTGATTGTTATAGAATCCCATAAATATACAAACCCAAATGATCATTTATCATGAATTATATGGGAACTTATCGAAAACACGCTAGCAACGGTTGCCATGGAATCAAACAACGGATGTTGCTGAAGACCGAACTCGGTTCACATCTGCCGGTGACCGACCTGTGTGCAAAATTTCAGGACGATCGGACCATTCCTTCGAAAATTAACGTACGACAAAAAAAGTCAGTCTGAAGCTGAATTTTGTATCTCCATAGCAACGGTTGCTAGGAGAATAAACAATGGTTGTTCCAAAATGAATGTCTTATCGATTCTCATCGATCGTCGTCGAAAGAATTGGAGACCCATCGTGCATTGATGATGATTTTCGGAGCTTTTATCAAAAACACGTTAGCAACGGTTGCTAGAGAAATAAACAACGGAATTGGCTGAAAATTGAACTCGACCGAGATTTTGCGGCGACTAACCTGTGTGCAAAATTTCAGGACGATCGGACAATTCCTTCGAGAGTTATCGTACGACAAAAAAAGTGCACGTACGTACATACATACAGACATTTTCGGATTTCCATGTTTTTCGACCCGTAGATTACGAAAATCGAGGTCCCGAAGTCCGATTCGGTGGGTCGATTTTTACCCCGTTACAAAGCTTTCTCTTTGAGAAAGCAATACAGTAAGTGTACAAAAGAATCGAAAAAAAAACAAACTATTATTTCTCAGCAGTTTTGCTTTCTCAAAGAGAAAGCTTTGTAACGGGGTAAAAATCGACCCACCGAATCGGACTTCGGGACCTCGATTTTCGTAATCTACGGGTCGAAAAACATGGAAATCCGAAAATGTCTGTATGTATGTACGTACGTACGTACGTACGTGCACTTTTTTTTGTCGTACGATAACTCTCGAAGGAATTGTCCGATCGTCCTGAAATTTTGCACACAGGTTAGTCGCCGCAAAATCTCGGTCGAGTTCAATTTTCAGCCAATTCCGTTGTTTATTTCTCTAGCAACCGTTGCTAACGTGTTTTTGATAAAAGCTTCGAAAATCATCATCAATGCACGATGGGTCTCCAATTCTTTCGACGACGATCGATGAGAATCGATAAGAACATTCATTTTGGAACAACCATTGTTTATTCTCCTAGCAACCGTTGCTATGGAGATACAAAATTCAGCTTCAGACTGACTTTTTTTTTGTCGTACGTTAATTTTCGAAGGAATGGTCCGATCGTCCTGAAATTTTGCACACAGGTCGGTCTCCGGCAGATGTGAACCGAGTTCGGTCTTCAGCAACATCCGTTGTTTGATTCCATGGCAACCGTTGCTAGCGTGTTTTCGATAAGTTCCCATATAATTCATGATAAATGATCATTTGGGTTTGTATATTTATGGGATTCTATAACAATCAAAGAGACCTTTCCCGTATAAACCATTGTTGATGTCTCTAGCAACCGGTGTTTATATCGGTTGCAACCGTAACTAGGGAATGGGAAAAGTCAGTTGGAGGTTCATTTTTGGAACTGTTGATGACTAAGAAGTAAGAACATCGAAGCTCCGACATTTACCATAGCAACCATTGTTTACGTCCTTAGCAACCGTTACTATGGAGTGCGAAAAGTCAGTTGGAGGTCCATTTTCGGAACTATTGATGACTAAGAAGTAATAACGTCGAAGCTCCGACATTTACCATAGCAGCCGTTGTTTACGTCCTTAGCAACCGTTACTATGGAGTGGGAAAAGTCAGTTTGAAGTCCATTTTTGGAACTATTGGTGACTAAGAAGTAAGAACATCGAAGCTCGGATATTTACCATAGCAACCGTTACTATAGAGTGGAGGAAATGAGTTAGAGGTTCATTTTGCTTTCTCAAAGAGTGGTGATTAATGCAAGTTGAGGTTCAATTGCAATACTTTGAGAAAGCATACTGCTGAGGCACTTGGCAGCGGTTTTTTTAGTTGTGCATGCGATTTCTCTCGAGTGCATCATCTGGTTTCGTGAAATTTCGTTGGCAAATTTTCGTATGGTCAGTTGTGAGATATGATCTGATCTCGACATGTATCAAACCGCAGCGCACACAAGTGAAGACACTTTCACAGGAGTATATTACATCGTCATGAACAACACCAACAAGAAGTTGGGACTTTATTTGGGAATCCTTACGAGAATGTATAATTCACAAAGCATGGCGGTTTTTGCCTCAATACTCGCGTTCGATACACGTGTAAAACTTGATTCTTACATTCGTGTGGTTATCACCTGCCTCGGACCGATATCGAAAAACACAATTTTGTGAGAAGATAAATACTCTCCGAGCTTGAGCAAGAACTGTTTTTCACAACAACTTTTGGAAACTGATCACATACGGAGATTAAACTAAAAGCACAGCTTTTCTCACTTTGAATGTTATCCCGGACTCTATTTTCGATAAATTACCTTTCAAACTTGAATCTCTATCCATTTCAATCTAATTGTTCATGAGAATATGGGAACAATGCGTGATATTCGTTTTAATGCATTGAGACGATCAATAGGAACTCGGGAACAAACACTAGATACACTAGCCAGTTGTGGCTAAAATAGTTTAGATCATTTTAACGTTGCGCAGCTCATAGCGTTTCCCTCGAGAAATAATATTCTAGACCAGTTGCATTCATGATTTCCCGCGGTGATGAACGTGAGCACAGGGACATATAACTTCTAGTTCATAAAGTTGTCATTTTAATAGTCGCTACGAAATTCACTACAATCACGCTTCACTTTTCAATATCTCACTTTTCAAGTTTTGTCGATGCAATGACGAGGATGAAATATTTATTATTGAATGGACATCCTTACGTGAAATCGACAAATTGTTCAAATTTCTTGAACAAATATGGATCAGTAGTTAATTTTCTTGATATATTTCTGGGCTCACGACCAAGGGACTACTCTCTTCCCACTATGGACTATCGTTTTGAAAGCCTCGAAAAAGCTCTTTTGAAAGGTAAACACGAAGAAAAGGACGGTTACAAAGATAAGCAAGGATCTCTTGGGTGTCAAGTGCATCGTCTGCTCCCCTTGTTCTTCGACTTCCTTTGTATTTCCCAACTTCTATTATTATTTTTAAAGAATATTAGGCCTGTATTCCTACACTCTTTCTCATCTTTCAAACTTTTGTTCGGTCTCTATCAACCTTAGTAGGCATTGTACTATTTTAGTACTCATTAAAATTATGATGATCATTCTTTCTTTCGCAATAGCCGAGACTATTTGTCTTTATCACAAGTTCAAGTGACTCGTAATTTGCAATTGAATTTATCAAAAACAAATTGAGCTAAATTTTCTTTTCGATATTTTCATGCTTCGTCGTACGTTAATTGTTTCAAGTGTGCACTTACACATCTTCATCTGTTTGAACGTGCGGTGCCGAATCTAATACCATCTCGCATTATCTTGCCGATTTCGTTGTCGAGTAGCAGAAAAGTCAATGCGAGCTAAATTTTAACACGAGTTTGCGAAAAACCGTCTGGCTTGGAAAAAAAACCGACGAAGTAATCGTTCACCTTGTGGATGAATTGTAATTTCGATCCGAGATTCTTGTATTTGACATGCAATGCCAAATTAATTGAAGATTTCGTAATTTCTTTACGCGTTCGAGCTCTGACCCATATCCATATGATTTACTACTCTCGTGCACGACCATCCGAGCATATGGCGAAGTTTGCATCTGGAATTTGTATTGGATCCTCGTTATCGGCTATTGAACTCGTTGAATGCTCGAGCCAACGTCATTAGGTCAACCCGATTGGATTTTTTTCCCCCAATCGAAGTAGCAAAATCCCCCATACGAAAACGTGAATCTATAACAGCACACGCGGTCCCTCGAATAGTTTGTGTTTTTCCAGTCGAGTTCGAAACGCGTATATCTCATTTCAAAGTTGGCCCGAATGATTAAGTATAATCCCAGCTGGGAATCAAAAGGAACAGGCAAGAAATCCCTGCTTCTTGCAGACTAAAACAGAGGAAAAGGAAGTGCAATCAGAGGGAGGGAGGGAGAAAAAGAGAGAGTAAGGAGGTGTGTATCAGCTTTAAGAGCGAGGGTTAGGATTAAATTTAACCATGGGCTCGGGCTATTTATAAAGATTAACTAGTTGGCGCGATAACGAAGCCGTAGAAGAAAAAAAAGAGAGCTACACTCCGAGCTCCGAGAGAGAGGGGAGATGAACTGTGCAACGTTAAATTGTCGCGCTCTCGGGCGCAATTGCTCGACGGCGGGAATCGGACCGCGGGAGCTGGAATTCCTGCTGGCGTTTACTCGTTTTCGTTTGGTGGTGCGTCCTTTATGTCTGCCGCCGCCGCCGCCGCCGTGGACTATATTTGATTTGCCAACTAATTCCTGGGCGTGTTGCGAGCGTGTACCGAGAGATGCAGACGCGGCAGAATTGGAATCACGGAAATACAACCGCGCGGCGGCCCCTCGGTGTGTCTGCTCGTCTTTCCCTCTCGCCTCGCCACGATTCCACTCGTTGCGCCGTGTCTCTCATTGATTTCACTCTCGCGGCCGTCAATGAGTCTGATGTAGGAAGTCTTGCCTCTGTTCCAGCGCGAGGAAAAGTCGCGATTTCCCTCGTGGTCGTCTTCTCGCGTGTCTCTCCAGAGAGCGAGCGCGAAAATAAAATGCCGATGCAGAGAGCAGCAGCCGCCGCCCTTTGGTGCATTCCTGGTCAGTGTGTCGGCCGCGCGGCTATTTCGGGAGCCGTCCCCGCTCAATAAATTCACCACCATCTCTCAATTAAGACCGCCGCCTTTTGTCATTTCTTCTTTGGACTCCTCCGCTCGGCTTTTGTTCATGCAAGTACTGCGGCCTCACGAATTGACTCACTTTGCTCGCGCGGCATTAGGATTGACAAACCGAGCTCATCAATTATCTTCGTGCAGGTCGATACGGCGAATCTGTAATATTCCGCTTGAATTTTTGCCTAACCCCTTGCGTGCCACCCGGGCAAAACTATGTTTCAACCCCCTTCCTCCCGTTTTCCTCAGAATCCATCAGTTTTCATCATTTAGAGAAGGTTGACGGGCACGCGCGTGTACTCTCTAATTTTGAAATAAGGTACTTGTACCCAATATGCGCCACCTAAGCGAGAAAGGTCACTACACAGCGTCCAATGAATATTTTCTAACATAATTGGTGTCAAATGAAAGGTCTACTCAATACCTACAAAATGAGCTAAGTCTTTCTCAATTTGAACAGTTCTACGCTAAGATACCGCGGTTTTAAAAAAAAAAAATTTTCGGGAAAAAATTTTTAGTGTACCCAATATGGCGTCACCCTGAAAATACTTCTTTTCATCCAATTTGAAGCATGAAGCATGTCTGAAATGAATAAAATACAAACAAAAAATTATATTTCTGATATAATTTTATTGAAAAATACATTTTGTCTTTGATTGAACCATAGTACATAGATTATATGAACTTCTAACAACCTAAATCAAATCAAGTTTTCAGTTAAAATTCATGAAAAACCGTTGTTTTTGAATCAACAAAATTAACTTATGCAACATCTAATTCCAATATTAATCTCTCAGATTGATGAACATTCTTTTGAGTGTAATTTTAAATATAATTGAGATGTTCTCACTGAAATAGAAGAGTTCAAATTAAAAAATGTCCGAGCCTATTTGAGACTAGCTATTGTCATGATGGTAGAAAAATTCTGTTTGATGTTTTTTCCTAGACAGTACTTATAAACGCATAACCTCAAGATTTTTCTCGTTATAGGATAGCTAATATCTGCTAAGCGTTTAATTCGACTACATAATTCTTCGTTCTGTACTGTCGTTAACGCATATGGTCGACTCATTTTCCTTTTTTCGCTTATGTTTTGTTTGACATATCGTTGAAATGTTCGATGAGGTATCTTATATATAGTCGAAGCCATCCTCTGCGATATCTCACCTTTCTTGACCTGCTCCAAAGCTTGAACTAAATTTTCTTTCGACCCTGTTTGGCGGATATTTACCATGAATGGGTTGATTGTAGCAGCTGGAACAAGAAAATAGGGGTGGCGCATATTGGGTACATTTGATAAAAATAACGAAGAGCTATTGAAACGGTTGATAAAAAGGGCGTAAGATGAAAAAAAAAATTGGATGATGTAGATAGGATGTCAAGGAATCGAACGATATATCGCTCGATTTTTTTGGCCCAGTTTAAGGGTATTAAAGAAATTCGCACTTACCTGAGCGAAATTAGATCAAGAATGAAAATTGGCGAAAAAATGGATAAAACGAGCTCTAACAAGTTGGTGTGAGGGTTTCCGATCGGTGAAAATGTTTTCTTTCTTCATTATTTAGTATTGCCGATAAGATTCTGTGTCGCGGCGATGCTCTAGACGCGCGTATATATGAAATACGAAGGGTGGCGCATATTGGGTCCTGGCGCATATTGGGTACACCTACCTTAGTAGGATCTGCATATCCGATAGGAAATTAGTGAAAGTTTCACTGATTTTTGAGGGAACATTTACTATTTTTCATCAGTTATGCAAATTTCACTGATGAATAAGGCGTGTCGAGAGTGTCGCCACTGATGAATAGTAGTTTTTTACAGTTTCAAACGTAGAGTATGCTCGACAACGATAATCCTAAGAATCAGTTGATATGGAAATTCGACGATTTGAAATTTTTCAAAGCAAAGTAAACTCGGTTACATAATAATCGCAACAACAAAACAATGAGAATACAAGAGTTGATTGACGAAAGTTGATCAGTCGACTGTCGATGGAAAATTTCGCGGTCGTTGGATTCGTGCGGAAATCCGCGAAGGGAAATCGGCGTTTCACCCCGCGGTCGCATAATTTGGCAACGCTTGCACGTGCAATTTTTTTTTACGGATTCCCGAACGGCCTGCATGTATACACACAGCCACGAGCGCGCGTGGCGCGATCCGTTGAAGTGGAACATTGGCGGTGGATGGAGTGGAAACAGATGGAGATGAAAAAGACGGCAACGTGAAATTGAAAACGTCGGGGGAGGGAAGCCGGAAAATTCAGACGCGGCAACAATACGAGAGTCCATCATCGTGATGCGTTTATATCGCGTCCCGGTTGGCCCATCGCTTTCCGACCGACCGAAAATTTTCCCTCGATTAATTTGTAGGATGGGAAAAAGAGATCATCTGTTGGATATCACAATGCATTTATCCGTATTCGCCGGTATAGTCATATATCCTCCTGGTCCAACCAACCGACCAAATGATTCCGGCGGTCCACATTGGCGATACACACCGCTTCGCTCCCAAATAAAAACCTCTCCCACGCGAATGACCGCCCGAGCTTCGGTTATACAACTGGAGCTTTTTATATCCCCGAGTATATACACTCCATCAAACTCGTCCGTTATTTTAGACGGTGCGCCACCCGACGTGTCTCCCCTATACCCTCACGGACTCCATCGCGCGGAGACGTGCAAACGATACAGTGAAAAAAAAGAAACGGACCCCCACGGCGGAATATTAAAAACTCGCTTTTTCTTCCCGGCTCTCCGCGTTCCTTCCGTTTTCACGGATCCACGTTAGAATACACACGGATATTTCCTTTTTCGCCGGTGGTCTCGTTTCGCCGCTGCTAAAAACCGCCAAACAGATCGCGACGGATCCCCGCGTGCGCGAGAGAGATTTTTCATTTCGCGTGTATATACTGTTCGGGCCGACGATGACCGTTGCGGAATTGGGTGAAATCTCGCTGCACTCCCCCATGTATGCACGCTCGAAACGAGAGGGATGAAAAAAACGCGAGGGAATTTCGCTCGGCGTGGAAATGTGGGTCAGCAGCGAGTGCGCGGGGGAATAAAACGAGCCGCGAAACCCATCGGGATCGATACGTAGAGCCGGCCGCTGTGTGTGTGTGTGTGTGTGTCGCGAGTTCAAAAGCCGGGCATTGAAAGGAAAAGAAAGAAAAACTCATCCGCGTATATACGCTCGCTATCTATATATACTTCCATTCCGTCAGCTTCCACACCGTGTTGCAGTAGTAGCGCTCCTCTCTGCCGGTGTACGATTCCTCTGTCTCGCGCATTGCCATTTGTCCGTGCGCCGCGGCAAGTGCCGACCCGCTTATTGACGCGAAGCCTCTCTCTCGTGCCCACTAGGCCTTCCAGGGGTGATGCACCAGAACTCTCGGTCCCCAAAATGAGGAACGATTTTGGGTTGAATTCCTTCCAGATGCAAGCGGCACGCCTTCGGAACTCCCTTCGCTCCTCAGACAGAAACTTGCCGTTCTTGTCAAGCTTCAAACAAGCCGCAAAAAAGTATTTTTTAGAATTGACCGAATGACACTTTTCATAAAGATTGTACACTTTTGTATACTTTATACAATAAAAACATATCTATCTATCTAGCTATCTCTCAAAGAAGCTACTGGGCGCAAAGAGACGGATGGCAGTAGCGAGAGGGGAGAGGCGCGTAATAAGGAAGGGCGACGACGAGCGAGTTTTTTCCTTCCTCCTGCTCCTCGGTCGAGAGGCCCTGCACCGCGTCGATTCGCGATCATTGGCTGGTCGGAAGACGCTGCGGAGGAGCGGCGACGAGTACGGCTAAGCTTAGCGCGCGGCCGGCTCACGTGACTCGCACGTGTGCGTCGTATGGCTCGTCCGCGCGCGCCATGTCCGCTATACACGGATCCGGCTGTATCCCACACACACACGCGCGCGCCAGAGCTTTGGGAAAGCGCATAATGACGTTTGTGCCTCTCTCTCTCTCTCTCTCTCTCTCTCTCTCTCTCTCTCTCTCTCTCTCTCTCTCTCTCTCTCTCGGGGGGGTGTATTCACCCGCGCGCTCGAAAAGCGGGGGCGTGCGATGGCCCTACCCCACCCGCGACCCACGACGACGCGGCGTATCGATCGCGGGCGTCGACGTCCGCTACGCGGCGCCAGGGTCGCTCCTGCCTCTCTCTCTCCGTTCCGCCGTGGAAATTCCGCCCGGCTCCTCTCCCCACGTGCGGGAGCGCGAGGGTAGATGGCCGCGCCGGCCCGACACCGCCGCACCTCGCGCCCACCCAGTGCGCGTCTTCCCCCCGGCCTACCTGACCTCCGCCTCCGTGTGTGCATGTACGCGTCGTCGGCGAGCGACATGGCGGCGTCCACGCGGCGGCCCACGCCGCCCGAGCTTGCCGCAAGCTCGGCCCTCCCCCGGAACCCGGTGTGCGCGAGTGTGACCCACGGAGTGACGACGAGCCGGCCCACACCCCACGGACGCGACTCGACCCTCGCGAGACGAGGCCGCCCGAGGTAAGACGCCATACCAGACATCTTCCTCGCTCTATCGGCAGATTCTACACACCCTTTTTCCCGCGCGAAATCAGCAAGCCCACGACCCGGTGGCTCTCTGTTTTCGGAGGTGGGTGGGGTACGCCGAGGATGGTGTACGACACTGTCTCGATGACGCAGTGCCGTCCTCCCCGCGCGAAACGATTCGCCCCGCGTAAACTACCCCGGTTGATGCTCGGTGTTCTCTGACGGGCTCGTTGCACGCGCACATTTATAAAATATTCGGGATGAATCGGGAGCTTTAAGCTCTATCGTTGTACGCTCGTTTGGCAACTCGGCGCACGGATTGATTCTCCGACATTTTCCGCGCGAAATGAATATCGATGGATTATTCGCCGCCGTGGATGGTTAGTTACTCGTCATGCTGAAATTCGTTTTATCGCCGAGCGTTTTCAGGGTAATCTCAATATGTTGATTGATATTGTGTTTCGTTCGATTGCCGACAATCAGTCTCGATAACGCGATAAATCACTCGCGGCGTTCCGACCGATGATTCTTAATTATCGATATAAATAAAGATAGCGCGCAATACGGATTGGATTATTGTTAACTACTATTCACTTTGGGAATAGCGATATGTGTGTACGATCAACCGGCTTCTAGCGACGCGGGAAATATGTTTTTCAAATGAGTCGAGTATAAGCTTTTTAGCGTTCGGCTGGAAAACTCATTTTCATGAAGAAAAAAAATTTCGTCCCGTTGATTAAAGATTCTCGGGGGACAACGAGCTCTCCCCCATCTTTACGGGCGGAGGAATTTATTCGTCAAACTTTCCTTTTATAATTTTCGACAAGCTCTGAGTGAGTATTATTTGCCTTGACCTTGCCACTTTAGATACAAAACAGAACTCGTTCAACTATTAAGCGAGATAGAGAGAAGGCAAAGGAAATTAAGTGACAATTCATATCACGACTAGAAACCCACTTATAATATATATTTCATTATGCCCTCCCATTGTTCATTTCTCTATATATTGTCGATGTAAAACTTTTTCGACTACTCGCGTCTGTTCCAAATTTCAACTGTATACTAATTCGAATTTAACCTGACGAAGCAAAACGAGATATCTACTTTTACAGAGTTTAGAATTCGAAATTTGATTGTCAAACAAGAAAAAATTCATGAAAAGCTCACACCTATGAAAAGTACAGAATAATCGTTCGGCGAATCTGCAGCAGTAGCCTCTTCACGAAGTGTGAGGTATTTTGATGATAGATTAGAATTTGCACTATACAAACATACGTCACGCTTCTCTGAAGAGGTTACTACTTGAGATCTGCTGAATGATTATTTCATGCTTTTCAGCGCCTACCCTTTTCATAAAAACGTATTATTGTACAATTTTCCACTCACTTTCTGGCCTCGGAAACTGATTATAAAAGTTCGAATAACATGTTCATTGAAAAACTGCTGGTAAGGTTCGAAATTTTTGCTCTGAACCTCAATTTTCCGAAAACAAAAGTTAAAATTGCCCCATGATTTTTCGTGCTCTATTTTATCGTTTATTCGATTCCACGCGTCTATATTATATTCACCTTGATGATTCCCGTCATGTCGACATATAGTATCCGATTGATCTTTCATGAATCCGTCAATCCCTTATGTAAATGTTCCAGTAGTCATTGTCCAATCGTCAGTGTGTTTGGTTATATTCAAAGTGAACTTTGCTCGAATGAACAGTAATCACTTCGTATTGACTCGTTCCAGTTGGGGAAGATAATTTCACGTTATCGACATCAAAGGCTCCGATCGAATCTCAATCGAGCATCCCTCGATATCGCGCTGATAAACTCATTGAATTCACATCGAAGAATTCGTTCTCTTGATTTATCCCCGAAGCTTTTCTTGCCCCGTCATTGCGTACACGTTGAAATAAAAAAAACTCGTGTGTAATTCGACGTAATCGCAAAGTACTACATTGATCATTATCGAGTATATCAACTCTCTTGAAAGTTTACAGTGAAAAACCACTGTGAAAAATCACTGCCTGTGTTTTCACATAAAATTCGCAGTAAATTTTTCATATCCAAAACTCATGGAACCAAAGTGAAAATTAATTCTCACATGAAATACGTCACTGCAATTCCACCCAATAACACATCCACCTTAATTCTCTTGATCTTTCACTCTTACAAAGCGGTTTCTCTCTGCAAGCTTTCAAGAGAGAGATACCTCATTCTCAAATTTTCGTTCGATCCGAGGCGAAGGGATTCACGCCAATTGGCGGGTGATTCTCGCCGCGGCAAACCCGCGTGTTGTCGCTGCATAGGACAGGGAGCTGCGCGTCTCAACCCGATTAGGCAAACCATAACACGATTAAATTCGCTGTGCCACTCACCCTCCTTGCGCATGGCTGTACCGCGCGGGGAATGTGGTATATATATAAACGATGGCGCCGCGAGTGTGTCGACGATAGCCATCGCGATACGCGGTTCCAGTGCGGCGATAACCGAAATCGAGTCCCGTCGATTAGTCCGCCCGCTGTTTCTTCCGAAGACTCGGCGAGATCGAGCAGAGATACCGTAGGAATGCGCTCGATGCTTATCGGCATGTACCCGTATACCGGGTTATCTGAATGAGAATGAAAAAAAAGGTGTTGAACGAGTCACTGGGACACATGGGAACTAGGCGAAGTTAGGTACATGTACCCAATATGCGCCATCTAAGCGAGAAAGATAACTACACCTCGTGAAGTGTAAATTTCTCAATGTGGTTGGTGACATTTTGAAAGTCTACTCAATACCTTGAAATGAGCCAAGCCGTATTTATTTTGGACTCTTCTACGCTGAGATATAAAACTTTCGAAAGAAAAAATTTTTTTTTTTCACCCACAGGATAGGTTTTTTCATCCGGTCTGTTCTTGTAGATTCCTCCAAATTTTATTGAATGTTTTGAACTAAAAAGGTCTACTGAATACCTTCAAAATGAGTCAAGCCGCATCTGGCTCCGACTTTTCTACGCTAAATAATGGCATTTTCAAAAAATGGTTCTTTTTCGCTCGTTAGGCGCGTAAAATCGAGAGAAAAATCAATAATCCATGCTTTGGGGGGTGGCGCATATTGGGTACATTTGGTAAAAATAACGAAGAGCTATTGAAACGGTTGATAAAAATGATGTACGATGAAAAAAAAATAATTGGATGATGTAGATGGAACGACAAGGAATCGAATGGTATGTCGCTCGATTTTATGGCCTAGTATTACAAAAATTCGCACATCGACATGAGCAAAATTAGATTTTTTGTATTGCCGACAAGATTCTATGCCGCGGCGCTGCTCTAGACACGCGTATATATGAAATACAAAGGGTGGCGCATAGTGGGTATACCTACCTTATACATCAGTTTGTGGATTTCGAAGAGAGAGCAGAACAATTCAACGACGCGATCGGTTGAATCATTTGCAAAAATCACTACGCGACGAAATCGCATTGCATACTCTCGCGTCGCCCGCGTAATACTCACCTTACAAATCCACTCTCGCGTTTTCTTCCATTTGTCCGATCGGTGCGGAATTTACCAATACATACATACTTACGTTGTATCCAACGAGCGAGGCCTGCAAGGCTGTACATCACGAGCGTAGTACGTAAAAATCGACGTTCGCGCGCTAGATAGCAGCCAAGGAGGGGGGGGGGATAGGGGAAGAGAGAGAGCAGGCGCGTGCGGGAGCGATGAACCTTGGTCGGCCAAGCCCGAAAGGGGTGGTGACGGTGACCCTGAACCGCGCGCGCGCGAGCCCGGGGGTGTGAAGACGCTCACGATTACCGGCATTTCTTCCGTTACCATTACCCGCGCCGCGCGAAAGGGGCCGAATTTCTCCTCTCTCTCTCTCTCTCTGTCGCCGAGATCAATACTCGCGCGTCTTGTGCGATCATTCATCTTGCCACGCCCCTCTTCGCTTCTCTCTCTCTCTCTCTCTCTCTCGTGCTCGCTTCCTCGCTGCTGCCTATCCCCCCGGCGCGAGCTTTTCATTATTACTCCCCCGCTTCGCGCGCGCTGCTCTTTTTCTGCTGTATATGGGCTACGCGCGCGCGCGCACACGCTAAACGACGAGAGAAAATTCCCCCGAAGCTTTGCATTTTTCTTGACCGCGTCGTCGTCGATCCGAAATCGAAAAGTAACCCGGGAACAATCTGGAAGTGTGTGGAATAGGCTGCATCGCTGCGCTGGTTGTATGTGTGTGTGGGTGTGTGTGTGTGTGTGTGTGTGTGTGTGTGTGTGTGCAACCGCACCTCGACGAGCTTCACTTGACTCGTCGTTCCCGAAATGAGTTTCCGCGATATTGAAAGAGTCGCTGCGGAACACCGGGGGCAACGAGAGAACGGCGAATAATGGATATACGGCCGGATTAGGAGGGAACGCGGGCGGCAATGAGAGCTTTTCTCCGAGCGCGTCTACTCCGGACAGGGGGTCGAGATTATCGATGCCCCGCTGTAAATCTCGCTCGATGCGCTCCGTTCTGCAACCCCCTCGTGTTCTCGATCAACTGTTGAATCCCTGGTTCGTCCGATGTATATGTGTATGTCCGCGAGAGCGAACCCGAAACTTTGGATTTTCGGTATTCCGGGCATTCGGGTGTAATGGCCGTGTCCCGCCGTAGGGCCAGTTTTTCACGTGCCGCGAGTGGTCCAGCGCGCGAAATTCAACAAGTATCCGCGGGGCTGCAGTCGCGATATACAACCGTTCGGCCATTCCGTGCCGGCCGAACTCCCTGATTGTTTCCAAACAATTAAAACTTTTGGATCCGATTCAATTTTACCCCGCTGTATACTTATTCACGCGCGAGACCTAAGCGATAGTGCAACACTCTGGATCAGCTCGTTGAAATTGCCTTGGCCGTAGTAGAATTCTGCAATCCAACGGATGCCTGTCGATCGAGAATTTTTGATTTTATCTCCGGTGGCAATGAGGGAGGACAATATGTACATATATAGGGAATTTAACGAAATTAGACTACGACGACGATCCGGGCGAGCGTGCGGTGTACCAGAGTGCTCCGAAATAGCCCCGCGCGCGCACTTTGCCTGCCCCTACTGCTCCGCGCGCCACTGCTACGTGGAGGCTCTTATACTTAACCGAGTTTGCAAGTTCGATCGCATTCGCCGTCTTGTTGTCGCGGCGAGTTACACCCCCCGAACCAAAGGAGACGATCTGATGTTTGGCGATGGGGAAAAAACAGCTGCGAATGGCTGGGTGGATAAGGCTTGATGATGTAGAAACCATTTTAAATTTGTCGCGGTGTTCGTTTTTCTTAACTTTACGGAAATGTGCTGACAAAATGAATCGCGTGAGACTCCGACTGATCCATGGTTGATACACTGAGAGATGAATTTAGTCATTTTTAGTACAGTAGCGGGACAGCCATGCGTATTAGCGAAAGTCAGTATCCAAAACACAGTAATCATTACTACAAAAAATAACTGCAAAAAATAAGTTATTATATTCATACGATATTCTACGCGTATACATAGTAGATTTTTATAAAATAGTGTGATAAATGATAGTACAATAATTTACATAGCAGACTGTCTCATCAAATTTCACTGTGCGATAATTATTGTAAACTTTACCAGACACGAATACTCTGACTTATAAAACATAGTAACGACTAATATATTTTTATCTCCTCTGTTTAAGGTGGCTTCAGCGTTAGGTGCCGTACTAATGCGGGGTCCTACTGGGAGTGCCTGAATTATTTTTCAAAATTCTCCCAATTCTATCGTTTTAAAGTAGATCAGTCTTATCCTAGACTATTTATGGATGCTTGAAAAGGGAAAATAAATTATAACTAAGTCAAGATTTGTACATAAACACTTGTCAAATTCATCAAAATCCACTTTTTTCAGTTTTACGATCTTATTTCGATGGCGACATACGATTATCGCGATCATATTATAATCTACTTATAAAAATCTATTACTTAGAATTTTTCAAATTCTTCCATAAGATCATATTTAGTTGAGAAGTGATTAATCGATTCTCGCCATAAGAGCCTATGTAAAAAACGTTATTTTTGTTATAGCGCTCATATGGAAATGACCATGTTGACCCATGATTTTCTTCGTTGCAATTGAAAGTTGGTTGTGCTAGGTACATTCTATGAAAGTTTGAGTTCATTCTATAATAGAATAATAACTCGCTTTTTTCCCAGTGTAGAAACATAGGCCCGTGACTCAAATTGTAGAATTCGAGTTCCCCAAACACGTTTATAGAATTTGAGCGGATTCGCCGTTCGAAGGAAGTGCCTTTGGCTCGTCAAACAGGATGAAACTTTCCAAAATGACGATGCTTTCGTTGTTTGAAGATGCCGGGGAAAAAATTAGCCTACTCTTTCACGATACTGCGAAGTTAGCGGTGTATTTATAGATAAAGATTGCCCCTTTAAGGAGGTTGGTACAGAAAAGAGTACGTGCTCTAGAAAAAATCTAGCTCTCGACATCAGGTTCTCAATCCATCTTGACATCCAACCCGACTCGGCTCAATGTCCGTGTGTTATGAATCACCGATGATAATGATGATACTCCGAAAAATCAGTATGCGGATCGTGTTTTCGACTTATTTCAATGTCTAGGTTGCCGGCTATCGTGATGAGGTCATGTGCCCGCTAACTTTTTCTTGGATTCCTTGGATCCCACCACCTCGACATCAAGATGATTTGAGAACATGATCTGGATGCCAAAATTCATTGAAAAAAATTTACGTTCGGTATAATAATTATGGGTATACGTATCATATGGGTATATCGATCGAATCAAAAGGATAGACTACGGGGGCGCTGAGACGATGCTTTGTTAACCCATTAAGTCCCAGATTGCAGAAATTTCATTGGTACTTTCGAGCTCAAATATTTTGATGATTTAGACGGAAGGTTTATTGCAAAATAGTCATTCCTACTATTTACGTATGTGCTCTACACGATACAATGGTTAAAAAGACTAAAAAAATTGATTTTCAATAAATAATTAACAAATTGAAATAAAAAATGCGATTTTTTGGAGCACTTTTTTTTTCAATCCAAAATCAGAGGAAGAAGGAATTTTATTTTTACTGTCGCAAATATGCACAAGAGTGCACAAAATATTTGAACTTTCCAAATTCGTTGAGTTTTTTCGACTATGATTTTTTTCAGCAAAATGGCGGCCAAAAAACGGGAATCAATATTTTGGATTTTCATATTATCAATATTTTAAAGCATTCATTTTCATATTCGATATATTCCTTTGAAATTCCGTATACAGGGGTTTTCAATGTCGCTGATAACGATTCTGACTTCAAATTCTCAAAATTCTGGATCCAAGATGGCGGTTTCAAGATGGCGGCTGACGATTTTACACATTTTTAGTCGGAGAATCGTGAAAATTTGGAATAATGGGTTTTCGGGGGCGCTGATGATAAATCTGACATCAGATTTTCGAAATACCGTATCCAAGATCGCGGTTTCAAGATGGCGGCTCATGATTTTGTACATTTTCAGTCGGAGAATCGTGAAAATTTGGACTAATGGGTTCTTGGGGGCGCTGATGATAAATCTGACATCAAATTTTCGAAATTCCGTATCCAAGATGGCGGTTTCAAGATGGCGGCTCATGATTTTGTACATTTTTAGTTGGAGGTTCGTGAAAATGTACATTATTTCAAATTTTCACGATTCTCCAACTAAAAATGTACAAAATCATGAGCCGCCATCTTGAAACCGCCATCTTGGATACAGAATTTCGAAAATCTAATATCAGATTCATCATCAGTGCCCCCGAAAACCCATTATTCCAAATTTTCACGATTCTCCGACTAAAAATGTGGAAAATCGTCAGCCGCCATCTTGAAACCGCCATCTTGGATCCAGAATTTTGAGAATTTGATGTCAGAATCGTTATCAGCGACATTGAAAACCCCTGTATACGGAATTTCAAAGGAATATATCGAATATGAAAATGAATGCTTTAAAATATTGATAATATGAAAATCCAAAATATTGATTCCCGTTTTTTGGCCGCCATTTTGCTGAAAAAAATCGTAGTCAAAGAAACCCAACGAATTTGGAAAGTTCAAATATTTTGTGCACTCTTGTGCATATTTGCGACATAAAAATAAAATTCCTTCTTCCTCTGATTTTGGATTGAAAAAAAAAAGTGCTCCAAAAAATCGCATTTTTTATTTCTATTTGTTAATTATTTATTGAAAATCAATTTTTTCAGTCTTTTTAACCATTGTATCGTGTAGAGCACACCCGAAAATAGTAGGAATGACTATTTTGCAATAAACCTTCCGTCTTATTCATCAAAATATTTGAGCTCGAAAGTACCAATAAAATTTCTGCATTCTGGGACTTAATGGGTTAAGACACCATAACATTTTTTCACTATCACAATGGTTTTTTTCGCGAATACAAAATTACTCATTGTATCGTGATTAGAATTTCTCATTTCGAGCATTGATGGAGTCATACTTGGTAATTCATTAAAAAATTCTAAATCTAAAAATTGTATGTGAAAATTTGAAAAAAACTCCCCCTAATTATAAATCTGTACAGGTTCGCTTTTTGTTTTACCTCGACAACGAATGTGCAGTCATTCTACTTGTTTCCATAAATCTAGGTCTACTTTTTATAACTTGACCTTCTTTTTACTACGCTGTTCCAAGATATTTTTATAACAAGCTCTGACGTACTGGCGTCCCTTATTCATAAACTTTAATGTCATTGTTTTCTTCTATAGCTAGGAGTTAGAAGTAAGGTGAAATAACGTTTTGCATTATAAGAGTGAAATATAGTACTTTTTTGTAAATATGTTCACAAACATCTTATTCATATTTTTATAATTATAATTGAGCAGATTAAAAATTAGCAATATCTATCCAAGGATAAAAAGTATCTATGCTATATCATGGAACTCGAATTAATGGACACAAATTTAGTCTGACCAATTCTACACCTTTTACTACTTGTTTCAATTCATTGGTGGGTGGAACATACATTTTTGATACAATTAGTTTTTGATGTTGAACAAACGTAATTAACTGTTATGTCAGTTGTTGATGATAAGTTATAAATCTCTGGTGGACTTGGCAAAACCTACGTTGCTTGACCTGCGTTGATCAATCGACAATCATGAGAAATTAATTTTTCAATTTGTTTCTCGGATACATCTGCTCTTAATTACTAATCTCCGTTTCACCCATGAATCATTTGCCAAAAAGCGAAAAATATTGGCGAAAAATTTTGCGATGCACAGTACGAAATGATTTTTCATTCATGATAGCATAGGAGTCACGTCAGGCGAGCTCAGTGTTGCATAGCTTTATAATACAACGGGTGGTCTTGATTAACGTAGAGTCTGTTCGAATTTCAGGGATGGAGGACGACGAGCAACAACTGGAGGGCGGCGAAAAGGAGGGAGCGCATCAGCTTACTTTGATGGATCGGCTCAAACAACACGCTATCTCCGACACACCATCAGAAAGGTCAGTCTCAATTGCTTTTTCGACTATACTTTCAATTTATTAGAGTATGAATTCAATAGTTCACGGACTTATAAATGACATGGTGTCGAAAGAAAAGAAAAAAAAAACAATACTCAATATTTCTAATGTACTGAAATAGCTAAAAAGTTCCGAATCATGACTCTCGTCTCACGGACGGATGTGTTTTTTCGTGAATACAATATTCTGTAGAAAGTTTTCACACAACGTCGCACTGTTGGGCACAATGAACATGTAACAATGCGTGAGCGAAGTTTCAGCTCGCTTAGCCTATCGATAGGTGAGTAGTTTGAATTCAATGCCAAACGTTTGACCATCCTGCGTCCGACAGACAGACAGACAGACAGACATGAAGGGAAGCTAAATGAGAGCGTATAAGAGTAGATGCTTGTTATCTTATTTTCCTCATTCTTAGGCGCAGCATCTCGACTAGAATAAGACCTAATCTGTATTCCTAATCCCATAGGTTTTCTTAATTTGTTACGACTAATAAAAATACTTTGTTATTCCTTAAACCGCAATATCACAAGTTCGGTCAATAGAGCCACATCTTTTAAACCTTTCCGAACGTGATAAAATCTTGATTTCTCTATTATTTCCAATTTGAATCGTTCAATCTTTCGCAAGATTCGATCTCATCCAATTTTAAACCTACTTCTCTTTTCACATACACTTTTTGACGATCAAAAATGCTATTTTGCAACGAAATATTCCAGGAAAAAAACCTTTTTATTGAAAATGAAAATCTCGAAAAATATACAATTTCAAACGTGTGGACTGAAGTTGGCTATACGGGGGAGAAGCGTAATATATGACTGTTACGCTTCTGCGTTTATTACTGTCGCCCAACGTAATAACTCGCGACGAGTCTTCCCAGTCGCGCGCGAAGAGGATGTTTTAAATACCCTTCCACGCTAGTGACGAAAAAGAAGGAAATAATTTCCATCGCTTGAATATGTCCTCTTTCACTATTTCCAGTTTCAACGCGCGAAATTACTAAAAAGTTTCATATCCCTCAATGTCTTCGGCAATACTTGCCTCCAACTCGGAACCAACTCCCAAAAACAACGGGCTAGATCGCGATACCGGTCAACACTGATCTCTCCCCGCGGGAGTGCCGCGTTCGAAGTCGATCGAATTTCCATGATTAGGTCAGCGCGTTTCTTTTCGCCAACGTCCATCGGTCGCGCGCGCGCGCGCGCATGTTTTGCCCTCCGGTCTCCTTCTCTCCGCGGTGCCCCCTCTAGCTCCTCTCTCTCTCGGCCGCTGCGAGCGGAAGCGTCGCGACGAATAAAACAGGCCCATAAATCAAGCGCTCGCACACATCCGGTCTGCTCTTTTTCTCCTTCGCGCGCTCGCCGTACGGTTTTGACCCTTTCTTCCTCGGCTCGCGTTGCTCTCTCGTGTGTTTATGAAGCGTCGCGGATCATCGCCAACCCCATCGGCGACCTCGTCGTTCCTATCCGATGACATGTGATTCATGCGCGTTCCTCTCGGCGAGTGTGCTCCTGTATGGATTGTCCCCCCCCCCTCCCCTTGCAGCTGATACACCCAACGTCGACGCGTTTGTCATTTGGTCAACGCCTCGATAGGAGGACTTGTTGAGTTATCGACAAAAGTTGTGTACTCGACTTACGTGGATATGGCAAGATCGGGGATATGCTTCTCGCGTTTTGCCTTGATCAGCAGCTATCAACCGAGCGTAATATAAAAAATGGAGAGCTGAGAATAAGGTAGTTTCCGATGACTGTTTCTTAGGGGAATAGAATGAAAAAACTACCCTATAAAAACCTTCTTATCTATTTACTTTTTTCTATTTTTTATTTTTGCTTTCTTAAAGAGAAAGCTTTGTAATGGGGCAAAAATCGACCCACCGAATCAGACCTCGGGACCTCGATTTTCGTGATCTACGGGTCGAAAAACATGGAAATCCAAAAGTGTCTGTATGTATGTATGTGTGTGTGTGTGTGTGTGTGTGTGTGTGTGTGTGTGTGTGTGTGTGTGTGTGTGTGTGTGTGTGTGTGTGTGTGTGTGTGTGTGTGTGTGTGCGTCCCGTTTTTTTTTCGTCCACGATAACTCTCGAAGGAATGGTCCGATCGTCCTGAAATTTTGCACACAGGTTAATCGCGGCAAAATCTCGGGCGAGTTCAATTTTCAGCGAAATCCGTTGTTTATTTCCTTAGCAACCGTTGTTAAGGTGTCTATTTTTTCGTTTCTTTCGTCCACGATAACTCCCGAAGGAATGATCCGATCGTCTTGAAATTTTGCACACCGGTTAGTTGTGACAAGATCTAGTCCGAGTTAAATTTTCAGCAAAATCCGTTGGTTATTTCCCTAGCAACCGTTCCTAACGTGTTTTCTCACAAATCCTTATGAGTGCTCATTGGGGCAAGCCGGAAAATCAGTTTTAAGTCACACTCGATGGCCAAGGACACTGAATTGTTGTATTTGCTCCATAGCAACGGTTGTTTACCTCCCTAGCAACAGTTACGAAGGTTGGAAATCATTAATTTATGACCCATTTCCATCATTTTCGACGGCAAAGGACACAAAATCTTCCCAATTAGCTCCTTAGCAACCGTTGTTTACCGCCCTAGCAACCGTTGCTAAGGGAACGAAAAATTCATGTAAGTTTCGTTTCCAGTATTTTCAACGTGCTATAGATAAAATTGGGAAAATTTGGTGTCTTTTGCCGTCGAAAATGATCAAAATAGATTTTGAATTGATCATTTCCAACCTCAGCCGCCGAAAATGATCAAAATGAGTCTTCAAGTTTGCTAAATACAGACTTAAGGGCAGGATGGATCGATTTTAACCACCATTAAACCGTATGACAGTCACAAGATGAATTGATCGAAAAATTAAGCAGGTCCAAATGTCTCGCATCGTGTATAACCTAGAACCGTTTGCTTTGTTGCATTTGATCAAATAATAAGAGAGCCCCGGGCAGACATCAACAGTCGCGACAAAGTTTGGTCAATTGAAAAAGAACGACACTTTACACAGTCACGAAGATACGAATTGAACTGATTAAATAATATTTTTGTAATTTTTGAAAAATAAATGATAGTATCTACGCTAGTGGAATGGTGAAAATACAGGTTTGGGATGCGTTTGTGGGTGATGTTGAAGCCTCTTTGAGAAAGCATACTGCTAAGGCACTTGGCAGCGGTTTTTTATTTTATTTTTATTTCATCAATAAAAATGCAAATATTCACTGCGAGATATCAGGACAAAGCACCACATGTATCCGCCACTAATAATAAGATTCTCACTCGTGATGCCAAGCAAGTCAAATGTGCACAATATTATTCAATTTCTTCCAAAAATGAAATATACTAATTTGATTTTGTAGACAACCATGTATAGCTAAATAACCCTATTAAAGGGTTAACAAAGCAATAATAATAAAAAAAACACTGTATATATACAGGGTTTCTCCGACTGGAAGAGAAAATGACTAAAAACTCGATGCACGAAAGCAATCTTTGCAACACCAGGGTGTCTACCGCATCTGGAAAATCATGGAATCATGGAAAACTCAGGGAATGCGTAAGATAACATGGAATAACATGGAAATCTCAGGGAATTTCCTTGAAAATCTGGATATTCTTTTATCGTTACACATTTTTTTCTCCGTTCTTTATTTGCATTTGAAATTAACTAGTCGCCACATTCCCAAAATTAAACACGATGCGTGGTTGCATTTTTTTCTTCTAAAGATTATACTCACTCGGAAATGTACGGGTGTTTATATTTCGAAGAATCGGACGCGTGGACACGATATAAGAAGTACGACAACATAAACACCGCGACAAAGCAAGCTACTGAACAGTATTTGTTGGAGTCAGCTATTCTAGATAGTCAATTGGCGTTATTAAAAAAAATAATGTATCACTTCGGTTTGAATATTGAGATAAAATAATATACTATCTTATGTTGACTATTAATTGACAGAGTTGTTGAGTGTTACTGAAAGTCGGTACTTTTATGAGATCAAAAATATATTATAATTTTGTTTACTTGTCATTGGTTCAACTCGTTTCGGCCACTCGAAGCATGTCGCTCTTCGGTACCGCAGAACTTTTCCTATTCGCGACAGAAAAATTCTTCAAGGACATATTTCGAATGGTAAAGACTGGCCCTTTCCGATGGTGTCAATTAAATTTTTTTAAATCATTATTAAGTTGGCAAAAATACAGTATTTTTACAAAAAAAAAACGCGCAAGGCCTGTTTATGCAAAGATGACGAACTTTTCGAAAAATTGCCAAGAATAAAAATTTCTTAAAATCACTTAAAAAGTACGCTGGAATTTTTTCAGAATTTTTGGAGTTTTTTTTTTTAATTTTGTACTTGTCAATTTTTGTAAAATTCAAAAAATTGCTGAGGTTCCAGGTCCATGGCAGACCCAAAAGCCCTTGAAAATTTGATTTAAAAAAGAAGCTCTTTCAAGAAAATTGCGTTTTTTTGTAAAAGTACTGTATTTTTACCTATTTAATTAATAATGTTTTAGAGAAATTTAATTGGCATCATCGGAAAGGGCAAGTCTTTACCTTTCGAAATATGTCCTTGAAAAATTTTTTGTCGTGAATAGGAAAAGTTACCGTAGAGCGACATGCTTCGAGTGGCATTTTGAACCGAAACGGGTTAAGATCCATGTCAAAATAAATAACAAATATAAAAATTATATTTTGTGCATTGAAAAATCTGAGTTCATCTTTATTTCCAACCTGGAATTCCATTCCTTGATCCTGGAATAGTCATGGAAAACTCAGGGAAGTCCCTTCATCTGATGTAGTAGACACCCTGAACACGACGAAATCCTAATAAAGTTCGACTGGACCGTTGATCAACGATCCCTTTTGAATCACATATACCCGCGACGTTTATCGCCGCCGAGGAGGGGCGAAACTCACTTTGAATTCGCATTTTCCTTTGAGTCCTCGGCCCTATATCCTCAGGTGCGATGCCAAAGTCTCACGAAAACAAAGAAAAACCATCTCGCCGCGTCTGCGAGGCGCATCTCGTTGAACGACACCTATACCCCACCCCGAGTCCCTTTGAAGTCGGCTGGGCTGTGTAGCCGCGTGGCGAATCGCGGCCCGTTAAATTCGGCCAGTTTGGTCGCGTGGGCGGACGATCGCGACGCTGTCCGGGACAACGAAATCGCGGACGACGGAATAAGAGCAGACGCGCCGCTGTATATGGGCTTACTTAGGCCTCTCGGGGTGGGAGAGAGGGCGAGCCGCCAAATATACGCGGTGCGTCAGCGTCGCGGCGCGCGCGCACCAGCTCTGCCTCTCTTTGAGGTCAACGTCATCGCCGCCGCCGTCGCGATCAACCGCGCACACACTGGCCAGTTTTGCCTTTCGAGCTGCGGTCTTTCGACTATCGGGTTTACTCATGATTGTGGCTCGGTTCGATTGAGTTCGTTCATTCATCGAAATTGGAATGGAACTCGTTGGGCAGTTTCGATGAGATACGAGGAGATGATGATTGTGGTGTTTCGCTAGTGGTCGGGAATATGGATTTTTGAAAATAATTTTCTTCTGGTCTGTGGTGGAACTTTCGAGTAGGTTGTAGCGCACTCGGCAGCGTAAGGAATAATGAGGTCGTTTTACACCCGATAAACAGTCAGCAGGAGAGTTACGTAATTGCGTGTAATAAGTACAATAGGGGAGCCGTGTCAATTAGCTCGGGATTTGAACGGTTGTGGTAAACAGAGTGTATGAACCAGTGTTCTAAACAAAAGCTTTCAATTACGTTCAATTAAGTTATAAAGGCAATGTAAAATAAAAATATGAGAGAAAAAACAGTCTGTTTTTTGAAACTACGAAAAACAAGACTGCTCAAGGTAATTTGTTACTTTTTCTATACTTATAAATAGAAACAGTGTTTATACTATTGGTCTTCTGAATATAGAATACAAAAAAGTGTTGAGACCATTTACTTACTGTTAGTTCTAGAAAAGATTAAAACGAATCCATCATTTATTTGGATAAATATTATGAATACAATTCAATTTATGAATCTGATTTCAAATTGGAAATTTTAAATTGAATATTTTAGACTACTGAATTAATCTTTGATACATATTTGAGGTGATAATTTTGCCTAGTGGGTTAATATTGCATATTGATATAATAACCTTTGGTTAGACTACAGGAATTGCAATATTGCCCAATACATCATATTAACTACACCATGCCTATCGGACTTTGTAAAAATGCAGTGACAATACATATAAATAAGTGAAAGTGAATTTATTATTGTAATCTATACATTGTATTACATTGTTGTATGTATATTTTGTATCAAATTAGATGTATAAACTTGTTTTTACATATTACAAGAAATGTTATGGATAAAGTCATGAATACATTCATAAAACTTCTTCAGAAAAATACCAGTTCTGTAGCTCTTTCATAAATATTGGAGACATTCAGAAGTCGCTTTACAGTGTGCCGCTTCATATGCTTACTATACATGCATTTATCTTGCGTCATACCTCAATAATTCATGCAACGAGTCACTACTGGTCTGGTAAATCGTAATTATGGTTGACACTTTATCACAAGTTTTCTCATTCAATTTTCTGGTGTAGCAGCTAGAGAAATCTTGGGATCTGTTCTCGCCCCCTACTGTAATATCTTATTCAGCCAGAAATAGTATCAGTGCAATCATTATCTTGATAGAAACGTGTGATTTTCGCAAATGATATGCATTTTTATGAACTCAAACACCATACTATACCACCATTTATGAGAGATACACTGGGGTATATACCGTAACGGTCTTACACGCGAATAATACATCAAAATCGTGCTAATTATTTTATTTGAGGATAAGAGTATAGATGGTTCTATAAATACTATAAATTTTTCAAGACTGTCTTTTTTGCTTGTCTTCGCAGATGTATCGTAGTTTCTTTGTATGAGTGTACCACTAGATGAAAGCTCTCGAATTCTACAAGAAAAATACATCTACATAACTTTTGTACCGATCGACCATGCGGTCAACCGATGAATGTTTTCCCGTAGCAGCTAAAGAAACAGCTGTCAACTGGTGAACACACGAATCATTCGGTTTCATCAAAATATCATCAAAATATCGAGAAAAGGTTTTGTTATTCCCTTGACCGATTAACGACCAAGAATTCCGATTTTCAAACTCATTTTCACGACTCATTATCATGATTGAAGATTAAGAATTCCCAATCAAAAACCACGCACCCTACTATTTTCGGGTGTTCTCTTTCAGAGTCTGGGCTCAAAATTGAGATATCTCTTCTAGAAAATTAAATATGGCAGCTCTTACGTCTGCGTATTGTCGAAAAAAGACGCGAATCATCTTATTCCACAGGACTATGAGTTTTCTCCGCTCGCACAGCGACACCCCACTCGCCTGTACAAGTATACACAATTCCGCGGTGCGCACACGGTCCGAGAAGTGCGTTGACCCGTACCTATAACCCCCGCGGGTGAACCCGCGACTCGACCGACGGGAAATTCAAGGTGGGCTCGCTCGATTGTGGAAGCCAGCCGAGCCCGCGAAGAACGCGCGTATCGCTCGAGTACAATAATTCGACGTGTCTTACGAAGAAAGACACATAACTGAATCTGTCCGCGAAGAAAGACACAACTCGCAATCTAGCCACGAAGAAAGACACAACTCGCAATCTGTCCACGAAGAAAGACAAATGTCGGAATTATTCTCCCACGAATATTAACGAAAAAAGAGTTTAAACTGTAGAAAAGGCTTGTTTTTTTTGTCAATGATAACCTACTCATTCTAAGCTTTCATTCCATATATTTTTTACGTCGGAAAATTGTGGGATGTGCGCCATGTATCCTTTTTGCGGGCAGACGCGAGTTGTGTCTTTCTTCGTGGCTAGATCGCGAGTTGTGTCTTTCTTCGCGGCTAGATTGCGAGTTGTGTCTTTCTTCGCGGCTAGATCGCGAGTTGTGTCTTTCTTCGCGGACAAATTGAGATGTGTCTTTCTTCGCGGACAGTTTGAGATGTGTCTTTCTTCGTAAGACACGTCGAATTAAGCTCGCGCGCGGCGCATTCAACGAACCCCGCTATATGTATACACACAGACACACACGTAGTCGTCGCGGCGCGCGGCGGAAGCTCACGTTTTGTAACCGCGAGCGCGTGTGGTCTCTTATTACCGGTGGGGGGTAGGGCAGACTAGGGTGGGATGGTCGAGCTACAAAGTGATTACGGGCTCCCCGGCGCCCGCGTAACCAGGTAGCTTCCGCTGGAAACTCGCGCGCGGCCCGCGACCGCGATTCTTATGTATCATGTATACCCGTTCGCCGCATGAGAAAACTCCCTTCCCCCGGCTCTTTTTCCTCCCCTCGACGTCCGATGTCCCTGTCGTTAGATCGACTGCACGTGCGTCGAAGGAGGTTAGTGCGAACGGGCGAAGCTGATTGTAAAGATAGTCAAGATCCCGCTAATCAATAGTGCTATGGAATTTTGTGAGGTGGTTGTTGGGTACCAGCTAATAGCTTGCGTCTCGAGCCGTGAGATCTTAACATTTTGATTTTCCACAGATGTTCCGTGAATTATCTTTGATTTGCAGCATTGAAATTGCGCTAAATATAGATACACTGTTAATCCATGAAATCGGATAAATTGATTGGATATTGCCGGCATATCAAAACGTTAGACTTGTATGTACAAGCTATTAGGATATACCCATCAACCATCCCACAATTGTGAGATAAACCTTATAAGGTTTCGGATCATGATCGTTGACCCAAGGGTTGTGCAGCCACTTTCCTATCAGTGAAATCTTTTCAAGAACATCTCGAAAATGTCCGCTTTTGAGACGTGATTGACACATTTTTAAAAAGCTTCGGAGCGCAGTGCTTCTAAGATATTACCGAGAGTGATTTTGTCTCGGTGAAATTTTTCAAAACGATTTCTGTCTGTTCCAACGTATACCGTACGGGTATACCATATATAGAACCATTGGTCTGAGTGGCTATGCCTATGGCATATTGAGGTAAACTAAAAAATCATTTCGATAAGTCACGATTGGTACCCCGAAATTGACAACGTCTTCTATAGTTAGTGAGATCCCGGTACGATCTAACTAGAAAATTACATCGTATCCAAAAATTGAAATCTCCGTTAGACCAAAGCGGTATCGCAAAAGCCTCCAAGTTTCAGATCTTATCGTAGAAATTTATAAAAAAAAAAAAAATCAATCGATCATCCATTGTACACGACATACCATATCTGCTAAAACGAAGTACTCTCGATCTGTAAATCTGTTCCAACGATCCACGCCGTTTTCGCGACGGTGTCTCGCGCATCGGAAGATCAGCCGGGGAAAATTTCGTCAAATAGCAAAAGGACAAAGCTGATTGATCGCGAGCTCGCGCGTTATATACATCGCTAATGAAGCGACTGTTCATCCGAGGCGCAGAATAGATATTCCAAGACTCTGGCCCCGGCCGACTGGTGCGCGTGTCCTCTCACCAATAGCGTCAATTATACTTCGCGCCGCGGTAATTCGGTGTCGTTCGCGGAGCCGCTCGCGGACGTCCAGAAATAAGGGATTATAGCCGGGCGCGTTAACGTCGTCGCGGCGAGTTTCGCCGAAGCAAACGGGCCGGGCAAATTGGAACGTCTGCCTGTAGCTCGCGCGACTCGACTACTACCCAACTGCTCTAGTCTGCGACCCTTTTTGCACCTCTTTTTGCCCCCCCCCCCTCGCTTCTCTCTGCCTCTCGGCTCATATTCCTCCTCTTTCGCGGATGCAAACTTTCCTACATACGGGAATAGAACCCGGCGTATATCATTCAGACGCGTTTTGTTTATTCGCGCCCGCGCGCAATTCCGTCGGTCTGTACGATCCTTGCGCTTACGCAACACGCGCGCGGTTTTCCTCCCGTTTAAACTGGGGCTCATATATTTTTGACTTCCGACTGTACTGCACTCGAGACGATTTTCGTGCGAAGCTGCTACGAATGAATCAAGATCCAATGGCGATGACGAATTTGTCAATAAATATTTTTACAAATATCGAATGATTTTTTTGGCCACCTTGAATGTTTTCGAAATACAAGGTGACATCTCGTTTTCGGTCGTTTCTTCGCTCATTTTGCACTTGAAACCACTGTTTTACAATAGTTCAAGTACGAAAGTTTTACTCCCTGCTCTTTCCATCTTTTCTCATTCCAGTCTTCTCACTAAATTACAAAAATACACGTGATCGTTGTTACTTCTTTTCATGTGACTACTCTATCTTACGTAAAAACGTCAGTTTTCCTCAAATATTTTCTACCCTATTCGAATGCTCTTTTTCACGTACAATTCAAGAGAAGCGAATAGTAGCATCAGGTTAGTGATAAGGAAATCCTCGAAAATACCTTAAATATTCACAATCCACAAATAATTAGTAAATATAAATGGAAATATGTCGATTTGCCACACAGAATAATGGTGAAAATATATGAATTGATGCAACTGAGCCATACTGAGATACCTAAGAGGGCTGATTTATAAGTAAGACACATTGACCACACACACAAAGATTATTATTTGACATTTTGAATAGGTTAAAATAGCGATGGTTTCTGATAGGTCTGGAGCTACCCCATACCGTTCGTAAAAATATGAAATTTCAATCTCATCACAGAGAAATTTGTGAAAAAACCTTAGAGGGTGGCACATTGGCTGCACTTACCTCATAGTCGAAGAAAAGTAGCAGGAAATCATACTGCATAGCGATAACGAAGACGGTGTCGATGATCCGCAAGTGTAAAGTGTTTCTCGGGTGCTACAAACGACGTAACGAGCGAGTCGCATTCCCGTACTTCCGTGTCCCTCCTATCTCGCTCGGCGTGTTCTCGCGCTCTGGTCTATTCGTCACCCATCTTCTCCGGGGCGTCTAGACTAGGTGCAGACGAGGCCTAAAGCCCGGATTAAATTTAGCGGCATTTTGTTTCGTCTGGCCGCGTCCCGTGCCTCCCGCCAGATAGGCATCCGGTGGATTTTTCGGACAGCCGACCCATTGTGAGTGTGTGCGCGAGTGTGTGTTTGTGCCGTTTGTACGTCGAGCCGATTAATGCGTTGGAGCAAATTTCACCCGTAAGATCCGAGAAACGCGGATGCGGCGTTATGTGATACACGGCGGAGGAACGCGAATTTCTTTTTTTTTCCTTTCCGGCAACTGAGTCTGCGTCTGCTTCTGATAAACGATTTTTTCCTGATTAGCCCGAGGTCTGGTTGCGTCTGTGCTGCTTCTCGCGGACTACCGGCGCATTCGCAGGATTTCAAAATTGTTTTCGCTCAAAGCCAGCAGCCGGTTGTTTTCGCCGTATTGAATATCCCTGCCGACATCTTGATGGTAATTCACGGTACAACCGCGGCACGGACACGCGCGGTTCATTACACTTGATATACGATGCAGAGTTATACTTTTGATAATGAGAAAAATACGCCTACAGCGAGAACCAAAAATGTCCTGTTTATCTTATGCGACATTTTTGTGCGCTGGTGGTTGAAATAAATACGAGAATCTGTCCATGACTTTACTGAAAAGAAAAATCACGAAAAAAATTATTCTGAAAATTTTTTCTACTTTTATTATCTTAATGTGACCACATTTCATTTTTAGCGGATCTCAAAAAAACATACCCTCTCTCTTTGATTATGAAAACGAGGCGTGAAAAAGAGTTGAAAAACCGGAATTCTCCGGCGTCAATCGTTCTACATTCTCTGCTGCGTAACAATGCTCAGCGCATCTTCGGATTACACAATTCAAAATCCCATTTCACTTTGGCAACGAAATATAAAAAATAGAATTTCGATCAACTTTTGCAAAATCTGATTGCCGGGAAAATTACGCAAAAAGTCACATATCGGAGGGCCGGGCGAGTCTCGCGCTAGACGCTCCCGACGGCGTGTGCGGCTAGTTAGCGGCCTCGGGGGAGGAGGAGGAGGTGGGAGGGAGGCCCAGTTATATCCGAGCGTCTGCGCCAGGTCTTCGAACCGTGAAAACTGCCCGCATAGGCCTGCGCTTCCTACTCCCACCCACGCGAGCCCGTTATATATCGATATGCGTCTGCGAATTTCTCGCGCCGCGGCCTCTCCTCTATTTCGAGAGACGTATTCGCCTGGCAAAGAAGACATTGTCGCGGGCGACCCCACACACTTCCTCTCTCTCTCTTTCTCTTTCTCGTCTTTGCTCTTCGTATGCGCGCACCACGTCGTCTGCGCCGCGGGATTATGAGCGCGATGGAATTATTCCGGCTTCTGACCCATTCAAGCCCGCGTCTCTCTCTCTCTCTCTCTCTCTCTCTCTCTCTCTAATTTTGAAACGCGACGCGCCCGCTTCCTGCTGCTCCGCGGACTTTTCGGGATAGTTGGGCCGCGATATTCGATATAGGGTTTTGCATCGCGGGGGCGCGAAGGGAGCGGAAGTTTTGGACCGAGCCACGTCGGTTCTCTCAGCGTACGAATAGCGTTAAGGGTGTATCCCTGTGAAAATTACGGTTCTACCGGCAAACGCGTGCTTCGACTACTTCCAGATGGCACTGAAATAGTATCGGAGACGATCATTTTTAAGGTTTCTATGGTAAATTTGTTAGTAGCCACAGTATTTCCATGTGATCAAGATAGCTATCAGTCACTTCAACATACGTACAAAATCGGATTTGTACAGTGATTTTTCGGAACTTTCAGCTGATCGTAAGATCTTTTTTTATTCTCTAATAGGAAGAATTATATTTCAATTCAAGAGTTCTTCGATTAAATAATTCGATTAATCCTCTGCCGCAGAGCTGAAGTATTTGAAATTTGAAAATAATATGAAGTCTATACATTTTTTGAATTAAAACCTTTCTGTGCACAGTTTTGAGTTATAGCTTTGAAAAATTAGCAACGTCAGGGGACAGTATTCAGAAATACTGATTTTTCTTAGGTTAGGTGAGCCACGAGTAGACAAAACTTGAGTAGACTCAAGACGAGATGAAGAATGCATCGGATGGCCATAATGTGAAAATTCAATTATTCTCTGAAGCATCTCGTTCGACCCTGCTTGATATTTTTCCCTCCTTTTCTACATTAGGACGAAAATATCAATACTGCTCCTCGGTCAAAAATCATTCGGTTAAAAAATAGATTCTTTCCCCCGACAGTGACAAATACGTTATTTCTCGTTCAATTTTCTGTACGCGCGCGTTGACACAGATCCGGCGCGTCACCTTGTCTCTCTTTTTTCGCGGCATAAGATTCCTCGTCGAGTATATATACGAAGAGGGTTGAAGATTTTCAAAAGTGTTGCCGGCTCATACATGGCAAATTACAGATTCCTCCGTCGTTGTCCCTCTATATCTTCAACTTGGGCGTGAACTTGCTCGCAACTCTCTTCTTCTTCTTCTTTTTTTCTTTCCATTATTTTTCGAGCGAAGATAGGAAGCAAGCAAGTTTGTGATCGATCCACTTTGTCGAAGTTATAACGATGTGCTAGAATTTCTCGGGGAAAAAAGAGCAAGTGGAAAAATCGGCATTTGAGTACTATAGTGAAAATATTGGTAGTTATCCTCGGTAGTTGTCCTCGGAAAAAATAGCACTCAAATGAGAGGGTAGGTATATTGCTTATGAAAGTGATGGAATATCATTCTTAGGTGTTTTATACATGTTCCGAGACAATGAAAAAAATGTCCTAAGTATACTAAGCTCTTGAGCAATTCGTTTTTTCACCGTTCGTTGTGATACTCCTTTTTTTTGTGACATCATTTTCATTCTCTGACTCACCTTCGATTTGATCATATTCAAATTGATAAAGCGAACGGTAGTTTGCTTTTCTCAATTCCAACAATCCTTCGTCGATTTCTACTCCTACTGTAGTTGTTACGTTTTATGAAAAAAATAGTAAAGATTTCAATAATAAAATAAAAAACGGATGAACAATTTTTTGTATGCCCCAAAGGAACGCATTCCATTTGTCGATAGATTTACATCAATATAATTCACCAGCTCGGGAACAATAATAGCAGAGAAAAATGATTAATGGTAGCATTAGAGAGAGAGAGAGAGAGAGAGAGAGAGAGAGAGAGAGAGAGAGAGAGAGAGAGAGAGAGAGAGAGAGAGAGAGAGAGAGAGAGAGAGAGAGAGAGAGAGAGAGAGAGAGAGAGAGAGAGAGAGAGAGAGAGAGAGAGAGAGAGAGAGAGAGAGAGAGAGAGAGAGAGAGAGAGAGAGAGAGAGAGAGAGAGAGAGAGAGAGAGAGAGAGAGAGAGAGAGAGAGAGAGAGAGAGAGAGAGAGAGAGAGAGAGAGAGAGAGAGAGAGAGAGAGAGAGAGAGAAGAGAGAGAGAGAGAGAGAGAAAGTAGGGAAAAAAGAGCTTGTCACACACGGTAAATTCGTAGTTCGTACAAAATGGATTACGCTCCGTTGCTCAACGTATTGCGATGTAGTTGTCGGGCAGCTTGGCCGAGTCTCTGCAACGTCACTGGCAGCAGCAAATGCCGCAAGGCGGATAACTTATAATCCGATCAAGTCAAATCATCGACAGTAAATCGCTTTTTTTTCCAAGTACAATGCACCCGCGAATTGCTTACACAGGTTAAAAATTACTTGACTATATGTAGAGCGAACGTGCAGTGCATGTCGATAGTAAGTGAAAATGAAAGGGCGATGGCTGCACAACAAAAACGATTCTTTGATTCAAGTGAAAAATCTTACTTAACAAATTTCAGTCCTTGAATCAAGATTCGTAATTTTTTAGTTAGATTAAGTTCTTCTTGTACTGAATTTTTGTACGACTCAAGTACTTGGAATTAATAATTGTAAGACTAATTATGATATAAAAAGTTATTTTAAAGAAAATTACTCTTCTACCGCGAATGAATTCAGTTTTTCTAAAATCTGGACTATGATTTTTTAATGCTTCAGAGTACTCTCCTTTGAAAATAATAGCTGCTATTCATGTGAATGCACTTTTAAATCGCGGAGGAAAAGATATGTTGAATATCCAGTTAACAATAAACAAAAAAATTAACCATTCAATAGCATTTCCTGAAAAAATTGGATCGCCATATCTACATCTATAAATAATTTTAAGTCAGAGGGTCATTTATTGAACTTTTTCTCGTTGAACGAGTAGGAGTAAAGCGTTTTAGCATACTATCCTGAAGTACAGGATGTTCCTGTAAAAAATTAATTAAATTTGACATTGAAAGCAATGATAAACGCGCGGAAGGTAACTCAATTTGTGTGACGGTTACCCATACTTCCTTCGGGTGAAAAACCATACATACACCAAAATACTATTTACAAACATTGATCTTTTTATACAATAATCATTTAATTTAGTGACTAGATCAGGTTTTAAAAATTGGAAAACTAGATTCCATTAAATTTGTACTGAATCTTAGAAGAATTATATAACCTTATTAGTTTAAGTAACTTTTACTTGATCAAGTATAAACATTTACTGAAACTAAAAAAAATCGGATTTTTTTTTAACTTCTTTTGAGTACAATCGACTTAAGTCGGTACTGCAACACTTTTAATCGTTTTTGCTGTGTAGGTTGGTGACGAAATAGTCAGAAAATTATATGCTCTCTACCGACGTTTTTTTTCATCTAAAGTAGAGTTGATTGATTATTTTATCCACAACGATTCACAAAACAACTTTATACGGTAAATTAGAAAATAATTTTTTTTCTCTAGAACCTTTCGTTTTTCACCGAGTATTTTATCAATTGGTTTCATTTAATCTTAGATTCACGAATAGTTACTGAATAAAACAATACCTACCTGCTCTGAAAAATGAAATTGTGAGTGGCTCGATTTTTTCGTTCCTTTGATCTTTCATTTACATGTTCGCTTCCGATGGCTTTTTGAGATGCTAATGTATACACGAAGTAGACTTTTGCAAGTTACATTGACCCAGCCTTACTTTATGAAGTCGAATTTCGAAAGCGACGATATTCATCTAACTTTGAATTAATAACGTATAATATTGATTTGATCATGATTCGTTAAACCGATACAATATTCTCAGTTATATCTGTGAATATATATTCGATCAGTTTGGATATCCTCTGAATTTAAAATAGAAGAAATCGCATGACCGATAAAAATGTCAATGATTTTCAAGTGAATATTTACTATTTTTCGTCACTTGTGCAATTCCTACTAATTAATAATAGTTTCTGATTATTTTAGATTCTAAGGTACGGTTGAATTAACGTATCCTGTACTCTATCTTTCTGTTTCGACTTGATTGAATTCGTCACGTATATGATATTTACGCAACATTTTAACGAAAATATAGAACAGTAAGCAGATCTTTGCACGAGTATTTTCACCCGTTCCAAAGCTACTAACGCGACCACATCTGATAGTATCGACTCATCGAGTATTTACAAAGAGGACAATTTGTTAGTTCTCCGCAATCGCTTCACGAGTTTATTTCATTTAGATTTACCCCTCGCCTCTCGTCCCTTGTTCAATCAATTAAGACACTCTTGTCACACCGCTGGATACAATCGCGACCAGTAGTGCAGCTCTCGAATCGTCCGTGTGCACCGAAAGAAACAGTTCAACGGAATAATAACGAGGGAACCGGGGTATAGAGCGATCCGCTGAATTTATCCAAAAATCCATCGGCCTTTGGCGTACACCCATGGCGTTTTTTTTCCCTCGGCGGCTCGCGCACGCATGCAAATCGAGCCAAGTTGCGCACTTTCTCCCTCTCTCCTGGCTTATATACGCCTGTGCACAGCGTTTTGCAAGAGATCCAGACGTGGCAACTGGACTCGCTTTGTAGGTTTTTCAAGAGCCCACGACTTTGCTCGTAGGCAAACATACAGATTTCTATTCGTCCGATCGATTCGTATAGCCATTAAGCTTTTCAGCAGTTTTCAGCTTCACTTTTCTAACGTTCTACGCGTCAGTGGACCTTCTCCAATTTTTTTTTTTCACAAACTCGTTCGTTCTATTATTTTCGATGTATACTCGCAAAAACTTCTTTGAATAAAAATATTGGGAGGTAAAATGGGTGCTATAAGCCAATATGGCGTCCTGGTCGCGACACTAATACATACATTGGCTTTACGAGAGTCGGCCAGTAATAACCAGTTTTATCGGAACTATAGAGTCTGGCGAGTGTTCCTCAAGATCAGAATGAAAATTTCGAATACACTAGCCAGTCGACGCTTTGGAGAGGCAGATGCTGCAAGTTCAGATTTGCTTACGAAGTTTACGTGACTATTTACTTAAATATTGTTTGAGTTTGAATTCCGGAAAATGTCCATGCATATAACAACAGTGACACTGGGTACAGATATGCGCTTTGAGAAAAGAGGACTACATACTCACAAATCCGAGTATTTAAAAAGTTCTTTTCAGGTTATCCTAGGTAATGCAATAGATATACTCATCTGGGATCATACTTTTCTTTCGAAATTGACAAAATCAAATATTTAAATCTAAAGTCGCTGTTATTAAATTTGTAGCTCTGTTCTAAGCTTCAAACTTATCGATCTTCGAGTAATCAAAGCTTCGAAACACCATACTCTTCGGAGGGTAGATTGACGTGTACACAATTTTCCACTGCATTGATCATTCTTTCTAGATATATTTTCATACTAATCGGCAGATTCCGTAGTTTCGATGAAGTTGGTCATCGCTGATCGGCTCTCCCATAAGAGCATGAGTGTCGCCACCAGGACGCGCCACATTAACCCACACGATCCATTCCACTTCCCCAAAATTTCGTTGGAAGGACGCGCGATTGTAGACGAGGCCTAATTCCCCCGGGAACAGAAGACGGGCCTGGCGCTCCGCTGCGAATCGACGTTGTGTATTTCCAGGAATCAAACTTCCCCATCGGCGGCGCGGGGGCGAGAATCCGAGAAAAGCCAGAGCAGCTGGCGGGAGGAATCGATCCGTCCTACTGATTCGCGGCGGCAAACGTCCGGGGCCCGGCGCGTTATCGCACAACCCCTTCCGAAATTCGCCGGGGCAAAAACACGGGTGTGCGTATAACGGTACACGGGCGATGGTCGGAAATGGAATGATACACGAGAGTCGCGTGTCCGCGTAACGGTACGGCCGATCATCGAACGGGAAGGTGCACGTAACAGCGGCCACGCGCCCCGCCATGCCGGAGCCCCGGCAACACACACACACACACGCGCGCAATCTTCTAATTATGCCCGAACGCGCGCGCGACGCCTCGGAAGAAATCGGAAGGGCGGCACGCGCCCTCCTCGTAAACTCCGAGCGCCAACTCGCCATCTGCCCCGCGCGCGCGCGCGCTCGCCCGTTGCCCTTAATTTCTCCTTCCTTCGTCGGGCTGCAGCTCTCCCTTCTTTCTTTTTCCCCGGCGCTCGATTTCTCTTCGCCCGAGAATAGGGCGTGCGCGCCTTACCTTCTTGGTTTTTTTTCTTCTCTTTTTTATGAATTATACAATTTGTATTGGTCTTTCTCGTGTTTTTATAAACGCCCCAGGGACGGGTTTGCGCGACACACACCGGGTACTCGACGGGGCGAAAATTATACCGGCCAACGCGTACATAATGCTCGCGGCTGTTTGAGCAACGATACTTTTCAACTGCTGCGTGTATCGCGAACGCGACCGAGCGACCCTTTGAATTGCGTATGCGTATCTCGAGATCGGCATTGATACACTTTGATACGAGATACTTGTGTGTTCCATTGCGGCGATTCAATTGTTGCGAGTTATTTCGGAGTCGACCTGTCAAACTTGAGTCGCTGTTCTGAATTATAATTATCGAGAGACATGTTACCTGTATTGAGAATGCAGATAACTATCTCGCGATATACTTAGCGTAAATGCTCGAGATTATGATTTTTGAGACCACGAAAGCAGAAGTGTACGATTTCATCTGGAGTAAGTTACTAGCATCGATTTGAGAATCGTATGTACATGTCGGATGAAAATCAACCATTCATGATTCAGAGATTCAACATTATCAAATTAAAGTGTATAACATCTTTCGATGATCGACCACAAGCATCAGTATCAAAAAGTCGATGACTCTATCAGCATTAATCCAGAGGGATACATTCTTAATTGATCCTCGATAATTAAACTAACTTGCTCAAGTGTCTAACTACCCTTGTGTTGAAAGAAAAAGTCACGATTTGTAAATAAAACTGTTCTCCCTTCGAAATATTACTGTAAATGTATGCTAACTCCCGTGTATAAATTAATTTATTGAATAAATTATCAATATATGATGAGTGATATTTCATAGTGATGTTGGCAGGTAGGGGAAAAAAATCTAAACGTTTCGTCCCAAATCCACCTGAGTGGACTCATGGGTAAAGTTTTCTCAGATGGATCCAACCTTATGAAGGCAATGCAACTATTAAAAAAAATTCAATACTGTAATTATTGGGTAATCAAGATTCACTATAAAAAGAAAGAATGGAAGAATTTGTTAGTTAAGTACGATATTTTCAAGAGAAAAAATTATGCATAAATCATGCCTTGAAATAGACTGACATAAACTACGCATACTCTAGGCATAATCAAGACAAACTCGGAAGGTATAGTTCTCTATGTCTTATCTATGCCTAGTGAGCGTTGTTTCATTCCATCAACATTTTCTTATATATTTCTTAATGATAATTGGCTGATTTGTGAATTATGCATACACAACAATAGTAGCTGGTCAGCCAACAATAAGCCGATCCGGGCATCATCATGTGGGCCCAACTGTAGCTCTCGTCGCAACGCTCGCTCGGGTACAGCGAGTTAATTATCAGTTCGCCAAGTATATATATATATACAGAGACACCCTCGCCGCGAGCGTGGATAATATTTCGAGGAACCAAGTCCGGTTTGGAATATTGGGAATCGAGTCGCGCGCGCGCAACGTCTGCAACACGTAGTTGGTCGGGTGCGCTACGAGCGCCACTGCTGCCTCCCTCCCCCCACTCGGGCTGCTGCGTGGATGAAGGGGGCCCGTGTCCACACCTGGCCTCCGAATGGCCGGCACGCGCCCGGCACACGCTCGGCTCTCGCTCTCCTCCCCCTTGGGCGCGACAGCCGTGTGTGCGAGGCCCCCGGAAAAATGCACACTCACGGGCCGCGCAGCTTGATTTATATTCACCGGCCGCCGCGGAGAGATGCGCGCAGATGCGCCCGCCCCGCGCGATATCGACGCGCGCAAGCTGCCATCGCACGCCGCGGCTTCGAGCTCTGCCCGCGGTAATTTCAATGTATACGCGCCTGTGTATAGGAAAATCGGGAGGGATTTGTTTAAACTATTGCCGATTGGAGACGGAGGGGGAGAATTATGGTGAGTCGATGTGGGTGAAGAGTCTCTGATATGGACGAATCTCGGAATTCGTATTTCGGATCCGTCGACTCGATCAGGTTGGAAACGAAGTTGCTGTTTTTCTTGTAGAGGCTTCTTGTAAAGGGTTGTGAAGATAGTTCGACCAACAATACGATATTTGAAATGATTACTTTGAAGTCAATGCTGTAATAACTATTTGATACTCAAAATACTATTCCCATACACCTCGAAATTAATTTTCATCATCGTTTGAATGTAATTTTAACTAGAATAATGATCGTCAATAAAATATAATGAAAGTACAACGAATGAAACTGAGAGTTGAGCGCACCTCAATGGTGCTAGTTAGATAAAATCAAATAAAATACAGACAGCAGCTACGCTCATATCAAGTGAATATACAGAAGAGCTCTCGCGTGACAGCAATATGATTGTTCGAAACTCTCGTTGATTAAACACGAGTGTTCAACAAGTTACGCGACGTCTCTCGCCCCTGATAAAAAAAATCGAGTGAGCAATAGAAAAATCCAGGAAAAGCACATCCCTCCTTCATCAAAAAGCTTTTTCGCGCGCGCGCGCCAAATCAGAACTGACGCGCCGGGGGAAAAAAGGGAGAAAACGCGCGCGCCGTCTCTTATAATCACGCGATTAACCCAATTTGCAGCGGCGGCGGCGGCGGCGTCGGCTAATTTCCATGCGCGCGTGCCGTCGGAGGGAAAAAAAGCCACACCTGCCGGCGACGCGCACATGCTCCCTCGCGCGCGCGCGGATTGCTTTTCCCCGGGCGGGCAGACGGCTGCGGCTGCGCCCTCGCGGCTCGGCCAACAGACGGCTGTCGCTGCAGCGGCCCGCCAACTCGGGGCAGGTTGAACACACTTTTTTCTCCTCCTTTCTCGCGTGGCGCGCCTATCTGCCGTTTCGATTTTACGAGGGGCCCGATCGTTATCCGAATCTTCGCCGAGATAAGGGAACCTCGTGCAAATTGGCCGGGGGGACGCGTTATCGAGCGATTCCTTCCGAAATGTTTCGCCTCGGGTACGTACGTATTCGCGATCTTTGCTCGGAGATCGGGGAAAAGAAGAGCCGATCGTCGATGAAACTTTCGCGTCGTTAAACGAGGAAACGCGTAACGCGATTTTCGTGACAGTTTGGGGACGATTCGGTTCGAAAATTTCGAGGTAGGTTGGAAAAAGTTAACGATAAATCCAATGGGGTGGAATGGCGGAACAATCAGCGACTGGGGAATTAAAATCGAATTACCGGTTGACGATTTGGTTACTGCTCGCAGGGGGAGCGAGGAGAAGTGGCAAAATTCACGCGCGCGCGCGACGAAAGAGACGCGCTGCAAAATTTGAAACACGCCCACGAGGAAATGGCTACGACGCCCCGTGTCGTAATTCGTCGTCTGCTCGTCGCCCAATCAGCCCCGGGGGCACATTTGCCCTCCCCATAGCAGACTAACTCGCGGGGATGTTTGGATTCTTCCTCTTTTTCAGCTCGTCGCTCCAGAAGTTTGGGTGATTGAAAATTCAGCGTTTCGAGGAGATTGTCCTCTTTGCTTATTATCGAGTGATTTCCCGCCGCGCCGCTCCAAACCGGTCAAGCGATTCGTTTGACCATTTTTACACCCCCCCCCCCCACTCTCGATCGGTCCGTGTATCGTGTTTCTCCAAATTACGTCGGGTGGAGTTGAAACTCGGTGGAAAAAAAAGCTGCTCCACGCGTGTGTGTATATTCGTGCTCGAATTTCCAAAACCATACCGCGTAGAGTTTAGGAAGAACCTCAAAAGCGTATCGTGTTGCCAACTACATCGGATACATATATATTGAATTATAATTATCGGGCTTCTGAATTCATGATTTAATTAAAATCCAACTTCAATAATTATTGCGTCGATACTTGGCCGTCGATGTTTCGATGTTTCGAGTGGCGCAGTGACGACGAAACAAAATTAAACGCGGATCGTTTGTGAACACGTGCGAGAGCAATTGGTGAGGATAAACTTATAATTACTCCATGATTTTGCAGTGATTGCGCAGTTGAAAAAACATCGAATTTCGATAAAAGAAACTTCCAACAACGATGATCTAAGTGTCGTTGAATACATGTGTGTGTGCGCGCGCAAACGTGAAATGCATCTGGCGGTGTGGTATATATCCGTTCCTTCGTCGGATCTTTATCTCGGCGCGACTTTTTGTTTCGACGATTATTTGAGCAGCTGCTGCTCGTTTTTATATCTTGCACGTTTGTGCTTCCGGCTTTTCCCGGAGAAAATCTTAATCTACGCGCGCGATGACATCCGCCTTCCCCCGCTCAGATTCTTACGCAAAACAACTCACGTATGTATATATATACACACACGTACGTTTTTTGCCCCGACGATTATCAGCGTTTTTCACGATTACACACACACACACCCTCGCATCTATTATTTCCTCGTTTTAGAACAAGACGTCATTCGTAAAAGTTGTGCCACGAAAACACGTGCTCGACCCTAAAAGTCGGCAACGACGGTTAAGATTTTGAAAAAAGAAGAATGAAAACAATAATTTCCCTTTCAAATTCAGTAATTGATCCATCGTTCAGCAGTCGCGCGCAACCTTGGTCGACCATAACCGGGCTCGGGTTCAATCAATGTCACGACACGTATTTCGAATTACGCCGCACACATCTGCTTGTGAAAACAGAGGCGCACGGCGCGGGCAATTCAAAATCGAAAGGTGGATGAACGACGCCGAGGAGAGAAAAAAAAAGGAGGCAAAGCGGCGCGCGAAAACACAAGGAAGAGAGGAACAATGCGTGACAGCGGGCAGTTCGCTCTCGGCGAATGATTACGGACAGTTAGCAAGTGGCTCGGAGCTTCCAGGTGCAGCGCGCACGAGTTGCACCGCACCTTCCCTTCGGCCTTTTTGCCCGAGCCACGCGACGATAAATAACCCATGTATTTGCACTCGGCTTACGCAATCGCGCGCTCCCTGTAAAAGTGAGCCATCCTTTCGATTGCGCGCGCATTTTTTCCGACTCGGAGGCTCGAACGGAATGGAATAACACCCGGAGCACCGAGGCAACAAGCTCTTCTGCCTGTCTGGCTGTTGCGTTGAGTACTTCTATAAGCAGTTTGACCATACGCATGATTTGATATTCAAATGTAGCTTTTGATTGAGTGTGTGTGTACTCAATCAAAAGCTACGTTTGAATAAATCGTCGCATGTGCGACGCATCAGCTTGATCAGTAACGTCACGATAGTATCTGCACACTGAATCAAAAGTAGTAAAAGTTGTAAAAACTACTAGTTAACTTAGTACACATTGCACAACTGATAAATATAGTAGATATTGTCTATAAAATTTTACTAAAAAATATTAACATTTTAACAAAATAAAATAGTAATATATTAATGAAATTTTTAATTTTGGCGTTATTTAGAATTCATCATTAGGCTCTATTTAAAATTATAAATAGGACCTAATGAGTAGTTTATATCCAAAACTGGCTGTCTTGCAGCATTTTCTAAACACTTTAATGACAAGATTTTACGCCAGTTGCCAAAATTTGAGTTAGCCTGACCGAATCCCCGGATACTCATTGCCAATAGAGTTTCAATTGCAATGTCTCTATTCGTCTCATTTTGCAAGCGAATGATGCAAAAACACTCGATTATACGAGTACTACACCTGTCAAGTTTACGAACTGGGTCTGAAAATCAGCATGATTCAGCTGCTCGTTCTCAACGGGCAAAGTCTGTTCCAATCGGATTCTTTTCTCAGTGTAGCTAATTTCCATAGTTTCAGGCTAATTGCAAGAGAACCTATATTTTCAAACATCATTGAGAGATGAAGTTGCAGATGATAGGTTTCACGAACAATGTTTTTTCGTCGGGGTCGATGATTCTACGAGTGTCTTCCGCGCCTTCTGTTCGTGGTTCTTCGCGTATACTTTCGAACTTTCTTCTCTTACGTTTTCGTCGCTCGGTCGAATTATGGTGAACGAGTATATATGTGTGTCACGGAATCCTCTATAATTATATGTAAATCAGTTATTAAAAGAAGCATAATGAAAACGATTCCGCAGTTCGTGCTTTTTTAAAAAAGAAAACACGTTCATCGACAGATGTTTGCTCGAATAATGACAGTAGGTTTGAAATAACTGCATACAAAGTATTCATTGCAGCACAGAAACCGCGATATCAAACCGGATATACACGCAATCGCCAGTTATTCTCTTTTCGAAGTGGAATGCTAAAAATAAGAATTCCTAGAAACTATGTCCTCGTTGAATATGAATCCTTGAAATCTACTCCTTTGAATTCACGCGTGAATATATCGATATGCTTTCATTTGAGTACAAATAGCCACTTCGTTCGGAACGCATGTCGATTCGACTCTATTTTTCGATAAGCCTATTGCTTCAGAAACGAATCCGCGCATAATTGCAAGCGCTACGGTTGTATTGCAATTAGTTTACGGGATTCTCAGCAATCAATGTCCGAAAGAAGATATATTATCAACTTTATGTCTCGAGTCGACTCGACGCAATTTCTCCTAATTTACAGTAGTTTTTTTACTATTCTAAATTCTGTGTGCAGTTGTTTCCACGGGTAGAAAAAAATATCGGGAGAACATACTTTTTCGAGTGCACTATCTTTTCGCGTACATCTCGAACAATCATCTCGGTCCTAATTTCCGAAGAAGGGAATATAAATTATCCGGTAGGAGAATCACGGGTGGGGGGCCGTATTTTCGAGAAGTGAAAAAACAGTAGTCCACGCGAGTTCTACAGCTGCGTTGAGTGACCGTAGTGTGTAAGAAAGCCGAGGGGCGGGCAGAGGGAATGGAAAAAAATGGTTGGTTCGCGGACTAAAAGGACGGGAGGCATTACCGCGAAATCACTTCATCGGGAGGAGCAGATGCGCCGGCCCAAGGGAGGAAGGGCGCGAGGGTGTATACTGAACCCGAATAAACCAAGTGCAACTCGAGACTCGAGGCCGAGCAAACTCTCGGACTGATCCTTGGGCCAGTGTACACATACGCACCTAATGAAACGTTGCGACGCCAATTGTGCTTCGACGGTGTGAATACATGTTTTGCGTATATGCAAGCTGATTGCTCCAACGAGCCACGGGTTGAGGTGGCTTCAGTGTTAGGTGCCGTACCTATGCGGGGCCCTACTGGGGGTGCCTGAATTATTTTTCAAAATTCTCCCAATTCTATCGTTCTAGAGTAGATCAATCTTATCCTAGACCACTTGTGGATACTTGAAAAGGATAAATAAATTGTAACTAAGTAACGATATACACATAAACAATTGTCAATTTTATCGAAATTCATTTTTTTCAATTTCACGATCTTAAATCGATGGTGACATACCATTTTTCCGAGCATACTATAATCTACTTATGAATACCTATTACTTAGAATTTTTTCAAATTTTTCCATAATTTTATATTCGGTTCAGAAGAGATTGATCGATTTTCGCTATAAGAGCCCATGTAAAAAATGTCATTTTTGTTATAGCTCTCATATGGAAATGACCATGAAACTATCAGAAATAAGAAGTAAGAAAATCTAGTCGCGACATATGGAGAGAATTAAAAATCACCGGAGCATTACTCGTATATACAAACCACTCGTGGCGGATCATACAGTCTCGCCCGGTTGAATTTTACCCTCGCGGGCGCGAGATAACCGGCGCCCACTCGAGAGAGAGAGAGAGACAGTTGATTTATGCCGTGAGGATCGATGACTCGGTAACGCGAAGTAAATCAGCCCGTCGAGCTCGAGGGGACGTATTATATATACATTATACATTCAAATTGTCGGCTCGGCGCGAGGGGTCGCGCGCCACTCCACGATCTTCCCAGCCGTAAACGGCTTTTTATTAATTTGATAACGAGCAGCGCGCGCGTCGGCTGTTGTGTGTCTCGCTCGATTTGATTTTTGTGAAAATTCGAAGGGGTTCGCGGGATTCGATTATAGCCGGATTAATCGTGTCGCGACCCCACGATATCGCGTTGATTCGCGTACACGAGAATTATTTTACTCGCGTCGGTGAGTCGATGAACGAAGATAACGTGAAATCCGGTTCGCAAATCTTTGCGGAAGCAATATTGAAGACTGAGAAGAGTAGGATAAGCCTGTAAGAGCTGCCCCGAAGCCAAGGCGCACGTAATAGCTTATCCAACCTGACAACTGAAACACAATCCAGTCTGGCCTGTTTGAAGTTGTATACTGTTATATACTCTAGGAGGGGGCGAGAGTCGCGCGGCGGAAAGAAGTCGGAGCAGAGAACTTCACCGTCCGGGCAGGTCAAAGGAAAATAAGCTTGTTCGCTTCGCGAGTGATTCTTCAAAATACAGCCGGCTGGATCGCACTGTTGTCGAGGGTGGAAGGTGCTCGACTGAAGTACATCCAAAATCGGGATTCATATAAATCGATGACTCCTACGAGAAAGAGTACACGTTTCAATATCTCTCCACGGAGAAGAGCACATTTCACGATAACTTTTCTAATCGAAAAGATTTGAGTATTTGATTTATCTCCAGCTAATCACATATAAGGTAACTGTACCCAATTTGGCACTGTACCCAATTTGGCACAATCGTCAGATTTCGTATTTCCGGTGCTCTCTGAGCATCAGTCGCTCTTGGGTTATGTTGGGGGAATTAAAAGAAAATTTTCGGTATCTTCCCCGCCCATTTAGCCCTTAAAACCACTCTCCTACAACACTTTGAACTTTCACTTACTGATTTTTTCACCATTTTCTTATTTCACTTTTCACACTCAACCTCAAAAATCAGGTGTCAATAATTTTTATCTCTCAAAGTGTCATTACTCTTTTTTGTGTAAAAATATCTCAGCTTTCGATTGGTCTCATCAGTTTTCCCAAAATTATTTTTTATCCTACTCAAATTGCTGTTTTTGTCATCAAAAAAAAGTGAACCCAATGTGCCCCTCTACGCGTTTTTAAATGGGAAGACTGAGTGAAATCATTGAATATTTGTATAGACATATTACGATGATTTAGACGCGTATTTTTGAGTTGTATGTTAAAAATTTTGTATAAATATCACTGGGAACATAATTGAGAGTTTATTTCAATGCCAATTGGATCGTCCCTGTAGGCCTATATAGGCTGTAGCTAATGATTAAAAAATTGTGCCAAATTGAGTACACGTTTTGTGCATTTAGCCTTTTTGCGTTTTTTTTTAAATTGCGATTTTCGATAGGTTAAAGTAGTCGAATGATGATTATGAAGATGGTTTCTAATAGGTATTGAGCTAAGCTTTGAGATGCCGTTCACAGAATTTTAAAATTCGAAGTCTATCATAGTCAAATTCGCGAAAAACCCTTAGGGGGGGGCACATTGGGTACAGTTACCTTACTACGTGTATTTCTCCGGTACAATCCGGATATAGAATAATTTTGGGTAGGAAGGATCCTCACACCAATCCTCAAATTCTCGACACATTCTTATCAATTTTTTCAACTTACAATTTTAAATTACGAGTTTAATTTTAATTTTCAATTACGATTTGAAATTACATATTTTGATTTATTCAAATTACGATTTCTCACGAAATATGCTCTCGTAAGACGTGATTTTCTTCGCCCCGAGATTCGAATGTACTCTTTGTCGCAGAAGCCAAAGCAAACTCCCTATGAATCCCGATTTTCGATTCATTCCCGTCGAACTTCGAGTCCTTCACCTTCGAGGCTGCAGCGTGGTGCTACGACGCGCCAAGCTGCTCATTAGAAAGCTCACTCGAGCCGTCGATGTAATTATTTATTTCGAGCATCGGCGAGGGGGTACGCGCAAACTCGATACGCCGCATTGTTGCTCCCCGTCGTTTCTTCCTCGAACTCGCGAGAAAAAACGACGTCAATTAGTATCTATCAAAGGCGCGTGTTTGCCTCGGGAACGGGGGAAAAAAAATTGTCCTCGCACACACACACCGCGGCGCATAGTTATCGAACGGCCAGTTTTTTACTATCGATTTTCGTTGCCCCGAAGACGAGGACGCTTATATACGGCCGCAGAGTCCGAAATGCACGCGAGCTAATTTGTTACGTTGCCTAATTAACACACGGGCTGGACAAGGAGAGCGTCGAATTTTCTCGAGGGGGGTAGGGGCGATTAATGAAGCTCGATCATGAGCTTGATTAATGAGCTATAGCGGTCGAGGCGGAAAGTGAAAATCTTCCGCAAAATGTCCAAACGAAAATCGTAGGCGGGATGTGAAGTCAGTTGTCCGGTGGTAGTTGGAGGAAAGGTATGTACGTGTAGCCTCGCCGTCGTTCGTATTATCGTTCCAGCGGCTGTATACTGTTTTGCACCTTTGCGCGGGAAAATACTCGATCTGAAAATTGAAAAGTTCCCAGTTTAGTTTTCCGAAATTTTGGATATCATACTACTTAAATTCCCACGGACGTAGTTTGAATTTTTTTTTTAAAAAAAAGAATCTACTGTCCAAATTTGAAACAGTAGAAATCGCATAACTGATGAAAAACACTAATATTCAAGTGACTATTTACCACAGTTATTCATCAGTTACATAACATCTACTTTATTAAACAATACAGTACAATATTTTTTTTACTATTATTCCAAATTTAGAGAGTAAATGCTCCGGGCAACCGTATCGATTCGATCTCGCGTAAAATCAATCAACGACGACGTACAACTCGCTGCGCGACCATTGTCTCGCCGGTACAGCTCGCGCGAGATCAGAGACACGCGAATTCGCTCGCGAATATTTCGTCGGCCCAGTTTTTTTTCGCTCTCTCAGCCGAGAGCACAGCGAGACCGCGAGATCCGCGGCTGTATCAGACAGGCCTCTGGCTCCTTGAGTATTCTCTTTCGTCCCGGCCAGACACGAGCTAAGCACAAAGATTCTGGCATCCGATATGAAAAGCGTGTGCAACGCGCTCCGCGAATCTCTCTCCCCCCTGCTCGCTTCCGCGAAATTCGCAGATTCGAATTGGAGCTTGCTCGCGAGAGCCCATACCGCTCGATATCGTCCCGTTGTGTTATCCAGCGAGATTACGATCGATACGCCTCGAATATTCGAGTGCGTCTAAAAGCTTCGGATTCGGGTTCTATAGACGAATCGGGCATGTGTATATGTATACGTATCTACGCGCGGGCAGAAAAGACGTGGCAGACGTCTCGTGAGAACTCAGCAGTATTCCTGCGGCTTGTACTTTTGGCGCGGGAAATACGAACGCGCGTGAAGGCTTGGCATTAGCTTCGTCGAAGCTTCCGAAAAATCTGTTTTCACAGAGTAGTCGAATGCCAGGGTAAGTGCATCCAATTGAGAAGGCCCTTCTCGATATTTCGTATTTCGGGTGTTTTCTGAGCGCCATGGCGCTTTTGGGTGTTGAAACTAGAATCATTGAAACAAAATTTTCCCTCGCTGCACCCCTGACGTTTTGTACTTGAAAACCACTGTTTCATAAAAACAGTTCCAATTTTTTCCTCTTCTTCTTATTTTATTCTACTAACTAAATTACAACAAATAAGTGTAAATTACTTTTTTTCTTCACATGTGACTGCTCTATCTCATGTAATAACATCTTATTCTCATTTGGTCCTTATTGAGATTCCCTGAAACTATTTTCTACCTTACTCAAAATACTCGCGTGCAATAATATTTTCGCTTGCAATAAAAGTCAGTCGCCGATATAATCATATAGAAATTTGCGTGTCTCAAATATTGACAATCTACAAATAATCACTCGATACAGACGTAAGTCGATTTTGCATACTCACCGTACGGTAAAAATATCCAAATTGATGGAATTGAGCCATGCTGAGGCTCCTAAGAAGATTGAATTATGAGGAAAATACATTAACTGCACCCGTTTTGAGTGAGTGGTTATTTGACATTTTGAATAGTTTAAATTAAGTAAATGATCATGGTTATGGTGATAATTTCTGATAGGTCTTGAACTACCCCTTAACATACCGTTAGGAAAAATATGATGTTTCAACTGCATCGCTGCAAAATTCGCCAGAAACCCTTAGAGAGTGGCACATTGGCTGCACTTACCTTATATGGATACAAAACAGGTCCATAGTCATTTTTTTCCATACCCTAACCTCGAGTACCACTGACAAATTATCAACCCTTTATTGTACAGATCGAAATAATCTTCCTTGCGAATTGAGACTGAACGATGAATTTACATTTTTGTTCTAGGTATGTTGAACAACCCGTTGCCGCACGATACCCTGTGAGTACTACACGCGTGTTACCTATACTCGGGAGTAAAAAATCACGGGACACCATTACTAAAACGAGCTCGATCGCTAACGAAACGTCGTCCCGTAAACGTAAGATGAAAACTTGCCCCCGCTCTGCCTACGAGAATCCGTTCCCCGTTGCGCGTTCTCCGTTTTCTTTGTTTCGCCCGAATCGCGCCGAAAATATAAAGTAAAAAAACAAGGAAAAAAAGTCAGCCGCGCGTTGGAACCCGAGACGCCGCGGGCAAAGCTTGCGCGAGGCGGTGATTGAAAAAGAGGCGAAATAAAGCGAAACAATGACGCCAAATGAGAGCGGGCACGCGCGTTCCGCGAAAGTGGCGCGCGCGAGAGAGGGAGGGGGCCCGTGCAGGCGCATCCACGAGCATCTGCCGCGGGTTCGATATTGCTCGTAGCTCCTTTCGGGGTTGATGATCTCGCGGACGCATAGGGGCGAGCAGACCTGCGAAACGCGCGGCCCGCTGCGTCGCGTCGCCCGGCTCTGCTCCCGCCTTTTTCTCCACACTCGTATCGGCCCCGAGTGCGAAACGGCTCCGGCGAATTTCTCCCAATTTCTCGAGACGCTTTCGCGTTGCCTATATCCCTCCAGAGGTACAGTGTGCGAGCGTCGAATAGTTCGTATTGAATTAGCCGAGTTTGCTTCGCTTATGTATACTCTTTGAAATTGAAATGGTATAGAAATTGATACAATATTACCGATTTTCCATATTTACTCTTGTTCATCAGTTGTGCAATTTCTACCAATAAATAGTAATTTTTTTCTTTTAATATTTAAAATTATAAGAGTACCGTTACATATTGCTACGGCTCATTTTGATCGGCGTATTGATGCCCGAGCCAAGCAATTAAATCTGAAGTTTCTCGAAGAAAAGAAAAAATTATTCAAATATGCACAGAGTCGTAAGTCTGCATATATACATGTATGTGTGTGGATTCGCGACCAATGCTTGATCCCGACACACAGTGCACAAGGTGCGCGGCACGCGTCTCCCTCAACCCCACTTGTTGAGATTACGCTGGGACGATAATTTTTTATATCTTAATAAGGGCCGTAAATATTCATGTCCCGTTCGGGAGCATTTTTTTTTCTTCTCTTTCGTTGAAAAAAAAAATGTGGCAAAAAATCCCGGGTAATTTCGAGAGATCGGCAATCGGGATCGCGCGTTACTCATGTAAATGCGAGTCGTACCGCTGTAAAAGTAGAAGTAAAAAGTGTATATATGTATATAAAGAGAGAGGGAGGGAGCACATAACGAGGGACGACGCGCGCAGTTGGTGGGGGTGGGGCGACGAGCGGAAGCTAAATAATGTGGCGCGCGCCACTCGCACTCCACCTGGCGCATCACCTGCTCCCTCGGCTCGCTCGCCCCCTGCCTCAGCCCTCGGTTTTCTTTTTTTCATTCTTTTCTGCCCAGCATCTTACCCGATTCCGCGCCTTTTGTATCGCGCGCAGGGCCCCGAAGCCCTTTTGCCAAAGATGAAAACACCTTTTTCGTTGGTGGTGGAGGGGAGAGACGTGCTTTTGTACACTGCACTCGGTGCATGTATGTACTGCTGCTCCGGCGGTTCGAGATTACAACTTTTTGATTTTGAGACTCGAGATAGCCCGTTCCCGAGAGGAGAGGAAAAAAACGGTGACGATTTCGAGGTTTGGTTATTTTTCACTCGCTAAATTCCTCAGAGTGAATATTCACTGTCAGATTCGGTCAAATGTCGCTCGCTGTATTGTAGTGACTTTTCACTGCAAGTTACCGGCAAAATTGGCTGTACTTGCCGTGATATTTCACTGTAATTACAATAAAAATATTAGAACTGAATGTTTCATTGAAATTTCACTGAAGTATAGTGAACAATCCGCTGTTTTTACAGTGAAAAACGTTTCACTGGAGCTCACTGTGAGATTTTCACTGTAAGGAATTTAGAGTGTACTAACAGTGGCTTGTTCACTGTACCAACTGTACCACTTGTTCACTGTCTTACTGTAACTAGAGTGAAATTCAACGTATAAATATGAAATTATCGATTTTCACTGTAACTTGCAGTGATTTCTCACTGTAATAAAGTAAGCGACATTTTACTGAAGCTTACAGTGAATATTCACTGCACTACAGTGAGATTCCACTGATAAAGAATTTACAGAGCCGAGGCTCGCTGAAATAAATTTGAACTAGCCAATCGAAACGAGTTTACTTTTCAATCGAGAAACACAGCCGGAAAAACGTCTGACCTGCCTATCAACCGAACATGACGCGCGAGGAGAAGGAGAAAAAAGGCTGCGGCGCGCGTCGAACGGCCGCGTGCATACGTTAAGATACGGAAATCACAAGATATATCTGTCGGGGGCTGGGTTTGACGAACAAACGGCTCGTACGTCGGAGGAGGGGAAGAGGCATCACCTGCCGCCCCCTGAGTGAAACGTATCTGCAGCCGCCACCTCCGGCGCTGCGCGGCACGCGCCTCCGCGTCCCTACATCTTCTCCTCATTATCGGCTCCTCTCCGGCGCCGTCGCGTTCCTATACGTGTGTGTATGTATACATTATATACCTGTGTGTATAAATTTGGACTGGCGCCGACGCGGCTTTATCGTCGGCTCATACCCGGCAATTATTATTTTAATTCGCGTCCCGAATTCGTTGCCGTTGTCATTGGGCAGCCGAGAAAGCGAAACACCGCCGACTGTTATCTCGAAACCAAAGTAACCCCGGACAGTGTATCTATTGAGCTGATTCTCGTGATCAGCTGTATCTTACAAGTGGCTCGAGGACACTTGTAAGACGGTCGAGATTGTCGAGGATAAATGTTTGCTAATATAAGGTAACTGTACCCAATGTGCCCCCCCCCCTAAGGGTTTTTCGCGAATTTGACTATGATAGACTTCGAATTTTAAAATTCTGTGAATGGCGTCTCAAAGCTTAGCTCAATACCTATTAGAAACCATCTTCATAATGATCATTCGACTACTTTAACCTATCGAAAATCGCAATTTAAAAAAAAACGCAAAAAGGCTAAATGCACAAAACGTGTACTCAATTTGGCACAATTTTTTAATCATTAGCTACAGCCTATATAGGCCTACAGGGACGATCCAATTGGCATTGAAATAAACTCTCAATTATGTTCCCAGTGATATTTATACAAAATTTTTAACATACAACTCAAAAATACGCGTCTAAATCATCGTAATATGTCTATACAAATATTCAATGATTTCACTCAATCTTCCCATTTAAAAACGCGTAGAGGGGCACATTGGGTACACTTTTTTTTGATGCGAAAAACAGCAATTTGAGTAGGATAAAAAATAATTTTAGGAAAACTGATGAGACCAATCGAAAGCTGAGATGTTTTTACACAAAAAAGAGTAATGACACTTTGAGAGATAAAAATTATTGACACCTGATTTTTGAGGTTGAGTGTGAAAAGTGAAATAAGAAAATGGTGAAAAAATCAGTAAGTGAAACTTCAAAGTGTTGTAGGAGAGTGGTTTTAAGGGCTAAATGGGCGGGGAAGATACCGAAAATTTTCTTTTAATTCCCCCAACATAACCCAAGAGCGACTGATGCTCAGAGAGCACCGGAAATACGAAATCTGACGATTGTGCCAAATTGGGTACAGTGCCAAATTGGGTACAGTTACCTTATATTAGTGTATGGGACACTCGTTCACATAGACACGCGCATTTTTTATTTTCAACAACGCATACGTACCTCAGAGGTTGAAAAAGTGGGTGACAAGTAATCAAGATGATTAAGGAATCAAGTAATAATAATATTAATAATAATGATAATAATAATAATAGATAATCAAGATAATCTGACAAGTGACTGTGAGTAATCGATTACAAGTGTAGTGGGGTACCTGTACAATACGGCTGACTGTAAGAATGAATCAACTTGAAAATACACTCTCTATGAAAATTCCGAAAAAATCACCGAAAACATCAGTCGGATCAATATTAGTGACGGGCGACGCGTTTTTCGCTTTTTAAATTCAGCCTTGTCGAAGTACGTATAACAACGAATCTCCAGTTCGATCGCGATTCGGTGTATCGTGAAATTCGCGATTTTTTTTCAAATTTGACTTCCGCACAAGAGTCGAAAGTCGCGAGAGTATGAATTTACGAGTCGATCGTTACACGAGATCTCTCGGATTGGATCGTCGCGATAGCTCGTCGCACCGCGTAGATTCGTTCGTTGGATCAAGCGAATATCGCCCGTAATGAGGACTCACGCGTGTGTGGGGCAATCTGGCAAAATGCAACTTTATGCAAACTCGCGGCTGCATAAGCGGGCAGAGATCGTCAGATGTCAGTCTCGCATACACACAAACGCGGCTTATCGATAAATTGTGCGTGCGGGCTAGCCCCCATGGCCCGGAGCCGATCGCAATAAAGATCGGGGCGCTGTGCAGTCGCGATTATCGTCATTAGGAGTGCGGCGCGTCGTCTTCGGCCCCCACTCCTCGTGGCGGTGGTGGTAGCAGGAGGAGGAGGAGGAGGGCCGGCACGCGACACGCACACGTGGCTCGTTTGTCGGCGGCAAGCCGGCCGGCAGCAGCAGATGCTCCCCAGGTATATTTTAAGGATTCGCCTTTTTCTAAATGTGGTCCAGGTGTTCGCGCACGGCTGCGCGCGCGAGCCTCGTTCAATGGCTTTTGTCGGGGGGCCCCGGCCGATTCGTCCAAGGCCGCCGAGAGCACGTCTTTTTGTGCTCGCCCGACGTTTATTTATACGTTTATTTTACCGACGGCGGCGCCCTCGCGTTTCGGCCTTTTTCGCGTATTTGCCCGCGGATTATCCGGGGGTTGCGGAGGGCATGTACTCTCTCCCGAGCGGCCGCGGCTCTTTGCGAGGATCCGGATAACGAATTATTCGTGTGCGATCGCGCGTTAGCATTCGATGAGTCTGTTAACAAGACGGAATCGATCGCGGATGAAATTATACTCGACGTTCTCTGAATTAACCTCGCAGTCAAAATCTCACTGTTAGTTTCAGTGAAACGTTCACTGTAATAACGGTGGATTATTCACTGTACATCAGTGAAATTCCACTGAAACTAAACTGTAAATATGAAATTGCCGATTTTCGCTGCAATTGACAGTGACAATTCACTGTTGTACAGTGAGATTTTACTGTTAGGAATTTAGCGAGCTCGAAGCAACTGCACTGAGAAAAAAATCTAGTTGATTCAACAATATATTTTTATGAATACATCCAACAAGATATTTAGTTGAATCAATCAAGCTAAGTGCATTGAACCAACAAGACACCGTATTGTAGATTTGACAATTCGTTCCGGTTGATCCAACCATATTAAGTTTGAGGTTAAGGATGAAAAAATTTTCTTCATCGGTTTCACAGTTGCTATTTTGATTCGAAACCGCTGATTCTATGAATTTATTGATGAGGCTGTAAGAGACTCGTATTACAGCCACACATGTATTTAATGAACATTTAAGTCAGTTACAAATTTCACATTGATAGGATTGTAGTTCATTCGTTATATTTGCTATATATAATTCCAACTTTAAGATTGAAAGTAAGTCATAATGCTTGTTACCTGATGTATATGATCGCTGCACCCATATATATATATATGTCGCCCGCGCGTGCCTTGTATTTCCCATGCTATCTTCGGGTATATATACAAACGATGTCGATTCTAACCACTTGCGAGTTTGAGATTTTTTTTTACTCAAGTTAATAAAAAAATACGGTACTCATCGGTAATAGCAACAACACGTTTCCACTAAGTTTGAAAAATATTAGCAAGAGGAATCCATGAAATTTTTCCGTTATTAATTCAGTTTCTCCAACTTTAATGAGATAAATCATCGATCATTCTATACGTACTTCGGTTTGACGCCACCTATCGGTTATTGCTGGACTACTGGTTGGAAAAAAATGAATTGATTGTTCCAACATAACGAATTGTCAATTTGGAGTTAAATTTCATTTACAATACAGAGTATGTTGAATCAACAAAATCCTTCTGTTGGATCGACAAGTGTCGGTGCGCCCTCTACTGGATAACCACCGAGTTTGCTGATTTAACAATATTTTTGATCAAATCGACAAGAAATCGTGTATTGGATGTATTCATACGAATATATTGTTGGATCAACTAGATTTTTTTCTCAGTGCATGGATATCGTCATCGCGCAGCTAATCTTCAAAGTACTTCCTGAAAAATCAGTAACCGTCTCGTTCGAGAACTTGGAGTAATGACGCAGCGTTTTCGTAAGAAGAGCTAATATTTGCCTAGATTTGACGATAAGCCTTCCTGATAAAGCAATGATCAATCAACGTGTAATACGGCGAGGCGATGATTCACGCGTTGTTGGCACAAATCGTAATCAAGACTCGGGGAAAATGTAATTGATGCGCACATTATCATCTCAATCTGTGTTCCTAAGTTTCGAAAATTGAATCTCGCTCGTCGGAGATATTTAGACTCGGCTGATATTCGTTTTTCACAAGCACACGCAGCTACTCGGAGCGGAAAGTGTCTGTAATCGTGGACCTTCTCACATTGTACAAGGGGCGTTACACGTATTGAGGACTCCCGATCAATTTTCAAGGGCGCAGCCCTGTAAAAACTCAGCCATGATCTTGTTCGAGCCATTCTTTTTGGTCCGAGGAAATAAAAACTCACAGCGTCATTGGAAAGTATGACAAAGTTTATGATCGAATAGGTGTAAAAAATTGAACAAAAACTGAATATTGAAAAATAATGTCATGGTTTATTTATTGAAAAATATATTAACACCTGTTTTTACGATCAAAGCTCTTCCATTCGCAACTCTTACAAATCTGGTTAAATAGATATATATGCGCACGAAAATTAAGACGAACAGTAATATATCGACCCTCCCTATTCATAAGGACGTATCTCGGGAGTCAGAATAATAAGGACGTATCTTCCGGAATGCCGGAGCGCGGGAAAATAAGGACGTATCTCGCGTGAGCGCAAAATAAGGACGTATCTCGCGTGAGCGCAAAGTAAGGACGTATCTCGGACGAGCGCGAAATAATGTCGCAGCTCGTGGAGAATTGCAAAGTAAGAAAGTATCTCAGCCGTTTAAAATCAACTAATGAAGTTTACACGTGAAGATAAAATCCAGTCACGAGTCACTCAGTCGTGTTAATCTTCTAAAAACAGTAGGAGACCAATTCTGATCACTATAGTCGCCACTCGAGTACCTTACACGTTTCACTGCAAGTTTATTAATAACATCAATAATTAGCACTGTAGTACACTGTCCATATGACTCTGGTTCTGATTTAAGAAGTTGACGGTAGCGCTCGAGTCTGACAGCGGCTACTGCAGTGATCAACTGTGGAATGAGCCGCCGCGCGCCGCGGCCGGTGGCTCAATTCGTGGATAAGACTCGGGGTTCGATTCCCGGATTTCCCGGCATGCACCTCTGTAGGGCCAGTTTTATATGGAAACCAAAAATAAGAACACGCTCCGCCGTGAGCATCATGTGATTGTGGCTAGTCGGTTTCTTGAATGTAAACTACAAGCCAATAACGAGAGACGAAAAAGAATAAAAAAATACAGATGCTTCATATTTTGACTCGCCCCCATGATCGCTTTCATGTTTGCCGAGTTTTAATTCTATGCTTGAGATTTATTTGCAGTTATGATCGGTTATAATTTTCAATCAAATAAGAAATTCAATATTGAGTCGCAATTCTCCGCGAGCTGCGATATTATTTCGCGTTCGTCCGAGATACGTCCTTTCTTTGCGCTCACGCGAGATACGTCCTTACTTTGCGCTCGCACGAGATACGTCTTTATTATTCTGCCGCCTGAGATACGTCCTTATTTCGAGAATTTCCGAGATACGTCCTTATGAATAGGGAGGGTCGATATACCCTACAGCGAGTCTCGCCCCGAGCGCGAGCTCCGATTTTTCCCGGAGAAGAGAGAAAAAGCGGTAGGCACACTCCGGTCGTGTGTATTATTCATTACACTAGGAGTGGACAGTGACGGAGAGTTGAGCGAGCGTATAGATGACGTCCGATTTTTCCGGGGAGCCGCGGGGCGTTATGGTCGCGATGACTGATGACGATGGCCGGCCGATTTGTTCCCTCGTCTCTCCTTCGATTCCTCGGCAGCGCGCGCGCGAATTTCCGATTTTTCTTCCGCGTTTCGTGGCGTTTCCCGGCGGTGTTAGTCTGATCGACTTTTTTCCCCCTCCTCCTCCTCCTCGAGCCTATTTGTCTTCTTTATCGAGAAGACCGGGAAATAAGTGCACACGACGTCGCTCGCTCGAACAGCCATTTATTCCGTCGTAAATTATCATTATTTCGATAGCTGGAACTTTAACGCGCGATAATGTCGATGAGTGTGCAAGTTTGTAAAACGATAGTCGCGTAGCGCGCACGTCAAATCGCGTTGAAATTGAATTTTCCAAATTGAGCCACCGGAACGCGAGCGTCGGTGCGAGAAATATCGAAACACGGAAATCGCGTGTAATTTAAGAGAGGGAGAGAGAAATTCCGTCGTGGGGGGGGGGGGTGGGATTGTTCGCAATAATGAGATCCACTTGTGGCTGACAGAGATTGATGTTTTGTGACCGCGAAAACGATGGCGTGTACTTCAGAGGAGCCACCCCTCGAGCCCTTGATAGCTGGGTCAAAAGGCATAATCCATATTTCGGAGGGGGACAAAAGCCCACGCATGCGTGTGTCGTCGAGGTGTACCGGCTCGAGAGCTTTCTACGTCATTTGCAGTGCGTCGAACCCGGTTGACCGAGTATATTATCCCTCTCTCGTACAACCATTCTCTTTCTTATTCATGCATCATGGGTTTGGTACTTTTACAATGAAGATTTCGTTGTCACATTTTTGTCTGGAATAAATTGTATCTTTAATTACGTATAATTCGAATTTTTTTCCACATACATGATTCGTAATTTAAAAACGTATATTCTATAGGGTATTTTTTCGTCTTATTTTTTGTTTCGAAATAACTATCGAAATCAACTGTGGTACATAGAATTTCAATGGAAAAATTAAATTCCGATGCCATGAATAAATTCTGTGATTAACGGTTCAAGAATACAATATTCTGAACAATTCATACGTTTAGTTAAAGTTCAGCGAACTCTGATGCATACACACAATTTCCTGTTTACAAAAGCTCAATTTATAGGTGAATACATATTTCTTTTAAAAGAACCCACTTATTTAAATCAAACATGCAAATGTTGCTCAATTATTGAAAACACACAACAAATATATATATATATTCATTCGAAATTAATTCTATTTATTTATTTTGATTTTAACATTATTCCAATACAATTTAGAAATGCTTTGTGAATAAATATTTGTTCAAAATGATAACAATTTATTAATTCCGAATAAACAATGTTTTTATTCAAATAATCCACACATTAATAAATATATATTTATTGGAATCTAATAAATTTTTCTCTCAGTGTAACACAGTTATGTGGGTCCTAGGTATAACGTCAACTCAAATTAATTCATTTGCCTATTGAAATTGCGAAATCAAATGATGATACCATGACGATTCGATCTTTTTCTATCATATTTGTGGTAGAAACATTTTTTATAAAATAGGAAATATATGTTTTTTCACACAAAGACCATGGAACATTCAATTTCATCTTGACTTGACTACTGCCCTAATATATCGAAAAAGCATCGAGAATCGAGGGAGAGGGATCGTACCTACCATGCATCATATCCAATCTTTCTTATCTCAACTTGTTGGTTTCATTCATCAATTACGAGACAATTTTTCTCTAAATCCTTTGAAAAGACTAGTGATAATAACAGAGTTCCATCGAGTTTCCACCTAAGCATAAATGATTCCACGTGGTCGTGTAGTCGCAAGAACCAGACAACGCAAACATCCAAATCAAAACGAGAACAAAAGCACACGTCCCATCCTCCCGGCGAGTCTTGACCTCTGGCGTGTAGCAACAGCCAAAGAGTTTCATCATCGCCTGGGGCCCGAGTGATTCACCGACATCTTCCGCGAGCGAGCGAGCGTTACACACAAAAACCCCCGTCGTCGAAGAAACAACGGGGGGAAAAGACACGACGACGAGTAGCTCGTTTCGATGACGCGGTGCGGCGGCGGCGGGAGGGGAGGGACGGACGGAATCAATGGAGCGTCCGGTCCGACACGTACGCATCATGCGTACGCTGCCGAGGCCGGGCGTGCAAACGCGCGGCGATAACACCGCTGCGAGGTGAATGAATCGCCGTTTGTGAATGAATTTGTTATCGCCGCGCTCGAGGCTTTTTTGCCACGGCCATTTTCCTCGGCTCCGATCGATTGCCGCTTGGATTCTCGCTCGCGTGGATCATTAATTCCCGGTGTCATTCGAATTGCAACGGTGTAATGTGCACGACAAGTGTGTGGGGGGAGGGACACGAGTTGATAAGCCGAAAATTTCTAAACCAACTTGAGATCCGCCTGGGAAGTGTAAATGCGCGTAGGCCCGCGTGGAACGAGAATAAAATGTAATGTGATGAAATATGTGTGTATGTGTGTGAATGTGTGTGTGTGTGTTGAGTGGCGGTTAAACTGTGTCGAACTATAATGTCGAAATCACGACGCGACAGAAGAAAAAAAAACCTATGTTTATCTTGTTAACGACATCGCGTACGATATAAAAATAATATATGGTATTGTATTTCCTTGCTAGTGTAGCGAGTTACACAAATAATTAAGAGGTGAACAGGCTGATAAGAACTGCGGACGAGAAAATTCTAAAACACACTGCAGGAATTCTAATTTTATAGCGAGGGAGAGAAAGAGTGAAAAAATTCACGCACATACTGCGAGCTGTTCCGTTGAACTCTTGTAAATTCATGCTAATTCGTTGAAATGAAGAAGAAGAGAGAAAAGAAAGAGAGAGGGAGAGACTAGCCTCGCGGCCCTCGCGATCGATAATCAGACGCTTGTCACAACTGGTCGTCTCCCAGTATACACGCACTGCTGAGCTGACTACATTCAAGGCCCAACATCATGATAACGCGTGAGAAAAATAGCGCGAACGATAATAGAGGAACAAAGAGAGCCAAAAGCAAATGAGATTGCGTCGCTTCGTCGGTACTTGCTCAAACTTCATTGACGATTAATTGGGTTGTAGAGAGAAACGATTGATTCAGCTGATTGAATGTGACGAGATGTACGGCGTCGGAGAGTGGGAACGAGGCTCCCAGATAATCGGCTGTACTTTTTTTTTCTTTTTTTTTTGTCTTCGTCTGCTCCAGTTTGGAAGCGTTTCTTCTAACCAAGGTCGTTCATGAATGATTACGCCGAGAAAATTCAATCAAGCTGTAAGTTTACGAGGATAGTAACTGTTCGACTAGAATTTGTCAAAATTTCACCAACTTTTCAGTTAGATATTTACTATTTTCGTCAGTTATGCAATTTTTACTAATCAATAGTAGTTTTAACTTGTTTCAATTTAGAGGGTGTACGAAAATGTTCGTCTGTATGGTGGTCTTCTTTCAGGAGAAAACAAAAGAATCCTCCTTTCCTAGAACAAAAATTCAAGCGTGTATCAATGGTTCCTCTTTTATATCCATCGTAATCTGCACTGCTACAGATTCGGAGGTGAAAGTTAGCAAGTTAAGAGCACGAGTGCATGAGTAATTTAGCTTGTTAAATTCTAGTAACCACCAAAGTGGTGAACATATGACTGAACGCAACGGTCCATGTTTCTCTGATGAAAGCGGAAACGTATCTCGGTAAACGCAGCAAAACGGACTAGACGAAAAGCGTCTAGTCCGATAGGCACTGCTGTATTTATACGTATACCTGTAGCGTGGGGGTAAAATATTAGTTTTCATAATTACTTGAAAACTAAAATTTTGAAAAGTCGATTCTTGGTGGGGATTGCTCCAGAAATGTCTTGACGTAGTAGCTTGGAGCCCAAGAAACCTATAAATAATCTCAAGTTGCATACCTTTATCATATCCTATAGATTTGGATAAGATAAGGTAAGGTATGTATATGGGTGATTCTCTCTCGAGTGAGTGAAAAAAAAAATCTGAAACTAATATTAAACCAATATATGCAAGGAATTTGGTAAATATTAAGATTCACCTTTTACATACACACTAGGGGGTAGATGAATTTCCTATAATTTTACACATCAACAAGACTTTGTTAGTTCATTTCCTTGGGTATTATTCATGAATATTTACTCATGAGATCCACTTATATTGTGTAAACTGCACGGCTAAGGTTCAAATAGCTATCGACGGGTTGGTTCAAATTCCAACTACAAGTTATCTACTCAATAAATTGGCTAATATGAACTAATTCATATAAAAGTATGATCTTTAGATGCACTATTTCATAACAAACTCAAATATCTATAGTTTGTACATCTTTTTATGACATTACCAAAAAATATGACCGTCATTTTACAGCTAGATAACTAAGATAGTTTAACTATGTTTTTACATAGATATGAATAAATCATAAATTGTTTTCTTTTAAGACATGACCCAAAATAAAATGACCGTCATGTTATATGGATTTATTTTTCTGACGTCATATTTGTCTTATTTGTGTCACGTGACGTCATGTTTTGTCACAACATGACTAATTTCAAAAAGACATGACGGTCATTTCGCATCTCTGGACTCCGAGCTACCCTTCGCTTCGATCGAATCTCGAGAAAAATCAACGCACCGTCGATCCAACCGCGAGTGTTTTTTCGACACTAGAAGTGCCAACGTTCACCGGGTCGAACTCGCAAAAGTTCAATCGAACGTTCTTCCACCCCCCGCCCCCTATTTTCGAACCCACCGCGTCATAGAAGCGAGTGAATGGGAGCCGGCGCGCCGCGTAGTAAATGAGCAAAGCTGCGCGAGCGCTATAAATACACTGCGCTTCCGCCCGCGGCCTTCCGCAACGCGCGCGCGTGTGTTTGTGTGCGTATATCGACGTTCGAAAGCCGCAAGCCGCGATAAACTCTATATGTATCGGAGAGGCTTTCCCTCTTTACGCGCGACCCTTTGATCTCCCTCGTTAATGCGGCGGCAGCAGCAGCAGCAGCAGCCGATGATGCACGAATCAATCACGATCGTCATTGTACGCGTGTGTGTGTGTATGAGAGTGAATGAAGAGATCGTGTGATGTGCGGGACGCATCAGTGCTGAATCACTGGTTCTCGCGAAACCACCGGCCGACTGATTCATGTATACACGGATTTCGAGAATCCAAGAGTGGGTTTCAGCTTCCGCGGCGTTGTAGCGAGAGTCAATTGATTGATGTTGACGGATCTGATTCATACTCTTTTTTGTCCCAGTTCTCACGCCTCGAGTGTGTAAGTCTCGTGGTAAGATCTTTTGGCCCGAAACGACAGAGATAATCTTGTCGAGCTTCGAAACGACTCGCAAATTGTATACATTTGTTTTCACTCGAAGGTTGAAATGGATATGCTCGATTCGAATCAACGCATTTTATATTTGCTCGATCTCAGATAGCAATTCAAATCCAAAGAAGTACTTCGTCGGGTAGAAACTTAGTTGTCTACTTTCCCGATAGACTTCACGAAGTCGATGTGATATCTGCATCACTAATCGCTCGAAGCGAGGCAAGCTTCCGGTGGTGCCTTTCTTCACGGGGGCCGACGACTTCATTGTGAATTTGAAACAAATGAAGTTATTCGTATCCTTCCTTAAAAAAGTTACGTGAAGCCACGCCGATCCGGTGATTTGATTGGTTCAAACCTAACCACGTGACACGTGAGTGTATTACATATAGATAGAGAGTGCTGGAGAGAGAGAAACGTGGATCGCTGAGAACAGGGCTACCAGTCGAAGGAGGAATAGGTTAGGTTGAACAGTTTTTTCAACCAGCCGAGGATAATGAGTTCATAAAAGCCTATTTCCAAAATCTGAATGAAAAATGAATAGGTTTTGAAGATGAACATACCAAGATTGATTGAGTAGAAACGTAAAAAAAAGGTAATCATGATCAAATACATGGGAACAACAATCAAAATATGATTTTGAAAACGCGTGAACATAAACGCGCGTCCGACTGAATCTAGTATATGAATGGAATCCAATCGGAATGCGCCGAAGGGTGTGTGTCGTCGTGTAATCGGATCATTCAACATTCAACAAGATGTAGCCACCAGGTGCAGCAATTCGCGGAAGAGACATTACGCAAGCCCAGGGCAGGTTCAAGGCTGCACGCAGAAACAATATATACATATACGCAAACACAACGCAATATATACATATACGCAGAGCCATGCATATTGCATCTGACCGCAAGTATCTGCGGCGCGTCTCTCCCGCCCGCGAGATTGTCGCGCGAGCTCCCGTAATCAATCAGCGGGTCCGCGCAGGGAAATATCCCCCCCTGACGGGTCGTCGTTTGCCGAGAGGTGAGGTAATTAGATTTAGCGACGAATCCTCTCGGCCGACTACGCGTCCGGCAGTGTAAAGCTGAGCTGGGCTCTGGTCTCGAGGGCAAAGTTGTTTGGCAGCCGATGATGAACGAGCCCGAGACAACGGCCGAGGGGGAGGATGATCGATACGCGGCCGGGGAAAAATGCCGGGTAAAAATTACCTCGGCCGGTGTGGTAACGCAGTCGCGGACTGGCCAAACCGAGTTACTGCAACTTCTCGGGCAAGACGCTAGGAGTCGTGTGGAAATTCGCTGTATGGGTATCTGGAAGTTTGCTGTGGGATGCATTTTTCTATCCTTTTTTTTCCAACGATTCTAGCAAACCCGTTGATTTTTTGGGTATCGGTGGTTCGCGGCATTGATAACCAGCGAATCTTGGCAAAACGGTGGTTTTTATTTTACGGAAGTTATGTCATTGATTCGGGTTTCCCATACGCAGCACAGTTATGATGGAGAGGGTCAAAGCTACCCTAAGTGCCATCGAACCACCCCTTTGCAGCACAGAGTTGTTCTGAATTCACTGGTTATCAAGTACGATGCGAACTTCAGATACATGATTCGGTCAAATTGATTGAATAATTTAATTGAGTGGAATGAAACATTGAATCAACGCAAATTCACCCGAGTCATGCAAATTCGGCCATGTGCTTGTGTAACTAGTGAATGTGGGTCGAGTCCTTCGTACACAATAAGGATCGCCAACTAGGTTGAAATCGTACCGAACACGCGACGCAGACATGAAGATACATGTTCAAAATATCTCTCTCTCTCTCTCTCTCTCTCTCTCTCTCCCTATCTCTCTTTCTGTCTCGGAAAATGAAAATTTAAATAAGGTTTGGTGAGAATAACAGGAGCGTCAGTCCGTGACTAACACTGCAGGTATTCCAGTGGAAATCACACTAGGAAAATTTCTCTTGGTGTGTACGCCGTGATTCCGGCCGAGCGCGACTTTTCTCGCCTTGTCGATCCTATCCTTTGTATTCTCATAATTATAGCTCCGAGGAGGGGGTGGTTTATCGCTTGCCACCTGGTCGCATTCGACATCGCAAATGCTTGTTTCCGCGCTGCTACATACTTCGATTTGTCGTATAACTTCGGCAACAACTCACCAGCTCGTACCAACTTGGCTAATCGAAGCTACAACGACCTATTGTCTGAGCCTAGGCGTAACCCGAAGGAACTCGAAATTATCCATGTGCTCACAATTCCCCCAATATTGATCGAGACCATTCGACTATATTTGATAGGTGTCTCTTTCTTTTTGTTACAGGTGAGTCAAGGCGTGTGTACACAACTCTGCGTAAGTCGGAAACTCCCAATGGTCCTTTTCTTTCTCCCTCGAATCGAACAATTACTCGCGAATTAAAGCAACAGAAAGACAACGGGGACGAGGAAAAAAGCCAATGTCGACGGGGCCGGAGAGGCGATCCGATTGATCTTCGCCACTTCGGGCTAACGAGGCCGAACTGGCGCGTTGTGTTGGCTGTCACTTTCGTCAAGCAAATCAGTCCACGCGGTATATCCATTCATCGAACTGCAATTCGCGCGCGCGCGCGCAAGTGTCGGGACTTAATTTCCGAGGCGCCGTCACTCCGGCAAGGCCATAAATTCCTCGCGCGTTCCACCGATGAATCATGAATATAATATACACACATGCGAGCAGTGTCCGAGACGTATAGCTGTGCCATCGCGGAGACTTTAAACTTTCTAGAGCCGCCGTTGTCGCGACCGTCAAAACGACTGCGAATGTCGAATTGGTCCGAAAGCAGAATTGATGTTCAATCCTGGGAAAAAAATTTGTGTAAAAAAATAAAAATGCCTTAATCGTGGAAATGTGTATTCACAGGAGGCGTGTCGAATAACATCGGTGTATCTCGTCGATTTTTCAGATCGACACCAATTTTGCACACAGCATCAGCTGACATGAACACGAGGATTAAATGAGATGCAATGGAGTGAAGCTGATTGAAAAGAGTAGTCGCTTTAAGTATTATTGAAATGAATTTTTTCGGTTTCGGTGTAATAGATTACTACGATCGGAGAAACGATGTATCACTTAGTATTATGTAACCCATGTGTGGATTGCGCGACCTGCACTCCAAATCTGAGATAGTAAAAAAAAAATTGCATAACTGATAAAAATAGTATAAATATTCAACTAAAAATTAGCGAAAATTAACTTATTTTCAGTCACTATATGCAATATCTACTATTTCAATTTGAGATAGGCGTGTAAGGGAAAAAAGTTAATTTTTCAAATTAGGCGATGCCACTTAAAAACTTGCTCAAAAGTTTTCCAACAGTGCGTTGAAACACGATCCGCAGAGGATCGCGCGATCACGCATTACTCGTCCCGAATCCATTCAAAATCCGTATGATTTGCACACAACGAGAGACATTGGGGAGCGAGTCGAAAGCATGCAGGGATATATTATTCTCTCGGTATCTCACTACGATGAATGCTCGCGGACTCATCGGCACGAGAAATTCCACTCTATATATAGTAAACAGCCAATGGCTTTTCTGCGAATCCGCGAGCCGGGATGATTCACGTGCCACACGTACATATACATGTATGTGCGCGCACATAGTGCAGACGCGAGCGAAAAAATTGAGTCGAGAATATAGAGAGCGAGAGAGACCGGGAGATACGGCCGTTTGACGTAGGCGTCTCGTGTAATAATTCCCCCTTATCTGCCGCGTCTATCTCGCCGAGCTCGCTCTCGCACTACTGGATGCGCGATAGTGCGAGAGGCGATTTTTCGAAACGCATCGGACGGTCGGCCATGCGGCGCCTTCTCGAGGTCTCTCGCGTGGTTCACCAATTTTACCGATCGCAACGAATTGACGCGGGCACGGATGCGCGACTTCTATTGTATTTTATAGCCAGCGGATTTTTTTTTGTCGATTTGAAAGCGAGTCTTTCGCGTGAAACAATCGTTACAACTCGACACTCGACGACCAGAGTAAATTCTAACTCGAGCTGATCGTTACACGGAGAAAACTTCGAGCTGATGATTATAGGGAACACCGCGTTCTTGAAAAATTAAGGTTCCCTCGGTAAACTTGTATCCAAGCAACGCGAGCCTACTTTTTACTGGAGAGCGTTGATTGAATTTTATCGGTAGTTCCTCAATTTACACTGTTCTGCTCGCGGTGAACGAAATACACCTCGGCGGCCGATGCGAACTGTATCGACTAATCAGACACAAAACAGCTCAAAATGATTTATCGTTTAATCTAACGGTGGTTCAATGTATTCCAACACTCTTAGCAACTAGGAGACGTTGTCAACTTCAAGTAACCAATCATGACGAAACTTTAGTAGATACTTTTTGCGTACCTAAGCCGCATATGTAGGGGAGAGAGGGGCAGGTTGTCAGTGTGGGTAAGTTGGCAAACTCTAAATATCTCCTAATTCGTGCGATGTACGGAGATGGCGTTCAGGGCAATTTGTGTACATTACCACGATACATATTTGTCCTGAGTACCAGATGTCCAGCTCTGTTTGCAGAGGAATGAGGTGAGTTTAAAATATTTAGCTGATCGGAAAAAAAAAAAGATTGTTCAGAAAATTTCGTTTTTCTTCAAACCCATATTGGTATACAATAATTTTTAATAATGTGTCATATAGAGTTTGACCACCTCTATATTTTTGTAAAAAATTTTTTTTGAAAAGTCAAGTAGTTTTTGTTTTATATTATTTGTTGTCATGTTATTCAATGGGAGGTAAGTTGGCAGAGATTTGTGGAGGCATGTTGGCATACTGTGTAACATACTTTTTTTCAGAAATGGTCAGAAATCGCAAAAGAACAACGGCTCGAGCCACTACACATAAAGAAGTCATTCTAATTGCTATTAGAAAAGTTAAATATGAAGGGATGTCGGTACCAGAAGCATCTACGATGTACAACATTCCAGAACGTTCTTTATATCGATACTGTGCCAAAACTTCATACAGCGATTTAGACAGCGTTTATATTGTGTTTAATGGATTGAAATGTATTGAAAGATATGTGAAAAGATAATAAATATTGTTAAATTTCCCTGCTGCCAACTCGCCCCGTCTGATTGTCAACTTACCTCCGCTGGGGGGCACATTGTCGATATTTTTTCGGCCGAACATAAACGTTAATTTGGCAAAAAATAATTAATATTTTAAAGAAATAAAAATTGTTGTGTACTCGTGAGAGCGAGTACTTTCATATAATAAACTTCAATATTGGCTATATTTTGATTTTCTTGTGAAAAAAAAATTATTTTGTGAAAACTCTGCCTATCTGCCCCTCTCTCCCCTATCCAATCAGTCTAGCGTTTAGATTTCCCGGAGATATTCTGCCAATCAGTTTAGGTTTTGTGCAACAGGAAAGCATAGACATGGGTATACTGTAAACGAAAGAAATCAAATATTATTGATCGATTATCTCCGAAAAATCGAATCATGCTAGATTGAATGACTGTATACATGACTCATTGAGGTACCGAAAAATCATTTCGTCATGATTGTTCACCCGATCATGGCAACTTCTCCTACTAATTCGAATCCAATCGAATGTGATATGTTTGACAGTGTCTCATTATATCGATATTATCCCGCGATCACAGTGGAGAACCGTAAAAATTGAGTCGATCTACCCATAAATTTTATCAACGGGCCACCCGTGAAAAGTCGGGTAACGTCTCACGTTCACCGGGTGAGAAGCTTGTTTCTTCAGTCAACGCGGACCCTTAATTATCAACTCAAAGTTCAGTGTGTGAACTCGGGACGATTCGTCAGCCAGGGGGGTGCTTGCCCCGTCGCGCGATCCCGTCGTCGACTCATTGCCGTTCATACACACCCGATGCAGCTGCAGCGCGTAAACACGGCGGCAAAGCTCTCTCGGGAGGAGGGAGGGAGAGTTCAACTGCCGGGTTGCGAACTGCCGCGTCAAGTTCGTCCGGCCGAATAATTGGTAATTAATTCTAATTGATAATTCTGTCGCATCAGCCCCGTCTCACCGGGCGCGAAAGTAATTTCGAGGCGTGTTTGCGCTCCGCTCAAGTTCACCACTTCGGCCCCGGCTATCGCGCATTCTCCGATTTTTTTTCCCTTTCTCGCCCTCGCTCGATTTCTCTCGCGCGCTGTCTCGTTAAGCCGCCGCGTTGTTTAGCGGGGATCGATCGATCGGGGGGCTGTAGGAGCGCCGTCTGACCCGATCCGGCTATTTCTACTTTTACATACTATCGCCAAACGGATTCGGACCTTTTTTGTTTTGTTTTTTCTCATCGGGGGAAATGGACGATGGTGTTTGTAAACGATTCGATCCCCTGAATTATTAATCTGTGACTTCTGGAGCTTACTCGTTGACTTACCCAAAGAGGGATGAAAAGTGTCGTGCATTGTACTTTGATTTCTTCTGAATCGGATTTACTGCTCGAACAGGGTCATGCCAAAAAGGTAACGTGAACAATGACCCAGAACTTGCTCTCATAAAATCTGACAGTGGGAAACCAATGTATAGAGTGAATGTTTGAGTGGAACTGCAGTTAATTTTTCATGTAATGAAAGTGAAAATTCACATTGCATTTAGGGATTATTGTCTTCGCTTACAATACGCTAATCAAATGTGAAAATGACAGCTATCAAAACTCAGGGAACTAGGGTGAAAATTAACTTTGATCATATGAAAAATCTGCATTTGCTGTCAAACACTCGTCCACCTTCATACAGTGATTTTTAGCTTTCAAACACTGGTTTTTCACTGTAAGGTTCTAAGAAAGCAGCAGTCCCCGTCAGCTTCCGTCTCAATTTACGTCATTTCGTCAATGCGTCGAAAGTTAATTTGATAATTATTTTACGAATTATTGTGAATACTTTTTTCACCGGTTGAATCAATTATTCGTGTTAATATATGTGGCAACATATTGTTAAATTTTATATGTGATGTTACACTTTTGGTATAACACCCCCCCCCCCCCTATGAGCTTTCGTTCGATGTTCAGTCGATTGTTCACTTGTATTATCCTATCTTAAAAGGGAGATAGCGGAAAATATCGAACTGAAGGTCGTTGGCTAATCAAATTGATTCAACACATTTATTCGGCTTTTGATTGGTCGTCTCGAGAGCAACAGTGGCTGTTGAATGCATACAGTAAAGATTGCACCGTATCAAAGTGAAGTATTTCGCTGTGAATGGTTGAGTGCATTTTTGAACAGCTCGCATTGAAATTTCCACCGTAATAGCATCGAATATTCGCTTGAATTCCAACGAGATTTGACAATTCAAATTTTCACTATACAAGCTCTCGTTGAAATGCCTCACATTCATGTACATGCACATCGATTTTACAACAAGGAGAATTCAATGTATTACAGCCGAGATACATTTAAGATGAATTTTCTCAGGTCAACACAGCTCGTAGAATCATTGATCAATCTAAAGGAAGCCGGTGAGGTGGCTAGCGCCAAAAGTCGAGCTTGCGAATTTCTCCCCGCATATCGCAGACTCGGCGACAAAGCCGCCGCCGCCGCCGCCGCCAGACGCTCGCGTCGCTCTCGGCCGATTTAAATAGCCACCTCTTGGCGCTGCTGCGGCGTCGCCGATCTGAATTCCGCTTGGCCGTCGCGCCGCCGGGTCAAAGATTCGCTCTCGAGCCCACCCGGGGCCGCCGAGTTTCGCGGCTCGTGGGGCCCGCGACGACACGCAGGCCTTTTTTCTTGCTACGGATCGTTTTATCTGTGTTTGTTGGGCGCCTCGATGTGCGTCAGAGTAATTAAACGATGCGGCAATGACGCTACGCTCGTGAATTCATGAATAATAACCGGCCGACGAGCGTCGGGTCTTTTTATGATAATTCACCGACTTTCTCGCTGATAAAGCTCGGCTCGCTCCGATCTCCAATTCAAAAGTGCTTCTGCTGAGTGTGTCTCACGATTCATTAGCTCCCGTATCAATTCCTCCCCGCGGATATGACTTTGTAGCGTCGAATCTTGTGGCTTGACAATCCGTATGCAAAAATCTGATGACCACTGACGCTAGTTTGATCGATGTTTAACGTAATTGATTATTAATTCGTTGGTTTTCATAATATAACACGAAAAAAGAAATTTTAGACGATCGAGTTGAGTAAAACGATAGCGGAGAGATTACTCGGATTGGATATATCATGCTGACTGCGTTCGAGCGTGTGTATCGATAAAGCCGAGACTAATTATTTCAATTGGAGAAACACCAACGGCTAATGGGATAATGAGCGAATCGCTGCTACACAATCGCGCGCTCTTATGGAAACTGCGTGAAAGAAATTTCACCAACGCGATTTGACTCGCTCAACATTTGTCACACACCGCGACAAGTCGAATTCCCACGTTCGAAGCAACAAGTAATATAACCCAGAGAACGACACGTTGCGTTCGAACGTCCCTCCCACGAGAGGGTATTTGGCAACGGATTCTCGAGGAGACGATTTTCGGAATACACGCCCGGTTCGTATTTCCCGCGGCGCCCGGTAATTTTCCCTGATGGAAGCGCACGAAATCGCGCGCCAAAGCCCGAGTTCGCGGAGGTGGTAAAACGAGCCGTCGAGGAGGAAAGTCTACCGGGCGCGTGTATATATATACACGCAAGCACACGTACGAGGAATCGGGCGCGCGTGCAGCGCGATAACGAAAAAATGTGCAACGGTATGACGGGGAGCCGGACGGCCGTATGACGCTTCTTTGGTTCGCATGCGCGCGCCGCGTCGACGTCACCCGCGCTCTCGACCGACCGACTGCCCGGCTTTTTTTCCTTTCCTAACGATGACGCGCTCGACAGTTGGGTGAGGCAGGTACGGGAGCTGTTGGAACCTCCGCGAGGTAGAATCGCGAAATGCGGCGAGTTATATGGCTAGTCGATTCTATCGGATTTTCAGGTCGAATGCTTTAGGAATGAGAAAGTTGATTGATATATATTGGAACTGTTGTTGATATCACGGAGATGAGTAATTGTGTGGAAATTATTATTTTGTTCAGTGACGCAATAGGGTTGATTTTGAAACTTTTTAGAGTAAGATTTGTGAATAACTACAAATACAGCAGGGAAGATTACACTGAAGACGGTCATTTCTAGTATTCTTCTTCAAATGTTACAATTGGATGTGTTTCATAATAACCACCTGTCCTCGGCGTTACCGAACAAAGATTGTAATTTTTACACGACGATTTCTCTCCACGTAGACACGTTGAAATTTCAATACTTCTTAGATTCAATTCGATTATTAGGTTACGAACGTACTCTGAAACGATTGAAAAGTCAATATCCTTATTTTCGAAATTCAAGTTCGTCATTGAAAAAAATCGATCCACCATTGTAAAATATGGTGTTTCACCAGCGCTACATTTTGAATTTGAGAAAAGAGAAATGTAGAGTATTTATCAGTTTGATGAATAAAACCAGAGATTAGAAGTGAATGCTAGTTTATTGTAAATGCCATATTGAAAAGTACATATTAAAAGATCCGAGAGCAGAGCTCAGCGCAGTGCTTACGGTTGCAACTCATAAGTCTAAACATAAACTGCAGTCTAAATACTGACCTGCGGGGGTCGGAGTGTATCGCAGGGATGCAGGGCCCGGAAAGCTCACAGCTTGGGCCTGCGCGATTAGCCAGTTGGAGACGGAGGTAGAGGACAGTGGTCACTCTGTCTATAATAAGTGAATGATTGTAATCATCATTCAACGAGAGAAATATTAAATCGGCCTCCATTCGTCAGGGAAGCTGCCGTGGCGCGCGACTGAGAGAAACAGCGACGCGAGAGTTTCGCACGAGAGCCGATGGAACAGAGCAGACACACGCGAACGTTATACGCAAGGGAAGTGACGGGCCGATGGAGAGAAGCCGCCGACCCGCGCGCGAGGCGGTTCGAGTTTCGACCGCGGGAGACTTGGTCCGCGCCGCGGCCAGAGAACAAAATATGCCGAGCGAGCATTGGAACCTCCACGGGGGAGGCGAGGAGCCGTTATACACGGGGGAGCGTCTTTTTTTTCCACTCACCTGCAGCCGATTCACACACGCGCGAATCTACCGGCGGTGATTTTGTCTCGAGTCGTTGTCCCTCTGGTATAGGTGGGGCCGATTTCCCGAAAACGCTGTACACTCGTCGCGATGTTCGCTCTTTCGTCCGCGAGTTACGGAAGCCGCGCGCCGGTATATTCACGGTGCTGTAATGCCTGTAACCTCTTGCCCGCGCCCGCCCACATCCTCCTGTTCCACCTCGATTCGCTCGCGCTCACGTCGTTGGACTTTGATCGATATGCGCGATTTCCAAGCGAGTTTGCGGCCGTTGGAAGTATATACCAGCTGTACGCGTAGCCGCGTGTCTCTCGTTTTGATTGACACAACGGCGGGGACACGTGTACGTCCGCGTGAAAAGTGGAGATTCACTGTACGAGCTTCAGCGAGGAGCTACAGTGAAAATTCACAGTGTCGTCGGTGATTTTGTCTATCCGCGACCGATCGGCACTTGTTCACTGCAGCTTGAGGGGTTTGTCACTGTAGTACTATCCCAGACGGAGTGTACCGTACCTGTGGGTTCATACACGAATACTTCTTTTTATACTTGCTAATGTCAACCGAGAACTATCGGCTCAGATTCGGTACCATAGATGACGAGAGCAGCTTCAAATTTTGGAGGAAACAAAGGTTTCATCGAAGCTTTGAACCCAACCTCCCTGTGGACCGCCCGCACCGACCAACTGATCCCTCGCCTCATCTAACAAAGTGTCGAACCGTCGCGATTTACGTCGGCATTCCGATAATCCTTCGTCATTCGTCAATACACTCGTTTGCCCGTGCTGGCCAATTCGTAATTGGCGCGCGGCCGTCGCGCCCAAGCTGACAGGATACGGAGAGAGAGAGAGAGAGAGAACTATCGCGCGCGCGATATTACAGCGGGCGAGAGGGGATTCGCGCTATAGGAGGGGGCGGCCGATCGCGTACACACACACACATAGCCGCACGTCTCTCCGAGCCCGCTCTTTTCCCGCTCCTCCTCCCCCCCCCCGATAATGCAATTGTATACCAATGATATCCCCAGCTCTGTCGAGCGGTCGCTCCGACGTCCGTTGGGAAAAAACGAGGCTCGGATATACAAGTGATATATACACTCGTTGGCGCCTCCGCGAGTAAGTATAAGAACGTACATACACATACATGAGGGCGCGCGGCGCTCGGGGATTTTCGCGCTGCGTAGGTGGCAGCAGGGGCGCCTATACGTCGGAGGGGGCCGCCGCCGCCGCGGCCGCCTCGTCGTCGTATCTGCGCAGTTCGCCGCGGCTCTCACGTGTCCGCCGCGCAAAACAGGCCAGTGCGACGATATGTTGCTCCCGCGGTGCTTCGTCTCTCTCTCTCTCTCTCTCTCTCTCTAAAGTGCGTGAGCGCGTGTGTTTGTGTGCACCACCAAACACCACCAGAGTGGAATTTGACGACGGTGACGACGAGCGATTGCTCGGAGCCACGAGGAGGAGGAACAGACAAAAAAGAACGACGGCCTCTCCGCGCGCGCGCGGATAACGAAGCGCGAAAAACAAGGGGGAGACTCGTCGGCTGGACTTTGACCCGACACGTGCAGCCCGAGTGTGTGGATAAATGCCACCGCGCGAATCCAGCGGTTTAACCGCGCGGATGGAGCCGCCAGACTCGGACGTAATGCAGGTGAGACTTTTCAGGTCGAGCGAGTTTCGCTCTCGTTCTGTATCGATCGACGCGCGATGTTTTTGTTGTTTTGGAGCATGTGAACCATCGGGTGCTATATCTCGGTAAGACGCGTGAATCAACGCGGATACGGATAGCACTCGAGAGTCGTAGGGGGAAAAACTCGCGATACTCACATACCAAGGGGCAAATTCAGACACCCGACAGCTGATTTTCAGCTGTAACAATTGCCCGCGGGGTACGTCGTGTGTGTGCATATACGAGCGAATTATTCGATTAGCCCGAATAATGACGATTCGCCAGTCGTGGGGAAAAGAAATCCGCTTGTTTTGTTCCCCAGACGTGATAGTCTCGCGCGGATCGATCAAGCGGGGAGAACCACTCGCGCACGTCGATAAACCGTTCGTGACATTATGCTATCGCAAACTTCTCTCCCCCCTCTCTAAATTTAAAATAAGTAGTAATAGAAGCTTCTATTTATCAGTAGTAATTGCATGACTGTATATTCACTCGGAAATTGGTAAAATCAGTCGTGCAATTTTCACCAATTCTAAATTTAGAAAGAATCGAGTGATTTTGTTGTCGTTGACGTCCTGTCTCGCGCATAATATGAGAGACCGATTGGTAAATTTTCCCAGGCTCGATTGGGAACAATCGGCCGGTCTACTTTAGAGAGAGTATACTGCAATCAATGGCGCGAGAGATTGTATTGTCTCGGTCGATAATGTTGAAGTTCACGTGGGAGTTGATAGCGTATATAATGCTTGCATGTGGCACGCGCAGCTCTCCCTTTTATGCGAACTTTCCGCGTTTCGACAGTCCGCAATGTATATCGGCTCGCGGACCAACTTTGCCGCAACGGATATTAATGGAGTTGGGCAAAGTTCCCTGTACACAACGAGCGAAAACATTTGCGCGAGCCAACGGCCGCGACAGTTAGCTCGTTGCCGTTTGATTCGCGAAACGCGATACACGAAGAGTAATTTTCGAACGGTTGGAAAAAATGAGTCAACTGCTTTTCCTCGAGCCTTGCCGAAGAGACGATTGTTACGAGGAAAATCGAGGAACAATCGCTCGGTGCGTCAGCGCACCTCGAAATGAAAATTTATATCGATCGCGAGCGATGAAACGCGGTTCCGGGGAGCCGGAGGAAATGAAAATTGCGGGAGAGGGAGGCACGGGGTCGTTGGCCAAGCTGCAGTCGGAAGCGCCGCGGAATAAAGATTGACGCGGCGAGCCCCCGCGGAAAAAGCGAGGGAGTAAATTAACCGCGCGCGGCCAAGTCCACGTGTGTATATTGGAGGCGCCTCCTTATCGCTGGCTCTTTGTTTGATTTGCCGAGAGGTGCATCGTTGTGGTCTCTCTCGGATAGATCTCGGGGATCGCGCTAATTGCCGTACGTGACACGCTCGTTGCGTTGTTCTCTAGGGAGAAATATTTCACCCGAGAGTAGATTCTGGATTGCTCGAGGTTGGTAAGACGTATGGATATCCAGAATAATATTGATTTATTCATATAACTGATTCTATCAGCCTTTCCAGAGTAATGCATTTCTAGTTGATTCTCATAATCAAACTAGCTTGCACAAGTGTCTCGTACACTTGTTATCAAGACCAAGTCAAGATTTAAAAAATATTTATATCTTCTTTGAAAATATGTGTAATGAACCTTTTGTTAGTTATGAATTGTATGTATTTATGCTGATTAATAGGAAAATGTTATGATTAGCAAATTAGCAAAGTAGTTAGTATATTTTTAGGGCAATATACTTAATACTGAATCAATAGATACGTTTCGTCCAAGATCCACCTGATAGGACTCATCAGTAAGGTTTTCAGGTGGATCCAACCTTATACGCTTAAGCCGTGTTCTACTAATAAGTTATAATAAGCAATAATAATGTAAAATAAAGTTATAATAAGAATATTAATGTAGGAACAAAGGAAATTTGTTAATATAATACAACTTAATAATAACTACTTAAATTGTAAAAAAGCGTTGAAGCCAAGCCAGTGCGCATTCGACAGATGAATCGATGAGAATTGCACTAAAACAAAACCCTCATAGCACTAATATCACAGAGTAACAAATGCGCATCGGCAGAACACGCCTGTGAAGACAGGCGTTATCGGGCAGTCTCGTCGAAAATCGTGATGGAAGTTAGCTTCAAAAATAGATAGCCTTCAATCTAGCTGACGGTATGATTTTCATCACAGCCAGGACCCTCGAAACTGTCCCCTCCGAATGCTGAATAAGATTTTTACCGACTCTTCCTTGGAAATTTCCTTACTTCGACAAAATGCTTAGCCGTAGGATGACAACCCCTTCCCAAGAAGACGTATCTCAAGATATTTGAAAAAAAAAAAAAGAAAAGAAAGTCATTACTCATCCGGCCTGAGAACTAGAGACGATCGGCCGACACGTAACGCGTGTGTATCGATTCGGTCCGTGTAACAGCTCCTTCGTAATCATCGTCCGAGCGGAAAAAGCTTCGTCCGCCCGTGATCCAGCTTCTAATCCGGTACCTCGTCGCGCTGTCCAGCGAATTACTCGCGGGGGGAGTGAATCGGTGCGGTTACTTGGTCAACGTCGCGCGCGCGCGCGCGAGTACATTACCGGGAAAAGGAGCGAGGCTCCTAATCAGAGACGGCCTCCCGTCGGGATTGCGTTAATTCGTGCCCGGATTGCCAAAGCCCCGTGTACCGGCATCGTCCACCCGTGATTTGCTCGTTACACTCGCGCGCGCGTGTGTGTGTGGCTCTCGGGGCTTTCTTTGTATTCAGCCGGCGCTCGCCGCGTAATTTCTCCCCTCCGTAGAACGTGAACGGGATAATTCGTCTCTCTGCTCGAGACCGTGTGTGCCTTTGGGTCTTTACTCGTTGGTATATACGCGCGCATGACGTATCGGCCCGCCACTCGCGGAATTCGAAAGACCCGGACGCCGGACTCCTTCCAAGCCGCAGCGTGTGTGCCTTTCGCTGAGGATTTCACCGCGAGGTCGTCTTTCGTCGCGTGTGGTATCCGATGCTTGGTCGGCCCCGAATCCGGCGAAAATTCTATCGACGAACGTGTATTGCTCGCGTCCGAAATAGCCTACACTCTGAATCTGAAATAGTATAAAACTATTATTTAACAGTAGGATATACTCAACTGATAAAAATTGTAGTTATTGACTAAAAAAATAGTAAACTACCACTGAATTACTAAAGTTTTAGTAAAATATTATTTTTTTTCAGTAACTATCTTCTATTTTTAGCAGTTGTGCACTTCGATTTGTGCCTTTTGCTCGTTCGAGTTCGTTGATCAAATCAAAATCAAGTGATTCGGATAGGCTTCACCGCAAGAACGGTAGATGGTCCTCACGAGAAAGAGAAATGCGTTATTATATCCAAATTTTAAATAGTCGAAAGCCTACACTCTGAGATCTAACAAAAACGTATATCATTCATTCAAAAACGTGTATTATTCATCAGTAGAAATTGCATGACTGATGAAGATAATGAATATTCAAATGAAAAATTGATAAAATTTTACTGATTTTTTTATTCCTATTTGATTATTTACTATTTTGATCAGTTATGCAATTTCTACTATTTCAATCTGAGAGATAAGTTTTCATTAGATGAATAACAGCAATTTTGGTTCTACCAATGAAATAGTTCAATTTTACTGAAAAGTTAACCAAAACTACTATTTCCCCTATCAAATCGTCCACAATTACTCAGTTAAAAGCCACTATTCGACAGTAAATATTGAATCAGCCATGTAATTCTCACTAACTAACGGTAAATCTTCACCGCTCAACCAATCTCGAAATTTGTAGACTAATCTTCCGGTTGAAACATCGCACAGTCGACGTCTCGCCCCGAGACCCAAACACTCGTATCCTCACTAAATCCACAAAGACAGTTTTTCTCTCGGGCTGTCATCAACTCAGCAGGAAAACTCCCGGGCGTCGTGTTTTCACACAGCACGAGCGTGTATACGCGGGTCTCGCGGGTGGCAATCAAGGGTTGGCGCGCGCGCGCAAGTCGGGGGAGGCGAGCGTTCGAGCTTTAATTATAAATCCATTAACCCGACGCGTACACACGCCCGTCAAATGAGGCGCGCTCGCGCGTGTACAAGCTGCCGAAACTTACTGCAGCCGTCGCGTTGTATAGCCCGTAGACGGGAGCTTCCGTATCCTCGGCGTGTTGCGTGCAACGACGACCCACGGCGCAGATAAAGAAACGGCCAGAACAAACTTGCGCCGCGTCGACCGAAATACGGGGTGCGGGAGAGTGTCGAAATTACACGACCCGCCGCTCGAGGTGTATACTTTTCGTCGGTGCATGTGTTTGTGTGTATAATCCGAGGGCGAGGGTGTTTTGTGCCATGTGAAAATCGACCAATTAACGAGTCGCTCGGAGGGATGAGAGTACAGCGCGGGTGTCGCACACTCGGAAAAAAATATTTTTAACCCTACTATATTTTTAATATATTATATGAAGGAAAAATGCGACTACCATACGTGTATGGCAAATTTTACTATTCAAAAGTTTGTGGATTTATGATGCCAATAACTACTCTCTTAAATCCTTACAGTGAAAAACCACTGCGTTGCGGTGAAAAATCACTGTAAGAAGGTGGATGACATTTTCACTAGAATTGAAGTGAATTTTCACTTTAGTTCCATTAGATTTGATAGAAAACATTTTTACATAAAACTCATATTTTTATGTATGGAGTGAAGTGGAGTTTCACTCAACTTACTGTGAATTTTATGTAAAAATGTTGTCTATCAAAACTCATGGAACTAAAGTGAAAATTCACTTTCTACACAAGATATTCACTGTAATCCAGTGAATTTTTTTTCACCTTCTTACGGTGATTTTTCACTGCAATGCAGTGGTTTTTCACTTTAATAATTTGAGAGAGTAGTGAAATCTTACGAAAATACAATTACAGACATTATATTTTGTATAGTGATATCATGCACTGAATTTCACAATATAAATGGATAATGAAATTCCTTATAATATAGCGAGTCTCAGATATAAATATAGTATGATTTACTATATTTTTCTTTCCCATACGGTATAGTAGGATTCCCAAACCAAATTTCTCTCAGTGCATGCTGCCATACTGCTATGCCCTCGAGCGACGACCTGTTGTGCGCGAATCGGCGCTTGTTTATCCCTTCGACTCGACGAATCGTGCAATTGCACCGAGCACAAATTGCTCATATACCTATCCCGTGGCTCTTCGACCAAAATTAGGATACACGTTGCACTCGTCTCGTGCAACACGCGCGGAAACGATCGAAAGTCGGCGCGTGAATCACCACGGACAATTAGCGCGGATGACCCAGTGGAAAAAGTGCGGGCCAGCAGCGGCAGCTGGCCGAGTGTCGTCTTTCCTCTGCCCTACGATGTGTATGTGTGTGTGTGTTTACGCGCACATGCCCCCGAAATTCGTTCCCGCTCGTCGGCCGAAAACTTGTATTTTTCGTTGATCCCCCGCTCGCCTGCCACATGTCACGTCGCGCCGGGGTATTGGGTTATGGGCACCCCCGGTCACTGCCACCGCCTCCTCCCACCGCGCTCTACATTGTTCGCGCGTCAGTTCTCGCCCCCGTTGTTTGCTCGTTGTTCAACTCCTCATATGTACACACACCCACACTTTTCTTGATGAATTTCGGCCTTTGGAATTTTCACGAATGTAACGGATTGTTTGACAGTGTACCACTGTGTTGGCAGCAACGGTGATTGAATACAAGTATTTAGTAAACGCAAATTTTTTCAAACATTTTTATTTAGATTTCATGTGTTTTAAATAAAAGTATTTCGAATTACACATATCTTATTTTATCGTACTTGTGATAGAAGGCATTCAATACACGTATTTGAAATACGTCGAACAAATACATATATATTTGGTATCATGTATTCGGTGAATTGATTACTGAGTTTGCCCATTTCTTTGTGTGAGCCCATTTGTCTTCAAACCGTGACTGCTTCACGAGGGTGAGAGCTTGATTTTTACTCTGTGTTGCAGCCGAACTTTGAATATTCTGAATGGCTCTTTGCGTACACACACACTGTTAGAAATATGATCGTTGAATTTAATGTACGTGCACAGGAAGCACTTGTTCCACAATGGTACATTAATTTTATGTAATGAGAAATCTGGAATTCAAGGAAAGATATATTAATTTTCAATTTCCTCCAGAGTCTTTTAGTTGTAGTCTCAATTAGTTTTGCATCGTACAGTGTATCTATACAAAAAGTTATATAGATATAGGTATACTGTACATGATATAAATCAGATATTACTGATCGAATAACTTGAAGGACTGAATAGCTGTATATATGGCTTATTGAGGTAACCAAAAAACATTTCGGAAAGTTTCATCATTATTGATCACCCGAAGTTGACAACGTCTCGCCCAGTTAGAACAGTTAAATAAGAAGAGCACGTGAAAACAGTGGTTATTGCAGAATGACAAGGGTGAAGCGAGGGAAAATTTTCTTTCAATACTATACCAATATAAGCCGAGCGCCACTAGTCCCCAGAAAGCACCGGAAATACCAAATATCAGACAGAGGGTCGCATTGGCTTCAGGGGCACTCTGGCTGCACTCACCTTACTTATTAGCTCAATGACGTTCATCGTGTGGTCATTAGTGTTTACCTGCACTTGAGAAGGATGGCAGTATCTAGCCACCGAAACGTTGTCTGTCCAAAACCAACACTACTAATGACAACTCATTAAATATCGTCAAGTAATTGTTACTTTGAAAACCTAAACGAGTATGAAAGTATAGATTAAATTTAATTTATAAAATATATAAGTTTCGAGGCATCTATGAACAATAACGTCAATTTATATCGATCGACTTTTGAATCATTCAAGTTTATGGCGTAAAGTGCAAGCACAAAATATCGCTAAATCACGCATTAGTGAAATTTTACTAATTTTTCATTATTTGTTATCTGTCGCGCAACTTTTACTAATAAATGGTAGTTTTTTAGTATTCTACAATTAGGTATACAAGAGGTGACGAGCAGCGTATAGGAACAATGGCCGGGCGACGCGAGGTAATACGCAACGTCTGCGTCGGGTGCCTTATACTCGGGGGCCATGCGCCTAATTGATTTTGATCGGAGGGGCTTTCGTTGCGTCTTGCTGCCCTTTGTGCCCGAGATCGACCTCGTGTGTTTCCCCGGCAGTATCCTCGTTACGGCTGAAAAGTTACGCGCGACGACGCACTTTGTCCCGAACGAACGAACTCGCGTGTGTCGGGCGGTTTTTTTTTTCCATCGATCCGCGGACGTTTCTTCGACTTTGCACCGTCCACTCGTTAGTTATCCGGGGCATCTGCCCGAGGGGGGAAATTTATGCGCGGCTGGTATCTCGCAACAAGCGCAATTTTTTCCTTCTTCTCCCCCTTGCGTACCGAGCTCCGGTCAAGTGCCCGTCACGGCTGCTTGCCGTACGAAATCGCTCGAATTAGCGCCGCGCCGTCGACGCTCTAATATCGCCCGTCGTGTGCGCGAGATATCCATGTAGCTCCTGCTGCCTCGAAATACAGCTCGCAGCGGAAAACCAGCGCGCGAAAGTGAAAAATCACCGTTTGGAGGTGGAGCAGTGATTGAGCGGAACTGCGGTTGATTTTTACACGCGTTATCAAAGTGCGCTCTGAATTTAACATAGTGAAAAAACACTATTTGATGCTAACAATTATACGATTAATAAAAATGGATGATATTTACTAGAAAATACTAAATTTCTAATAGAAAAATAATCAACTCTTATTACTTTGCTGAAATACAAGTGAAATTGACAATTTTCCAAGTGAATATCTACTATTTTTATTAATTGTACATTATGTACTATTAAATAGTAGTTTTTTATTATTTCAAATTTAGAGTGTGAATTTTCTCTTTAGTTCTATGAGTCTTGACAGCTAACATTTTCACATCAAATTTTCAGTAAGTCCGATGAAAGTTCACTACTCTCTTAAATCCTCACTGCAGTGCTTTGCAGTGAAAAATATCACTGTAAAAAGGTGGATGAAAAATTCACTGCATCGCAGTGAATGTCATATGTAACAAAAGTGAATTTTTATTTCATTTCCATGAGTTTTGATAGCAAACGTTTTTACATGAAATTTGCAGTAACTGAAGTTAAAATTCACTTCACAACTTGCTCACTGCAAATAGTGATGTGAAAATGTGTTGCTATCAAAACTCGTGGAACTAAAGTGAAATTTTACTTTTGTTACATAAGAAATTCACTGCAATTCAGTGGATTTTTCATCCACCTTCTTACAGTGATTTTCCGCTATAAGGATTCAAGAGAATATGCATCCAGGAAATATTGGATTCCTGCAAAATACACGAATTGAATGTAAAAATGATCACTGACAAAACTCATCGATTGAATAATCAACCGCAGTTGCGCTCAATCGCTCGTCCACCTTCATCCGATGTTTTTTCCCTTTCACGCACTGGCTTTTCACCGCGAGCTGATCCAAGCGAGCCCAACCTGCATACTCCCCCCCCCCCCGTAAACATCCGGCCCGCGTCCGCGGAGTTTTCCGCTCGCCTATATATATGTATGTATCGCGAGAGTTTTCACGCTCCCTTGAGCCGCGTGCATATTACCCCCGCCTTCTTCCCGGGTCGCCGCGGACGGGGTATTTTTTTTTTTTTTTCTTCAAAAAACGACCGCGTTCGCGTGTTGCCGATCCCGTTGGCGCTTGTATATATCCGCCGCGCGATACATGCCGAGTTTTGTCGGGTAAGAGCTTGGGAAAAAGGGGAAAAGCCCGGTCTCGCGTGTGTTGCGTGTGTATATATCCCCCTTACTCCACGGGTATTTTCTTCGACTGTATATACACGCGCGGTTTCCGGGGTATAATCCAAGACTCGTGCCCGATACAAACTTCGTGGGTGGCATTTTACGAGAAGCTCTCTCTCTCTTTCTCTTTCTCTCCTCTGTCTATTCGTAGACTGGCTGCACGCTGCAGGATCGAATTAAACGCGAATTAAGCCGCGATTCCCCCGGCGTCCGAGAAAGAGCCTTGTTCGGCAAAAATAACGCCCTGCCGCGGGAGAGAGAGAGAAATTGAGTTATTTGGCGGACCGCGGGAGGAGTGCATTCTCGAACTAATCACGGACGGGTTTTCTCTTTCTCTCGTCGAGTTTGGAAATGTTACGGGTCGCGCTCTCGTGCTGTAGACGATTTTTTTCCAGTCGTTTTAATTGCCAGTGACGAACTGGATTGGTTCTTCATTCATTCGAATAGAGATCGAATCGATGCAAGTAGTTTTTCAGCCGTTGCGGATCCCTGGAGTCCATTTTAAATTTTTCACGCAACCAATAAAAAATTCAACAGTGTTAACAAATCGTCAAATTATTGTCGAATGTGAAAAAATTGTAATGGCTCTAGATCTGAGTATGGAAATAAAGGAAATAATATACCCAAAGCGTTAATTTGGTCCGCAGACTTCCCTATGTAAAGTCTGGCATTGAACTGTGCCTGACAGTGAGTAACTTGAATGACAGACTCTCTTGCCATACTTTTTTTCCGACGGCGTAATTCGATAATATCCCTTTCGTATCTACCAGTAAATACTTGCAAGGTGCAGGCAAATATATACAGTAGACTGTACAAGCATAGGATAAATGACGATCCACGTGCGACATTTGCGGGAGATCGAGACGTTGGATAAATGCACACATTACCTATATCGGAGCACCCGAGAACAACTATGTCTCGCGAAATGAATTGTCAGTCGCGAAACACTTGTTGGCATTTTTTCGCCGATCAATTGCGTCTCCAACGCACACCTTCCAATTCAGTTGCGGTCAACGTGGCATGAATTCACATATTTCATCCAGATGCCATTTCCACTCATCCCCCGTTTCATACGAGAAAAAGGTGACGCGAACATCGAGAGGCAAGTCGAACGAAGCACAGTCGAAGGAGGAATATGTCACCGGTGTCGGTTGGGTTTTTTTCCTTTCATTTTCACAAAAACTGCGTATCAATGGCGGATCAGGTCCGCGCGGCGGCGTCCTCCATATTTGGTGCAACGGTTAGCTCGAGACTAAATGCTTCCGACGGTGGGAATTGACATAGCTCGTACGCGTGCAACTCGACACGATTCTTCCGCACCTTAATTTTCTCATTTTCAAACTTCGCCTATTTTCGTAGATCACACGCGAGCAGTTTGAAAACGAATCACATGTCGAGTTGAACAGCCATCGAGACTGACGTGCGTTTTAAGGGGGAAAAAATCCTATCTATTCTGAACTTCAATACCGATATTTTCGCCGCGAGCTTTTCCCTCCAAGTCCGGCCGATACGTGTTTCGCGCCGCTGTCCAATAATCGTATACAGGCTCGCACATACAAATCGACAGATGCCCCCTCGGTCGAATCGGCGAAACAACTTTCGAATCGTTGGGGGGGGGGGGACGGATATCGTTGGTCCGGTCCCGGGCGGAGGAGCTCGTAAATCGCCCCCCACCCCCGTCCCCGTCCCAAACAAAGCGTACAGCCAAACTCGCACATTTCCTCGGCGAGATTGGATTAGCACAGCACACGCGGATGGCAAAAAAGTCTCAGGTGCTGCGGCGGCGGCGAGATATATATGCCTCGGAGCGAGCCGGCCAATGTAGTGTGTGCAGCGGCGGCGGTCCTTTAACGAGGTTAGGTTATGGCGCCCTTGATTTGCGCGCGAAATTGCCCGGCAAAATCAAATTTGATTTTCGGAGGGGAGGAGGCGGCAGGAGGCCCCCGGGGCGTGTCTGGACAATCGACGCTCCAAGTGGCCGTGAGCCCTCGGCTCTTGCAATTTTCGCCCCCGTGATTACTTCACTTGCGGCTTGCTGAGCACACGAGTGACTCGAATTCCCCCCCCCCCGTCCCGTGAGTTTCGTGCGCTCGATTCGAGGGCTCGACGATCGCGATGAATACGCGCGCCGCTGATGATGTATCCCGTTCGCTAAGAGTGTGTGTGTCTGCTTTGCCAAAACCCGAAACTTCGTGTCTATACCGAGTGTCTTGGTCGGTCTTCGGCGAGCGAATCCAATGGTTGGAATGATTTTCGTTACCGATCGTTTGCGCGTTTGCGATTGCATTATTGTGAAAGATGAGATATTTGGGGGAGAAAAGAACAAACTAGGGATATTTTTTGGGAGATGTGGTTTCTGGGCTCGGCTAACGACTTTCCAAAGGGATCTAATCAATTGTGTGGAATTTCGGTCTATAAAGATAGTTAGACCCTGGAACAAGCGAAGATTTCTTCCCAGCTGCTAGACAGACTTCTCTAGGATTGAGGAAAGAGTCTTATTGATCCTCTGGAGGAGATCTTGTTATATACTCTCTGAATCTAAAATAGTAATCAAACTCCTCTTTACAAATACTCTACTACAAATTGTACCGTAAAGCAAAATAGTAGATATATACTAGAAAAATAGTAAACATTTTTTAAAAAAAAACTTAAACTTTCCCTAATTTAATGAAATATTAGTAAAATTTTACTATTTCTTCTTAATAAATATATACTATTTTCGTTGAATGTGCAAGTTGCACTATTAAATGGTAGTTTTTTAGTACTTTAGATTTAGAGAGTCTGATTGTCAATCTAATTTTTTATCTTGAACCGTGGTTCAATTTTGTCTGAAATTTTGTTCTGAAAATTTATGAGATTCAAACATTTTCATTCATATTGTAAAGAAACTGATGACGTAATAAGTATTTTTCCGGGCGATGGTCGAATGCTTATTACGTGGTACGAGTGAAATTTGTCGAAAGGTTAATTTTCATTCAAACAATTATAACACTTTTCTTCCGAATCGCGCCTTTCAATCGAATAGAAACTCCATTGGCTGACAGTAGGAATCCGATGGAACCAAGCGAATTCACCGACAGTGGCTTCTCCACTGTCCCCGACAGAAAATCCGATACCGGAAACCAAATCAATCGGTATTTCCGATCGAAACAATCAGACTCCAATTCTATCAAATATCAAACTTTTCCAGTTTGTATGAGCCATATTCGGATGCGCGTAATCCATCCGACGGAATCGGAGCGACCCGGACCTCCAACTCGTCGCAATCGTTCCAAATCGATCGGGAGATTCCTCACCTCCGACCTTGACAGGCCGCCGATGTGCTCGATCTTAGCGACGAAAATTCCAAGCTCCCAATATCCCAAACTCGTTCCTCTCGCTCCCTGTACTCTCCCATATAAATTCGCCCGTTATCTCGATCGTCCCGGCTTCAATGTCTATTCGCGGCCGATCAAAAAAGAAAAAAAACTGGGCAATCGCGCGAGTGTACACAAGACAGCGGCGGCCAACGAGAGGCACGCGCGCGCGCCCGCTCATACACAAATATAAATTCGGATCGATCGGCATCGCATTGTGACGTCTAAGAGCGCGCGCGCGCGATTCCGCGGCCGCGGCTAGTGAACGTCGCCGGCGCTATCTTCCCACGCGCGCCGACGTCCAGCTTGATATTATGTATCTGTTTCATTTGATACGCAGAATGCAGCAGCCGAAAACGCGTGTGAGAACCGACGATTGTACGTGTGTATAAATATATATATATATATATATATATATATATATATATATATATATATATATATATATATATATATATATATATATATATATATATATATATATATTGTGTGTGTGTGTGTGTATATATCTATATATATATTTATGTACGAGCGTCGGTAAGAAAAGAGCGCGAGCAGAAGAAAGGGAGAGAGAGAGGAGAGAGAGAGAGAGAGAGAGCAGGTCCAAGTTTATAAGGGTTCCTGGAAGGCCAGCGACCTCCCTTGGGCTTCTTTCATCTGGACCGCTGCTTCTGCCCCCCCTCCTCTCTCTCTCGCCGAGGCTGCTGCCCCTCCTGAGTTCCCCTTCCTCTCTCCTCGGTCTCGTTTTCTACATTCTTTCTCCCCTCTCTCTTTCTCTCGTTCGCTGGCCCCTGCTTCGTCTCTCTCTCTTAGCTCCGCGACGACGACGACGACGTCGACGACGAGCGAGAGGGCAAAAAAGTACTGCTATGCTCGCGCGGCCCCCAGAGAGACCCCGAGTGTTTTTGATTCATTCCGCATTGAGCTGGAGCCCGCGGCGCAACGCGCCCGGACAGATACGACACTTTTGCATTCGCCCGACTTCCGCTCCTCTTTTCCCCCGGATTCCAATGCGACTATAGCGTTTCTCGTGTCTTCCGGTTTTCTCTCGACATCCCGAATAACACCCAAGCCACGGATATTGTATTAACACGATTTTTTCATTTTCTTGTGTTGCAGGTGAGTCTCCACGATGAAACGAAGCGGAATGGTTCGTATATATATGTAAACACTCGGGAAATTCTCGATGGCGTGATGAATTTTTCCGGCCCGTCGAAATATAACCGGGGCGATAAAAGCTCTCGGCGTCCCTGACACGCGCTCGCGCCGCCAACTGCGTAGTTATGCGCCAAGGATAAGCAGTCGGCCTCTGGCCTGGCCCTCGCGTGTGGTCTCGCCCGCCCGCCCGCCCGTGTGTATAATACACACGAAGACGATCCACGAGTGCAGTCTCGTGCGCCTCGGAGATATTCGGGATGTCGGAGCTTGAAACGACCAAGCTCGAGCTGCCGCAGATACACAACTCGCGGCGTTGTTCGCCAAAGTAATAACTCGGCTATCACCGCAGATATATCCCCCGCGCGGGCGCGACTGTAAACACGGCTTTTTACCCCCTGTAATCGCGCGCGCAAGCTCCTCGCGCGTCTCGTGGGACAAGCGATTGGAGAAGCCGTTGCCGCGCGAGGAAAGCCCATCAAGCTCGTCGCGCGCGCGCGCGAGACGCCCGGAGAGAAATTCGTGGAACGCTCGGTGAATTTTCCCGGCCAAAGTGGAACGTGGGAAAGGAGCCGGGCGGCTATAGCTAATCGGTACGCGAGCTCTTTGGGAAAGGCTCGCGCGTGTGTGTACAATCGCGTGGGCTTTTTTTTTCCAACCCCGCGCAGTGCGTTACGCTGGCCCGCGAGTACGTGCTAATAGAGTGCGGAGTGCGCCGCGCGGGAAGAAGCCGCGGAAGGTGCGCGCATTTCCCACGCGGCTGACTCTCCCCCCGCTCTCCGGGGCCAGCTCGAGTATATATCAATCCCGTATAGCCGGCTGAGGAATTCCCCCCCGCGTATCAGTGCGTCTTATCGGCGGAGGGAGGACGACGGCCCGGTGTGTGTGTGTGTGTGTCCCCCCTCGCTCGCTCGGGCCAGCGGACCGCCCGAGAGATGCTGCGCTCCCTTCTCCGCTGCCGAGCAAGAGAGAGAGAGAGAGATAAAGACGCGACGAGATGGTGGGAAGTGAGGACTCTCTCCTCTCTCACCACTTTCTTTGCTCCGCCGCGGGCGAGCCAACACACGGGTACGCGACCCGCGCCCGTGTGAGTACACACACACACACGTTGCTCCAGCTTCCTTCCTTCCTTCCTCCCGAGTGTCTCCCCCCGCCGCCTCGATCTCGTTCGTATCTCTCGAGGGGACCGGAAAATCTCGCGCTCTTTTTTTCTTATTTTCTATCGATATACGTCCGTGAAAATCGCGCGCGGCCCACTGTTATTGCTTGTTCAATTTTTTTTTCCGTTCGCTCCACTCGCGACCCCCCAACCCCCCGTTGCTGTTCTCCCGAGTCGTTCGCTCGCGGTATGAATGAGTCACGCTTACGCTGCTCAGATATTAATATGGAAACAAGACGAATCGTGCTTGGCTCAAGGCCCGCGAGATTCCTTAGGTGTTCGGACATTATATTGCCAAATGCCACCGGATTGTCCCCCGCGGTGTTGTCGCGGACCGGCCCCTCGCGGTCTACTCTCGAAGCTACGCGTTCATACAATCTCGCGCGCGCTTGGGGCACAAGTGTTTCGGAAAAGCGATTTCACGCTCGCCCGTTCGACCGCTGAGTACAAAAAAGAAAAAGACAAAAATCACCGGCGACATTCCGTCGCGCGTCGGAAGCTCTCGTGTACACGCGTCTGCACATACAGACACACACGCGAGAACGAGCAAATCGCGAGCGAGTACACGCGGCCGAGCGGCGAAAAGAAACGCCCCGGCCGCTCGCTCGGGGGGGAGAGAACGTCGCACCCGGGCCGCGAGACGTATATACCCCGGCGGCAAATAGCGCGCGCTCACGTGTGTGTACACACACACGGATGGTCGTCCGCAGGAGAGTGAGTTTCGCGTTCCGGTGGAACCTGCCAAGGAATGCGCGAGGAGCAGCAGCAGCAGGAGGAGAGGTGGACTCTGGCGGTGTCCTGGTGCTCTTGCTGCATAGTTGGACGTTACCGCGCGCGTTCGTTCACTCCTGCAGCCGAGTCTCTCTCCTCTCTCTCTGCCGAGTTCGCTCATTGGCTAATGATATAGAAGTACCCCGCGGCCTGGCCGCCTCCCTCCCTCCTCCCCGGCACACACAACCTCTCTCTCTCTCTCTCCTCTCTCTCTCTCTTCCCACGCGAAATGATAATTGACCGGCGGCGGCGGGGGGGTTGAGGGAGTCCGTGGCTCTCGTGTGTGGCCGCGTGCCTACCAGCAGTACGCCGCGCCTCATCAATTCGAAGATGCAACCAGTGGTTGGATCAACTCTGTATGTGTGTGTGTGCACGTCGAGGCTGCGTAATTGGACATTAGCTCGTGACTCGGGGATCGTCCCCGGGACCCGTCGACGGAGCCACACTGCTGCCAGCTCCCGGAGGAATTGAGGAGAGAGAGAGAGAGACGCGGAGCGACACCTCGCCCGGCCATTGGCTTGTCTCGCGTCTTGATCCGCGCATCCCTCCTCCGCGAGCAGAGACACTTCACTCCCCCACCTCCTCGCGGAGACGCACTTCACCCTACCGATCAGCCTTCGATCTCTCGTCAAACTTCTACCCTCCTCTCCATATAAGACTTCGTCCGGTGCGCGCATTCCTCGGGATGGTTTTTTTTTCTTCCTCCGCCGCTCCGGTCCCCCCTTGATTCGTCGATCGCCGAACTCGACCGAGGGAAGAAAACAAAAAAAGTCCCACCGTCGATTCCTCGGCTTTTCTTCGTCTTCGCGACGAAGTTTTCCTCTCCCCCGTGCATTCCCCCACTCCCAAGGAGCTCCCGCGAATCACCAGCTCTGGCGCGGATACTCGAGGCGCGGTTTTCAGAGTGGGGCCCAGCAGCGCGCGCAGGGGCCGCATTCCACGATCCGAGCCGGTCGCGTCCTCTCCTCTCGCTTTCGACGCGCAGCGCCCCCTCGGTGTGGCCCTTCCGCTGCAGCGCCTCCCCTCCCGCCCCTCCTCACCTCGGCGGCGCCACCGAATGCCTCCCGTGTGTGTCTGCGTACGCACACACGCGCGCGCGAGCGAGCACACGTGAGATTATGCGCGTCGGGGAGAGGGGCCCTCACGCACACACACACGCGCGCACCGACGAGCAGAAATATTTTGTTTACCTCGCCGCATGCTCGGCAGTTCCCTGAATCGCGCGGCTCCCCCGGCCTTGCGCGTCTCTCCCTCTTCTTCTTCTCGCGCGCCAATTTCACCGCGCGGGCCCAAAAACTTCTTTTTGCCCGATTTGCGGCTTCTCCTTCGCGCGCGCGCGCGCGTCGCGTGTTATGCACCAGGGCCTTCCTCAATCGGCTCGCCGCGGCAAAAGCGGGCCCCTCACTTTGTATATACACGTCGGGCCCCCCCCCCACCCTCTCCCAGACTCGATTCCAGAGCTCGCGCAACCTGCCGCTCGCAGGTCCATATACCCCCACGAGAGTAGTTTGGCGAATATAATATGCGTGTGTGCGTATGTATATATATAGCAGCGAGTCCGCGCCGTTTATATATGCACGCCTCTTATCTCCGCCGGCGCATCTCTCGCTGATTTAGCTATTAACACCGCGGGGCTCCCTACCTCTCTCTCTCTCTCGCTCTCTCCGGCTTCGATATAATTATCCTGGGACTTTACGCACCCGAGTGTCCCTCCCCTATCGACCTCCCGGGGGGGCAATCTCAAATTTTCGTTGTTTTCGTCGAGACGACGCGAGGGATATATGTACAGAGAGAGACAGATGATTCGGCTATAATCGAATTTATATCCCCACGGATAACGGGATGCAGCGGAAGCCTCGAGCCGGCCCGAGACACACGCACACCGCGCGACTTTCTAATCTCTCGTCGTCGCTTTTCAGCGAACGCGTATGCAAAACGGAGAACTTGCGGTGGCGCGAAGCGCGGGATCGAGCAGGAGAAAGCAGCCCCACCGAGAGATCCTCGCCCGCGCGTGTATTATTCGATACACACGCATCCGAACGACGATCGTCAATTTTCGTTCCCGATTCCTCCTCCTCGTCCTTTCCGTTCGTCCGCGGCGTCGTTATCGCTCGCGCGCGCGGATATACGCGCATTCTCACGCCTCAAATTTCACAAATTCAAAGAGTCCGCGCGACCGGCTTGACTCCTTTTTTTCCCTCCCCCCACCCTCTGGGCTCCATCTCTCTCTCTCTCTCTCGCTCTGTTCACTGGCGCGATATACGCTGTCCTACGCGTTTCACGCACATAAAATATCCGTGAAGGCGCGCGCGACGCGTATATGTGCAGCGCGTAAGAGGGAGAGACGAAGGAGCGGGAATGCACTGGCTTCTTCCCCCGTCTGCTTATATACTTGTGTGTGTGTGTGTGTGTGTGTGTGTGTGTGTGTGTGTATGTGTACCCGCTCGAGAGACTCTGCTTATCTGCGCCTCCTTGTCGTAATCTTTGCTGGGAATAAATTTTTCGGACCAAAGTGGACGAATTCAAAAATTCGTCCCGACGATTCCCAAGCTCGCACCCGACTGTGTATATATACATACACACACGTATAGATACATATACGAGAGTCGCCTGCATCACACGATGATCTCACTGCTATCTATACATACTGCAGGCTGCGGTGTATGTACGCGCGTGAGAGTGTAACTCCGCGGCGGCTCGAGATACGCATACACACGCACGAGCGCAGCTCCGTGAGCTGCACAAAAACATCTCCACCCCTCCTCCCGGTCTCATTCATCTCCGCAGCTCATACTATATATACTCGTACGCGCCCGTATATGCGTGCGCACATACACACGTACGAATATACTCGCGCACGCAAACGCTCGAGCGATATATATATATTCGGTGCGCCGCAGCCTCCGGGTCCACTCTCGTTCGGCCCGACTATATATACATATACGCGCACTTATACACACGTATACACACGTACGAGCCAGCGGCAATAACAACACGCCGCCGCGGAGGGGAGCCGGAGGAGAGAGAGAGAGAGAGAGAGAGAGAGAGAGAGAGAGAGAGAGCCGCGCTCCGACGACGGCGGGGGAGGGGAAGGTGGAGGCTGCCGCCGCCGCCGCCGCCGCAGCGGGCCCAAAGATATATAGCAGCCAGCAACAAATGAGGTCCTTCCGAGAATCGGCCCACCGACACAGAGAGAGAGAGAGAGGGTGAGAAGGGCGACCCCCCCCCTCCACCCACCTACCCGTGACCCACCTCGCGATACGCACACACGCGATTGGGCCCTTTCGCGTATATCTCTCCCACCCGGCCACCGCGGCTCGCCCCTCCCGCACGCGCGCGCATAAATTAATCGAGTTTATTGACTGCGCGACACGTCGACTGCAGCCGAACGCACGCCCCTTTGGCGGAATCTTCGTTAGCCCGTATGTGCGTATGTGTACGCGCGATTACGTTTTCCGGATTCGAGGCTGATTTTTTTCTGATCGAAGAAATAGGTACTCGCGGGTAACGTCATGTCCGAGCGAGTGTGTATGTACACGAGAAGAGCTTTTCCAGCGAGACAACGCGAGGAATTCGTATGTATACTCTCTTAAATTCTTACAGTGGAAAACCACTGGTTTGCAGTGAAAAATCACTGTAACGAAGTGGACGAAAAATCACTGGATTACAGTGAATTTCTCATGTAATTGAAATGAATTTTCACTTTAGTTCCATGAGTTTTTATAGCAACACATTTTTACATAAAATTCACAGTGAGTAAAGTAAAAATATAATTTTATGTAAAACTGTGTTGCTATCAAAACTCGTGGAAGTAAAGTGAAAATTCACTTTAGTTACATAAGAAATTTACTGTAATCCAGTGAATTTGTCATCCACCTTTTTACAGTGATTTTTCACTGCAACGCAGTGGTTTTTCACTGTAAGGATTTAAGAGAGTACCATGAGGTTCGGGGGGAACGAGTATTCCTCGAGGCGTTTCGGGAGGCCGCGCGCGCGCAACGTATACACGTTGATCGGTGCGATGATGAACGGCGCGAGAGGCGCGATCGTGAAATAACGAATGGCCCATGGAGAACCTGCTGTTTCTCTCACCCAGGGGTAAATACGAGCGCTCGCGTGTGTATATGTATACATATATACGCAGGCAGGCAGGTCGAACTGGCGCCGAGTCTCTCGTATAAATGCAGTGCCAAGCGCCGCCAGCGCCTCGCGTGACCAAATTCCGCGCGAATGACTCGGCGCTCTCGCGCCCATGTATATACGCGCTCGCGCACACACCACCGCAGCAGCATCCCAACCTGCGAATCAGCAGAGCTTCAAAGGATTTCGGCCTCGCGTGACTGCTAAATTATGCCCCTGACGCGAGTTTCTTATTTTTTCCTCTCGTTCGGCAAAGATAATTCCGCGACCCAATTGGAAACGGATCGGTTCGGGAAAGTTTGACTTTTCGAACGGGAGAATGTTAACCCTCGGGGAGCTGCGAATGCAAAGTCGAATTCCGAGGGCTCGGGGGTGTCGGGCGGCATTGAATAATTGATGCGCGACTCCTTCGAGGTGTGTGTGTGTGTGTGTGTGTGTGTGTGTGTGTGTGTGTGTGTGTGTGTGTGTGTGTGTGTGTGTGTGCGTGTGCCCGCGGAGACGAGAGGATGGATTTGCGCCTCGAGAAGCCGGGAGCTGCGACGAGGAAAGGCGCTTACACTTTCGCGCGCGCGCACGTCACTTTCGAGGAACATTTGCCCTCCTATTCTATGGGTCTCATAGTCGCAATTGTGACTGTTCTCCAAAACGTTCGGCCGCAGCCCTATGGGACAACGAAACGGGGAGGCTGGGAAATTTTTTCAAACTCGGTCCGAGATAGTAATTGGGGGAAACATCCAAATATTTCGTCTCGAAGTTCGAGTCTTAATATCTCTTGTTTTCGATTTCCAACGATTCGTGGGATTTCGGGGGAGGGGGGGGGAGAGGGCGATTGTTTGTTACGTCGAATTTACAACTAAAATGTGAGTGCAACCACTGTGACACACCCTGATGGTTTTTCGCAAATTTGACAATCATGAGATTAGAATTTTATGTAAGGTAACTGCAGCCAATGCGCCACCCCCTAAGGGTTTTTTGCAAATTTGACTATGATAGACTTGGAATTTTGAAATTCTGCGAAAAGTATCTGGAAGCATAGCTCAATACTTATTAGAAACCATCTCTATAGTTATCATTTGACTACTTGCACCTGTTAAGAATCGCAATTAAAAAAAAAACGCAAAAAGGCTGAATGCACTAAACGTGTAGTCAATTTGGCACGATTTCTTAATCATTTGTTACAGCCTATATAGGCCTACAGGGACGATCCAATTAGCATGGAATAAACTCTCGATCATGTTCCCAGTGATATTTATACAAAACTTTTAACATTCGACTCAAAAATACGCGTCTAAATCATCGTCATATGTCTATAAAAATATTCAACGATTTTACTCAGTTTTTCGATTTATAATCGCATAAGGGGCCACATTGGCTTCACTTTTTTTCGATGCGAAAAAGAGCAATTTAAGTAGGATAAGAAATAGTTTTGGGAAAACTGATGTGACCAATCGAAAGATGAGATGCTTTTACATAAAAAAGAGGAATGACACTTTGAAAGATAAAAATTATTTACATCTGATTTTTTATGTTGAGTGTGAATAGTGAAATAAGAAAAGGGTGAAAAAATCAGTAAGTGAAACTTCAAACTGTTGTAGGAGAGTGATTTTGAGGGCTAAATGGACGGGGAAGGGACGGAAAATTTTCTTTTAATACCCCCAACATGACCCGACTGATGCTCAGAGAGCACCGGAAAAAGGAAATCTGACAAACGTGCCAAATTACCTGCAGTTACCTTAGTTCAAGAACTGGTACAAACCACCGCTATAATCATCATTTATACTCATTCAAAATGTTGCTTTACATGCGCAGAGGGATATTCGACATTACTCATTATTATAATTTTTCATGTTTTTTCCTGGTTTTGGTGATTTTTTTTATATAAAAATAATAACAAACTCTAACAAGATGTTGGAGAATTGTAAATCACTGTTATTTGAAGTTTCTTATGAATTTGTTCATATTAATAAACAAATGCCAAAAAAGTATAGTTTTGCAAGAAGAATTCATTATTTTAAGAGTCGCTGATTTCGAATCTCTATTCAAATTTTGGAAAATCAAAATGATAGATCCAAAATGGCGGACTTTCAAATTTCACAACAAAAATTTCAGAATTTTACCAATAATTCATACAATTCAGTGTGTGTGTGTCGTAGAATACCCAATATTTTCTAATTAGGAGATTTAGAATCAGGGGCTTTTATAATCCCTAATATATACAAAATTTTATCAAGATATGAAGAGTTTGGTCCGTCATATTGGATTTGTGAATTTTGCAAATTCGATTCGTGATCAGCGACTTTCAAAACCCTTAATGCATCTATTTCCGTCAAAACAAAGTTATCTGAAAAATGTATGCTCTAGAGGTTAACCCAAACTCACTTAAATCGGACATCATAAAATTTTTATAGTCCACCTTGCAATTCAGCCCTATTAGGAGTCCCGACTTGGCTCACTTTCATCCATTCATATATTTTCACCATCCGATGTGTGGAGAAGTCGACTTACATTCATATATTTTCATCTATATCTAATAATTATTCATTGTAAGTGAATAATTGAGCTTTTTCCGAGTATTTCTATATAATTAACCATATTAAGCACATTGGCTTCACTGCTATTGCATGCAAAAAAACATTGTTTTAAGTAAAACAGAAAATAGTTTGAGGAAAACTGATAGGGACCAAATGAAAATAAGATGTTTCTGCATAAGATAAAGTAGTCACAAGTAAAGTGAAATAAGAATGATTATTGTAATTTACTTCTTTATCTGTGTCAGTAATTTACGCAGAGTGAAATAAGGAAAAGACGAGAAAAGTAGGCAGTAAAACTTCAAACTGTTGCAAAGCAGTGGTTTCAAGTGCAAAATGAGAGTTTTAATACTACCAACACAAGCCGAGCGCCACAGGTGCCCATAAGCACCTGCGGTACCGAATATCAGACAGAGGGGGTCACATTGGCTTCAGGGCCACATTCGCTGCACTCACCTTATACTTACACATTACGAGTTTTCAATCGTCTCCGATTTTTCATCATTTTTTTCTCGCCCATCTGCATGGTCGATCGTAAACCCGGGGCGCGAAGCGTTTGCCGCTTCTCGATAAGCGAGAGAAAGAAAAGGCTCCAATAACTCGGCAATCAAGTCCACCCCCACCCACCCCATCGAGTAGTTACCCGCTCGTTAGGGCCGGAAACGATTGTTTTGTTGTTTTTTTTTCTCTCTGGCTTCGGGGGCCCCAAAAAGCCGCGGCGTCAAACTAGACGCTCGACAGACAGTGCAAAACACGTCGGGCCGCGGCCCCATTGTTCGTATACCGGGAAGCCGATGATCGAGCCGCGCGCAGGCGCGAATATATGCGCGCGCGCGGGGCCCTCTATATATGAAACACGAGCCGCGCGCTGCATCTCGGTATATTTTTGCTCGCGCGAGCGCGGCATCTATTTATTTTTTTCACGGCGCGGTGGCTGCGGGGGGAGCGATTTGTTCGTTTTCGGTTCGTTCGGGGGCCTCCTCGTTTGCGGCGGCGGCGCCGAATTTCGAAAGAACGACTCGGGGCTTCTCGGAAGCGGCCACTTAGCGGCTCCGCGAGGAGTAAGGTATTTAGCCGGGCCGACACGCGTCCTCCCTTCCCTCGCGGCGTTTGCCTCCCTTGCGCATATACAGGTATACACTCGCGCGCGCTTGCACACACCTTTCTCGATCTCCTTCCGCTGCTGTTTTTGTATATAGGGACGACGAGCCGGGGCCGCCCACCTTCGGCCGGGATAAAAACGCGGGGGATAAAGGATCGCTGCCCTCTCGCAGGTTGTTAGCGAGGTGTCGCTCGATCCCGCGGGAATCAAAGATTATATATATGTACCCGGGCCCGCGGCTTGTTAAACGCTCTGGGAAATTCGGCTGTGAGAGGAGGAACGACGTAGAGGAGGTGGGGATAATTGGACGGCGACTGGCTCTCGACTGCAGCGATGTATAACGAGCTTGACGCGCGCAACAGCCACTTTTGATAGATGTGTATATATACTGCAGAGGCGCATCGGGGATTTGTGGAAGAACAAACGAGTAAACGAAGGAGATCCGCGAGGATCGTGTATGTAAATCATATCAATTCTTCGGTATGATCTGAGAAGAATATATTGCGACTGGGTTGAGGTTTAAGCCTCCCCTTTCGAGGTTAGAAATTGTTTTGAACGAGGAAGAAGGAAAGTGGTCGATCCTTACGATTATTATTTCAATGGAAATCGGAAATGTATATCTATATCATTAGACTCGCTTTAAGAAGATCGGTGTAATGATCAATCCTGTAAGACTGATATTTATTCGTGGTAATAGGATAAAATCTCCTTCAATAGGATCCGTTTATGATGATCAAATATTGCTTGAGATAGATAATGAGCCAACTCCTGAGCTTCTGCTGTACCACGCGCTTTTGGACAAAGTGTTGGGTCATCGGCTAATGACAATTAATAAAAAACACTCCTCTCGTTATTTGTTTATTGGATTCGGCGAAAGTCCATCACGATTCACCGTAGCGCCGGGGCAAGAATCTAATGGTAAAATTGAATGATACGAAAGGATCGTCTACCTGAAACCCGAGAGAATTGCGTGTCATCATAAATGTTACAATATTTTGACATTTATCCATTTTCCAAGTGTGAACACGTGATTTTCCCTCCAATATCTCTCCGGGAAGACACATTCGACTCTCACTAAATTCTGACCAACACTATCGAACTCTTCCCGATCGTTGGCCCTACAAACGGACGAATCATCAAAAACAACTGAAAATAAAAAAAGAAGAAACGCGAAGCAAAATTCGTCTTATATAGAGCAACGAGAACGAAGAAATTGTCGAGTCGGAAATATCGACGAGATCGCAGGGCCGATCTCACCCCCGCGCCAAGGGTAGATTCGTCCGATGCGCGTGGGAATGAAGCTTTTCCCGGTGGCGGCGCGAGAGAGAGAGGAGGGAGATTTTATCCTCTTAACCGGCCGGCGCGACATTAGCCGGAGAGGAATTCTCACGGCGAGCGCGAATCGGAGCTGTGAGCGTGTGTGTGTGTGTGTGTGTGTGTGCGTGTGTGTGTGTATATAAGAGAAAGGAGAGGCGCCCACACTCCGCAGAGACTCTCGCGAGCGCGGATTTCAATTCAAACCGGCGCCGATGGGAACCGGGTCTCCGTCCATTTTCCAAGCATTAACATTCGAACGCGCGCGCGCGGACCCTCCGAATTTAATAAGGCCCTCCTCCTATACGTATACGCACACACTTTTTTTTTCGTCCTTTTTCTCACTCGCCTCTCACTCGGATATTTTTCGCTATTCGGTGAATTCGAGCGCGCGGCTTCTACGAAACGACCCGTGCGCGCTTCTCTCGATCGACGCACAAAAACACCGCGGCGCGACGTCGCGAGCGCGCTTGCATGAATAAGCGATAACGCGACTCGGCACAAAGGAACCTATACGATACCCGAAAATTTCCATCCAGTTGGTCGAGTAGAATTTCCGAAATCGCTCCCACGCATACTGCACACTGCTGCGTGTGAGAAAAAAAAGAGGCGCGAAATTTGCATGAGTGGCGCCAAAGTGGGCCAATCGCATAATCGTCGGAGCCAAGTGTATCGTTCTCGGGAAAGCCGCGACGCAGAAGCGCCGAGCTGTAGTGGAGTGGAGGGGGCAGGAAAAACAAGGAGAGAAAGACGCGCCGCTTTGGCGGCTCACACGCGCGGCCCCCACGTATCACTATATGATTCCGGGAACCCCGGGGTGGGTCCGTCCTCGGAAAAAATGCCGCTCCTGGGAAAAACACGTGAATGGCTTTTCCGCAGACTCCGCGCGCGCGGCCGCGGTACACACGAAGCAGCGTATAGACAGAGAGAGAGGGAGAGAGTAAACAGGAAGGAGCGAGGAGCGGAGGGAGAGGCGCTGGGAGCCTCGCGCGCCGCTCGAGAGAGACTCGAAATTTATGTTAAAAGACGATCCGCCGCGCCGCCGCGCGACTGCTACTCCCCAAGATTCCCGGAAAGTCATTGTCGATTCCTCATACTTATTCAAGGGTCTCGATTTTTCGTCTATCGCGCCGAGTGCGCGCACTTTTCGAACCTTACACACACACATATATAGATATATACCAACTCGTTCCCACACTCGAGACTCGAATGTCTCAAGATGGAATAATTCCGCGATTTGTGCGCGTCCGTTTGTTTACGAATTCGTGGGGGGTAGGGGGGAGGAAAAATCCGAATGCCCTCAATTACCGGTCGGATTTACCTGTGGGACACGAGCGCGCGAATTTCGGCCAGGCGATATGTACACGTGAAGTTCTCGGATGGAGTCTGTAAAATCCTCGTCGGAGAATATATACCGAGCTATGCCGATTTGGCGCCGGCGAGTGTCTCGGTGGCGGTGGGGGGCAGAATTCACCCAGGCGTCTGACGCGTAGATGCATATAAGGTACCTGTACCCAATATGCGCCACCTAAGCGAGAAAGGTCACTACGCCGCGTCAAATGAATATTTTCTAACATAATTGGTGTCAATTGAAAGGTCTACTCAATACCTACAGAATGAGCTAAGTTTTTTTCGATTTGAACAGTTCTACGCTAAGATACCGTGGTTTAAAAAAAAAAAAAATTTTCGGGAAAAAATTTTTAGTATACCCAATATGGCGCCACCCTGAAAATACTTCTTTTCATCCAATTTGAAGCATGAAGCATGTCTGAAATGGATAAAATACAAACAAAAAATTATATTTCTGATATAATTTTATTGGAAAATACATTTTGTCTTTGATTAAACCATAGTAAATAGATTATATGAACTTCTAACAACCTAAATCAAATCAAGTTTTCAGTTAAAATTCATGACAAAACCGTTGTTTTTGAATTAACAAAATTAACTTATGCAACATCTAATTCCAATATTAATCTCTCAAATTGATGAAAATTCTTATTTGTGTAATTTTAAATATAATTGAGATGTTCTCACTGAAATGGAAGAGTTCAATTTAAAAAATGTCCGAGCCTACTTGGGGCTAGCTATTGTCATGATGGTAGAAAAATTCTGTCTGATGTTTTTTCCTAGACAGTACTTATAAACGCATAACCTCAACATTTTTCTGGTTATAGGATAGCCAATATCTGCTAAGCGTTTAATTCGACTACATAATTCTTCGTTCTGTACTGTCGTTAACGCATATGGTCGACTCATTTTGCTTTTCTCGGATATGTTTTGTTTGACATATCGTTGAAATGTTCGACGAGGTATCTTATATATAGTCGAAGCCATCCTCTGCGATATCTCACCTTTTTTTACCTGCTCCAGAGCTTGAACTAAATTTTCTTTCGACCCTGTTTGGCGGATATTTACCATCAATAGGTTGATTGTAGCTTCTAGAGCAAGAAAATAGGGGTGGCGCATATTGGGTACATTTGATAAAAATAACGAAGAGCTATTGAAACGGTTGATAAAAAGGGCGTAAGATGAAAAAAAAATTGGATGATGTAGATGGGATGTCAAGGAATCGAACGATATATCGCTCGATTTTTTTGGCCCAGTTTAAGGGTATTAAAAAAATTCGCACTTACCTGAGCGAAATTAGATCGAGAATGAAAATTGGCGAAAAAATGGAGAAAACGAGCTCTAACAAGTTGGTGTAAGGGTTTCCGATCGGTGAAAATGTTTTCTTTCTTCATTATTTAGTATTGCCGACAAGATCCTGTGACGCGGCGATGCTCTAGACGCGCGTATATATGAAATACGAAGGGTGGCGCATATTGGGTCCTGGCGCATATTGGGTACACCTACCTTATATATACGTAGGCGTCTCTCCACGGTTCTACAGGGTCGCTCGTTTTTGTCCTCGGCATATAGCCGACCAACGGAGCTTCATTCACCTGCTTAATGCAGCGTTCAAACAAGACAGGAAATTCGCTTTCACATGGTAATTGGCGCCCGCTCTCCTTCCTACCGTTTCTTTCTCCCCCCCCCCCCCCGCCGCCCCCCTCTTTGTCGCGTTCACGAGTGTTTGATAAACTTGACTTCGTGCTTCGTCGATACTTTTGTTTTTTTTTGTTTTCTATTTGCATCCAACATAAGCGTTGTGTTCAACAACGCATATCGAGCGATGTTGATAGTAAGATAACTGCAGGCAATTTGGCACTGCAGGTAATTATGGCACGTTTGTCAAATTTCGTATTTCCGGTGCTCTCTGAGCATCAGTTGCCCTCGGGTCATGTTGGGGATATTAAAAAAAAAATTTCCGTCCTTTCCCCGTCCATTTAGCCCTTAAAACCACTTTCCTACAACACTTTGAAGTTTCACTTACTCATTTTTTCACCCTTTTCTTATTTCACTATTCATACTCAATCTAAAAAATCAGGTGTAAATAATTTTTATCTCTCAAAGCGTCATTACTTTTTTTCACGTAAAAACATCTCATCTTTCGATTGATCACATCAGTTTGCCTAAAACTATTTTTTATCCTACTCAAATTGTTCTTTTTCGCATCAAAAATAAGTGAAGCCAATGTGGCCCTGTATGCGATTATAAATCGAATAACTGAGTAAAATCGTTGAATATTTTTATAGACATATTACGATGATTTAGATATGTATTTTTGAGTTGAATGTCAAAAGTTTTGTACAAATATCAATGGGAAAATCCAATGTCAATTTGATCTTCTCTGTAAGCCTATATAGGCTGTAACAAATGTTTAAGAAAACGTGCCAAATTGACTGTACGTGCAGTGTATTTGGCCCTTTTGCGTTTTTTTAAACTGACATTTTTAATAGGTTAAAGTGGTCAAATGATAACTATACAGATAGTTTTTGATAGGTATTGAGCTAAGCTTTAATATACTGTTTGCAGAATTTCAAAATTGCAAGTTTGTCATAGTCAAATTCGCAAAAAAAACCTTAGGGGGTGACTGCAGTTACCTTATAATCCACAGGTGGTTCTCTCTTCGTTCTATCCTGATCTAGTCGAGGTTTCCGGGTTTTCAACAATCATATATACCAGATTATTCGTTTTTCGTCGGTCGACTAATCCCGATCGAGTCGATGCGTTTATTCAATAGCCGAGTATGTTGTTCTCAGGGTATATATATTCATGCGCGTCTCGAGGCCAAGTTAGTTGGAGAAAATGTGTATACTTTTCCCATGAGATGGATAAGTCGCGATAAGCGGGTAAAAAAACGTGGGAATTGAAGATTCATCCACTTCTCTGGCCTCTTCACTTCACCGATCGTCTGGGGCTTGGACGTATTCGACGCTGTCTGCGCAACAGACCGCGACCGAATTTGATTTTCCTTTTTCTCTCGAATTTCAATAATTGTCTCCTACTGATTCGATCCGGCCGACTCATAAATATATCCCCCCTGATTCTCGACGAATCGCACTGGACGCGTTCGGTCACTTGAGCGCTATACAGGGCGATCGAAATCTGAATGACGTGAGATGCACCGTCGAACTCGCGGCGAACCCTCAAGGTCTCGTTCGCCAGACGCATCAATAATTCACACAAAGCGGCGACTGTGTATCTCCTCGTGGCTCTAGCGATAAGTCACTTTAACCGGTGATTAAATAAGCGTTGCGAATAAGATTTTCGGACTTGATATAAATGTTATTTGCAAACATTTATTTTCCAACGAGTCACTGCGCAGTTTGGTTTCGAAAGTTTGGTTAAAAAGTTTTGGTTGAAAAAATGTTGACAGCGAGATGCAGTCATTCTTTCATTGGAAATTTAGTTTGGCATGATTTTTTGTCCTGCTTCAAGTAAGCTATAAAACATTAGATGTATATATCACATAAGTGAAGAAATTATTGTTGCACCGTCGCCATGGCAGAATACGTTTCTATTTCTCAAATCATGAGGGCTCGTGAGCATCATTTGAACAACGAGTTCATTTGTTACCCACGAAAACTTCCTTTTAATTCACCATCGCCGAAACTACTGTTATCGTGTGTAGTACTTTTGACATAATTTAACCAAGAATAAAAGTAAAGAAAAAGTTTCACACAAACATATGATCGGATAAGGTCGATCCAATCAGTATACTTATATACTGGTTGGAATATTAAAACTTTAATTTGGCTCGCTTTCTTCCGCTTGTCCGGTCAAAATTTTTTCGTCGAAGTCTCGCCCGTTTCCTGACGAGTTTCAAACTTCAAATTCCGTATACGGAATTGTCTTTCACGACAATGCAATGTGGTACGAACGAAATTCGCGCTTCGGGATTATTGTGATTTTATGGAAATCGACAGGTAGGTTTTGGCTGACCTATCTGTCACCTTCGCGAGGTACATTCGATGGCCCTTACGAAGAAAAGCACATTTCACGGTTTTCGACGGAGAAAAACACATTTCAGCTTCTCGGACGAAGAAAAGCCCACTTCGGCTTCTCGGGAGAAAACTCGACCTCTCGAATCAGACTTTGGGACCTCTATACCAAAGGGTTGAGTCATTAACTTTTGGATATTGAAATTTGTTTTGTAATGGGGTTCCATCAGTGATCAAATACAATTTTTCTAATCATATACCTATATTGATGTTGGTTGTGAAAAAACATGGGAACATGTTAGAACCATTTTGGCTCTGTTTGCCCACTTATTTTTGACTTTCCAAGGTATTCGTTCATTCCTCTGTTCGATATCTTGAAAAAAACGCCAAATCATACTTCAAAATAAGTCTGTTAAACATATTTCAAATTCAGAAAATTCTCTCACAAGTCTGGCTAACGGAACAGTCTCAATATATTCGAGATTCAATGAGAGAGATTCTCCAAAACCATCACATTCTCTACTCACCTTTCCTGAAATGTCCATTCTGAGCAAGAAAACTCTCTTTTTAAGCTTTCCATGTCTGCAATATTTTGATGTGAGAGTAAGCATAATAAAATTCTCCTCTGTTTGTTCTGGGTCTCTCGAAATTCTCATTCTATTTGGTCGGGGACAGTTACACCTGCTCTCTATGATAATCATCGGTGCAGTTTTCTCTAGATAACTTATATTCCTTACTGACTTGAAACGACGGATTATTTATAGTATTTTCCTTCTTGCAAGATGAAAACAATTCATACTTACATTCAATTTTAAGCAAATTTTCATTTCAGCAGAAATCGCTGGATACCCTGGAGAAACTGAAATGTGTTTTTTTTCGCCCGAAAAACTCAAATGTGCTTTTCTTCGTAAGGGCCGTCGATATGTTGCCTCGATGGCAATGGACACAAACGTGCGTGCGCTTAGTTTATAGAGATTCATAGACGCAAGTTAACGGATTTAATCAAATAGGCCGTATTTTCTCTGCGTAATCGATGGTGGAAACAATCGTGTGAATGTTGTTCATACCGCGGAATAGAATTACTCGCCGATGAGTATTGTTATACCTACGACATATCGGAGTGCCATTGGTTGAATAGCATTAATGTCGAATTTCCAAACATCCAAGAATGTATTTATGAAACAAATGCTTACACCTGTTATTCAACAATCCTTTATCCCCACTTGTATTCGAAAAATAAAATGTCGTTTTGCTTTTCAAATACGCTGTAAAAGGCGTCAAATCAATTTTAATCCATACCTCCCACGCCAAACAGTGCATTAAAAAGTGTACACGTTGAGAAATCCTGTTTTCAAAATAACGATTTAATTTCGTAGGGACATCAGCTACATTTCAGACGCGTTGCACTGGCGTTCTAGGTTCACATAGGTTTTCGATATGATATTTTGGTTATTTTTTTCTACGAATCCTCATCAAATCGTTTTAAGGATGTTCTGGCTACACAGTCATTCCCAAAAGTTAGGTAAATCAGTAAAACGTATTTGAAGAGCTGAGCTGCAACAGATGTTTTCGTATGTGATATGAATAACCGCACCATAGTTGTATGGAGGATTTTAAGCAGCGTAACATTACATTTGAGCTCGTTTTTATAAGCACGTCTTAAACTTTTGAATTTGATTATCCTTCAAGTTATGACTTATCCCTCACTGGGAGGATGAAAAACCATTGATAACTTGTTCCACAACCAACCCAGGCATATGATCTTTGCATATATCCAATTATTGGATATTATTCTCTCGTTTTTAAAAATGTCTTCAGATTCTCACTATTCTTTCCATACTTTTCACATAGATTAGAACATGAAAATACTCGAATTTCACGAAACTCCATAAGAGTGCATGTAAATCGAAGTGCTCATATCTTTTTAACCAGCCAACCAGACTTTCTCAAATTTTGGGTACAACTTTTATATCACAAAATATGCTAATGTACGAAGTTTCAAGTATTTTTCACTATTTTCATTTGTAGCCAGAACATCCTTAATATACTCTTCTTTAGAACATCATTTACGGTTCAATCAGCTTTTAAAAACGGATTTCCATCATTGCAACCTCAAAACTCATTACCCACGGCTTGTTGACAGAACCGTCTGACCCAACCTATTCCTTCTTCAACTGGCAGCTTCTCCCAACTGCTCCATGTTTACCTATCTCCGCAATATGCTACGCTCGCTTCATCAGTTAGACCTGATAAACCAATCGAATCACCTATTCCAAGCAAGAACATCTCAAAAATGCCAATTTCCCCAACGCGATTTCCCAACCCGTGAACAATCTCCCGACACCCGAGAGAGCGACACATCGAAGAGCCGCCGAGCGGCTCACGGGGGGGTTTTCGGAGGCGCGAGCCGGGCAAAATGGCCGTGTGGCTGTTTCGGGGGGGGGGGAGGGAGGGAGTCTCTCTCTCTCTCGCCCGCGCGCGCAATCGCCTTCGGAGAAAACGGTATCGATTAAGAAAAGGGCTGCGGCGCGCGGGCGCCACTGCTCTCCCCCTCCTCCCCCCAGTTCCTACCTCCTTGGGCCGCGCGGCGCATTATGTGCGCCTCTGCCTCGACTGGCCGCGGCCTCTGAGATGCCGCGCGATGGATGGACCCGAGCGGATCTGATACGGTGCTCGCGCGCGCGCCGTTCCGAGAACAACCGGGAATGGGAATTCTTGTTTGCTCGCCGACGCCGATCGATCGGAAATCGAGCGGCCTGAAATTTCTGACCGGATTCGGAGCTCCTCTCGCGCTGCGCGTACACGCTCACGTGCACATTTGCTTTTTCAATGCGCGCGGCTGCCCAAGATCCTTGATATATTCCGTGCGAGGTGTCGTCCTCGCGGCGCGATTCATTTTTCCTGCAGATACTTATACGCGAGTATATGGTGCTGGGCTCGCGGCACGAGTGCAATGAGAATCGATTGAATAATCCATAGCGAATTCGGAAGATTTTTATTTTTTTTTGTTTTTTAAATGCTCACGGACGAGCGGTTGAATAGGAGATGATTTACGTCGCACGAATCGTGAGTTTTGTATTCGTGGTATATTGACAATAGCTCGCACGGTTTTAGGAAGGAACGTTCCAGGTATATATTTTGAGATGCAAATTATCCTCTTCCCTTTGGTCGTTTGCGTGGAAGCGTATTTTTGGGAAATGTCTTTTTACAAGTTTTCCTACGTGGGGGTACTGTAGAGACTCGCAGTGGACACGAGTTATACTGATATGTTGCATTGAGACCGGTAATAATAAATGCCGATAATCCGCTACTTTCTTGCAAAGCCTACTTCACACGTCCGAAATTGTATCATCGTTTTTCAAAATCTTAATTTTTAATGAAGGAATTTTTTTGTTCTTTCGAATATTCTACAATACCGTACGCATCGTCGTGTACAAAACTTGAGATTTTCGGCTTCTCGAGATTACCCTTGAAAATCAAATTTTCGAAAAATCAGATGTTGTGATTAGAAGATTTCACATCCCGCAGTAAACAGATTCCTTTAGGACCAAGAAAAGGTTTTAATACTTGGGAAATCTTATAATCACAGTGTCGATCTCGTTTTTTCTTCTCGATTTTTTCGGGAAGAGCCGGTCAAAATCCGATGACGCAAAGTTCCGAATTTCCCGTCAAACGCTCGCTTGCAGTGTGATTCGTTGTTTTGCTCTCTATGCTCCTTCCTCTCCGAGACGGCGACGCTCCTCGCCCCGGCCGCGCGACGCATAGAGATTATTCGCCGTTAATTCACGTGGATTAAGGCGCGAAGGGGGAAATTTCCGAGCGTTCAAAATCGCCCGTCGCCGCCGCCGCCGCTTCTGGCTCTCGAAATATTTCACGCGCGGGGGTATTAATTGTGCCGGGCGGTGGGGCGGAGAAAACTTAATCACGTGCTATTCCGGAATTTATTGATTCATAATTAAAGTGTTTACCACCGAATGCCGCTCGATAATTTATCACTAGCTCCGCAATCGCGTTCGTGCGTTGTTTTTTTTCTTGTGTATCCCTCGCGCGCGCCAGATTCGAACTTAATATCTTCGCGAGCTCTAATAGATGGAGCAAATTTATCAACTCGCGAATGGCGATATTTGTGTCTTGATTCGAGCAGGTTTTTTTTCCTCCCGGTGGGAATTTCGATCGTTCGGGGAGGCGAAGCAGCGTCATCGAGCTGCGAGAATCGGTATACCATTCGTGATGCCTCTAGTCCCGTGAATTATTAGCTCGGATGACGGAGTCGGCATATTGGTGAGAGTCTCTCGTGTACACGTGTATAACGGATGGAGAGAGAAAAAAAAATCATTGCCAAACTACGCGAGAGACAATTGAACCTTGGTATCGGTTCGCAGATATCCGCCAGACAAACGCAAACGTACTAATGAACGCCGACTGGCGTACGGTAAAATTACCTATCCCACACAAGAGCTTGGTGTGATATTCTCGATAGAGAGAGAGAGAGAGAGAGAGAGAGAGAGAGAGAGAGAGAGAGAGAGAGAGAGAGAGAGAGAGAGAGAGAGAGAGGTTAGATTAGATTAGATATGTTTATTTGTGTACATTATGTTGTACAATAAAAATAATAGTGGAGTAAGTGTACATATGGTAGAAACAAATAAAGCAAATATAAAATACATAGTTTAACTAAAAATAGGTGAGATGAAAGAGGTAAGTGTGTTAGAGTGAAGGTGTGACGAGTGCAGTGAGGGTGAATGAAGAACAGTAAATAAAATGAATGAGGTAGATGGAATGACTTAAGTACTAAGAGAAAAGCCTTCGCGATCAAAAATAAATTTAAAGATGTGGTGCTTGAACAAGGCGAATGAGTCGATGTTGCGAATATGAGCGGGGAGGTTGTTCCAGATGTAGGTCGAACTGATGAAGAATGAGTTCCTGGTCGACTCCAGTCTGAACGGGGGAACGACCAGGGGCCTTTGACACTCACCCCTCACAGGCCTCTGGCTAGTATTTAGCTGATAGCGATTCACAAGGTAAGTTGGCCTACCACTGGCCAGGATTTTGTAGAGAGTACAAGCTGAGAAGTACTCCCTACGACCAGAGCCAGTGAGCCAGCCAAGCTGACGCCTGTAAGGAGTGATGTGCTCGCGCCTCTTTACACCATAGATGTATCTGATCCCCGTGTTGAGGATGCGCTGAATAAGGAGATCCTGTTCATCGGAAAGGTCAGAGAGCACTAGAGAGCAGTAGTCTACCACGGGAAACAAAAGCGCCTGAATAAGGTGCTTTCTGAGCGCAAGGGTGGTGCTGCGCCTGAAATGGTGGAGGCGATACATAAGCGAGTTGGCTTTTTTGCAGATGGAAAGAACATGCAGCTTCCAATCCAGTTTGGCGTCAAGCACCACACCAAGGCTGCGTACAGAAGATTCAATTGGGACCGGGGTGCCATTTATCACTATGGAGTGGTTTTGTGCCGATTTGGAGAATTGATTGATGTAAAAGCCAGTGCCAAATAAAATTGCTTTGGTTTTTTCAACATTGAGTTTGAGATGATTGAGAGCGGCCCACTCAGCGATACAAGAACCGACTCTGCTTAGGACAGCGAGCGCCGCGTCAAGGTCAGACAGGTTGCACTGGAGATACACCTGAAGATCATCAGCATAGACAATATACTTGATGTTAGCTGGGAAGTGTCTAGCCACATCACATATATAGAGAGCAAACAGCAGGGGGCCGAGGACTGAGCCTTGGGGGACGCCACAGTTGACGTCGCGAAAGTTAGAGCGATGACCGTTCCGGCCCCTCACTGCCTGCCTCCTAGCGCCAAGGTAGGACCCAAGCCACCTTAGCGCGCCCGATGAAAAACCCATATCAGAGAGTTTGCGTAAGAGCGTGACGTGGCAGACCGTATCGAAGGCCTTGCTGAAGTCGAACAGGAGCATCGCAGTCACCATCCTTCTGTCCCTGCCGCAGCGAATGTCATCAGTGAGTTTGAGTAGGGCTGTCTGTGTACTATGCCCGGCACGGAAGCCAGATTGGAACTCATCAAGGAGATTATTTGCTTCAACGTAAGCAGTGATTTGATCTGAGGCAATTCTTTCAAGTGTTTTTGACAGAAAACTAAGCAAAGAGATAGGGCGGAAATCACCCAGGCATGTGGGAGAGGGCACCTTGTTAAGAGCAAGCACAAGAGATTGTTTCCAGCTACAGGGAAAGATAGACTGGGATAGCGAGAGATTGAAAATTTTAACAAGATGCGGCCCAAGGGAGGGGAGCGCCGCATGGACGAACCTCTGGGGAATCTCATCAACGCCCACCGCCTGCGACCTCTGACGGACAATGGCCCTCTCGAGTGTCTGAAGCGTGATTTCTGAAAAGTTGAAACCAGTCGAGTGCTCAGGGAGCTCAGACAGGTAGTGAGCAAGCGAGGGAGCCAGAGCGTCATAAGAGGTCGAGGCAAAGTGAGCATTGAGATCATCCACGGAGAAGTGCGACATGTTGCTCTCGTGATCCGGGCAGATTCCCAAATGCCTGAGTTCCTTCCAGATTTCCTTGGGGTCGGATAGGCCTCCGATCCGGTCATAGTAGTAGTCAAGTCGAGCAGATTCTATAAGTCGATGGGTCTCGTCCCGTACCCGTCTGTAGTGGAGTAGGTCTAAGTAGCATTTTGTACGTTTGTAGCGTCTGTAGAGTCGATTGCGTTCCTTAACCCATTAACGACCAAACGCCTCGATTTTCTGTCAACTTTTCGACGCGATTATTTGGCATGTTATCGTCTTTGAAAGAATTCAGTTTCCACTTATTCTGGCGTAAAATTTTATGCTCTTTCAGAATCCGTGGTCAAAATTATGATTAGACTCCTAGGAAAAAAGATATGGCCGATTCAAACTCATAAAATGCGAAAATTTAAAAAAAAAAATTTTTCTCGATTTTTTTTCATAATGTTATCGCCAATCATTTGTGCTCTAATTATGGACAAAGGTGGACAAAATGCTTCAGGTTTAAGAGGAAATTCTTTTTATCGAAGTGAAATCGCTTTTTTTTACAAAATGGCGGCAATAACGTGAAAATTTCATAAAAAACATTGCTTATTTTTTTTCTCGAAAACTATGGACTTCATCAAAAAATTCAAAAGAACAAAAATGTCTTATAATTAGTCAAGGAATACTTCCAAATTTTTTCAAATGTTTTTGACACGTTTTGGAAAAATTTAATTCTCCGAATTTTCAAAAAAATCTAGATTGTCTCTAAAAATTCTACAAAAATTTTTGAGCGTTCCTTGACTAATTCTAAGACACTTTTGTTCTTATAAAATTTTTGATAAAATCTAGTTTGCCAACTGTTTTTTCATTTTTTTCTAGCTTTTTGAAAATTCTATTTTTTCCTATGAATCTCAAACTAGAAAAAACTAAAAACTAGATTTTATCAAAAATTTTATAAGAACAAAAGTGTCTTAGAATTAGTCAAGGAACGCTCACAAATTTTTGTAGAATTTTTTGAGACAATTTAGATTTTTTTGAAAATTCGGAGAATTAAATTTTTCCAAAACGTGTCAAAAACATTTAAAAAAATTTGGGAGTATTTCTAGACTAATTATAAGACATTTTTGTTCTCTTGAATTTTTTGATTAAGTCCATAGTTTTCGAGAAAAAAAATAAGCAATGTTTTTTATAAAATTTTCACGTTATTGCCGCCATTTTGTAAAAAAAGCGATTTCACTTCGATAAAAAAAATTTCCTCTTAAACCTGAAGCATTTTGTCCACCTTTGTCCATAATTAGAGCACAAATGATTGGCGATAACATTATGAAAAAAAATCGAGAAAATTTTTTTTTTTTAAATTTTCGCATTTTTTGAGTTTAAATCGGCCATATCTTTTTTTCTAGGAGTTTTATCATAATTTTGACCACGGATTCTGAAAGAGCATAAAATTTCACGCCAGAATAAGTGGAAACTGAATCCTTTCAAAGACGGTAACATGCCAAATAATCGCGTCGAAAAGTTGACAGAAAATCGAGGCGTTTGGTCGTTAATGGGTTAATCAGCTGGGAGTGATCGTTGGTAAACCAAGGATGCCTGCGTTTCTTACTATGTTTAACTGTTTTTAAGGGCGCAAAAGCGTCAAGTGCAGAGTTTATGTGAGTGTAGAGGCAGTCAAAACCGTTAGAGAGTGAGCAGTCGGTGTCATCGAGGGCTGACCAATCACAGCTAGCTAGGTAATCGTTAAGGGCAATCGGATCGATTGATTTAAAATCACGATACGAGTAGTCAGACTGAATAACCTTGGGAATAGAAATATCAAGGGTGGCGCTGATCCAGTCATGCCCTGCGATGAAGGGGGTGTCAGATTTGTGGAAGTCAAGTACTGTATCAAGTTCGTCGATGATGCAGAGGTCAAGCCAAGTGTCAGAGTCATGGGTATGATGAGTGGCACCATAGGGAATCAGTGCAAGGGAGTTCTCGTCCAAGAACCCACGTAAGATATTTGCATCTGTGCTAGACGATAGCTGATCTGCGTTAAAGTCGCCAAGTATGACCTTGGAGCTGTAGTCGTGCATATACAACGCGAGGTCCTGGAAGAGGTTAGTTCCCTGCACGAGTGGGGCATGGGGCGGACGGTATACCACACCTGTGAATATCGGATTACCCCCCCTGGGAGTGATCTCACAGAGGATGTATTCAGGGAAAGTTTCAAGTGGAGTCCAGATTTCTGTCGAGGTGCAGAGTATGGTGGCGGAGAGCGAATTATGGATGAACAATGCGACACCTCCTCCAGTGGTTCTGCGATCCCGCCTGAACAGGGTAAAATCATCAAGAGCAATAATGTGATCCTCAATATGGGGGGCCAGTTTGGTTTCAGTCACAGCTATTACGTGGAAATGAGGGCGAGAGGCCACGAAGTGCCTGATCGCTCCAATGTGAGCACTAATAGAGTTCGCATTGAAGTGCCAGACACGAAGTCCCTCCCTCACGGCCGTCGTGGAGTTGAGCAGGGATTGGTGATGTGGGTTAGTAAATGAGCTGTTAGGAGGTGATTTCGGTGAGGTGATGGACTGGGGTGAGTGCGAGAGATCGGTAAGATGAGTGTGAGATAATGAGTTGATGGGACATGAGTGAATTATTCCGGAGAGGATAAAAAACGCTCCAGATCAGCTAGTGAAGAAATGCGAGTGGCTGTGTCCCCTTTTTTCCTTCTGGCGTAGATGGCTCCTTGATGTATGTACGATGTACAATCACCGCCCTGACCGTTGTGCTCCCTCAGCTTAGCACGGACGGAACGATGAAGAGAATGAGTTTCTTTGGGAAGAAACTCATTGACGTTGAGTGGAACATTTTCTATGGGGAGAGGCACTCCCGCCGCTTCAAGCAGCTCGTTGCTGATGCTAGAGGTCATTACCTTACCTCTCCTGATTTTGGCACGAATGATGTTGGTAACGTGGGCTGGGGAGGTAAGGGTGACCACCAGCAAAGGCCTACGGTACGGTGGTGGCGCCGAGGTGGACTGCTGCACTGCCGAGGACGCAGAGGTAGGAGGGTCGCTAGAAGCAACCTGACGGGGCCGGATGTAGCGAGCAGTTGCCACGTCCGAGGGCAGGAGACCACTGTGGATGGTGGAGAGAGCGGCAAAGGCGAGCTTCCGAAGATCAGCCCCGGCCTCAACGTCAAGTCCAGTGAGAACAACGTCAGCAGAGAGTTCCCTGTGCTGGCTGGTGATTTCGTTCAGCTTATTACAAAGCGAGTTGTTGATACGCTCCAGATTACGGATTCTGGTGTCGGTCTCCGATGCCAGGGTCGCAGCAAGTTCACCAGACTCCAAGTTGCCACCGCCAGAGATGATGAGGGAGCAAACACGCTCCTGTCCCTCACGGAGTTCCGCCATTTTGCACTCAATGGCGCGCAAGCGCGACTCCTGGGACTCCACCCTGGTCTCCGTCGCCTCGACGCGACTGACGAGGTCAGGGAGGGATTGGAGGTCGCACTGGATCTTGGCGATTGATGCCTCCATGGAATCGAGCTTATCGATTTTGTCCATCTTGGCAAGAATGCGACGAAGGATGTCATCCTGCTGGTCATTTCTACAGGACGAGAATGAGCTAGATCTAGAGCGACCGCCTGTAGAGCCAGCAAGAGACACGTTGTCGAGCGGGGTGGGGGTGGTGGACGGTGTGGGGTGTCCAGAATCCGGGGGGCAACGAACGGGCAACGAACGGGAACGGGCAACGAACGGGAACGGGAACGAAGGAAGGCAGGAGACCACGTGTTTCAATGAATATAAATATAAACATTCACTGCCACACAGCTGCCAGCAACAATTATGCAAAAGTGCAAATTTGTTGACACGAAGAGCACTGAAACTGGTCACCTACACTTCACTCACAGCACAGTCAGTAGAGTCAGAAATCAGTCAAAAGTACAACAACAGCAACAACAATCACCTCCGCAACAACAACAACAATCCGCACCAACAGTCAGCACTAACACCACACAACAGCAATGAAATGTGAGGGCGGGAAATTGGCGCGGGAAGCAGCGTCGTCGAGGCGGCGGGAATGGCGGCAACAAGCAGGGCAACGTAACCTCGAAGCGGGAAGAAACGGCAAAACTCCGGCTCTGGATGAGATAGCAAGTCCAGTCGTTGAAGAAACAGCAGGAGCCGACGAAGCCGAAGTCACCCGCACGAGGAGAGCACACCCTGGATGGTGCGCAGCCAAAAAACGGTGAAAAAGCGAGGAGCGAGAAGCGATACGTCTGCACTCGTCGAGAGAGAGAGAGAGAGAGGGAGGGAGAGAGGGAGAGAAAAAAAGGGATTCTCAGTACTTTCGCCGAGTTTGCTCCCATTCGCAATATCCATACTCCATGAATGGTACATCGGGCCTGGTTAACGAGTACGTACGGAGCGAAGTCACGCGCCAATCACCAAACCCAATAAGAAAGCCCTGCTCTCTAAATTTGAAGTGGCAAATGAAAAAACTACTATTTGTTAGTAGAAATTGCATAACCGATGGATAATAGTGAATGTTCCCTAAATTCCTTACAGTAAAAATGACACTGATTTAAGAGTAACTACAGTGAATTTTAAACTATAAATTTAAAATTACCGATTTTCACTGAAACTTGCACTGGCTTTCCACTATAATCCAGTTAGAGTCATTCGACTGAATCTCACAAAAATAATTCACAGAGTGGAATCGAAAAGAATTGACATTGAGTTCCCTTGAAAATTATTAAAATATTACTAATCTCTTTATTCTCGTCAGTTGCGCAATTTTCACTATTTCAAATTCCGAGAGCATATACGCATACCCAACGAAGGCTCCGAAAGTCATCGAAACGTTGCTCTGTCGCTCTCTCTCTAATTGATATCGTCTGGTGGCAAGTCGGCTGTACGGCTGGCTGTCTGGGCGCGTCGGTGCCCTCGCGCGATCGGCGGCCCGAGGGCAGAATCCGAGACGGGGGCAAAAAAAAAAGCTGGCCGAGACCGATGGGCCTGTAATTAGGCCATCGCCGCTTATCGTAGCCCCCGCGACTTTATCGCGCCGCCGAAAAATAGCGTTCCCCGATGTATATATACAAACTATACGGTGTAGAGCGCCGATCGGGATGTACAGGGCGACTCTCGGCTCTTCTAATCTCGAGGCTGGCGTCGTCGTAAAGGGAGAAAAACGCGTCGACGGGGCGCGCGCGCGAAATTAGAAAAGCGTCGGCGAAAGGGACGAGTTGAAAAATGAAAAGCCAGAGACGCGTGTTGGAGCTCAGCGGGAGGAATGCAAAAAGAGCCGCGCGAGAGACGGATCCACTACTGTGTGTGTGTGTGTGTGTGTGTGTGTGTATACACACGGACGTCGCGCGGCCCCAACCCCCGGCATAATCGCCGCTCTCGTCATGATACCGCGCGCCGCGGCTAACGAGCACGAGATGCTGATGACGAGCCGCGCCGATTCGCTCGTTTTTCTCTTTTTTAATTCCCCCACCTCCTCCTCCTCCTCCTGGCTTTTTTTATTTACCCGGAGCCGGCACGACGCCGTACAACGGGCGGCCCGGCCAAACGTGAATGGCGGCTCGCGAGAATGAATGGAAACAGCACGTATTCCCCGCTCGCCTCTCGCGCCACCAGAGAGAGATCGATCTCGGTCGGCACAACCGCAGCCGCCGCGTTGTTGCCTCTTCTCGTTTGTCAAATCCACTCGATCTCCCATCGAAGCGTTCGAAAATACATTGCACGCGCGGAGGCCAAGCTCGGATGTATATACGTGTAGGATTCGCGGGGGAAAAATATTTTTTTCGAATCCATTTTTTTTTTCGTTACGAATATTTCCTGTTACAATAACGGGGGATACCGCGAGCCTATACCCATCGGTAAACATGGTAAAAATCGTTCACCCCGTGAATGTCGGGTATATCCATGCGGGGAACCCCTCACATATGCAGCGAACGACTAGAACCGTTTGCCCCGATTTCTCCGTTATCACTGGTGTATATTCTCCCGCAGTCGTGTCGGCCGGTATACTATACCGCGAAGCCGATATATACCGGACGTGCGAGCTCGCCGGACGCGCGGAAAATCGGTAACCCCGCGGCTAAATACCGCTAATTCGACTCGGCGCGCGGCCTATCGGAAGCGTCTGCGTCGGTGGCGTACAGGTGGATGCGTAAACACACACACACACACACACGTGCACACAGACACAGTCAGTCGAAAAAGCCGAAGAGGAGAAGAGCTCGCGCGCGCTGCTCTCAGGCGTGGCAGGTGAATGGATTTCCGAGAATCGGGGCCCGCGCGCCACACCGAGATGTGCCGCGGATACACACACGCGCGGATACGCATACGCGACCGCGGCGGGGAGGGGAGAGGTGCTAATATATAAAACCGGTGGCTCGCGGCCCGGATTTTTCGTACGAGCGCCGCATGCATATATATCGCGCGTCTAGGCAGCTCTCGCTCTCGGGAGAAAAAATTCGTCGATATCGCTCTTGCGTATATATATATACGTATAGGTATATCGAACTGGAGCCTGGGCTCGCTCGCTTGCTCGCTCGCGGGGCAGCGGTAATTTTCGTCCGACGCCCGCAACGGTTGTTCAAATAACTTCTCACGTTTGTACTTGGGGATATTTGGAATTCCTCGGCGCTCGCTCGCAACCGGTGGGGGGGACACCCGGGAGCGTTGCACACACACACATGCGCTGTCGCGTGTGTACACACGTGTAAGTAGTGCAGTGCACGTATATAGGAAGGAGCCACCGCTATACGCTTACTCTATAACACGAAAGTAACAGGAAAGAGAAAGAGGAGGGCGGCCGCGGGGGCACAAGGCAGACGGGATTCTTCGCGCTCCGCGCACGCGTATGTATATGTAACTGGCCGCGCGCAATGTCACTCGACGTCCTGCGCCGCATTTAACTCGTAACATAGACGCGCCCGTATAAGTACACTATGCAGACTCGATTAGTTGATCACCGGTCGGATAGCATCGCCCTGCATATAGCCACTGACCCACGCGAATGATAATTCGGGGGTTGGCGGGAATATCGGCTCCGGCTGGTCTAGTCCTCTACGGCCTCTTTCTCTCTCTGGGGAAAAATTTCGCGCGAGACTTTGTGCGCCCGGGGGTGGGGAACGGGGGGGGGGAACGGGGTGGCGAAGGCGTGCGCAACGGCCTTGGCGGCGCGCCTCTCGCCGGTGATCGCGAATTAGCATATTATCAAGCGACGTTCGCCGTTCCAATCGACGCTGGCGGATAAAGACAGCCCCCGAAATAGAAAGTAAAGGAGAGACAGAGATAGAGAGAGAAAAAGAAATCAGCAGAGGCGTGCGTGGTGACCCGGCCGCCAGGCGCAGGTAGAGGAATTCCCAGCCGGGTTATATAAAACACGTTCATTCAGAGAAATTTCTTTGTGTGCCGCTCGACGCTTATATATATACGCGCGCGCACCAGGTATACAGACGCGCCGCGCGCGGAGAACGGTTCTCTCCGACGAGGAGGAGGCAGGGAAAAAACGAAGAGGTGGAGGGGAGCAGGAGGAGGAGCAACAAAAAAAAAGACTCGGTTGTTTTTTGTCTCCCCCGAGAGAGCTCGCGCGTCTCTGAATACCAAATTTGTTTACTAGCTATACGAGGATATATCTGCCGCGGAACCCTCGCGTTCTTGTACATATATATATATATATATACGCGTCGAGCTGATCTTCGTCCCTTCGACGCGCATCGATACATATATATTAATACACACATATTTCATCGAATGTGGAATCGGCGAATTTTCGCAGCGTAGGGATACCCCCCGCGTCCCGAAGATTCATCGGCGCTTATTATCACAGCGAATCGCGCGATATTGCGGGTAAAAATTATTTCGAAGCGACTCGAGAATTGTTTACAGCTGGCTCGAGGAAAGGTATATATGAATATATCAGTTGTGCACATTATACGCGGGGCGAGACATACGGAGTGTGTGTCGTTTGCGGCGCCAAAGGAGCTACGTTCGCTAATGCGCCCATTCACGAGCAGCCGCGCGCGGAAAGGTCACGGCAGAGAGAGTCGCGCGCGCGAGATATGAATGGAGCGCGGCTGCGTGTCCGTCTGTGTATATATGTGTATACTGGGTCAGCCGCGACTGGCGCGTGTGTTCGTGTCCATACACACCCTCTCTCTCTCTCTCTCTCTCTCTCTCTCTCTCGGCGGCGGCGCGCAACCGAAACTCCGTCACCGATAAAGCCCGATAACGCCGCGCGGTCGAATCTTGTGTAAACAAACGCTTCCGTTGTATGTGCGCGACCGCGGCTTTCGTTCGGAATCCCCCCGCGCGTATATATACCCACGCCCCGAAGTGGTATATATTGTTCCGTTGGCGCGTTGTGTGGGTGTATACCGATACCTGTGTCTCGCGTCGATGGAATACGCGACTCGCGGAAATTGCGTTTGATCTAAAACACGTTGCGGATGACGGGAGGAAATGTATGAGTTTGATGGAGATTCAACGAGGGTATATACCGGATAGATCCTCCGGTTAACATAGAACATTGATTTTTCATCGGTGGTCAGAGTGGAGAAGGGCCCAATCGAAATTGAACAATCGCTCTCAATTGGTATCTTGGAAAATTACTTTATCTTGAATTTTGACATCGAAAATCAAGAAACTAAAGTGACTGCTCGACTCGATTATTCATCCACTTTCGTATAGTAATTTTTTTTCCAATATCTTACACTCATATTTCTCACGCATCGTTCTAACCAGATATTAATATTCTCCGATTGATTGCACGTGCAGTGCCACTCTTCTTCTGGTTTGCTTGGCCTCTTCCAAACCTCGCGAAGGTGAAATTCGCTGTCAACACCAAACGATCGAATTTCCCCCACCCCCCGCGAATCTTGTTTTTCATTTCCAGCGCGCAGCGATATATAAATAGGTGTGTGTGCGCGCACGCGTTCACACGCACAACGATCGATTGCCGCAAGGTCTTCACACGCCCGCTGACCCACGCTCGCGCGCGCGTTATCATGTTTATATCCTTTTCCGCGCCGCCTGCAAGCTTATCGGCCCCCGATGCGTCCCCCCCCCCTCCCACCCCTCCGGCTGTTGTTTGCGCGCGTTCGTTCACAAAAATAATGCGCGCCTCGCGAACGGAGAATCGAAAAATGTGTATACACACGCGACCGAGTGTTGAATTGGGGATATATACGAGCTCCCGCGTCAAACGGATATACTGACTGTAATGGGGAATATTCAATGTCCGCGGAATTGATCGACGATCGAGACGGGGTTGTTTTAATTATGACATTAGGAATCTCGCGCCGGTATATGCGCGAGACTAAGGCGATCAAGTTTATTGTCATGTTCAACAGTTGTGAGGCTAAAAATGAATCGCTCGCCCCGGTTTTGAGTTGGAACCGACCAACTCTGCACTTTGCCAGTAAAATCATTTGGAGAACATTGATTCTACAAGTCAATCTGAGACGAACTGCTGTAATTTTGAATTTCTCGAGTAAAATCTTCCAAACGAACCAACTCGAAAAATCCCCCGTCCGACTCATTGGTATTTCGCCGAGCGACCCATACATAGACTCTCTCGTACTCTCATTTTTCGACTCGATCCAGCTCTCTTCCCTTTATTCTCCTGCTCTCGACGCATCGCGCGAGCCGATTATCCATATCTACGCGAAAAAGCTTGCGCGGCGTCGACGGCGGCTGCCGCCGCTCGCTAATCAGGTCATTAACCCCCGTCGTCGGCCTCGGTGCGGCGGCGGCGGCGCAGACTGGCGCGTTATGAATTTTGCACTCGGCGTGCGCGCGCGCGCGCTGTGTGCAGCGCGTACTACACACGCCGCGCCGGCACCAGTGAGAGGCTCGCGAAGAATCCCATTCACAGTCCGCGGGGGGGGGGGGGGGGGGTCTCTCTCCCGCCAGCCAGCTACACGTAGCTTTGATGAAAGAGCTCTCGCGCGCGCGCGCGCGCGGCTTCTCGTTTTTGCCCCCACCGCCACTCGGGTGTAGCTCCCTCCTCCCCGCCCGCGCGCAGCCTACTTTTCCCTCGCGGCGCGCGAGCGCATATATCTGGGTCGAGCCGCCGCCGACGCCGAGTTTCCGTCTGGACCGCCGCCGCGACTCTCGGCACACACACAGACACACACGAGTTGAATATTGCTCCTCGCGAGCCGTGTGGATTTTGCACTGGTTGACGGGGGGGACAGGGGCTCGAGGGACCCACGCGGCGAAAAATCCCTCGTTAGCCTATATAATCGAGAGTGAAAAACCCAAGAGAGAGAGAAAAAAAGAAAAGCGTACGGGTGGGGGCCAAAGAATTTCCGTGAATAGGCAAGCGCGTGGCTCTTATGAAACACACACAGAACGAGACGTGTGTTGGAACGAAGGAATGCAGCCTGTGTGTGTGTATATATATATATATACAGCGAGCTGCCGCTGCAGCTTCGCGCATTCCAGTCTAATCCCACGAGCGACGCGCCGATGGAAATTCCGTCGATCACGTGCTCGCGCGCGCGTGTGCGTTTATACGCATTTCCGAGCCTCCGCGTGTATATGGAGCGAAGGAAAAGAGAAGGAAAAAGAAAAAAGAGAGAGAGAGAAAAAAACGGCCGGCGGGAGGGAGCAGCTCCTCCTACTCCCTCGTGACTCATTCACTATGACTCTCCGCGGCGGCGGGCGATGCTTGTGAATGGAGCTTTTTTTACGAGACGCCGCTCCCCGTACGTGTGTGTGCGCGCGTACACACACATACGCCCGGCTCGCCGGGAATCACTGACCTACTCTACGACGCGTGTGCGAGCTGAAATTTGCATTTTCCGCCTGTATACCCGCCCCCCTCCCGTCTCTCATTATCCGTTCGTCGTGTGGTTCTTCTGGAAATTTTCCCGCGGGGCCGAAATCTCATTCCCGTGATAATTCGCGTATACGCACATATTCTGTCGAATCCGCGCGCCGATCAAGTTAATTACCCTCGGGCTGTGTGTGTGTACGCTGGCGCGCGCGTTGTAAACAGCCGAATCGATAAAGCTTAATCAAAGCGCGAGTCAATCAACAAATAACAGCCATTAGGGAGCCACCCACCAACCGATATCGCGGATGGGTCGAGCGCGCGTGTGCGTGCGGCACTTGCTTATCGCGGGAACGCCGCGCGTGTCCATTTGGCTAATTGGTCCTTTTCCCTCGGTGCCGATTGTTCCCCACCAACTCGTCCTTCGCTCCGGATCCATTGGTTTATTATTACTCCCCATACGACCGTCTCTCTCTCGGGTAGAAATTAATTTTTCTCAAAGACGACCGACTCTCGTATGGTGTGTGTGTTTGTGTGTCTGAATTATGATGCGTGTCGTGAAAGTTGTCCGACCGAACGAACGAAACACGCAGGGAAGCGGGTGGGGCGCTAATTGTACAGGCGGATGAGAGAGAGAGAGATGGATCGGTTGATAAAATGTTCATCGACGACGAGTACGGCCGCGAATAACAATTTGTAATTTACAGGTAGCGCGTGGAAACTATTGATGAATGCGACACGCGATTTAATTGAAGTACAATTCGGGTAAAGTGTAGAGTTGATTTGCAGGTTGATGCAAATAATGGGATTTGTAAAGATAGTTGCGTTGTCCAACATACAGAATAATCATGTTTCTATATCTGGTAACTAGAATTCGATCGTAATTCAGTGTAGCAAATAACTGTACACAGTCTTTCATCCATTAATTGTACGCTCCAATTAAATTTCCGTTGGTGTAGCGAGTCACAGTATCTTATAGCCAGTATTTAGGAAGAATTCATAGCTCTCGTTTTTGGGATTTCTAAACTAGATTTCTCAGAGAGACTTCTTGGGGATCGTCAGAGCTCACAATTCATGGAGATATTCAGGTTTCCGTACAGTATAAATGTAAAGAAGTTAAAAACTACTGTTTATTAGTGGAAATTGCACGACTGATGAAAATAGTAAATGTTCAACCGGTAAAAAATAGTTTGTATCATGATTATTTATGCAATTTCTATTATTTCAATCTTGACGTGTATCGTAAAAACTAGTAAAAGAGACAAAATTCATTACTCCCACATTGTATTGTAGAATTCTCCATTGTATCAGTGGAAACAAAAAATTTAGAGATTACACGACCAACGGAACCGAGTATAAGTCCAAATTAACAAGTCAACAAGTCGAAAGTATCGAGAGTGTTAATAATTATGAGAAGGGGGCAGAGACAGAGAGAAAAGGGAAGTGAACAATGCGCGCGAGTCTTTTGGTAGAAAAGTAGAGCCAAGGAGCCGTGACAGGGCGCAGGAGAGAAATCGAGAGGGGCCCAAGCGAAGAAGAGAGAGAGAGAGAGAGAGAGAGAGGAAAGAGAGATATAGTTCGGCTGGAATTATGTGATGGGAAGGAAAGCAATTATGAGAATGATGGATGGCCTCGGGGCGCCACTATGCTGTGCCCACGTATATGCACACGCATACACTGCCGCTGCTGCTCTCGAGAGCTGCAATAGGCGATATCGCCGGTTATTATCGTCGCAACGCGTCCCCTTCGCCGAGTTACCCGCGACGATATCGCGCGACATCGAGTGTCCTGTGGCCGGTGTCCGCGTTGCTCCCCAGCCTTTGGATCGCGAGCTAATTTCTCCGGGTGAGTGGGGGGGGGGAAGAGGGAGGCGAGCCGGTGTTTTTCTCGGGCTCGTCGGGCCCGCGTCCGGCGTCGGCGATTCAGAGACGGCCGCCGGGGGCTGCAGAGTCGCAAAAAGAAACAGCCGCGCGTCGGCTCGTTGCCCAAATCACCGTTTCCGCTTAGCCGGGGGACCCCCGATCCGGCCGAGATTGAGCCTCGGATCCGCGCCCGCTTCAATTTGCCTCTTGTTGATTGGCCCCAAGACGACTACGACTACGAGCTGAGCTTTGCCGCCGTTGTTGTTGTTGTTGTTGCGCGTGTTATATTCGCGTGGCGCGATTCAAACGAGATCCCCCCACCTCGGCTGGACAAAAAAAAAGTCGCGGGGCGCCGATAAAAGAGAGGAGAGAGAGGGGCCAAGGACCGGGAGGAGAAGGAGCGGAGGGATAGAGGAGAGGAGAGGCGAACGTATGAAAACAAATTACGAGGCGGCGTCTGTTTGTTGTGCGCCGGCAGACACGCAGAAGCGTCTTCTTCGCCTCCTCCTCCTGCTGGAGAGCTGCCCCACGAGCGAGAGAGGTGCATTCCGCCAACCGCGCCGCACCGGTTTGCTCCTTTTGCTATATAAGCCTGGCCGCGGCAGCGTGAATTCCTGCGCCTTGCCAACCGCGAGCCAAGCTCCCCGGCCCCGTATATATACGATAATCCGGCCGATATATATACGTGTGTATACACGCCTACCCCCGCGCTCCTTCTCGAATTTGCATTATTTAATTGGAGAGAGAGGGAGAGAAGCTCGGGGAGAGATTTTCCAAAGCGATGCTTTGGCGGCCGATTTGTTTTTCTATTCGCAGGGACTCGTTTTCGAGATTAAATTCCGATGGATCCGCGCGTTGTGAAAATCTCGCTCGTACGTGTACGCGTCCCATTGTAACCGCGATTACTCGTATCTGTTTCTTTGTCCGTGTGTATATGCGCGCGTAGAGCGAATCGTTATATAGACAGTACGTCCTTCTGTCGAGCCCCGATACACACATACGATTCTCTTGTGTGTGTGTGTGCGCATCGATCAGCGAGAGACAAGGAGGGAAGAAAAAAAAAACATAATGAGTCCACTGTGAAGCGCGTTTGAGTTCGAGCCAGACCGAACCGGATGGTGCTGCACCCGCCACTGTTTTTGACAAGGCTATATACGTATATAGGAAGCGAGCGAGCGTCTTAGATCTCGAAACGCTTCTGCTTCGATCGAGCTCGTCTGCCGGGAGAAATTGTTATGTTGTTGGGAGGAGAAATAACGATTCTTGTGATAATACGTCACGTGGTTATTGCATTCTTTGCGAATTTTTGTCGTACAAAAGAGAAGATTTTTCGATGGGAGTGTAGAATTATAGTGAGATCCACTGTTGAATTTTAAAAGATGCGGACTAATTTTGAGATCAGCCAACGCACCGTTAGATCTCGTGGGACAATCCATACTGCTCTCGAACTAGCTTGTTTTTAATCAAATTGAATCAATCATCTTGATTCAACCTCTGTCTTGAGCCGAGTTCAAGGTTCGAACTACATCAGTGTACATCCTTCTATCAAATACAAGTATTCAATGATTGAGTTTCTCCTATGATTCAAAGTCACAGTTTTACTATTAGAAATTAGTTCTCAGAGGGGTTCTATCATTGAATCATCACATTGTGGGTAACATGAGTCATACGTAACGTTCAATCGACTTGCGACAAAACTATCTTTGATAGTTTTGTTGATACTTGCATTTCAAAGATATGTTACTCTCCTTGTTGGTATTCAATTTCAAATCGACGCGGGGGCAGAATCTTCCTCCCCAAAGTGTCGAACATTTCAATTTCAACCAATTAGCTCGACAAACCCACCTCGAGATATCGAAATGTCTCGCGAAAATACGCCGTCTCACCAAACTCCGGCTTATCTACTGACCCGATTGCACTGCCATCTCGAGACGACACTTGGCAAATCCCTCGACGTTACATAAACACACTGCACGCATATCTAACGTACACCGGCTCTCCGAATCGTCGCGTCAAACGACTCACGTATACCTTTGTTTTTCTGTTGCAGGTATGTGACGAAGCCGGCAATAGCCGATAGCCTTATCGAAGTGCGCCTCTCTTGCCGTGAGTATACACACGCACGGTTGACCGGGCGCTTCGGCTGCAGGCTGCGCCTCAATGAAGTCGTAGTAAATTCCAGTTGGTTACGAAAATCGAGATAATCGCGCGCTCGAGTGTGCCGAGCTGCTTGCCCCTTCCACCGGGAGCCGATAAATATACTCGCGGCTCGATAAGCGCGCTTTCATTGATGAACAAGCGGGGATGCGCGCCGTGGAATGCGACAGTGAATAACGCGCCCGACGTTGGCTCGCCCGTTCATTGAGTAATAATTCCGATGATGAGCCGAAAGAAAAATCGGTTCTCTCTCTCTCTCCAGCGATTATCATCCTCGGCTGAGGTGTGTGTGCGTGAGCTTGCTCAGCGAAAATAATGCTACTTCGTATGCAGTTTTTTCAATTTTCAAGGCTATCCGTTCACACGGTGATTAATGCGTTATAACGAATCATCGAACTGATTGATTGATCGATTGATTGATGTTTACATCAGATAGTCAGAACTGATACAAGTATCATTCCATCCGTATGTTTCGTCGATTGTCCAGCTGACGAATAATCTAGGAAAATAAAATACCAACTACGACTGATTTTACAACACACTATAAATATTGATTTGTCGGGCATAGTCAACTATTACGAATTATTGAAAAACTGAAGTCGCGAGAGAGAAAATTCACTCTTACAATACTACAACAGAGCCGCATTCCAAATTGTAAAACTTGTCCGACAAAAGACAAGAAAAACCAAAATTCTGTGTGAGCCACACCGAGACGGATTTCAAAACTATGTGCATCGCGGTTACCACTGCTAACGAGTACGCCGAAGCCTTCCAGGATTCCAAAATCGCCCTATATTACCAATCCACAAGTAGCTAATTCAACGATAGTTGCGACAACGAAGAACACGTTCTCCCTCACACATCCACGCGTCCGGATGATTCTTTTATTATTTTTTTTTTCACCAGCCTGCCATATATGCCTCTATATAGGCAGCTCTCGAGCTCGGGGGCCGTGTTGAATCGGCGCGAGCAAGCGCGCGAGGGGGAGCGAAATCGCAATTACGTAAACAGGCGCCAGGCCGGCAGATAAGCGGGCGCGCGGCGTTCCATTGACGAAAAAGAGCCGCCTGAAGCTTATCGGTGGGAAGCTCGCGGTATTCGTGTCAAAGGGCCGCGTTTTCCCCGCGGCGGCGGCGGCCCGCTCTGGAATGCGAGTGGGCCGAAACTCGCCCGACACCGTCGCCCCCTCGTTATGGGAATTGCCTTTTTTTTCTTCCACGATTCGTTTATGAGCGAGAGACGTTGCTCGCGTCTTTTGGATGCAAATAATTGAATGACTGGTCTGCCGGTGCTCGTTTGCATGTGAGTCTTAAATACTCAATTTTGATTTATTTATTTATTTTTCGTTTTTCGTGTTTATTGACCTCTTGTGATAGAGCGATGACTCGATTAGTTGCTGAGGATAAGATTGCGACAATTTTGAATTTTGTGTTACAAGATTTTATATTCATTGTTGATATATTTAAATTGGCTCTATTTTAACAAAGTTTCGGGAATTTATCCTCTTTTTGGTCTACGAAAGTTACAAATTAACTTGGTTACTAAGAGACATGAAGAGGAGCACAACGCAATCGTGAAAAATTATAAATATATTATCAACTTGATATTGTATTGAATCACTCGTAAATATATACAAAAAAGGGAGAACGACTCTCTTGTAAACTAGTTCCGACTGCAAATCTCGAAAACATGGTTAAAAAGTCGAGGTAAATTTCTTAATTAACACTATGAACTCATGGATAAAAGGATTCATAAATCAAACTAGAACTCACCGGGTTTTTGGATCTCTCACGCCCAACATCCCCCGGGCAAAGTTGGAAACAATTTTCTTTTTATTCCAATTTTTAATCGTGTTTCCGAGATGTGCAATTGAAAACAATTGACAAGAGAGTCGAGTCCTCGCTTTTGTGAATTTCCGCAATGTTAGGTTGATAAAATGAGGTACCTGTACCCAATATGCGCCACCTAAGCGAGAAAGGTCACTACACAGCGTCAAATGAATATTTTCTAACATAATTGGTGTCAAATGAAAGGTCTACTCAATACCTACAAAATGAGCTAAGTCTTTTTCAATTTGAACAGTTCTACGCTAAGATACCGTGGTTTAAAAAAAAAAAAAAATTTCGGGAAAAAATTTTTAGTGTACCCAATATGGCGCCACCCTGAAAATACTTCTTTTCATCCAATTTGAAGCATGAAGCATGTCTGAAATGAATAAAATACAAACAAAAAATTATATTTCTGATATAATTTTATTGAAAAATACATTTTGTCTTTGATTGAACCATAGTAAGGTAACTGTACCCAATTTGGCACTGTACCCAATTTGGCACAATCGTCAGATTTCGTATTTGCGGTGCTCTCTGAGCACCAGTCGCTCTTGGGTTATGTTGGGGGAATTAAAAGAAAATTTTCGGTATCTTCCCCGCCCATTTAGCCCTTAAAACCACTCTCCTACAACACTTTGAAGTTTCACTTACTGATTTTTTCACCATTTTCTTATTTCACTTTTCACACTCAACCTCAAAAATCAGGTGTCAATAATTTTTATCTCTCAAAGTGTCATTACTCTTTTTTGTGTAAAAACATCTCAGCTTTCGATTGGTCTCATCAGTTTTCCTAAAATTATTTTTTATCCTACTCAAATTGCTGTTTTTCGCATCAAAAAAAAGTGTACCCAATGTGCCCCTCTACGCGTTTTTAAATGGGAAGATTGAGTGAAATCATTGAATATTTGTATAGACATATTACGATGATTTAGACGCGTATTTTTGAGTTGTATGTTAAAAATTTTGTATAAATATCACTGGGAACATAATTGAGAGTTTATTTCAATGCCAATTGGATCGTCCCTGTAGGCCTATATAGGCTGTAGCTACTGATTAAAAAATTGTGCCAAATTGGGTACACGTTTTGTGCATTTAGCCTTTTTGCGTTTTTTTTTAAATTGCGATTTTCGATAGGTTAAAGTAGTCGAATGATGATTATGAAGATGGTTTCTAATAGGTATTGAGCTAAGCTTTGAGATGCCATTCACAGAATTTTAAAATTCGAAGTCTATCATAGTCAAATTCGCGAAAAACCCTTAGGGGGGGGCACATTGGGTACAGTTACCTTACATAGATTATATGAACTTCTAACAACCTAAATCAAATCAAGTTTTCAGTTAAAATTCATGAAAAACCGTTGTTTTTGAATCAACAAAATTAACTTATGCAACATCTAATTCCAATATTAATCTCTCAGATTGATGAACATTCTTTTTAGTGTAATTTTAAATATAATTGAGATGTTCTTACTGAAATAGAAGAGTTCAATTTAAAAAATGTCCGAGCCTATTTGAGACTAGCTATTGTCATGATGGTAGAAAAATTCTGTTTGATGTTTTTTCCTAGACAGTACTTATAAACGCATAACCTCAAGATTTTTCTCGTTATAGGATAGCTAATATCTGCTAAGCGTTTAATTCGACTACATAATTCTTCGTTCTGTACTGTCGTTAACGCATATGGTCGACTCATTTTCCTTTTTTCGCTTATGTTTTGTTTGACATATCGTTGAAATGTTCGACGAGGTATCTTATATATAGTCGAAGCCATCCTCTGCGATATCTCACCTTTCTTGACCTGCTCCAAAGCTTGAACTAAATTTTCTTTCGACCCTGTTTGGCGGATATTTACCATGAATGGGTTGATTGTAGCAGCTGGAACAAGAAAATAGGGGTGGCGCATATTGGGTACATTTGATAAAAATAACGAAGAGCTATTGAAACGGTTGATAAAAAGGGCGTAAGATGAAAAAAAAAATTGGATGATGTAGATAGGATGTCAAGGAATCGAACGATATATCGCTCGATTTTTTTGGCCCAGTTTAAGGGTATTAAAAAAATTCGCACTTACCTGAGCGAAATTAGATCGAGAATGAAAATTGTTGAAAAAATGGAGAAAACGAGCTCTAACAAGTTGGTGTGAGGGTTTCCGATCGGTGAAAATGTTTTCTTTCTTCATTATTCAGTATTGCCGACAAGATCATGTGCCGCGGCGATGCTCTAGACGCGCGTATATATGAAATACGAAGGGTGGCGCATATTGGGTCCTGGCGCATATTGGGTACACCTACCTTGTTTGCAATTCTTCACAATTGCATTTTGCTCAGCCACTTGTGTCTCTTGATAATCGAGTTGTATTGTAATTTTTGTAGCCCGAAGAGGAGGACAGATGAGTGACCGAGATGTGTGAAAATACGGGTGAAAAACTAGTTCTCGGAATATCACGAAAGTAGCTATAGTAACTTTGAGACAGAAATCGCAGAACGAAAGAAGCATTAAATTTTACATACAGTGTGTATCTTTACGAAATCACGAGAAGCTCATTCATGGGTCCACTCGCTAAAATCGAATCTTACTTTAAGAAAAAAAATCAGTTTGACTCTATATAGCAAATGAAATTATTCTCCTGCCGAACAGACTCGCCTACGATCAAGAACAGATTCTTAATTCTCGAGGCGAATCTTCTTGCTGCAGCGTCACGCTGATTTCTCTTCCTGAACCGCGATTCGATTTTTCCCCTCGATACTCGGAAACGCAGCGATAAAAAACGACGACGACCGAGTGCGTGTCACAATCGCCCATACACTGAAAATAAAATTTCCTTGTCAGGGCTGAATGGAATGATCACTACGATGTTGGGTCATCAGAGAGATACTGTAGCGTTCCTATAGCCCAATTCGATTTTGTTATCATGAACAAACAGTCAATTTGTTATGACAGGTAACTAAATTAAAAATAGTATTTTTTGAGTGGTATATATCGTTTTTTATATTGAGATGAATAAATGTAAATGTTTATACACCATGAGAGTTTTATTGTCTACTAGCCAATATTACTCACTTACTCATGCTTCATCATTATATGATTCCATTTATATAGTTCACTCGGTGAAAGAACCGACTGAAACCGGTTAACAGCTCTACCGTATAGTTCTGACATCGAAACGAAAAAACAAATGATGGTCGTATGGGTCTCAGACCGATACTAACACGCACCGTCTGACAACGATATGCGTTTGGCTGTGACAGGGCAACATAGAGCTATGATGAGGAAATTTTACTCTCAGTGTAGGCGAACGAAAACAGCGAAATATCGAGGCTGCATTACGTCGCGCACACATTCGTACCTATCCGAGCCATGGAAAACCGGGTTTTTTTTTCTCTCTCGGAATTCCTCGGGAGTCTTTGGCCGCGTGCTACACACGCTGGCTCTGCCGTGCATATTATATGCCTCGCGCTCTCGCATTCCCCGAGCTTCGTTTGCCTCCGCGGCCCACAATTTCAAAAGCGCGCGCGCGCCACACCTGTCGCTCTCTCGCTCGCGCGCATTTGAATTTCTCCGCTCGTCTTCTCTCTCTCGTCGCTTCTTCCCCTCGGCCGAATTGTCTCACGCGCGCGGCAAAAGTGGGAGCGATTGCGAAACGCTATACTTGACGCTTAGCTACCAGACGGACGGCCCCGCTTGGAATGCGTGTATATAGAGAGAAGCGACGTGTACCAGTGTCACGGCTCTGGAATTCCCGATCGGCCTCTCGGTTTATTCGATAATCGGGCCTGTTTATCCCGGCTTTTAACGCCGCTCGATGGCATAACGAGCCCGAGTAGCGTTTTCGAGTAGACCCCACCTACATGGGTTTGATCTCTCAATGGGAATGGGGGACACGCCGGGACTTGGGATGAAAATCGCACTTATGTGTGTGTGTGTGTGTGTATGGCGATTTTGAGAACGAGCGTTGCAACACGTTACTCTTCTAGAACGTCTTGCGCAGTGAGAAGCGAAAGTGGATTCGAGTGATCGAGTCGAACTGCGGTCGATTTGTCACGCGATAAAAGTGAATTTTCACTTTTGTTCCGTGAGCTTCGGTAGCAACAGTTTTTCCATTGAGCTCGTGCATTTTATTCAAGAAGCTAACGAATTTTCTGAATGTAATGTGAATTCGTCACTGAGCTTACTGCAAATTTGTTGTAAAAAAGGTTTGCTAACAAAACTCACGGAACTGGAAAGTGAAAATTCACTTAGATTACATAAGAAATTAATTGCAATTACACTCAATCATTCGTCCACCTTCCTACAGTGATTTTTCACTTTCATACCCCGGTTTTTCATTGTCAGGTTTTAGGAGACAAGCCAGTATAGCGGTCGACATGCAGCGAGTAAATTCATCCAACTAGAAGATAATATTCTATTGAATTCACTGGCACGATTTTTGTATCCGATGAATTATGAAGAAATGTTAACTATGTCCTAGAACGTTAGTAGTCAAGCTCATTTTTATGAATGGAAACAAACGTACACTTGCAATCTGCCGGTGCGTCATCGGTAATAATGATCGACACGTCATTGCGGCTTGACGGAATAGCATCGGTGAAGTAACGGTTGAACATGTCGAGCATGAGTAGTACGCAGATTATCTAACGCGAGATGAGAAGAAATGATTCGTCTCAAAGATGAGATTTTCTTGAAAAGTTTCTTCCTAGACTCTTTATTTTCTAGACGTCGAAAAAAGAAAAGGTTATTTATTTAGTCAAAGTGACGGAGGACAATTAGGGTATTAGGAAGTCACATCAAGGGTCACGTGGTACAATATGGCGTCCCTACTGAAGCTTTTGCCTATGCTAAACTGCAAGGAGATGTTCCAGTAGAACCGCCATGTTGACTCCCACCACCGACGATGTGACTTCCCAATAAGAATATAAATTCTTCTTATGCTCGAGAAACTTGATAATAAAGATTACATATATTTTCCGTAATGAAGTCTATTGGCATAGGTCAAACAAAAATTCTTCAAGACACGTCTAAAACATCGTCTCATCTTGAAGCTTAAATCCCATCGGCCGACAAGTCCAATGTAACTACGGGACGCGAGCGATTGACGAAATTTGCCCGATTCTCGTTCAAACAAATCGGGCAGGTGGCGTATATATACATCCGCTCTTGTCTCGGTAGTCGGGCCATAATTGCGCCCAGTACCAACATCCGGGGCGGCCGAGTTTCTATATCGGACCCGCGCCCACGAGTACCTGCGCTCGCGTTCCTAATTGACTCGGCCAATACACACTCGTCCATTCAAGCGTCTCTCGGCAGGAGAGTGAAAAATCTCACCCGCGTACGCGAGAGTGTCGGTCCCGTTCTTTTATTTTTCTCTCTCGCGCGCCTATTGTCGACCACCCGCCGGCGTATAATGCATCTTAAACGGCGGCGCCTCAAAGATCCACGCGCGCCTCCTCCCAAATTCTCCGCGGGTATAAATTAGAATCCCCAACGAGGCCGACACCACCTGCCTCTACTACTCGAGCCCACTTCTCTCGATCGGAGGATAAAAAAGCGAGCAACCATTTTCCCCGACCCCGATTCACCAAATTTCGCCGTTTTCGCCTTAATTTCCCAGCTCCGGATATGTCTCATTCGCTGAGTATCCTCAGTTTTCTCCGGGAATGCGCCGTCCCGTCTCTCTAGAATTTAATTTGTCGCGCGTCGACGGCCTCGTAAATCTTTCGAATTTCGAAAATTCCAAGTTTCTTCGTGTCAAATTAATAAGGACACGGAGGGGCGGCGACGATATCCCCGCCACGATGGTGATCGTCTTGGCTCGATCGATATCTTTTCGTATATCGAATTCAATCGACACATTTCGATAGCGGACGAGCCGGCCGTTGAGGAATCGGACGTGGATTTTTCGAATCGAGCTCGGGGATGATCGAGAGAGAGGCTCCAAGGACACGATATACATAAGACGGACGAGGCGCCATATCATCGCGCGCCGGAATTTCGACCTGGCCGCTGTAGCGGGGCCGCCGAGCCGGAGAAAAATCCGCGTGCCCTTCGCATATACATGTATAATAAGCCGATCGTCTCGGATCGATTCATTTTTTGCCCCCTACACAACTTGTCTCGTTATCGTTCGCCTATCTCCCGCTTGCTCTCTTTCATCTTGATGCAGCGGATTTTTGTTGTTTTTTCTTTCTTTCGTCCCGCACCTCTCGGCGGCCGCGTTGCCTCGTTACCTCCCAAGTCATCTTGATACTCCCTCGCGCTCGTGTGTTTACAAGTGATGCTCGAGCTCATCTTCGGACACTCGGGATTTTTAAATCACCCAACTCGTGAAACATACTGTTGACAAACCAAACATCTTAGATTGAAATGCGATTTCTAGTTTCACTCGAGGCTGTTAAAATTGAAGCTATATATTCTCTTATATACGAATTGTAGGAAGTTTTATTTCATGGATCCAGAGAGAATTTCGCCCCGACAAAAAGTATGCAGATTCCCCGAACGATCCCGAAAGTCAAGTTAAAACGGCTTTGTGAAAAATCATAGGAAAGTAAAATGAAGCAATAAATCTGAATAATCAATTCTCTTGTACTCGCACGATGATATAGTACACATCATACATCGGAGCTCGTGCAAAGAAGCGAAGGGTCATCAGTCCACTGTGCCGAAAAACACACCTACGCCATCGCGAGGAACGTACGGAACTTTTTGTTGCGATAGAGAGAAAACCGCGTTTTTCCCCGTCTGTTTCACTCCCCTAGGAACAAAGAAAGCACAGAAATACATTACGCACACGTAAAACGATCGATCGATATCTCTCTGGAAAATCAAAACGTCAGGACGATTGTAACGCGTTTGGTTATATTTGGAATCCATACACCCGTATACAATAGTTTCATTGAAACTGTAATTCGTCGAACAGTTTCAAAATATGACTTGTAAAAACGCAATATATAGCGACGATTCAACGTATACTCTCTTAAATCCTTATAGTGAAGAACCACTGCATTGCAGTGAAAAATCACTGTAGGAAGGTGGATGAAAAATTCACTGGATTACAGTGAATTTCTTATGTAACTAAAGTGAATTTTCACTTTACTTCCATGAGTTTTTATGGGAAACATTTTTACATAAAATTCGCAGTATACTGCATCACCCTACTTATAAGTATAGTGTTTAGTAAATTTTCATTCTAAGAAATTCACTGCAATGTCCAGTGAATTTGTCATGCACCTTCTTGCAGTGATTTTTCACTGCAACGCAGTGGTTTTCCACTGTAAGGATTTAAGGGAGTACGAATCACCCAACAATGCCATGTTCGATTATCGAAATATCGCAGGAGCCGGTCAAATTAGCCCATACAGTGGTTACATCGCGCGTATATGTGTGTAACGGCAGCCGCTTCCGAAACACCGAGTTAACGGGGGCATACGCGAGCTGTGACTCGGATGCCTGCCGCAGCGCACGCGCGGGCATATATATATACACACACGCGCGGGCAGCGTGAATCATGAATGAAAATTCCCCCGGCGGCAGCGAGCGCGTTTTCCTTTTTATCGAGGCTACTACGTACTACATACATGCGAGCGAGCGAGCGAGCGTGAGTCTCTCCTTGGCCCGCTTGAGTAGCGTCGCGGGCATGTATCGTTGCTATCCATCAGTCCGTGGGTAGGAAGGAGATCGCGAGCGAGCCGGAGGAGAGGGAAGTGGCGGCGGTGGCCTCTTGTGTGTGTGCGCGGAGAGACAGAGAGAAGCCCACACGAGTCTGGCCGGATACTCCGACTTCCGGTCCCACACATGGCCAACATAATATCCTCTCTCTCTTGCTCCCTCTTGCGTGAGCGCTAAGCCGCTTCTTCTCTCCCGACCTGCAGCCTGCCAGCCTCTGTGTGTCTATATACACACATACGCGAGCTTTCTCGCCGTTTTCGTACGGCTCGACTCTTTAGTCGCGAGGACCGCTTTGTCGCGGCTTCTCGACGTTTCAAGAGTAGCGTGACTTTTTCCTGATACGACCGAGCGAATTACGGGGCGATACGAAACTTCGGGGACGGAATTGCGCGTGTACATACCTAGTTTGACCAAATTTAAATTGCGCCGAGGAGAATCAAGGATCGCGCGATGCTTCCACGTTTCCATTAGTCTCCGATTCAATTGAATAGTAGACGAAAAATCGAGAAAATGTTGAAAAAATTTAAAGTAATAGATTTTGATGAATTTGACATGTGTGTGTCAATGAGGCACCTCGAAGCCTGGGGATGAGATCGATCCACGCCACAAAACGCGACGAATCCGCGGAATTTCGAGGGATTATTCAGGGGCCCCCCAGTAGGGCCCCGCGTTGGTACGGCACCTATAACGTGTTGGCCGAAGCCTGCGGCGCACTCACGTTTCCCATCGCTCGCAAATCCTCTCCGTAGCGTTATAGATTCTTTCCCCTCGCGAGAATATAGGACTTTTGAAAATCCCGACGGCCCGTCATTAGATCTCTTCCGTCCGCGTGTGCTCCGCCCTAATATCTATATCTATCACGAGCCAATTGCGTGAGCGGGCGTTGGGCAAGAAAAGAAATGAGTCACTGCGCGTCGGGTGGCGGGAAATCCATCGAGTTTTTCCCCCGAGCGTACAATCGCGAGGTTGCGTCACCGCCGCGGCGGTCCCGATTAATCCGGAGCGCAGTTCTCGGCGCGAATTGTTCGGAATTCAACGCCGCGCAGGCGCAATAAAAATAGACTCGAGCGCGAGTGCGTGAGCGAGAGAGAGAGAGAGAGAGAGAGAGAGAGAGAGAGAGAGAGGGCAGAGCCGATAGCGGAGAACCGACCTCGTCGACTCGACTTTGACTTCGCATCGGCTGCGACTTCCGGTCGTCCGTTGACCCCGAGACAAGCCTCCCTTCTTCGCTCCCTACCTCTCGCTGGCTCTCTTTCGAGCGACACTTTTTTAATTCACTACTACGTTCGCGCGTTTTCTCGCCAACTTTTTTTTTGTTTCCCCCGAGGATCGTTCGCCGGATACCTAACGGTCGAGACGAGGCACTCCCTCGAATTTTTCAAATGCACTCCCATCGTTTTTTCCCTACTACATGGGTTCATCCACGATTCTTTTACAAACTAATCCGCATCGGCGAAGTGTCCTAACCCGAGCTGAGTAGCTCTTGTTAAATATGGAGGAGTACGGTAACTCCACGGTACTCCGGGAGTGCTGGAGTGCGGATTACCCCATCGACTCCAAATATCACGCCATTCGAAAGTTCATGCTCGACAAATTCGAATTCTCGGGGCGACGTGCAGAGGAATATATGTATATCTGTTTGGAGTACAGCGAGCTGCTGCAGGCTGCACGAGAGGAGTCGCTCGCGCCTGCGCCGTAACGAGGGAGTCTCGTGCTTGGCGCTTTAAGCCGATCCACTTTTAGCCAGACGCAGACGCACACATGCGCTCGGGGTTATGTGTATACGTATGTATGCGGGTATACATAGGAAAGCCCCGGCGGCTGAATGAGCTCGGTGCGTATATACCGCGCGCCCACGCTTTTCTCCCTTTCTCAACTTGGCGCCGCCGCCGTCGCCGCTCGTCTTATCCGCTGCAGCCATCCGGTCCTCGTGAGAAAAGCCAGTGAGTCACGTGCGCGCCGACGTCACATCGCGGATTCCCTTTTATTGCTTATATACACACACAGATACACACGGATGTATATATGTATCTCTCACTCTCTCGCGGCGCTTTACTTTCCCGGCTTGAACCTGTTGAAACGAGCTCCTCCAAATAAAGCCGGCCGAGGTTATGGTATATAGTTTGGGGGCGGCGTAATAGGAGGCCCCGCGCGACCCACGTGCGCCAGCTGCTATACACACACACACACACACAGCCGCGTGTGCAACTTTTACTAACGCACGCCTCCGCGAGTGTGTAAATAGGCGTGTAATGTACTCGCGCGTGGCGAAACAATGAGTGACACCCCCCCAGCTGGATACAAGCGCGCGCCGGCCAGTTTATCGCCTCGTTGATCGATGCGCCCGCGCGCGATATCGTGATAATATCGGGCGCGATTTTCCGTACTCTTGGATTTTGAACAAAAAGTAACACTGCTGTTTGTCGGTGGATATTGCAACAATCGTAGAACACAATGGTGAATATATATTCGCTTGAAATTTCATCGGTTTTGACGCATATTTCCGACGTTTTAAATTTATAGGGTACGCGTATTTAGTGTCTCGTTCGAGTTGATTTTCGGGGGCGCGAAAAACAAGGGGCCAAAACAGCTCTTGAGAGACGGATCCGATCGGCAGGCGCGCGTTCGACGTGCAGTTCCGAGTCGCGCGCGTGGGCACCGCATATAGATCCTACGCGCGAGATACGCGTCGACGGAGCGAGAGCTTGGGTAATAAGCGGCCGGATGTGCGGGATCGATGTTTTTTTTTTCCTTCACTTTTTTCCCTCCTATACGCGAGCGAGCGGGGGGAACGGAAAAAAAAAACGAGTTGGCCATCCGTCCGTCTCGGCTCGAATTTCGAGCGATGTGTTTGCCAATCTCGTTTCGAGCGAGCTCACGATCGAGAGGATATACGCGTATATATGCTCGCGCGCGCCGGTTTTCGCAAGAAGCACAACACGTCGTGTACGAATTTGCACGAGGTGCGTGTCTGTGTGTGATGTCCGCGGATTCTCTGGCTGTAGTACAGCGGCAGAGCAGTTACATCGTCGACCGGGCATCCGTTGGGATATTAACCTTCACCCAAGAAGCTCCGGTGAAAAACCCGATCGATGTATTTATGAATGTGGATGGATGTGGATGCCGCGATGTGTGTACGACAACCGACATGTCTCTGGTGCTCGAGTTTACACTCGAAATCTAAAATAGTAAAAAACCTACTTAGTAGAAATTGCATGACTGTTGAAAAAAAACACTCCAATCATCAGTTTGAAATTCACTATTTTCATCAGCCATGCGATTATTTCACGATCCAATTTCCGAAATTTGTACAAACAAATTGCGGTAACTTTTTGGTATATTAAAACTCACGGGACTAAATTGTAAATTCACCTCAATTATTCAAACCATTATTTTTTACTTCAATACAGCGTTTTTTCACTGCAAGCTTTTGCAGAGCTAGTGTAGCATCAGTGAAATCGGTCGCGACCACTGTATCCCCGGGACAAATCCAAATTGTAAAATACGCTCGCGAGCGATCTCTCGCGCGAGAATCGATCCGAATACTGCAGCCAGCGTTTCTCTTGGGCACGATAGAAAAGAAGCAAAAACGGCTGCTGCGTATTACAGCTCGCACTGTTGAGGTAATCAGCGGGGATTGTTTATCGGGGTCGAGTGACCGCGCGCGCGCGCGACACCTCGAGCCTGAAAAATACCGTTGCAATGAATAATAGCAGCAGCAGCGGCGGCAGTAGCGGCAGACACCTGGGGTATAATAGTTTTATAATCGTAACTGCATGGCTGGCTCGCGTGTACGAGAGAGCGAGAGAGAGGGGAGAAGAGGAATTTCCTGTTGCGAGCATCTCGCGCGGTGGTTCGGGTGCATCTGCCGCGGTTCTTAACCCCTTGGCCTCTCTTGCGCGCGCGCGCGCGCTCTATCTGTCTCTCCTCCTCCTTCCCCCCGCAATTCTTCTCTCCTGCTTATCTCTCTCTCTCTCCGTGCGGCGTTCTTCCCCTCCGGGAGCGCGTATACGCGAGCATTTTTCTCTCTCCCCCTCGCGACCCTGTTGAAATTCGAGAGCACACCGCGTCTCTTTAATTCGCTCGACGCCGCGCGAGAGCCCAATATTCCTACTCCCGCGAACAACGGCTCTTTTTCTTTTTCTCCTCGTTCCGTTCGGCCGTGTTTGTTTTCGCGCATCGACAAACGGCTGGAAAAGCGCACCGCGGCGTGGGAGGAAGAGCTCGCGGCTCCGGTGGTCGCGGTGTGCCGCATTCCTCCGCGGCGCCCCTCGCATTCGTCACGTATCATTTTCTCGGCCGAGCTGCTGCTTTTCCTTGGCGCCGCGCCGTTACCAATGCACCCGCACGACAAGTGCGTCGCGACCAGCGGCCCCTGTGTGTATGGGTATATATATCTGTCGGATCGGCTCCCGGTGAAATGCCACCGTGCGTCGATGGGAAAAATTACGAGGTGATAATTTTTCATGGGATATGCGCAGGTGAATGTGGATCCGTCTTGGTGCAGCAAAGCTATTGAAAATTTCATCGAACTCGAGTGTAGATAGACACTTTGTGTTGGTGCAGGTCCTTTGAGAGTCGAGCCACCTAAATTTCATCGATTTTTGGGCGTTTATTTTTTGGTATAACTCGTGACGTTACGGAGCGTAGGAAAAATATCCAGCAAACGTGAATATTCATTTTTTATATTTTTTATAAACAATCGAAAGTTATTCTAACAGAAAAACGTATGCACATTTGAATTGCACACGTACGATTCAAATGTATTTTTTACATTTTGCGTATCGTACATACCTCGAAGGGTCAACGGAGCATACCATATCTGTCGTTGCAAAAGCCAGAGGACGTAAAGTCGGCAGTTTGCTGCCGCCGGGACGAAGAAAATAATTAAGATCTCGGTATAGGATTATTTTAAGCGCGTCTCGAAAATGTCCGTTTTCGAGACACGCGATTGAGACATTTTCAAGAAGCTACGGAGCTCCGGAGATTTCGTCGAGATTACATTACGAAAATATGGCCTGCCAAGCCGATCGTTCTCTAAAACTTGCAAACGAAGAGCAACGTACCTCGTCCAGTGGCTTCTTCAAAAACATCGCAAAACTGGGCATTTTTTCCAGACTCGACGATATTTCGATACTCGACTCGCGGATACAGGAAATTCGAAAAAGTATATAGATTGGTGGAAGTAGCGCGAGCTCGCGATAGCGCTTGAGTCCGCATGGGAAGGAGAGCAGGCGGCTCTCGAGGCGCATTCCACAGCTCTTTATAAGGTTAGGTGCGCCACGCGCTCGCATTGGCGTAATTCAGCTGGCCGCCGCTCGCTCGCTCGCTCGCGAGAGACGAAAAGCTCCCGCGATGTAAATCACGGCTGACGAGCGTCTTTTTTCCCCCGCCCGCCTCTCTTGCGGCGAAATAATTGCGCCCCGGTAGTTTTGAGCGCTTAACGATATCGGTTTTGGGAAGCTTTTAATCTCGTCTCCTCCTGGAATTCGCCTCTCGGAGGAGGCGGGGTTTTCGTCGGAGCGATGAATCTCGAGAGGGGTGAAAAACGTCTCGTATCAAAGTAGCCGCGCATAATTGAAGGGAGCAACGTAAATCGCTCGGCCCACGTGTAATGTGGCACTTTCTTCATTTCGCCCGACGACGGCCAGAGGATTCCGCACGCCACTGACCTTAATAATTCGAACGGCTGCATTCCACGCCGGCAGCGCAAGCTCCGCTGAATATCAATCGGCCGCGCGTCACTTCCTATTATATACGCGACGACTCGCGAGCTCCTTCGGTTTCCCGATCCGGATACGTATACCTCACGCACCAAGTGGACAGGGACAGATTATTCGGGACGCGATATGCGCACAGATGCTCTGACAGATGCATGTCCGATTGATTTATCAGGGCGCCACCGACGCCTCGCGAGCGCCAGATAAATTTGAATAATTGCTGCCGAGTCCGGGTATTGGGCTGTTTCGTCACTCGCGCCGGGGGTACGTGATACTCGATAAGAGATAGCATTGGAGAATTTGATTTTTTTTAGCCCGTGGAACAGCTGTTAATTCGAAAAGCAAGTTTAGGGGAAAAATCATTCCGGCGTGTTTGGAAATCGGAAGTTTTTGGGGAATCGAAGCTCGAGCTCGAGCGGTACGCAGGCTTCTCAACGATCCAGTCGAGCCAGCGTTGTTATTCATCATTGAAGGTTGAATCACTTGGAAGATAATTATTATCAATAAATGTTTATCGTATGATTCTTTTTTTTTTTTCATCATCTTTATCCAGACAATCAATTTTTCCATTAGCTGACTTGAATGAAACTTGGAAGAACCTGTGGACTGATCACTAGAACTTGGATTAAAAATATTGTCGATTCCTAAACTCGCTCCAATAATTATTGCTAGGTTCCCGAGTTGTAGCGTACTTTTCCAAATTAACCGCTCTCTCACGCGAAGAAAATTATTCATCGACGCGATCAGATATCGAATTTGGTCCGAGAGACACTCTATACTCTCCCCTACCGATGGTATCCTTTCGATTTTTCCCGTCCTCTTCATGCAATTCCGAGCAAAACGACATTCGTCCGGGCCAGCTGCCCCCGCCCCGCGTGCCTCGTGAGCCGCCAACGGCCCGCGTTTCCCCGAAATTCCACGCGCATATACGACGTGCCGCGCCGTATACGTACTACACACTCTTGCGATCCTCCGTATATGCACATCTTCGCCCCCCGGGTGCAGTATATAATACATCCCGGCTCTCATTCGCTCGCTTTATACTCATATCTCGCGTATACTCCGCACACTGCGAATTATTGCGGGCCGCGTCACCCAACCTCATATACACATATTTTACACCCGACCGAATTCCTACGTCAATTTTCACACATTCGAGTGTATTCGCTCGACTGACGTAGAAAAGAACGCACCGAGAGCTGGGATTTTGGAAATCCGTCGAGTTTAGCCGATCTCGGGGTTTTAATATGCCCCCCGTGGCCGAACTAACGATCGCCCCGGCAATATTTAATTTCCGGCTTCCTGTCCGTCCATCTCCCAAGTCTCTCGGTTGCTGCCCACTGCTCGACGCGTTGCGACACGAGCTATATAGTTGTCCCTTTCCTCCGCATCGACATGCCAAATCGCAATTTTCCGAGCGTCGTCGGGACGGGGGGGGGGGGGTTGGAGGCGCGCAACAAGTGAACGCGAATCGGCCGATTCCCCGGAGGCGGTGTGTACAGTGACGTCAATGCCAAACGAGTTTTCCCCCACGTGCGCGTCGCGGACTTTTCCAACGCGCCGACACACACAATCGGCCGATTGAATCTTAACGGTAACGGCTTCCGCCGGGATTGCGTATCGAGCCGTACGAATATTACCGAGCGAGACCACACGGGTTTCCCGGCTCGGAAAAGCTCCGCGCTCGTACGTACATGTGTGTGTGTAGTCTCGTTTAATGGGGCGTCGCTTCCGCGGCCGGCGAACGCCGCACGCAACAACCCGTGTGTGTGTGCGCGCGTGTGTATACACGCGCTTCCGCTCCCGCATTCGTGCGCTTCCTCTCTTCTTCCGCTGCTGCTGCCGCCGCCGCTGATGCTACTCTCTGCCCCTCTCGAGATCCGGCCCGAGCTTCCGAGCCCACCGAACACTCATCTGCTCTGTCCGCCTCGGCGCTTCTTGCGTTCTTTTTTTTTTTTTCATTTTTTTCGTCATTATCGGTCGGAGAGCAGCACCGAGGAGGACGGTTTTGCTCCAGCGAAACAACTCACCGCCGAGTTTTTGCTGGATAAAATCCAAATCGATGGAGGCTCGCGTATACACAGATGGAATTGAATTGTCTTCGGGATCGTTTGTATATTCTTATCGATCGTTATGCTCCGTCGATTCGTTGGATCTCGAAAAACTCGCGATGCGACGTATAAAATCTATTATATACTCGGTATAGTGAATTTCTTTCCATTGGATTTCCTGGCGAAGGGAAGAAAAAATTGCACATCGACAAAAGGGGCTTCCATATATATGCTGCTCTCGCGACACACCTGGTCCAAAAATCGCCCGGCGAAGCAGAAGCGCACACGTCCGCGAGCTGTGGGCCTCCTTGGGAGGGTGGGCACGCATATATACACATGCACGTATACGCGCATACACGGAGGCGCGTGGGCCAGCCGTTCCGAGAAGTAACGGGTCCCCTCCCCGCCTCGGCGAATTGCGCGCTGCCGAATGTCGGCCCCCCTCCCCTCCTCATACCCCCACTACTGCGTCCCTCCCCTCCAACGGCGCGCACTTCCCCTAATGCGCGCGCGCGAGAGCGGCTTTTGCAAGACGCCGCGCCGCCGACGTCGGGGAACGCCCGTTCGCCTCGACCGCACTCTATACGCTACATATATATATATGTATACGTAATATGCGCACCGACTCGCTTATCAAAACGCGCGGCCCGTTTTTGGGCGATGCATTTTTCGGCGCAGGAGGGGATGGGGACGCGAACACCACCAGCCGAGGATGGCGTTGCGAAACGATCGATCGATCGATCGTTCATTCTCAACGCGATATATGTATAAATTCGTAGTCTTTTTTCGTCTTCGACGAGTTCGGGCTCGAATGACACGCGGAATCTTCACGCTTAATCGATGATTGTATAGCGAGGTGAGCCTGTCGGAATAATCACAATCGTGAAAATAGAGATGTACAAAGTGGAATCATGGATAAATGTTGTTTCCGCTCGATGAAATTGATTGCAACATTCATTCTGCCCGTTGGGGAATGAGTAGCCAGTCATTGAAAGCGTTAATTGTTCGCTGACAAGCCATCGAGACCAACTCGTGCCTGCCAGGTTTCTGCTGTAAAATACGCACGGTGTGTCGGATGCGGCGTCGGGTCGGAATGCGCGCGTCGGGTGCGTGAGCTGCTGTCTTGGCGGCGCGCACACAGCGCTTCTCTCTCTCTCTCTCTCTCTCTCTCTCTCTCTCTCTCTCTCTCTCTCTCTGTCGAACGCACGGCTGCGGCGGCGGCTGCGCAGAGCCGGCTGCGCAGGTGCTGGCGGCGTGGCGGCAGCAGCGGCGCGGCGGCGGCGGCGCCGCTCAAGCGCCTCAGTGCGCCTCGAGCCGGGAGAGCCAGTGGACGCGAGCCGTGCCGCCGCACTCGAGTAACGCCGCGCACGTGCGAGAGCGCGGGGTTGGTTACGTAACCCGCCCGTGGGCTGGTGGCACCGGTGTGTGGTGGTGAGCGCGACCGACCGACCGCGTCATGTCCGAGGCGACGCGGGCGGCCCACGTGGGCCGAGCAGCCCGGCGGCGGCGGCAACGGCAGCCCACGGCGACGGCGTCAGCCTCTCTCGGCCGTGCTCGGGGCGCTGGCGCATGCGCCAGCGCCATGCCCGCCGCCGCTTTCGCTTCCGCCCGACGCAGGAAGTCCCGCACACGTGTCGGCCACAGCGGCGGCGTCCGCGCACCGCTGCTGCCGATGCCCTACGACGACGACGACGACGACGAGCCACGCGCGAGTGCCTGGAGCAAAGTGCAATACACCACCAGTGTCCGTCGTCGTACCCCCGGGCAGCAGCCCCTGCTCGCCCCCCACAACCAGTGTGATATCGTTGCAACAAGTGAGTGACAGCGCGTGCGATAATTGCATTCGTGCGACACACACCCGGCCCCGTCGTCCATATAGCATATATGTTATGCCTCGTCGCTCGTATATAGCCATGAGAAAATCCGACGCCGCCGTCTCGGGGCTCTCCCCCCCCATCCCCGTCCCCTCCTGCCCCGCCGAGCGCGCCCGAGAGACTCCCCACCCTCCGAGACACACGCGCGCGCGCACACAACCGACCTTCCCCGGTCGCTCGCTCGCGCCGTATTGTATTTGTGCGCGGCGTTGCTCTCTCGCTCTGTATTATACGTTTCGACAAACGGAGCGTCGTACGTATATACGAGGCGACGTTCGATATCAAACTTGTTCTGCCGCGCGTTCGCTAGCACGCTCCTATTCTAGTGTATTTATCCCGGGGACCCGATCGCGATTGTCACGCGAGTTTTCAAGAGTTTCCAACGTTCGCGCGCGTTCGCCGACACTTGTTGCGTGTGCTATACATCCACCGGGCTTTCCCTCGTGAGTTTATTTTTCTTCGCGCTCGCTCGTGGGGGTGGGGAAAAACAAATGTGCCACCCCGCTGGGGCAGAAGGGATAAAGACCTTCGATCGATATGAACGCGGGCGAAGACGACGTCGCGGCGCGAGCGAAAAACAATATACCACCGGTTCCCACGACCTTCGCGGCTCGATGAAACACACACACACACACACTCGCGCATCCGAGGAGAAACGAGGGGGGAAGAAAAAACAAGCCCCGTGCGACAAATCGAACGAATTTCAAGAGCGAAGGTCGCCGGACAAAACGCGGGAAAGCCTCCCCCCTCCTCAGGAGGAGACAGAATATACACGTGGTCGCTGCGGCGGCGGCAATAAACAATGTTCGGGCGCGCTGCTCATTGCACCAGTTAATATCGAATAAATATCCATCAATTCGCCGGAGCAGATATTATGTGTATGTATAACGCGCGTGTGTATATAGGGGCGCTGGGAATGTGTCGGCTCGCGGAATTCGGCCCGCGCGCGCGTCATCGGTCCGTCCGAGAGAGCACGTCTTTTTTCCTTTCCCACGAGCAGCGGCGGCAGCGCTCTATACTCATTATATGAATGAATTTTGGGCCGCCGATTCGGTATTCTCCGGGCGTTCGTTCTCTCTCTCTCTGCCCGTCCCCAGTGGCGCTCAACCGACCTCTTTCTCATCGCGATATACGCTGCTTGTATGCGCGCGTGTGCGTGTGTGTGTGTACGCGCTCGTGTGCGAAAACACGGCGACTCGTTGGCGCGTTATCAGGGCCGACGAGATTAGGCCGCTAATGTGATTGGTGATTCTTTTCAATCGGCCATTCGTTGCAGTCCAACTGGAATAACGCGTGTTCCAATACATACATGTGTCGTGCTCGCGCGCGCGGCTCTTTTTACACTTCGATAACAGCTCGCTCGAGTTTTTCCAGCTTATACGACGATTTCTCACAACCGCTCTCGAGCCTGCGTTTATATCGAATAGTACATAGTTTCGCACTGTGAATTTCGGGGTGATAGACATCGTCGCGTGTGTTTTTCCTCGTTAAATCGGCGCGAGAAGCTCTCCGAGGTAGGCAAGAGGGAAAAAGTCGTGTGTCGCGATCCGCGCGCGAATAATAAATGGCTCATCACTCTCCCGCAGCTTGGACGCTCGTGTTCTCCTCTCGCGTATTTACATATAGCGTGCGACATTTCTACGTAAGCATGTACGCGCGCAAGCCGATCGGCTTGCGTCATCATCCTGCCTCGTACACACACACGCGAGCTCGCTCGTAACTGCACACATACGTACGTACGGCAGCTCGCTCCGAAAAACCAGCCGAAGCTGCGTCGCGTGAAATCGAGCTGTAAGCTTCTGCGAGCGAGAAAATTTTTCTTTCCCTCCTCTCGTATAGAGCATATACGTCTCGGGCCGGGTTGGTTTACCGGGAAAGCTGCTCGTGATCGATGGCGGAGCTGCCGAAATCGCCCTGCATACAATAGCGGCTCCCGTGAAAAACCGTGGATAGATCGATCAAAGATCGGACGGGAGAGACTGGTAGGAACACACTTACACACACACACACACACAGAGCGGAAGGCCATCGATCGGTACGGCTCGCGGGGGGCTGGCCTTGACTCGCGGGAAAACGCGCGCCAATCAGCCAGGAATTTCCGCGGTTTGAGAACCGCAACTCGCGCGCGGCGATGCGCGCATGCGCGCGTATTACGCCTCGGCGGTGGGTCGTCGTTCGCGCGAACGCCAAGAGAGGGGCAAGGGACAGGTACTTGTGGAATGCAGTCTTCGGCTGCCCCGAGCTACGTGGGCCTCGTTTCTCAGCTCTCGCGAGCTCGCTCCGCAGCTTCGGTAGTTCGCAGCGAATCCATCCCGCGAGTCCCGTAAGCCGGGTGTTGTAGCTTCCAGGGATAGATCGCGACCGACCATACAACCGGCTTCCTCGATCGGATTTTGATCTTGGCTGGAGACACCGCGTCCCGATGATTTGGCACCGTTTGCCACCGAGAACAGAATCGGAGGGAAAAACGTTGCGAAGAGCACGTGTTTTGCGATTGCGCGGGAAAAACTCGGGGGTTGCGATCGAAACTTTACCAATCCAATACGCCCACTGCAGCTCGCTTGAGTCCGAGTTTGTGAGCTTTGCGCTGCAGGAGGGTAAACTTCGGAACGAATATACAATTCACAGCCAAACATTTTTAGAAAAAACGTTCTTGTTAGCGATTCTTTTTTCCCAGTAGTTCGTGTCATGAAATCTCGCCTAAAATTCATATCTAACCAACTGTCACGGGGCAAAAATTCTCAAACTTTGACGTTAATTGAATATCTCCTTCGACTGATTTTACTGGGTTGATGACACATGGCAGTCACTTCAAATTCATCAAAAATAGTCGCACCCTTGACGAAGACAGTCGCTAAATTGCCTACGATACGTGTACGCGAGACTCCCCAAATTCGAACCCCGATTTTATATGGTCTCAAAAATTTGCGCCCGCCAGTTGGACCAACCGCGTTCCTCGACGGTGACGCCACCAAAGTCGCATCGGTATCGCGCGATAACAGTTTTGTAACAGCTCGCTCGCTCGCGCGAACCAACCGTATAGTACACGCGTATACGTAGTCTCTCCCGAACGTAAACCATGCGGAGAGCTCGCCTCCTCCCCCCCTCGAAAGATTAGCATTCTCGAATCGTGTATTTATATACGGCGGGCGAGCAAAAAAAATCGCGTCCCGCGGTAAAAACGCGTATAAGCGCGCAACGCGCGTCAAGAGCGACTCTCCGCGTGCCCCTGTCGCGTTTAAAATTGCGCGTGCGCGCATGTGCTAATAGGATTTTCGCGAGCCGAGGTATACACACACACATGCGCTGCACACACACACACACACGGAGGCGGCTCGAGCGAGCGAGCGCGAAAGAACCTTCAAAAGTTCATCGCCCCGCGCCGCGTACTCGCACACACACGTGCATACATATATATATATATGCAAACACGGGCTGCATTCGCTCTGCTTCTCGCATCTCTCTTTGGTACGCACGTACACGCAACACGTGTATACACACGACCAGCAGCAGCGTGGTTTCTCCCCACCCTCCCCAAAAAAGACCTTACGCGTCTCCTCGCTGGGGAGCGCGCAAAATGATATCGACGGCGTGCGCGGCGCGCTGGCTTGTTTACGTCGCAGGCGCCTGCATCGGCGCGAGGGAGGGAGACGCGTGTGTGTGTGTGTGTGTGTGTGTGTGTGTGTATATATACATGTATGTAGGGGGAAAAGGGTCCGAGAGAGCGTCGAGCCGCAGCGTGAGAGCCCGCGCCGAGAGGAAGGAGGGGAGGCGGCGGCGGCGGCGGCGGCGAGGAGAGGCAAGCCGGAGGGCCGCAGGCCATATGAAAAAGGAGCTACGTCGTCGCCGCCGCCGCCGTGACGGAGCGGAATGCATGAGAACGCTAGCCTGCAGCAGCTACTGACCCTCTTCTTTTTACACTCCGCCTCCCCCCGCCCCGGCTTCTTCATTATCCTTCATCTCGATCCCCGCGCACATGCCCCGTGCGCCGCCTCGCGTGCGTATGTGCGTTTCGCGCGGAATAATACATCGCACCACCGACCGTCGTCGGTTCGTTGACGCGAAAACTCGCGAGACGGGCGGGTGGCTCATCCGTTGACCCGGCAGGAGAAAAATTAGGCGCGAAGAACGGAGGGGAAGTGAAAGAGAGAGAGAGAGAGAGAGAGAGAGAAGAAGAGGAAGGAAATTCCTTGGAAGTTCGTCTGCTGCATACCGGACCTTCCTCGGAAAGGAGCATCAGCCTCTCTCTCTCTCTCTCTCTCTCTCTGTCTTTTTGCCGCTCGCTTCCTCCCCTCGTTCGATGTTCCTCCTCTCGCTCTGCCCTTCCTCCTGCCGCGTGCTCGGCACTGCTCTCGTTTCGAGACTCATCGGGTCCGTCGCGGGCCCGAATCGTCGAGGCTCGTCACCGGTGATTCGAGCTGGACACGAGAGGAGCTGCACACGCGGCGGGCAGGTGTCGTGCGAGCAAATGCGCGAGAGGGAGAGAAGCGCGAGCGACTCACGCCAGTCGGTCACGTAACGGTCGTCGCGCGTCACGCGCGTGACGTCACCCCCGGCGAATCGCGCTGGTCATTCATGCGACGCGCCGCGTGCGCGCGCTGCGTTCTCCCGAGCTGCTGCTGCACTCGGCTCTCGTGTATATCGACGTGTCTTACGAAGAAAGACACATAACTGAATCTGTCCGCGAAGAAAGACACAACTCGCAATCTAGCCACAAAGAAAGACACAACTCGCAATCTGGCCGCGAAGAAAGACAAATGTCGGAATTATTCTCCCGCGAATATTAACGAAAAAAGAGTTTAAACTGTAGAAAAGCCTTGTTTTTTTGTCAAGTATAACCTACTCATTCTAAGCTTTCATTCCATATATTTTTTACGTCGGAAAATTGTGGGATGTGCGCCATGTATCCTTTTTGCGGCCAGACGCGAGTTGTGTCTTTCTTCGTGGCTAGATTGCGAGTTGTGTCTTTCTTCGCGGCTAGATTGCGAGTTGTGTCTTTCTTCGCGGACAAATTGAGATGTGTCTTTCTTCGCGGACAGTTTGAGATGTGTCTTTCTTCGTAAGACACGTCGATATTATGTCTGCGTCGAAGCCCAACACACTGCCGTCTTCGAAATTTCCCACCCTTCCGTATACTCGCGAGTCTCCCACGCATCTGTGAAATAACCATTCGAAATGAGCCATGCGAGCACACTCAAAAATGTCACTATAGAAAAGTCTGTGTATAAGCTTCGTGCATCGATAAAGTGGCCGAATCCGAAGTTTCGAAACGGCAGATATTTCACACGCGGCGCGGTGTAAAATATTCCGTTGGCTCGTACTTTCCTTGTGTATATTAACCGTCCGGCGAGTAATCGCCGACGACAAGTGCTCGCGTATCTCTATGTACCTGCGTTCGCGGCCGGACTCAGCGCGGCGAGCGGTCCGGAAGCGGAGGAGGGAAAAAGAAATTGTTACCAAAGTAATAAAGCGAGAGAGGAGTCGAGAGCGGCGGCGCCGAGCCCGCGCGATAACGGGAATTTTTCGAGGATATTGGCTTTGTTGTGTCTGCGAGATACACACCTAGCGATTCTTTTCCTCCTCCTTCTCTTCTTCCTCGCCTCCTGCTCTGTCTCGTTCGGCGCGAAATCTCCCGCGTGCACTTCCGGTTTTTATAATTTGGATTCGCCGGATCGGCGTTGACACACTCGACGTATCGATACGAACAGTATATATATAAAAACACTTACGATCCTCGGGGGAAGCTACGATACAGCGGAACCAACTCGTCCGTATACCTATATACCGGCTCGGGGAGATTCCTCGACACGGAGTCATTAGTCCGGGGTGGCCAGGCCCGGAGAGAGCCGACTAATTAGTTTTATTAGCGAGGTGGGCGCATGCGCGCAGGATTCGAAGAATGAAGCGGCCCGCCAGAGAGAACGGGAGAGTCAACGACCCGTAAGAACGCGCGAGAAAAGAGTGCGAGCCGCCTCATTCAGGAATGCGAGGACCCTGACGTGCTACACTCCTCTCTCCCGCTCGTTCGCTCCCGAGAGAGAGAGAGAGAGCCGCCACGCGATTTCGCACTCGTGCGAACTTTGAATTTTTCCCGGTTATTGAGCCGTCCCTCGAGGAATGACACACACTCGTTCGTCTAATTCCTCCTCCCGTTCATCTCGGCGTCTACACACGCTGTCCGAATTGCATCGGCGGGGAAGAAATCCGCTGCGCGACGGCTATTTCGTCATGTTTGCACCGCTCGAACGACCGGTCGTATATATACACGCGGACGGTCGTAAATCGCCGGAGCATACTCGCGGCTAGGACTCTCGATGGTTTTCTCCGGGTCACGAGGGCCAAGCTCCCTCTCACACAGACACGCGTACGCGGGCACACACGGACGCGTATTTGTTTCTAGTCCGCGCGCTTAGAGCGGCGCGCGTCAGACAGGCGACCCACTTGGCGCGTCCGCGTCTATTTTCGCCGGCGCGCCCCATTACATACACGTGCGGTATATACATGTACGCCTGTGCTCACTCTCCCTTTATCGCGGGGCTCGCTCGGGCCAGGTTCGATTGATCGTCCGCGGCATCTTTTTTTTCCTCCGGGATATATATACACGGCGGAAACTCGCTGGATCACTCGCGTTACCTACTGGCTTCACAATGGGGAGGAGGGCGCCCCGGCATTGTCGCGTCTCCATGACCGCGCGCCGGGCCAGCGGTGCGCGAAAACGAGAGACTCGCTCGGTTTCAATCGGCGAAAGTGCAGTGTCGGTCCTACGAGCCGGGCTTTGCCCCCCCCCCCGGCGTGGGCGCACACAACGGCACCCTTTGTCGGGAGGGAAGGGGGCGTTTCGCGATTTAGGATATTGCGTGTACCCGCGTAGACTTTTTTCTAAAAGCTAATTGTCGGCTCGTCCGGGGGAACCAAATTGAGAATTGGGACAGTGGTGTGCGTATTGGAAACGTCGCTTAGAGGAAAAATGCTCGTCGCTCTTTGACGGATTACGAAAGTATTGTTTCTCAAGAACGATTTCTCGAGACGATTGTTCGAGAAATCGTTGATTCAAAAGAAGTGGACTTTCTCACACTGCGGCCAAAGTAGGGCAACTCGAATTACTCCGCCGTTGAGAATCGGGCATTGGCCGTTTCGACGATCGGCTCGTATTATTTTCCTTGCGGCGACGTCGTTTCAATGCTGGGCCACGCGAGTATTGTCGATGAAGCGAAATATTCGGATTATTCATATGAACCTAAGTGTACGTTGACGCGACCTTCCTTCTCGAAGTAAGAAACGAAAGCGTTCGTTCAAGATGACATTGAATTTTCGACACCTGTATGCACAAATGCGGCTACTTGGATATTATTCGTTAAGCGTTTGGAACTACAATGATGTGTCATCTCTTCTGAACGTTCTTCTTTTTTCTCATGCAGAACAGTCAACACGAAAAAAGTAGTTTCCCTAAATAACACCGAAGCTGATGCGCCACCCTCATTTCATCAATAAAATCAAAAGTCACTCCAATCGCCCCCCACTCTAAAATAGTCAAGTTGTCACATTGAAAACCGCGTCTACATTGCAAACTCGCCTCTCCGCAACATCCAAACCGCAAATCACTAATCGTCCCCTTTTACTTTTTGTTCCAGGTAAGAGACCCGAGACGAACGAAGTCGACTTGGCTCCACGAGGTTGAACCCTAAAATGGTACGTCGCCGCGCAGTATCTGCCTTGCACATATACTTTTATACACTACTGTCCAAATTATTCCGGGCTCGCCGCGGCGGGCATGAAATAGTGGGTCACGCAGGTCGTGTTATATGCGCCGGCGAAATTCGAATCGAATCGGCAAACGGAGAGCCCGAGAGAGAGAGAGAGAGAGAGAGAGAGAGAGAGAGAGAGAGAGAGAGAGAGAGAGAGAGAGAGAGAGAGAGAGAGAGAGAGAGGAAGATTAGACTCGGGCGGCGGAATGTCGCGGCCGCACAAAGCCACGATACGTGGAAGTCGTTGTTAACACACTCGCCTGCCTCCGCCGCCGCCGCCGCCGCTCCAATTAGCATACGGCTTTCCTCCGCTGGCCGGACGCGGCCTTATTTTCTCCACTTCGCGCCTCGGCTGCCGCTCGCGGCTTTTCCCAAAGCGATAAGAAACTTATCGAGCCGCGCCAAATTATACGATCACCTCCCAAGTCGCGAATACTCTCGTGTACGCAAAAATTATTCGGATCTGCGAACTCGTAGTATGGAAGAATCTATGATTTCAGATCGATTCGCCGGCTACTACCGTTGACCCTTTTTATAACATTAAAAATAAAAATGTCAATCCATCAAAGTCACTCAAATCGGGCTCGGCGAAAATTGTGTAGCTCATGTGTCTTTCTTACAATTCAACCCTCTCAAGAACGGGTTGGAAATTGTCTTACATTTTCATATGTGTCTTGGTAGTTATTCGTTGCAATTGAATATTTGTGTTATTCCCAAGGTTTTCCATATGATTAGCCATACGAGGCACATTGGCAACTCACTTTTGAATTGTACGCGCGAAAAAGAGCTTTTTGCGTAAGATGGAATATGATTTGAGGAAAAGTGACGCGAACAATCGAAAGATGAGTACTTGAAATAGAGCAGTCGCATGTGAAGTGAAATTAGAATGATTACACTTATTATTTTTGTAATTTACTCACGAGATGAGGCATAAGAAATTGAATCTGTTGTCGAACAGTGGTTTCAATCCTCGAACGACCGAGAATTGCTCCAATTCTAAAAGCGCATCTTTCCCATTAAATACCGAGTTTGGGTCAATGACCAAACCAAGCTCAAGTCTGGCGAGTCGGGTCACGACGCCACATCGCGCCATCCCGACCCTCTAAGGGTACATTGAAACCGCGCGAGAGCATCTGCCGCCAAATTTTCTTTCAATGCCATTCACCAAAACACGAGCCGAGTGCCACTGGCGCCCAGAAATCATTCGAAATTGGAAATATCATGAGACGTGTTGGCTGCACTCATATAAACATACAATCCGGCGCGTCTAATCCATTGGGTAATTCGAGTACAAGCGAAATCCTCACGTGTACGGGTACACACACGTTTCGCGTCGAGAAAGAGAAACTGTATATGTATATCTTGGCTTGCGCGCGCGCGGCTCAATTACCGGGCGAAGGCCGAGTGGTGTGCGCGGGCGCGGACATTGTCCCCTCGGGCGCGTGTGAAAGAGCAGCTGCCGGCGGCGGCGGGGAGCGCAAGCGCGCAACTCTCCGACCAAGGATAGGCAACACACAGCGGTGCCGATGTCCTAGCGAAGGTCACGGCCGGGAATGCGGTTTGCCCCCCTCCCTCCCTCCCCGCCGGTCGCATCACAACCAGAGCGAGTTGCTGCTGCTGCTGCTCTCTCTTCTCTCGTCGCGCGCGCGTGTGTGTACTCGCTCGCGCCAATCCAAACATAGTATACGCGTACGTGTGTATCGCGGTATTGCTCGCGGATTTTTGAATTTCACAGGACGTCGGGGGAAGGCGATCTTTCGAAGGCGCGTGCGATCCCAGAGAAATTGATAAAAACGAGAGAGAGGCCGGACGCGTATATATGTATACACGAAGATCGCGCGGGTGTATGGGTTGCAGCGGCATCCTCGGGCTCTCTCTCTCTCTCTCTCTCGGGCCTGTCCCTTTCATTAGGCGAGGGAGACGCCGCCGCCGCCCGAGCTGGAATGCACTGACCCGCCGCCGCCGCCAAGCCGTTCTTCGGCTCTACTTGTTTACCTCTCGCTCGCTCGCTCGCTCGAATTTTGTTTTGCTCGCGTCATTCTCTCCCTCGCGCGCGCGAGCGTCCGCAGACACGTACATGTCACGGAATGCAGAGCGAGCGCAAAAACCCGCTCGCCGCTCGCCGCGCCTCCGAATCCCCAATGAACCCGACTTTCAGCAAACAGTGTATGTATGTATGCGTCGGGGTCTCTCTGTAAGATTCCCGCGAATGTCGAGTCGATGAATTTTTGCTTCCCCTAATCTCCGGCCTGTTTAACTCACTCGTTCCTGGTAATGGCGCGATACTCCCGGGGTGTATGCGTGTGTAAGGCTTTGGCTCACGCCCTTGAATCGAATTCGTGGGGAGTATTTTTCGAGAATCGGCCGCGATTATTTTGATTCGTTTATTGGAGATTATCAAAAAAACAAATCATTCATTGGATCGAAACTTATGTATACGCTTTTGTCGTGTGTTTCGCCGCCACCTTGGAGATGTATCGTTATTGTTCCTCGCCTAAATACGTTTATTCTCGACACAAATTTCTGTTTTCCCGCGTACAAAGGAGCCTCTTTGAACTTTGATCCTCGGCTCGTGTGTACAGAGCAGAAACACTTTTGTACGAGCCAAAATATTGTTGATTAACTCGTCGGAGCTTGAAAGACGTTGACGCGCGCGTCGCTCCTTGACTCGCTGCTGAATTCGCTATACTTTTTATCTAGGGATATACTTGCGAGCGCGAGGGGATAAGTTACTTTAGGGTATATGCAATTTTTCCAATTTTACTACGATCTGTAAAACCGAAAATTGGGTGGAACTCGAATTTTCATCTATGCCTCTGATGCGTTGTGCATACTGCACAGGCAGTCGAATATCAATGATCGAAAATAATGTCATTATTTTTTTCGATCAATCCCAAAATCAGTTGACATGTATCTCTATACTCGCCCGGGTCCGCAACCACTGCGCATTTCGTACCCTCTAAGTAGAAAATGGATACAACTGATAAAAATGGTGAATATTCAACTGAATGTTGGCACTTTTTTACAAATTTTACTAAACATTCATAAAATTTTACTTATTTACCAGTGTAACGGTTACTCGTGCAATTTCTACCGATGAATAGCAGTTTTGTCCATACAATTTTGAATAAGAATGTATCGAGTAGTCGGTAATAACCACCATGTCGAAAAGTCGATCGAGACAATCTCGTGTATTTTCGACACCGCCCTATCGAACGCTTATCCTCCCGTGATGATCGGAGTTTTTCAAAAGCGACCGCGGCAAACACGCCGGAGACGGCGTCGGCGAAAAATATCGGTTGGCCTCGCGCGTCTGCGCGCACACACACGTACACGGGAATAAACAGGAGCGAGGGGCGGAGTGTGTGTGTGTGTGTGTGTGAGGGGCGGGGGGGACCAGGTGGAACGGCGAGCTCGGATTTCGGCGTCGCGCACCCTCGGGTGCAAGGACCTCGATTTCACGAACTCTATACCCCGCGCTGGCTCGCCGCCGCCCCCCTCCGCTACTCCCCCCGTTTTTCAAGGCTCCTCCTGGCCCTGACCCACCCGATCGCGCGACCGACCGACCGAGCGAGCCCCCATTCCCGCCAGACAATGAGCACAGACGCGCTGCTCGCAGCAGTGCGTGCGAAATACGTTTTCAAACCTCTCTCTCTCTCTCTCTCTCTCTCTCTCTCTCTCTCTCTCTCTCTCTTTCTCTCCGGAGTGCATACGCGTATATGTATAGCTGTTTTCGTCGAGTCTTTTAGGATGCACGGAATAAGTCGCTCTTGGCACGGTTGGCTCGTTTTTTTTTCGTTTTGATGCACTCGAGCTAAACGAACTCGGTGCGGTATCGAGTGATCGAGGATCGTAACGCATGGAGCGCGCACGTAGTACACTAGCTGACGAAATTCTGTACTGTGTTTTTTTTTCGCAACGCGTTTCGTTCGATGGAAGGGAACCACATTGCTCGGAGAAACCGCTGGCCGTTTGCAATGGATGTTTGTTGGTGTAACTCGCACATTATTTCGCGCGCATCGTCGAATACGTTCGTTGATTGCAGTATGTTGATAAAATAGCAAAAGACTTGTTCGAAACAGCCGAATTATCCGTGGAAAGTTTACTCTTGTGTCGATCGATTAGAATCGAGCCAGAGTATTCAGCAATAGAATGTATATTTCACTTTTTTTCCATCGAGTTTATTGCCCTCGCGAAGCTTGATTAATCATTCGAATAAGCGAGGCCACTCGAACGACGTGGTGCGATTAATCCGCGAGAATATTCTCAAGTTGAGGTTTCATTAGCCGTTCTCAAAGTAGTTCGAGTGTTTCGAGGCGCGGGGGAAAAAAGAGAGTGGAGTCTCCTTTATCCTGCCACCCTAACGCCGAGACTGTGCAAACTTTTTGTTTACGTTTTCGTTAATGAATCGGGATCGAGCTCGGCAACGTCGTTGGAAGTTTGACTTACCGATAAGTGGATCAATCTTTTTTTTTATTGTTCTTTTAAAATATTAATCCGTTTTCGAATTTCTCATCAATTCCCTGGTTGATAGAACTTGATGTTCCACGTCATTTTATCCGATTATTCAAATAGCAACGGATTTCGCTCATGATCGAATTATCCGGATGACATTCAAACGGTTGTAACAATTGAACGAATTCTCGTCCCGACCAGATTACAAATGTTTGGGTATATCGCGAACGTTAGAGTTTGAGTTTCCCGTCCCGCATATTTGAAGAATCGCCGCAAGACGGTTTCACAAAGTTTGTTATTGTTTGCGGATACTCGGTATAAGTGTCAGTTTCAATTCCCGTCTACTAACACCGAATAAAATCTCCGAATTGATATTTCATAGACCGATCAAAAATCGTTGATGCCATGCCCATACAGTTTGATTTTGATCAAATGTCCGTCTCGGCTCGTAAGAAGCAATGCCAAACTATTCGATTGTGCAAGATTCGCGTCATGTAAAGACTCGAAACAGAGAAGACCGCTTAGTTGTATCGATACGCTCATTACGGGAAACTTTTCCGACACTTGCCAAGCACTTGGCCGGACGTGTGTCTGTATATAGCCGCGCGCCATAAATATTCGTAACTCGAGGGATCCTACGGCACAACGGGTCTGTATATACACGTAGCCTATATACCTTCCGAATTCAATGCGCCGTTCGCTCGAGCGCGTAATTGTATAATCACCGAGTTGCCGTGTACCGATTCGCAAGCCCGTTCGCGTTAAAAACTATATGTGTATACACAGGAAAAACGATTCCTTGATTTAAGTAAAAAATCTTCCTTAAAATGGGACGGAATGTACTTGAATCAAGATTTTTATTATGTAAAATTCGTTTTGAGTAAAATAGATTTTCAGTACTGCGATACTTTTGAGTAATCGTTTTTACTGTGTATACACGTCGCGAATCGAAGGGCGAACGTGTATAGCGTGGCAGGCCCATGGAGCTATACGGCAGATGCTCCGTATTTGGGCTCGGAGAAGAGAGAGACAGTGGAGGGTGGCGGAAGCCTCTGGCTTTCACGTTACACAAATCAATAACCCGACCACCGGCGGAGCATCGCGCGCGCGCGCGCGTGTGTGTGTGTGTGTGTGTGTGTGTGTGTGTGTGTGTGTACGTGCGCGGCACACCTCGCGAAACGTGTCACCCAGCGACCCAAACCCACCTTATAGAGAGAGGAGAAGCCCCCCGAGAGACGGGTCGTCGTGTGTCTGCAGCCTCGAGAAGAAACAGACGTGATTCGTGGATATTTTTCCCGGCTTTTCTCTATCGTGTACTTCTTCGGGAAATTTGTCTTGGTCGCGAGGGTAAATTTTTGTATAGTGTTGTCAAGGCTCGGACATCACTGAGCGTTGCTAAGTTTCGAGGTACTGAACCGTTTTCATTCGATTATATACGGGACGAGTTTCGTTGGGGTATGTGAACGAGAGCATCAGGTTGGCCGAGCGTCCGAGTGTCAACCCGCGGAAGAATATAGGCTCAAAGTATCTTGTGATCTTCGGGTTGTTGTCTTTCCTGGAAAACGCTGCGGCGATGTCATTTTCCCTCGTAATCTCGTCTGTGCACTGAGAAAAAAAGTCAGTTGAAACAACAGCCATTCGCCAATAAATATGCACAATGACTTTTTTCCTTCAATTCAATGGACGTGGCAGTTAACTTGACGATCATAAAGTGTTGATACAACCATTGAACGTATTCAAGACTGAAAGGAAAAATGTTGAATATATATGCCGCCCTTAGACTCGGTGAGGTAGCCGAATCACCAGAAATTCAAAGAAGCGACTATTGACATACATTGGTTATTATTATTATTATTTATCTTGATATTAATTCGCTCTCGCACTTACAACGCAGTCGCAATACTGACATGAGACACATCGCAGATACATGTACATATATACACCTATAATGTTCGCATACGCATGTTGAGGGCCATATACTTAATTGGCCTTATATACAAACCGTCCTCGTTTCCCGTCACTTGCGAGAAAGACGTGAACCCTGGAACCCTGGAACGATCAACCCGCGAATACGTTGATCGTTCCAACGAATACGTTGTCATTTTAACCAAAAAAATCAATTGTTACAATTGATCCTCACCTATTCAATCAAAGTAACTCGCTTCAGTCAATTCAACATACATAAATACTTTGGATTAACTAAATACTCATTAGTCCAACTGATACTTTTTTGTTTCTATATCATTTTCTGTTAAATCAATGGCACCGCGGCAGTTGTGCGTATTCATTGGCAGTGGCAGTTGTTTTGACTGACTTTTTTTCTCAGTGTGCCCAATTATTTTAGATTAGATCAAGTGTACATTTGCTATTTTTTCACAAGATCGTCAACTTATATCGTTGTCTTACGTGAGTTTACATCAATTTCGTTTCATTATCAAGTAATTTTGTGCGAGAGACATTCAGTAACTCTAAATTCATCAACTCATATCTGAAGGATTCACAAAATTCAGCAATTATTTATACATTTAAGTCATCCAAGCCATATTTAAGTATTCACGACCTACAACATTTTTCGAAATGTCTTACTATGTCACATCGAATTGGAAATTTGGAAGACTCTAAAGCCAAGTTTCCTTCGACAATTAAACAGCAATATGTCATTTCCTGCACTGAGAAAAAAATCTAGTTGATTCAACAATATATTTTTATGAATACATCCAACAAGATATTTAGTTGAATCAATCAAGCTAAGTGCATTGAACCAACAAGACACCGTATTGTAGATTTGACAATTCGTTCCGGTTGATCCAACCATATTAAGTTTGAGGTTAAGGATGAAAAAATTTTCTTCATCTGTTTCACAGTTGCTATTTTGATTCGAAACCGCTGATTCTATGAATTTATTGATGAGGCTGTAAGAGACTCGTATTACAGCCACACATGTATTTAATGAACATTTAAGTCAGTTACAAATTTCACATTGATATAGGATTGTAGTTCATTCGTTATATTTGCTATATATAATTTCAACTTTAGGATTGAAAGTAAGTCATAATGCTTGTTACCTGATGTATATGATCGCTGCACCCATATATGTATGTCGCCCGCGCGTGCCTTGTATTTCCCATGCTATCTTCGGGTATATATACAAACGATGTCGATTCTGACCACTTGCGAGTTTGAGATTTTTTTTACTCAAGTTAATAAAAAAATACGGTACTCATCGGTAATAGCAACAACACGTTTCCACTAAGTTTGAAAAATATTAGCAAGAGGAATCCATGAAATTTTTCCGTTATTAATTCAGTTTCTCCAACTTTAATGAGATAAATCATCGATCATTCTATACGTACTTCGGTTTGACGCCACCTATCGGTTATTGCTGGACTACTGGTTGGAAAAAAATGAATTGATTGTTCCAACATAACGAATTGTCAATTTGGAGTTAAATTTCATTTACAATACAGAGTATGTTGAATCAACAAAATCCTTCTGTTGGATCGACAAGTGTCGGTGCGCCCTCTACTGGATAACCACCGAGTTTGCTGATTTAACAATATTTTTGATTAAATCGACAAGAAATCGTGTATTGGATGTATTCATACGAATATATTGTTGGATCAACTAGATTTTTTTCTCAGTGTGGAGCATTGCTCAAAGCTCGTGGTTCTTGATCCACAATAACTCAGCCCTGTAAAACAGGTGGTTTGTTGAGCCTCTGCATCGCATCTGTGTTGCACGCGGGAAAACCCGAATCAATGTAGAACATCATGAAAACCAAATCCACCATTTCCCGAGAATATGATGTTGATTATACCAACGTCGCAAACTCGAGGGCCTACATATCGAGTCGAGCGAAATTTCCGACGCGCCCCGCACGAACCCTTTTATTATCACGCGCGCTCGAGAACAGTACACCGTACCCCCACGCAGAGTGCGAAAATGGGGCGCTCCAAAACAGCGTTCGCGCGAAATCACTCGTCCCGCGCAGCTCGAGCTACGGGTCATCGACCCCGTCTCGAGTCCAGCTCGCGTTCCAATTCGACTCCGAATCACTCCACGAAAAACCTTACGCTAGAATTACGAATAGAACGGATTTCCACCGTAGGACGCGTCGCTTGGGTTGTCCCGTGCACTATATAATACATGTATATACACCTGATAAAACCCGAGTCAGCGGCTACCGCGGGGGACGATGACGCAGCTCATTGGAATGCTGCCGGCTGCATTCCGCGAGGCTCTCGTCCTCCTCTCGCCTCTGTGTGCTCGCATACATACACACACACACACACACACACACACACACACACACACACACACACACACACACACACACACACACACACACACACACACACGCACACACACACATGTACATACTATACGTACCGCGCGACTCGAGAGTGTCCTTGAAACACGCCAACTGCAGCGCGGGGCTCGAGCGTCTTGGCCCCCGATCTGCAGCATCATCCGCGCGGATTTATATATATATATATACGAACGGCAGCGTGAAAACACGCCTGCAGCGCACCGCGGGGAATGCAGCGCGCTGCGGCGGCGCGAGTATGTAGAGGGAGAGGAGGGGAAGCGTTCATTCAGCTTGTTCGGCTGCGCGCAAGCGCAGTGCATCGGCGCTCGCGCTCATGAATACGTACGTGTATATATACGCTTGTGAGATGCGCTTGGCCCAGTCTGCCAAGCCCACATTGTCATTCCCGATCCTCGCCGAATTCGCGTCAGGTCCGATGCGTCTGTATACTCCCCCCCCCCCTGCCTCTTGTCTTTTTCACCAAGAGGCCGATCGATTTTAGCGCTTGTAATCGGTGCTACGCTATATCGAATCCCGAGTCGCTACTTCTGATTCCGGCCTGTATATCATTCGCGCGCGACTTCTCCGCGACACCAAACCTCGTGGAGCATGGCGAAACTGAATGAAAAAACATAGTAATTCGATCGATGCTTGGCGCTCGCGCTCGTTGTACTATGAAAAATGGATTTTAATATTCGAGTCTTACAACACGATACGCATGAAAAATACAAAAAGTCATCTGAATCTCTCGACCTCCGATACTGTTAATTTTTAATTACCGTCCACACCGTTGTGGGACGCCGTGACTCGCGCGAACAATGAAATCCCAGCCGAATTTCTCTCTCTCGTAATATATAGTATTATATAGGGTAAAAAGGCGCGCGCGCGGGCCGGTTATACTCGATAAATCGATCTGCTTGCTTGCGGCCGGGCGCGAAATACATCCGGTTTTCTTTTCACGAGCGCCGCTTACTACTACGCACTACTACAGCCACTCGAGCGCGAAGTATATATATACGACGCATACACACACACACACGTATTATATAAAAGCAGCAGCGACAGCAGCGCATGGCGGATCGGAGAGCCGCTGCATCGACACACGCGGCCGGCGGCCGAAGCTCGGGGGGAGGAGGAGGAGGAGGAGGAGGACGAGGAGTAGGGGGGGGGGGAGGCAGAGTGAGTGAACTGCAAGTGGCGGTGGTGGCGCGGCCACGACGACGACTACTACGACAACGCCGCCGCCGCGCACGACCACACGCCGTCACTACGGCGTAGTAGCTCTCTCTCTCGGCGGGCGCGCGTTCCTTGCCCTCTCCCTCCCTCTCGAGCGTCGTGTGTATATACGCAAGCGCCCGTTCTCCCGCGCGCGCATGTAAAAATTCCCCACCCCGCGCTCGCGCTATATACCCTATTGTTTACACGCGCTTCCGATGTATTCGCCCCAATTCGCCCCGTGTGGCTCTTTCGGGGAGGCCGATATGATATCTTATTCGTTGTGTATATTCGACGACTGTTTATTAATCGCGTGTTTTTTTTGGTCTGTTACAGGTGAGTTGGCGAGGCTTGTGAGCCAGACGGGTCGTTGGCTGTCGCCACGCGTGAGTAGTAGCACGAGTTGAATCCGCGAAAAGTCGGGTCGACACGAGTACCGCGGAATACTCTCCAACGAGTGTATCGGTCGAAGGAAGTTTCGGGAGGGAGGAAGAACCGGCGTCGTATATACGAGCGAATCTCCAAGGCTGTTTTGCACGCAAATCGAATGAGAGCCGTATATACACTGCAGCGGTCGTCGCTGGGCTGTTTCAAAAGCAACAAGTGCCACTGTCGCACCTCCGGCTGCTGCTGCTGCTGCTGCAGTCGATCGGGCCCCCGGAGACACTCGTCCGCCGCGCCGGCCGGCTAATTTACGAGCCGCGGTTTACGATTATTCACCGACCGCAGGAAGCTCGCGCGAGCTTATGGCTTCCGAGAAAAGCGATACCGCGGCGAGACTGCGTTACGAGCTTTGCTCGGTTTACGCTTGTTTTTCTTATTTTTTCTTTTACGTCCACCTCCTGCTGCGCGAGAGGCATGACAAAGGCTTGCGGTGTTTCAATTTGCTTTGCTTTTTGTGTGTTTCGGAGGTGTGGATGACGCTCGGAGGTTCATTCGCGCCAGAGACGTACACGACATCCGTTCGCACATTCGTCCAGCATTCAATCGTCCTGCTCGTTGTATACGCGAATCGGGAAAGCAGCAATCGCTCGGGGGATTTCTGACGAAGAACAAGAAAAAAAAGATTCCCGCTAACGAATCCGCGCGAAAGCTCGAGACAATCTCGAGCGCAACAGGAGCTCGGGGAGAAAAAGCTCGCCCCCGAAAAGCCTTGCCTCCTGTTGCTCGGCCGCGGCACTGTCATCGCGGATGGGACTCTGCCGCCGCCGCATTATAGTTATCCGGCCGAGGCTCTCGAGCTCCCCCGCTCCTCGATCCATCCCCTCCCCCTACCGGCGAGCCGCTCCTCCCGCGCCGCGCGCGCGCGCAGCCTCCGGCGCAACAACATTCCTTTCCTTCCTCTCCGCTAGCCCTTTTATGGGCCGCTTTGCAAGCTCGCAAGCCGTTTCCGCTGCGCCACCGCCGCGCTCGACTTCTTCGCTGCGTCAATAGCCCATGGGCCCCTCTGCTCATACGCGCGTAAATCGATTTCCTTCTCTCTTCTTCCGTTCGAAAATTTATTTCCTACTTTCCCCCAAATCATGAATTTCGAAATCTCAATCGGTGGGACGGAGCGTCTCGTAAACTCCTCGGCTAGTTATAAATAAGAACAAATCCAATTGGCAAAGTATTGTTGTTCCCCCGTGGATTACACACTGGCGAGTTCGTAAACACGAGGCGGCCGTCCTCGAGATTTACGGGGGCCTGGGGGGGGGGGCGGGGGGATGGGGCGAACAATGCGCGCCGAGGATCCTCGCAAGGCCGCGCCCGACAGATTAGGACGCAGCTAGTAAGTGAGTCGGGATTAGGATTAGGATTATTCGCAGTCACGGAGTTTATGATGCGCCCGCGCGTTGCACGACGCGACGAGGGCTGTATAAACACGCGGCAGTGCTGCGTGATTTACACCGGAGGCTCCGCAAGGAAAAATCGCGAAACTAATTTTCCAGTCGCGCGCAGGCCCGTGAATATCTTTTTTCCTCTGCTCGAGTCAGGAGCCATCGCCGCGACCCTCGAATATCGCAAAAACGGGGGGCAGAGCTGGAGCGTGTCGGATTAATGGAACGTGCCGGGACGTGACAGATGCGCGTCTGCGGATTTGTGCGGGCGCGTGCGGGCTGTTTTCGCGAGCGCACACCTGGCCAAAACGGCGCCTGGATCCTCTGCTGAATTGTCCGAGACGCTCTCGGGTGCAGCGACGCGCGATAAACTGCCCCGATGGCGTTACGGGGGGGTCCCTCTGCAGCTTCGCAGTGCGTCCCGTTCGAGTGTTGATTTTCAGCGATGGATCGATTATTGATCTGGTCTCGGGGCACCGGGGCATAAGAATTACGGATGTAACAGGCGTAATTTTGAGATTCCGTTGTGTCTCGGTGCCGCGTGAGCTATGTTCAATTCGTCGATCGCGAGGGAAAATCGAGAAAAATTGTATACTTTCGCCATCGATGGCAGGTAAAGTTGGTAAAATACAGATCGACGACTAACATTAATATTTAATATTTTCTTTTTTTCAAATTGTATCGCAACGAAGTTGTCGTCGCAATAATATCGAGGTTGTATTCGTAACATTTCGACAAGAAACGACTGCAGCTTCAAAAAAAACATTGTTTTTGTCGCGCTTACGTCGAGAATCACCGACAAAATGGCGGATCAAACGAAATTTTGACGTTGCTCGAGTTTTGCCAACAACGCCTTTACAGATCGCGTTGATTCGCAACCGACACGGCTTCCACCCCCGGTTCACCGATTCCCTCTGAACGCGTTCGTCCGATTTCGAGAACACTGCACCCGATTCCGCGATCGCCTTTTCATCCTCTCCGACAAACTCGATAATAATTGAGCATCGATAAAAGCCGGATTCCAAGTCGGACGGGAGAACTTTGAAGAAATTCCCATTATTATAATCCTCGCGATCCGTTTGCCGATATCCGCGATCGTCGACTGCGGCGCCCCCGAGAGCCGATGAAACATCCCAATCAGCGATATCTCGGACAAAAGAAGTGTGTATACGGAATCCCCAATTAACCGGCGCTCGTCATTCAGGTGGGGCGAGTCGAGGAAGAGGAAAAAAAATTAGGCCACTCGCGAGCGACCCCCGGAAGCTCTCCCGCGGCAACCCTCTCTCGCGCTTTTCCGATTCCCATGAGGGGCGGCCCCCATTGTGTCGGGCAAAAAAAAGGACCGCGTCGTCTAGGACGGAGGAGAGCATTGTCGAGATAGCGCGCCCCCCCCCGGCTCCTCTTCACACGGCCCGTTCGCGGAAACCGGGGTCCCATACACGCCGAATCGTCCCGCGGATTAGCGGCTCCTCTCTTTCTTTTTTCGCCACTTCCTCCCCTTTTGGACGATACAATGGCCGGCTCGAATCGAACGTGTATATCGATGCGCGCGCGTGTGTGGATGGATCTACTCCAAAAGCCGCGTGCGATGGTTTTCGCGGCCCGAGCAACAATTAGACGACGCCGCGCGATTATCGGCTCGCTCAATTAGCTAATGAATAGGGCCCCTCCCCGTAATATCGCCGGGATCTCGCACCTCGTCACGGAGCCCCGAGCAACGCTTTCTCTCGCCATTGTCGCGCTCCGCTGCAGATGTATATATTCGCCTGCAGCCGCTGCCGACCGTGAAAATTACTTTCCAACTACTCTCGCGCTCGCCTGTGCGATGGTACAGCCACTTGTTCGTCTCGCCGTTGACCGACCAACGCAACGTCGGTTTCCCGCGACGCGAGTTTCCCCTTGGCACACACGCGCGCGAGAGAGAAATAACCCCAGAGGGGGAGGAGGGGTCGTCGGATCGATCGGTTGAGGAAGCTCTCGCGTGCATCTTTCTGGCTGGCAGCCGCTCCCCCCCCCCCCGGAAACTCGAGGGACACTTTGATGTAGCACCGATCTCGAAAGCTCTCCTCGCGTGCGCGCCGCCCGCGGGGCTTTACACACCACACTCGTACACGCTATATACCCCGGCACAGTCAATACCGTGTCGATCTCCAAATTCGTATCGAAGGATACAGAAACGAAATTTTTAAATCCATAAATAGGACTGGTCGCCGAGGGAAGGAAAAAGAAAAACAGCGTGGAAGGTCGAGAAGGGACGACGGCGTTGCATACGCGCCGCGTACGTCGCAGAAGTGGCTCCCGCGCCGGGGAAGACACACACTCGTGCGCGGCGTGCTCTCCCGGCGTAGTTCGCCGCTTTGGCCGCCAGGGAGTCGCGTGGCGCTGCCGCGCGCGGCCATGTTTTCGCGGCCGCGGTAGGCGGGTCGGCGGCGAGCGGTGGGGGCACGGCGGCGGCGCGCAGTTGGCTGGGGCCCCCTCTCCTCCTCTCCCCCTCCGGGGGACCAGGAGGGGAGGCAGGCCGGAATGCGAAATCGCGCAGGTGTGCACGCGTCCGTGAGCGGCTGCCCGCGTACGTGTGTACACACCACCTCGGGGCAGATGTGCGAGCTTTCGGGGTTGCAGCCTCTCGTGGGTGGCTGATAACGAGTCGCACTCTCTTATCTTGGACGCTCGTAAATCCAATGAGCATTTCTTGGGGGGGGGGGGCTGGAGAGGAGTAAGACGATCGATCGGGGGCAGTTTTTTTTTTTCAAATTTTTCCCATGACCGCGGGACACTCGACGAACGCGATCACGCGGCAAAGAATGTGTCTCGTGCTGCCGTATGATAGAAGCAATGTTATCTACAAGGTCGGGGGAGCAGTCGAAATCATTAATGAGCTCTCTCGTTTTCTCGCGAATCGTCGCTTCGAGTACGTGCGCGTGCCGCCCCGTGCAATTTCGATTGTCTCGCGTTTCATTATAGCCGGGAGGAGGGAAGGAACGAGCGCGCGTATTTGAGTAGCCCGCCGAGAGGACCAAGCGTGTTTCTCTCTCTCTCTCTCTCTCTCTCTCTCTCTCTCTCTCTCTCTCTCTCTCTCTCTCTCTCTCTCTCTCTCTCTCTCTCTCTCTCTCTCTCTCTCTCTCTCTCTCTCTCTCTCTCTCTCTCTCTCTCTCTCTCTCTCTCTCTCTCTCTCTCTCTCTCTCTCTCTCTCTCTCTCTCTCTCTCTCTCTCTCTCTCTCTCTCTCTCTCTCTCTCTCTCTCTCTCTCTCTCTCTCTCTCTCTCTCTCTCTCTCTCTCTCTCTCTCTCTCTCTCTCTCTCTCTCTCTCTCTCTCTCTCTCTCTCTCTCTCTCTCTCTCTCTCTCTCTCTCTCTCTCTCTCTCTCTCTCTCTCTCTCTCTCTCTCTCTCTCTCTCTCTCTCTCTCTCTCTCTCTGTATACCTGCAAAGTAAAACGGAGTTGATTGAATGCGTTGAACAAGTCATGAGGGCATTTTGGGAAGGAAAAAAGCAGATATCAAATTCTCGCTCGTTGATTCGGTTGACTCGCGACAATTCGAGTCTCCAAGTCCCGCTTGAGACCGCTGTCATCGCTGCTCAAAGTTATAATAATCATCGCGGGCAGGTTCAAACTTGTGTAATGATTACGAGTATTATAACGATCGTAGTCGTAGGTATCGTCAAAAGAGTCTAGCAATAATGGAGAATTTTTAAAATGATCAAATCTGCGGGTACCGATTACTTGTAGGCAGGATATACTATGATATATTTTGAAGAGGTTATGAGACATTGTTTTTTTTTATAACTTTGAGAGCTTCCAATTTCCACCACCAGATGACGACTACTTTGCTTGGAGACTCGAATAACCCCAATGTAGAGACGATTTGCTACTCACGATTTTTTTTACCCATATACACCCAGTCGTCAAATTCTATCATCTGTATTTGCGTTACCAAAGAATCAGACCGTTCCAATTTCTTTGGTCCATGTGATTTAGAATTATGAACTCGATAGTTTTCAATTCAATTTGCTTTGGTATTGGACATTAATGCGAGGGCGATATTAGCACGGACATGCCGAAATTAAAAGGGTAAAATTGTAATTACATGTTCTTCTTTTCTGTTTACAGGCAAATGGTTGGCAAAGTCCTGATAAACATCTTTCAGAACGGTGTCAAATCGAAGCTTTCTATCAACGTCGATGAGGTTTTTCAACCAGTGGAACAAATAATTTATGACTACGGTGAGTTGATGATTCCTCGTCTCGCGGGTTTAATATTAGAAAATCAATTTGCTAATTGGAGTGGATACACACAGAGATAAATGTTCGTACGAAAGCCGCCGGGATTAAATTTCCCAATCGTCGTCTGTCTCTCTCTCTCTCTCCAATTAGCATTTTGGGCCGAGCATTAGCTCTCGTACACGCCGAGTGTTTCATTCATAAAGTTGATCGCCCGTTGCACACTTTGCACACATAAACACACGCACACTAGCTGTTTTGCCGCTTTTACTTACGACATGCAAGATTCATGAGAAGCTCGAATAATCAAGTATAAATGAACGAGCAACTGTAGTTGTCGGTGGATTGGAAATTTTATTGATTCGTCCAAGTTCCACTAGCACTAGAGGTTATTGAATAGAGTTGGAGAGCACAACAACAACAAAAAAAGATCTGTGAAAGAATACTCGGATTTTTTGTTTGTTACTTGTTCCATTTTTTGCTTCTCGAATCCGAGAAACGTGTGGGAAAAGCATGATTTTTAACGAGGAGCGCAGACCGTTCGATGAAAAACGATGCTATTGAACATGAGAACGGCTGCTCGATTTGTTACTCTCAGCTTTTTTTTTTTCTTTCGTTACTGTCGAACACTCACATGCACCAAACCCAAGATACCCGAGATCGTCTTTTAACCCCTGCCAGCTACGCGCAATGAAAAACGCCAAAGTCACGGAGTAATTTCGGCGTTATCTAATTGTTATGTAATCGCACATTTGTATCTGCCTTGCTCTGAATGAACATGTATACCTATAAATCGGACTGTTTCTTAAAATGCTTCTCCCCCCCGTCCGTCCCAGTCACTCCGATCGGATGTGTATTATACCCTTCCTCGTTTTTCACGTCGTGTCGGTTAACATTTTTTCCTTTGTTCTCATCGAACCGAGACATGAAACTACGGGAAATTCAAAATCACACGTACACACTGAAAAACTTGATTTTCCAATAAGAAATCGCGCTCGACTCGGTTTCGTCCCGATATTGCGAGAGAGCGAGAGAGAGAGAGAAGAGAGAGAGAGAGAGAGAGAGAGAGAGAGAGAGAGAGAAGAGATAAAGAAGTACATAAAATGGAAAAAGAGCGAACGGGAGCGTTACAAAATCTCCTCTTGTCTTCTAATCGCACGCCGACAGCAGCGTGGCGACGCGTCTCGCCTTATCGCCTTTGAAAACGCTCGAGACTCCACCTTGGCTTTCTATATGCGACAGATTCTCTCTGTCTTTCTCGGCGAGTGATTTTCCATGACGTCGTTGCCGCCGCTGATTTCGCTTCGTCGCGCTGTGTCTCTCTCTCTCTCTCCGCTCCTCTCTCTCTCTCTCGCTCGCACTCTTTAATTCACGAATATTTTTTCTCGCGAATCGAGGGCCGTATGCTTAATTTGTCCTCCCCTCCCTCCGCTTGCTCTATCCGTCTCCCTCTCTTAGGCGCGCGCGCGAGCTTCTAATTAATTTCCCGAGTAAAATTTCGTTCCTCCCACCATACGTAGTCTTTAATCTCGTTTCTTTGTGTGTTGGCGTGCGTGTGTTTGTAGCTTGATCATTTTGTCTTCGTTAAATTGTGATGTAGTTGATTCGTCGCTAGCTCGATCGATTTTTGTTTCTCCATCTTGCGTAAGCTTGGGATCTTTCAATTGGACCTTTGGGGAGAGTCTAATTCGCGGTGGATATCTCAATCATTATCACAGTTTAATGCCAATGGTCTAATGGCATCGTGAAGATTCAACTGGTCTTTTTATTCTACAATAAGTTTGAGGATTTTTAGGTGGTTATAAAGTTTCTTGAACCGTCTCTTCGATACTTATTCTCCGAAGTACTGTGTAACTAGTTTGTACTTGGAAAAAATGAAACGTTCGACTCCAAATTCTCTTCTAGTTATCTCGTTTTCCGACGATATGACTTATTTGCGTGTATTTAACACGATAAAAAGACACTTTTCAAGTGTGATTAACGTAGAATAATAATATTCAACTATAGGTTGTAGTCGAATATAAATATGAAGTCTGACCGCATTGAAAAATATATTACATCACTCTATTGGAACAAAATAAACTTTCAAGAGAAAAGTTTCTTGTTACCAAACGGAAGAAGAAAATTTACATTATTTTGTAATGGATCAAATGAAAGTTCTTCAATCAGATTTACATTGCTGATAGTTTTGCCTGAAAAAAATCCAAAATTCGAGTTATTCTTTGCTCAAAATCGATTTTTTTGCCGACAAGATGGCGGTTGAAGTGTGCCGAAGCTTTTGTTTAATTTTAACTCTTCCGCGTGACTCATGAGATTTTTCGGGATTCTAGTTACTTTCCAGCAAGCTTAGCGTATTCTATTTTAAAATTTTAATATTTGATTTTTTTTTATTGTTTTTACGCTCAATTGGTAACTACCCTTCTGGTGTTTTCGTCAATTTATTCGAGACAGTAATATATCTGCGTTTTTTCCAACTTGGGCAATAAAGTCGAACTAGAATTACTTTTATACTATCATCTGAGGATAAAATGTTTTAAAGATAAAACTATTATAGTTAGTAACTAATTGTTCGAGACAGAAAAAAAGTAAGGTTTCAACTTTTAGAAGTATCTATAAATGGAAATGTAAGATCTCTATGCTGACGTTGTTCAAGATAGGAAGAAAAAGAAAATACATTGAAATTGTTGTATTCTGATTCATTTCGAATAGTAATTTGAAGATTTTTTTTTCTATTTGAATAAAAACGAATTTCTTTTCTGTGATCAGTGTATCAAAAACTTTTTGTAATTTTTTTTCAATCCGGTCTGGAGATATAGCTTTGTATCGTGTCCAGCGAGTAGGTATTCCCTTTCTCGTGAATACGTGTTAATGGACCTTGAATAAGGATCAATAGAAAAGTCTTAATTGTCTCTACGAGCCCATTTGTCCATTTGAACGTGAGGAAACTTGACGTCCAATGTCTATTCAAATGTTTTCCAACGGACACTTTCCCGGCATTCGAGTGTCAACAGCTCGGCAGTGGCTGTTGTTTTGTCGGAACATCACGTTACGACCGTCAATTCCCGAAAAGAAAAATACAAAATTGATTCTCAACGATCGCTCGAGATCGTTCAACAACCGCGAGAATCTCTCGAACCCCGCAGGAAACACACGACCGAATCCTAACAAACGGTACCAGACTCTTCCATCCCATCTTGTAGCTGCTGTCTCGCAGGCGCGTGGCGTCTTGCCCTCCCTCTGCCCCACGAATTTTACGGAATTAAAACAAAAATACACTTCGCATCCCTCCCCCGAAAGAAAGAAAGAAAGAAAGAAAGAAAGAAAGGAAAAAAGTCGGGCTCCCCAGGATAAACGCGCGCGCGCGCGGCGTCGGCCATACGTCAGCGCGCGCGCGCGGCTGCTTCCCCTCGTTTGGGCCCGAAATAGCGTGCGCCGCGAAGGGGTGCACGACAGACTGGCGCGTAGTGCACTTCCGCCGGGACACGTGCGCCGGAAGTTCCCTCTCTCTCTCTCTCTCTCGCTCGCTCGCTCGTACGCTCGTTCGCTTTTACCCGAGCGCTGGATGATTTTCTTCAGGGTTACGAGGATTACGCGGCGCAGTAGTGTCATCCAATGGACCCATGGTTTTTCACTCGTTTGTTTCTCCAGTTTCCCACAGATGTATTTACGAATTCAGTGATTTACTTGGCCGATCGAATGGAACTCAACGAGGCGTAATTTTTAATTAGATTTTTCTTAAAGGTATCGTTAGGATGCACTCACAAAAGTTTCTTGTAGTTCGACCAGAGGAATTGGGCCTCAGTCAGAATTTCTGCTACTTTCAATCATAATATATTGTTGATTGGAGAAAAAAAGTCTTCTCTCAAAAAGATTCTGTTTGGAAGTAGCATAAATTCTGACTGAGGCCCAATTCCTCTGGGAACAACAAGAAACTTTTGTGAGTGTGGGACGATTCACACATGTCTTTGGGAATCAAAAGCCAAAATCATCTACCAAAAATTGATTTTAAAAAATTGAAAGTTGAAAGAAAACACCGAGCAATTGAACTTCCAAATCTTCGATGGAGTTTTTGTTCTGTCTTTGGGCGTACAAAAACCCTCGGAAGAAAAAGGAAGAGCGAAATAACGTCGGCAGAAGCTGGCAAAGTGAAGGGAAGGCAGATGGCGAAACGAAGGGAGCACAGGGCTGGACGAAGTGAACGAACTCGGGAGGGTGGGGGGGGGGAGGAGAGGGAAGTCGGGAGTGAGGAGGAGATTAGACGAGCGGCGGAAGAATAACGAGTTCACCGGGAAGAGAGAGAGAGTGGAGGGAAAGGGTTGCGCGCACGGAAGGAAGTAACGTGTGGGAGGAGGAAGTCAAAGGGGGCGTAGTCGGGAGGCCGCGGGGGGGCCTGATCCACGGCCTACAGCATGGCGGGCACGTGAAGTTCGGAAGGGGCGAAGTTTCGTGCCGAGTCTCGATTAAAATTGCGGCTGACTCATTTTGTCTGTTCGTCTCGCGGCCCCTGTACATACGTATCTCGCGAAAGAGACCCTGTATCGGCCGATCGGGTTTTTGAATACTTTTGCATGATTTTCCTCCATTGTCTCGGAAGATCGCGTGATTGACGACGCGTTAAAACTCGAATCTACTCCCGATCCCATTTTGGTCTTTCCCAACAATTACGCCAATTATCACGCGAGCCCACTTTGAAGTCAACTGCCTCGAGATTCCGTCACATCAAAAGAAGCGCTTTTTCGTGCGCGACTTCAAAGAAGTACGCAGTACAGCGTTGTACTCATGTACCATGGATTCGTTCGTTCGTAACAACCGCGAGCGTCGATTCGGACCGGCGCGAAAATCCATGAGGAAAAACAGTCGAGCCGTTTCGTCCCCCGTGCCAATGGCATTGACTCGCCGAGGGGAACGCGCGAGCCCGTTTCGGCTGCGCTCGTGGGGGCATGTATGTATTTATACCCATCCGACGACATGCCTCGGGGACCCCCATGGCGCGCGTGCCGCCACTTTCCCACTTTTTCTTTTATTCCTCTCTCTCTCTCTCGCGCGCGCGCGAGCCAGCGAGAAAAACAAGCCTACTCCGGATTTGGAATCGAGGCTTCGTTGCATCTCAAAGATTCGCCCCGCGATATAACACACCGACTTTCGAAATATATGCGAAGACACACGGGGTTGAAGAGATTCGTACGAGTGTTTCGATCGCGCAAAGCTCCGTCGAGAAGCGAGCGCGCCTTGTTCCGGTTTATTTTTAGCCCTCGAAAAAACTACGTCGCATCTCTCTCGGGTTCGACGACTATGTGCACACGTGTGCGCGCATCTTCGCGCCCGATGGGGGGTCCCCCGTGTACGTCGTGCACCTCACCGAAATAGGATCGGTGACGAAATTCGAAAGCACAAACGTCATGTATAGTGGGGCCCGAGTAAACAGGCAAAATAACGCGCAAGCTCGCCGAAAACAAACTCGTACTTTCTCCCCGCCACCCAGGCTCTCGCGAGTGAAAGTCGCATTACCCCGCGCGCGGCCTGTATGTTTATTTTCGGAGCTCGAGCTTCCGGTGAGTGTCCTGCCGTCCTGCGCATCCAGCTCGGGGATCCAGAGGCTGCGGCGGAGATCCGCTCGAGGGGACCGGAGGCCTCGCGAGTATTTTTAGACGGCCGAAACGTAAGGTGATCGACGCTTCCCCCGCGAACACGCGCACACATTTATGGACGAGGTGCGTGGTGAATCGGGCTCGCGTTCGATTTTCCGGCGGACTTTGTATACGACGTTTAGCGCTGGCCGCCAAACGATTCCCTTTACACCGAACGACCCATTGTGCGAGAGCCAAGGACCATTTTATGAAAGCAAAAGACTTTGATGCAATGAAATGTTCGCCGCGATACCGGTGTGCTTTAGCTTTTATACCCTCCGAGTGTGGTTTTGACAATTCAACTGTTCACCAATGAATTTACACTGTATCGATGAGAATTAGCCTTCCAGGCTGATACGATGGTTTTGAACTTTCTCAAAGTAAATCTTTATCGTGAGAACTTCGGAGGGTCGGAGAGTAGGTAGAACCTTTGGTTCACCGTCACGATGCAACTGTGTTCTTGGGGTTCCCCTACAATAGCTTGTATCTACAACCACACAATTATGAGGTCTCGATTTGTCGGAGACACTTTGTCAATATGGCCGATTTCATGCATTTCCAGTATATATCTGTATCCGTGGCTCCTTGTGTGTACGGATATATCGTTGATGCACGAAATCAAGGGTGATCGACAGAGGATCGAAACGTCACGACTGTACGGCTCGAGTTACGAGCTATTAGGGTCCCCATCTCGTAACGTTCCATCGTGCTATTAGTTTCCCAAAAGTCTCCTTATAGTCAGAATCTTCGGGATCGCTCGTACTGTCCGCGAATCACTTTTCTACAAAAGTTCCCGTGAAACAATGAATCTTCGCCTCGTTTGACAAAACGATCGAGCCAGACGCGGATGGACATAATCCTATACGGGGAAACGTTGTTGACTCCTCGTTCAGGACGCGTCGGCTATTTATAACGCTGGCGTCGCGTTTTGGAGGGAAAAACGGATCTGGCTCGCGCGCGTCGAGAAAAAGGTGTTGGTAGCAGCTTTTCCCTTCGAGATCGTTGGAGCGTTGAGGGGGCGGGGTAGACAGAGCAGCAGCTGGGCACATACACCTTGTACCTCTCCCTCTCGGGCTGATGCACATGCACGCGCGAGCGCGTGGGTTATATATATATATATATATATATATATATATATATATATATATATATATATATATATATATATATATATATATATATATATATATATATATATAAGTAGTATGGGGCTTTTTCGGGGGGCGCGCGTGGCCAACATATTCCGGAGCGGCGCGTGCCGGGACGCGTGCCTCTCCGAGAGCCGCTATTCTCTTCCTCCTTTTCATCCTCGGCTGGCGCTACCCGGGCTTTTCCGACTAATTGACCGCGTCACTCTATATGATGAGCCGCTACTCCACGCGCGCCTCTACTGTAATCCTCGATTCTTTTTTATTTTCTTAATGACAGCTTTCGCGCCCTGCCTGCGAACTCATGATTCCACGACTTTTCATCTCAAAGATTGATTGCATCGTTTGGGGTTTTTTTTTTCTTTGTCGAAAACTCCGATTTCGGCCGAGATAACGCGAGTTTTTTTTTGTTTCGCGGTCGTTTTGACACCGGCTGGAAATTTCGCTTCTCCATTCGGCAATCCCGAGAATCGCGAGAGGGCAAAAAAAAATAAAGAAAACGTAATCACCGCGGATGGTTACGGAACGCGTGATAAAAATTGCTCGGTCCGTTCCGAGCTAGAAACGGGGAAGGGGGAGAAGAAAAGAAAAACAGGCTTGTGGAAAAGAGTCTCGGCGCTTGCCGGCTGCGCCAGAGCAGTTGGAAAAACGCGCGCGTCGCAGGCCGGAAAAGCAGCGTCAGAGAGCCGCGCGAGGGAGAGAAAGAGGATCGTCCTGCCCTTTTTCGACCGGCTGTCGGCTCGGCTGCGAACTGGCAGGAGGGGAGGGAGAGAAGCGTCTTCCCGCCAAAGGAAAAGTCGGCCGCGCGCGCGCGCCCAGAAAAGTCTCGCCGCAGGGCCAGTCAGTCGCGCCCACGCGTCCTTGCCGTGCGCATCGCTTTTCCGTATAGGTGCCGCCCTCGGTTCGGTGGCCCGCTTCCCGCTAAAACCGACCGACTCGAGTTTTTTTTGCGATTTTTTTTTTTTCGAGCGATCTGCATTTGGATTATCAGCGTTGATGCGCTGGTGGGTGCTGGTGGAAAAGTGAATTTATACGTGAGTTTAGTGAGTTGCGTCATTGATTTTCCGGATTACCTACGGTGCCCGGTATAGTGGAACGTGTCCCGTAATATTGCTTTGAATATTAGTCAAAAATGGATCTCCATGTTTTGATTTTCGCGACGTTTCGCCAGCATTATTTACTGTCAGCTCATATCAGCTCCTGCTTTTTATTACAATACTTATTGTTTTTTTTTAAATCACATCTCACGTGTGTTTTTCTTTTCATTAGGCTTTCATACACAACCGACAGTGTTTAACACGTATTTAACAAAATGGGCACGAACAGGTGCTCTCCAAACTTACAACCGATATATTTCGCTTTTCAAAAAGTTATCTCATCGTTTGAGCGATTCGCACGTTTTTGAAAATGTTTTTTTCACATGCATCCTCACGTTTGTTTCGTCACAGTCGCACGACGTTTTTATTTTTCCAATTAATACTTTGAAAAAATTACAATCGACCGTCCCCGTGATCCTCGATCGACCCATTGGCAAACGAAAATTATCGAGAGTCACGTTGATTGTCACATTACTCGTATACGACCGCGTCTAATGATTCGATGGTTTTTTTTTCTTTTGCAGAGAGCACAGTGAGGTCGTCGCTGGTCGAGTGTCTTCCTCATTTGGCGCTAATATACCAGGAGTCGCTGTACCTTGAGCTGCACGACTTCAGAAATTTAACGAGTCGCATACTCAACATCGTCCTTCTGTACCTGTGCGATCAGGATAATCAGGTAATGAAATTTATCCAGCTCGCGCTGATTGCGCTCGTTTACTCGGAACCGAGTGTGTGACGTTCATGAATTGCGCAGGTGCGGCAAGATGCACAAACGGCGCTCAGAATGCTGCTGGAACGGCAACTGTTGGACCCCCACCAGATCGACAACGACGTGTGCGCCGTCATTGCCCAGCTATCCCAGAACGAGAATCCGGAATTCCAGACCCAGGCGCTCACCGTAAGTATTATCCCTTCCTACCTCCTATTTTCTCTCTCTCTCTCTCTCTCTCTCTCTCTCTCTCTCTCTCTCTCTCTCTCTCTCTCGCTTTATCTTCACTTGTAGCTTACCCACACAGGCTCGTCCTGTTTCGTACCTCGTTACCGTCCACCGATTGTTGTACGTTCAAGTGCTATAAACTACACACTTTGTATGTCAAGAACGCTGTAAAATCTCTTTGTGTTAGGATGATAAGTATCAGTCTTTGTAATTCGTTATCACGTAAATTTCAATCAATGTCGACTAATTGAGCAGCGAGAGGAGTGGGGAAAATTCCGGATGAAAGACATGGGTAGTGAGATGTTTAGTCCATATTGGCGTCTCACTACCTTGTCTTTCATGCGGCGTTTGCTCGTACACAACGTCGGCCTAGTACTTCTGTGTTCGAGGGAAGAAGGAAGACAAAGGTGTTCGATTCGAAAACGACCCATGGAAGGAGATGATTTCACCAGGCATGCTTTTACCATCAAAGCTGGTTTGTCATAGGGTCTTTTACTATCACAGCCAGCTTTGATGAGCAAAATTGTGCCTCAACAGCGGTCGCCCGGTCGCCGGGGGAGATGGAGAAGGCAAACAGGACAAAAACACTACTATGGTCCATCACATCAAATTGGTTGTGGAATGTATCATTTGCTCATATCACAGCCATTTTGATATATTGGCCCATAGAAAAAAAAAGACTGACCAATCATCGGCGTTCGCTGTTTTGTTCGCTCGCCTCGTCGAGCCGCGATCATTTGAACCATTGTGACGGCTTCGTTTTCCGCCCTGTTGAATGTAACATCTTCCTGGAACGTTCAATGGAGGTAACGCGAAGTCGAAAAGGAAAAAAGAAAAGCAAAAATTGTACTGTATATTTATTTGCATCGCGAAAACAAGACGCCGAGAGCCGCAAGGAGCCCGATCCGATCGTCAAAGTGGTTGTGGCCTGTTGTTTCGATTTTCATATCACAGCCATTTTTGACGAGTTGGACCGTCGCTTCCCAGCAGCGGTGGTGACACGCGAGAGACGACCAAACAGGAGAAAAACTGCCAGCCGCGACCAACGACTTCAACGGAGATCTCGTCGCTCACAAAGTGGCTGTTGTATGTCTCTTTGACCTCATATCACAGCCAGCTTTGTTGAACGCTGATCATCTTCCGCACCACCGACGTTCCCATGGACATCAGCGACTTCCTTACTCTCGAATATTGTAAAAATCGTAGCAACTGTTGCCGCAGATTCATCAAACACATACGCACAACACGTCTCGTACGCGCGGAAAATCATTTGACGAAACCAAGCGTTGGAGAGAAAGTGTCTTGCTGAATCGTCGAGGGAAAAAGCCTTAACGCGACCGCGTGACTGACCGGGAACCGCCAAAGTCATGTTCCGCGAGAGTTGGGATCGACGTCGCGCGAATATACGCCCCCCCCCCCTCCGTAAGCTCGCGTGGGTTGGCTATATACGTATACGAAAAATGAGGGACGAAGAGTCCGAGCCGCGCCTCGTTGCGAGCTTAACGAGCCCGGGGCCCGCGCGCGCGACTCGCGAATTAAGGTAGTTCATGCCATATAAAGCTCACGCACACACGCACGGTACATGTACACGGCACACGCACGGGCGAACACAAGCTCGCCCATGCTCTGTCTCACTTGCTCTCGCTGCGCTCACGCGTTCGCGACGTGAAATCATCAACTTTGCATTAAAATAACTCAGAAACGGTACGGTTTAACATGCTACACTAAGCGAGGGAAGTTTTCGTTACTATGTCCTCTATAACATACTGTTTTTTTGTCAACATTTAAAGAAGCATTTTCGAGATATCGATGGAAACGTCTTTTTGAGCATCCCCTGAGAGGCTCGGTATAGGACTTCACGTGTTAAAAAGTGAAAATTTGACATTCAATATTTCATGATTGGCACGGCTGAGCTCGCTCAAATTTTGAGAGCTGGTGTAAAATATTGTTATGAATGAGTGGCTAAAATTTCAAGACAATTGTAAGAAAACGCAGTTTGGCATGAACTACCTTAAGCCCGTAAAAATCACGCCGAGGGAGGAGGGAAGAGGTGTGACGCGAGTTCCGAGAAAAGTGTCCTCCGACCGGTGTCGGCTTCAGGGCCGTCCGGATCCTGGCTGTGTGTGTTGGCTCTCTCTCTCTCTCTCTCTCTCTCTCTCTCTCTCTCTCTCTCTCTCTCTCTCTGTCTCGTGTGTACGCGCGCGCGAGCCGATTTCGCAGAATCCAGATCGTGGGACTGACCGCCGCGGTTCCCCTCGCGAGACCCGCTCTCCGCGTATTCATTAACGGTCGAGGGTGTTTTTTTTGAACCGCGGACATTTATTTACACTATGGGACTATGAATGAGCACGAGAATGCGAGTGGCGGGGAGGAGGGGGTCCTTCTAGTGCTGCGTCGCGAGAGGTATGCAGATTTTTCCTTCTTCTGCTCGTTGCCGTCCTCGCGACGAGACCCGAGCCTCGACGAATGTTGGCTTTCAGCTTCAGAAACTAAATCGTAGGTGTATTTGTTTTTCCGCCGCCGAGTACGAGTTTTGAATTATTTCTCACGAATTGGTCCTAGATTTGAATTAGACTGTTCGTATGGGACAAGAAGGCGTTGCGAGGATCCGTCGGGACGTTGCCCACGGCGAAGAACTGCCCATTGTTTCGCCCGTCAGAGTGGTTGTGATGTGGTGACTTTCAAACTCATATCACAGCCAGCTTTGATGTGCCAAACAGTTGGAAAATATGATCATCTGGAGACTGCAGCGCAGACAACATGGAAAATAAAGACTTGGCTGTAGATGATTTGTAAACGTTCGTTTCGTCGAATCGATTCAGCGTCGCTTATAATATATTGAATTGTGTAATTTTCTTACATCTAAAAATATCTCTGTGGACAATCGTCGAAATAAATGTAGAGCTAAAATGCGTATGCTGAATAACATGTATGCTACAATTGTCCTACGTATATTTCAATTCAATTGATTTATTTTTTTTTTCTCTCTGATAATACATATTTGTAACACCCGAGGCATACCGAACAAATCTTCATAATTCCTCTTTGATTTGCAGCTCATGACAAAGGTCAACCCGTACATAGGAGATGAACTCACAGAAAGATTATTTCTCGACAGATTTCTCGAACTTTGTTCGAGCGATGGTTTCTTTGTCAGGAGGGTGTGCGCTTCGATCATGGGCGAATTTTGTACAATCATGTCGGAAGAAACGATTTACAACAAGTTGGTGAGTGCTTTTCCTTTTTCATCCTCTTGGAACGCCGAGTTCCTCGAATGTAATTTTAGACGAGAGAGAAAAAAAAAGAATATTTCCTGTCGGTCGAGAAAACGATCGAGCATTTAATGACAAGAATATCTTTGTATCCGTAGCTGCTGACATACGCAAAGCTGAGCCGGGACAGTGTCTGGGGCGTGCGCAAGACTTGCGTCGATGTGATGATGTCGGTGGCTCGTTGTGTGCCGCTGCCACTGCGCCGCCACTTGCTGTCGAAGCTTCTGGTTGAGCATCTGCGCGACGAGTCGCGCTGGGTGAGACGGTCCGCTTACGAGATCCTCGGCCCTTTTATTTCAACATTCGCCAAGCAGTTTCACGAGCTCATCTGCGACCAGAAGGGCGACCTTGTCCTCGTGCACGAAAACGAGCGTGGTTGGCCGAGGTTCAACGTGTGAGTTGAATAATCGTACTCGTTATTGTTCGTCGGAACAATCGACACCCGAGTCATATTTGTAATATGTACGTCATTTTTCTGTTGCCAGTGTTCCCGTGGCCAAAGTCAGTGATATACTTTCAGAAAACCTGTCCGACAAGTTCTCAGATGATTGTTGGCAAGTTTATCAGCAGAGCTCCGGACGGAAACCGCTGAAAAAGTATACACGTGTTAGTTTCTTTTCCTTACACCATTTCGTTTGTATTATTATTTATTATCATTATTGTTCCAGTTTGAATTTGATCAGTAATTGAATTGCAATAAGAAGAAAAAAAAGCAACGAACTGCTGATGATTTCGTGTCAATAGCTCGGTTTCACTTGCACTTATAAAAATCTTCCCCATTGATGAATTCAATGATCGAGATTCGGGAAATGTCATACCGTGTATGCACATTTGAATGACAGCTTTAATGCATTATAATAAACTTAACTCGCCATATTTCAACTTCTATTACTGAGATTGACTTGAAACCTTCTAAGCATATTCGGGAAACCTTAGCTATACTGATGACGTCAGACAGTTGAATAAAAAAAAAATCGGATTTTGGGTACCAATACACCAACCAGTTCGGTGTTCTGACAATATTTTATTTTTAACCGTTTGAACTAACTGTTTCAGACTTACGAAAGGAGGCACGTGAAACGCCGAAATAAACTCCAGAAACTAACTGACTTTGCGGCTTTGGTGATCAGGGATTCAGGACTGGATGCTAATCATTCCGACGAGTTCGACACCTTCAATACGTTCCAATTCTATTACGATCCGCCGAGTTTGTATGCTCTCGATCCCAAGCTCGTCAACTCCATCATCAATGATAACAAGAAAAAAACTAATGAGAATGAGGGCACGAACTTTAATGGCAACCAGACTGACGGTAAGAAAAATTAATTTTATTCCTCGTTTTTTATATATCCTCAGGAATATCTTACCATAAAATACAATGAGAAGTCATTTTAAAGTTTAAAATTACAAATTCAAATAAAATTTGCAACCATATTAATCTGTTTTGATGTTGACCAAGATTGACCCGTAAAAGTTGAAATATTCTCGAAAATTTCAAACTTTCAAAAAAAAATAAATTGTTATGTGTACTTGAATCAACGCAGTTTATTATATATTGTTATCCGAGGATTGAATAACTGTGATAATTTTTTATTCTGTTTCTTCAATTCTTACACTGTTCGGTCTTATAAAAATATTTTAATTGAATTGATTCATTTTCATGATGTTCAAGGCAATAGATGGTTGCAATTCTGAAAAATTGTCAAAATCAAGCATCATTTTTTTTCAGGGGATAAAAATCCGAATAATGAAAATAGTGAAAACAGTAAAAAGGAAGGATTTATCAAGTTCCCAAAACAAGCAGGCGAAAATGACGTTGATTGGACAAAAAACATAGTGTGGCACAAGGAGTTTTGTTTTCCCGAAAGAAAGTCGTCGTCGGACGATAAGGAAGACGAGGCTGATAAAGAATACAGAAGAGAGGATAGGGAAATGGAAACTGAAGACAGTTGTGCGTCGGAAAAATCGGTTCCGTTCAAACGACCGGAAGGTTGGTTGCGAAAAGTGACGAGCACGTCGGCTCTGTCAAACATGAACACTTCCGAAGATGATGAGGAGCATCTGGAATACGAGCTGCAGCAACTTCTACAAGAAGAAGACGAAGACGTGGACGAAATAGTCCCAAGGATCTTGGTGGACCACTTTGTTTCCATGGCCGATCTGCAATCGGTCTCGAACGAGATCGGCGCCGACCTCGACTATCACTGCGCGTTCAGCTTCCCGGCGGTCGTGCTAACCCTTGGCAAAGACAACTGGCACAGATTGAAGGACGCGTATCAACGACTGGCGTCGGCGGTGCCGTGGAAGGTCAGGGGTACCCTCGCCTCGAGTATCCACGAGATCGCTCAGATAATCGAAAAGGACTATGCGGCGCGTGACCTTGTGCCCATTTACAACGGCTTCATCAAGGACCTCGACGAGGTGCGAATAGGCGCGCTCAAACACTTTTCCACGTTTCTCAAGGTGCTTAGCCCCCAGGACCGCATGCAGTACCTGCCTAAGCTTAACGACTTCCTCATAACCGATAGCAAGTGGAACTGGCGGCTCAGGGAGGAGCTAGTCAAGCAACTATCTGAAATTATACTGCTTTACCAGCGTATCGACGTCGCCCAGTATATCGCACCTCTGCTGTTAACTCTCATGCAGGACAGGGTTGCCGCCGTCAGACAAGAGGCTCTTGAGGCTGTAAGATTATACTTTTTATTGATTGCTCATTTTATTTAACATTCCATAATCAGTATTATGATACGTGAAACGGTAATTACTGATCTTTTCAATTTTCATTGCAGGTCACTAAAACGATAGCATATTTAGCTAATTACAGCGATGACGCTCTTGCGATAGCGATGGTCCAAGAGATGAGAGACTTATTAATGAGCCATGCCGCCGAGAGGTGGATGATAAGACAGACCTATGCGCTCATCTGCTCGAGACTCGTCAGTAATACGGTGATAAGTAGAGAGGCGTTTGCCAGGGAGCTACTGCCCTATTTGTTAGAACTTACTCATGACAAAGTGCCTAACGTCAGGCTCGCCGTCGCCAGGACTCTCGCTTGGGATGTCACCCTCATATGTAAGTTAGCAAAATATGTGCATTTTTCAAAATCATCTGAGCAAATCATTGAGGATTATTATTTATTTTTTTCATCCAACAGATCAGTTTCCGGACCCAGAACTGATGGCCAAAGTTAAAGAGAAGCTTGCGGAAATGAAGACGGATAGTGATAGGGACGTGCGCTTTTTCGCGGGAGTTGAGACGCCAGAAACATGTGATAAATGCGAATGAATCCGAGCAGGACGCATTGTCTGTCCAGTAGCTTTCTTATGGAAAAGAATAATGATTTCGTTGAAGCTGAAGTTCTTTTAGTAAAGATAAATTTGAAACAATAATTGATAATGGGTTCAAAAAATCTATGAATCGAATTATACGGACACGGGTGTCTTTGCAACGGAACCGTGATTTTTGTCCTTTTATTTTATTTAGTTCCTTTGCTGCGAAAGAAGTTCACCTTGTAAATTACTATGCAATGAAACAGTAGAAACTTATTTCGATTTTCAAAATGCTTTTACTGCCATCAGAGGAAAAATTTTAAACGTCTTATTCTGCGAGTGGCTAATGATTTTTTTTCTGATAAATGAAAATGGTGTTGAACGAATAAAAGAAAAATGATTGACATGGATGTCACTTTAATTGCGTGAATGATAAATGTTTATTATACAGTCATGGCCGTTTTTTAATAAATTTTAAAAGCGGATTTGTCTGTACAATCGATTGATAATGTGTTTCTTTTTTTTCCCCCATTGAATCTTGAAACTTCTACCTGGAATAATATCCGGTTTTCAAGTTATTTTAAAACGATCGCCATGATGCTGTGAAATTTTTTAAGAATGATTTACAAAATTTGATACCACTGTTAGAAAATGAGACAATGAATTAATGTAATGTGACACAGGACACGTTTCAAACTATATTATCTTGTTTATACGAAATTTAGAAATGAAGAAAGAACTAATACAAACAAATAAATAAGGCCCATTCGTTAACTTTTAGACTGCCGGAGAATTAATATATTGACGCACCTCATGATCTACACTTTGTGTATGATCAATCATTGATATGAGGTACCTTAAATACCAGTTTTCTGAGGGCGATATGCTCTTCCAAATCCCGGCAGTCTAAAGGTTAATGATTTGAACTACCAGTAAGCTAAATGAATATTTACCTTCATGAATCTAGAAATCGCATTACAAATTTCCATTCGCCTATAAAGATTGATGTTACCAATGAGTTTCTTCGTTTGCAAATTTTCAATTTCTCAATCTACATCGAGAAAACAATTTAAAAAAGGTTTTATCTTTATAAAACTCTGTATTGAGCTAGAAATCACCTTTCAAAGTGAAGCCTGACACATCGAATGGTCGAAAAATATATAAAATAATCCATTTTTTAGAGCAATTTTAATTAAGTCATCTGGCTTCGACAATTTTTAAAATCAAATGAATACTTTGTAAAGATTAATGTGGATAGCCCAATTCACATGCGATCATATACATCTGCGCGATGTTCAGCTGAACTTTCCTTTAGATGTATTAGAGAACACCAAAATAACAATGATTATTAAATTGCTAGAGATGGCGGAGTCACATATTGGTGACGAATTGTTCATTTGTTTTTACTTTTTTTAAGCATAATTAGCTGTATAAACACTGTACAGAATGAGAGTATGTTACTTGAGCTAATTGAAACTTATGAGCCCGAAGCCCGAAATCATGAACACGAAAATTCTTTTAGACACAACATTTTTATAATAGACACATCCGTGTTTAGTAAGAAGTTTTCGTTGGCAAGTTTTCGGGAGATTCTCAATGTGCTAAATTCGTGCGCACAGATCATTTTTAAAACTTTACTACTTGTGTAAATTTACCATTTTATGGGTACATCTCCTCGTGAGGATAACCCCTGGAAGGAAAAAAAAAATTTACCATTTTTGATGAATTATGTTCGAAACGCATTCTATTACACATTTTTATAGAAAGAAATCTTATTTTTAAATGGAAAATTTTAGAACACTTTATACTCATATTTATGATGAATTGATCACTGTTTTATTCTATTTTAGTGCTTAAAGTCCTCTTTAGAAATAACTTTTTTCATATTTTTATGTGTGTGATCGAAAATAATATATATTTTTACTCAATTTCCATTGAAAGATTTTTTTATTCATTACGAAGGAACGAGGTCAGACATGAGATTTTCAAAACTGCTAATTGTAGTATTTCTCATAGATTGTTTGACTGTGCGTTTACGATACGTGAATAATTTGAGAAGGGTTGAGATGAGTGATGCGGTTCAATTGTGTATATTATGTACTTGCTAATGAGATGAAAAATAAAAAATGAAATTTCATGCGATTTGTTACATGGATTTGTTTATTTTCTCCCTTATGTATCATATTTGAAGAGACTACTTTTATCATACTGATTAATCTTGTAATTGATTGAATATCAATTGCAAATTTTGCTCTTGGATACCTAGGATACCTAGGAATGGAGATCAATTGTCGATAACACACAAGATATTTGAACTTTTAAACTTTTTTGACAAGTTGATCAAACAAAAGAGTAAATGTCCCTCGTAAACTTAAAGGCATGGTCGGAGGACAAACCCCACGATTAGATTTTGAGAATTACAAAACATAATTATAGAGTGCGTCATTTTAAAAATTGTTTTCAATTTTTCCGATTGAAATATCAGGTTTGTTTACGTCAATATAGCTTCTGAAAAATTAAGATTTTCTTACTGTCTTCAACATTTTTCTTTTGAAATTACTAAAACCACCCTGACGAGATTATCCGAATAACAAATACCCTCGTTTGCGGACGTTTCTTCACCCGGATTAGCAGTTACAAATCAGCCCGATTCAAGCTACGAGAACATCAATATATTTTCCCTAAGAACTAGCTACATTCAGAACTCCATTTCAATGATAATATTTTTAACTGTTATTATGCTATTATCATGTGAGTGCATACTTTTACATTGCAGAAAAAAATATACGTTAAACATCCAGTACACAAAAAACAAAAAAGTCAACGAATTGAGAGTTCCCTCAATAAATTGGATCGCTATCAACATGTATGAATTAATTTAGTGACTAGAATTGAAGTTAGTTTTTAAATTACAAAATTAGATTTCAGTGTGAGTGGCTTTGTACTGAAATATGAAAAGAAAGATAAATTTATAACCTTGAATAATTTTGAAAGTAATATATTTTTCTCTTCTTGGTATAATATAATGTAATAACTTTATATCAAATTCAGTGTTACTTTGCCAAATATGACGATAATATATAGTGTCACTCAAATAGAACGCACATCTCATTTATTATAGCGAGTAACATTATATACATATTGATAGTATAATGCACTTGTATATAGATCTCATAATATTTGTTTCTTCCCGCACGTTTAAAAGTATGCTCTTTTTCTCAATTTTCATATGAATGAATAATTTCTGTGTTCGACTATACGAACATGGCACGTTATCAATAACTCATGAATTATCAGTACCAAAATTTTCATTAATTTATTAGTCTTGCATTGACGACAATGCGTTTGACAAGTTATAAAAATGATAGTAGGTACAGACAAAACTTATGAAAAAACTGTTTTACATATATTTTTAAATATTGAGATTTAAATATTAACTACATTAGATTGTTTGAGCGACTCATGGAGTTCACAACAATGTTATTTACACCTTCATATTATATTTATTATAAATGCATTCGGGACGTATCGATTTCACTCAAATACGTCATTAATTATCATAAACTATGAAAATATTACAAACTATCGGCTAATAGTATTAGAAAAAAAAAATTGAGTGAACAAGCTCAGTAATCATCGGTCGGCATTTAAAGTTTTCGCGGCAGCTATTTATGTTAAGGTCGTGTATCCACTTTCTTTCTGCTGCACACAGACTCTCCGAAATTTGTATGCGATTAGTCTCATGGATGAGAGAACGTTTGCATGTGATGCCAAAACCCCGCACGCTCTTCTCCACTCTCAGAAGTCGAGGCAACTACTCTCATTGGGAAGTCACATCAAGGGTCACGTGGTACAATATGGCGTCCGTACTGCAGCTTTTGCCTATGCTAAACTGCGCGCAGAGTAGAACCGCCATGTTGATCCCCACCACCGACGATGTGACTTCCCAATAGGGTCGAGCTTCAATCGATCCGCACCACGGACTTAGTATACATGTATACGGACGGAGCGCATGCTATGCTCGCCGTTGAGAGAGAGTGGCTGCCCACACTTCTGAAAGTAGAGGGGGTTTGCGCCAAAAACGCAGACATTTACACTTTCTCTCTCGTCGGTGTAGCTGTACACCATTAAACAGATGCCGTGTCTGTGTAGCCACGAACGCTTCGAACTGAAGTGGATAGAAGCCTTTACAAATTTTCGAATGAGCGCGGGCCTGCGGGTCTATGTATCGAGAGTATTTTTATTGTCATGTTCGAGAGAATCCTAAAGTTTCTCTTCAATTATTTTTTCTATTTATGTACATACATTAGATTAACATCAATTTGACCTCTAGCAAGCAACGAACTATTTGCGTAACTCTGTGAAAAACGAATATTATTCATCACATTTGAATTTTTTTTTCAAATTATATGATTATATGAAATTATTTATCGATGAACTAATTTTGTTTTCAAAATAAGACATGATATCAAACGATTCAAAACCCTAATGCGGATTGAATTATTCTGCCCATTTCTGGTCCCAAGAAAACTAATGATAAATTTCAGAGACTCAAATGCGAGACTCAATAGCATATGCAGAAATATTTCTCCCCATTCAAATAAATTTCAGGCTTGTCCGAGTGACCCATATCGATCAGGTACGACCTGCATTCATTCCAAATATATATACATATTTACGTGTATAGATGATGGGTCATTAGGGCAATCTTCATCATATATATGAAGATTGCCCTAATGATCCATCATCTCATGCAGGTATTACCTGCAACTGTCTCTGAATCAAAACAATGGATCTACATTTTATACTCCAATAATAAGGATTACAGACATGGTCACGAGTGCGGGAAAACCAGCTTCAGTATATATACATGTGAAGTTTATACAGTTTGTCTTTAGATTTACAAATGTTTATGTTCTTGAAAGTGCGCACGATGCCTCTCAGGCAGAGGGGACGAGAAAATTAGCTGATGGACTGGAGATGGGGAAAAAATGTAACTGCCACGCAATTTTCCGCACGTTCCGCTGTTGACTAATAAATTTAAAAATAATAAAATTGTTTGAAAATAAAATTAAGAAAAGTATCTCACTGTAGAAATAGACATATTCGACAAAGATAAACATATTCGAAATAAAAAGCATACATTAATAAATTAGTATAGAATTTTGATCCAGAGTATCTGATATTTATGATTAACATTTCGATATGAGGCAGACATAAGAATTGTACAGAATAAACAAGTACTGCCTTTTTTAAATCCTTGAAAAGAAACTGATTCTACGTGCAATGAACGAAAAAGAAAAACTGTTAAGGTAGCTCCTCCACTTCAGTATTGCTGTGTTAGTGGCTCTTGCCGCGAAGGCACACGGACACGCGCAGCGGTGTAAATGTCTGCGTTTTTGGCGCAAACACGACGAAAAGTGGTGTTTGCGTTCCCGTCTCAGCGGCTACCCCGCAAGCGTTACGCTCCATCCCTATACCGTGCGCGTCTCTTGAAACCGTCCATATATCCCTACCGTGTTAATTTTTTCTCCATAGATTTTAGATGGAGGGTTTATGGGAGGGGCCTTACCTCACGGCACCCCCGGGAGCCGAGTACGACCCTCACTGCACCGAGCCCAAGACCCTATTTTATTGCTTTAGCGCATCAAAGTCAAAATAGTGATAAAATACTGCAAACTCAGTTTTTTAAATTGATTGATCACTGATTCTTTTTCCTGATCAAAGCAAACTTTCAACGGTGAAAATCGGACAATATTTGCGCTTTTGACCGATTTGAACCACCAGCTTTCCACTTCTCGCACTTGTGCGGGTTTACTACAGGTAATCGGTTAATACCGCAACGAACTACCTGTCCCTAGCGCCGAGCCCAAGACCTTTTTTATTGCTTTAGCGCATCGAAATCAAAAAGTTCTAAAATATTGCAAACTGAATTTTTTAAATTGATTGATCAGTGATTCATTTTACTGATCAAAACAAACTTTGAACGGTAAAATTCCGACAATATTTGCTCTTTTGACCGATTTGAACCACCAACTTTTCACTTTTAGGAGCTTATCACCGTATTCACCGCAATATTATGACAAGATTTTTACGTATTCTCATAAGTTATGATTACCAAGATTTGGACATCGACTTTTTTGGGAAATTTTTGAATCTCAATTATTCGATTTTGCTCGATCAAAGTCGATTACTTTTGAATTAGAACAATCTACAAAATAGTTTTGTTGGTGATCTCATTACTTGTGAATGTCAGGATCTTTACATTGACTTTCGATACTTAACCCCGACTATTGGCAAATTTATCAAGAAAAAATATGTAAATAACAGGCTATTTTTTAATTTTCAATTTTCGATTTTGCCCTATCAAAGTCGATTACTTTCAGTTTGATTTTGAGTATTAACTAACTAGGATCTTGAGATAAGGTTCGGTAAATCATTGTAATATTAGTCGATTACATGTAGTAAACCCGCACAAGTGCGAGAAGTGGAAAGCTGGTGGTTCAAATCGGTCAAAAGCGCAGATATTGTCCGATTTTCACCGTTGAAAGTTTGCTTTGAACAGGAAAAAGAATCAGTGATCAATCAATTTAAAAAACTGAGTTTGCAGTATTTTATCACTTTTTGACTTTGATACGCTAAAGCAATAAAAAAGGGTCTTGGGCTCGGTGCAGTGAGGGTCGTACTCGGCTCTCGGGGGTGCCGAGAGGTAAGGCCCCTCCCATAAACCCTCCATCTAAAATCTGTGGAGAAAAAATTAACACGGTAGGGATATATGGACGGTTTCAAGAGACGCGCACGGTATACTACATCCGTGATCCGCACTATAAGGAGCGCTCTCATTCATGCCCTCGCTTGCTTCCCCCCCCCCCCTCGTACAGAGTGCGCATGTGCGTGTAGCCTTCCACGGCACCTACCGACGCTATGAAGTTTTCCTTACGTTCAACAGAACATCATGTGTTTGTGTATTCCCCTTATTCTTTATACATATATGGATGCATACTAACACCAAAATATTCACTTGCGCTCCGCCTCTATATACTAATGGCAACGACAAAATACTGTCGCATGAGTTGGTTCAGTTGGTTCAGTGCAGCACTGCCTCGATGACTGTTAACTGGTCATCCGTTTGAGATACTATTAACGCCATCCGGCTCGCCGGACAAAGTCAAATTGTTGCTGGAACACGGGGCGATTCTGGATGCTAAGGATGAGAAGGGACAAACCCCACTGCACTTGGCAATACGGCATGGCTCGCTAGGCGAAATCAAACTGTTGCTGGAACAAGGGACGAATGTAAATGCTCAGGATGAGAAGGGAGAAAGCCCACTGCACTTGGCAATACAGCATGGCTCGCTAAACAAAATAAAATTGTTGCTGGAACACGGGGCGAATGTAGATGCTCAGGATTTGAACGGACTAACCCCACTGCACTTATCAGCACGGGGACGATCGCTGGAGGATGTCAGATTGTTGCCGGAATACGGGGTGAATGTAGATGCTCAGGATTTAAAGGGAAAATCCCACTGCACTGGGCAGCAGGGTATGGCTTGCCGAACAATGTCAGATTGTTGCTGGAACACGGGGTGAATGTAGATGCTGAGGATGAGTATGGAACAACTCCACTCCATTTATCAGCACGGAATCGCTCGTCGGACAATGTCAGATTGTTGCTGGAACACGGGGCAAATGTTAACGCTCACAGTAAGTATGGGGAAATTCCACTGCCCTTGGCGACACAGTATGGTTCGCCGGACAGTATCAAATTGTTGCTGGAACACGGGGCGAATGTCAACGCTCGAAATCGGGATAGGCGAACTCCACTGCAGTTGGCAGCACTGCATGACATGACGGACATTATCAAACTGTTGTTGGAACACGGGGCGAATGTAAATACTGAAGATATAGATGATATAACTCCATTGATCTCGATGTTACGAGCTGGTTTCGATCATCCCGGAGTCTTTCGGGAATTCGGGGCGAATAGACATGCAAAAGCTGTTATAAGTTCATCATCTCGATGTTCTCCCATGAACAGCGCTTATTGTATCGCGTTGGGAGCAGCCCACATTGTGGAAAAAAATCGGGTAGCTTTTTTCTCTGTCGGAACGAGTTTTCCGTCGAACGAGTTTTTGAACGGATATCAATTTTTGAATGAATGTATTACAGAATTAGAGGATTTGGAAATCATTCGAATTTCTCCGAGAATCACATTGGCCGACGTCCTGAATTTGAGAGATTCAACGTTGTCAAGAATTTCGATGAATGAAAATTTTCAAAAATATGCGGAAGCATCAGTATCGAACATCTCTAGAGATAAAGTTACAACTTGAAAAATTTGAAAGATCATTAGAAATCCTATCCTCTAGGGAAAAGATTAGAGATTGTGCTTATAAAATCGAACAGTATTTATCCTTCCGTGATTTGGTGAATTTTGATGAAGCGATGAAAAATGTATTGACTCGCTGATCGATGGCCTTTTCCCGTTCTATATCTACGATCGAAAAATACGATGAAAATCTACGATATTGATGTTAATTACTGTTCTTCATTTGTATTTATTGTATTTCCATTTTTTATAAAAAATAATCGAAATGATCAATACATCATAGAAATAAACAAGAATAAATAAGTCAGAAAAGGGCATATCAATACTCCCCATTCGTAAGGACGTACCTTGAGGGTCAGAATAATAAGTACGTATCGCTGGGGACATACCGGGGCACTGCTTAATAAGGACGTCTCTCAGAGGGACGTGTAAAATAATGTCGTAGCTCGGAGAATCGCGAAATAAAGAAGTATCTCAGCGGTTTAGAATTAACTGATGCGTTCATACATGAAGATAAAATCCAGTTACGAGTCACTTAGGGTCAGTCGTATTAAGAATAATAATGGTGCTGGGTCGAAATACTTTCCTCAATTTAGTCGTCATATCAACCTACTGGTGCCCAAAAAGCCCCCAAGAGAATTCGTACGTAGATAACACGTAAGACATACGGATTGTGAATTGATTGGAAGACACGTTTAAATTTTTAATTTACTCAGCGGCATCCGAGTACTGCTGACACTGGGCACCCATAATCGCTTATGCTCTTTATAACGCTTCTCTCGTGAAAAACCAATCAATCTCTAATTTTTAACCACTGAGATACGTCCTTACTTCGCGAATAGAGAGTATCGATATTAACTAAATATTTTTTCAATGAATGGATTAATTCAAATTATTTATATAGCACCAAATAATTGCATATATTATCATTTTAGTATGTGAATTTTTAATATTAGCTGTAGTACTTATAGTCTAATGTATAAGTCATGATAATTTTATAATAAAGAAACAAGAAGTAAGATCGAATGGATCCTCTACTAATACGAGTATATGCCTTCATTTGCTTCCTAGAATTACCCTAATAAGTTCCTATATTCCAAGAACATGTTTTTGAGATTCTGTCCTATCAAAAATCCTACAATCAAAATAGAATGATACTATGTTAAAAGTGAGGGGTTGGCGAGGGAACCGAATAGGGGGGGGGGGACCCCATAGTAAAGTTTAAAATTCACAGTGTCTTCCCACTGTAACTACCGTAAAAGGGTTACATAAAATATATAATCATAATTATTACATTGAAGTATACAAATAGTTTTCCAATAAAGTGTAAAAATATGATAACAGATGGTTTTGAGCATATGATGTACATACGTGTCTATGCGCGTGAGATATTATAAGCATATAGATGTACGTTTCTTAGTTTGAAAAAAATACGGAAATTTTTTCCAGAAATGAAAGCTCTGGATCATGTTTCTTTCTCTACCTTAATTCACAGATTCAAATTCAATGGAATAGTTTAATGATGTGAACGGACGATTTTTCATGACTTTTTATTTTTGCTAACTTCTGAGTCCGCCCCGGCGAAGCGGACCCAATAATGCAGATTTTCACGTCATCGTATTATTATATCTACGACAGTAAAGCGCCTTCGGTAAACAATAAACGCATATTGCAGGATAGCGATGTCTCGAAGAACTCGGGGCTTCAATGAGTATACGAACCGTCTGAGCCCGTGTGCTAGGGTCTGGGAGCGGGCCCCGGCGCTTTTGCGTGACGTCAACGACGAAAACATGTCGCTCAATGTGTATACATCACGAATAGTTTAGTACAAAATTATCCTCATGACTGTTCACTGAATCTGATCGTCCGAGAAATTACCGAATCACTTTCCGGGTTATTTTACGAAGGTACGCTATTTATTCCTCGGCTTGGATGCCGTTTATTCATATTCATCGAATACAAATGTAATTTTTTAAACAGTGAAATCCCGGGAAAACAAGGGGTGTCACGCGATTGCAGAATGGACGAGGAAAGCGAGAATCTCATCCGATTCCAAGAGGCAATACGGAATCGAGACATCGAGCGCATCCGAGAGTTGATACTAAGCGGAGGGGATGTGAACGCGAGGGATGAGCGGGGGAGTAGCCTTTTGCACGTGGCAGCGTGGGATTCCTCACCCGAAACCATCATAGCGTTGCTGTGCCAAGGCTCTGAGGAAGGAAGCCACGGAGCCGCAAGTCGTTCGGTTGGTTCCTGTTTGTCGGCGCACAACGCGAATTTATCGAGAATCCGAGAAACGATCGAGATTCAAGGGAGGCGTGCGATGGACACGCTGGCTGTGCTGTTGGAACACGGAGCCGACGCGAACGCGGAGGACAAGAGCCGATGCACACCGTTGCACGTCGCAGCAGCGCACGGCAACCTTTCCCGCGTTATACTACATTTGAAAAAAAACTGCCCGGATCTGAGACCAAATGGGCGTCTGGTGAAATCACTCGTGGACGCCGCGGGCGAGTCTGCGGCTCGACTCATCCAGCTGTTGCTTTCCTACCGCGCGAGGGTCAACGTCGAAGACGAGGACGGGCGGACTCCACTGCACGCAGCAGCAGAAGTAGCCAGCTCGTCGGGCAACATGAAAGTGCTGCTGGAGCACGGAGCAAACGTCCACGCCAAGAACAAAGACGGGCAAACCGCGATGCATGTGGTAGTGAAGAAAGCCCGCTTCGAGTGTGACAACGACTTTCTGCAAAGCGGCTTGCGCGCGCAAGCCGAGGAGGACGGGCAAGTGGTTCCGGTGGAATTGTTCGCCACGTCGATTGACGGTGCCAAAGTTTTATTGCAACACGGGGCGGACGTGGACGCTAGGGATGACAGTCAAAACACTCCGTTGCATTATGTAGCAGAGAACGGCTTGTCGGGACTGTTGAGAGTGTTGTTGGAACACAACGCCGATACGAATATTAAAAACGAAGATCTGAACACGCCACTGCACTTGGCGGCACGACACGGTCGGACGGACCTGGTCAAGGGGTTGTTACAATACGGGGCGAGTGTAAATGCTCGAAACGACATCGGGCGAGCTCCATTGAGCTTTGCAGCGTGTGTCTCCTCGTTGGACGTGGTCAGGGTGTTGGTTGAACATGGGGCAGATGTGAATGCTCAAGACAACGAAGGGCATACTGCACTGTCTACACTTTTTAGAGTCTTGGCGCATATAGTAGAAGATTTTATCAGTTTGCCGGTTGAGGATGACTCGGACTTGGAGCTTCAAAATCAGTCCACTCAAACTCCAGTCAGATGGCGTCTGATTTACGATATGTCTGGGAGGTGCATAGATGTCCCCATGCGGTTACGTATGATAACAGAACTTTTCTCCTTCGGAGCGGACCTCACAAATGCGAGAGATCGAAACGGCAAAAGTCTTTACGCTAATGTCGTGGGATTGTCTTTTGAATCAGCCCCGTTCAAAGCAATCGTAATTAATCATATTAAAAAATTGATTGCGTTGGGAGCAGCTCGCGTCGTGGAAAACAATCGACCTTTGTTTTTCCATCTGATGAATCCGTCGAACGAGATTTGGGCCCAATCCCAGATGGACGGGGGCGATCTTGGCTATCACGAAAAATGTATTGCAGAAGTGGAGGATTTGAAAACCGTACGGATTTCTCCGGGAGTCACGTTGGCCGATGTACTGAGGATCGGAAATCCTACAACGCTGGCACGAATTTCAAGGAATGTTTACTTTGAAGAATATGCTGAATCCCAAAATTTGAACCAAAAATTCCCAATTTACTCGTTTTTAATCAAGCTGCAGTATCAAAAAGCTTTAGAGATGAAGTTATTATGTGGAAAATGCGAAATTTCATTGGAAATCCTGACTTCGAGAAAAATCATTCGAGAATGTGCTTATAAAATCTTACAGTATTTATCCGAAATTGACTTGGAGAATTTGAATGAAGCAATGAAGAATGTCTCGGTTGACTGATTGATGACCTTATCACGTTTCATATCTTTCATTTTCCATAAAAAATAACTTGAAATAATTAACCCATCATGTAAATATTAATAGGCTAAAGTGAAAGTCAGAAAATAACATGAACAAATGGTTTTTTTGGTGAATTGATGAACAATAATTATTTATAGTATTAAATAAGCGTATGTTTCATTGTCATTTTAGTGTAATTTTAGTATTATTCGGAATACGAATCCGATTGTGAAAGCCATGACTGTCTTGTAATAAATGATATTAAAAAGTGAGATTGAATAAATTTAATTCATACAAATGATTCATAACAACGTTCTTATACATTTCTCTTGTTGCATGAAGAACATTGAATAATTTTGAAACAATACTATTTCACGATGAAAACGGAGATGGCGTGACAATATACGAGAATGATAGAGCGAGTAATGGGGGGGGGGGGGCGTGGTCCGAACAACATGGTATAATACTGGATATAGTATACAAATCATAACGCAGTGTATTTACACCTTGATTGTCCTTTTGTGTTGTAATATCTTTGATGAGATCAAGAAAAAAGATCAGATGGAAAAATGTCGAGTCGCGATCGCTGAAAGTAATGAGAGAATGAAATTTACCTCAACGTCAATCAATGTATATCTATGGGCTATGCTCCCTACAACGTTGTTACATCATCTTCTGTGAAATGATTCGTAAACATCACATTTCATTATGAATGTTTGCGAAGAAACTAAATGGCAGACCTCACCCAGTTTGAAACGTTGTATTCTTGATATTCTAATCCAATTTTGTGCCAAATTTCACTTTGATCTCGAATTCCGTTTGTAAGAAAATTCCTCGATTTAATAAAACTTCCGTAAACACATCTATTTGAATGATGTAGAATTTCCTCATGTGATATCTCGATAACTGTGCGGTGTATTCACTCATGTCATACAAAACTTGAAGAAAATCTTGAATTATGACTTTTACTCTATGTCATACCTTGAACCGATGAGAAGTAATAATTATTATGATGGTGCGGTATCGATGTTATTTATTTACTGAGACAAATGTGTCAGAATCATATTAATGCGAAGGCACAAGATGGTTGAAGAATGTGCTTATGAAATTCTTCAGAATTTGTTTGAAATTGAAATGGATAATTTGAATGAATCAATCAATGAAGAATGTCTCGAAAGATTGATGATCTTCTTACGGTCGATATCTACGATAAAAATTTTTGAACAAAATCTGACATTTACATTTAATACTGTTTTTCATTTTATATCTTATGTTTCATTCAAAATATTCTAAAATAAACAATGTATGAATGTAAGTTTGAGAAAATTTTGACCTCGTAAGATGATATTCTAACAAATTGTTTTATTTGATGAATGTATAAATAAAAATTACTTAAGCGAGCGCAGATTTATCTATTGTTTGTTTAGTGCATTTTCAGTATAATTGATACACTCAAGCCAATGAGCCACTGTGTGTAAAAGTAATTGTACTCATTCCGTATCAATGGTATTAATTTACCCAAATGAATATGTGTAAGAATCTATGTTTAAGAAAGATAATTATTAGCGAAAAATAAAAATGATGAAGGTATTGAAATGGGATTTAACTCACTCGCGAAGGAATTATGACCTTAGAATTTGATATAGTAATATGTTAAAACAAATCTGTGTGAAAATATTTGTTCTGAACGTTAGTGCGGCGGGAGAATTTTATTCGTCTAAGTTCGGACCCGAGTTGACTACGTGGATGAATTAAATAAAATATGTAGATACATACATTTCAGACATTAGTGTTTATATTTTTTCTCCAATGTTTCAATACAGATATAATATTAGTGATATAGTAATATATTAATTGGACATAAATTCTCTCGTGTGTATTTTTCATTAAAGATAAATATATCAATATATATGTATAAACGGCTTATTTACAAAAATACAAAAAGCATTTATAAAACATTGACTCCTCATTCGGAGACACTCCATGAAGGATTCCATACTTTTCATCTACACATTCAAGTTTCTACAAATTGTTAGTCACATTCTACTCGCCTCACAGGATTTTACTTCTTTTTCAAAACAATCAGTGTCTATACTGGAAATGATATTCGAGATAACAAAATACTCTTTTACATTAAAAATGTAGACGAGTTGCGTTCAACTTTCTCAGTCATAGGCCTATTTATTTATCTGTTATTGATTCATACCAACGGAACATATAAGATGAATTAGTTCTATGAATTAACTTAGAAAACACATAATCATATGTAAGAACAAAGTTTTTCATTTTTCCAACAAATATTTTCAGTATGCATCGATTATCGTCTCATTTTATTTTGATTGTTGTTTTTTATTCAAGCTTGATTGGTCCAGTATTTTTGTTCCATCATTTTAAATATCAATTTAAAATAATGGAATTTATCCATTCGTCTTGAGTTTGGAACTAATTACTACTTTATAATTTTTTCCTCATTAATTATTCCCTGCCAAGTATGAATAGAATTAAATATTTATTTAATTTGTGATTACTCACTGAATTACGATCGAAATTTTCAGTCTCTATTTTTCTAGTGAAATTCATCACCATACTACTATTACTAAGAATAACAATACTTGTTTCGTATAAAATTTTGTTAGAAAATTCGTTTCCCCTGTAGACACATTCAAAAAATTAACCAGAAACTTCTCACGGTAAAAACGTTGACTGTTTTCTTGGATATCTCGAAATCTAGTCATTTTTGTATCTAGTTATGTTGTTCCAAAGCACAAGAAAGTATTGTGAAACGTTATTAATTACTCTAAAGATGAACATGGACAGATGATAGAACAATTAAGTTGCTTAGAGCCCGAGAGGAATAAGTAACACTGTAATTTCATGGATTTTATTCTTCTTGACTTCCAAACGTCCGTATCGCAAACTCAAAGTAAGAAAACCGTTGGTTTCCTTGGTCGTAATAACAAGTCGTCATAAAATGTGAGTATATAATATATTTAATTCATGCATAGCATAATGACTATATACAATTGAAATATATCACGTACAGCTAAGCTGTAGATCGTTGAGTATATTGGAATGAATGGGGAATGTCATCGACACTTGTTCAATTCGCGTATGACCATTCCGAATTACGTTAAGATGAAACAGTTTCAGATCATGCCGAGTAGTGATTAAAGTTGGACGAGTTCTCAGTCGTAGATTTACGGTCATGTCTATAACTTGAAAAAAAAAAAAAAAACAGATCGATTAGCAAACTTTGCCGTAACGAAGGTGAGATGTCTGTATCTACAAACTGAAAAAAGTTGCGTGTACCTCTACTTGAAGAAACTTGTACATCCGAACTCCCAAAATCTTGGCACTAAAAAAGCATCGTCCAGTCTTTATATCATCCAAGGGATACTATCCAACCGACAAGCTAAGGTAAATCTACGTACTTCGACTTTACAACTACGGTGAATGATTTTGCAGAAAAAAAAAAGAAGAATCGTAAGTGACGTGTGAACATAAAAAACAATGTGTTCGATTTGTAAAACATCGTTTCTTATTCTCGCGAATTACACGTGTACGGACAGCTCTTAAAATTAACTGAAACTATCTCTAGAATTTTGCACAAGATAAGTTAGGCTAGAATACGCGAAAACTGAGGATACACACTATGTATAACAAAATATAACCAGCTGCACTCGGTACTTGGCACAACGCTCCGAGTCGCGAGACGTTTTTCGATCGGCCTCGATTGGCCAAGCCAGTTGAGGACGCCTAGTGCCTCTCGCGCGAGTCCTCGCGGTTGGCGCTGTGCCTGCGGGCCTCCTGGTTGGAGGTGGCCGCGCCGCTCGGGGTCACCGGCCGGCGCTTCGACCGCTTGAACTTGGCGATGTCCTCGCCGAACACGTCGCCGGTGCGCAGCGCCGAGATCAGGTCGTCGAACTCGCCCTTGCCCGCGTCGCCCCCGTGGCCGTTTGTCCCGTTCGACTCGTTCTTCTTGTTCAGCGAGATGCTGTTCAGGATGCCCTCGCGCGAGTTCTTCCGCTCCATCGTCCGCTTCTTCAGCTGAAACATTGTTCAAACGTATTTAGCCCTGTCCTCTGATTGCTATGCGCAGTAATGGTTTGCGTATAGAGCTTTCTCGTTTAGTTTCGTTATGATTTGCGCAGCTATTTTTATTACTGAAAGTAAACGTTATGGTTGGGATCGTGAAGCGACAAAATAATACACCAAAGATCCGGACATTTTCTTCATTTTCAGGAGAGATCCATCAGAGAAACCTCGCGAGAAACTGTACTCGACACCTATTGTGAATTTATTGTACGAAGAAACTTTTCCGAATTCTGTCTTTTCAATTCAGCCAAGAAAAAAAAATAATAATCAAGTCGTAGCATTGGTGAGCATAATCTAACGGACATACTTCCTGTTCCTGTTTGGCTCGGCGTTCATCCTCCTCGACTTTTCTCCTCATGTTTTCGACGTCCTGTCTGGCTTCTGATAGCGCCTGGATGAAATTCTCGAATATACCGAAGAACTCATCGGGTTGTACGCCCGCGGAGTCCTCCCCGAAGAGCCTGACGGCTCTGTCAAACTGTGGAGGAGAGAAAATTCGATTAATCGAGAGTTGAACGCAAAACGAAGGAGTTACGAGTCGGTCCGTATACGTACTCTAGTTTTCATGTCTTGAAATAGATCTTCTGCCTCGGCCAGTCTGCACGTAGCCTGAGCCTGGAAATCCCGCATGGATGGTAAGAACATATCGCCTTGAAGCACTTGAGCCTGGCCTCGATGGAATTCTGCAAAAACAATAACGTCAAATCACACGCGACGAACAAGAACAGTGAAGTTTGTGTCAAACGAAGAACGGAAGAATATCCAATGATTTTTCATTAGCCTACAATACTAGACTTTACGAATAAATGTACTCTCATAATTCCTTACAGTCAAATCCATTGTATGAGAGTGGAAGATTGATTCACTTTGTGAAAAGTTAATTTTCCAGTGGTGAATAGTGAAATTGCCAAAACCACTGAGATAAAAGTTGATTTTTAGTTGAGCATTAATTTTTCACTGCAATGAAATTGAGGGAGGAGTAGGACAATCGACAGGACGAAGAGAGCCCTCACCGATTTCCCTCTGGACGTCCTGCAGGCCGTTCTTGAGGTTGGCCACCTCCCTCTGGAGGTCGGCCATGCTGACCTTGGCGGCGGTCCTCACGTGGGACAGGTCCTCCTCGAGGTCGAGCACCTCGCGGAACCTCGACTCGAGCATTTGCACGAGGTAGTGAAGAAGCGTGGTGCCCTTGACGCAAGACGACTTTGTGTCGATGAGCCGGTTGAGCGAGGCGAGCCTGAAGCCGCAGGCGTTGCCCCGCGCGTTGCCCCGGTTCACGTAGTTGCCCAGGGCCAGCACGAGCTCGAGCAGCTTGCGCAGCCGGCGCGAGCGGGCCACCTGGCGGGACGCCTCCAGCACCGCGCGCATCCGCGGCGTCAGCTCGGCTATGCTCGCAGCGAACTTCTTCTTGTAGTGCAGCGAGCGGAGTCGCTGCTCGTAGTGCGGCACTCTGTAACAACACACGCAACACACATATTATATACCCTTCGATCGCTTCGAGGAAAAATGTATAGATCCTTTACTGGGCTACGAGAATTTATCGTGACACCTATATGATTTGTTTACGCGAGCATCGCGTGGAATATAGGGAAATAATTGGGTCGTATGGTTTTTTTTTTCATTTTGGTTCGAATTCATTTTTCGATAGATACAGATATAATGACAAGCTCGTTACTAATAATGATCTGACGTCGCACGGATTGCGTCCTCTTGTATTAGCTCGAATTTTGATTGGATCGAAAAATGTAAATACGATCCAATTATCTTCGCACGTGCGCACGTAGATTTCTGAGAAGAAATCAACGTGCGCATGAAAAAATTATCGTATTTTTCCCTATACCAGAAGAATACGAGAGATTAACATTTACGTAGTTGCGAAATCTTTCAAACGTTTTCATTGCTCGCAGGCTAAAATCGGCAAAAGCGGCACGATGCGTCAGAACATTAATTTCCGCGATCACTCTACGGTATATGTTTCTAATCGCAAGAACAAAACTCGCATCGGTAGATTAGCTCACTTTGATATTTGGTGTAAGAAGCAGTCGGCTCTGCTCTGCAGGTCCTTTTGGTGCATGTCCAACGAAGCTGCTTCTTCCGAGGACGGGATGTACTTGAGCAGCTGCTCGACCATGTCGATGTGCAGGATATTCTGTTGGTCCATCGACAGGATCGTTCTGGTGATTTCGTTGTCGGACATCTTCAATTTCGACAGAAGAATCGTGCAGTTCTGAGCTCGCCTCGCGTCGATCACCGACATGGTTTTCTTGTTCTTCCCGAGATTACGCAGATCCTCGATCGATCCTTCGGTTGACACTCCGTTCTTTTGATACGCGCAGAATACTCGATCGATGGTATCCAGATCCATTATGTTGTAGAGCTTCGTGTCGTCAAGCTCCGACCAGATTGTGCCCTGCAGCTTTTGCTCGGGGATTTTAGACCAGTTGAATGACTTCAGGGGGTTGCTTGGTTGAGGAACATTTTTTACGATTTCCACCTGAAAAGCAGATTTTTTTCATTAACAAACATATGCACGACAATCAACGTAATACATGTAACAGTAGGATACCCTGGCTTTATGGTAACTGATGAATTTTAACAACTCAATCCGGTACATGTAACCCAAATAACTTTAAAGGGACGATTACGTCATGCGAGCATCAACTAAGAGGCCAGGAACTCAGATATATTGAGCGTTCAAAGTAAAAACAAGTCCGTATCTGATTTACGGTCAGACGCAGTTAGAACATTTTTATACTTGTCTTGAGACATTTGTCCCCAGAGCATTGAGCCAGTAACATAGCCAGTGACACTCAGAACATTGAAAAGTATCCCATGTAAAATTTTAACGAAGATTTTCAACGAAAACAGATACAGGTGTATGTGTTTTTCCTGTTTTCGTACATCTATATACTCGTTTTTGTGGGTCATGAAGTTTTTGGGACAGAGTCATAAATCTCCATAAGTCACAGATTGATTTTCCGTTAGTGCTTAGTTGATCGGAACGGCTGAGCGAGTGAATTTGAACAGATAGAAAAACACAGTAAACACTACACTGCATTCTCAAACTTACTATATTATTAGAAATTCAACTATGCTCTTTCGGTAAAATGAAGTAGCTGACATCACTATGTAATAGATAGTGTATTTTATTGCATTCTTAATGGATTCCACTAACTAGGAGAATGCACAACCTTTGAGAAACTAATCGGACGATGAAACTGTGTGAGATGGCTCTTTGGTATAATTTTGTAGCTTATATCTCGAGCCATATACATTCTAACGTTTTGATTTCCCGGACATTTTCCGTCAATCGTTACTGATTTTATACAAGCGCAGTACATCTGTACATACAAAAGCCCATAAATATATACAGACATAAAATAAATATTGATTAGCCAATGTATCCGGTAAATTAAGGCATGAGTTGTAGATATCAACTGTTTGGGAACCCAAAAACTATCACAAATCTCCATCGTGATTGGTCACTCTGAAGGTGTAATATCCCCTTGTAAATGTATAGTGAAAAAATCGATGTTTTCTAGTTTTCTCGCCAGCATTAATAATACTCACATACGATAATCTTGGTAACCCTTCTCACGCAAAATGCTTGATAGAAATGTTGCCACTAATCACATACGCAAATTGGCTGGCTGTACCGACTATACTTCTACTAAATTCATCCGTTCCCTCTTTGTAAAATGAACGAAGCTGGATACCTTCATCGGAGGTGGTGCACAGGGCATGAGGAGGGGCGGCGGTGGCGGGGCTAGGGGTGGAGGCGGCGGGGGCGGCGGCGCGGGCCTGGCCTCGAGCTTCTCCAGCGGCTCGTCCTCGACGATCTTGAGGCTGGCCTTGGCGTCGTCCGGCAGACTGCCCGAGGCGACCAGCTGCTCCAGCCGCTTGCGCTCCGACTTCTCGTTGTTCACCTGGCGCGAGAGCGTCTCTATGCTGTCCTGCAGCTCCGAGATCCTCTGCTTCGTCTCGATGTGGAGCGACGTCTCCTTCTCGAGGCGCTCCTTGATGCGCGCCAGACTCGCCTCGATGTCCTCCTGTTGACAGGAACGTTGTTTTTGTTTTCAAACCGCTCTCCGCGACTCGAAGATCGGTCGAAACCTTTGCCACGTACCTTCTCCTGCGTCCGCAGGTCCAGCTCCTGTTCCTTCTTCGCGAGCCTCGTCGACATGTCCGAGTTCTCCTTCTCCAGCTCGTCGGCCTTCTTGCGCGCGGCCACCAGCTCCTCCTCCTTGGCCAGCAGGTGCACGATCTCCTTCACGTTTATGTCGATCGGCGCGACGTCCGGGTTCCTCGTGCTGCTCGACTCATTGCCTTCCGACTGCAGCACTATCTGCTGCACTATCCGGTCGAACAGCAGCCAGTGCTGGGGGTACGAACCGTAGTCCACTGCAATTCGAGCAAAATTATCGTTTCAATCAATCGAATCGTTCCTCAAGCAAAATCGAATAATCGCATGAATGTCGCGTCGTTCCTAAAACTACCCTCTTCTTTCCATTTTAATATAGAGAGCAGTTTCTAGTTCGGTGAACTATAAATCTCCTATAAATATAGTTATATTTTAACCCAGTCATGAGATATTGTCAATTTATTTATAAAAATTTCACTGATGTATACCATGGAAAAATTATTTAAAGTATATACTATGTTTAAAGTAGATTTTACTGTATATAGTACTTTTATTTATAGTAGATATGATTAAGTGGGTACAGTTGACAGGTACAGCAATTGAATATTGTTGAAACAACTATAAAACATGAAGGTTATTTACAGAAATAAAGTTAATTTAACGATATTTATAATAAATTCTTCAATGGTTTCGTTTACTCTATCACATAGCGGATTCCGATAAGAGAATTTTTCTCAGTGTATGTAGAAAGAAGAGGATCATGGCCTTGATTAGAGATAAGTTTCATTACGAGAGGATTCCTCTCAAAGAAGAGCGTCCAAGTACATCTAAGAGCCGTAAAAGTCAACTACTTACATTCGATCGGATCGGTATTGTAGAAGGTAGAGATTACGGTGGCTTCATCAAGTTCTTATAAAATTATAAATTGAGTTGAAACTTTAACAGAATGTACCTGACACAATCAAATTCCCAACGTACTGAAGACAATTTCTATTTTTCACGTTTATGGCTCGAAAATCGATTGATCACATATAAACAAGGAAAAATCAGGTGAAGTTCAAAGAAATCTGGTATTCGTGAATGGACCACAATGTGCTCGATAAAATCGCATGTTGCGAAATAATTAAGATCATAAACCCGAAAAAAAATTGATTTTGTCGAATTTGAAAAGTGCTTATGTGCACACGTTGATTCAGTCACAGTATACGTTCTTTTCCCAAGCTTTTACAAGTAGTCTAGTATCAGATTGATCTACTTCAAAACGATAGAATTGGAAAGTCTCCCCGCATTGGTACGTCCCCAACGTTAAAGCCACCTCGAGAAGCTCAATATTCATTTCGCGCGAACACGCATCAGATTAAAATTGTCAGCTTTTCTCCTGTCCGGGACAATTATCTTCACGATGTGCGATCGAGAAGAAAACGCGACGATTGATATAATTCACGGATAAATAGCTTACGTGGCAAGAGCAAGCAGTGCTCGAGTAGGCTGAGCAGGTGGGGATAGGCGGCCGTGTGGCTGAGCTTGCGCCTGAGTAGGTCGAACATGGCGGTGGCGCTTTTGGTGTCGACGTGCTCCTTCTCGAACTTCCTCGCGAGCTCCTTCTCGTCCTCGTTCCTCACCATCTCGAAGAAGTCGAGGTGCCGGTCGAGGGTCTCGTTCTCGTACTTGCGCAGCTTCTCGATTATCGGCTGGATGCCGAGCATGAGCAGCTCGTACCTCAGGTGCAGCCTGAACTCGAGGGTCACCTGGCCCGGGCCGTAGTTCAGCACCGCGTTTATGAACGACATTATCGCCGTCTTGAGGGACAGGTTGTCCTTGTAGATGCCGAAGTTCTTCTCGAGGTCGTTTATTATGGACTGGAAGCGCGTGCGCTCCGAGTAGTACTGCTGGAAGTGCAGCATCGCCTCGAGGACCTTGCGGTGGCCGCCCGGCACCAGGCACACCGCCCCGAGGATCTCCAGAACCGCGATTTTCGTCTTTATGCTCTCGGTCGCCAGCGACTGGGATATCGTGTTTATCGCTGTCGGGTGAGCCAGCACGTGGGCTCGGCCGTTCTGAAAAAGCCCAATCCCGCGTTATAGAGACGCACACGTCCCAAAATCGTGTCTTACACGCGTGGACTCACCGAATTGTTCATGAGGGCCTTCAAGCAGCCTATCACGCTCGTGTGGATGTTGTGATTCGTTGTCTCGACGTCCATCGTCTCCAGGACCTGCAGCAACGAGTTTAGACCGTCCAATTCGATGAACCTGATGACGAAGCTGTGAGGCTGCGTCCGAAGGGCGGTTTTCAGGGCTTCCACGTGCCTCACTTGGTTCGCCACCTCTTCGCCGCATTCCTCTGTGTTTGTACTCTGCGAAAATGATGATAAAAGTGACTTTTTTGGAAGGACGTAATCGCGTGTACCCGCCAAACTCGTGGAAGCAATAGTATGGATGTTGAAAAATTGATTCTACTACCCTGGTAGAAAATTGAGCATTTCTTGCGGTTAACACAGGACCAGAATGAATAAAAGTTGGCTGAAGTCATTAGCTAAACGTTATCTGAATCTCTTCGTTAAGTAGATCTTAGCAGTATTTTATGCTCTACTACTTTAACGAGAATTCAGCTAAGGATATTAACTCTAACCGATTCTTAGCTAAATTATGCTTAAATTTCCTACCAGGGTAATTGATATTGCCATCTCCAGCAATATACGGATTAATGAAAATATTCATTAATTTGTAGAGGATCCGTAGACAGCCATAAAGACACTTGGGAAAAATCGCAAAAAAGTAGTGAGTATTGAAAAAAAGGGGATTTTTTTTCAAATGTTTTAAAAATATCATAATGGCTATGCGTCAATACAAACATTGTAATTTTTTCTAGTGTTTTCCATCGCGTAGAACTGATATTAAAATATTTCAAAGAATCCAAAAACTCTCAACACTTTGGCGGCTGCCGAACTTATAGCTCCAAGCCTCGATCGATCACTGCAGCGAGTGTCGAAACGAGGTATAATCTAAGAAGAGAACGAGCAGCGAGCAGTTCAAACCGGAGTCTCACCGTCGTGATGGACTTGACGCGATTGATGTAGTCCTCGGGATCGCCGCTGAGGTCGGTCGTCCTGATGGCGCCGTTGTCGAGGGTGCCGTTGCCCTTGCGCGAGCAGTAGATCTGCCACTTTTTGTTGGCCGGCAGGGCGAGGACGGCCTGGCGGTTCGCCTGGGTCAGGTCGAGCTCGTCCACCAGCTCGAGGAACATCTTGTTCAGCTCCTCCTCGGCGGGCATCGGCAGCGTCGGCGTCATCGCCTGAAGCGTGAGCGTGCCCGTCTGCTCCACCACGCAGTACGTGATCTCCGGCGGCTCGTCATCCTGAAACCCAAAAAGGCCAACCAATTATTTTCCCTGCAGTCGAGATTATTCGCCGAGTCGCTTGGATATATGTCGAGATTGCGGGTGTATTAAAGAACTTTTACATTCGAAGGGGCTCAACCACTGTTTTTCAATGATTTTCAATATTGGAAAATCGTTTTTGGTTAACGTGTTGTCAACCCCAACGAGATCGCCTAAATTTCATATGCAGCCCTAAACATTTTTTTGGCGTTCTAAATGAGTCACCCTCCTCGAATCCAGAGTATACAGCGCGAAATAACTATTGGATTGGTAGGTGAGTAGAAAAAAATACCCGTGTTTTTTCCGTGAATTATCTAAACGAGTCTTCCTGAAATTTATCATTTTCAAAAATATAAGTAAACTAATCGATTCTACAACGCGTGAAAAACCATAGAAAAAAATAAATGGAGCATTTTCCCATCAGATTTCAATCTTACGGTGCTAAATTGTTATAAAAATATGTCTTGTGAATAATTGAAATTCGCAACAGAAGAAACACGGGTAATTTTTTTTCCGATTTGCCTACGAATCTAGTAATCATTTTGGCACTATCTGTTCCAGATCCTGCTTGGGTTAAAGGGCTGTCAGTAAAATGAACTGATTGGAAATAAAAAATGTTCAATTCTCAAAATGATTCGGTGCGAAATCTTAAACAGTCGTTCGTTTCCGTTTTAATGTTCCGTTCGAATGTAAATTACGGAAGAAACAAAAATGTGAGATTGAGAATTAACAAGAATTCATGATTGACCGATAAAGAGTATTTTTTTTTTCTCTTCAAAACGAGTCTGAGAAGTGGAGAGAGGAACTCGTCGCTGAAATTCGTCGCTTGAAACAGTTCACGTGCGTTTTTTTCGATTAAGATTCTCAAAGAGCCGATAAAAATCATTAGCTCGAAAATTATTTAATCTCGTATTGACACAAGAGTAAAGTGCATACTTTCACCCTGAATCGGCATAAAGAATTTCACACATCGCTGAGAAAGTGAAGTTTTCACTTTCGAAGGTATAGTGATACACGCGCGGATTACATCAGCGGCGCGTGCGGCTCGCGTTAGACGGAGAAAAGCGAATCATAACGCTCGATCTATCGCCCGCGGTGGTCCTCGTATACACCTATCTCCTAATCAAACACGCGAGGTGTCACATTAGTTCCTTTTTTTTCATTCCTTCAACTGCCGTTCGATCTCTCGGCCCCGGGCGACGCAGCAGCAAAGATTCCTACGTACCCGCGCGTCTTTCCCGAAAATCGCGGCCGCTTTCGAGTCGTAAAAACCGCCTGCCCACCAGCTGAGCGCCGATTCCATTAAGTGCGCTTTTGATTTCTTCCGAGGGGGGGAATTCGCGGATTCTTTCCCGATCAATTACCGGCTCGATCAGCGCGTGAAACTGATTGCTGTATTAATACCGGCACGACGCTGTTAATGCGCCCGCTTACAATGTCGAGAAGCGAGCGATGTTTATCATTCGCGAGGAGGGGGCAAATAAAAACACACACTCGTCGCATCGTTGAGATTCTCGTTGGTGATGCCGCGCGCGTATACGGGCGCGCGATTAAATTTGGCGCGATATAACTTTCTCGGATTTTATCTTCGTCCCGACGAATTATCATCCGTCCTCACGAGTCCCCCCGAACCTTTACTCGAGTGCGCGTGTATTGGCGACAAGTCGAATCGTTTCATCCCAACTTTGGAGTTGGGAATACTGGAGTTTTTCCACCGAGACCCACAGTCGAGTTCTTTTTTTTCTTCCATTTTTCGGCGACTAAAACTTTCTACGACTCGTCGTGGCTTTTACCCGCGTCAGGCCGGTTGTAAATCACACTTGTCGCGAGAGCGTCATCGATCTGTCCTCTTGGCCCCGAGACTCCGAGCATCCTTCGTCGCCACTCGAGTGAAACGTGCGCGCGCCTCCGAGCCCGGGGAATCCGGAGATCTTGCGTGACTGTAAGCTAATAGAAAACTACCTCGAGCCGGTTTGTTTGTTCAACATCACTACTTTTGGCTTTCGACCATCCGTCAACTTATGCGCGTTTGTTCGCTCGTCGCGAGATCAATTGGGCTTCGGATCGAATTCCCCCCCCCCCCCCCGCAATCGAGAGTAATTTTATCACAAAATAAATATTCGAGACCTATTTATGTACCCATGAAGGCAATAGACAATTTTTCAGTTAGACCAGAGTCAGCATCTTACAGGTGGAACCGTTGCGAATCCAATTAGTAAATACAATCAACACTGAGGCAAATCTGATTATGCGAGTTTACTACCTCAACTGTTCCGAGCAGTTAAGGCATACAATTATCGCATTGTAAAATTTGATTATATCGTTTACTGTGTAAATTGTAATATTTTTCACTGTAATTTTAGTTAATTGTACAATATAATTGCATATGAAACGGTACTTTATAATCTACGGAACATTTTTACGAATCTATATATTCTTCCTTTTAAAATTGTATACTCATTTGCGGTGCAGCGTCATCATTCATGTGTTTTTGTCTAAAAAGTAAGTATTCACAGAATCCCACCATAGTCCTCGTGTCTACAGTCAAATGTAGATTATTCCAATCAATCAGTCTAGTTCCTAGCATAGCCATTCATTTCACAACGTAATATCGACCGTCACGTTCGTGAATCATTGAGATAAATTAATTAATAAAAAATACGAATTACACCTCACAACTGTTATCTAGCCACGAGCATTTCGTAGCAAAAGACACATCGAAAGAACGTCATACCCATTGCAAAATTTTTCCCGGTGCAGAGTGCGTATATCTCGGCAACGAGCAGCTTTCGTTCGCTCTCGCGCTTGCCCAGCCCAATTTCTCCTTTGCGTTTCCGATCGCTTTACACGCGCTTGTGCATACCGCCACGAGGAGGAATCTCATTATTCGCGGACCGTGAAATCGCTCGTCGCGGAGCGGATGGCATTCCGCGGCCTTGTCGCCGACAATGGCCCATCGGCCGCTTGCAAATCGGTTAATTAGCGAGCTACGGCCAGGAGATACCGCGCGGCGCTTTACTGCGCCATTGAGAACGAGAGTGAATGGGCCGATTGTGCGTGTTCTTGTACATATATATCTTTTGTTTCACAAAACGGGGGATTTCCATTTTGCGCCGCTTTGCTTTTACTCCACCGGCTCCCTGTTTCCACCGACACAACACACCCGCCGATCTCGAGGAGGAACGAGGACGGTTTCGACATTACACGAATCAGAGGCGAACGAGTGGAAAGTCGTCAGGCCGGTGGTACACCGCGAGGCTTGATGTATTCCTCCCGCGGTCGTAAAATCGTCGCCGGTAAACAAACGCGGCTAAGCGGAGGCATTAGTCGCTCGCAAAATCAGCTAATAGCCGCGCGCGCGCGCGCGTCACGTGTCATCGGCGCCCGATAGATAACGCAGTCGTCGAAACTCTCGTAATTAGATTCTCGCTCCCGGAGAGACACTCTCCCTCGATCGGATTTTTCCCATTGTGTATACACCCACCGCGGACACCGCAACTATTCTCTCTCGGCGGTTTTTCCCCCGCGCGGCTCGCCGCGTCTATACACGCTCGAGCGCCTCGCGAAACATTCGAATGGCTTTGCACACTCTCTCGAAGAGAGAGAGAGAGAGAGAGAGAGAGAGAGAGAGACATGCACGTCGTCGCCTTGTACTTTCCATATTGCTTTCCACGAGCTCTCCGTACTCTGGGTTACTAGGTTTTTGTTTGGGGTCAGAAATTCTTCGTGGCGAACGAGCGCAGACACACACACACACGAATTCTTTCGCCAACGCGCGACACGAATGTATACGCTCGATCTCCGATCGATTCGAGTTTGCGCGCATAACTCACTCGCGACACACGTCGTCGTCGTCGTCGTATATATGAAATTTAATGCGCGGCGAAAAGACACTGTTTTTTTTTCGTTCCCCGTTGGGTCGCGCGATGATCCAAGGAGCGGCGGTGAGTACAATGCGACAGGCGCAAAAACGTCAGCCGGGGTAGGTTTAATATACGTATATATAGTCGGATCGCGCTAGCAGCGTATTATAAGCCCGACACATCGTGGCAACAAAGCCGCGGGCTCACGATCCGTGTGCCAGTTCCGCGTCTCGTCGCTCCGGGTCATCGTGTCGGGCGTTGAATAATCGCTGTAAGCTCGCCTGCAGCTACTTTCACACATACACACGCGCCCGCGAAATCACCTGCGCGCCGCTGGAATGTGAGTGCAGGGATTTTTCCGGGGGTAGGTGGCGACGGCAGATGTGGGTCGCGCGGCCGCCGCTTGATTAATTACCGCGGCGGCGGCTTGTAACCGATACACGCCGATAAGCCTACCACGTGTAATACCGATGCGACGCGCGCGCGCCGCGGATTCATTCCGATCTAGATCTGGAGATTTTTTTCTTGGCTTTTGCGGAACGCAGGAGATAGATAGAGAGAGTATGTACGTGGCTTGCGAAACTCGCGCGCGCGCGTGACTCGCACGCGTCGGCGCGAGCTGGAAATCAAAAGGATACACGCACACTGTGTGGCTACGCGCTTTTACCTATGCGATCGTGCGCGATCCCGAGGTCTACACCTGTGGATTATCGGTCGGGTACAGGACATTTTTTCTTTTGTTGGAGCCAAAAAACGAGAGAAGCTCGTGAGATTGTAGTCGTAGTGCCGCCCTTAATTGTTTTTCGCTAATTTGACTGTTTGGTGAAATGAGAATTCCATATATAATTTTTGATTTTTACATCCACGATTTGTCCATTTAAACTTCCATTGAAAAGGTCAATTAACCAAAGTCACGCAAATTGTTTAGGTGTGTCAGCATGGCTCACTTTTATTAATTCATAGGTTCTCACCACGTGCGGTGTAAAACATTGACTTACATTCATATTTTCATCTATATCTGGTAATTGTTTGATGCAAGTGAATATTTGAGATTTTTCCGAGTAGTTCCACGAAATTAGTCTATGTGTTTATAATCAAGCGCCCTGTATGTATGTGTATCGTATATTGAGCGCAGTATAGTCTTCGTCCCGACTCTCAGCGTAGTTGTCAGTGATCTCGCGACGTTGTGTATTCATCTCATCTTCCTAATATCCTTTAATATAGAGAGTAATATTGCGCATATTCATACTTCATCCTTCCCTGTGCCTATAGATTCAATATGCACCACTCTGGTCGGATTTGAGTTGCACGTGAAAAACATTAATCAGAGAAAGAAAATTCGTGGAAAAATGATTTGACCAAACGAAAGATAAGAATGATTTTACATGAGACAGAGTAGTCACGTGTAAAGCGAAACAAGCATGACGATACTTGTTTATTGTGAATGAGCTAAGAGAGTGAGATAAGAAAAGAACGAAAACAGTAAGTAGTAAAATTTCAATGTGTTGTAGACCACAGGTTTCATGTGCAAAAATGACAAGGACGCGAGGCGAGAGAAAATTTTCCACCAATTCAACCCGAGCGCTTCCGATGCCCAGAAAGGACCCGAAATCCGTATCATCGAAGAAAGAAGGGGGGAGACATTGGCTTGGCTCACCTTATATAGGAGATTAAGCTCGAGTTCAGCCGGTCCGAAAAATCCGTTGCGCAGAGAGATTGGGCGCATTAAAAGCATTCCGCGCGCGTTTCAATCCTTCGCCCCGAGTGTAAATCACGGGGTCGACGCGCGGCTCCCAGCTGGCGTGACGCGGCCGCTCTAATGCTCGCTAAACGAGCTCGCGCGCGCACGCCACGCAAATGTTCTCTCCCCCGTAATATAACATTGCGCAATAGCCGCGAGTGAGCGCATTGTCTCTCTCTCTCTCTCTCTCTCTCTCTCTCTCTCTAATCGTCGCGCTCCTTTCTCCGCGTCAGCGTACGCGCGGATTCACGATAGTTCTTTTTTTTCCTTTCGTTCCACCGGTCCAACGGCTGTTGGAATGGTCGAGGCACGAGGAAGTGCGCGCCGCGGGGGGCAAAAACCCGACGCGTGATCCGCATGGTTTATCCTCTTTTTATGGCGCGCGCGAGCCTCGAGTGAGTTATCCAATTTGCGGGGTTCGGGAGGAGTATCGCTTTGGGTTGCTTAGGCAGTTGTCGCGTGTGCATCTCGTTTCGGAGCTGCTTTATTGCGATGTAGGAGAGTTTTGAATGGGCAATATCGGACATGATCTCGAGCATCGAAGTTATGGCGACCATTTTTTTTATTCCCCTTCGTTATTGAGTTATTTACTGTCGATCTATGTTTTTTTTCTCAATCGTAGACATTTAGGCTGTGACGAGATAAAATCAGGACATAACACTCGTAAAAGTATTTACAATAATACACAGGCGGTGCCGGAGGAATTATGCAACTGATTTATCATATCCATCAGATATACAATTGCTCGTACAAGTTGCGAATTTTATTATTCGCGCCGGGATCGCGATCGGCGAAATGAAAAATGCAACTTGTTCAAATTTGAAAACTAAAACGAATGCACAATTCGAGTAGGATAATTCAAAGATTACGTGTTGGGTACAACTCATTTTACTATTCTTGTACGGCGTGAATAGATTAGAAACTGTATATCCCTCGTGAGTTTGAATGTTACGTTAATATTTTATTAGGCGAAACCTAATCTTTATCATATTTCCAAGAAATACGATTGTTATATTACATAAGGATCACCATTCCTGTAACACATAGCTCAAATTGATAGATTAACGTGGAATAATTTGCGCGCGAAAAAATTCATTTTTGCCTTTTCGTAGACACGCCGAGATCTCCGAGTTTGACACGAATGAATTTCATCCCAGTAAAATCTTCGTGTGTCTTCATTGAACGAACAATAAAAAAAGACGCGCAGATGCAAATCCATCATGGGAAATCGTAGCGATTTTTCTTCTTTGAATAAGTGCTAATTCACGATTTCTCCCTACACATCAGCTAGAAATGCGGTGACAATGGTATTCACTGCTGGTACTTAGGGAAACTCAAGAATTCCGACGTGTCATCTTGTAGCTACGAGTTTTTTCAAGCGAATAGTCCGATTGGAAGCTCCGACGCGCTCGAGGTGTAGCCGTGCAGCGAACGAACGGAAAAGAGACGCTAGGAAACTGGCGTCGTCGCAAGAAACGTCCGTGACACGGCGAGGTATTGTAATTTTTCTACACCGGAACCGATGCGAACTCTTAGGAGAGCCAAGGTAAAAGCTACGCGCATTTTTATGCGAACCTGCACGTTTATTGTGTCGCCGTGACCGATTGCTATGGATAAACAGGGAAATTCCCGATTGGAAATGGTTGTAAACTCATTTGCATTAGCTTTGCCTGTGTTTTCTCGAGCTTTTCAAAGTGCAGACTCCGGTGTGTAAAATACGCCAGTTCTTTGTTTTTTTCCCTGGACAAGCTACCGTTGCTCGAAGTCTATGGAATAACTGGGGAGGGAAAGAAGGAGAAAAGGCTTACTGAAAAGCGGCAGATGCTGTCCGTGCAGCGCTTAGAATAATAAAAGCGAAGCTCCGGTATACTTCCTTGGTTTGCGCCAGTTTCAAGCCGAACTCGTGTTTTTACGATGTCTCTCGTTAACATGCGACGTGCCAATTATAAATTTACCCTAACAAGCGGTACTCGCGCGACGTTTGAAAAACTCGCGTTCGGATGAATGAATTGCGGCAGTGGAAAAGTGCCGAGTGCGGTCAGACGCGGACGTTCATTCGTGCGCGCACGCATATCAGGATATAGATTCGACACAATTAACCAACTCGCGCAACAATACTGTTACACAGCCACTCCCGCGAATCGATACATAGAGAGGGCAAAACGAAAAGGGAGCCACAAAAACCGGGAATTCGCAATCGCACGCGTTATAAATTACCGGCGAGATAAGTTCATTTGTAAATGCAACCCCCCCGCGTCCGGAGAGTGAGTATACGAGTCGCAACTCGAGCGGCGCAATATTATACCCATTGAATATTCAATTACGCGCTCGGGCGCGATAATAAATGATACGAGAAACGGCTACGGCTAATTATCAAAGTGTATCCTACATCTGGCGCTCGTGTATCTCTGCGGCCGTATGCATATTTTCTCTCGAGCGAATGGCCCCGACTTTCCACAATCAGACGATTGTTTTTTTCTCTATACTTTTTTTTTCGAGCCTTTTATCGCCGACGATTACGAGCCCCCGATTCCACGGACGAAGGATGAGGAAAAAGCCCGACGATGATGATTATCGTTCGTGCATCAGGTGTGAAAGTCGCTGCTGCTTTTCGATCCTTGATATATGCAACAATACGCGGATATCGAATTTCCATGGGAACAAACTCTCGAGGGGACTCGGTGGTGTTTCGCCCGCACTTGTCCGCCGGGCCTCGGACAATGGAATGCGGCCCTCACCGACATCGTAACAGTTATAAATCAGAGGCCATTACGTCGCGTTCCGGCATCGGACGGCAATTAATAACGCCGCCGTGTGTGTATTGCCGATCGTCACGATGAAAACACACGGGCGTATACAAGGCGAATCCGTCGCGGCGCGGCTACTTCACAGTGTCCGAACAACCAATTGCGACGCGTGTCCATAAATATATACGCGAGTGAGCGCACGTCCCGACGGACCCAATCGAGTTTCACTTTACGATCTGGCGATCGCGAGCAGTGAAAGCCAAAATATGATATCGCGCGCGTGTCTTAATTGAAATTTCGAGCCGCGATTTGGCCGCGCCATTGTCCCACTGCAGCATGCGCGTATACAGCGGCTCAACTCCAATTGACCCGTTAAAGGCGAGGCGTGACACACGCGATGACGCTCTCTCGCGCGCGAGTGGTAATTACGCGCTCGCCGACGTTAAATGGGAAAAAAGTTAAGCGAGGCACGCGATTTTCGAGTACAGGAAATACGCGCGGCCGACGTTCTTCGACGGGTATGTACACTCTCGCGGCGCCGAATCACTCGTGCGCGATGGAAACCGCAGCGATGAAACCGAGCCTGATACAAATTTATTATGAATCGTTTAATTGGTTCGACGACGGCGTGTGAGTATTTCCATTGTACTTTGGCTCGTGTACGCATGGTTCGCTCGTCCTTCGATCGCACATGAGCTCGAAATAATTCAACGACCGTCGAATCGTCAATTTGGAACGTGATTGGCAGTTGGCAATTACCTGTAGGCATCCGCAGAAGGACTTCTTCACTCGCGATGGCATTGTTTGACAGCGACCCACAAACTCCTTCAGGGGCTGTGGACTGTGAACCTTCACAGGGCAACTTGGGATCCTCTGAAACAATGAGACAATCATATTATTATGAGACTGTATATATCCTTCGGGCATTTAGTTACGTAAGCATTTCACTCGAGCTTGAAAATAGAGTCGTAAAGGAGCTGTTGCTCTTTATTTATCGTCGCGTATATTGAAATTATGGAAAGAGATCTGATCTCAGTGCTACTCATAGATCCGAAATCGAGGATTTTTGAAAATCATGTGTGAGCAGGTGACGGCGACGACATTAAATGCAAATAATGTCGGCGAATCACCGGCGAATGAAGCCAGCAACTTGGAATTTCAAGTGATGAAGTTCCTTGCGCACGACAAAATAGTATCGTTAAAAAGACCTCGAATGAACGTGTTTTTCATAACGTTGGAGTTTATTTTTTTCCTTGGTGTAAACAAAACTTGGTGCAACGAAAATTGTAGAACTGTAAAAATTCTCACAGCACTTATTTTTCATCTAGATTATTATTCATCGGGAATATCTTCTTTTTTTTCGTTCCAAACGCCGTTAGCTGGTATGAACGTCTAGGATGGAATTCTCTATATCACCGTGAGATATATCCTGAACTTCATTCATATAAATGGCAAAGATTTGATGTAGTGCATTCGTACGGTAAACTCTATTGCCATAAGAATATTTTATCCGTTTGAGAATCGTAAAGATTCATTTAACTCTTTCATTGCTACCAGGTTGTAACCTCCACAATATATCAGTAGCCTGAACATAAATTACAGGAGCAGTCACCTTTTTCCATTGCAATGAAGACATCTGGTACACACGGCAGAATTTACTCGATGCATTTTTCCGAGTGTGTGGCGATTGAAAATTAATTTGTATCCCCGAGAAAGTAAATTGCACATATTACTCCGGTGCTCATAGAATCAAATCGTTTTCACTGAGAAATGAGCCGGCGAAAATGAAGCCATAACGTATATGATTGGAGGGAAATTATGTCGAATTATACATCTGACGAATATCTCGAGTCGCGCGTTCGCGGCTGAGTTACGAGTCTCGGGAGATTCGTTTCATCCGAAACATTCAAAATCACTCGTGTAAAATCAATCGAATGTGGCACTCGAGTTCTCATCGAACTGCTATATAATATACGCGACCGCGGCAGCCGCGTTGTTGTGCAACGCTGCTGCTGAGTAGCGGTACTTTGGGCCGAAAATTGAGATATCCGAGTATCGTTTCTTCGGGACGTATACACACACACGCGAAAGATGATCGGCGGATTGGCACCTCCGCTTTCGAGTGGGATTGAGTACTCTCGCGCCCGGCAAATTTTCCACTTTCCAACAATTAAACGCGCCCGAGGGGAACGTCGAAATGTTTATGTCCGACGAAAATAAAAAAAAATACAAGTAACGGACGTTGAAAAGATCCGGAGCTTTCAACGCGTTGGCAAACTTGTACGTGCCACACATACGTCAATAACAAAACGCGAACACGAGACTTTTGACGCACAGCCATGCTCGCGCGAACGGAATAAGTCATGATTATCGGACAACTTGAACAATACAGAAAGTATCATTGGATTTATTCAATGCAATTAATTACGCATGTATGAGACGAGGGTTTATCAACATCGCTGGCGCATCTATAACACGGGAAAAACCACCGCCAACCGAATTAGCAGTAGGGGAGAGGGGGGCAGATAGGCAGAGTTTTTACAAAATATCGTTTTTCTACTAGAAAAATGTAATATAGTGAATATTAAAGTTTACTATATAGAAGTACTCGCTCTCATGAGTACATAGCATTTTTTATATCTACGAAATATAAATTCATTTTTGTTAAATAAATGATTATATTGATCCAGAAAATTTCTGACAATGTGCCCCCCAGCGGAGTTAAGTTGACAATGGGAGGGGGCAAGTTGATAAGGAAGATTTATTCAATGAATATTGTTTATTTTTTGGAGGGACTTCTTCTGTTTTGCAGCCAGCTGGTTTCGGACACAATAATATGTCAAAATAGCTGAACTCCTTTTCTACAGACTCGGCTTATCTTTTCTTTTTGACGCTTTCGACAGTGACTGTGTTGTTTCAAATTTGTTAGGCGTTAATGGCAATGGAGTATCATTTTTTTAACTACTTTCAGATGCATATAGCCTATCTGCTGTGAAACCTGCTCGTGGCTCTAGCCGTTGTTATTTTGCGATTTCTGACCATTTTTGAAAAAAAAAAATCATATTACGCAGTATGCCAACATGCCTCTGGAAATCTCTGCCAACTAACCTCCCATTGAACAACATGACAATGAATAACATTGAAAAAAACTACTTGACTTTTCAAAGAAAATTTTTTACAGAATTATAAAGGTGGGCAAACTGTATATGACACATTATTAACAATTATCACTCAGAGAGATTTCGTGGATTAGCGGGAAAAATCATTCACCATGCGAGAATCGAATCGCGACAACGAATTCTTAATTCGAATAAATATGTATTATTAAACCGATGGCAGAAGTCGATTGTCGATAGCCTCTCGTTCACTTCGCCGCGTCGAAAGTTGAACACTCGTGTGTCTCCCCCGTCCCAACTCGCGCAGGAGAGAGAGACAATTGATCGCCGCGGCTATTAATTCGTTCGCGCAATTCCTCGGCAGGACGAACAATCGAGCGCCGGTGTAATCAGCGAGCGAGAAAGCCCCGCCGCTGTATATATATACGCAGCATCATCCGCGCAATCTCGCGGCGTACACACACAGACACGTAACGAGGCGAACGCACCGCTCGGAATCTCGAGCGCATCGATGGAAAGAAAGCTATGCCCCCCTCCCTAATTATGCGCCGCCACCGAGAGGAGGAAGATTCGCCGAGCAATTAGTCGCGGGTTTCTCTCTCTCTCTCTCTCTCTCTCTCTCTCTCTCTCTCTCTCTCGCGCGTGTGTGTATACATTGTATACGCGCGAGCGAGTTGTTTTTTGCTCCTTTTTTACAATTCACCGCTGCGGTGGTTGTTTTTTTTTTTGTTGTCTCTCTCTCGGGGCAAACCAGTGGAAAGCGCTTCCTGCTATACACATACATATATACACATCGGTTTCGTTCCTCTCTTTTTCTTCCTGCTCGATCGCGGCTGAAAGCTTGTTATTATTGGACATTGCGGTTTGGAGAAATTCAGATGAGCCGCGATTGAGCCGTCGTGCGCCTCGAGATTGATGGATTCGACCGGCTCTTGGAGGTGTGTGTGTCTCTCGGCTAATTTCGACTGTGGTCTCGCCGCGACTGGGTCGAGTATCCTTTTAATACACTGTGTACGCGAAATCGATAGGGTGTAGGAGCGATTGAATTTCACCAGTTAGAAGAGGATTCTGATAAAGTTTCATGAAAATTTCGGATCCTCGGTGTACAACGCCCGTATCTCGCGTACCCAATCTATGGAAATTACGAATTTCACCCGGCGGAGAGAGAGACAGACCCGTAATTATCGGATCAATGAGGCACTCACGGACACGCGGCAATTATAACGTGATCCCTCGATATTGGTATTTAATTGCGAGTATCGGGACTCCTCGATAATCTATACGCTCGCGTGTATGTATATACAGTCGAACGATTCCACGGGCGAAATTCGAGTCTCGTGGCCTATTTAAGGAGCCGCGCAAATAATGAATGACATTTAATGAAGCCATCATTCACGGCTTATCAGTCGCGGCGGCGTATTATGTATATACGATATAATTATATTGAAACGCCTTCGTCCCATTCGCGGCGCATTGTTATCTCTCAAAATTCATCACGCTTATCGCTGAATAAACATAACTACCGTTAATGAACCGCGCCGTAGGTGTGCGTTTCGCGCGTGGAACTTTCGTAGCTCTACTTTTCATCCGAATATTCCTCCTATATATACTCTCCTCGATTGAAAAACTCGAGAAACTTGGATTTTCAAAATTCCAAACCTCCTTTCAACTTGTTTTTTACCCTCCATTACTCAAAATTCGTTTTAGTTTCGATCTTTGAGGGCTAATCTGTGATATGGAACTCAAATGAAAACTCCATATATATTTGTATTTTGCGACGTTTCACCGGCTTGGAGATACAAATTTGACGGTGGCAGTGGCAGTCAGTTCTTTTCTATCCCTAATTTTAATAATATTAACTAATTTTACACCATGCCTGATGAGGCCGGCGAACCAATCCGGCGATTCGTCGCAAAATACAAATGTATATAGTTTTTCAACTCCCCCCCTCCCCCCCAATCCTCGCGCCGCAACACACACAATGGGATCCAAAATCCAAACTCTCATTCGTCGCTTTCGAATTCACACGTGCATACCGACCTGATCGCAGCTGGTTTCGGGGGGGGGGGCAAAACACCACACGTCAATCCCGGCCTCCCCAAAATCGGATCACTCGCTACACTCGCGACTGCTCGCCTCCATGTCGTTTGGCGCGCGCCGCGCTCGCCAGCCCTCGGGCTACTGACTGCGCGACGCGGGAGAAGAAAAAAAAAGGAGAAAAATATATAAAAAGCCAGTAGTTGGCGCTTATCGCCGGCGCTCGACGACTATTGCGCGTTGCTCACGGCTCGTATCTGCCCGCAATTACCCGTTCAAGGTGCGTTTTTCGACGACTCGGTCTCTCGTGTGTATACACGCGGCCTTGGCTCGTGCGCGCGCCGTCAGCTGCTGCGCTACTCCGAGAGAGTCGCGACGTCGATTAATTGATGCACGGCTATTTATACGACGAGCCAAGGATTTTTCCCGTGTATGTCGCTCTCGTTGTTTCGTTATGGATCGATTTCGTCTGTCGACGCGGCTCTTCTTCCGTCGTCCAGACGGATCCTCCGACACTCGGCCACCAAAAAGCTTGGCTCGAGACGAGAAAAATCGGTTTGACGCTAGGCTTTCTTTCCTTGATCCTACTTTTTTTAATCCTTACAGCGAAAAACCACTGCATTGCAGTGGGAAAATTAATGGATTTTTAACTTTTGTTGCATGAGTTTTGATAGCAAACATTTTTACATAAAATTCGCAGTAACTAAAGTGACAATTTCACTTTGTTCCCTACTTATAAGTAGGGTAGTGTACTGCGAATTTTATGTAAAAATGTTTGCTATCAAAACTCATGGAACTAAAGTGAAAATTCACTGTATAATCCATTCAATTTGTCGTCCACCTTCTTACAGTGATTTTTCACTGTAAGGATTTAAGAGAGTACACGCGAGAGTCTTTTGGCAGCTGAGGGTAAATCTTTTTTCTTCACAAAGCAAAATTCGATTTTTGTGACGAGTGAACGAAATTTAGAGACACACATTCTCAGACGGACGGCGTGGGGGACGTTGTAAATCGATCGTCAGGTTAATACCATCGAGCAAGTCGTTCACCAAGCGAGCGGCACACATGTACACACACACACACGAGAACTCATCCGCGCGCGAGAGGTCGCGGGACTTTTTTTTTCTTTTCTCTCTTTCTCTCTTGCCCGAATCTGCTCGCGTACCCACACACGCACACACAGGCCAATATTTAAGTTGCGCCGCGTTTCGTTTCGTCGCCCGAGTCTCAACGTAACAACCTCCAGCGAGCGAAAGAGAGCCAGACGATTATGCCTCGCGTTCTCGAGAGGTCTCAATTCGGCACTCGCGCGAGCACATATACACAAACCCACACGTACATTATTGTTACGAGCTTTCGGTGGCCGGAGGAGTTCTCGGCTCATATATATATAAATTGCCCCGGCATTGTTTGCGGTTTGAGATAAGCCGGGCGATGAAAGCGAGGAACAATAATCGATTTATTATCATCGGGGCGCTTGCGCGAGCGATCATTGTTTGGCAATTTTCCCAAAGGAATCTCATTGTGCGCGATCGAGCCGAGCCAAGAGAGTTATTGGATGTGTGTGAACGGAGTGACACGCGCGCGGTGAGAGACGTGCGAAAGAGACCCGTTGTAATTCACTCGGGCGCGAGGGGGAGGAATCGAGAGGCGGGTGAATTTCGCAGTGCCGGGGGACGATTTAATTCTCGGCGATTATTATCGCGCGCGGGGCAAAAACCGCGAGTAGAATGATGAGCCGACTCTGTTGCCGATTCCGCCGAGAGCTTATTAATTGAATGTTCGGATAGCTACCGAATCGGTTGGAGAGGCGGTTCGTGGATTATTCGACTTTCTTAAAGTCTCGCAGTGAAAAATCACTGTATGAAGGTGGACGATGAAATTTTTCATGTAATACTAGTGAATTTTTCACGTTAGTTCCACGAGTTTTGATTACAGCAATTTTTACATCAAATACACACAATTTGTCGATACTCCAGTAAAATATTTCATGAACGCGAAGTGAAACGCTTCACTGGACTCACTGCAAATTCGAAAAAATGTTTGCAATCAAAACTCGTGGAACTAAAGTGACAAATTCATTGTGACAAGTTTAAGAGAGAGCAGTTACGATATTCACAATCGCGAATCGACGGCAAGCTTACGTGTGGCCCCCCTCGCGAGTAGCTTCGATTCTCTCATCGATTCGAAATCTGGCGCGGCGCATATTACTGCGACAAGGGGGGCCTGCCGCGCGCGATTCAATCATTTCATAACACACGACTTTCGCGAGTGGATGTGGAGCCATTAACAAAGTGACTGTCGTTATTTCTTCTTTCCATCTCCCCTATATCCCCCAACCACTCGTCCGTGTATGAAATCGCATCGTTTTTCCAATTATCAAAGCACGCGGTATCGGTGAAATCGAATTTTCCCGAACGCTTTGTCAATTTCGAGAAGAGGCGAGATTCTTCTCGTATTGTTCCCAAAGATTTGAAGTTACACCGCAGCCCGAACTTGGCGCGAAACTTTCCGCTCTCGGCTAAATCTATAACGACTCGTTCGAACCGAGCCAAGCCGAAATACAACCTCTCGCGACTCGGCCCGAGTGTAAAATCGAAAAGGCTTCGGGTGAGTACAGGATCCCAATTAAAGCGGCCGCAACTTCACAATCGGCCGCGACCTTATTTCGCCGGGCCCGTGAAGAGCTATATACACTTGCGCGTACACACGTACACGAAAATCCGCGGTAATCCCGTCGCTCCGGTAAACACACACACGCGTATACGTCGATTGCGTAAAGCCGCCGCCGCCGCCGCCGCCGCCGCCGCCGCCAATAATCGTATTTCACGCGACGGAGGTATATATAAGATGTGCTCGTCACGGCTCGCGCGTATAATAATGCGCGCGGGCAGGTGATCGCGGGGGAAAGTGCGGCGGCCCCGTTCCTTCCGGGAGTGCAGCCGAAAAATGTCCCCCGGGGGCATCGTCTCGTGGGACGAGTATCTCTCTCCGATCGGCCCCGTTATACACACGTCCGCGCGTCGCATTTCTAGAGCGACTCGCCTCTCTGCAACAGCTGCTTTCTCGCTCGCCCGCGCGTATGTGTGTGTTGTTCCGATCGCCGCAAATTTCAAGAGGCTTCGGTAGATCTCCAAAGTTCGATGTGTGAATTTTTGGGAACCTGGTATGTTGATTATGATCTTGTATCTCTCGCAGAGTTCAAAACAAACTTTGAGGTTGGAAAGGCTCGGTTAGATCGGCAAAGTCACCGTGCAAATGGGAAATTCTGATAGAATCCGTCCTTACGATTGGCCGCAGAATTTTATAATTTACCTCTTCGTACAATTGAGTATTCGCTTTTCGATCGAACACCAGCGTTGCCCTTTCCACGCAAAGCCATTAAGTACTAAGCTCCGGTACGCCACGTGCAGTCACTCGACTAACCTAACCCATCCATGAAGCGGCTCACTTCAGGGCTAATGTTTGCTTCGAACTGAAAGCAGTTTAGCGCGCGCGGTGACGTATCGGATCCAAATAAAAACAAGCTGACCGCTTTGAATGAACCTCAAGTTTTTAATACAGAATTGTTCGCATACGCACTGAATTTGTTTCAAAAATATATTTTTTGTGTTTTACATAAAATGTTTTCGATGAAATTTTTACATCTTGTATGCTTTTCGTACAGATGTTCGAATAGAGATGACCGACCTAGAATATTACCGAAGTTTTTCCGAAAAATCATTGCGAAGACGAAACGAGTTTTTATTGTGAAATTGAAAAGAAAAAATTAATCTCTACCGAGGGGCAAGATTATCCAGTAATACGTATATTTATCGATAAAGATCGTGAGATACGCATCAAAAATGTTCATAAACGCAATATTGTTTATAGCCCTCGTTTTTATTAAGAACCATACCTCCGAATGATCCACTCGGTCCGAATGATTATTTTCTTTTTTCTTCCTCGCGACTGCAAAAGAAACAGGTTTTTCTCCCCTCGAAGTATCTTTTAAGAGTAGTATAAATTCGAAACGGCGTCAGTTTTATCTTAAAGTCTTGTATCTTAGTAATTTCCAGGATCGCGATATAAATTTGTCCCGCGCCTGCGGAAATTCATCCCACCTCCGAACTCTTTTATTTCTCCTCGACGTTCGCTGCGCTGTATATTTCGGTTCTCTACAGATTTTACGCACATTCGCGTTGGTTCCATTGAAAAAATCCCCTCGCTAAGACTAGGGGTATATCCATCACGCCCGCCAGAGTCTGTTAAACACGGATCGACCAGTGTCGCTCGCGCGGATAAATTAAATTAGAAAGTCAAGGAAGTGCTAATCAATACTATTTACCTGCTAATGAGTATTTGTAGTGAAACAGCCATTTAACTCGCTATAAATATTTGCAATTACTCGAGATTTAAAACCAATCGTCGCGAGCGAGCGCGCGGCTTTACATATGTAAATTGGATTTAAGTTTTCTAAATATATACGTGCGCTCTAGAGTCGAGGACCAGTCCGGGCGTTTCATCCGCGTTAAAAAGCGGCAGCGCAGCTTTGCATCGCTCGCAAGCTCGCATTATAAATCAGTTCAGCGGGGAATTTATCGCGCAACAAATGATGATGCGCACCCGTATTTCAGTTCGAGGGGGGGGGGCATAAAGGATTTCACGCGAGTTTTCACGTTCGCCACTAATGAATAATTCATCAAACGAATTACTCATAGTTTCCACACCGGCCGTATCGCGGGGAGAAATCACTTTGTAAGAATTGTCTATTTTTGCCGGTAACACGCAGTGACAGAGGCTCGTTATGGCGGGTTTTTCCGACAATATCGATCAGTCATTTTTATTTCTCTCTCCGTGCACTCATCAAGTTGAAAATAGCTCCAAATTACTATTCACCATATTGAATAGTAATTTTTATGTACGAATAAATACTAACTTTTCACTTGATTGTAGCTTTCCCTTGATGAATTATTATATCCGTACGCTCGTCCGACTTCAATGAACAACTAAATATCCTGCTCCTTCAAGCCATAAAATTCCCAATATAGAAAAAGAAAATTCAACGCTCTCCAGGATGTATTTTAGCCCGGGAGGTTGTCGCAGTTGCATATTTCCCCCTAAAAATGCATTCGATTATTCGACACTGTTAATTTTTTTCCCTCGTCGGTTCAACTCGATTTCATTGGCGCGTTACATCGGAGCAAATTAAAAATCTCGATCATCTCTGTGGCGAAGCGACGGCATCACCCCGCAACAAGAATGACAAAAGCTCGTGTTGGAAACTCGTTGCTTGGCCGGTCGTGGCATCGGGAGCGGAAACCATACGCGAGAGAGAGAGAGAGAGAGAGAGAGAGAGAGAGAGAGAGAGAGAGAGAGAGAGAGAGAGAGAGAAAGAGACAAGACTCGTTAATCCCCGGCTAACGATTACACGTATACGTGCGAGAGCCGGCGCATAATCTGTGATTTCGAGACTATCATATACGTATATATATATATACACACGCGCGCGTAGCTACGTGACGGCCCGATGAGTTGCGCTCGATCTACCCGTCACACATACGCACATGCGCCCATCACCGTTAGATCTGTCGACACGTGTGTATATATAAGCGGCTGGATTTTCCTCTTGTTTTGGTCGACGGTGCATTGTTTATTTAGGGGTACTAGAAGCTGTTTAGCGCGCGTACCGCGCGCGCGGTGACGTATCGGATAATAAAAAAAAGCGATGTACAAAACAAGCTGACCGCTCTGAATATAGCAACAATCACTGCTGCTTTCGAGACGACCAATCCAAAGCTCGGAAAAGATCTAAGAATCAATTTGATTGGCCAACTATCAATGGCGGACCTTCAATTCGATACTAATCGCTACCTCCCTTTTAAGATGGGATATATATACACACACGCTAGAACGCGGCTAACGGCTATCCATTGTCCGATCGGCCGAGATAAGGAGCGTACAGGTAAGAGGAGGAGCGCCCGCGTATTTATACGGATGAATTTTAATTTTGATGTTTTCATAATACCGTCGAGCCCGAGCGCTCAGCTGGATATCCTCGATAATACGGTTTTCATCCCACTACCGTTGCTCGGAGCATACACACGACGAAACGCGCGCTAGTTCGATACGATTTCAAACTTCGCATCGCCCCCCGCAGTGCGGAAGGACGGAGGGAAATCGCAAAGCTATAGAATCGAACGAAGAGAATTTCGATCTGCAGACACACACGGGGGAGAGCTTTTCGAGTTTCTAAACGTGCAATATGGACCACTGCGTTGCACACGCGGGCGGCAGTTTGAAAAATCACCGATCGTAAATCGAGAATCGCCGAGCGCATACCGATGCAAATTTTCGCATGCGACGACGGTGCCATTAAAATGTCTCGTTGCCCGCCGGACAGTTTCATAATTGATTTCTCTTTCGGCTCTTCCGCGCGTGTGTATACACTCCCGAGGCCCAGACTACTTTTGCTATATTGACACAGAGAGAGAGAGAGAGAGAAACAGCTCCTATCGTAATCTTGGGTAATTGAAAGGCGCTCAAGGAAGCGAGTCGAACGAGGAAATAATCAAAGTTCGATCGGGCCGAGAGCAGCTTTCGTTTGGCTTTTTTTTACGATCCTCCACTAAATTGCAAGAGGGAAAAAAGCAGAAGGAAAAAACACCAACTCCTCGTGGATACACACGCGGGCGAGTTATTAATTTTCACGAGAAAAAGTGAGAGGCCCGTGTGTTTACGCTTGGGTTCGAGATGGCTACGTATATAATTGCGACGAGTGAAATCCTCGCTCTTGACGGCGGGTGGGACCACCAGGGTGGATCCTCATCGACCCTCGATTCGACGAACGATTTCCCCTCGGTTTATTTCGAAGGTATTTGTGTATCTCGCGCTTGATAAGTTCCAAATCGCGTGTCTCAAGCCGCGTACCGATATCCTTCCGTTTCTAAGTACGAATAAATCAGCTGCAGCCACCGGCGATTGTTACTTTTTATCTCTGCGTCCGCGCGCGCGCGCCAACCCACTCACGCGATAAGCCCAGGCACGCGGGAGTATATCATAATACGTCGAGTGGCGCACGTCTCTCGGCCTGTGGGAGAGGGTAGGTGAAAAAATCCCTCGCGATTTCTCCTCGATTAGCCGCTGCTTAATGAACTAGCTCGAGAAAGCAGCGATAATTAGCAGATATGTACACACGAGCGGCGACGATCCCCCGCGAAAAATCCGACGTTTTTGTGCCAAATAGCGATCCGTTACTCTCTAAATTTATTACAGTGAAAATCTCACTGTAAGCTACAGTGAAACATTTTTCACTGTACTTACAGTGATTGTTCACTGTAGTTACAGTGAATATTCACTGTAACATACAGTTAGAAAATGTTCACCGTAGTTACAGTGAATTTCACTGTAACATACGGTTGGAATATTCTCACTGTAAGTGTACAGTTGAAATCTCACCGTGTAGCTACAGTGAATACTCACTGTAACTGCAGTTAGCTCAATGAAATTTCTCGTCAGTTCAACTCCGGGCCCCGCCGAGAGAAGAGCTTCCCAGTCGACAGTCGAACATATGTACTGCGAATGCTCGGTCAAGCGGCATTCGGGCATTGTGACTTTGTGTTTGGTGGTTGATGTTGATAGCCAGAGCAAGTGCAGAGATTCGGAGATCGGCATACGCACTAAGAAAGTGTAAAGAGTAAACAGAGGGGCCCGAGTCAGCTCTGGTTAGCTCAGTTCAGTTCGAGTGAGCTGTAGCTGCAGTGAACAAGTGTTATAGATTGTACAACTCAACTCCTCTGCTGCTAGTGTATAGCTAGTTTTGAATTGAGGGATCTGCGTTGATTTTACTAGTGCAGAGCTGTTGTATAAGTAGTCTGAGAGTGAGTCGTAACTCTCGTTAATGCCCAGTAAGTAGCTGAACGATTTTTCCGACCGAGTATCACCAGTTTCGATGAATTCAGCAATCCCGTATATATATATATATACGTACACACGTAACCCATTCCTAACCTTCTTATGGTGAATATTTTTTGTAACTACAGTGAATATTCACTGTAACTACAGTCAACAATTTTCACTGTAACTACAGTTAACAATTTTCACTGTATGTTACAGTGAATATTCACTGTAATACAGTGAGCGACATTTCACTGAAACTTACAGTGAATTTTCACTGTATTACAGTGAGATTTCACTGTAAGGAATTTAGAGAGTGGCCAAAACAACCATTGGAATCACTCTTTGGTATCGGGAAATGTCGTATTTGATTGCGCAAGCAAGAAAATGAAAAAATACTCAAGTTATGAACGATTTAGGAGAAAACAAAAACGATGCATTTATCCGGGTTAATTAATCCGAATATCTCGAGAAATACGAGCTAGGTTTAGCGATCTAATTAACGAGTGACAGAATTGATCTCTCATTAATGTCTATTGATTCTAACTACCTGCATCTCGAGCGTGAAAACTGTTCTAAGCATTTTTACAATGTTATTTGAAAGGAAGTTGAATATATGGGAGTAATGCGGTATTCTGTAAAAATCAGGAACCAATTCTGTCTTGATGAATAATAGCTCAATTACGTATTCCCATAGCCATTATAAGATTGATGCGAAAATAAACGCGTCGTTTTTAGTTTTTGTTCCCCCCTCAAATTGTCCATAACTCGAGTATTGTTAATTTTTGCGCTTTGCGACCGAACACAACAATTTTCTGATGATTTTCTCGAGTGACTTCAATAGTTTTCTCTCTATCCCTCCTCCAACATCCTGAAATGTGCCTTTTTAAGCAGCCCAATTCGGTCTCAGCTGAAAGTCCGAATTATCAACTTGTAAAAATAAACATGTTCTCGGAATATTGTATGTGTTTGTGTGTGTGTGTGTGTGTGTGTGTGTGTGTGTGTGTGTGTGTGTGTGTGTGTGTGTGTGTGTGTGTGTGTGTGTGTGTGTGTGTGTGTGTGTGTGTGTGTGTGTGTGTGTACAAGCGTGCATACATCCACCTGTCTCGCCATGTCTGACCCATTCTACTTAATTTTCCTAACTGTAATACCCGCGCCACGAGGCGATTTATATATTCGAGCCGGCGCGCGCCTGGCGTATGTATACGGGTAATAGTCGAAAAACGTGCGCACACGCGTCGCTCTCTCTCTCTTTCTCAAACACGGATAGAAGTTCATATTATTCGCCTCGATTCCGCGCCGGAGGAGCATCATCCCCGCGCGCGCGTACGTCCCACTTCTATCGGCCCGGCCGCGAACGTGACTCAATTCATCGTCGTGTGGCTCTCGCCGTACGTGTAGAAAGCTGTGCCGCGAGCGCATAAATATGAAAATTCGGTGTGCCCGTTATCCGATGGATATAGGGGGCGGATGAAATTTCAATCGTCGCTGGCGTCTATATATGTAGCTTGTTGAGTTGAATCGGGCGCGTAGGATCGCCCCGGGGCGATAGAGATAGTCACAGGTGCGCGTGACGCTGGCGATCGGGTTGATCATCACCGAGTTCGTATCGTTGTGCATTGTTGCGAAGGCTTTCGCGTTTCGGTGCTATCTAAATTTGAAATAGTTAAAAAATAATACTGAGATATATAATTAGAGAGTATGGGATAGCACGTGTGCAACTGATTGTGTGAGCGGATGAGAGAGAGGCAGTCCTTTGGGAGAGATCTTCGAGTCGCTGTCCCGTAAACCACCTTGTAAACACACGAGTGTCGTAATAAACTTAAGTTGCCAATGGATTGTTATTATTGCCCCGCCAAACTCCTCCTGAACCCGCACACTAACTATACGTTAGTGAAAATTTCTTGACTGATGAATAACAGTGAATTTTTACTCGGAAAATCAGGGGAATATTTACTATTCTGGACAGTGAGATTTCTGAAGAGTTAACTGAAACTACTAATTGGTGTCGAGAGATTAAAAATGTACTATTGCTCATAAGTTATGCAATTTACACTAACAAATAGTAATTGTTCAATTATTTCAAATTCAGAGAGTGGATTCCGAATTCAGCGCACGTTGGTCAAGCTCGAGTGATTTCCCTTGGGGGATTAATTGTTTTGATATTATCAAAAACTCGAGCAGCGATGTTATCGAATCGAATTGTGTCTCGTAATTAGCCCGCGACCAACAATTCGATCGGACACCAAGGCATATCTCTTCCAGAACCCCCGAAGCCTGAAAGGGTTCGCTTATTACCGACGTTTCGATCCTTTCTAGCCGAGCGAAACCGCAGTCTTTTCCAAATCGCTTACTCGCGCACAAAAAGGGCGGCTCGCGTACACACACACGCGCGGGCGCGATCGTATTTTCTTTGGCTCGCGACCGAGCCAGTCTCTCTCTCGGCGGGCAGGGAGGGAACGAGAGAAAAAAAAAATTGCCGTTATCCAATTTCGCGTAAATACTCGACTTCCCGGATGCCGGAGAAAAAACAGTCAATGCGCGTGCACGCGTCGATAAATCAATTACTCGCGAGCGCGAAAGATGCGCTCGTTCGGTTGCATCAGTAAATGCGCTAGAGGGCGATTCGCCGCTTTGGGGCGTTAGACTCGGCGTTTAAACGGGGCGAAGGGCTTCACACTCGTTGTTTTTATCTCATTAGAATAAATTTATTGTGTCCTAATCTGAGGAATAACTCTTGGTTAGCATTTCCAAGATCGAAGACCTGCATACACCCTCTGCAGTACTCTATACGAGAACTCGGTGGTACTCCCACTGGGTTCATACCAGAGTGAGAAAATCCCTCGGGCATTGGTTTTTCACGCCGCGAGTGTTGAAATTCATCGTTGCTGCGCGCGCGGCTATGTTCCCGCGTACTTACGTGCGCAACTCTGCGCAAGAGAGCAGCAGCAGCAGCTCGAGCGCGTTATTAAATATCGAATCAATTAGAATAGCCCGGGCGTGATTTACGGCCTCATTGTAAAGTGTATCGGCGCGCGCGTGTATTGATCAATCGCCGCGTGCTCCAATCGACAATGGAGAAGGAGGAGAAGGAAGAGAGGAAAAAAAGGAAGCCGCGCGTACGTGTGTAATCAAAAACGATAAAGGTTTATTGTGCGCTGCAGTCGGTGCGGTTTCTCTCGACCCACCGTAATTTCGTATATTTACATACACAAGAGCCATAAAATCAACATAGCCCGAGTGTTGTGTATGGCTCTCGCGTATATACACGTGTACAGGACAATCGCGCGCGACAAAAGCTTAATAAATTCACGTGGGCGCCTTTCATAACGCGCGCAGCATCGTCGCGCGCGCGGCCCTAATTAATAGGCCGAATTAAAAGGCGCAATAAATCTCGTCCTGCGGCCGAAGATTTTTTTTTTCTCCTTTTCTATATCGCGCGCGCGCGGCGCCACCCACAATCGCCTCGGATCTCTCGTGTGTTGTATACACGCGCCTCGAGCGCCTCGTTAATTCGACGCGGCGGGCAGCATTTCAGCGCTAATAACTGCCGGGGACGCTTGTGCATGTGTGTATGTGTGCTTCGTATTTCGAGTGGGGAAAATTCGATATTCGCTTACGTCTGCTTACCCCTGATTTTTCCGAGTAAGCCACAGCTTGTAAATGGGATTACCGCCGATTCGGTAATTGAGAGAGTAGTCGCGTTCGAGTGACTATTTCGTCTTGAAATGGGCGCCGGATCGAATTGAAAGCCCGAGATGCTGATTGGAAATAAAGCACACTCCTCGGTTGGGAGTACAGTCAGCTGGGTGAATCTGGGAGAGAGTGGGAGACACTTGGGAAGACAAAGGATTCTATCGTTCTGCTATGGATGCAGCGTGAGTCGAGGAATAAACGTCTTTTTTAAAAAGCCATCCATCGGGCCACCCTCTTCGTAAACGCGAAATTCTTCTCGGAAGTTCGCGCGCCGAGGGTTAATTGATGAGGAGGGACGGATCCGTGTGTCTCTTTTGTCGCCGGGACAATTTACTCACGCGGCTCGAGCGTGAGTTTCTTGAAATTCAACAGAAAAAAACGTCGAAATCCCTCACCAACCGAGCGCGAGGATGACTCAAAAACCCCAAAAAAACCAAAAACATTCGGAATACCCCGTGGGTATAATATCTCCATCGGTCGGCAAAAGCACGTGTATATATATATGCACGCACGGATCGACGATTTTAATCCATTTCTCGCGCCCAAATCCTCGCACAACTCACTGCAGCGAGCCCATGTGTGTATGTGTGCGTACACGCGGGCGATAATCGGCCGAGAAGACACCGGCTGAATTATAAAGACGGAGGAGGAGTATGAGGAGGAGGAGGAGGAGGAGTATGAGGAGGAGGAGGAGGAGGAGGAGGAGGAGGAGGAGGAGGAGGAGAGCGGCTGTGTTTGTATACGTGCGTAAGCGGCTTCGCGCGCGCGCGGGGCATAAATTGTAATCGGGCTCGCTGACCCTGTAACCTCCATACGTCCTAAGCCCTGCCGCGAATACCAATCCCGTCTCTCGCATTTAATTACCTTTCTTTCGAACTTATACACACACATGCACCGGCGGTAAAGAGCCGGGGCGTGGGATCGGCAGCGACCAACCGGTTGTTGCGCACTCCAACATATCCGTTCGTGTATTTACGCGTATAATGCTCGAGGGGCGCGCGGGCGCGTCACCGGCGGATTAATCTGCGGGTTCCGCGGGTGTGATTATCACACGTGCCCGCGGGGAACTTGGGCTGTTGTTTTTTGAGAGACGGCTGCAGTGCAACGATTCGGGGCCCACCCGCGGAAGAGCCAACGAGCCGATGTCGATTGTACAGTGATGTCTGACGAGCGTAGCGTATTCGTTAGGCGATGGCTCCGAGTACGAATGACAGACGCAATAAGCCTATTCGGTGGAATTCATTGTTACGAAGTATATAGACCTGCTGATATTTCATGGATGATTAGAATCGATCAATGGTGAGAGGCCGTGTGCAACGACGCGTGGTTTTACAGTTCGTCCAGCTATTTGGAACCTGCGTTGGTTTATTACCAGCTGATATTTAATTTGTGTACCTCACGATGCATCTAAACTTCGAATGGTTGATGCGATCAATGAATTCAGAACAACTCAGCCCTGAAAAGCTGGTAGTTTGGTGGTTATTTATAGGGTTGTATGGATACCCTATAAATCATATCTATGCTGCGTGTGCTCTGTTAAAAGCTTACACTAAAAAAACCAGTGTACAAGTGAAAAATCAGTGTATGAAGGTGGATGAGCTGCAGTTAAAATTTTTCATGTAATCAAAATGAATTTTTACTCGACTTTTGATGGCAAACAATGTCGTTACATCAACTACGCGCATTTTACGTGAGGCCAATATTCCACTGAATGTAAAGTGAATTTGTCACTGGGCTTACTACAAATTATGATGTAAATAATTTTGCTATAAAAGTTGGATGGAACTAAAGTGAAAATTCACTTCGACCACACGAAAAATTGAATGCAGTTCCACTCGTCTACTGTCATACGGTAATTTTTCACTTTCATACATTGGTTATTTTTCACTGCAAGAATTGGAAAACCGAATCAATGATATAATCACAAAAAAATCGAAACTGCACATTTTCCGATAATTCGTTAGCTATCAAGCAACGGTGCGATTCTTAGACATATGCGTGTGCATCAAAATACAGAGTACGAGCGAAGCTGGAGAAACGCGTCGCGACTGTTTCGTCGAAAGAAACCAGAGTTTCATCGACCAGCAACTCGGTTTTTTTTTTCTCTCTTTCTCTCCCCGAGAGAGGAATTATCATTACTGTCGTGATCTACTTAAGCGCGAATTCGATATTCGGATTTACTTTCTACACGACACTCGCGCTGCACGAAGCGATGAAAGCAAATCCTGGTATAGCGCGAGCGAGCGAGCGTATATACCGAAATATAAAACATCCCGCGTGTCGACAGTGAAAACCCACCTGATTTCCAATTTAATTCGATTGCGTAACGGGATGATTTAAAAACGCGCCAATTCACCTTCGCTTTGGGGAACACACATTGCGGATAGAACCGGATCCGTTCGATATTCCAAGGGACGAATAGCCGCGAGAAGTGTCGACTTTCAGGTGCAAAGGTCGTCAAACAGTACATACACACACGAGCGCATGCATGGGAATCGCGGCGGGCTTCGCCGAGAGAGGCGGGGGCAACATTATAAATTTCTCTCAAACGGGTGTTGCGATTGGAATTCCTCGTAAATTTTTCCCCTCGCCCGACGGCCGCGCACGTCTTTCACGCGTCGATAAATAAACGCGACGCACTATTTACGATCTCGGCTCATTCGACTGATATATACACACACACGCGTGTGTAATACACGCGCGAGAGCACACGGAAAAATCCGCAGCTCACATCCACGAATGTGTATGGATGTATATGAGCTACTGCTGCACTCGAGTCAATACGCGCGCAGCTGGGCGAGCGAGGCATTCGGCAAAAGTGTTACACTGGGTCGCGCCTCGATAAATGAAAAATCATCGGGTTCGATTAGTTTCTAATTACCAATTATTACGACCTCTCTCGCGCGCGCTCATATGTATATACGTATACACACACGCAGGCACACACACAGGATGAAAGTTGCGCGCGCGAGCGACAGCACTTTTTCATTTACATTCTTTTTCCCATCTGCCGCGTGTGTCCGACGGCCGCTCGACACTTTCAGATAAGTCGGCAAGCTTACACACATACACACACGGCAGCGTAGCGGATTATGTCCGAGGGAAAAGCTTTTCAAAAACGCATACGCTTTTACGCTAATGACTGAATTCACGTGGAAGAAGATGAAGAGAGAGAGAGAGAGAGGAAAAAACGAAGATTCCCTTATCGTGTATATATGCGCGTACGAAAATATCCCGGACGTTGCCGAGTAAAAGCGCGAGGCGATGATGAAGGATGGATGGAAAAAAATACTCGCAAAGGAACACCCCGCGGCTGCGAATGTTTTTGTAATGGAATATGAAAATTATTTCCACGTGGCTCGTTCTATCGGCATTTCCAGAGAGAGTATTTTCGTGTTGTTGACTACGTGATTGTGTATACATATATTGTACGAGTGTGTCGAGATTTAAAAGGAAAAATTCAGGTGGCAAATGTCACACGTGCTTAGAATGATGTAGAAAACTAAGGTTAAATGATCAACTTGTCGATGCAAGCGATGAAAAATAATATACAGTATTTCGCGCGTATGAAAATCAACGTTCACGTAAAAGGATATTCTTATTTACTTATTCGCGGGTATTGTACAATAGTCACGTGAACATAAGACGGATTACGCGTATTCCCAAGTCTAGAATACTTATAAATTCTTGAAAAGAGCAAATATGATATAAGGTAACTAAATCGAGCTGCGTGCTCATAAACACGTGTTTAAATTGATCAAATTGTAAACTTTTATCGCTTTTCTTCGGTAGCATACGATTTTCTCGATCGGTTCATTGGCGATCAATCGATTCCCTCGCCGTAAGTGCTCGCGCATATGGAAATGAAGTGTCGGTCACCCCTGATTTTCTTCGACGCAATTGAAATTCGGCCGGTTCAAGTTTTCGACTCGATCTATATAATTTCCCAAGAACTCGCCGGAGCCACCGTCGAGTCTAATGTATGCAGCCAATCGTGCGAGAGAATTTAGATTGGAAATGTCGCTAATAGATCGTTCGCGTATGATTTATCAGCTCGTTGCCCCCGACCCACCGAACAGTCCCCGTTACGGGGGCCAGCGAATATCGCGGCGATATAAGTCCAGTGTGTGGACCGACGAACGGCCGCAAACTGGAATATTGGGAGATACTGCAGACAACCGCGGCGGGGAATTTTACTGCCGAAAGCCCGACTCAATAGCGGTAGCTTGATTAACGACTGGCAATAGAAACCACGCATTTGTATATCGGCGGGGCCCCCCTTAATTTACTTCGCGAGACGTCATTGGGCGCATTTCTTTTTCCCAACTCGAATTTCGACGTAGGCGCAACGTATATACACGTGAAAAACGCCTCGCGACAGGATTTCTTTCGAATTATCATATTCGACTTTTCCAGTCCGAGCAACAGTTCCAATCACGCCGCGGGTGTGCAACGTTTCGAGTTATAGATATATATTTCGCTCTCGAAGTATTTCCATTTGGAGCTCCGGTAAAGAAAACTCATCTGAAAGTCCTTTTTCTCCTTGCCCCCTCGAAGCAAACGAGAGAGAGAGAGAGAGAGAGAGAGAGAGAGAGAGAGAGAGAGAGAGAGAGCTACTACAGTGCATATCACAATAAGAACGCCACAGTCATCGTCGGCGTTTCTCATTGTTAACGCACGCAGTGCGGAATCAATTAAAAAATCGGACGGACACAATTTTCGCCGCGGCCTCCTTTCCCCTCGCGTTCACCGGAGGCACGTACGACGCGTCGACACACACCGATCCACCTGAGTCACGGCAAAAAACGAAGCCCGGTCAAACGGAGAGAGGATACCGACATATTGCACCCGGCTCGATTGTGCTTCTCTCTAATGAGTAATGCCGCGCGCGCGAGAAGTAAAACGCGCGCCGAGTCATTCCCCGTCGATATACTAATGCGCTATAGAGACACAGCGGCTGCGTCGGCCCGATCGCGGATTCCCCGCGTCCTATTTTCCCCCGATTAATTTGACGCGCGCGTACGTGCGAGGGTCAAAGACTCGCGCGCGATTGGGTTTTAATTGATTCCGATTATACGCGGAGGATTTTCGTGGCTCTCGAGAAAGTCATCGAATATGAATTCATATATGTTTCGTCGTCGGTTCAATAAGGGATATATATATAATATACCCAATCTGCGCTCGTATTATGCACCGATAATATCTCATTCAAATTCATCTCGGCCCGTTGGATATCGATTAAGATAACACGCAAGAGATCGGTATAACCCGATATCCGTACGATGATCTACAAGAGATCGAATTACAAAACCTCTCCGTTTATGAATATTGAAAATTTTAATGGTCGTCCGCGAGCTGTGTCGTTTCAATGGTTCGCGCGGATCAGCCCGCGATCCATGAAAAACTCCCCCCGCCGCGTATACCGATCATCTTGTATATGGTGTATCGGACCTACTTCGTTCGATCGACTTTCAGGAGTTCGGCGTATAATTGAAGAAATGTGGGCTGATAGACGCAAGCACAATCAACTTTCAATTGAGCCAAAGAAAATCATGGGTCAACATGGTCGTTTCCATAGGAGCGCCATAATAATAATGACATTTTTTACATGGCCTCTTATGGCGAGAATCGATTAATCCCTTCTCAACTAAATATAAAATTATGGAAAAATTTGTGAAAATTCTAAGTAATAAGTATTCATAAATAGATTATAATATGCTCGCGAAAATCGTATGTCACCATCGAAATAAGATCGTAAAACTGAAAAAGTGGATTTTGATGAATTTGACAAGTGTTTATGTGCAGCTGTTGACTTAGTTACAATTTATTTTTCCTTTTCAAGCATCCATAAGCAGTTTAGGATAAGATTGGTCTACTTCAAATCGATAGAATTGGAAGAATTTTGAAAAATAATTCAGGCACCCCCAGTAGGACCCCGCATTAGTACGGCACCTAACGCTGAAGCCACCTTAAACAGAGGAGAGAAAACAGACGTACATACTATGTTGGTGGTGAAGATTATTTTTGAAGAACCAGTACCATCAAGGCGTCGTATTAATTATCTATTCACGAAAGATTTCGAGCTGTTCGAGTGACCGTCGACACGGGAGGACGTGGAGATTAATGTTAGGCGTGACGTCAATTGATTCCCATGCAGTATTAGAGAGTGAGTTTCATGAGTGTTCAAACAAACTTTGAGAATATACGAAAAGAGAAAATCTCCCAAAGAGATGCATTCCCAATACGCGAGTATATATATCCTTAACGATTCGATTTGTTTCCCCGGAGATATTCCACGCGTTGAGTAATCAAATCATTTTTCCCGAGCCACACGGGAAAATTCCGGAAAATTCCCCGCGCGAGACTTGTCGATTATCTCTCGTATCGTTTCTCAATAAACTCGCGCCTATGGCGAAGGAGGTTCCGTCGTTTTTTCATTCGGGACTCATCCGAGGCTGGGAATTTATGGATTCATAATGCGCCTCTCGCGCGGATATCGGGTAATTAATTCTATGGAGAAAACACGAGGCCGAGCGATAGAGAAATTTGAAATTTTTTTTTCGTCAGCCAAAAAGTGAACTCGGGGTTCAAACGGCGCGCAATGACTCACTCGCGAATGATCATCGAATCAACAGTGCGAGACATTGCCCCTAATACTCGTAGCGAAAATCTTACGTGTATATATGTATCGCGTATATGAAATAGCTTGCGCTCACGTCACGCATAACTCGCGTGAAAATCCTGCATAACGAAGGCATTGTAACCGCGCGCATAGAATGTAAGCCAATCTGCTCGATGGAAAGGAAAGGAGGAAAAAAAGGAACACGTGGAAATTAATTTTCACAAACATTCCGAAACGTCGCGCACGCGATCGCGATACAAATAAACGCGAATCACGAGAGCTAATACGCTTGTGCATACTCGTGACGCGTATGCGACCCAATCGCTCGTTGTCAACGGCTAGTGTATATTACCCCGAGTAGACGGGATTTGGCATATATACCCAAGAGACGAAGTGTGCACGTGTGTGTATAATATAATATAATAACACACCGTCGCCGAAAAACCTTTCTCTCGGCCGCGCAAATTCGAAAGGGTGCTCGCGCGCGTTCGGTTTCACTTCTCGAATGTGTCTGCCGCCGCCGCTCGCGGTGAGAGCACCGCCGCCGCGATGAGCTGTTTTCGCGGAAGCACCAGGGTGTTATATATCGGTGCGTGCGCGCGGCTTATGTAAATTCGCGCCGCGAGTTTCCTTTTCGGCTGGTAACGGCCAATTTTACTTTACTGTAATGTAAGTTAATAACGCGAGCGATATGTCGCGCGGCGAAGTTTCTAGTGACCCCAGAGCCGTGATTTCGTTGTGATCCCGTGTGATGACGCTCCGATCCCAGAGTATATCGATGGATAGCTTGACGGGTGGGAAACGAGAGCGTTTTCATCTTATGATTCATTCGTTAGTCCGTTGTGATAAATATTGTACGATGTAATCGATGATACGCAGGACGGAATGAAAGAATTTGAATGAATTGCTGTTCAATGGACCATATTCTCACCGGAAGATAGAAAAAACCGCTGCCAAGTGCCTTAGCAGTATGCTTTCTCAAAGACGCTTCAATATCACCGACAAACGCTTCCCAAACCTGTATTTTCACCTTTCCACTACCGTAGATACTATCATCTATTTTTCAAAAATTACAAAAAAATTATTTCATCAATTCAATTCGTATCTTTGTGTCTGTGTAAAGTGTCGTTCTTTTTCAATTGACCAAACTATGTTGCGAGTGTTGATGTCTGCCCGGGCTCTCTTATTATTTGATCAAATGCAACAAAGCAAACTGTTCTAGGTTCTACACGATGCGAGACATTTGGACCTGCATAATTTTTCGATCAGTTCATCTTGTGACTGTCATACGGTTAAATGGCGGTCAAAATCGATCCGCACTGCCCTTAAGTCCGTATTTAGCACACTTGAAGACTCATTTTGATCATTTTCGACGGCAAAAGACACCAAATTTTCCCAATTTTCTCTATAGTACGTTGAAAATACTGGAAACGAAACTTACATCAATTTTTTTCCCCCTTAGCAACGGTTGCTAGGGCGGTGAACAACGGTTGCTAAGGAGCTAATTGGGAAGATTTTGTGTCCTTTGCCGTCGAAAATGATGGAAATGGGTCATAAATTAATGATTTCCAACCTTCGTAACTGTTGCTAGGGAGGTAAACAACCGTTGCTATGGAGCAAATACAACAATTCAGTGTCCTTGGCCATCGAGTGTGACTTAAAACTGATTTTCCGGCTTGCCACAATGAGCACTCATAAGGATTTGTGAGAAAACACGTTAGGAACGGTTGCTAGCGAAATAACCAACGGATTTTGCTGAAAATTTAACTCGGACTAGATCTTGTCACAACTAACCGGTGTGCAAAATTTCAAGACGATCGGATCATTCCTTCGGGAGTTATCGTGGACGAAAGAAACGAAAAAATAGACACCTTAACAACGGTTGCTAAGTAAATAAACAACGGATTTCGCTGAAAATTGAACTCGCCCGAGATTTTGCCGCGATTAACCTGTGTGCAAAATTTCAAGACGATCGGACCATTCCTTCGAGAGTTATCGTGGACGAAAAAAAACGGGACGCACACACACACACACACACACACACACACACACACACACACACACACACACATACATACATACAGACACTTTTGAATTTCCATGTTTTTCGACCCGTAGATCACGAAAATCGAGGTCCCGAGGTCTGATTCGGTGGGTCGATTTTTGCCCCATTACAAAGCTTTCTCTTTGAGAAAGCAAAACAATTTTCAAATCATTGAAATCGATAAGTAGGTTAGGATACGTTAGATTACGAATATAGTACGTTTTCGATAGCCCTGACCCAGTACTTGTTACATGTACTAGGCAAGTAAAATCATAATTTATCAATAAACGCGTCCGACTGGTGCATGATACGGTAGCCGATGCCGCGGCAACTGCGGCAGTTTATACTCTCGGCCAGTATTGTGCAGTTAGTTCGCTCGTCTCGTGAGTCGGGTCGTAATCCTATCTTATCTCTGGTGATCACAGGCGGCAAAAATCATCCCCAATATATATGCCTGTTATATACGGCCAGTACGCTTATTAACCGTACCGTACACGTGCTCGCTCAAACGACACTCATTTCTGTGTATATATTTCCCCACCGCAATGTAAATACGATGTAAATACTTGCGTGTCTTTGCATTATCATGGGCGCGCGCTCAAATCATACAACAGAGCGAGAGCCAACTGATTCCACGTACGCGGGACAGCTCACTCTTGCTTTCGTACGTTTGTATTCAAGTGCACACGCACACTTACGTTGGATCTTCAAAGCGAGCGATATTTCACGATCCTCGTGTACATTGACTTGGTCTCGTCTCTTGACGACTTGGACACCGAATTATGCAATTTTTTACTTGCGGCGCAAAAAATACGCGAGAAAAAATTGTAAATCCCGCGTGGATGCGCGCGAGGCTTTTGAAAAATCCGTAGATCAACGACCCTACCTCGAGCTCGAAAATCCATATCGTCTGGCGAGTGTGTTTTTCCTCTCCGTGAAAAAGTAAAAGAGGAGCGAGCACAGGCAAACGCACAGGAAAACGCACAGGCTCGGGTACGCGCGACGCGCTTTTTTCAAGCGCCCATTGTGCGGTGCCCAACAATGAAAAAACCCTCGCGCGTCGCGACGCTCGCTCCTATATTCCAATGCCGCGTTCGCCATCGATCTCCTCCGGGCTCTCGTATACGCGAAAGGAACTGTTGAAGGTATTGGAGCGCGCGAGGGAACGTACACGTGTATACTCAGGTTGTGGGGTTGATGCGGTGTTCTGGCTGGAGGAAACAGCAGCGAGCTAACGACGCTTGGATGTTTTGATTCGAGCGACAGTTCTACTACGTAGTAAATATAGAGAGATATATTTTCAGTGTGGGAATAAGTAGGACGATGAAGTATAGGGAAAAGTGTGGCAACAAGTGTGGCAAATATGCCAGCGAATTTCGATTCACCCCAGTATATATATGCCAAAACCACACTAGAGACCATACTTAATTTTGTACTGGGGTGAATCGAAATTCGCGTTTTATAGAAAGTTTCTGCACCATTTACAGGTTCGAGAGATCTGAGAGAATCGAAAATCTCAGTCTCTTCATGAGACGTCATTGGTAAGATGTGGATATCTCGCGAAAAGCATCAGGATTTTTTCGAATCTTGATGACGAAACTACATGCTCGATCGATTTCAGTAGAGCTTCTCTCACCTTCAAGGACAGTGCGTGGGATGGATGGACTTCGGCAAGCGAAATCTGCACAGTGGGAGGAAAATTACGCGGGGCAAAAACTGCAGTGGCGGATGATTGCTCGGGCCGACCTTAATTTGAAAGAGGATTTGATGGATGGTTCCCACTTTCTAACGTCTGCCCATGTAGCATGGGTTACGGCCCTCGATTAAGTTGGCGAGGCTATTGAATTCGCAATTCTTATTAGGCGAGCTTTGGCGAATAGGAGAATTTTCTCAAAAACATCGAGGGCGTGAGAATACTGTATCTCGTATGGTGTTTCGATCATTCGGGACCAACATCACAATTTACTTAAACAATGGAGTGTCTAAACCACACGTTATCTTCAGATTATAGACGAGCGCACAGTTATGGACTGGATTGATGGTGGCCAAGACTTGGCCATCTCGACTCCATCACATACGTCAGAAGCGACGCTCTCGAGAGCTACTTGTGAAAAGTCACGTACGACATGCATGTCGGACAAAGAAAATCACGCGCGCTGGATAGACGTACCTCAATTTGCCGTCAATTAATTTATCCTATTATTCGACTTTCGCGCGTACGCTTATTCATCGGCAACTCGATCCCTGTTAGAAATCGAAAGGAGCAAAAGGAGGAAGTGGTTTGTAACGCGGAACGTTTCCATCGCGGGCACATGTCTAATGACGAGCGGCAGGTGGTCCGCGCGCCCGCGAGTTTCAATTAAAATGTAATAATGCATGTACCGTACGGGGGGGGGGGAAGAGAAGTATCCCCTGGTCCGAGACTGGTATTTCGTATACTCATTGGCGATAGCAAGACGCGATTCTCTTTTCGTATACGCTTGCGCCAGAGAGAGAATATACTCGCAATGTACATTGTGCGGAGAGCCTATACGTATGCTGCGTACGTGTACGCGTGAAAGTTTTTCGGGGAGTTAATTAGATCGAGGAGATAATAGGGAATTGACGCGGTTTCGTCAGTCGTACACGTGCTTTTTCTCTCTCGGGTGGACTCGTGAACCTTCCGAACGACGAGGAACTACGAAGGGGAAAGCGTTCATGTTTAGAAGAGAGAGATTTCAGTGGAAGAAATGAAAGAAAAATCTTTTTATGAATCAGCTTACGTTTCTGGTTGTTTATCATAATTTGGATGGAGTTGAGATGAGAGATATATACGATGATTAAATCTTGGAGAAGAAGAAACGCGAACATTTCAATCCGCAATGATTGTAAAAACTGTAGCTACATTCATGCGCGTCTTGCTCGGCTTATTCCGACGATATTTTGATAATTAAATATCTCATATTTCTACGGTTTATTCGGGATTATTATTTTAGAGCATATTGTCGATGTAAAATACTCAAATAATCACACCCAGGAGAATCAAATCAACGCATTCAATTGAAAAGTCATTAACTTGGATACATTTCACGGCCAAGTATTCCAGCAGCCGATCGATTTACGATTATACTTTTACGAGTTTACATTTTTAAAATAAACATTAATATTTTATTCGGCTTCTGAATATGAGATTTAACCATTGCAAACTCAAATCTAACGCACGTCACGTGGTACAGCTGTCTAAACCAATCAAAGTCACGAGATAATTGGCTTCAAATTACAGACCATCACTTTTCATATGAGGATATGTAAGTACTAGTCCATTAATATACGCGCGAGCAGCTCGCGCGATCTACATCTATTCATTTATTTTATATTTTTTCGATCTACATTTAAGCTTTTTAAAATTACATTTCAATTATTGTTTTTTATCCTCTTTGACGTAATTATCACTATGCGAATTAGAAAATCCCACACTTATATATTTTGTTTAGCTTCTGAAAAAGAGATTTGGTCATTAGAATATCTCAAAGCCTAAATATTCACGTCCGGGTGCCATCAATCACGATGAAACTTTGTGAGGTACTAAAAAAGCTTATATCCACAGTCATTTAGTTTAATCCCTCAATTTTTAGGAGATATTGATTAATCATCATTGATTTTATGAATGAATAATGTTTGTGAGCTTTTGTATAATCGAGAATCATTCACAGAATATCTTCGAGAAACCAAGGCATTTTGAATACCCAGAAACCCTGCACTCTTTATCTATATCCATACATCACTCATTGTGGTCACGCGTCTAATTCAATTAAACCACGAGTCGGGACTGGTTCCGGATAACAGGCCCTGACTTTTCGTACATATCAGGCTGACAAATGAAAAGTCGCCAACGTTTAATACAAATAGTTTTTCGCGACAGCTTCGAGGAACGTTCGTTCGTAGAATACGTGTTTTCCTCCAAAAGCGCACAAACACACAGCGGGGGGAAACGATCCATCAGAGCCGAATAACTCGAACAATCGGGTTTTACCTCCTTCGCCAAGCTCCAACACGATAGTAGTTGGAATTACGTATACACACCGCGCCTAACGAATCGCACGAGCCTTAAGGAATTGCTCGCCAATTATCACTACAACCAATCTGGATCTATATGTACTGGTCGCTCAATTTCACCGTCGACCTTTTTATATACACATGTATACGTATACGACCGGCGGGTCGTTCGTGAAAACGCGCTCGGGCCATTAGCGGCTCCCCCGGGCCGTGCATAATGCCCGCGGGCAAACAGAACAATGGGTTCGCGGCGCTGCCGTTGTGTTATACACGCGAAGATTCCCTCGGCGGAATCGGTTTAACGACCCGCGATTTCATATTGCGCAATCAGCGCTTCGCCTCAAGCTCCGTGACGCGCACACGCGAATTCGCGCATTACATCCTTTTTACGCGAGCGATCCAACAGGATCGAGCGATCCCGAAGACTCGGCCGATGAGGCAAGTGTGTAGCAGAAGCACGTCACGGGTGGTGGACGGTAGCGAAACGCACCGAGCAAAACTTGGTACGTATGCGCGAGCTCGATTTCTCAAGACGGCTAGGGTTTCCTCGTTTTTGAGGAAACTCGATGGGGGAAATGTTGAATAATCGCTCGACGTTGCGATGCTTCGGAGATACATTTCAATTTGTGTATGTAGGTGGGCCGTCCGTGTACGCCAGGTAAATTGATAGTGAATCTCGTGTATTTTCTACCGTAGGATACGGTATTTGTTGGTTGCAAGACTATACTCTTAAATCCTCACGGTGAAAAGTCACTGTAAGAAGGTGGATGAATTTTTCACTGCGGTGCATTTTTTATATATAACTGAAGTGAATTTTCACTGCAAGTTCCATGTGTTTTGATACAAAACATTTTTACATCCAATTCCTCCTGCACCTTCTTACAGTAATTTTTCACTATAATACAGTGGTTATTCACTGTAAAGATTTAAGAGAGTATAAGAGTGGTGTAATTTGTTTGAAACATGATTGATTAAACGAATAAGAAAAGAAACGTGTTATAGGAACAATTTTTCCCTCAAAATTTGCTCATTTTAATAAAAAAACTTCTCGATACTTCACTCACAAAAATGTTTTTATCAAGAGTTATAAAATTATTTCAAGTTGAAAAATGCCAATACGAAAAGGGTTGATATTCAATTTGCTTCCAACCACTTTTATAGACTTCTAACCGGCGAATCCGAGTTTTACGAAGAAAAAATACACCATCAATTAGCCGGGGATTTTCCATCTAAAGTAAAAAAAAAATAACTCGCGAAAAACCGCGAGTGTATCTAGGGGGCGAGCCATTGAGGAAACATTTTGCTCCTCGTAAAACAGCTCTGGTATATAGCTCGCGTTTGATATATATATATATATATATATATATATATATATATATATATATATATATATATATATATATGCAATTATAAAATTGAGAGTCCATAAAGGCGACACACTTAGTTAATGCATACATATATGTGTGTGTAAGCAGTTGGCCGCGTGCGCGCGCGCGGCTCTTGATGGCGACATAAAACTCCGTTCTCGTTTCGCGCCCGTCCCGAGGAAACGAAGAAAAAGAAAATCCTACTCGCGAATATTCGTAATTTGCGGCCTTATAAAACCAGTCAACGTATAGCGCGACCATATCTACGTTCGCGTGGTAGTAGTCCCGGCAACGCTTATATATATATATATATACACACATCGAGAGGTGCGCCACATTTCGTCCCTTCCTTCTTTTTGCCTTTGACTTATATCACGCGCCGACTCATTTCTCGTTGGATTTTCATCTTTATTGCGTCTGCGTATTAAATGCCGATAGGAGTAGGCTGCTGCCGATGCTGTAGGCCGTTGGATTTCCTGTCAATCCGACTTCCGTTGTAATTGACCGTATTGAGTTAAATCTCAAATCTACTCGCGTTTAAGCATTCGCGATTGTCCCGGGGGATCGATCGCGTTTGAGTAAACACAGATGCGTTGATAATTTGTCCCATTTCACGCCAATTTCAATCGTACGTTGATTGTGCTCTCTTAAATCCTAACATTGGGAAACTACTCGATAAGAGTTAAAAATCACTGCACTTGGGTAGATGAGCATTTTTCATGGATATTGCGAGATTCAGTCATGCTTGAAATTTTTGCTATCAAAATTCATCACACTCAAGTGGTGACATTCTGTTTTGTATTACATGAAAAATGTCACTGCAGTTCCATCCAATCACTCATCTAGCTTCGAGAGTGTATTTCATTTCTCCCCTTGAATATGAATGAGACAGTTCCAAATACGAGCCACACTCTTTACATTCGTCATTTTGCATTTTTTTTTTTTTTCATGAATTCCGACCCTTTATCTGATTTCACTCAGAGAATAGGAATTTTATTGATACACTGAGCTGGTGCCGAAATAAAAACGAGCAACATACCATTCGATTCCTCGGCTTATAACACCCACATCATCAAATTTCATGATACGTATCTTTTTCATCAACTGTCTCCCCTGAATCATCGACTTTTCTCTCTCGATTTCACGATATCAATGACCGGAAAAGATGATTTTTTAAAAATGCGGAAAAACAAGTGGGTTTTGTTCATTTTGAAGGTATCGAGCATTTCCCCACAAGCAAAGCATTGGGAAATACACGACGCAGAGCGCGCGACTGTTGGCACTCACGTGGTGGCTCACACTGGACACACCGGCATATAATTAGCCCGATCTTTATGCCGAATCTAAAAGATTTCCGCGTTTCGATCGCTCTCGAAAGTGTTGTGCCGGCAAGTCTGTCGCGGTAGCGCTTGGATATAATTATCCCCCGGGCTCAAACGTCGATCGGAACGATTTATCAGCTAGTCCGAATCAAGCTCGCCCGGATAAATTTAATTCGCTCGGCTTGGCTGGATTTATCAGCGGCAAAAATCCCGTCTTTATACGTGTATATATCTCCATTCGACTCCACGAGTCGGCTCCCACCCATGTACAATTCGAGCCGCACAGCCCGTGTATATGTATTGGAAAGGCCGCTGCGCAATCGGTACATTTTTGGATAATACTGACGGGGCTCCGGGGGCCCCCCATTCCTCGCTCGCGCGGATCGCCGAGAATTATCCGCGTTCGTTTCGCGGCGCGGTTCACCGGCGCGGCCCATTCAAATCCACTCGCCAATTCCATGCCTCGTTTATACACTCGAGCGTCCTTGGGGCACCTGCCGACTCGATTTTTGCACAATCCGAGCCGATAAAGAATTTCGAAAGAAACGCCGGCCTCCTTCCCGATCCTCTACCGTACGCGTTACACGCACACCCAGTGAAAATCCGACCAACTGGACAGAATAATGAATTTTCAATGTTTCAGGGGTTCAGGGGGCGAGAAGCCCAGCGACGACAATTTGTTCCTGCAGTGATTACACTATTGCGCACAGAGAAATCGTGATAGCTCGACACGCGGCTTTGTCCGAGCGCTTGGTTTTTCGTCCCGTCGTCCGGGCAGAGGCTCAATATTTCGAATCAGCGGCCCGCGAAGCGGCTCGAGCACAATAATGGCGTAGAGAAAATCCACGCAAGTGTGTGTAGACGCGAAGAAGCTCGACGTGGGGGGAAATTACGAGGAAACAACGTCGCGTACGCTCGTTGCGTTGTTCGTTAACCGGGGAAAATCGGTGAAATCGCGCTCGGCTATTATCGCGCGATGGAAAAAAAATAACAGTTGACGTGTTACGGTGGATTATTTTTTTCCCCCTCTCGAGCGACTGGACTGTTACGCTGGTGAAATATCCACGGGAAATAAACAGCGGAGGGGCTTCTCACAGCTGCATGAGTACTGTGGGTTCGTGGACGAATTCTGCACTTTATTATTGCCGATTGGGCCAAGTCACGCCGTTCGTTGGCATCATAGCGTCGAGCTATGGTCACGATACAGTTTAGCATAGACCAACATAGCCGATGCTGAGAACGGACACTTTTGATGAAAATTCATAGCCTCTCGTGTTTTTCCAGCGAGAAAACCCTCCAATTTTACGGAGAATATCATTGTGTAGTGACTGGTAAATTTGCGCTAAAAATGCGTCACGCGAGTAAAAGTTTGAACTGTTACAATGTACACATGATATCACTTGCAAGATACATTTTTAGATCGGGAGTAATTTGTCCTTTCATTTGACGTCGTCATTTATTCCTTAAAATCGATTGTTTTCATGTGTAGTTTAAGCAATTGCTTAAATTCGAGTAATCTCTCGAGCAGTATTCCAAGTGCCAATTTTCCTCACATACTACGATGTGTCTCTCTTATTTCAAAGTGTCTTACTCCTAAGAATTTCCTCTGCTTCCTATTGTTTCCGGCACAGTGCCAAACGCCCTCCGACCGTAACGTATTCAGTTAAAAATTGTCACGCTCCCATTCTCGAGCCATACTGGCTCCGTCTTGTTGCCACGTGACTTCGTGTGTGACTTGCCAAAGTCGACCGGAAAGCTATACTCGGATCAGGTTAGGGCGATCCGTCAAAGCACAATAAGTTTACATGCTGTGGACGATGAAAACGTCGAGAGCCATTGACACCACGGAGTACTGAGAGCCTACCTTGGAGCCTGAGTATACCTTGGAAGTTTCAACAACCACCCGATAAACAATTACTCACCCAACAGCTCATGGCTCTACAACAATCCTTTTTTCCGTTCGATAGCGATAGCGTTCAACTCACCTGAAACAGAAAGACAAAATCCATATGAGAATCCAAAATTCCATAACGATTCATCGTATTTTCCATCTGTACCCATACACAGTAAATATACGCTGCGCGAGATGGAGAGGAAAAACGCGTCTCTCTCTCTCGGGGGGCGGCAAACGAGAACCCGAGTGAATCGCCGTGGCGGCGGCGCCGTAAATCGCGTCGCGATCGACGAGCCGTTGAAAAATGCGTATATACCGGGCACATAACAAGCCCGAGAGAGGCCCGCGGGGTGGTCGCGCGCGCGCGCGTACGTGCCGCCGCGCGAGTCTACGACCGGGTAATAGCCGGGGGAAAAACTGCCACCGGAGATAGCCGCTCGCGCGACCTTGGCGTTTGATCGCCGCCAGCGAGCCGCGAGAGATATAGACGCGCGGCCGGGGAGAGCTGGTTAGCCCAGCAGCTCTGATTGTCCCGCGCGCCATGGGAAAATAAGACAGAGTGACGTTCCTCCTCCTCCTCCTCTTCTTATTCTTATTCTTCTTCGCGACGATCGTCCCTCCTCTCCCCCCCCTCCGATATTTGATTTTTCGCGTTATTTCCCGGGCAGTGTATATATATACATCGACGGAGCGCTAATTGCCACGAAGGAAAACTCGTTGGGCCGACTCGTTGTGTATCGCGTGTGTCGTCTCGGGTGCGTTGGACTCGCGTCACACGCGTCCGGCCCCCGATTTGTTTATGAATTATTTCGACGATGAAGCGATCAGCGATCGCTTAGGCGCGCGCGCGTGTGGCCTATTCTTGGCTTACTCGTTCTTATCCGGTACTCCTTGCCCTCTAAGATTGAAAATAGTAGCAATTTCATAACTGCGATAGAAATAGTAAATATTCAACTGAAAATTATTGAGATTTTACCGATCTTTCACTTGAATATTTATTAATTTCATCAGTGAAACAAACCCTACGAATACATAGTCATTTTTTACATTTTTTAGATTCAGATTGTGGGATTCCCTGGTATTCTTTGGTATCCTTCGACGAAAAATTTTAGTTGCCTCTCGGTATTGCTTACTCATGACTAAAATCTAATTATTTCGTACGGTACATATTTGCGCTGCTTGGAAAATGATGAATGTATCTTCAGTATATATAAGTATCGAGTCGCGAGTCTTTCAATTAATTTTTTGCTCTCTCTCTCTCTCTCTCTCTCTCTCTCCTCTCTTCCTCGAAGAGAAAGCTTCGCGAACGGTGCGAGCGGTCAAAAAGAAAAATTGGCAATTTTCATTCTTTCGGCCGAACGTAACCTCGGTTAAACGATGGGAATAACCTCTCCACGAAAAATATCATGAGTACGGGCGTGTGTGGCGAAGGTTCTTTTCTCCTCCCCGCGATATATCCGCCAAAGGAATGGGCCAATTCTTATTGAAATTTGGCACGACGCCTCGGACGAGTGGATTCAATTTTGAAATCGATCGATCACGTAGGGTCGACGTTTCGCTGTGATAAATCAATTTTTTGACCACGTAGATTACAGCTCGGGAGCGAGCGTTACAAAGTTCGAATCAACAAGAGTTTTACACATTTCGCTCTCCCAAACGGCACACAGTATAGTTGTATTTTCACCCTTGGAGAAGGAGAAGCGATTTCTAAAACGAGGAATCGAGAGTCGACCTTTCATGAAGGATCCGAAAAAACGACGAGGGATATTTCTGGGAGGAAAAAGCTTAAAAATAAGTGATTGTTAATTTCGTACCGAGACATTTAATTAAATGTGGTACATGTATTTTCAATATATAGTCCACAAAGCTTCTCTGAGCCGACAGCTAATTAACCCTTTCAAGAGCAGTGGGACGTATACGTCCCATCTTTTTACTTTGATTTTTTTTTCACATTTCCAACCAACTTTACAGTTTTTATGTGAATATTTCTTTTGATTTATTGTAAACAAACGTTTTTTTTCAAAAGAAAAGAGCCACTAAAGAAGTAAATTGATCATTGGCTTAATTTTCAAACAGGCCATGAAAAAGTATTGAAACAAGATGTAAAAATGTTATACGTGTCCATCACTCCTCTTCTTTATCATCGCACACCGTAATAATTCATGCTCCGCTGATCAACCGGCGTATTAAGATATATTCCACAGACATATTCATAATGAGCTATAGAATAGATATAGTTCACAATCTATCGAATCATGCAAAATAGGAAAGTCGAGCTAAATAATCAAGCTACGAGAAGCGAAGATAAGGCTTATTAATTGATCGACTCTCGGTCGTCACGTGTATGTGTGTATCCTTGCACGTGAGCAAAACGAGTATATTCCCACTCGTCAGCCTATTCCGCTGAGAGAACTATCAATTACGTTATGACAATTTTCAATCATCGACGCAGACACACACGCACGTCAAAACTCGAGCAAAACAAAAAAAAAAGTAAAAAACAACTCTCGCCTCTGAATTTGATCGAGCGCGTCAACGTCACTAGGGAGTTGGCTCTCGCGCGGAGTCGTAAAGCACACCTCGTGTATATAGATCCCCTGGCTGATTAATTAATGATACATTTATACGGCGCGAGAGGTAGAGCAATCAGGAAATATACACGTGCGCGAGTCGCGCGGCGCGCGCAATGTGCCGCGGGCGGGCGACTTTAGCCACCTATATGTATACACGTGTATTCATATACGCTGCGAGAGACGAGGTCCTCTCGCGCGCGTTCTCCAGCGGCTGCACCTGCCCCGTATAAATTATTAATAAATCACCCGTGTTGCCGATCTCTCGCCGAGACAACAATAAATTAGACCGCCGCGCGAAATCGCGAGCTGTTACCCCTTTTTTTCTCTCTTTCATCCTCTGCAACACCAAATCCACGAGGGGGCGGGGAAAAGCTCGGTTGATTTATCGGGCCGCGACGACGACGGGCGGCAGAAATATGTGTTTTTCACACATTGATACTCGAAAATTCATTTCGATCCCGAGAGACTTTCGAATGTAATCGCTCGGTGAGCGTTCGATTTAAAGGGCGAATGGATTATACGAAGCCGCGAGTGCATACGTGGCCAAGTTTGCGGATGAGCGCCGGATTTATTCGGAGCACACGTTGACGATACGACTCGTTGTGTACACTCGGCTATAGTCGTCGAGTGTTCGAGTGATTAACACGTGATTCGCGGGCGAAGAGACGCGCGCGTCCGAGATGTTGGGTGAGAAATCTCGCGGCTCTTCCGAGCGGGTAAATATTTGTCCCGCTAAATACACGCGATTGTGTCTTTTTCCTTGGCACGGCGCAATCAACGCGAAATATCTGCCTCTCAGCGAAGGAAATCCAAAATCGCGGGATCAAGTTGTAAAACACACCGCGACCTATCGCGTAGTCGCGCGCGTCCAACGAGAGCTATTGTGCACATAGCTGGAAGGAAAAACAAAAAGTCTCGTGTTCGCGCGTGTTTTCATTAACACAGCCCCTTCGCGTCCGAGCTAATCCGCTTAGGCTTTTCGCGCGTATAATATGACAACGTTCACGGGGGCTTGCGACATGCGTGCGTATATACACCCGGGGTCCACTGCACACCATCGGAGTCGATTAACGAGAAACTCAAGATCACGCGCGGCTAACTCGGGTGAGTTACTTTGGCGAACGAATGTCGATCGATGCTTATGTACTGTCGTTTGGGATTTCGCAAGGCTCGCGCGGGTGTAAATGCCAACCGGGATAACTTTGTGAATGAATACACTGTGAGAAATTTGGTTTGGGAATCCTACTATACTAGAAATATTGTAAATCATACTATATTTATATTTGAAATTCACTATATTACAAGGAAGTTTACTATCCATTTATAGTAAAATTCGGTGCAGGATATCACTATACAAAATATAGTGTCTGTATCTATATTTTCGTAAGGTTTCACTAGTGAACCAATAGAAATAAATAGCTATTTCTACTATGAATCAACTATAAATATAGTGACAGTTAGGACCAACTATAACTCGAGTTATAGTTACTATGATCATAGTAGATTTAAGTGAAAAAATATAGTTATTTTTCATGTAAGAATATGGTTTTTTTATACTTTTTATTTAGTGGTGCTTATTAAATTTGAAGTATATGTTACTCAGTGCGCCATAATGTAAATCTCTATTATCTCTACTGTCTGAAAAACAAACCATATACACGATTCAATGAAACTGAAAGAGTTGTTCTTTGTCAGTTTTTCTCACTTCGAATAATTGTAAATGGCCATTTAGACCAACCGCTCTGTAAAGCTTCAGAACTATTAAAAAATCTTATATTTGTGAATAATAATGAAAAGCTTTAATATTTGGGAAATTGGAGGGAATTATAGTCAAGCTGACTACAAACTTGTCCGAATTCACCAAAAAAATCTCAATTTTACTAAAAGCATATTGTTGGAATAACTACATCCATATAGTCGAGACGTATAGTTAATGTCACTATGACAGAATATCGATTTTACAATAAATTTCCTTCATATAATATGGTAACAATACAGTAAGGTTCACCAAATTTTTACTCAGTGTAATTATTCGGGATTCGTTTGTTTTGGTCTTCCGCGCGGACGCCTACAGATTTCTCAGTTGGTTATCATTTGGGGCTTCGGTGTCTCTGCCGGAACATCGCGAAATCAGAGCTGCCTTTTTGTTAAAAGAAGAAACGATTTTCCCCGGCGCGGAGATACCGATTCGAATGCGCGTATACGATAAGGAGTCGCGACTGGGTTATTCGCGACAAAACGAGAGCACACTCCGGGTGGAACTATACACAGCTGCGATGAAAGTGCGTGTGGATCGAGGAAGCAATTAGCGACGCGGGGAGAACAACGCGCTCGTCTCCGAAAAGTCCAGGTGTACACACACGTACACACAGCTTTCGAACGGCTACCTCGCGATCGAATTTCGCTCCAGTGCGTGTGTGTACACACGCGGCAGGGCGAGCGAAGAAAGTAAAGGGAAAAAAAAGCGGCGAACGAGCGGCTCTCGCGGAAAGTGGCACGCGCCGGGTAGTATATACGCACGTACGCGGAGCGACCAGGTAATGCGAGTCTCTCTCTACCGCGCGCGAGGTATTCGCGTTTCTACAAATAGACCATCGATATATATCGCGGCTACTCGTTATTATCGGCGAGCGAGATTCGAGCAAAGCTCGGACGAAGCTCGCTTGGGAATTGGGCCGCGACTCTCGATTTTTATCGCTCCGGACCGAGAGAATCTTCGGGTTGGGTTTCAACGTGGTGGATTCAGTTGGCGGATAAATCGAGACCGCGAGATAAGAGCCGCGATAAAACGACGAGTGTTAAGCGGCTTTGGAAATTGAACGCGTGGGCTTATACGCGGCTTGTATGTGTGTAATGTATATTGGATCGAAATCGGCGATTCGCGCGTCGTTATATTGTCGCGCGAGGATGAAAGTCAACACGCGGGCCCGCGGCAGAAGGAAAAACTCGCGTCGCGGCTACTTTGTTATCTCGTTCTTATTTTGCAAAGGCAAATAAAACTCAAAATTCGACGCGCTCGTATCGATTGTGAACCGAGTGATTTCAGCGAGGAATCGAGCTTGTTTCGATTGGATTTCGAAACGCGACATGGCAAAAACCGATCGGTGGGTCGGGGAATGGAACGAGTCGCGGAGGGTGAAGTTCGGAAGGGAAACATGATTCACAGGGCAGATATTTTTTGAACATTTTTGGAAAATTTCACTTTTTGCCAGTGAGTGTTCCCTGGTGAGAGACGGGTGCGTATGAAATTCGAGGGAGATACTATGTAACAAGACCGATTTCCATCCACTATAAACGACACTGGTGACGACAGGTGATCTAGAGGTATATCTAAAATAGTATAGAACTACTATTTAATACGACAAATTGCAAATCAGATAAAAATGGTAGATATTTACTGGGAAAAATTTTCAAATATTTTTGAATATTACTAAATTATTGAAAATTTAATATCTTTTAATTAAAATTTGACAATTTTTTTTTCGGAGATGAATACTATTTCTATCACTTGTGCAATTGTGCAATTCGTAATATTAAACAGTAGCTCTTTTACTATTTTAGATTTGTAGAGTGTGGTCCCTGCCGCAGAATCTCGTTCAAATTTTACACGCAGCCGTCTCTCGCTAGGAAACACTCATCCGCACGAGGGCAAATTTCCCAAAATTTTTTTTGTCCCACAAATCACGTGCACATCCATTCCGAACTTCCCACCTCTTCATACAACACTGTCCTCGCGAGCGAAACTATCGGCACAGTGTCTCGCGTGTGAATCATCCTTCATAGCACCGATCATTACCAGGTTTATCTTGCCCATTTTCTCGAGTACGGTGTCCATGGCTGGTTGGTTGTCTGGTCCTCCGCTGGTCGTACGAGAGAAACGCGCGCACTGCACTTGTTGTCTGCCGTGGTGTGTCGTCGCACTGGCGGGACTTATCTCGCGGAGGAGAGTCGCGACATGGTTGCGCGGCCGCGGCCAGAGAGACGGGGAGTTTGTCCGAACGCGAGGCGACTGCGGCCCGGACTGAGCGGCCAGGTGAAAAGGCTCGACACCTCGCGCGCGCTGCACAGGTGCAGCGCCGCCGCCGCAGAGCCGACGGGTAGGGGGGCCCACTTCGATCTCCGCGGAGCTTTTCGAAAGGATTATATCTTGAGACGAGCGCCGCGCGGATTCGCGATCCGACGCTTCCGTGCCAGATGGATGTATGTGCGAGACGCGGATCAATTTTTTTCGACGCGGTGTGTTGTCGTTGGGAAGGGAAAGAAAAGAGGAGGGATGAGGGTGCGATCGAAAAATCGTCGGTGGCGAGATCTGCTCGCGGGAAAATCATCTCTTTTGAGATCGGTATTGAGTACCGATAATCGGTTTTTTGTAAATAGCTCGAGAGAGATTCGTAGGGGATAAAGTTACATTCCAAATTACTTTGACAAACGCCAAATGGAACAAAACTTTCCATTTTGTTCCATGAGTTTTGGTATCAAAAATTTACTGCGAATTTCATGTAAAAATGTTGTACCGTAAAAACTCACGGGACTAGAGTAAAATTTCACTTTGATAACAAAAAAAATTAACTACACTCAATCATTCATCCATCTTCACACAGTGATTTTCACTATCATACACTGGTTTTTCATTGTAAGGTCTTGAGAGAGCAGGCACCACTAATCGGTTTTCGGAAATATCTCCTCAGGGACATAAATATATTTACTTAGGGCTCACTTGGATCCTCTACAAATCTTTCTCCATCTATTTATGTGATAAAATAAGCCCCCAGGAGTTATTTTCGAAAAAGCGATTATTGGTACTTTTGACTGAAGAGTTTGGTTTAAACAATTTTTCAACAATTAAAGGAAAAGAGCCCCACACGGTCAATTTTGGTCGTCATTTTAGACTAACTGTTTTTGCTTCCTGTCCACCGCGTCTTAGATGGCTCGTTAACAATTCAACGCTTATGTGTTAATTTTGAAGGTATACTCGATTTTGCCAGTGTATAATTTTTCTCTTTTTATATACGCGCAATTGGACCATTTTTCTCATCTTGTAAGCAGAAGATTGTCACAGTTACCGGTTTCTGATCTTGCTGAAAAAAGATAAACCCTCGAAGCTGGTTATCCGGTGCCTAAATAAGTTTTATTTTGCGAATTGATTTTACGCATTTACCACGTAGACTCAGACAATCTGGATAGATTTTTTTGTACCTGAGGTGACATAAAGGCTGCTTTCGAGTGTTATTTCACAAGAAGATAATCGTCACAATGCAAAACACGAATTTTCCAAGTGAGTGAATATCGCTCGGCGGACGACGGAGAGCCCCGACAAAGCGAGAGAGTTACACTATTGACGCGGGCCGTTTTTATATAATCACGCCCGTATATAGAACAACGCAAAAGCTTTGACTCGAGGCAGATGCACACACGAGCGTTCCCTTCTTCACAAATCGTATACTACTATATACACTAGGAAAGAAAAAAACCCACGCGGCTGTCGCGGGGTAGACGAAACACGCGCCGCCAGACTCCTGCGCGCGTGTGCTATTAATAAAAAGTGCAGCGCGGGGAGAAAAAAAAACAGTATCCACGAGGAGCGATATTTCGGTCGCTCGCGTCGCGCAGTAGGGGGAACGATTAGGAGCGAGAAAGTGAGCAGCTCACTCGAGGAGGGGGGAAGCAAAAGGAGCTGAAGGAGACATGTATACATAGCGAAAGAAGAGACGCGCGCGAGACACAGAGACTAAGAGAGAGAAGCCACTGTAATATGCTAGCTCGATCGAATACGACGACGGGGGTATCGAGTTGGCTCTAGCTTCCTCGGACGGGGAGCTGCTGATTTTTCGACGGATCTCGAGGACGAAGACGAGAGGAAAATTTTGAAGGATCGAACGTTGCGTGCGTGGATGTCGGGTGAATCGTCGAGTGCTGCTATTAAATGATTGGTTTGCACGTATGACAGTTTCGATTGGATTACGTACGCGTATTAGATGCTTGAGCTAACGGCTGAACTCGACGATCGATCGGCTGATTTTTCGGGTGAAAAGACAGCTGTGGTATCATGGCGCACTTTGGCAGCTGCTAAACCATCCGAGAAATCAGTTGAAACATCCGTCAGTTAAACGTCCGATCATTACTATTAATAATTAATAATATTTTATATTTTCATTCGACTTTGCGTAAGACCGATATTGCCAAGAATATTTATTCCTCAGACGCAGCACCGATAATGATAATAATCAATAATAATAATCTGCGGTTATTGATCCGACGATGAATATCAACTGATTTTTCGACTGTTTTTTTTGGATACGGTTTTATGGCTGCCAAAGCATCGCCAAAATATCACATCTGCTTTGTTGTTCGAAAAAAAAGTTAGCTGATTCAAATCGGCTGACATTCGGCAGGTGGGATTGGCTGAAGGAGTTACTGCCGTATACGGGGGACGGAACTTATTCGTAGGGATATTTCTTCTGCTCGACAAACATTTTGTGTATACTGCATTTCTATACCGCAAGTATACAGAAGCTCATGGCGAGATTGAATATACTCCAGTATTAGTCTCCCCCATACGATTCCCCTATACGAGAAAGAGAGATAATGGCACAGCTGCGTATAAGTCTCTCGGGTTACGCTGGAGTAATCCGTAAAAATCGGCATTCTAGAGCTGCAGAAGGACACGGGGCGGCATCTCCACCTAAACCCGAGAGCTAACGAGAATCCAGTGCGTACGCGCACACGAATAAACGGGCGCGAGGACAATAAGACAGCTCTCTCGCATATCGCTCGTCGCTCAAAATAAAATGCGCCGCGTAAATGGAATGCATTCGCGTATACCGTCGCGCTTGTTAATGCCCGCTCGCGGCTGCGGCTTCGTATATATATAAGCTCTCCCTCTCGCGCGCGGCGACAGCTTTTTCTCAGCTGAAGCGCGCACTGTATATACTCGCTCGTTTTTCCCCGGATTCCTCGGCCCTTTTCCCCGCGCGCGCGCGCATATATCTATTATCGGCCCCAGAGACAGAGAGAGATCCAACGACGACCTTGACGAGTCCGCTCGTGTGCCGACGTAGGGATTCCGTGCGCCGCGATTCCCTTTTGATTCGAGTCCCTCGACGTGACGCGTTGAGGATTTTTCAAAAGTGACGTCCCGCGCGCTATCGAGCTTCCTGGAATAGGATCGATCGCCTCTCGGCTGATTGAACGATAATTTTGTCGGATCGATTCTTTCGGGGCCTCTTATCGAGTTCCTTCCGCTCTTGGCGTCGTTTATCTATATAGTCTCTTAAAAGATCGCAGTGAAAAACCGGTGTGTGAAAATGAGAAATCAGTATACGAAGGTGGATGAGTGATCAGAGTTAATTTTCAATTAAGTTCCATGAATTCTGAAACTAAAAAATTGACTCAATTTCACTGATTCTATCAGCAATACAGAGATAATTTCCTAGTTGATTCTTATAATCAAACTAGCTTGCCCAGTAATTAAATATTTCTCTTTAGTCATTGATGCTGATCAGGAACCTATGAAGTTGATATCCAGAAGGAGAAAAATTAAAAAATTGACTGCCGATTTTATGCAAAAAAGTTTGTTATCAAAACCCATGGGAAATAGAGTGAAAATTCACTTCATATGAAAATTAAACTGCAGTTCCACTTTATCACTCGTTTACAATGATTTTACATTTTAATCAAGTAGATTTTCACTGTAACTTGCAAGAGAATAAAAAAACTTCGAAGCACACGAGTAGACGATCGTCAAATACGAACTGGAGGATAGTCCACATTCCATCCCGACTTACCGCGATACCACACACGCGAACAAAATATTAGCATTCCCGAATTGCGACGAGTGCCGAATCATCGCGGATAATCGTCGAGGAAGCGTCGAGATCCTTCGCGAGTACTCGCGACGCTGCAGCTCCGATAAGATCTCTCTCTCTCTCTCTCTCTCTCTCTCTCTGAGCAGCATCCGCGGCGAAATTCGATCTCCGAAAAAGGCGCCTCCGGAGAGAGGTTTTTGCACACACACACACACACACACACACGGCGAGTCGAGCGCGCGCACTTTCGTTTTTGCCCGCGAGCTCGTTTGAACGACTAGTGTATATATACACAGGCCGACGATCTTCTGCCGCGCGGGAGAGAAGAGGAAATGGAACGAGATGTGATTACGGTGCCGCGCGCGCGGCGGGATATAACGACGCGGAGAGTCACTCTCGGTGTGCGTCGGAGAGTGTAATAGTTGCGCAAGCGAGAGACGAGTCGTCGTCGCGTCGATAAGGATCGAGTTCGCGCGCGCAATAATCTACCGGTTGACGATTTCGCCGCGATCCTCGACTCTCTTTTCAATTCCGAATCGGGAGGAGAGCTGGTATGATCGCGGCCTGTTTGAATATTCAATCGCGCTGTGCGTATGCGTGAGATGTATAAGAATGGGGGGCGATGCGCGCGCGCGCGCGCGGCTGTAATGGAATTCATTAGCCGGGGCGCGAGACCCATTAATCAAGCTTGAAAAATCGCCGGATAATAGATATATACACAGCTCGAGATTTAATTGATAAATGATTTATACGCGCTCGTTACATACGCGCGCGGGCTGCAATTCGGTTGGTGCAGTTGATCATCCGCGCGGCGGGTCGCGCGGGGCCCCCACGTGTCAATGTATTTATGTGGTCTCGCTCGCGTTCGGACACAATTACCGCGAGAGCGCTGCAGAGCCGACAATACCGTTAAGATTACCCGGCGATTTGCAAACACCTCCGGACACGGGTCAACAGGGCTTATAAACGCGAGCTTCACTCTCTCTCTGCGCTCATCGCGACGTTACCGTTACAATTACGATACACATACACGCGTCGGGGGTATATAACGACGGGGAGAAACAAAGTTGAAGCGGCCATCGCGCGTATATGTGAAGCAAGAGTCGAGACTCGAGTCGAGACTCCCGGTAACTGTACTCCGACGCTTGTATTGTATCATTAAAGTACGCGCGTGCCCTTTGGGATAGATCACGTATTGGCACCCGCGACATTTACGACGGGGCTCAAGTGAGTTCCGCACGGCTACATATTGGAATATTGCATTATTGCCCTTTGACGAACGGTCGGGCGCAATGGGGAAATACACTTCGCCATAGGGGTGCAGCGAGCGCGGAAGAAGGAGGAATCCGTCGGGCATGCGCGTCCAGCTCTCGCGCCGTTAACGGATGTTCCGTTGCGCTCCGGGAGCCTGGCGAGCGCGCATTTTCATATTAACGACGCGCGCGCGCGCACAATTATAATATCGCCAGCTGCTCTTCCGCGTGTTGTGTGTGTGTGTGTGTGTATAGGCGCCGAGCCGCTACGCACCGGCCGCATCTTGCAGACGCTCTCGCCGAGAGCGACGCGCCGTGTAATGTGCATCTCTCCCAACGACGCCCAATTATATATCTCTCTCTGTCTCTCGGAACGCGCGGGGATGGAGAACGAGCTTTAGAGCCCCGGATGATATGCGTGTAGTGCGCGCATGGAATATGTAGAACGTTTAGCGCGCCGAGACGGCCGTTCTTCATGCGTATCCGAGTGTCTTTGGAATAGCGTGGATGTCTTGCAATCAGTGCAGCCATGTCTTTTTTCGGCAGCTGGTGTTAAGGATGTTCTGGCTACACAGTCATTCCCAAAAGTTTGGAAAATCAGTAAAACGTATTTAGAGATTCGAGCTGCAACAGATGTTTTCGTCTGTGATATGAATAACCGTATTCATAGTTGTATGGAGGATTTTGAGCAGTCTAAAATCACATTTGAGCTCGTTTTTATAAGCACGTCTTAAACTTTTGAATCTGATTATCATTCAAGTTATGACTTGTCCCTTACTGGGAGGATAGAAAACCATTGATAACTTGTTCCAAAACCCAGGCATATGGTCTTTGCATATATCCATTCATTGGATATTATTCTCTCGTTTTCCGAGATTCTCACTATTTTTTTCATACTTTTCACATAGTTTAAAGCATGAAAATACTCGAATTTCACGAAACTCCATAAGAGTGCATGTAAATCGAAGATCGAAGTGCTCATATCTTTTTAACCAGCCAACCAGGCTTTCTCAAATTTTGGGTACAACTTTCATACCACCAAATATGCTTATGTACGAAGTTTCAAGTATTTTTCACTATTTTCATTTGTAGCCTTAAGGGCAGATTGCAATGGCACAACAAGAGTCCTATGTGCATGGGACAGAGATAGGACGTTTTCACTACCGTGAAAGCACCGATACACTCGCGCGTCCACCTTCGACCGTCGTATATTGGATCCGAATTGGGTGGACACGTTTATCCCAGTTTTTTCGTCCGCATTATACATGGAATGTTTATGGAAAAAATAGTCAAGTCATATTAGATTGCGAATTGAGATTACGTCGAAAAAATACGACCTAATCATAGTCTTAAAAACTATTGATTTCTTCTTGTCTTATAAATCACAGTTCCCGTGTACAGCGAAGCTTACAGTTATCGCGTAGTGAATTTTGATGGTGCATGTAGCGAATAAACTGTAAATATAATAATTTTTTCCTTCAGTTATGATTATTTGGATCGTAAAATTTAATAATATCGCATGTCTGTCACTCTACTAAAAAATACAGTCACCATTTCTAATTTTCTCTGTCATCATTCAATCTCGTGTCTCGAGTTCAATCAATTTTTTGTATAATATGAAGTTCATACACACTTGGCCCGAAGTTATCGATACTATTTTTCATTTTCGGCAATCGACAAATTTGCCAAAGTTTATTGAATCTTGGTCCGAAAGTTATAAATTCGAGCAAAATAAATCATAGACTTCAAAAAAATTACACATTCAATTTCTCAAACTTCATTAATAAACTTGATTATCGAAGAAATTATTGAAAAAAAAAAAAAATAGGGATCTTGCGCAAAACAGATTGTCTATATTTTAATTCCACAATCATACTCTAAAGTGGGTAATCGACTACTGGGAAATGAACTACAATCATTCAAGAGTATTACAGAATATTTCCCGATTTTTCAAACATCAACAAGTTGAAAAAGAATGCCCGTGAAAAAAGACCCATATCACAATAACAGGTAGTGATAAGTTATACTACACAAGCGAAGGGTCCAACTCGCGCGTTGGAAAATTCATATAAAATTTCGAAGGGAATAATTTTCACGTAGGGATCATCTTCGTCCGGAAGTTTTTCTTCGACGTCGATCACACCGGGTGGGCCAAGTGTTCCCAATCGGGTGTACAGCTCGTTGCGCGCAGTATAAGAAAAAACGCACGCGTCTGGCGGAGTGATAATAAATCGCAGCATAAATACAAGCGCGCGGCCTCGAGGCTCCATAGAAGCGAGAAGTTTCGCGAGCTCACCCGCGAGGTGGTGAAGTCGTTGCGTGCGCTCGCCCAAGAGGCGCGCGCATTCCGCGGGACAAAGAATATCAGCAGCCCCCGGCTCTCCGGGAGAAATATCTCTGGGAGCCGCCTATGCGCAGTCGGTAACTTCCGCGTGATGTATCGCGTGCCCTCGCGTTGTTTATGACTCGGAAAACTACTTCGCTAAGGTAGATACAGATATATACACTGGAACGGAACGTATTTTCGACTTTATGGAGATCAAAACGATCGGCGAGTTGGTCTCTGTCGAAATATTTATACTCTAAGGATCTAATATCATTAGTTGAAGAAATTCACACATATAATCAATGGTCTACGCTAAATTGTGATATAAAACATGAGATACCAAAGTTTTTGATTCCAACCGCAGGTGGAAATAAGCCTTTTTGAAATCTTTATTTAGCACATCTCACAATTTTCCAATGAGATTTGAAAGCACGTATTTCGAATGTCCCTGCGAAGAGATACGCATCTCGCGATTCTCCTGGAAAAGCACAGTTCACGGGGTTTCTCCTGAGCGAAAATCCCGTGACCCCGAAACCTTGGATAATTCAAATATATTGGTCGAAATCCTTCATTCAAGTTTCCCGCAGTTTTTTGAAAAAAAATAAATAAATAAGACAGACAAGACATTTTGTCATTTTGGAATAATTTTCTTCGGATGAATAGTTTTGGCCAGACGTCCTCGACCCTTTCTCAATGTTACGAGCGTGACGGAATTGCGATTTTTTTTACATGGGTAACAATTCATTTCGACACTCGCTTCGCTCGCGGGCGGCAAACCTGACACGCGCCTGGGATTTATCTTTCGCTCTATTGTATCGAACAGTAGGTTTCATCACGATCGCGTACAAAACTGAGGTTGGATCTCGGGTTCATCTCGGGATCAACTTTTCTACGCGAGCGATGGAAACATCTCATTTCCTCGCGGCAACATTTATTATGAGATGCGTACGTGTGTCTATCTCTTTGTGCTTTCGGTCCCCGCGAGATTCTATTCTTCGTAGGACCCATCGAAGTTTCAGTGAGGTGTCGGTTCGATAATTAAGAATCAATTAAAAATTTAAACTCCCTGGGAACTCCTAGAACATCGGCTCTACGTAAATTGTATAAAAAACATAAATATACGCCTACTCGTTTGTGCATGTGTATATACGGGTGGGTGAGAGAGAGAGAGAGAGAGAGAGAGAGAGGCATACTGAGCAGTCGGCGAGATATCGGTTGCGCGCGAGGGCCATTTAGAAACCTCTCACTCGCTCGTCCCCGTGACCCCGCGGCTCTAATCTCGCCGAACCGCCGCCGCGCGCATACCGGGACTCACCTGTCGCGCGCCGCGCACGCTTTGGCTCTTCTGTGCCAACGTGTGTGTGCGAGTATATCTGTGATTTGTAGTTCGTGAAGCTTTGCGCGCTCCGGCGATATTCTCTCCAGCAGGGAGACCCCGAGCTAATTGACCGTCGAGTCGCAGCCGCCGTCGGGCTCGTTAAAAGAATCCGTGGGCGATTTGGACGTTCGATTCGATGTATAATGTACGGCCAAAGGGACACCTCAGGGAGCCAAACGACTCGTGACATTCGAGTTTCGAGACACTTTGAACGAGTTGTTTGAGCTGGTGCACCAAGAGTCGTAATTCAATTTTCGAGGGCCAACACTGGCCCTCGTTCTAATTGCCACTGTACCCCAGTATTGGACCTTGAAGATTGAAATGCCGCATAATTATATTAACAATGAGTGGTGCCTAAACCAAATCTATTGATAATTGTTGGGACACTTCTCTTGATCCTCACAGAGAAAAATCACTGTGCAGCGATTCAATGGAAGTGCAGTAGGAGTTTCTATAGAAAAATTGTTCAAAGCTACAGTATATCATGGAACTCGAGTGAATATTCACACTGGTAGTTTTATTTTATTACTCGTCTACATTTATACAGTAGTTTATCACTGCATAAGGATTTCGAGGTCGCTCGGACATAATCGAATTATCTATGCATGCCGAATTCGACTTTGAAGAAAGCAGTGTGTCATTCGCGCGCACCGGCGACACACGCGGTGGATAATTGGGTTATACATATACCGAAGTCGCGCGCGAATTCCGCGTGTTTACAGGAAGTACCGTAATTTGTATGGTAATGCCCGTGGCTTTTAATGTTCAATGTATATTCCTGTCGCGCGCGTCGCGAGGTACAAAAAAAACAAAGAAGACAAACATAATCTTCGCGAAATGAGATCGTATACGCACTTTTTTTTTTAAAAAAAAAAGAATACCAAGGAAAAGTAGAGTGGAAACGAGGCCCCCGTATATATATGCAGCGATTGTCGGTATATATACACATACAGACACGTGCACGTGCAGCCCGGCTGATACGCCGGGTGTGATGCAAGCGATTATTCATTGCGGTCGATCGAGCCCACATCTCGAGAACAATCCCGATTCGCTTGCGAGCGTATGGATCCGCTCGGCCGATATCTCGGCCACCGGAAGTTCAAAACGAGCCCGCATCTGATAAGTCGTCGCGGTGCCCACGACTATACGCGTCACCCACACATCTCACCCCCATATATATATATATATATATATATATATATATATATATATACCCGCCATTTGTTTCGCCACTCATACACACACACACACACACACACACACACACACACACACACACACACACACACACACACACACACACACACACACACACACACACACACACACACACACGCGCGCGCGCGCGCGCAAACGCGAGTTTCTTCCCCGATGCTCCGTTCATTGTTTCCAAGAAGCGCGCGATCCTTCAGTACACTTTTCGCGCATCTCTCGGCGCTGGTTCGGTGTGTGTGTACCGTAAGGTATGCTCCAACGGAGTAGATTACCGGGGGGGCTGGTGCGCGCGCGATTTTTTCGTGTTCTCCTACTTATCAGATGGGCGCGAGATATTTATTGGCAGCTGCGAACGCGATATCGCACGATATCTGCAGCTCCCTCCTCTCTCTGGACGCGAGAGCAGAAACGATAAGAGCCTCGTGTGGTCACGGGCGGAAGGAGCAATTACTCCCGGCGATGAAGCTACTTCTGAATCGGAGGCTCGCCAACGTGCCATTTACGTGCAACTCGTATACGCACCAGGGGGATTTTCCGCGTTCGCGGCTCCTCGGTGTTTAATCCGGGCGCCGCTCGAGACCGTGAGAGGGCTATACGTATCGAGGCTATACGAGAGCCGAGGGGCTATTCACTCTGAAATCACTTGGATTTTTTTTGATTTTTCGGGAAGTTTTTTTGATTTTTATGATTTTTTGTAATTTTTTTCCTTATTTTTTTGAGTTTGTTTTTCTCCTGATATCGATGCTCCATATTCAAAAGGACATATCTCGTATATTTATTCATTTGTATTCATAGAGTAAAAACTATATTGATAATTGAAGCCTGGATATTTGGACATTGACGTAAGTCTTATTTAATAACTCAATATTTATGAAAGTCAATGTTTCAAGATGAATGTTGAAGGTTGAACTTTTTTTCAGTTACATTGACAGTCAAAAACAACCGTACTTATGAGTACTCCGGAAGAAAATGCTCTTGAAGCATACACAAACTATTTTTGGAGCAAAATTCAAGGTGCGTTGGACACGTATGTGCCGATTCACATTAAAAATATCATCAATTACACAGGTAATGCTAATCCCGTATCATTTAAAAGAATTACGGATGATACTTTGAAGATGATAACAAACTGTGAGATCTGACTTTTTTAAAAGAGTGGTCAAAATAGGCCAAGAGCAAGATTTTTATGGAAAATTTTATAAAGATGATCCCCAAAATTTTGAATTCAGTATTGGTGATACGAATATTATATTGGGTATTGTCAAGCTTTTGACAAGTGACCCTCGAATGTTCAGGATTATTTCAGCTAGAAGACAAACAACTGAACGAACGAGTCAGGAAAATTGCAGCGATTTCAATAGTGACTACATACGAAACAGAGAAATCGCTCAGGTGAAAGGGCAGATCGGGGAATGGAAGAACAAAGCGAAGGGAAAATCTAAGAATATTCCAGATGAACTGTTATCAAAATTACTTAAAGTAATTCAATGTACTGTAACTATGAAAATCAATGAAAATCATCTGACATACACCGATGCAATCACTTGCCCAGTCGAAGACTGTGACAGTGATACGATTCAAAAAAACGTGCAACGAACAGACTCAACGGGCGGGACAAATAGAGTATTAGCAATTTCACTCGGCATGTGTCGAGACATTTCCCTGGAGGTAGGTGCAAGCGACGCCGGCGAAATGACGGTGAAGAATCATCCCAATAATCCGACGAAAATCAATCATCATCAGCTGCGTCAGATTGAAAAGAAAATTGTACATACCATGCACCACTTGTAATTATTTATTTTTATTGTAAATATATAACATCAGGTTAATAATAAAGTTGTCATAAGTAATTGTTTTAAATGATATTTTGTGATTTTAGTGATTTTAGTGATTTTTGTGATTTTAGTGATTTTTGTGATTTTAGTGATTTTTGTGATTTTAGTGATTTTTGTGATTTTAGTGATTTTTGTGATTTTTTGTGATTTGTTTGATTGTTTGTGATCTTGTTTGATTTTTTGTGATTTTTTTTGATTTTTCTTGATTTTTTAGGGTGATTTCGAAGTGAATAGCCTCTTGGAACGAGCCCGTAAATGAATTCGTTCTTTTTCAAAAATTTATAATTCGATACAAATGCGTGACAATGAAATTTTCGGAAAAGCTTAAGAGTGGGGATTTCAATGAGGAAATATTGCCAAGTGATATATAATAAAATCGGAATCTTGCACCGTCATGTCAAATCAACCTGAGACGAACTCTGAACGCTCACTAAACTGTATTAGGCACCGATCACGATGAAACTTTGCGATATGGTTCATGGAATAGCTTATAATTACAATTAGAAGGAACTCCTGGGTCGAAACGTCACCACGATCCACTCAAAGGGTCAACAATTAATGTCTGCCTCGGAAGCGGATGTGCACAATGCGCTGATTCTATTTCTGCAAATCGTGCGCGACCCCAAGTATACAAAACTTTCTAGATTCCGCGGGCTCAAGTACGCGGCAGATCGGTATATACGTATACCGAACAAAGCTCAGACTTCAGCACGAAGAGAGGAATAAAAAACCGATTGATAGCTGACACACACAGGCGTTGTTCTCTCTCGCTCTCTCTCTCTCTCTCTCTCTCTCGCCACAGCGGATTCCCGTTAGGCTAGAAATTAGACGAAATATATAGAGCGATCGATCGTCAGGGGGGGGGGGAGAATCGGGCTGTGTAACAACTCAACCGGTAATCGGCGCTCGGGTGTGAAGGCTCGCATCTTTTTGAGTGTTACGCTTTTTACCCCCTCGCCGCGTCACGCCCCGGAGTAGATAATCACCAAAAACTCAATACGTAACGGGGTATACCGATCGTGTACGCACGCGGCGCGATTAGTTGCGAAATCAGTTGGACGTGAATTCACAATTTTTTGTTATTTTTTTCTTCTAGTATCTCAAAAAGTGAGTTGTATGGATGTTACCAAACCTAAATATCCACTTTTCGCAAACTTGCATTTCGAAAACAAATTTTCATTTTTTACACACGGGTGAAAAGTTACAGAGATTTCGTCACATACGCGCGCGCGCGTCTGCTGACAAGTGGCACCGAGGGAGTCGCTATAATTCTGAGCGAAACACGAGACCGCGTGGATTAATTAACGGCAATTAGCGAAAGGCAAATCTGTTGGCTCGTAGCGGCGGTAAAAGTGTGAGGCGGGGGAAAAAGCCAACTTGCTCATTGTGGAATGCTGCGCTCGCACGTCGCGTGGATGTAAATTATATATACGCGCGTGAATCCTTTTACTTTGCGCGACAATCCAGCTGTTTCGGGGGACGAGTGAAGTTTCATATACGTTGCAGGTAAACCGCGAGCTCGCGCAACATCTTGAGACGAGCGTTTCGAACTGACAAAGTTTCGCGTGTATATCAACAGAGATCAGAAGTTTTAGTTACCTTCGGGGAAAGTTAGGGAGGAAGGAGAAAAATGTCAAACTGCGCTGATTAGACGTGGAGAGTATGGATAAGGTGTTACGGTGACGAATTATTACGATTAAAGTATCTGAGATGAAATGCAAAGATTTTGTGTTTTTTATCCTTAAAAGTTACATTTTTCCGCCATCACACAGCTTTAATTATCTTTGAGAAATCAATAATTATTTAATGGAACATTAAGTAATTACTATTATTCATACACATATTTAGGAGACGGAGGCTACGAACCATCAAGGGTGTTGCTAACGGCCATAGGCGACGCCCAACAAGGCACGCCAGAATTTCGATTTTCAGAAGCGTTACGCCGTACGAGAGTAAGAGTAGAGCAACTGTTTGGGATTTGGAAAGGAAGAATGGGGTGCATAAATAAGCAGAGAACGCGACATTATAAGCCAGAATTTGCTGCAAAACTTATTCAAGCTAGTTCAGTTATTAACAATTACATCCGTAGAGCAGGGTTCGTTGAATTTTCTTTTGCTATGTACATTCAACCATTCAATAATCCCTTACTGAGTATTCTATTTTCAGAATCCCGCATTTTTGCGTAGAAAATGATCTTTGCAATCTTCCTAATCATGGAGATTTGAATATCGAAGATAATATTGCCGAAAACCAACTTGGAAATAAGGAGCGGCAGAGAATTATAGCTAGATATTTTGCAAATGCTGATGCAATTGAATAAATTCAATAACATTCGTTTCCAAATTGAATTTTTTTTTATTCTGACCATAATTTTTAGGGACATGAAAATGATTGCTAGGGGTATCAACAACAGTTACCAAGCAATATATAAAGATTCTGTGTTCTTTGTACTCCAAATAGACCGAGAAGATCGCGCATGTGCAGGAGCTCCTCGATCTACGCACGGTCCAGCAGCTGGTCCGCCGCGCCCTCGGCAACATCCAAGAGTCCAGGGAGAACGAGGCGAGGCAGCGACAGGCCGCCAGGGACCAGGCGGACAAGCTGACCGAGGTACGTCAAGCTAAGGCCCGTGTTGTGGCAAGGAAGGCCGAGCTGGAAGTGGCGGCTAAGGAAAGGGAAGAGCGGCTGGAGGAGGTGCGCAAGGAGAAGGCCTTCATCGAGAAGAAGGAGAAGGAGTTGGAGGTGAAAGAGAAGCGGCTGGCCACGGCGGTGGGAATCCGGAACCGCGACGTTATTTTCGCGGGGACGAGGCGCGAACGCACCGAGCGTCGGGTTACACATCCCCATCCCGACCAGCGGATCGGCGTTCGCCGATGCAGGACCTGCGGCATGTTCAAGGTGGAGAAAGATGAGGACTGCCCGAACGCGGATTATCTTTACGTGTTGAAGCCAAAAGCCACGGACCTCTACAAGAAGCGCTAGTCCCCGTCGCCACCGAAGATCGCCAGGCTCTAAGTTATTCACACCCATAGTTTCTTATTAGACTTTTCGTCCCAGTGGTAGCAAAGTGCCAACTTTGTTTGAGAGTGAAAAGTGAGGTTAAGAGTATCGATGGATCCAAAAATGAGACTGCAAAAAGGTATGTAAACACTGGAATAATTTCCTTCGTGAATCATAACAACACGAAGTGTAGGATTTACTGCAATTTTAAATGGATAATAGAAACGTAAACAGACGGACTATCAAAATAGTCCACGATGAGTCTCTGCGCATCCCGGTGATAGATAATGTTGTAAACATTTTGAATGTAATGAAATATTTTACCAATGCCACCGATCTAACTTATTCTGTTCTTGGTGAAGATGTAGCACTAAACTTCATTGACAATGAGTCCATGGAATTACTTGTTGGTGATTATATTTACAATGTGTTTATTCCAGAAGGTCATATGATCAAGTTACATTAATTATTAAAAAATTTTATAAGTTGGGATAAACATAAATCATTTATAATTTTATAGGTGTCAGCTGAAGGCAGAAAATCTATTACCAATGAGTATACTCAAAGAGTAGTTTATGTAAGCTGGAAACAGGAAATTCATAACAGATCCTTTTGATACTCCTGCACAACCACCTGGTGACGAGTATATATTGAGTATCCGTGGAGAGATCTTTTAAGCCAATAGAGATGATCCTCTTACAATCTTCGACTGTCATTTTGCTTAGCCTGTTTTTATAAATATATTGTATATATCGTATACAAAATATTATAAATATATTGTATATATCGGATAGCAAAACTATCCGATTTATACAACCGATTACAATATTGTAATAAGCGAAATAGACGTCAACACAGATCTGTTGAAACATCATAAAGGCCAAAATCGAGATGAACTCAATCAATTACTGAACAATTTTACGGAAAACACGAACGCTATAAGCATCTTTACAGACGGCAGTAAATCCCAAAACTCCAACTCTGTCGGTTGCGCATGTGTATGTCCTGCCTTGAATGAAATTATCACAAATAGTCTGAATAAAAACGCATCAATATTTACCGCGGAAATAGTTGCACTTCTATTGGGTGTTGGTCTGGCTTTAAAACAACCTGACAGAAATTATATCATACTCAGCGACTCCCTAAGTGCGCTGGCAGCCCTAAAAAGTTTACGACTTGACGTTAAAATAAATCCGTATATCTTCGAAATCAAAAAATCTATTGATGAATTTAATAGTAGAACCTCTAACGGAAGCAAAATTACATTTTTATGGGTGCCAGCTCACAGAGATATCCCTGGTAACGATGAAGCAGACAAACGAGCCAAAGAAGCATCGAATACCTTACCCTCTAACATGTTTTCCATCCATTCACAGATTTTAGGCAGTCAGCCAAGGATAGAGCCCGCCAATCCACTATCAATTCTATAATCCTCAGAAGTACAGAGAAAGGCACAGAATATTTCAAGCACTTTTACAAAAATTCGGCTCAACCATGGTTTACTCAAAAAAATCTACCCAGAGATATAATCAGCACAATAAATAGATGCCGTTCAAATCACTATTCCCTAAATGCTTCTTTGGCTCGTGTCGGCATTATCACAGATTCGAGGTGTAACTGCGGCTCCGACAGTCAAGATCTCAATCACATTCTGTGGCAATGCTCCCTCTATGAAGAGCAACGGAAAAAGTTCTCAAAAGAACTAGAACGATTAAAATTCCAGCTACCGATGCACGCAAATGTTCTTTTAGCCGATCCGAAACCCACCATATGTAAAGCGATTCGCAGGTTTCTCATAGAATGTAAACTTAATTTGTAAACTGAAAAAACTATGTAACAAAAGAACAATATGTCATACCTTACTATGTAATGCTAACCAAGATGTAGCAAAATAATCTCATCAGAGATTAAAATTGCCTAAATAAATAAAAAAAAAAACCACCTGGTGAGATATACGACTTTGTGAATGTCTATTTTGGCATGCTTCTAGATCAATCTATTCAAAACTCCAGCGAACGCTCATCATTTTAATTTCCGAATGGAAATTTTGCATTTTTTCAAGAGAAGCCCACAGTTGTAGGCATCAGTTCTCACCGCCACAACCACTTGGCAAGTTATCCGACTTTGTAGATGTCCATTTTGACGTGCCTCTATATCAATCTATTCAAAACTCCAGCGAATGCTTATTATTTTGATTTCCAAATTTTTTGGCACGTGATACTTTTCGAAGAAATCGTCCGAACCCTTTCTAGGTCGTTAAAAACATTTTCTGCCTATTGATGATGACGTAAAATACAACATTTTTATTTCTTCTTATTAACCGATGTTTATTTCCTTGTCAACCGTTGCTAAGGGAATGAAGATTGAGTTAATATTGAATTACAGTACTTTTGAAAAAAACAAATAATTTCCATTCACGGACTCTGAGTAAGTACACTGTTAATACCAGTGGTTTTTTGGAACTGAGTTGGGATATAAAATTGAGGAGGATCGAATTAGTTGGATGCTACTTCCATTACACCAGCGTAGGTTGCAAAATATTTTGTTAACGATTATAATATCATTATTCATGGTAAACGTGATCATGAACGTTCGTTCACGCATAGACTTTCGTGTCAAAAATGCGATTTCACATACTAGTGCTTTAGTCCAATTATGCACTCAAATCGTCGCGTTGCTGCGCTCGGATTGCAATTGATTTACGTGCCGAAATCGCCCAACCTCAATCGGGCGGATAATATACCATTATTAATTACGTAAAATGCGATCTTCAGCTCCTACATGTGACTGGTGTTTCATGAATTCTGCCTATAGGACTATTTTAATTGGTTAGACAATAGTCACAAATTTTATTTATCGACCCAACTACACTATCTTATATACTGGCATAATTTTCTGCCACATTATACTACTAAGTACACTGATCCTGAGGAGTGATGGATTCGTCTAATTGTAATTGTATACCGACCATTAGTACTTCTGGATCAAGGCATAGCGTTCACAAAAGTATGTTCCAGTACGGAATAATCAAGTAGGTAATTTGGATACAAGCAATCCCATAATGAGACCTTTGTTAATTCCAAGCTCTCTTTTATAGCCGATAGAACGCCGACTCTTTTGTGAGATAACGCCGAGCTATACCTTATATACGTACGACTCAGCGCCTCGCCATCTACAGGCACGCCATGGTACTTGGTCGATTACCTCCACCACAAAAAAATGCCGCGTCTATTTTTCGGTTTCTACTCAAAATTTGAAGATGCCACATATCCATAAACATGCCTGGAGTGGTCAACAACCAACTATCAAAATTTCATGAAAGTCGATTGAGTAGTTTTTGAGATTAGCGGCCACAAAAAAACAGCCTATCTTTTTATAAAGTAGTAAGGATAAGGATACTGCAGTACCGAAAGACTATCTCAAAATATTTCATCGCGCGACCGGCCACTCGGGAGCCTTATAATCTCCTTCCTAGACTTAGAAATAGGTGCTTAACACAAATCACAACGTTTTCATACGGACGATAAGGGAAATTCAAACAGAAATGTCTTCGTGCTCTTTTCTCGTATACTTCGATTCGCACTAGTGAAAAGTTCGATAAAAGTTCCCGTCGACGAATAATTGTTTGATACACCCAAGAATACATCCGTCGCGTACATAAGCCCATTTTCGCGTCAACGGGGCGTTGGTTCAAGATCCACCGAGGGTTGCGGTTATACTCGCAGGTATTTCGCATGACTAATCACGTGCTAATAGGCCGTAAAATGAATTATTCGACGGCTTTCGCCGGGTCTCCGGTGTACGCAGCGCGGCATACACACTTTCGGAGAGTCGTCGTCGTCTTCGGAAGTATACAGCTGCGGTCATTTCTGTCGGCGCGCGAATGCCCGGCTCGCATTCCGTCCCAGAAAAACATTGAGCGACGTGGCCCGGGCCGCAAAAATCATGTTCATTAAGTGCTTGTAACGAGAACGGCTACACGCACACGAGCGCCCGCGCGCGCGCATCGCACACAGAAGTGAGAGGAAGTTGCGTGTGCCGTATAGCATGCATGAAATATTCATGAGAGCGACGACGACGACGACGACGGCGACGACTATTAAAACATCTCAATTTTGTGGTTATCATCGTCGATTGAAACTTCACTTTTCAGCGTGGAAATATCATCGTGTTACACGCCCAGAGAGAAATATATTGGAATCCCGCCATGAATCGGCTATAAATTTCGTTTCGGTTTGTCCCCGATATATGTGAGTGTGGAATTCGATTGGAAAAATATTGTGATCTTGAATATGAAAAGCAAATGTTCAGTACTGCCGATTGCACGTGTCAACTGTCTAAGGGAAACGTCACACAACTTACAATATTGAATATTCTGTCTTCGAATTTATCACAGTAGCCCAAGGCAGCGGCCCAAATGTGGACAATCATCTCTTTCAAACCAATCGACAACTCGGATTGAAATGTCTCAGTGCACTGAGAAAAATCACCCAAGTGAAATCCACTATACCGTATACTATAGTGATAAATCAACATTCTGTTGTAGTGAAATTAACTATATTAGGCACATACCCCGGTGGAGATTAGGAAGAAAAAAAACTCAATTATATTTCTCAATTATATTATTATAGTCATTTGAACTTTATACCTGGTACTTATAGTAAACTTAACTATATTTATAGTAAGTTGTATAGTAACATTTATAGTAACTCTATTCATGGTTGATATATATATATATATATATATATATATATATATATATATATATATAGCATTAGTAGCATCCACTATATATTTCTATCAGTGATCATTGAACGAAATGCGCAAGAAATTTTGGGGAATCGGGTGCCAATAATAGTTAACTGAAACGTAGTCAATTTTACTATGAACGTGGTTGAAGTAACTGTAACTACATAGTCGAGAATCGTAGAGACGATCTACCCGTGACAAGGTATGCTTGTTACGATAAAATTAATCTTTTTAGCGAAGAAAACAAAATTGTTGGAACAATTATATTTCACCGTAGTACATCATGGTATAGTAAATTTTACCGGGTTGATTTTTTTTCTCTGCAGGTAAAGAGTAAAAACAATATTGTCAAGTGTAGAATAAAAAGTACTTCTTTCTCCATCGGAGAGAGAGTATAATTGGATAATATTTATATGCGCGTCCATCCACTCGTCGCCGGAAGTATTTGAAACGATTCAACAGTAGGTATCGCCGTCCCAATGGCGAAACAATTATTACGATTCTCGGGACTCGCTACCAAACGATATGTGACATCATGAATAATTTCTTTGGCATAATGCGCGCGCTCAGGCGGCCCCATCGTTTCATAACGTCTTAGTTGGAAAGTTGCACGAAACAAATTGCGACTGTCCGCCTGACAAATTCAAGCTCGTTAATGAAAAGCCGCGTGTGGCGCGCGAGTTTTGATTTTCACGCAAATGCACCCGCCGACTTTCACCTCTCGGATGTATATATATAAAAGTATAAACGCGTGAATTATCGATATATATTATTCATCGGTGCATTGGTTGGATCGCGTCGGACGCGAGAGGATCTACCAAAGGCGAGACAGCGATTATCCGGACGCGCCGCAATATCGCTCGATCTTAACAAGTCGGCGATGGGTGTTTTTCCGTTGCGCGAGGCTCTAATAGTTGCTGCACGCGTCGAGAGTCCCCGTACCCTCGTGAGAGGTTATTCGGTTGACGGGGAAGGCCTGTGGTGCTCCTAGGATTGCAGCTGCGAAAAATTTTTTGAGCTTCGAAGAAATATAACAACGCGACTCGATTCAAATACATATATCCCACTCGTGACGCGTGGTACACGTACTTCCATGGAAAATCAGTCGCACCCAGGCCCAAAGATTACGAATAATTCGGATGTAATTTGGCGACGACCAGCAGATTCTCAACCTCTCACGCCTCTTCTACGAAGCAAACCTACTTTGCCTAATGAAAGATCCCACAAAATCCTTATCCATCTCAATTGGCTCTGTAGAAGAAAAACATGTCCACGTACGTGCGAGTACACGAAACGTATGTGTCGGGGGCCTCGGCCAGCTGAAAAAGTCACACGTGTTCCCACGATGCGGAGCTCCGCGTACACACATACGCACCCGAGTGAAATCCGCATTACCTACGTCGTGATATGAATTCAAGCTTGGACCACCCGAGAATCCGGCAAGAGGTTTAAAAGCTCGGACGAGGTTGATTTTCGAAAAATCCGCGCGGGTAAATGTGTATGTGTATGCGCTTTTGACGATGTATACGTGTCCTAATCGGTGTCAACTGATGCACGCATCGACCTACTGACGAGAAGACCCGTTACGTACGCCTATTCGGTCGCGGCTCCTCTTCCTCTCTTTCTCTTTCGCCTTCGGTCGACGCGGGCCAGAAGCTACACACACTCGCTCACACACACACACACACACACACACACACACACACACACACACACACACACACACACACACACACACACACCTTCCTCACTCTCTTCCACTCTCCTTATCTCTCGAGCGCGGCCTTTCCCTCATATGCGCGCTTCCAGTTTCGTGGATTCTTATACTTGGCTCGCGGCGGCCGAGCTTGGCGCGCACCGGATTCCCTCTCGCCGTCGCTGCAGCCGGAGTCGACCGATATCTCACTCGATTTTTGTAGATTTTTGCCTGGACCCCCCGCTACCAGCTCCGAGTTTTTGTTCCTCGTCGACTTACGTCCGGATTTCAGAAGTAAATCTCGCAAGAGTTGCCCCGGGAATAAGGCAGTTTTTGCGCCGTGCGCGATTTTACAGAACGCACCGACAAAAATCGCCCGGGTCAATTGTATACTGTCTCACATGGTACGATGAAAAGTATAGTTTACAAGTGTTTGTTTGTTGAAAATGATGAATTCATTGTAAGATCAATATTTCCTCATAGTAAAATTGACTGTACTTTAACGGGAGAGTATATTAGTACATGCTACAATATTTTATTGCGATATCTTAATTTTGTGATTTGTAAGAACAAATATACATTTTATTATTGTTGGACTGAAACTAGGAGCAAAGTAACATATTCTAGAAATTTAGTAAACAACATGAAACAAACAACAATATATTTTTATATTCGGAATAAGTTTTTTCCACCTCGATCTATATTATAACTGATAACTGGTACAAACTGTTACTAGATTTATAGTTGATTTATAGTAGGAATCACTGTACATTTCACTCGGTGTAGCAGCCTATTCGCAGGCGAGAATGAAAAACGTGAAAATATTATGAATTTCAATTTATTCTTGACATCAGCACCTAAGATTTAGGTGAAAATAAACATGAGATTTAGAGAATCCACCTATACTATTAGAGAAATCTCGTTTTGTTCTTTCCAAGCTAGGTCTATAATATACATTTTCGTCTACCTTGCGAAAATAGTATAGAAGTTGGAATGTTCGAGCTTATAGACGGGGTATTTCGACAATTCGATTGTGTTGTCCATCTACATCATCGTACAAAAATGTGAAACGAAATTTTATTGCTTTCAAATCAGAATGTCTCACATTATAAAGCGATTCGCGTTAATTTATGTTAATATAAACACGGATTTATGGAGTTTCGTTTTAATATTTCAACATTACACCTGGTACAAGAGCCTCCGAGGCACACTCGAAATATTCCTGCGCGCATACTTTCAACCGCGACACGGTAGTCCGAGAGAGAGGATTATTTCAGGCAACAACATAATCACGCCGTGTGAAACTAATTTAGAGGGGCGAATTTGCATCGGTTCATCTTGAAATATGCTTCTCGAATAAATATGCACGAGACGACCCGGTCGCCCTATCGTGTCGGCGATGATAAACTTGAAAAATCGATGAAACCGCGCGCACCAAAACTTAATCGCCGTGATCGATTTGTATGAGAGAAAAAAAAAAGTATGTCGAGAGTCTTCGAGTCGATTGGAGCCAATCCGATTAGCTGCGAGAATAAGTTACGAGGTCTAACGCGGCAGCTGGGCTGCGTCGAATTCCCCAGAAGAATACTGCAGTGAAACGTACGAATTGAGGGTAGAAAATCGATGAATAACGATCGAACAAATAGACCCAAGATTCAATCGTCGCGTGTACACTGAGAAAAATCTGATTATGAAAGTTTACTATTTCAACATAGTAGAGAAAAAAATAGAAATCGTCAATATGTTATAAGTCCAGTGAAACTCACAATTATCGCATTGTAAAGTTTGATAATATAGTTTGCTATGTAAATTATACATGTAAAATATCCTATGAATCTAAGAATTTGTTATTTTTTCAAATAATTATTACAATTTTGAATAGTGAAGTTTACTAATATTTCATGACTGCCAAGCTATAGCACTAAAAAAACCTAGTAAAAACATAATAACCATTAATAATTTTTTCTCTCAGTGCATACACTTGGCCGAAGGAGCGGGTCAAAGCGCATAGATTCTCCCACGAGGCTGCGATGCAAATAGTCGCGCATCGGCTCTCGATCGCGAGTCGCATCGACAAAAGGCGGCTGCATCGCACGTGCGATTACGGTACACACGTCGCGCGCGCGAGAGAGGCGGCACAGTGTGTCACGCTCGCCGCCAATGCGCTCCGGGATCTTTCGCCTCCGTATGTGTATACCAAAGTGTTTTCCCGTTTCGGCCGATATATCTCGGAGTCGCTCGACCCCAACCGAATTCTCCAGAGGTGCCGTCTTAGGCAAAAAAAAAGTGATTTGCGCGTGGCACGAATTTTTCGTTTTTACGTCGTCGTCCACGGTCGAATTGTAACGCGAGTCACTCGAGCGTGCGGATGCAGAGCGAGTGGGGTTATGCCACTGCGGAATTTACGAAAAGTTAATTTTTTTTTTCGTTGGCTTAAACTATTGATTTTTCTAGATAATGTCATGTATATTCAGGAGAAATTTGTTTCTGTTGTAGTATCGAATTTACTCAAGACATGCTGCAAGCACCGATGATACTTTTGAATAAGATGTCTCTTTCAAAACTTCGTATTTGATGCCTTCATAGAGGTCTCATGAAAAACCAAACGCCCAATTTCACCCTCGGTGATCAATTTTAAATCGATTCAAACGGTCCTTGAATCGAGCCATGTTCGTATTGGAGACGTTTGAAAAAAAAATAGTACAGTTCGATACTAGACCAAAAGACGAATTGTAGGCTCGTGGGAGGTTTGCCGCCCGAGCAAATATTTTTCATCACAAGTGTAGAAAACTAAGGTTTAATGATCAACTTTTCGATACAAGTGATGAAAAACGTGTTTTCAGCCACCTCTGGGTTCGACAAAAAACCAAATCGATCGACGAACGCAGCGACCAAAGTTACTTCGATTTCCGTCTATCATTGAACGGTATACTAGACGAAAAAATAGCGACGAAACTGTAAAGTGCGTGCGCGCGTGTGTACGTGGAGGAGGCGGTGGCGAAGCGTTGAAATTGCTCGAAAACGAACGGATCTCCTCTGACCCGCGCGGGCATCAAATTACCGAGGCGGCCGCGACCTTATCCGGCCGATTCAATATAGATAAAGCGCCATAAATTGACGGGCGCGAGGCGCTTCGCCGGCGGGAGGGGGAAATATAATCGCCGGCATCCCCAATCTATTTACAGTAATATACACGTGTTGGCGCGCGCGCTCGCGCAAAATGTATCATAAATCTCGAGGAACAATTTCATCAGCTGCGAGTTTCCTCGACCCCGCCACAGTCAGAGAGAGAAAGATTATATCGGTCTCCTCGAGTTTTATAATCGGCGCGTGCGAGAATTCGCTCGTAGTAATACACGCGCGGCGCGGCCATGGCTATCGGGGAGTTTCCGAGGAAAAAAAATTTCGATTCCAGCGTCGGATCGCGAGAAGTAGGAAAAACGGGCACGGCGCGGCAGCGTTTGCTTGTGCGATTACTCCTCTTTCTCGTGCGCGCGCCCGTGCTCTAGTTAGGCCGCGCGCGCGGCGAATGTTTTGCATGCATAGCTATACGCGTCGTTTAAAAATCCTCGAACGCTCCGAATAACTGCACTCGAGATAAACATATACATGTATATGTATACATTGGTGAGCAATGGGCCGCCTCCCCTCCAACGGTTTTTCGCGAATGGGGCTGTGATAAAATTAGAATATGATAATTTCGCGAACGGCATGTTATAGGGTAGTTCAAGAGCTACCGAGAACCACCGCTACAACCATACTTTACCCATATTAACCTATTCAAAATGTAAATTGACCAAAATCTATCAAACACGGCATTTCAAAATTTGGGTAGTCAATTTGACCTCATCTTATAATTCAACCCTCTTAAGTGCCCCAGCATCGCTCGATTTTATCAATTCACATATATTTCCACCATTTGACGTGAGGGGATACGACTTACTTTTCATCCGAAGTGAGTGCAGTCATATGTGATACTGAAGGCAATGTGGCACTCTTCTCATATTTCGTACTTCGGGGCGGTCGGATTACTTTAGTAGTATTGAATGAAAATTTTTGGTGGCTTCCTCGCTTATTCAGCACTCAGAACCACTTGGCTTTAATTCAGTTTGAACTTTTACTCCCTGCATTTTTCGTGCTTTACTTATTCACGAACTAAATTACACTAATTATTCTTGGCGGCTTGTATCTTGAATGTTCACGACTTTTACAATTTCCGATTTGAGTGATTTTGGTTAACTGACATATATAGGGTTAGAATGGGTAAATGACGGTTATAGCAATGATTTCTGAACGTACCTTTTCATGATATATCGATCGTATAAATGATGAAACTCCAATTGCTCAAGATCTTAGATATTATCGAGTAATTGCTCATGCGGCTTGTGAATATTTTCAAAGGATTTCTGAGTATTTCCATGTATATACGCTACGTTTAGTATGATAAAAAATTATGTTCGCCCTGAGGGCGTAGTGTAGGCAACTTAGTCCCAAGGGTGACTAAATAAAATCGGTAAACTAAAAAAATCGTTTTCTCAGATCAACAGTTCCGAACGAGTGGGGGGGGGGGCAAAGGTGTCAGTAACCAACCGCACCTTAACGTTGTCTATCCAGATCCAAATCATCAACGATCGTCAAATCAATTGTTACTTTTAAAATGCACGAGAGCGTGAAATAACGGACGGATGGAAATATCAAGCGCGGCGGGACGCGATTACAGATATTTGCGAGGCCGGGGGGAATATCGCGCGCGTCACGTCTACGTCGTCGGGTCAACGGTACACGCATCAATCTGCCGCGAGATCGGCGCGCACATCCCCGCGGGTGATCAAGGGCCTGTGCAGCGGCCAAATTGAATCATTACCGGTTGGCGAGTCACGCCGCGCGCGGTATACGTGGAGGTGGGGGGCGAGACCGGTGCGCCCACTCGCGCCCCTTCGACGACACGTCACACTCCTTCGGATATTTCGCTCACGTGCGACTCGAGCGCATTGTGCTGTGTATACGACGTCGGATGTAAAGGAAGAGCCGAGCCAGCCGCCGATCGTGTATATTGTGCAATAAAACGTAACGGAAGCTAATACTTTATATTTGTCTTATCTGTAACGACACGCGAGAGAGGCATTTGACCGAGTCACGCTTCTAAATCATCGGGGGAAAAACGCTCGGCGTGGGTATTTCGACGGGTGGGAGCGACGCATACCTCCCGACGTCTTGCTCAATGTCTATATACACACGCACGCGCACGTGTGTATAATCTAGCGCGATATTGTAACGAGGCGGGCATTCATCAATTAGAACGTGTCAACGGGGCGTATATCAATCACTATTGGAAAACTCGTTCCCATCGAGTGTATCGTCGCGCGCGTCTATGTGTTTGCACAGCGAATTTCACCGACGTGTGTGTATTGATATATTCGTTCATACGGGCGACGGGAAAATCGTCGTCCAGCTATCGCTCATCCGCGTGAGTGTGTGTATACACACATGCGTCTATCGCGGAGAGTGGTTGACGAGCGACCGCGCGTATGAATTCCCGGGCGACGACGTCCGATCGTCGAAAAATTACAGCGTCCGCGGACGTATATAATAGCCGATCGTCTCGCGACAGAGAGAAGTTATTCCGCGAACCGGTATTAATAATAGCGAGCCGACTTTCTTCCTTATCAAAAATCCTCTCTCGCGCGTGTGTGTGTATGTATACGTATACGCGCCTGCGCACACACTTAGCCGGATGCACTTAATTTTACGACTTGATAAAACGCGCGAGCACAAATTACAAACGTTTAAGTTACGCGCGTCTCGGCCTGCATGTGTGTGTCAGCGGAGCTTTTGGCGTGTGTGTGTATGTATGTACACGCTCCACTTTCGCGAGTAAATCCCAAATCCTCGATATATTTAAATCGTCGAGTGAGTTTATACGTGCCGAGACAAAAACCAAATCAAATCATCGGCTCGCAGTTAACACAGTTCCCACATATGAGCGAAATTTCCCGCGGCTTTCTATTAAAGGCCATCGCTCTGGTAAAGAGTTGAAACGTTCAACGCCGACTCGCGACGTGCGACTCGCAACGAGCGCCGCACCCAGCACTCCAAGGAACATCTAATTCAACAATTGGATCGTACGTATAGCCTTTAGTATACGTTGAGGGGCGTCGATAAGAGAACGAGAGAGACTCGTTGGCGCATGGCGAATGCGCGCGCGGACAAAAAGCACGCGCTGGCACACTGACCCGTGGCTAACGGGGCCGGCCGATATGAGAGGAGCATTTTAATTTCCTTTGTGAGAGACAAACACACACGAGCCGACACACAGGCGGATTCGGCCGTTTTTTCTCCTTTTCGCCAGCCGATTTTTCACGCTCCCGGCGCTTCCCATGCGTGAGCAGTTGGGCTGGACTAGATACGTGACGACTTTCTTCCTTTCTCGGGCACACGAGCGGATTCGCGAGGCTCGATAACATCGGGTCCGTGCCGCGGGCCCGGCCCGCCGCGATATTATCAATTTGTCTAACAAACCATTACGCGCCGGCCGCTCGTGTGCACACCTGCGCTATATACATCTCGCGACTGTTTCTCAAGTGTGCTCTCTTGAAACCTTGCGGTGGAAAACCAGTGTATGAGAGAGAGAGAGAGAGAGCAAAATACTGTGTGGAGGTGGGTGAGTGATTGTTTCATGTAAGTAATAATAATCCAAGTGAATTTGTCACGTTAGTTCTATGAATTTTCATAGCAAACATTTTTACATCACAATTAGCAGCAGGTCCGGTTGAAATTCACTTTACATTCAGGGATTTTGGTTTAATGTGGAATGCGCTAATTTATTATGAAAATTGTTGTTATCAAAACTCACGAAACTGTAGTGAAAATAAACTTAAAAAAAAGTAAAATTTTACTAACTAGGAGACCACTTGGGATGTGGGTCACCAATCTTGACCAAAATTTTTTTGGTGTTTACTTGTGGCAAGAATAGAGTGTATCCAAAGTTTTAGGGTCCAACGCTCCCAAACTTCCAAGATATTAATTTATGTATTTTAGTTAAAAACGCTGGTCTCGTCCCAAAAGACAATATGTCATCTGAGACGTATTTCCCTCACTGCACTACACTTTCATTGTTCTCACTGAACACCCCATCACATTTTATCCTGAAAAACATATAGAAAGAGTAAATAACGTGTATACTCAACAACTCTTACTTCCATGTCTTACTCACATAGAGTAAAACATGAAATAAGGTAACTGTACCCAATGTGCCCCCCCCCCTAAGGGTTTTTCGCGAATTTGACTATGATAGACTTCGAATTTTAAAATTCTGTGAACGGCATCTCAAAGCTTAGCTCAATACCTATTAGAAACCATCTTCATAATCATCATTCGACTACTTTAACCCATTGAAAATTGCAATTTAAAAAAAAAAACGTAAATGAGTCAAATTGGCTACACCTGTACTCAATTTGGCACAATTTTTTAATCATTAGCTACAGCCTATATAGGCCTACAGGGACGACCCAATTGGCATTGAAATAAACTCTCAATCATGTTCCCAGTGATATTTATACAAAATTTTTAACATACAACTCAAAAATACGCGTCTAAATCATCGTAATATGTCTATACGAATATTCAATGATTTCACTCAGTCCTCCCATTTAAAAACGCGTAGAGGGGCACATTGGGTTCACTTTTTTTTGATGCGGAAAACAGCAATTTGAGTAGGATAAAAAATAATTTTAGGAAAACTGATGAGACCAATCGAAAGCTGAGATGTTTTTACACAAAAAAGAGTAATGACACTTTGAGAGATAAAAATTATTGACACCTGATTTTTGAGGTTGAGTGTGAAAAGTGAAATAAGAAAATGGTGAAAAAATCAGTAAGTGAAAGTTCAAAGTGTTGTAGGAGAGTGGTTTTAAGGGCTAAATGGGCGGGGAAGATACCGAAAATTTTCTTTTAATTCCCCCAACATAACCCAAGAGCGACTGATGCTCAGAGAGCACCGGAAATACGAAATCTGACGATTGTGCCAAATTGAGTACAGTGCCAAATTGGGTACAGTTACCTTATATGAAAAAATCAACGCTAATCGACTTTTCACTCTGTGCTTGGATACTGAAGCAATAACAATATGTGTGTGTTATAGTATGATATTGGTCGACACATGTTCAGAATTGAAGTTTCCATGAATAAAAATCAAGTCTGACACTGAATTGTTGTCTTATGATACTGCATTTGTGGTCTTTGTGCTTATATCCATGTTGTTATTGTTTCAGTATCCAAGCACAGCATGAAAAGTCGATTAGCGTTGATTTTTTCACATATTTCATGTTTCACTCTATGTGAGTAAGACATGGAAGTCAGATTTGTTGAGTATACACGTTATTTACTCTTTCTATATGTTTTTCAGGATAAAATGTGATGTGGTATTCAAGTTATAGCAGTGAAAGTGTAGTGCAGTGAGGGAAATACGTCTCAGATGGCATATGGTCATTTGGGACGAGACCAGCGTTTTTAACTAAAATACATAAATTAATATCTTGGAAGTTTGGGAGCGTTGGACCCTAAAACTTTGGATATACTCTATTCTTGCCACAAGTAAACATCAAAAAAATTTTGGTCAAGATTGGAGACCCACATCCCAAGTGGTCTCCTAGTAAGAATCAGTAAATTTTTCGAGGAGCTATAAACTTCGTAATCACTCGTGATTTTTTGTAATTTTTTGATTTTTTTGTGATTTTTTGTATTGTTTTGGAGCGAATAGCCACTTGGGGTATTTTGGTCAAGGACAAAACTTCCAGCTTCATTTGCTCGATTGAGAACAAGGGCTATTCAGTCTAGAATTCGACAAAAAATTCAAACAAATCACAAAAAAATCCAAAGGGAAATCACCAGTGATTTCGAAGTGAATAGCCCCTCGAAATTTTTACCAGTTTCCCTGAAATTTTTCTTACTTTTCAATAAAAAAAATTTACTATTTTTACCAGTGATGACAAATCACTAGTTTTTCATCATTTTAAATTTAGAGTGTACACTGTTTTTTCACTGGAAGAGGAGAGTAAGGAGGGAATCGCTTTGCTATTCTCGCGCACGATCGAAACCGATTTACTCGGGGCATCTCAATCGTGGGATTAAAGGAACGCAAAAAAAGAAGGAATATCCCGCGCGTGAAATTGACGACACGCATCGCGGCCGTGTCTATATACGCTGAATTCCACCTCGTCTTCATTAAGTTTCACCGGGTGTGGAAGTATGCGGGTCCCCCGTATATCGAGCGAACCTTCGATGATTCAGCTCGGCGAAATCTCGGGCGCGTCACGATCGCCACCGCCCGAGTATACAGCCGGGATCTATGGATCGCCGATCGGTTCCAGAGGGTATGCGCAAAAAAGCCAAAGCCGTCGAATCAATCATTGCGAGAAGCTTCGTCTCGTGTACAGATCAATTATGACGGGTCTCGAGCCCTCTGTCGATCGTAAATCTTTCGAGGGAGAAAAAAAAGTCACGGATTAAGTGGTCCTGTGTAACAATGGGCGCGTTGACCCTTATCTAGGCGTCGCGCGGAGAATCGGTAGTGATCGGAGCGATGCTCGCGCGGATATCGCGCCGATCACTAACGCGCCTGTCGTCGCCCGCCACTCGGGCCGCGTGATTTACACGCATATATATACGTATACGAGCTCTCGATCCCGCGGCTTTCGAGATTTATCGCCGAGATCGGGACAGCCTGTACGAGAGCGCCTCTCCCGAGATGCAACAAGACGATTTTCACAGTCGTTATTTCGTTTTTGACACCGTGGTGTAGTCGAGATGCCGCGCGTTGGTCATTCGGTTTCTGTAGCAAAATTTAGTGAGTTCACTTGGCGATTGTCTATGAGTGTTATTGGGGCATATTCACACTTGAGGTCGGTGGATTTTCAAATCAAAGATTTACAATTATACGCGTGAGCGATTGATAATGAAATTGGAAGAAGACATTTTTTCCAATGTTTGATAAGATTCGGAGGAATGATGCAACGCTGAGGATCGGTAGTACCCTTTTGATGGTTATTTCCATGAAGAAGAGATTAATCGACTTATCGGTCTACTGAAAACTATATCTTACATATTTTTCACTCGTCTAACTTTTTATCAATGAAATACAATGAATCGTGAATGCTGTTTAGTCCCAGATTGAGGGGAAAAAATTGAAAGTCGAACCAAAACTACTCCAAGAGGAGATTCTCGGGGCTGCAATCGTTCAGGAATAAATAGCTTCTGAATTGCGCGGTTAAAGTATCACCACGGCGTAGTCGCACCGGGCCACCACGGCGAGAAAGGAGATTTACCGGACAGGGAAGGTTTAGACGAAATGAGATGATGAAAATCCAGACTGGGCTCGGAGAGGATGATACGATGATCATTGTGGGGTTGACGTAAGAAATCTAATTGCCGAGTGCGCGAACTGCCGCAACTGTTTATTACACCAAGAGCCGCTCAAGCTGCCGGCTGTATATGGGGGGGGGGGGGGCTATCGCGTACTCGTCATTAACGCTTATTATTAGCGATTATTATCGGTGATTATCGTCACTTGTTATTACAAGGTGTGTGTGACTGACAGCTGATGATTACTTTCACTCCACAATACTTGAGCGGCGTATTGAGTTAAGCGCTTTGGGAATCGGACTTTCAAATATCATTTAATTATATATACCCATATGCGTATTAACGAACAGTTTCAGATGATCTCTAGCCTGAATTATGGATTTGTTCCGGTTTCTTTTTCACTTCAATCAATTCAGCCCTGTTTTTTTCTCTTCCTCGCCCAGTTTATTATTTGTAGACTGACCAGGAGACCACAGTGAGAGTGATAATTGAAGTCGCTCGTCCTAGAATGTTTCGATTTGTCTGAAATATTCACCGATTTTTACAGCTCTCATGCGTGTGATACATGTTAATATACGCGGAATATCAAACGTCGAAAATATGGCAATATATCGGGGTAATCGGAACGTCAGGAAGAATGACTACAAAGATTGATTTGGCTAACTATGAACCACTTCCAAAAGTTTCCGCAAATGTCAAACGGTTTATTGGAAAAAATACTTCAACTTAACAGTTAGGATGCATTGCCCTATGAAAAAATTTAAATTCTCCCTGTAAACCTGTATCCAAGGTTATGACAACATTAATTTATTAAGGTTCAGCGTTGTAAGATGCATATAAGAGATGCATATAAATGACATGCAATAGAACGAAGCAAACTATAGAAGCAGTCGATCAGTTTCGATATTGTAAAAGTACACAGCAAACACGATTTCTTAATTGAAGTAAAAAATCTTTCTTAAAATGGGACGGAACGAATTTCAGTATAGAAAAAGTACTTGAATCAAAATTCTCTTTTTGTACTGAATTTCGGTACGACGAAGTACTTGAATTAATAGTTCTCATTTCTGTATTTAGATTATTCTTTTATTAGTGTCTCAATCTCAAAAATATGCGGGCGATAACCCTTGCACAAGATAAATAAAAATGTAATTCTCAAATCTATTGTTTATTTTTTTTATCGTTTGTTTATTTATTTTATTTTATTTTCTCTATTGTTTCAATCAGGTTCTCAGAATTCGGAGCAACTCGTAAAGTTATGTAGTTTCAATCCAAATGCTCACAAAAATACAGTAAAACTATACTAGTCAAACACTCACCTTTATACAATAGTCAATCAGTTTAGGCCAGAATCGATTTTAGAAATTACTAAACTTGGTTTCAGTAAATTTGTACTGAATTTTAGAAAAATATTTATTTTGAGTAATAATTACTGAAACTAAGAAATTTCGGATTGATTGAACTTATTTTGAGTAAAATAAATTTTCAGTACTGCAACACTTTTGAGTAATCGTTTTTACTGTGTACCCAATTTGATTGTTTAAAATCGACACCAAATGATTTCTATTTAGCAGTCATAAACGATGTATAATTTTGTTCAGCTATGCGTCATCAGCCGAAACTGTGAGTGTTTGACGCGCAGAAAATTAAAAAGTGAAGGAGCTATCAATAAAATTCGATAGGTCACGATTGAAAAATGAGGTTACGCCGCTCATTGAAACGCAGTTAACTTGAACTTCTCTCCGTGTGAAACTTGATCGGATTGGCTAATAAAGTTTTCATAAAAGTTTAAAACATCACCGAAGAAACACAATGGCGTGACATAGTTTGTATCTTACAGAGGGATAAAAGTAGCCACAGAAATCCAACCCAAAAAGAAACCGCGAGCGCTTTTTGATAGACAATACGTGGCCGTAAAACGGGTATAAATCAAATTGCGCGAAGCGGCCGTATAAGAGCTTCGCATTCACCTGTTCTCCATTCGTCTGGGCCGAGGCTGCTTATCGGTGAGTTTCATCTTCGGCTCATTGTCTTCCGGGCCAAAGTAGGCGTATATGCAATTGAAAAGGAGCCACGGCGGCTTTTCCCCACACACACGTACCGCGTGTCCATCCTCTCTCTCTCTCTCTCTCGCACGCGCGTGTACAACTCCTTTCTGCATAATCGCCTAATCAATTTTGCGCAAAACAATCTAGCGGCCTTTTCGCGCGTAACGGAAAACGATATATACGTATATACACACGCGCGCGTTTGATCCGCTGAACTACGCGGCTGGAATTGTGCCATCGATCGATCTGGTATTCGAGGGATCCGCGTCGGGCCGTCGCATCGATCTTCTTGACCCATTGTTCATATTCCGCGCGCGAGGACTACACGATAGCCGGATGGAAAATGTCATGGAGATCTGGCGCCTGGTTTTCTCTCGTTCCTCTCCCCCGAGGATTTCTCTCTCCGCCGCGGTAGCGTTCGGAGGGGAAAAAAAAAGAAGCCGATTAATCATCATTTCCCGGCCGTGACTGGCGTTTCGCGCGAGCAAACGACAGGATTGCCCGGTTGAGTTTCTCGTCTCGCCGTTTCGATCGCGCTTGTCCTTTCGCGCGGGGGGGAAATTCCGCGTCGCCTTGCTTTGACGGGGGGGCTTGTTGATTAATGCCGAGCGACGCGGGCAAAACACGTGTCTCTGCAGTCAGCTTACCTGCAACAGAAATAAAAAATCACGTGTCAACTTTGCTCGAAGATCGTGTACACAAATATCGTTACGTTTTCTTCTTTTTTTTACCCCATCACGAAGTATGTATCGCGCAGAGAGTCGGGCTTCGTTTGTATGGACGCGCGAATTAAAATGAAATCGAGCACGTATGTGATACCTCGATGAATTGACTTCGCCGATGATGGCGATAGGTGTTTCTGAATGTAATTCGTATTTTTTCATGTTAAGCTGGTCATTTGAACGACCAGTAGTAACATAAAGTATTGTATCCGGAACTGGTGCGTTAAAATGTTACATTTTATTTGTGTGGTATCGTGTAACTTCGTCGACCACTCGTCCACGCGTCCACGCGCGTATTACAATTTTTACGCACTAGTAGCATCTTATAAGGTAACTGCAGGCAATTTGGCACGTTTGTCAGATTTCGTATTTCCGGTGCTCTCTGAGCATCAGTCGCCCTCGGCTCATGTTGGGGGTATTAAAAGAAAATTTCCGCTACCTTCCCCGCCCATTTAGCCCTTAAAACCACTCTCCTACAACACTTTCAAGTTTCACTTACTCATTTTTTCTCCCTTTTCTTATTTCACTATTCACACTCAACCTAAAAGATCAAGAGTAAATAATTTTTATCTCTCAAAGCGTCATTACTCTTTTTTATGTAAAAACATCTCATCTTTCAATTGATCTCATTAGTTTTCCCAAAACTATTTTTTATCCTACTCAAATTGCTCTTTTTCGTATCAAAAATAAATGAAGCCAATGTGGCCCTTGTAATTACGTTTTTGGCGTTTTTATTAATTGCGATTTTTAATAAATTAAAGTGGCCAGATGATAACTATAGGGTGGTTTCTGATAGGTGTTGAGCTAAGCTTCAAGATACTGTTCGAAGAATTTCAAAATTCTAAGTCTATCGTAGTCAAATTCACGAAAATCCCTTAGGGGGTAGAGCATTGGTTGCAGTTACCATCCAGTGTGTTTGGAATTTTATTGACTACACAGCTCCACAAAAAAAAATTGAACTAAAGACTAGATCACCCTACTTATATATATTTTTGGCTGCTGAATCTAAATCCGAGGTCTGTTTAGCTCCATCACCTCCGCGTTTAGACATAACCACAAAAAAGTTTTTAAAAATCATTTTTTAAAACAGAAAATTTTTTCAGATTTTATGTGAAAAATTAGATAGAAAATGTTCTTGGTATTCTTTCACAAAATTATGAATTTCGGATCCGGCCCACTTGCCGTCAAACTTTCTGAATTTTTTACTCAAAAACTATGCGACGAATCGAAAAATCGCTAGGGACAGTTTTCTTTAATTTTTTTATGTAGAATGAAATAGAATTTTTTGTTTTGCAAATAGTATATTATGCACCCGAGCGAGGTTAGGCGATTTCGGCACGAAAAACGTTTGCGATCCGAGCGCAGCGAGGATTGCAAGTTTGCGCGTGCCGAAATAGCCTAGATGAGCGAGGTGCATATACTATTTTTCGTACCCCGCGGCAGAAAAGTGCCAATCTTTGCAAACGCCAGGACGCAAAGTAGGCACTTTACTGCCGCTGGGACGAAAAAATATTAATTTCATCGATGTGTCGTCCGCCATATTTTTGAGGTTATGGCTAAACGCAGAGGTGATGGAGCTAAACAGACTTCGGATTCGGATTCAGCAGCCAAAAATACATATAAGTAGTGTGGTCCAGTCTCTGGTTCAATTTTTTTCTTTGCGAAGTTGTGTTATTTATCTTCGTCACTTCATTCCAATTAAAATCTTTCGTATCAGCGAGTCCAGGATTAATACGAATTCACGCAGTGGCCAGCGAGCTCATTCTCCCAGCATATATAGGTAAAATAGAGCGATCGCATCTCGGGATCCCGTTGCTGCGCATCGTTCAAGATCGAAATACGAACAACCGTTGATTTTTCTCGATACTCGGTCCCTTAAATTCCCCAATCCAAATACGTTCGAATGCGCGCGCTTGCCAAAGATGGAGAGACGGATCATTCGAAGGACCCAATTCCACAAAGGACTCGGCGAATTAAAATAAAAGGAAAGTCCGACCCAATCAAAGGCCCATCATCGGGTGCGCGAAGCCACGCGCGCATTCCCCCCGAGAAATCCCCTCGCGGATCAAACAAACGCTGCGCGTTCGGTCGCTGCGCCTCCGCAGTCCAGTTAAAAGTCCGCCCGGACGGCAGCAGCTCGGCGATCAAGATTGGACAGAGAGAGAGAGAGAGAGAGACGAAAAAAAAAACAAGCCGCGAGTGGAGTCGCGCGCTTACTTTCACAAAAATCAGCGGAAGATGTGCGAGCGGGGAGCGTTTTATACACACACACACACACACACACACACACACACACACACACACACACACACACACACACACACACACACACACACACACACACACACACACACACACACACACACAGGTGCAAAACCGAACGCCGGACTTTCGAGGATACACACGTACGGCGCTGCTTCTTATCAACTTTGCGCGCTCCGATACTGGGTCAGTGGGTCCGCGATTTTTGCCTGGCCGCGTCGGTCATTAGTCGGTCGCCGACTCCTCTACGCCGGTGATTTTCGTTGGAGCCATTCTTCCTGTGCACCAAACACACTCGGGGTTATCAGACGCTTCGTTTTGTCGAAGGGGCAATAGGAGAGATCGCGAGCGGTGTGATACTGCGCTCTGGTATGCGCGCGCGGCAAAGAGAAATCCACGGAACGAGTATAATGAGCAAGATTTGATAAGTTTATTTTAGCGTGTGGCCGAGAGCGTCTTGTCCGGCTGTGTAGCTCTCGGGGCTACGAGGAGGAGAAAGTGCAGCTTAACGAAGTTCGAAAACTATCCGACGATAAGAGAGAGAGAGAGAGGCGTCTAATTGGCGCGCGGAATTTGGCCGTAGGGAAAAATATCGTTTTATTTTCCACGAGTCGGCGAGCAATTATTCTACGAGGATCGATGGAGACCGTGGGAGTAATGCCCACGTAATGGATCGGGTGATTATGTGTATGTGCTACGTTAGATTTCGTTGATACTGTACGGACCGATCGTGTGCCTCTTTTGGGGGGACTCGGAGACACACAATGATGAATTAAACGAGGAAACTCAGTCGGCTGGCCTGGCGAATTTCCAGCTGGGCATACACGCGAGTTTCCGCGAGCGAGGAATGAAAAATTCGAGACAAGCTCAACCGTTGCTCAATAAACGGCGAGTCGATCGCCCTGAGACTCTGATAATCTCACTCAGGAAGCGGATGATAATCGCTACTACGTGTTTTGCATACGTATCTTGTGCACATCCTATATTTTATACGTCAAACTACACTGTGAAATATTACGAAATTTAATTTATGAAAGTTAATTATAAATGAATTAATGAATGAAAAATATCAATGACACCCATTTCTGTACTCCTAACCGTACTATACAGCAATCAATCTTGAAATAAATTGAAACTCTAAATGGTCCATCTTCTATTCGTACAACTAACTTTACCATACATTTCACTGGGAACGTATAGCAAAATTGTAATATGATTCTTTAGTATATCCTACAAATGTAATAGTATATGATATTTTTTATGGTAACCACTGCCTATGATTCAGACAGCGAAGTTCACTAATATCGTGTACAGCTGTTACTGTAATATAGTTTGAAAAATGTTGATGCATTTATACCAACCGCGCCCGTGTGAAACAAAAAAATCCCCAGCGTTCCTATACACAGGTATAAATACACGCAGGAAAACAAAGCATCAATACCAGTCGCATTGCGCATGTAAAACCTGCGACGACTTTCGCAAAGCCTCGCCGGTGTAATTTCGCTTGGGAAATCAGAGGAATCTTTAGCCTAGGCCGAGCGCTCGGTTCTTTCCCAAAACCAGAGAGCGGCGTCAGTTCTCGCAATCAGCCATTCATTTATTCTGATTCGCGAGATGTAGGAGAGCCCGCGAGTAGTCGCGCAATTTTTCCCTCCTCCTCTTCTCTTTCTCTCTCCCCCGAGAAATCCTCTCTCGGTCCTAATTGAAAGCACGCGAGCGAGTAACACAGGACGAGAAAGAGGGAGAACTGTAAATCCGTCGTGGGGGCTACTGATGCAGGTTTGTTATCAGCCGGAGAGCAGCGCTGTTCATCGAGTTCATTCGCCGCGCCGCCGCGAGGAACTGGTGCAACAACGTTTACTCTTTGCTCAAAGTGAATTTATGCTGATTCGGGCTTATTAATGCCTATCGTTATAATCTTCGACGTTGTACACCGGCCACCGATAGTTCACTCGTTCTTTACGGTACCCTAACAGACGGGCGATCGGGCCCATTTTTTGCTTTTCGCGGTCTATCCTATCGATGGATCTTGTGATTTAAGAGCCAGTGATTCCACACGTGGATTGCCCCTATCGGCCAATTGACGTTGGCAATGGTGAATTTAGGAAGCATTGATAAAAAGTCTTACTAACCTATGAAACTTGTAACCCACAATTATACTCGTGGCCCATCTTTTGCGTTGATCAATTTGGAGCATCACCCCGTTGGATCAGTTAATTAGTTGTGTTAGAAAAACAGATAAATTGAATAGTCTAAGGAATATATGAGATACAAATTGTCAATCATTGAATCTTCTAAGACTATACTGTGTTAAATGTTGCACCTAAAAATAATTGCATGTATACACGTGGCACATGCGCGAAGAAACGTGCAATTCCAATTTGCGAAATTTATAATAATTGCAACTTTTCGACTCGCGAATCGAGCTAAATAGAGCCAATGCGGTATTTTTCGCATTGACATAAATGATTGATGTCTGGATTGCTTTCTTTGTAACCTGCAAGACGTCAAACTCGCGTTATGTATAAACAAAACTCACCTCGTTTATTATACGTGTTTGACGCGTGTTGGAGTGATAAATTGGAATATTAGTTTCGATGAATTATTCACGGAACTTCTGGAGTATCGTATACCACGTAAATTTGCTTTAGCTTAACGTAGGGACTGAACACTGTGCGTGATGATTTTTTCGGTCCTATACCTTATATATGCTTAAGCTTCTCAAATCGAGATTGCAAGATTTATCGTTTACACTATATATGTCAACTCCCGAGGTTTCTTAAGCCCCATAATTTTTCGAGATTTAACGCCCCAATTTTTAGAACAGCTTCTGAAAAATTATATCATTACAGTCCAATTTAAAGATATAGATCCAGTTGTAAACATTAAAGAAGTTTGCGGGACCGAATAAATCTTGGAGTCCATTAGACCCCAAGCGTCATTTCTTCATGATTAAAATGAAACCTTTCATTGGGATATAACTGGCTAGAACATTATAGAAGCTTATAATTCATAAAATTATCAATTTTCACTTTTCTCATATGAGTTAAAAATTATTATCAATACAAGATAATAACGTGTCCCTGCGAGTAGGCTACAAGTATCTACAGAATAAAATCATCCGAACGATGGTAGAGAGTATATAAAAATTGATAAATGATCTTGGGGTGCAGCATGGGACAGCGCGAGATGAGAATTGAACGGATAGGAGCCGGCCGAAGCAGCTGTAGTAGAGAAATCCTTCCTGCTTGGAGGTGACATTTTACGCGCATCGGGGCATTAACGACATACTACGGTCGCCGCTGTCGATTTGCCCCGATATCGTGCTCGACAAGTTTTGAGACACGCCGCGGCGCTGACCATCGGCTCCGTTCCCGTATATCCTAGACCCGTAATAATAGGATATATGCCGAGCTACTTGTAGATACACATACACACGATCCCTCGCGGCTACAAAAAGGAAAGGATATATTCTGGTGAGAGATTTTCTGGCTTCCAAGTAGGTTGCCGACTTTTCTTTGCTCGCGGTATCACTTTTTTGCCGGTTGTTTCTTTTGCGAAAACTTCCCGCGGAGTTTTCGTCTTGTGCAACGCACCAATCGACGAATTATTCCTTTCCATGTGGTTTCCATAATGATGATCGATTAAAAAGCCTTCCGCTTCTCGTCTCCGGTACGCTCTAAATTGAGAACAGTAATAATTGCATAAACGATGAAAATTTGTGCAATTTCTACTAATTAAGTAGTTTTTTACTCATGTAACTGATTCTATCAACCTTTCCGGAGTCTGTCAGCATTTCTAGTTGATTCTCGTAATCAAACTACCGTGCACAAGTGTCTCGTACACGTCTTATCAAGACCAAGTTAAGATTTTCAAAATATATATTTACCTTCTTTGAGAATATGTGTAATGAACCTTTTGTTAGTCATGAATCGTAGGTATGTATGATGATTTGTGAGAGAAATGTTATTATTCACGATTTTGTTCTTATATTTTTTGAAGCAATACTATATTAATAGCAAATTACTGAATACGTTTTGTCCAAAATCCACTTGATAGGACTCATCAGTAAGGTTTTCAGGTGGATCCAACCTTAGACAAAGCATGGATTGTTTGAAAAATTATAGTTTTGAAAGAAGTAAAATCCGGTTAAATCATTATTTTTCTAGATCTCACAAAAAACTGAATGTTTTGTTTGTAACATAATTGATGATAATTCATTCACTTCACAATAACATTTCAACTTTGAAGAGTATTGTTTGAACGAATTTTTTATTTAATCTCGTAGTTTCAAAAAATGTGTATTCAAAAGTTGCACAAACTTTTCTCCACGCACGAGCAATGCAACCCGTCGCCTAAAGAAAGAAAGAAAATTTCCCCATCGGCTGACCCACAAAATATCAAATCAAACGCGCGCGCGAGACGTGCCGAAAACAGGACGGTCACGTTTTCCCACGCAGCCCCGCAAGTGCAGTGGGTTACGCGCGCCACGCCGTGCATATGCATAAGTGCATGCGCCGAGGCGCGTATACGATATGGGCGCGGGGAGAGAGAAAGAGAGCCGGATCGTTTATCCGCGAGATGAAATCATCGGATGGTAATTCGGACGGGAATAATTCAAACGTTGCCGCGCGCGCTATCGGCTGTTCCGATCGTTTTTCCCTCTCTCGTAATACACTCGCGGCTTATCGGGGCCCGAGCGATCTCCGTTGTCTTCGCTCGCGCGCGCGCGCTCGCCAATATAATCCGCCGCTTCAGGCCAAGTTCGAGGTTGCCGTTATCGCCCCCTGATCTAGTTCAAGAGACCCGAACGTGTGTAGCGGGTGTGCACCACGAGAGGACGGATTATCTGACTCGTCACTTTCGCGAGCCGGAGACGCGCCTGGGAATTTCGTGGTCCATAAGTGACAAGTTTAGTTTTCTCTTCTTTCTGAATAATGAAGATGCTGATTTCGTGGGACGCGTAATCTCTTGAATCCTTACAGTGAAAAAAACACTGTTGTAAGGTGGATAATGATGAAGACGAATTCCTGTACATGTCCAGTGTACAATAACAGGTTTTCCCTAGGAAAAAAAAAGGTGGATGACAAATTCACTGGATTACAGTGAATTCCTTATGCAAGTAAAGTAAATTTTAACTTTAGTTCCATGAGGTTTGATAGCAAACATTTTTTACATTAAATATACAGTAAGTAGAGTAAAATTCACTTCACACCATACTTACTGCAAATCGTAATGTAAAAATGTTTTCTATCGAAACTCATGGAACTATATTGTGAAAATTCACTTTAGTTACATAAGAAATTCTCTGTAATCCGGTGAATTTGTCATCCACCTTCTTACAATGAATTTTCATTGTAAGGATTTAAGAGCGTAGCTTCGATTTTCCCCTCGAGCCTCTTGGCTATCGAGTTTTTGTTTCTCGTCAAGCTTCTCTTTTTATCCTTTAATATCAGCTTTCACGGTGAATACTGTAATTTCAAACATATACGCGCGTCCATACCAATTAGCATTAGCAGTTGCTCCCATTCGAGATTCCCCCGAGAGTATTATTCCGATTTCTATCCGCGTTGGATTGATCTCGCTTTGAATATGCCATCTCGGGACCATTACTATTCATTTCCGATTCACTCAAGATCATTGTACATCAAATCATTCCAGATGAAAGATAAATATAACGTTTATCGATGATAATGGGATTTTTGTTGTACCCAAGCGCCGCCGATCAACGGTATAAATTAACGAGAACGAAAGAGTGTTTTTTTTTATCTTTTTAAATACCTTCTAACGTACAGCATTATGCACTGCGTCTTACTTCCTACGGCACCGAATGATTATTATCACGCTATTCGCCCTAATGAGCAAATTCAAGAGCCTGCAAATCAGGTTTAAAAACGTCCGCGGATGTGTATATATGTATTGCAGCGCGAGCGCGAGCGCCAGCCTCGAACCGGTACAATGTTTCAATGCACAGATATAACAATCAAAGAAATCTAACACTTTGAGGTCATCATTCGCTTAGAGTAATGACTTCTCCACTGACTTTACACGGCGCGATCATTCATAAAAGACACTTAAATACCTTTTATTGTATTCCTTATTTGCTTTGAAAAAAAAAAGCCGAATCGGAAGTACTTGTGATTATAAATCTCGTTTATCGCGATCAAAGCTACCCTGCCTTTCTCTTTGAGAAAGTTTTATCGAAAAATTAAGGAAAATCGCGCCGAGCGTGTAAGTGCCGATGCGATTACGTTTTCAGATGTTTGTCATCGATTACGAAATCACCTAGATCAATAACAAATAATTTTGCAGTCAACACCTTTCCATGTCTCGACTCTGATATTCTGCTGCCTTGTTGGAGCACGCGCGGATCGTCAAAACTTTTCAACTGGGTAGAAAAACTTGTTGTCGAAAACAACGGAGAAAAAAAATTGATTGATTTTTTTGTAACAAGCACAATTTTGAACACGAATCAGTTTGTCTGTGATTATAATTTAATTTGAACGTTCGCTTTGGTATGCGCGAGTGAATGTCGTCGCTTGGGAGGAAGAACGTTCCATTTCAGAAACTTGCTATAAAAAGTTCCATTTCAGAAACTTTCTATAAACAGTGCCGTTTCAGATTGACAAGTATAAAAAGTGCCATTTCAGAAAAAATCTATAAAAAGTGCCATTTCGGAAAATTTCTATAAAAAGTGCCGTTTCAGGAGAAATTTTTTCCGTCTGAGTTTTTCCGACTTCGGGGATGATTACGTATGCATGTGTCTGTATGTACATGTGTGTATGTGTGTGTGTACACGTCTGAAAATGACAACTTGATCCCACGTCGAGACGTGATACTCTGAAAGTAAACTATTTACATTACATATTTTCTTCATAGATGGATTTGGATGAAAATTGGTATCTATAAGTCTTTGAGGTCGCTGATTACGAATCCGACCTCAGATTTTAAAAATTCGAGTTAGAGCCTCTAAGATCACCTAAAAAAAAATTGAAAAGGTACTGGATTTTGATGAAAATTGGTATGCGTGGGTTTTTGAGTTTGCTGATCACGAATCTGAACTCAAAATTTGGAAATTCAAATTAGAGCCTCTAAGATCACCTGACAAAAACTTGGAAAAAAATGGAATTTTGTTGAAAATTAGTATACATGGGATTTCAAGGTCGCTGATTACGAATCTGACATCAAATTTTAAAAATTAAAATTAGAGCCTCTAAGATCACTTGACAAAAATTTGGAAAAAAATGGAATTTTGTTGAAAATTACTATACATGAGATTTCGAGGTCGCTGATTACGAATCCGGCATCAAATTTTAAATATCAAAATTAGAGCCTCTAAGATCACCTGACAAAACTTTGAAAAGATACTGGATTTTGATGAAAATTAGTATACGCAAGTTTTTGAGGTCACTGATTATGAATCCGGCCTTAGATTTTAAAAACTCGAATTTCACCTCTAAGATTGCCTACCGAAAGTTTGAAAAGATACTGGATTTGAATAAAAATCGGTATCCATGGTTTTTTTTTTGTCACTGATTACGAATCCGGCCTCAGATTTTAAAAATTCGTATTGTCATATAGAGTTCAGAAGCTGATTCGCATGATCTACATAATAATAAGATGGATCCGTACATTTTTCTAGTCCACCTTCCTTGCTCTCGGAAACAATGATATGAGAATTTAGAGGTAGATTTAGTATGATTCGATCGAAAGGTGGGGTCGAGGACTACACTTTCTGAGAAAAAAAAATTTTGAAAAATCTGAGTTGTGGTAGGCGTATAGAGAATTTAAAAAAATGTTTTACCAATGTTCCCGTATTATCTCCTTTAAAAACGTACAAAGGGTTGATTTTTCTAAATTTTGTTCAAACCGATCGTTAGATGAGCTTGAACGCTTTTATAGTTAATGTTGGAAACTTTGAAAACATCGATGCGTGGGCGTATTCTTTGTGGAAGAAAATGGTGTGGTGACAATCAAACATTTTCGTCAATTTTCTTATTCATGCTAAATCAAAATTATACAGTTTCGAGGTATCTTTGGTATTGCAGATCGGAAGGTGGGATCGAGGACTACATTTCCATAAGAAAAAAATTTTGAAAAATTCAAGTTATGGTGGGCGTATGGAGAATTTAAAAAATTGTTTATCGATGTCCGGATGGGACCCCCTTTTAAAAACGTACGAAGAGTTGATTTTTTGAAAATATGTTCGAGCAGATCGATAGAGAAGCCGGGGCGCATCCTACATTCGAATCGATAAATTTGATAATATTCATGCGTGGGCGTATTCTCTGTGAACGAAAATGGTGGGGAGATAGAAAATTTTGGTTTTTAATTAAATTATTTATCGATAATACAATTAGAAATTTCAATGTTCATTCATATTTATAATAGAGCAAATGAAATACATGAGCGAGCGATAGTGAGTGAGTGATTTTGACTAGTGAATAATAATTTTCACAACGTTTTACTACTTTAAGTTTAACAACCACCTGTTACAGTTTGAAATGACGAGAATTTATTATAAATCTTCAAAAATTGGATAATATCGTTTCCGTAAGATGCGAATCAGCATCTGAATACCATATGACAAAGCCAGAAAAACATACGAACTCTACTATATTATACTGTTTTAACCATTGATTAACTCCCAAAAAACCCTCATATAATAATTTTCATCAAGACCCAGTGTATTTTCTCGAATGGTCTATATTGGATCTTGGAAATCTGAGGCCGGATTCGTAATCAGCGACCTCAAAAACCCATGGATTCCATTTTTTATTAAAATCCAGTATCTTACCAAATTTTCGGTAGGCAATATTAGAGGCTAAATCCGAATCTGAGGCCGGATTCGTAATCAGCAGCCTCGAAATCCCATATATACTAATTTTCAACAAAGTTCCATTTTTTTTCCAAATTTTTGTCGGGTGAGCTTATAGGCTCGATCTAATTTCAATTTTTAAAATCTGAGGTCGGATTCGTAATCAGTGACCTCAGAAACCCACGTATACTAATTTTCATCAAAATCCAATATCTTTCCAAATTTTGTCAGGTGATCTTAGAGGCTCTGATTTTAATTTTAGAAATTTGATGCCGGATTCGTCATCAGCGACCTCAAAATCCCATGTATACTAACTTTCAACAAAATTCCATTTTTTTTCCAAATTTTTGTCAGGTGATCTTAGAGGCTAAATTCGAATTTTTAAAATCTAAGGCCGGATTCATAATCAGTGACCTCAAAAACTTACGTATACTAATTTTCATCAAAATCCAGTATCTTTCCAAATTTTTGTCTGGTGATCTTAGAGGCTCTAATTTTAATTTTTAAAATTTGATGTCAGATTCGTAATCAGCGACCTCGAAATCCATGTATACTGATTTTCAACAAAAATTCCAAGTTTTTGTCAGGTGATCTTTGAGGCTCTAATTTGAATTTCCAAATTTTGAGTTCAGATTCGTGATCAGCAAACTCAAAAACCCACGCATACCAATTTTCATCAAAATCCAGTACCTTTTCAAATTTTTTTTAGGTGATCTTAGAGGCTCTAATTCGAATTTTTAAAATCTGAGGTCGGATTCGTAATCAGCGACCTCAAAGACTTATAGATACCAATTTTCATCCAAATCCATCTATGAAGAAAATATGTAATGTAAATAGTTTACTTTCAGAGTATCACGTCTCGACGTGGGATCAAGTTGTCATTTTCAGACGTGTACACACACACATACACACATGTACATACAGACACATGCATACGTAATCATCCCCGAAGTCGGAAAAACTCCGACGGAAAAAATTTCTCCTGAAATGGCACCTTTTATAGAAATTTTCCGAAATGGCACTTTTTATAGAATTTTTCTGAAATGGCACTTTTTATACTTGTCAATCTGAAACGGCACTGTTTATAGAAAGTTTCTGAAATGGAACTTTTTATAGCAAGTTTCTGAAATGGAACGTTCTTCCTCCCAAGCGACGATGTAAAGAATTTTCACGAGGATATCCAGTTCTCTAAAAATCGACCATGTCTTCTAAGATTTAAATAGTAGGAATTGCATAACTGATAAAAATAGTAATTTTTTCAGTTGAATATTTACTATTTTTATTACTTATGCAATCTCTAATAAATAGTAGTTATTTTACTATACTATTTTAGATTCATAGTATACAAATATATATTATATATGTCTTCAATCTTATTCATGTGAGAAACCAATGTTATTCTTTTTACAATAACATTGTTAGTACAATATTACAACATGCAATTATGAGTAAGAATGTTTACTAATGATCGACAGACAACCAAACTTACAATCATAAAACATATTACTTTAGCTCTACACTTTTTTGTGTATGAGACACGTGGGAAATGAAACATAGCTATAAGACATAAGGTACCTGTACCCAATATGCGCCACCTAAGCGAGAAAGGTCACTACACAGCGTCAAATGAATATTTTCTAACATAATTGGTGTCAAATGAAAGGTCTACTCAATACCTACAAAATGAGCTAAGTTTTTTTCAATTTGAACGTTTTCAAGTTTTACGCTAAGATACCGTGGTTTAAAAAAAAAAAAATTTTTCGGGAAAAAATTTTTAGTGTACCCAATATGGCGCCACCCTGACAATACTTCTTTTCATCCAATTTGAAGCATGAAGCATGTCTGAAATGAATAAAATACAAATAAAAAAGTATATTTCTGATATAATTTTATTGAACAATACATTTTGTCTTTGATTGAACCATAGTACATATAGATTATATGAACTTCTAAAAAAATTTTCTATGAACCTAAATCAAATCAAGTTTTCAGTTAAAATTCATGAAAACCGTTGTTTTTGAATCAACAAAATTAACTTATGCAACATCTAATTCCAATATTAATCTCTCAAATTGATGAACATTCTTTTTAGTTTAATTTTAAATATAATTGAGATGTTCTCACTGAAATAGAAGAGTTCAATTTTAAAAATGTCCGAGCCTATTTGGGACTAGCTATTGTCATGATGGTGGAAAAATTCTGTTTGATGTTTTTTCCAAGACAGTACTTATAAACGCATAACCTTAAGATTTTTCTCGTTATAGAATAGCCAATATCTCCTAAGCGTTTAATTCGACTACATAATTCTTCGTTCTGTACTGTCGTTAACGCATATGGTCGACTCATTTTCCTTTTTTCGGATATGTTTTGTTTGACATATCGTTGAAATGTTCGAAGAGGTATCTTATATATAGTCGAAGCCATCCTCTGCGATATCTCACCTTTCTTGACCTGCTCCAGAGCTTCAACTAAATTTCCCTTCGACCCTGTTTGGTGGATATTTACCATGAATGGGTTGATTGTAGCAGCTGGAACAGGAAAATAGGGGTGGCGCATATTGGGTACATTTGATAAAAATAACGAAGAGCTATTGAAACGGTTGATAAAAAGGGCGTAAGATGAAAAAAAAAATTGGATGATGTAGATGGGATGTCAAGGAATCGAACGATATATCGATCGATTTTTTTGGCCCAGTTTAAGGGTATTAAAAAAAATTCGCACTTACCTGAGCGAAATTAGATCGAGAATGAAAATTGGCGAAAAAATGGATAAAACGAGCTGTAACAAGTTGGTATAAGGGTTCCCGATCGGTGAAAATGTTTTCTTTCCTCATTATTTAGCATTGCCGACAAGATTCTGTGCCGCGGCGATGCTCTAGACGCGCGTATATATGAAATACGAAGGGTGGCGCATATTGGGTCCTGGCGCATATTGGGTACACCTACCTTATATGTTTGTTGCCATTAAATTGATCAATAGGCAACTACAATCTCCTCAAATATAGTAATCAGACAGTAGTAATTATATTAATATATTATATACTCTCTAAATCTAAAATAGTAAAAAACTACTATTCAATGCAAATTGCACAACTCCTCGAAATAGTAAATATTCATTAGCAAAATAGTAAAATTTTACTAATATTCTAGTAATTTAGTAAGAGTTTACTATTATTCAGTTAAAATTCTACTATTTTGTGCAGTTGTCCAATTTGTACTATTAAATAGCAGTTTTTTACTATTTTAGATTTAGAGAGTATCCTTCATGGAAATCATATTGATTATTCTACAAACATCTTCCGGGCATCAACTATTAGAGTTTCAAACATCGCGACGGTGCGCCGCATATCAATTCACCAAGTTTAACAGACGCGCGAAACGCGAGTTTTATCTAGCCGCAAATGGCCGCGCCCCTTATGGCACAGTGGATGGATGCAACGGGGCGCGCAGCTATCGATTTTTCCCTCCCCGCGCGCGTCCTTTTCTCCGATTCCAATCTACCCGGCTGGGCCAGGGAGTTTGGTAGTCGCCGCCGAGCCGAGACATTGAACTTGCGTTGGGTGTCGAATCGAGCCACCCGGTATATACCAGCCGCTCGAGGGTGGCTATATACAACGAGCTGCGTCGGCGGTGGCTATATGCAACCCTTGGATAAGCACGGGGAATCAATATAGCGACCAACAACCCCCCCCCCCCGCTGCTCCCGTAACGCACTTATTTTCACTGCTGTTCCGTGACCTTCGTTCCTCGCGTGCGCGCATATGCATTCGATGCAGTCGCTGCATCGACAGGCAGCGCATATGTGTTACTGGGGGTTCTCTGATCCGAGAGAGATACATTATTTTACCTACCCCTTGGGGCGTAGGATGAATCGATATATGCTAGGCTGTAGTTCATCCATGCGCGCGATACACACCGTTTTCGAACCGTTTCAGAATTCGTCTCGTCATGCGAGGTGTGCTATTGTGAGGATCAAGTGTACATCTCTCGTTATGTGTTCATTACGTGCGACGATTCATAAGTTTTTACATTGTTGTCCGCGCGATATATCAATTATTAATTTTGTATTTTATATCTTTGCATTTCATTCACGATTGCCTTAGAAAATTTATAAAAACCATCTGCAGTCTGCACCCTAGTAATAATACTGTCTGTTCATAACCTAACCAATTTTTTATTCAACGATTTCCATTAAAAATGCATCTAGTTTCACGGCTGAAATCAAATTACGATTAGCTTCTGAAAATGAGGTTCGATCATCAGTGCCTTGAAACAGCTCATCATCCCCAGCTCTATCGATTCTCAATTGTTGACAAAAATGACTGCCCTAATCTATTCCTTCTTTAGCTTGTAGCCCCGCTCAATGCTCCCTGCATTCTTCTATTTCTCTCGCGCTAACTTGCGTCACGCGGTTAGGTCTAAACCAATCAAACCCCGAGTTAATTGGCTTCACTTTTCAGGCCATCACTTTTCGTATAGGGAATAAAATTCAATCTTGGGTTGTATAAGACCGAAAACATTTGAAATAAACCCGATCAATGCGTTACAAAGAATTCCAATGAAAAAAAGGATGATTAAAAACAGGCATATCTTAATTTAATGAACTAACCCACAGTAAATCCTGTTAAAGTATCAAGGTGCAATAAACTGTATATATACACACGGCTGTGCGGCAGCGAGGAAAGAGTGTAGATATAAAATGTCAATGAAACCGTTAAACCGTGGTAGCCCTTTAAGACTATTAAGAAACCGAACAAGCTGTCAACTTTGCTTTGGCTGGGCTTGCTAATTCGATTATTGGAGTCGGAGCGAGAGAGGGTCGATGTCTGGTATTCAATTACACTCCGACTTGTTTGTCTGTCTCGTATGTAGGAGTGCTTTTGTGTTTCTCTAGTTTTTTTCCTGCCGATGAAGATTCGATTGCGTAAACTAGAGAAATGAAATCGCGTTTTGTACACAATAACTCATTGCTTTTGATCGATTCCATAAAACTATCACACGTAATTATAATTTAATCTTATCATAATACATAACGATATACAAAATCATATAAGTGCATATTTATGGAATAATCTTAACGGACGATGAATATAGTTAATGTACGTGGACTACATTATGAATAATGGCAAATCCAGCTTATGAAGAAAAAAATTCTGAAATATAACCACCGATTTTTCGAATAATCCAATAGGTACATTTCAAAAGATTAAATTCAAAATAATTAAGATTTTGAATCTATTCGTTTGTAGCACAACCTATGCCACATAAAATTGAATCGCAGCAAACTATAAAGATATTCATTTTTTCCAAAACAATCTTGCTGCGAATCCAAACAAATTAGGGTATTATCAACAAACCCACCGCGAAGATCAAACCGTAGAAAGCCGAGCGTCATCAAAGTAGGACGAGCGCGGGCCGGGCGATCGTTAACAACCTGACTGACAGAAGTTGGAGCCGTGAGCGGAATACTGGAGCGAGGCAACAAACAACCCGCGAAGCCCCGATCGAGACATCTGTTTGTCGCTGGCTGGCGGCGGCGAGCACAACAGGTGCACACGTTCCTTTTGATAACGAAAATTCGTGCGCAAAACTTTTGGCAGCCGTTCAAATATTCCCCGGCCGTATAGTCGGAGGGCACGTGACGCGGCTCTCGCTCCTGTCCTCCGGCGACAGAGAGAATTTTTTAGGATTTTTCAAGGGAATTCGTCGGAGGAGGGATTATCGAGTGATCCATCGACTGATGCATTTGTGTACACCGAGAGAAAACACAGTAACGGTTACTATATTTTCACTATGTTTTCTTGTACAATGTCGTCGCAACTAAGTGATATTAGCAAACCTTACTATCAAAATGATGATAATTATTATTGGAGAAAATTATATTAATTATATTACATTATTATACTTGTGTTCATATACTACACGTATGTAGGGAATTATTTATAGTATATAGTTTACGATTTTGAAGGGAAAAATATATTGGTACGTAATAATGTTCGATCAGTACTTGAGTAACGTTTCACATGCAATTATGATAGAATTAACTAGAATTATAATAACAAGGTGATAGAATAGTAAACTCTACAATAATTTACATAGTAAACGGTATTATCAAAGTTTAATACGCGGTAGTTGTAATCTACATTGGCAAATAGTACTTACACAGCAAAAACGATTTCTTGATTTAAGTAAAAAATCTTTCTTGAAATCTATTTTACTACTACTCCTGAAAATCTAATTTAACATAATATAAATCTTGATTTAAGTACTTTTTTTACACTTAAATTCTTTCAGTCCCATTTTAAGAAAGATTTTTTACTTAAATCAAGGAATTGTTTTTGCTGTGTAGTAACGATTACTATGCCTACTCTATGTTGAAATAGTAAACTCTCATAATCAGAATTTTCTCTGTTTATGCTCAGCTAGGCACTGAAATTCATCAATCACGAGTTGGAGAATTATTCTTTTACTACCAATAGTTGCAGTCCAAATGGAATGGAGTTTAGTTATTTGGGTTACAGGATTTCGTTTCTTATTCAATCAGTCGCGGACATTTAAATTAATTCCACGTAGTCGGAAATTCAGATTTGAATTTCATGATTGTTTATAATCTTGATTCTTGACTCAGCGCCGTTGCATTTCACCTCTTGCCTTGCGGAAGAGTCACGGACAAAATTTATTCGCATCAAGAAATCAATATCGGTCTATAAAATCTTGCGCTGTACGTCAAAGTTACGAAGATTTTTATCTGGTGAAATATTGACATTTCAGTTTTTTCGTGGTACACTATCTCAGGCACGATCAACTTACAAATTTGGCGATTCCGCAAAAATCCTACTTAAAGTTTCATTCGTGAAATTAAATTAACGACTCTCGGCTGTTCCTAGTCGCAGCGCAAATCCTACCAGGCAAATCATGATCCTTGATATAGTGAATTAAGACCTTATAAGAGCACTTTCCACAATAATAAATTGTCAAAGGACTGTGCAGAAAATTTCAAAGCATAGAATTTGTTATTTTGATAAACAGAAATATACGTATATATATATAAACAAGCCAATAAATATATACCAAGTCGAATGGCTTATGAATTGCGCGGTAGCGTATGCTACGGCCTCATTAGTTCTGATCTGCCTTCCGACTGCGTAGCTTGTTCTTCTTTACGACATCGTATTTTTTCCAAGTCTAGACGGTCTCAAACACACACGCACATAATATGAAAGGAAGGAGAAAAATAAGGGGGGAGCAAACGACAACGTGAAACATGAATACTCGTTCCTTCTGCTGGTTAGAGGTCATATTCGCAACGAAGGCGTAGGTGTCAGCGTGTCACACCGGGTGTTCGTTTTAACGTCGAGAAATACGGAAATCAACACAATTCATATTACGTATGAATAAGCAGGTGCAAAATATGGCCGTACATGCGATGCTCTTTTCAAAACGGAAATTTAATATATTATATTTGCATGCTTTTGACATATTTTTTTTTTCACGTAAACGCAATCTCGAAATTTCATCTGCTTTCTTTTGTCGAGAATTTGTGTGCACTCGTTCAGATTTATGCTCTTCCACTCGAGACTTCTTCTTAATATTTTGGAAGCATTGCATTTTATTGATTCGAATTAGCATGTTTGAATGTCTGGTTGATGATAATTCTATCTATTTCAGCGAAGTTCCAAATAGAGTGGAGCGGGGCAGGTTGGCAGAATTTTTACAAAATGTTGCTTTTTTACACGAAAACTGAAATTAAATTTTAGTTTTAGTAAGATTTATTTAACTAACATTAAATCAACAAAAGTACTCGGTCTGATGAGTACATAGCCATTTTTTTACAAATTCTTTTTTAATGTTTTGGTTCAAGAAAAAGAATCTCCTGGACTCTATAAAAAGAAAATACCTTCTCACCTGTTAAACGGATACCTCTGGGATCAGAAGAATGTTTCTTTTTATTTCAAATATATCAAAAGTAATGAATTTATTCAGCTGGTTCAGTGGTAAACAATACTTTCTTTTGAACGCTGTTAAGGAAATGTTTTATATTGTAAGCTACATGTGTTATAAAGAATTATCACTTTCCCTGAAAAATCTCTTTATTATGTTTTGTTTTTCTATGAATTAAAAAGTATAGTTGATTTCGAAATTATATCCATTTGAAATCTCTTTTGACATTCAATTCAAACATTCCAAAACTGCAGTCGTATCTAATTTTCGTAAGCATATAATCTCAAAATTCACCTTGTCTATGAGATATCTCGGGATATCAAATGAACGTAATCTTGGGCCTAATTATGACTTTCACTCTTCGGATATTGAAAAAAAAACTAGAAAATATTCTTATCATAGTTTCCAAATCCAGATTCTGGTTTTGAAGAATCACTTTCTACGTTTCACATATCATCACATATAATTGAATTCAACTGAATGTTTCGTGCAATTCATTAAACCGAAATACAATTCTTGATTCTCTTCTTGACTTTCCAGTGCAAAAACCTCGAGAATTACTACGTTGGGTTCTTTGGTCGAGCCGCCAGCTGTCATTCGTCTACCGCAAGAATGCCCGAGAGTTTGCCTCGGTTTCGCAATTAATTTTGCGCATCTTCTGTGGTGGTAGAGATGGCGCTTCGCGTGAAATGACACCTTTTTAATCCTACTCACGAAATCGCTATCTTTCTTGCGCGGAAACGCATTTCTTCGCCCAATACAAAAATGTCTCGAGCTCTTCTAGGCTATAAGAACAACTTGGTCTAACGGGGTCATTTTTGGTAAGTATGCACGCGAAATGATTATTTTTCAGGGAATATCGAGATAAGCTCGGAAAAGTTATAAGGAAGCGTGCGATTTTCATTAGGGATTTATTTGCAACTCTCCGAATTCGTTACAGTGAAACCTGACTGTACTACAGTGAAGTCGTACACTGTATTACAGTAAAAATCGATAATTATTTTTACCGTTACAGTATCTTTCCAGTGAAGATTGACTGTAAAGAATTTGGACAGAAGAGTTCGGATGTTCGTATATATTATATGTTTGAAAATCTGTATTTGGATTGTAATTAAACTGCGAAAACGCACTGGAGCATCTATGGAAAAAACCCAATGAGATATTATTATAGCTATAATATATATTCATAAACCAAAAAAATCACGAATTCGAAATATCTCGCGGTTATTCATTCCATTCTGATTGTTCATAGCGATGATGATTTTTGAATTGCGGTTTCGTAACTTGGCAAATTATTAGAATCTTGATATCTCTTTAATTATATTTTTTCTTATCTGTTTAGCACTTTTGAGTAATGATGAGATTTTACCTCGAAAATTGTATGAAAATATTAATTTACGCGGGAAAAAGTCAAAGAAAGCTAGTCATCTCGGGATGTTTTGAATAGTGCAACCCTTCGCAGTACCAATTTAGCTACTCTTCGTACGGAACGTCGTTAGTATATTTTTTAAACGAGGGTATTACGAACAAATTTGTACTGCACGTTTTATTCGAATGAGGATAAGTATCCCGAGCAATCTCTTGAATGGATCTTATTTGAGTGCACTTTAATTAACGGAGATCGTAACGTCCTTCTTGAATGATAGTAATTCTTTCATTCAAGTATCGCAAAGACAACATTGCCGAATACTTTCGTTAACTTTCTCTGCTATAGCCCTCATTAATTTTATTCTTCGATTCTTTCTCTTCAATAAAAACCGACACACTATTTTTTCGCTTCCATGATGGCATGAAAAAAATAATTTTTAGCATTTGATTGGGGTTCTATTTGAATCTTTTATATAAAAATGCACAACAGTAATTTCTTAATTCGATTCGATATCAAGTTCTCTACTAGAAGTAGAATTCCAAAACTTAATCGGTTCCCAATGCCTTAGTTATTTGGAAGGAAAAAGTTTGATTCTTCTCGACAAGAGAAAAGACATGGTGAATGAGCAGCACATTGGGACAAACATTTTCCAGGAGTTGTATATTTCTGCGTATTATTTCAAGAAATCTTATACTCGATGAACTCATGTTCTAAACCATAAAACGACCAAGAGGAGAGATACGGTCAGAAGCGCATCTGTTTTGCTTGTCATAAATCTAGATATATTGATGGCTTCCTTAGTTTAGGCATTTCGATAATTAGAAAAGCGTACAGGACGTGAATGGGAAAATTGATAAGAATGATGATGATGATGATGATGAAACCAAGCGAAAACAGACGACAGCTTATGAGAAGATCCAACAAAGAAGAAAAGAAAATCTTTGTACTCGGAAGACAGAAGAAGTGCTATCGTATAGATGATATTTTTGCTGATAATAATATGTGAGAATCCTTGTTATACGAAATGGAACTAACCCTGGAATTGGAATATCAAGCCGAAGAGTTGTTGAGATGCTATAAAGGGCGATTTAAATTAACAATTTATTATCTTCCCCCTCTAAAAATATTTCGCGTGTCTATAAATAAGATTACATCTGTTTTTCTGGATTTGTCGACCTCTTCAGCGGGAATTCTTGCCGTTGATGTATTTATGTTTCCCCGAGATAAAAATTTTGATATTTTTTTCATACCGATAACTCAAAAGCTATAATGACTATGAGCTTGCTTGGAATTCCATTTACAAGGTCGGTTGCTTAATTGGAAACGACAATAAAAAAAGTCATGAATTCGGCCACACAAATTAGCTATAAAATAGTGGAGAATAATTTTTATTATTTCGGCGGAGTTGCTCTGCCAACTTTACTAGGATCCGAGAAAGATTTATTATAGTTAAATTTATCGTTGTTGACAGTGTTTTAGAAATATGTACGATGTTGAAAGAATGATAAATACCTCTACATATACTCAAACGATGAGACACTTTGGGTTTCAATATAATAAAATTGTTTAATACATTTTTTATCAATAAAATTATTCGTTGTCTGTTGCTGATAAGTATCGACTGAATTCTCTTGATCTAGGATTTTGATCTTAAAAATATCCACTTGTCCCTGTCATTTCAGGATATGCAGCAACCCGTTTGAGTTAAGTTTTCACATTATTTTCCTCGAACAAAAAAATAAATAAAAAAATATCCTCTGCATTGTGTGGTGTCTAGGTACGAGTGAAAAAAATATTCGTGATGTCACTTTCCAGTTTCTCAAAAAAAACTCGTGTATCATGGAACATAGAACCAAATTTATCGGTTAAGGATTCAGCATGAAGATATATATTCCCAAAACTAGTTTGAGAACGAACATATTTCAAGTGGCAATGTTTGGGTTTCTACACCTTTATCGGGGGACGAAGGTGTGGTCACCGTGTAGTCACTGCCACCTCTGGGGATCCCCATAAATAAGCCCCTCCAAATGAGAATCCAGGTAGCTTCGGTTGGCGAGCACGTGTGGTCCAAACTATACCATACGGGCCGCGAGCGGTAATTTCATTCGAATCACCAGAGCAGCGCGGAGCAATAAGTATATGTTTGAAAATTGTAAAAAGTGAAAGATAGGTCGTCGTAGATCGAGAGAAATTTAAAAAAAATGGATGCACTACTATGTCTGATTAGTGATTTGAAATATCCAATGTTTCATCCGCAAATGAGAAAGTATCTCGAGTGAAAATTTAAATAGTAACGTTATCAATTGAAGTAATTTATGTAACCGTCAATAATGTACGCTCAGTCAAATACATAAAGTACAGTATTCAAAGGTTATTGATTACATTCTCCAGTGTATGATTAACAATTCACACAGCTGATTCCTATCACGCATACACATACGCACACGCACGTGCGCGCACACGTCCACAAGTTTATCACGTCACTTTTCACTTACGCTGAGGGGAAAAAGAGATTTTTGGTCTTGATTAAAAGTGTGGTTAGACACTTGATCAAGTTAGTTTGATCGTTGATAATCGACTAAATATTGCAACTCACTGGAAACCCTGATAGAATATCGGCTACATGAATTAAATAGTAAGCGTTGCACGTGTGTCAGATGTATATTAACATTCCTATTTATCAGGAAAACAATTGATTCAAATAAAATATAAGGTAACTGTACCCAATGTGCCCCCCCCCTAAGGGTTTTTCGCGAATTTGACTATGATAGACTTCGAATTTTAAAATTTTGTGAACGGCATCTCAAAGCTTAGCTCAATACCTATTAGAAACCATCTTCATAATCATCATTCGACTACTTTAACCTATCAAAAATCGCAATTTAAAAAAAAACGCAAAAAGGCTAAATGCACAAAACGTGTACCCAATTTGGCACAATTTTTTAATCATTAGCTACAGCCTATATAGGCCTACATGGACGATCCAATTGGCATTGAAATAAACTCTCAATTATGTTCCCAGTGATATTTATACAAAATTTTTAACATACAACTCAAAAATACGCGTTTAAATCATCGTAATATGTCTATACAAATATTCAATGATTTCACTCATTCTTCCCATTTAAAAACGCGTAGAGGGGCACATTGGGTTCACTTTTTTTTGATGCGAAACACAGCAATTTGAGTAGGATAAAAAATAATTTTAGGAAAAGTGATGAGACCAATCGAAAGCTGAGATGTTTTTACACAAAAAAGAGTAATGACACTTTGAGAGATAAAAATTATTGACACCTGATTTTTGAGGTTGAGTGTGAAAAGTGAAATAAGAAAATGGTGAAAAAATCAGTAAGTGAAAGTTCAAAGTGTTGTAGGAGAGTGGTTTTAAGGGCTAAATGGGCGGGGAAGGTACCGAAAATTTTCTTTTAATTCCCCCAACATAACCCAAGAGCGACTGATGCTCAGAGAGCACCGGAAATACGAAATCTGACGATTGTGCCAAATTGGGTACAGTGCCAAATTGGGTACAGTTACCTTATACAAAATCGATAATGTCATCCGACTATTATATGTGACTAAAATATCCAAAAGTAATTGATTCTATCCTCTGGTATGATTATCATTTATGTATAACTGATTCTATCAGCCTCTCCAGAGTAATGCATTTGATAGTGCGCAAGCTAGTTTGATTTGAGAATCAACTAGAAATACATTACTCTGGAGAAAAGTTGATAGAACCAGTTACATGAAAGAGTAACTGATCGTTGCAATTTCGATGCTCGATGGGAAGCTTCGACAGTGGCTTAGAAGCGAATCAAAATCCTATAACTTCATAAGCTCGAAAAATCCGCAAATCGGCATCGCGAAACCCTTCGAACGCTCTCAACCATGTCAAACTCCATATAAATGCGTAACACCCTCCATAATTTATTTCATCCATATCTCGAGGTTCAGACCAGGGGGGAAAGAAATCGCCCAGCATCGTTTCTTTCGCTTTGAAGTTCGACGAGGCCGGAAACCCAATCCTCAACGTCACTAAATTCATCAAAAAAATTCCCAAAAGTTGGAGCTCGAATATACATATTGAAGAGTGCTTGCGTATACATATACAATTGGTGCGCAATGCGTATCCTTGACCGTGAGCCTGCGTCTCGCCACGTGTGCTCGCGCGGCTAATGAGTCCGTGACGAATGCACAATGCACTGCAGCCTCTCTCTCGCGCGCGAGCGAACGTCACCGCCGGCGCCGCGTGCCTCCCTCTCCACAGCTCGCCCCTCGCGTGCTTATCGCCTCGGATCGCTCAGCTGACGCGCAGCGCGACTGCACCTCGCCGCCGTCGAGCTTATCGCTCACAATCTCTCGCCCGCGCGCGTTTGTTTTGCTCCGCAAAGCTTTTTCGGCTCTCGAAAACCCGTCCCGAGTGTTTTGATGGTTGCCGCGTGTATTTATATGAAAAAAGTCATCGATACCGCTGCAGACACCAGAGAATATTCCCCCAATTCAAAGTATGTAAACAGTGATGATTTCGCGCGCGTTGAACGACGGGAAAATTCCGATCATGTCCACGGCCGCAGTTAACATAAACGATTGGCAATAATCTCGAAGAATAAACAACGTAATGAGTGTGTGTATACCCAAGCGTTATCGTCCCCGTCGTATCTGCAGCCGAGAAACTCGCGATTCCGCAAGCCTCGCTTACCCGCTCGATATTCAACGTATACTTCCACGAGTCGCTCTATACACACACGAGATAGACACAACGCATAGACACACTATTTCGTCTGCTCCGTAGAATTCGGAGGTAAGCAAACCGGAGCTCGACGATCGCGCAGTCACTTCCCCCCACCCCGGTATTCGCGCGACAACATCAGCGTGCATGACACAAACCTCCAGACTCGCGCTGCCGGCGTCACGGATCGACGACATCGGCTCCTCCGCGGGCACTGCAGCGCATCTCCTAGAATATCCACAAGAATTAAGCCAGCAGCAGCAGCAGTATCACAGTTGTGTTATATACTCGGGCACGCGCGCACACACACACAACACACACTCGCGCGGACCAGCTGCAGTGTCACGTGGCTCGCGGGGTGCGTGAGCGCTTGCGGCACACCCCACGGAGGACGACTGAGCCGCGCAACGTGTGCTGTCGACTGCTGTGGACCAAACATCTGCCGGCGCGACGGCGGCGGCCCCACCAGAGCGCGCCCCTCGCATGCGCGCCGCGTCCCGCCCCCCGCGCGCCTGCGCGAGCCTGTCATATATACATATGAGAAAAAAAAATCACCCGATTTCGCGCTAACGCGGTGCTCCGAGGACGGGGAGTTCTTTTTTCCCGGAATCAAGCGTGAAACCAGCGCTTTTTCCACTGACACACACACACACACACACACACACACACACACACACACACACCTCCAGGAATCGCAGCGATGTTTACGCTCGCTTGTGTTTTTGTGTTTGGTGTGATTATCACAAGCGGATACATTTCTACGCAAGGCCCTCCGGAGACAGTCCGGAGCTGATTAGCTCCGTTATATCCGTCGATTGCGTCGCCAGTGGGGATTGTATGCACTCGTGTCTGGATTCATTCGTCAGAATTTGAAAATAGCATTAATGTGGAGGAATTTCGTCTTCACTGCAAATGTGCGCCGAAAGGATTGTGAAAGCATAGCTTTTATTAGAAATTGTCCGTTCTGAAAAGATTTATAAAATATGTCTTGATTTCATTGGCGATCATGAATATTTCCTCCCTTTGGGATAGAAATTAGTGATGATTTGCGATGTGCCTGTAGAATACAACTGTGCATCATTTATTAAGCGATCAATCATCTCTTGTCGCGTTCCGGTGATCTCAGAAGCTTGCAAGAACCTTCAATATTTCAATGACCGTTTCATACGGCTCGCAAGCTTGGGCTCAATTCAAGGTTCTTACGTAAGAACCATCAGCTTCAATGACCATATTTAAGATTAGTCAAATAATGACTAATTATTGACTTCATTCCCATTTCCCAATAGGTTTATACAACAATGTTCTTTCAACGAATTCTTTTTCTCGGTTGATAAAATAAGATGAACTGGTTTTGTCTTACTGAAAATGAAATCTTACAGAAGAGGAGAAGGAGGGAAAAAGAGCAAAATGTACGTCGGAGTAATATTGAACTCTCAAATGATGGATGGTTGTTTTCACTCGAAGCTCACTATGGATATACGTGTATGTATATATGTGCATCAAGTCAAAAGATGTTTCCACTCCTTTCACTTTGGCTAAAATGAGATTTCATCAGCGGAGCAATGCTCCCGCGCAAAAAAACAAAACGAAAGGTACACAAAGATAATATACCAAGTCGTTATAGTCTTTGCCCCATTGTTATATACACTACACACACTATGGAAACTCGTCGAGCGCCTCGCGCGCGAGAAATGCCTCATTTTATATCCGCATAATTCACTCTCGGCTCAAGTTAATCATCGCAAAAAAGAACAACCACATTGTCCACGCCGATAAATCTTGGATTTCCAATGAGAATCATTCCCACGTGAGATTCGTCCTCGCGATCAATAAACAAAGACTCGTCGGGGTCTTTCGTGTACAAATTTTCTTTCCCCACCGCGAGGTTAAAAATATTTTGCACACACTCGACTTCGGGGAATCGCACCAACGGCGTGAAATTAAAAAGACGACTCGGCCGACGCGCGGACTGTTCGTGTCCATCCGTACCCCATGAAAAACCGGCGCGGAATTCAAAGCTCGAGCTCCGGATTCCCGAAACCCCGAGAGAGCATATCTCCCGACGCGCGCCCGCGATAACTTCTTATTTATAAGTATGTCTATTTACCGCTCGGCACCAGCCGCACTCGATGTCAAAGTTCGAGTCGAGTTGTATATGGGGGGAGTGAGACTTGACACGGACCAGCGTAAAAGAGAGCCGACACTCGCGTGTATATATATCAGTCGTCGGGCTTCTTTTCCTCTTGGTAATTGTCCGCGGTCGATGAGATTTGCAGCGAGTCGATTTCTCATGATATGCTCGACGTGGGGCCGCTCTCGAGAGCTTTTGTGTTTCTTTCCTCCCCCTTGGCTTTCTTTCTCGCGGTTCGTCGTCGATGATTCCTATATATGGCGGAGATGATTTGCGAAGCTTGACGAGCGAATTATAGGGAGATTCGGATAGCTCGTACTGCGGATAAATTATCGATCGAAAGTATTTACGGTGATGGATCGCACGGTTTTCATGAACCACTGTACTATTCTAATATTCTGATTTTGAGATTCTGGAAAACGGTTATATACAAGATTTTTTTTTATCAGAGCTGGAATTAGTTCAATTTATTACTGCCGCTTATATAGATACAGTACAATCTCTCGATTACCAAATCCTATACAACAGAAGACTATCTGACACTTTGGTTTTTATCTTGGATTGATTCGACAAAGGTAAGTATTTTCAAATTGACGTTAATGGTATATTGTATCTACAAAATAAATTTAGTTATTATGATCTGGAATGCGTTAATAACTTATAGTAAATGTATAATTTCGTATGTGGTTAAGGAACTGAATAGATTTTCGAATCGATAAATGTATCATTAAAATGAATGTTCGATTTGAATGATACTAATAATACTAATAATACTAATTAACAGCTGTAACGCATATCTTTGAAAGACTAATTGTGAGATAATCAAAGTTTCGATAATGAGTTTGAAGTTACATTCACCAATAATTTCTCATATATGAAGTAGAATAAACATCACTTTTCAACCGACTTTGAATCGGCTGAAATCTAAATTCGTATACCGCACGCATTTGGTTCTGTTTTCCTGGCCATAACTTCACTTTATGGATTAAATTGGCTTATAATTTATTTCAAAGATAGATGACCACATCAGTGATCCCTATGAAATTAACTAAAAAACAAACAGATTAAACTTTCATCTTTGCAGGATGAAATTCTTTCTAATTTGGCGTTTCTGTGATTCAAAATAATGAATTAACGGTTATGATCTTCAACAATTCGATTCTCCAAGAATATACATCTCAATAAAAAATGACTTGGTCGTTCTTTTACAAAGATACTTGAACGACAATGTTGAATGAGCTCGGGCGACTGCAGCCACGCGTTGTAGAAGCCTCTCCTCGCGTAAAACATCCAACAATCAATTTCGCATCTCGCGTGTACATATATAAACAAGCTGCGAGTGCAAATATACTCTCGCGCGTTTAATAGCCTCGGATATAATAGTCGCGCGCGAGGCTGCCGGAAGTGACGCGACAATTTAGCGCGTCTCGTTCATAATGGACCGCAAGGCTACATACGCCGCTCGAGCTTGCGGCGGCGACGGCGACGCCGGCAATTAGAATTGTTTCACGGCTTATTAAGGCCGGCGGCGGCTTGTTTGTTTGCGCGACGCGTCCCCCGGAAACAACTCGATTGTGTGCTTTCGAAATCAGCGCTCGCCGCACTTTCTTCCCGGGAATCGTCATCGGCGCCCGCAAAACACGCCTCTATGACTCGGCTTTTCCATTAAATTCTGCGGTCGTCGTCGAGCGCATTGTTTTCCTAGTGCGTTATGAGCGGCCGATGGAGGAAACGTGTAATCGGGCCTTGGCTTTCGGTTGGGACTTTCTCGGACCCGACCAGTGACGAATCTATCGTGCTGATGTACAACGTGCCGCGCGACATCGTTGGTTTTCCCCCTCGTTTGTTTATACCCTCAGGGGAAAATTTATGCGTAAAAAATTATGCCTGGCTGACGTTATCTGGATATGTAATCGAGACATAATTCATACTAGTCGAGGTTCGCTATGTCTAGTAAACGTTTGGATGTTTGTATAAAATAACTGGTGATGAATTCTGATAATTAAGTAAGCATAAAAGCATAAACATAAACATGAAGCAGAGATAAGCTTAATTATTACACATTAATTCTCATTCTTTACATTCGTTAGAACATATTCATTTCAATAGTTGTTTTGCTATATACCATTCACTTTCTATAAGTCAACGGTCTTACATGAAAATCAGAAAATATTCCAAGCAACATATTACAAAATGCTGAATTGAAATCGTATAGACGAATTAATATATATTTTAGGATCTACGACTGCTAAATGGTGAGAACTAAATGTCTTTTGAAATATAACATTAGCGATGAAATTCAAACTAAAACAATCGCCAACCTACTTATTTTTACTCATTTTGTCACGTCTTGTCACAAAACGGGATTCACAAAAGAGGATATGTTTATAACTTATCATTTCCATTTCCGAAAAACTCGGGCCCCCGAAGAAATCCCGATGGAAAAGCCCGACATGGCCTGGCACGAGTTTTCGGGCCCCCGCACAGCTCTATTAATAAGGTAGTCTCGAATATTAGACCAGTAGGCGTCGCTAATGTCAATAAGTGATCTGAATGAGCGGATTACAACTCGATGTATTGATGGTCACACTCACGGGTGAATATTCGCAGCAAAGCACTAGTGGAATGTCGCTCGCTTGCGAATTAATTCACGCAAGCGCTTTGAAGATCACAAAGCTCACAACTACACCCGACCTAATCGAAATTCATTTCTCACGCAATAGATTACTCATAGTCGAGGCGACAGCTGAGAAAAACAATGTCGCTAATATAAAACTCGTTATCAACGTGGCCGCTTTGCTCGCGACACCCCTGAGTCTAATTGACAGACGGCGAGAGGAGCCCGGCACTTGTTGGTCCCATCAAGATATATATACCGCATCCTTAAGCTCGCGCGCGCGCCAGCGGACCCTAAGTAGGTTACGCGCCGCGTCCGAGCGATCGCAGTCCGGCAATGCAATAAATTAATAATGCCGCCGGCTGTTTGTCAAGGAGCCCCTGTGCTCTCGCGAGCGACAATGGCGCGCGTCACGTACACACGATGCAACGAGTCCTCTCCTATCGTCACTTTCATCGTCGCTTCTCTCAGTTCACTCAACCCGTGTCCCACCACCTCGACAATGTACTCTCCATCGACTCGGCTATCTATTGGGAAGCTACGCGTGAGTATTGGCGAGCGAGAGAAATTCACGTATTAAATTTTATGGCGCTGGGTATGGTATAATATTTTTCAAATCCTTATATAAAAAGTGATGGGGGTCAAAGTGAAGCGTCTTAACTCGTGATTTGATTGGTGTAGACCTAACCACGTGACGGGTCGCGTAAAATATTATAGATATAGATAGTGAATGCCGGCAAGCAAGAAACATAAGAACAATGAGTAAGTTTTGAGGTTGTAACAACCAAATCCTTGCCAGATGCTTCCAAAATCTAAATGTAGGTTTTAAAATTACGGATAATGAAAATAAAATGAAAGTTGAATGAATATAAATAAAGGGTTAAAAAATGCGAATATTATGAATAAATTGATAAGTAAATGTTTGAATGATTATCGTAGGTGAATGATTGGAACATAATTTCGAAACGCACGAATGTAGATCGCGCGCAGCGCGTCTGAATGTAGTAATACTAGATGTTCATGACGATTTGAGAATTAATTTCGCAGTTTACGTCGAATCCGTCCTATAGTAGAATCTGTGATTCTACTTTCAAAGTATCAAGCTGTTATCAGTCGGATAGTTTGTAATTTAAATTTTTTGTTTGTATATTATTGACAGTTGAAAGATTGTCTTGTGAGCACAAACTACCATGATATACAGAAGTACTCCAAATAGTTATGAATCGATACTGAGACATCAATGAAAACTGTCACCCTAAATGCACGCAAATTTTCGTAGTTTATGACCTGCAATAAACAATCAAATCCTATTTATACTGGGCTTAATTTTACGGACCATTACTTTTCATAAGAGAATCTCTCTTTGCGGATGATATACTTGCAGTTGTTCCAAGACTTCAATCATTTCTTCCTATTGCTTACATCATGAAATCCGAACGCAAACACAACACATGAAATTTTACTGCGTCTTGTATCCTGTTATTATGTGATATGTAGCGAAAACACATTGTACAATTACACTGTTGACGATTGCGGACAGATGAATTGTGAATATTCTCCACCAATTGGGTAGATATTTGATATAGCATCCAGTACCCGCATGCCAAGATCGGCAATGAGGCCCACCTAAGCACGAACTGTCGCTACTTCGCGTTACACTTGTGAGAAAAAACAATGACACATGGTTCGCTCGGCAAAAAAGCAAAATATATCGATAGATTGATAAGAAGAGGAAAAAAACTGAATTATGAAATGCCTAGGAATCGAAGGTATGTCGTTCGACTTTTATGGTTAGTTCTGCAGATGATTAGGTCTTGATTAAATCAAAACAATTATCAGTAGAATATTAAACCCATGGTGATCTCCAAAAGAGTCTTATAAAAAAGTTCTCATCTTCACCGGAGGGAAATTAGATAGAATATCGACGAGTCAGAAAATCTCTTGAAATATTACTCTTGAAAACTAGTGTAAGGAATCGTACCGGCTCATCACATTATTCTCTGTTTATCTAACATTTACAGTCGCGGTGCTACGGAAGATGCACGTACATAATGTAGAATCCAAAGGGTGGCCCTTATTGGATACACTTATCTAATATAGACAAGAGAGCTTTATCGGAACTAACTCACCAGCGGAATATTACTCAGACCCTCTTGTCAATCCAATGGGTATGGTTAAATTGTCATCATAAGTGGGATGTAATATAATAATGTTTGAACGTAGCATATATTATTGTTTTATTTCATCTTAAAAGCTAATAGACAGTCGAGAACTTTTATATCCACACGTAACAATCGTAAAAAAGGTATAATACAATTTTTATTCTAACTCATTCCATAATTAGGTTTACGTGCCAAGCCCATAATTGTTATGAGCAGCAGCTCTAATTACGAGGTTTATCGCAGAAGGGTTTGCTCGGTGGACAGCCTCGAAACGCTTTATGTAAAGAAGAATCGTATTAGATTTATGATATGTCTAATGTGTAAATATTTTCAATCGAATGCATGGCCGTACTGAGAAATTTAATCGAAAAGTATCAAATTAATACGTAGGTCTTTATCTAATGAAATTCTAACACCAAGAACTTAAGTTTAAGATATTATTGTTATAAATTTATTAGCACAGTTCCGAATGGTTTGATATAAAAAAAAAACGAAGTAATTATTGAAAAATTACTCATAGTTTGCGTAGGCGAATGATCAAAATTGTCTACCAAAACCATTAATTGTATACTTACAAGTTTCTACTATTTCTGATGCGTAAGCAATGACTGCCATGGCGCCAGCAATAACGATGTATGTCAAGAATTTCATTTTGTTACTTATGATTGTGATAAATTAATGATAATATTGCTTCTTGAGAAAATCTTATATATACTCGCATCAAGAGAATGCATTTTTCAATGTGAGCACCTAATCAGCCATAAAAGGTGAATTAAATGTCAATCGACTGAGTCAATGTAATAAATATTCTAGCACAGCAATTTCACACTGTGCTTTTGATTATAATTATTTTGGTAGTATGAAATGATTCATATCCATCAGCTTTAGTTACCACCTGTCATCGCAGTGCATTTTACGCCGAAAAAAATACCGCCATATTTGGTTATTCAAATTCAAACTGTCATTTTTCATTCATACTGTGGCAAAAAAGGATGTAATGTTTACTATTTATTTTACTATCTGATTTTTGATAGTTAAATGCAAATACAATCTCGCAGAATAGTAAAAATAACAGAAATGTTGCACGGTTTACTTAACATTTTGAGAAATCATTACAATAATTTTAGTAGCTTCTAACGCCAAATTCTTCGTAAATAAAAACTATAAAATTTAGTCTTGAAACAATAGTTACCGGCCTTGTTATGATTACAGTTTTTATATGGCTAAACTAAATTTTTCATATTATTTTTTTTTCAGTGCAACGGTTCGATACTAGTTTTTCAAGATCCACGTGCCACCCGGCAATTTAAGATTTCGAGGCGAAATTCAAGCGAGTCTTTTGTCAATGTTGCATAGTAGAAACACGAACGGCAATAACCGGCAGCGACAATTGATAAAGCACGCACGAAGATGAGAAAGAGCGAGAGAGTGGCTGGAGCCTAGTTCCGCCGCGGGATGAAGGGTCGCAACAGCAGCATTGGATGCAGAATGTGAACGGGAGCAATTGAGCGAAATTGGCACCAATTAAGCAGGAAAGCCGCACTATGCTGACGTGATTTTGCTGTGCTCGCGATGCCACACGTGCCTCGTTACGCTTTTTCTCCGCTGCTCTTCATTCTATTTGTCGTGATCATTTTTCCCTTATACCTAACCCAAACAACGTTTTTCAGACTTCCTCTTCAAGGATATGTCGTGTAAATCGAAAAACTCCATCAGGTTATGGGCTCTATACTTGTGAGCCTATAACTTATCCTTCACTTTTAATAAAAAAATGCCTCATCTTTTCAAATTAAAAATATAACTTTCATGGGCTATTTTTCCAACGTGGAGCAACAAATTATGATGAGAAAGGTTGAAAAATTGGAAAGCAAGCTTCTTCCATCAATCGGTACGATACTCAGTTCTTTCCTAAGACTCTTATAAATTTACTTAGTGTTTAACTGAGTTTACGAAATCAAATTTTCTTCCCGGGATAATCTTCAAACGATGTTATCGATTTCAATTTCAGTAATTCCTCTCAATTTTGACAAACAACGTAGTGTAAACTCACCAAGACTTAATTTTGATTCAAAATATGTTCGATGAGTTTGATAAGTACTAATTTGAGTTACTGGTAATTCATTCAAGAAATAATGCAATTATCAATATTACAATACGACATTGCGTCATAAACATACAAACTGAGAGATTTATTAAAGTACATTCAATGTGCAAATATTTTCATGCGGACAAAATCATAATCCTGCACAATCATGTGTAATCGTTTTGAATGCAAGCATTTATAATTTAAAGTCAACGTCTTCATGTTTTATTTGCTTCGAGAAAATAGCGACTATTTCGCGTCCTATTCCTGTAACGTCTCTATGAATGGGTGACCGGCACCACTATATCTAAAAGAACCTAATTCTTCGGAAGAGAAGACACGTTACTTTAGGCTTTGAAAATATTATTACGAAAAGCAAAATAAAGTAAAACCAGTTGACTCGTTATTTGGGTGGCTTATATATCTAACCACGTGGCATAAGTAAGATATAGGTATAGATAGATATTGTAGACGAGAGAGAACTGCAAGTGGCGCATAATTTGAAGAAAGAATCTTCTTTGGTTAAATAGGGTAGTTAGTAGGTAGTTTCAGTCAGTTTTATCAATGATAGAGGAAGCCAAGGATAATAAGTTTTTTGAAATTCTGAATCTCATTTTCTGAAACTGAATAAATGAATGTAAGTTGTGGAAATGCGCTCATTGAAATGAATTGCGGGAAAAACATAATTTTCAATGAAATGTAAAGACAATAATTGAATTATGGTTTTGAAACGTATGAATGTAGGTTGCAAGCGCAGAGCGTCAGAATGTAACTGCAGTTATATGAATAATTTATTGTTTCGGTCTTGCTCATTTTTATTTTGTACAGTCTGTCTGTGTCTATTGGCAACGAGACGGTCAAAATTTCACGATCGAAAATTTCCAGATTGACTGTTATTAGTGAATTAAAAATACAAATCCGAATCATTGCATAGATAGCTTTATCTTCGATGACATTTCGCCCAGGATCATATACTTCCAGGAAAATCACTCAAACTCTTTTACTCTATTCAATCAAAATAAATAAGATAAGGAAGAATACGAAATCCGTGTCAAAACGCTTTTTTCCAAAGAGGTCAGTGCGCACAGTAGACCAAACGGAGATCGTCGGTGTATCGATCCTGAGACCTACAATAAAACTGATCAGCCTGGGAAAATCAATCTCAGTTTCTCACGGTCGACTGCAAGCGACATTTTCAAGTCTTGCGCCAAATTATCATCCACTCGGATCATCCAATACACGCGAACACTCGGCTGCGCACACATATAAAAACGCTGCACTCGAGGCTCACTCTGCTGGGGAATTCCATCGCCGCCGCAGCTCCAACTAGCCTAACAAGGGGAGCTGATATAGAGGGATTTGCCCGTGCGCGAGAGAACCGGCCGGTGACTCGAGGATGACACCGGGAGTGGGGGACCACCGCGACGGATCGTAATGGGCATTAACGCTCGCTCGCGCGGCTTGTAAAAATCGCGGAATCCTCGCGTAGCGCAAAAAGCCACCGCTCGCGAGCCCGACGCGGGATATATAAGAAAGGACGCGTCTGCGCGAAAGAGAGAGCCGAGGATTAATGGAGGCTGGCCGGAGATTTACCGCGAGCCACAATGACGCGAGTATGAGGGGCTGCGAAGGGTTGCGACCGCGAGCAACGGGTTGCGCGCGATGTGCAGTGAGAAAAGCCGTGTGCGAGCTGATCAATCGCGGCTATTCCAACTGTATGCGATCGAAATGGGCCGGGGTACTGGAGTGCCGAGGATATCGTGCGGTTCCTCCCGTCGTACGTCCCGTGTGAAAAAAATTATGTGAAACTACTATTTAATAGTACAATTTGCACAACTGTTCGAAATAGTGAATATTAACTAAAAAAATAGTAAAATTTTACTAATATTTTAGTAATTTAGTAAGAGTGTTTTATTTTTTAGTAACTTTTTACTATTTTTCAGTGAATATATACTATTCTGTGCAGTTGTGAAATTTTTACTATAAAATAGTAGGTTTTCACTATTTTAGATTCAGAGAGTATGGATATATTGTGATATATATTATGATTCGTACTGTAAATAAGGCACTGTATATAATGCTCTGAAATGTATTGAATTTTACTAGGGTGAGATAATTAGTGACAAAACTATACCGAGCTTTATTTCTTCGATTATAATAATGGGATCTCGTAACCTCCGTCGAACAGCTTAGCCGCTACACGAAAATGAGTGTAAAGGGTTTGTTCATTTCTTCTCACAGACACACTACTTTTTCATGCTCATAAATTTCAACCGATACTTTGTGGTTTAATCATGTTTGCCAGGGTCATAATTGGCGAGCCTGCGCATGGAAGGAATATTTCAGACAGCAGATTTCTTGCACTTCGTTCAGAGCCTCCAGCGTTTGATGGGCACAACTAAAAAGCCTTTGTTTGAAGTTTTTGAGTGTAAAGCGAAAATCACTCTTGGCTTTGGCAGGCCCTGAATATCCTATAAAAGTAAATGTAGAAATCATCATTTTTGGTCTTACATTTTAATTTTACTTGAGAGCGTAAGGAAAATTGACCGACAACGGAAAGAAGACAGAACGTGAGCTATCTTATATATTCTTTCATAATGTATGAGCTAACTCATACAGTGTGATCCATATTATGATCCTTGCTATTTTCGCGAAATTATGTTCTTTATCAAAATCGATTGGTACAGAAAATCTAAAATTTCAATTTGGCTGATGATACGTGTCGTCGATAGTATCGAACCCATCGAAAAATCAGGAAGAATATGAATGAACACTCGAAATGAGAATCTATTTATCTGCAGCGTCAGAATTTGAGAATTTGATTATTTAGAAAATGATGTCAAGAATTGTAACATTCATATGTATATACTTTTATAGGGAGTCTACATGTTAGTTTACTCATGTAATTCCTTCACCAATTATGGAGATTATGGTTGTCAATTGATCATATTTTTATCAACTAAGTGGCATTAATGTCTTGTAAAAATTTTACACGTGTCTCATACACATTAAAAAAAATGTAGAATGAAAGTAATATGTTGTTGTTGTATGAATGTTAGATTGGTTGTGTTAAAAGTGTATATATTATGATAAATTGCGTGTAGTGTATTCATAAACATATGGTACATTGATATTTTAGAAAAACGTTTCTGAATAGGAAGCATTTACTCGTTTCGTTCTAGATCCACCTGATAGGTGTCATCAGTAAGGTGAATTCAATTTGAGACGCAAATTTCAGAATGAATAAAGCCAACAGTAATCTGGAAGGATAGTTTTACATTGAAATGTTGTCATGAGAAAACATGGTATATAAAACCCTAAAGAATTCGAAGCAATGATACAATCCGCTCATAAACACATTATTTTTCTCAATCTTTTCCAAACACTTGATTTTTTGATTTGAATTTTCACTGGATAACAATTTGTTCATTTTACCGTAATAACCAAAACTCTATGCATATTTTATGAGTAACATAAAATGAAATAGCAGAGGTAATAAGAAAAACGAAACACACTAATAAAAACAATCACATAAATATTTTCACGAGAGAGAATAGAGTCACTCATTAGTGAATACTCATATTTACGATCGCTGCATTAATGTTATTGTAAAATAATAGCATTGATTCTGCAGGTAGCGAGATTGAAAAATACATATACTTATGTTAATTTATCTTTCATCGATAGATCATCCTTTTAACGAAGTGTGACGACTCGTTGGTCGAGTGTATGATTTAGAAAACCAGGCCCCATACGACTCGCGTCCATCGAGATGAGCTGGTCGGCTGAGAATGTCTTTATAGACTGCAAGCTTTTTATTCCACGAGAGGTGTTGCTTATCAACGAACATGGCTCATCGGCTCGACATTCATTCCGCGCGATAAATATACTTCGGTTCCGCGTGTTACACGCCCCTGACATTATTTGACTTATATCCATTAGTCCATCCCAGCTCGAAGCTCCAGTCGAAAAAAAAGGATAAATTCGCAAAAATAAGGAAAAATTTCTCTCTATACACATACACAGGCCCACCGACGTTGGCTTTATATATACGAATGCGCCGGTGCGCATTTTTATCACATTACGATACGCGGCGCTCCGTCAATATAAAGACAATCTCGCGGGGGCTTTCTCCAAAATTATTTATACGATGTTGTCGCCGGGCTCGCTCGCTACGTTATACATATACGAAGCGCGTCTCTCTTTATCGCCGCCGCGCGTTCATCCTCTTTTAATAGCCTCGCGTACCACGGCGACTCCCAACGGAGGCTCGCGCGCGCGCGGTCCATTCCCCAATCTTTATATTTCCATAAAAAGCAACAGCGTGAGATCACGCGGGCGGTTTCGTGCTGTGATTCCGTTGTCCGAGCTTTTTTTCTCTCCTCCTCTTTTTCTCGATCCGCGAGCTATTTGCGTCTATACGCACGGCTGATTCTTATACTGGAACACGCGTCGCGCGATTTTGAGACACGGGGCCGCCCCCGTAAGCAGGTAAGAACGTGAGGAAAAGCAAAACACGCGGTACGGAAATAAATTGCGGCTCGCGCGCGAGCGTACGTACACACACATAAGTTATATTGGTCGCGATTCGGATAACCTTTTAATATATACATTGGGTTTGGGCAGCCGAGGCCCGGCAAAACGAAGCGCGAGATAATTTCTTCATCCGCGCGTGTACTGCAGCGCGGCCGATAAGCGGCGCGTCACAAAGCACATACAGCCGCGGCAATAAGGAGAAAACGTCCCGAGGTTAAAACGGGGTGCAATTGTATCGGGAGAGGCGCCAGTTTGGGATACACGCGCGAAAGCAGCCGAGAGGCTTGCCGCCGCGGCGGCTGTCATATCTCAGCTTTCGCCTGTCGGCGATTTCGCGCGCTCGCATGACTCGATGAAAACTCGCGTGCGGTAGCCCTCAAGTCCCGATTGAGATTATCACGCGTGTGCGCGAGCGAGCAGCGAAGCTTTTACAGCTGAGTGGACTCGTCGCGCCGCTAACAGGGGGAGTGGACGACTCGCGCGCGCGCCTTCTCTTTTCCCGTCGATGCGCTTACGTTCGTATATGCTTCTTGACACGATTGCAAATGGATTCGGAATTTTATGCGAGATCGCTAAAGAGTTCTAGTGCCGACTCACGCAGCATTTTTCCTCTGATTCGTTTCTCTGTTCGTCGACTCTCGGCCGGGCAAAAGTTTTGGCCTCGTTTTCCGGCTAGTAATGGAGCTTAAGTTTGGAAAAGGTGTCGAGTAACTTTATTTTTAGGATTGTAGGTTTGTGAACACAGAATGAAGTAAGGAGGGTGCGACATTTTCTAAAATAATCATTCAAATTGAGTCTTGATTGTCCGATAAAAATAAAGTGATTTTATTCACCATCTCAAGCTATTTAACAGATAATCAAGCAAAAGGTACGAGATTTTACTGGTGGTGTGCATAGTTGGTGAGTCACCTGGCTGGAATACAGGAGATGTGCCAATTCTTTTCTCTCTTAAATTTTCTTCAAAATAATATTATTTCCTAATAGGAAGAAATAATTTTAACGCAGTAAAATCTCGTACCTTGTACTTGATCATCTATTAAATATAGATTCGATGTGCTCCATGAAATTACTTTCATAGTGAAATATTTTGTACTGCGATGTTGTGGCTACTAGTTACGTCGACCCAAGACTCGTAGTTTATCAAAAGCCCCCAAAATAATTGTTGGAATTGTCGCATTCTCAATATGTCTAAATATGTTATCATTCAGAACAGAAAAACAATTCTTCCTACACAATTCGTCACCCTCAGTGAGGATATTTAATGATTATTTTGGAGTATTTTGATGGGACAAAAGTCTCGAATCACAGCTCCAGTCTCAATCGAATGTCTTAATCGATCATGTTGAATCCTTTGAAAGAAAATTTTCACCGAGATATTGATAGAGCAGTTGTCCCACGGCATTGGGTTTAATTTTATCTCAGTTTCAAATTGGTCGTGTCTCAAGCCAGAGTGAGAGAATCGGGCGATTCACAGTCAACATCGCAGGAGATGCTATTGAAAATCCGACGAAAACGCGAACTTGCTTTTTAGACCGGCACGTGATCAACTTCCATTCCAGAAAACTCGAAATGCCAAAGTGGTTAGTCGATAATCGATAAGCTTTATTCAAGATTTCAGATATGTATTGGATAAGAAACGAGTTTGCGCTTTTCACAGCTGTTCTGCACCGACACGTCCCACAGCCTTTATTCTTCACTCGCGTTTCTTTCGTTCCGACGCTTTGGTAACTCGACCCTACGATCGCGGAAGAACAAGACATCCTCCTCGAGATCTGCCTAAACCTACAAGATTCTCATCAGAATGTTGGATATAACAGCTTGTAGGGGCACTGAGTTTCTCTCTTCCGTCACCTTTCATCTCGAGCCAGCTGTCCAATCTACGTACGCAACCATGCCCATATCCACACTGAGTCTCGCCACTAAAAGCACACGAGAACAATAATTCCGACACTGCCGAAAAGCGAAACTCCAGCCAGGCTCTTCGACTCAATCCAATCTGTAGAAGCACGACCACTCGAAGGAAAAAAAAAGACGCACCTGACCCGATTCGTACGGCTCACTTGCCGCTCGAGGTACACGCGTAACGAGAGCTGCGTAACACGCGCGGGTGGAGCACAAACACGGAAGGAAGCGGCGCGGCAGCCGCAACAATCGGTCTCGGGGATCGCGCGCGCATCCATTGCGCAACCCGGCTACCCATTAATTATATCGAATTGTGCGCCCCCGGTCGATTCCCTCATTACAACAGCATCGTCCCGCGCATCATCTTGGCGAGCGTATATACATACACGTCCGAGCGGATACGTGTGTAGGCTGAGAGCAGCGGGTTGCGCAACTGCGAGCCGTAATCACTTTCTTGTTAAATAATCCGCGGCCGGCCGCGCGAGTGTATATACACGCGACCGGGAGGGGATGAAAAGCGCAATTAGGGACGCTCGGTTAATCCGAGCCGAGCAGAAGATAAAAGTCAGGAGCTGCCTTTTGACGCGCGAACAGGGGGGACGCGTCAAAGCGACCGTCGCGAAAAGCTCCGCAGTTTTGATGGGTGCAGCTGCCGGTGCTCTTTATATTCTCGCGTTTTTTGTTATTTTTTGGTCGCGCGTTAGGTGGTTTTCGTGCGGGGGTCGGTTGTTGCTGCGCTCGTGTCTCTATGCGTGGGAGAGCTTTCGAAGCTGTGCACAGGCGTTTGAGCCTACCAGAGATGGGGAAAAGTTACATGCGAGGATGATGCTGCACCGAGACTAGACAGCCCTCTCGGCCGCGGAGGACAGTGTGGGGATACACTTTTTTCATTTTTTTTTCTCTTTTATGTTTTCCCCGCGATGAACCTCGAGCGTTTTCACCGCGAGGCTAAAACCGCGGCGGAAAGAGAAACGAAACGTGGAAAATATAGATGATATTATTCAGTTTTAATTAACACACGTTTAACGCCGAAATATGCAAAAAAAACTTGAATTTTACCAGGACATGTTTAATTTAATTTTTATTTTAGTTTTTAGATTAAAAGAAATTCTCGATTTAGTAATTTCTTTTTCATTTTCAAATTGAAAAAAAAAATCGTGCATTTTTTATGAAGGCGGTTTTTACTGTGAAGAGGTTGATTTTGTAGCATTTGGAAAAATGTAGTCTTCAAATTAGATCCAAAAAAGTCTATAAAAAAATGTTAAAGCAAAACAGAAGGGGTCAGGCCGAATCGCTGCCTGAAATGTCCCGTATATTCTTGTGCTCGCTTTTCTTTCCAATGTTAGTACGAAATATGACAGAGAGCCATGATTGGATGAGCTCCGCAATTTTAACGAATTTGAAAGAACACCGTATTTATACCCTGAAAAACTCGGATAAGAAAATGATTCCTCCTAAAACTGTTATTGCCTGACATAGGACAGGCAGCTGGAGTTGAATCATCACTTGGCGGATATCTTTCGATCCCCCAAAACGCTGTGCCAAGCCCTTTGTTATCATATCTACTCAAGGCGCGCATCTGTGTCTCGTGAATTCCTCATATTGTGTACATTTCGCTGGGCGCTAATGTGATCAGACATCTGCGAGCACACGCACAATATACCAGGAAATCAATTATTCTGTTTCGCCAGCGTAACAAGTAAACGGATACGCTATTACACCGTATATACCAATCTGCACAAAGTGGAAATTTAACTCTCATGAGAATTAATTCCACTTCTACTCGGCGCGTAATTGTATTTAATGAGTTTAAATTATCCCTCAACGATCAATGTAACACTACTCTGTGAATATTCAAGCTGATTTCATTAAAAAAACGTCTTGAGCGTTCTAAAGGTTTTCAAGGTTAACTCGCTGGACATGTCCAGATGCAGATTTCAGGGCAATGTCTGCGTATCTTTTCAACGCAAAACGCCAGATGAACTAATTTCATCGCGTTGTGTTCCAATAGAACGGGATAACACAATATTCTATGTCGAAAAAGGAAAAAAAAGGTAATCGAAAACAGTTGGATCCTCGCTTCGAACAATCACGAAGTTGCGTTTACAGCTGTGGCGGCCCCCGAAATATCCCAAACCATCATACATACGACGTGCATCAAAACAGCTCAAACTCGCCGTGTGTACGAAAGAGCGATTGTGTACATACGCGGGATGACACGCGCGTACTGCGGACAATGAGCGCCGCGACCCGATCAAACTGGGGAAGCTGTATATATACGGAAGCGAAGCGAATCGGCGGAGGAAACAAACGCGCGCAGGGCCTGGTTGGCGTCTGTGAATGGGGCGGCCGTGAAAGAGTGACAGCTGTTGTCGATGTGTATATATGTATATACTGAGCGCACATGGCTTGTGAGCCAGTGTATATACCTATATATTTATATAGGTGTGTACATATATGTGTAGACACGCGCGCGAGCCTCTTGGCGTATGGATTTCGTCGCGTCCTTCGGGTACGCGAGAGGGGTTGCCGCGGACGAATTAATTCACGATGGCGGCGCGGCTGCTGCTGCTGCTGCTTGGGGCTGGTGTTTTGTTCATGGGTGACGCGACGCGTACTCGCCGGGTTTGACGAGGGAATTTAGCCTCGCGGTTTAACACCCGAGACTATATGATAAATACGATTATTACAATTAAGGGTTAGTCGATTTATGAGGGAATTTTTTAAAAAATGTTCAAAGTAATGATCGGAACGGTAAGAACTTTGAATGAAGATTGACTTGAATTTCGAACCGTAGCTTCTCTGATGTTTTAGCAATCAATGGCGAATTTAATTTTCTTAAATTATAAGTTTAATCCGATTTTTTCATGAAAGGAAAAAGTTCAAAGACCGGATTTGCCAAAGGCATTTTGTAAAAGCTGGGGCAGTGCGATAGCTAACCTCGTAGAGTAAGAGAAAGAAAAATTATTCTTTCGTCCCAGCGGCAGTAAAGTGCCTACTTTGCGTCCTAGCGTTTGCAAAGAATGGCACTTTTCTGCCGCGGGGTACGAAAAATAGTATATGCACCTCGCTCATCTAGGCTATTTCGGCACTTGCGCAAACTTGCAATCCTCGCTGCGCTCGGATCGCAAACGTTTTTCGTGCCGAAATCGCCTAACCTCGCTCGGGTGCATAATATACTATTTTGAGGTCCTGTTTTGGAAGTAATTGCTACTCCGCACATCGTTTACCCCGCTCAGAATGAAAGACGCTCTCGATTGACTCGCTATCCCGACGTCATTTTGTATTCCATATCAAAACAAAGAATATTCCTTCATGCGTTAAAACACTTGAATAAATTTTTTCCAATTCCTCTATTAGATGCGAAGAAAAAAAGTAGTGGAGAAAAAGACCTTGAAAAAGGTCGAAATTTAATTTGTTACACTTATAAACGTGTATACCAATAACCAACGCCCGTATACTCGTCGAGCCCAACCGTGTGCGATATCGAAAGTCACAACGACGAGCATAATTCACGTTCGGTTTTGTACAACGCATTCCGCGTATGATACCACTCGGTTTTATTTTAATTCGCCATCGTTTGTGCGTTATTTCGGCGGCTTTCACTTTACTACACACACGGTCCTCTTAAAGCCTCTAAAGTGTATCTCGGCGTACTCATTTGTTGCGCACAAAAGAGCCCGCACGAGAGAGTATATCTTACTCTCTCGTGAGAGGATAACAAGACACTTAAATTGCTGCCGCGTAAACTGCAACATCTATACGCTCGAAGCATGACTATCGCTGACTTGCGAAAATGCGTCAGTGCAGGTTGGATCCGCCTCGAAAAAGCCTTCGCTGACGAGCGTCCACCAGGTGGATCTAGGACGTTCAGCTTATATATAAACAAACATGTCATTTTCTTCACACTCACTGATAAGTGGATAGAGGGGAGGATTTTTTTCCTAAATCTCGACTAAAAATATTGCAGCTCGTCGGCCCGGAGATGAACAAAATATTCAACTCCTCGCGGGGATGTTTTCCGAGGGGCTACTCACTTCGAAATCACTGCGGTGATTTCCTTTGATTTCTTTGTGATTCGTTTGAAATTTTTGTCGAATTCTAGACTGAATAGCCCTTTTTTCAATCGAGCGAATGAAGCTGGAAGTCTTGTCCGTGACCAAATACCTCAAGGGGCTATTGGCTCCAGAATAATACGAAAATTCAAAAAATAATACAAAATATCACAAAAAACCACCAGTGATTTCGAAAAGAATAGCCCCCCGATGTTTTTTCGGAATAATAGAACGTGAATCAAGGACAAAGAGTCAACGACTCGCGATCCGAAGGCGGTGGGGTAAGAGGCCGCAAGAAGCTATACGCTAATTAGATGACGATGACAAACGACGGTCGAGTCGAGAGAAAAAGAAGCGGCGATGCAGGCCAGGAGGAGAAGAAAGAGACCGTTGTGACTTACGCGCCAGCGGAAATCCGAGTAGATAACGACGCACTATACTTATCGCTGAATGGGCTGAATATATAGAAGAGAGCCAAAAGAATATATTGTATAGTGCATAACAGTGCTCGAGTCTATTCCTTTTTTTCAAGCGTTACGAATTCTGCATCTTCGGAATGTGCCACCTCTGCGCCGAGACAACTTTGAGCCAATGATTGGATTCGCCGCAGCGCCTTGGAAAATAAGATTTCAAGTGATACACTTTTTCATTGAAATGGCGCGCTGGTTGAGTTTCATCTGTCTAGCTCCTTTATTTGCACGTTAAACGCATATGTACAGCATAAGTACTACTCTCCAACTACAGAAAACACACTTTCTTTTTTCTAAAAAATACAAAATGGCGGCGTACCAGCTCGTCGAAGAAAAAAAAAATTTTTTTACTTTTTCTTCACTAGCGTAATGCAGGTCACAATTTTGAACATGGAACAAAAAATCGAACGGGGTTTTGAAGTAAAATAAAAAAATCAGTGAACGTCGGGCGATTTTTTCGAAATTCGAATTTGGGGCCAAATGGCGTCAATTTGAATTTTCTTTTCGTAAAAAAATCGATCGAAAATCGGCCATAAAATCGGTAAAAATCAAAATATCAAAAAAATCGTACGACGTTCACTTAAAAATCATGTTTCTAAGCTACAGTTAAAATTTGAAGTGAATCGGTTGAAAGTTGACGGCGCTATCGGTACGCTAATGCCAAAAAAGACGGTTCCGAGATAAACGCGTTCAAAGTTTTGAGTACAATACTAATACTATACGACTTTGTTCAAAGAATCGATTTTTCGAGACACTTAGAACTTCTTCCCCTACTCGATCGACTTTTCATATCATTCTTAGATAGTTTATGGAGTGTTTAAGCTAATAAAAAAAAAATTGGGAAAAAGTTACAAAGGTATATTACCCCTTAACAGCTGATATCTCAAAAGGCATGGCGCAAAATCGTTCGTGTTACCGGTGGTCATTCGGTATCGGGATGTTTCAACCCAAATAATCTATTTGGGGTGAAAACTGTTCACGAACTTTGGGGAATCATCAATTTTATAGCACAATTAATAATTTTTTGATTTGGTTCTCGGGGGTACCAATTAATAGTTTATATCTGGAACTATACGCTCTATAACGTCTCGATTTTCCGCAGATATCTGATGAATCATTTTCGCGATTTGCAACATGAACAGCATATCTCATACTGTAACAGTCCATGATATCGGATTAATCGACAGAATATTTTTAGTGTAAAATGGAAACGCAATACAATATGGTTGTAGAATTACTACCGGCTGTTAGCCGATACCCACGAACCAACAAAATTTCATCGCGATCACTGGCCCAAAGATTCTGCATTCACTTTTTTCACACGCTCGGACAAACTCCTCTCAGTACATACACACGCGGGAGAATCAACGTGTTGTCCTGGTCCCCAATAACCATCATCAGCACTTTGCGAGCGACCAACTAATCTTATACCGTTGGCGCAAGAAACCATACGCAGCCAATGGCGGCAGGAGAGGGAAAAAAAGGTCCGATGAAGACGCCCGGGTGTGTGTAACGACAGGCGCGACGACGAATTCGCGCTCGAGCGCTCCTCGGGAATGCCCCGGCGCTAATTGGAGTGCGACGAGCGACATTCAAGTGGAGTACACTAAAGGTGTCTCCCTGTGTGTGTACACGACGTCTGACGCTCGCGTTTCGATGCCCACGCCTATTATACACCTACTCTCTCTCTCTCTCTCTCTCTCTCTCTCTCTCTCTCCTCGAGACTTTGCGCGAGGTTACGCGCGCGCGCGAGATTGGGTTATTTGAATGGCCGCTCGAGATTGACGGCGCGCGGGTTTTTCAGTATATGGCCGAAGAAGAAACCGCGCGCGACTCGTCTCAATTGGCCGCGCAACGGCATAACGGTGCCACTCTTCTCGGCGTCGTTGACTTTTTGGCGGTAGAGTGCCGTAAAAGGCTCGATTTGCCCGCGCGACACTTTTCTTTTTTTCGTCGGCCCCAGCGCGCGCACACTGCACTGTATATATACGATTCAGAAAGATCACTCTACATCGGATGCGGATCTTGTACGAATAAAAGCGAAAAAATTTATAGTATTGAGATGGTTGTAGAATTGTTGATTGAAGCGAGGACTTTGTCCTGTTTTATGGCTCTTGTTTCTCGCATGAGAATCGGGCTGAGAGCTCCGGAGTATGATTTTCCGAGGCACTTCATTAAAAGGAAATTACAGAAATTGAATGCGAACAGGACAAGAAGCGAACGTCCGTTCGCTCGGACTACTGTCTAATATGATCTGCTGATAAGACAAGCTTTTCCTACCAACCCACTTCGCTGGAACATTCGAATGGAAGAAAAACAAATTGGAATGTTTCCCTATGCTTCCATCAACTCTTGATAGAGTAATAGTTAATTTACCGCCGAGTTAAAATTCGATTTAACATCTGTCAAAATGGTATAGTTGAGTCGCTCGGCTATATATACATGTTCACAGTGCGAACTTTTTGAGGGCAATCCGTATGCTTTAATCATTAACATAAATTTCTCTATCTGATGTAGGCATCATTTTCACATCGTCTTGAGCTATATCCAATCGCTCCGTACTCAACTGTCGCGATTATCGACTGTTGTATACTTTCATCGAACGTCAGTTCATACTGCGTGTTTGATCCAAGACGCTACGAAAGAATATCCTTCCTTAAAAAAGTGATGTGAAGCCTCACTTCCGATGATTTGATTGGCTAAGACCAAACCATGAGACATGTAGTGTATAGAGACTATAGGTAGAGTTCAGACTACAGAGATCTCTTTATGGTATGGTTAGGGTTAAGGTAGGAAACATTGGAGAAGGGTCAAGTGCATCGTGCAGGCTCGCTCATTTGCATCCAGGCTAAACTGCAAACTCGAGATTTTGGATCTACTTTTTGAAAGGACATCAGAAGCTGGATAAAAATGATACGCTCGTATACGCCAGATATCTGAATGTAGATATATACATTTCGAATTTCGTGAAGCATATGATGCGGCACCAAATTGAAGGTGTGCGAAGCGCGTTGAAAATGCACTAGTTATTATAAACCATTGATCCAAATAAGCGAGACCCGTATCCCTCTGTCGAGGTTTACACAGACTATCATTTTGGAGAAGCACGCTCGAACTTACGTCGCCCAAAGAGCCATTCGGATTTCAACGTGGGAGCCGCGCGAACAAATATAATTAACGGCACTCATCAATCACGAGGATTTTCAACAGGCTGTCGGACGCACCCGCGCAATGCACCACTCGGGCCGTTGCGCAACGCGCTATATACGACTCACGATTCCCGCATCTCAAAACTCGCTAAGCTCTCGCTCGGAGGAGGAGCCACATTACACTCGCGACTCCTGCAGCCGTACCGAATATTTCGACAAAGAGAGACTTTCCGCATATAATGCGCGGCCTTCGCTAATTTTGTAGCCCGCGGGGGGTTTGAATTTTCACTTTCGTGCCGCACGCGCTGGGCGGACAGCTCGAGTTAATTGCTCGCGCGGGAGAGCAAAGTGCTCAAAAGCCGTTTAATGCGTCGTTACTGGGTCGCAGCCACCGCGAGGCGATCTGGTTCGGGGCTGAATATCACGTGGAAAGTGATTCTCTCTTTTTTTTTTTCAACGCGATGCTTCTTACCCTTTCACTCGAATTTTTCCTTCTCTCAAACGCGAGCTTTCTCCTGTTGGGAAAGCTTGGGGATCGATTGGTGTGTGTGTGTATATATGACTTTTGACTAGCGGCTTCGAGCTGGCACACGCGACGACGCTTCGCTGCTGCTGCTAATCCTCGAGACTATACGCGAATCACCGCATCGCGTGACAGGTTAATTCGACTCGACGGCACAATGAGATTTCGTATTTCACGCGAGCCTCGGGGCCAAAGTTGCTTCTCGAATTTCCAAACGTGTGTGCAGATGTGTATGTAGCGTCTTTCTTGCGAGCCTATTGCTAGAGAGTTAGAGCGGCACACGAATTCCGCGAGGGCGTTTGGAAAGGTCGAGTTTGGCGCTCGAGTGCTGAAGCCACGGAAAATCGCCAGACGATTAGAGAGAGGCCGGAATGTTAGGTTGTGCTTCGATTGATTTTCGATTAGTTTCGAATGGATTTTCTTACAGAGTCAAAGCGTTACTGGAAAGACTTGACTCGTTCAGATTTCAGAGAAGATTTTTATTCTTACACTTCTTCCGTTATATTTTCGTCAAGATGTGACGTAGTTGTTTGCATTACTTTTAGGTAAGATAGTAATTTTTAACTCGAGCCTTTCAAAAGTACCAGGTTATTTTTAATTTTAACTTAATCGAACAGTTTATTCTTGAACAAACTGACACTGCTCTAAACAGCCTTATTCTACGTGTGCTCCACGTGCGCATTCGTCACGCTCCGAGACCGTTCGAGATTCTCAAAAAATTAGTCATTTCCGGACTCTATGTTAATTCTTCAAAGAAAAAAATTGTTTGAGGATATTCAAGTATCCTCCAACGCAGCTGGTGTGTAAAAAACGGTCTACCTTCAAAATGAACTATATGCTGCATTCGGTTTGGATCTAACACAGAGAATGGCACTTTGAAAATCGTCATTTCTGGTCATTGAACTGGGCGTTTTTGGGTATATCCTTGACAAAAGTATGAAAATTTATTTGAGTATTCGATCGTACGATGATGAGAAAAATTCAATTATCACAGGGAAATGGCAAGGAATCGATTTTTTTACCCGAATCTCTGAGTTCATTGAAAAACTTACTCTTCGAAGGAAAAAACAGCTATGAGACAAGTCGATCTCATGGAAAATACGTATGGATAATCGCTTATAATAACTCGTGTAAACATTTATTTTTAATTAGTATTCTTATTCATGAAACAAAATCACTGTTACCTGCGACCAATAGGAACGTTTTCTCCTGGCATGATTTTATGTTCCCAACTATATTCCACGTGACGCAGACTTACGTATCCGAGATCCTTTATAGGATGGACGGTTTTGGTATAAGGTAATAAGGTAATGAGGTAATAAATCTATGTAATAAGAGATACCGAGCATTCTCGGGTCCACCTCGAGTTACATCTGAAAGGCAAGATTGTCTTGGATCGATTAGCTATAGTGAAATTAAATTTGCTAAACGATCTACTCGCGGGGCAAGAAATCCGTTTTCCAAATAGCTTGTTTTCTCAGTGTAGCAGTAACAAAGCTGTCCCTGATTAGTTATTGATTTATCCTTTGTAATATGACATTTGGAGAAATAATTTATGTTATATCAAAAAGGGTGAATCATATCGAAGCGATAGAACGTTTCAAGTTTCAGATATTACCCGGGCGAAAAAGCTTTCACACACGCTTGATTCGAAAGACCCTTTGCAGATTCTCTCTTTCTTCTCATAGTATTTCAGATGTCGCGACACGTCGATCGCGACACTGCACAGCTCTTTTCCTCGTTCGCCGCAGCGATCGTTGAGTAATACCCACAACGCGGCCCGGACAACTCCGCGGTCGCATGCCCATAATCAGATGCCGGAACCATACACTTTCATACTATCTGCTTATCTCTAATCGCTCGTGTTTTACTTCTTCGAAATCGAGAGGCTCTCTTTAATTAAACCCGATTCGCGCGCGCGCATTTCTCGAAACCCCCGACTGGTTCCGGCCGCTGTCGTTTCCGCGTGTGTCTGTGTGTGTTTATGATGATTTAGAAAGGTTCCCACGAGCGGCCGATTTATCCGTGCAAATCGAATTACACACCGTCCGCCCATCGAACGAGCGAATTTGTTGTCATTCGGTATTGGAAGCGCCTCTCACTTTCTCTGCACGTATTAGCATGACGCCCAAGGATATATGTACACCAGAAAAGTACCCTGGAAACTCTCGATATTTCAAATCTATACGCGAGAGAGGACGGTTCTGTATAGCTTACGGGGGGCGTGGCGCTGCAATCACGTACGCCCATGGAAACTATAGGGGAGGGAATAATCCGAATACCGTATGCAAATCCCGTCAGACAATGAGGGGACAACACACGTACGTGGAAAAATCCAAGAGCCGCGCGATTATAAATTTGAGAAAACCACCTAGTGTGTCCGTCTATGCTTTCTTAAATCCTTACAGTGAAAAACCACTGCATTGCAGTGAAAAATCACTGTAGGAAGGTGGGCGACAAATTCACTAGAATTGCAGTCAATTTTTCATGCAACCAAAGTTAATTTTCACTTTAGCTCCGTGAGTTTTGATAGCAAAATTTTTCACATAAAATTCACAGTAAGTAGAGTAAGAATTTACTTCACACCATACTTACTGCAAATTGTGATGTAAAAATTTGAATTTAATGTAAAAATGTTTTCTATCAAAACTCATGGAACTAAAGTGAAAATTCACTTTAGTTGCATGAAAAATTCACTGTATAATCCATTCAATTTGTCGTCCACCTTCTTACAGTGATTTTTCACTGGAATGCAGTAGTTTTTCACTGTAAGTATTTAAGAGAGTGCATATGCATCAACGAGTTTCCTCGCGCACGCGACAGTTTCGCTCGCGAGACACTCGTGTGCACTCGCTGCAGTTATGAACGCGTAATTTTAGCCACTCGCGCGCGCACGCGTGATTACAGTCTTTTCTAATTACTTAAGTACACATTTGAATTTGACGCGCGCGATGCCGCCGATACACGATCGTCGTTGAGTGTCTGCTGTTACAGCCGATATTCTAATTGGATAATGATACGCGCGAGCGCATCATTTGAATTGTGAAATTCCTCGGGGGAGAGCTGAGGAATATATGTGTACGTAGCTTCTATACGATTCTATAGTGGTTTTACTTTTTGTTGCTGTATTTTTACGTATACATATCGAGTTGTGACACCGGGGGGGGGGGCCATTCGCGCGCCGCGGTTGCACTAAGTAACGGAATGACTGAATTCTCCGGGATTGCAGTTGGCGTATAGCGGCGGCATGGGCACTCGTAATACACGTACCCTAAGATCTCATTGATTCTGTCTTATGTTCTCGAACGCTTGCGTTTCGTGACGTTTCGTGACCGTCACTGCACGGCATGCTCCTGCAAGTGGAGAATCAGTATGACGGTCACGAAACGCCAAGAGTTCGAGAATATGGGACAGAATCAATGGGATCTGAGTGTACTTTCCCTTTTCTCCCAGTCCAGTTTCACGAGAGACTTCTGGTATTCTCTTTGTCCTTTTGTACTTCATCGACTTTGCTCGCGCGGCTCAGACACACTGAACAATAGATCATAGTGAATTGCATTATATACTCGAGCGTCAGTTGGAGTATCTACTCAGGGTATGGTTTTAGCGTAGGATCGAGGTAGCGATGGATATTTGAAAAGAAATTGACGGAGTTATAACGCGATATATAATCGAATTACGACTTCATAGCCATGATAGAGTTCAATTCAGACCAGATTTCAATCGATCAATACGATATAATCAGGATTTTGTCCGACCTTGAGTATTCCCAGAAATTAAAAAAATGATTGTATTTCGTGTATTTTGATCCAATGATCGGAGCGTATATGTAGCGTCTCATTCACACTCGCAATGAAATTGACGGAGCTCTAGGAACGCGCATAAGTAGCTCTGGAGCCCAGGTCATTTTTAGGGTGATCATTCGAGCCACAGTGATTTTGCTCGAGTATATATACCTGCTATGGTTGAGAACCAAGGCTATTCGAGTCCTCGCCAGATATTCCTTGGCGCGTCTTTCTCTCAGCCGAATCCAGACCATTACAACGTACACACGAAAATGAGCGGATCAAAATTCTATATTTTCTGATCGATAAAAAATCCCAAGCTGATTTTGTGGTGTGTGTGTGTGTGTGTGTGTGTGTGTGTGTGTGTGTGTGTGTGTGTGTGTGTTAGTTATTCAAGACAAACGAGAGCCCCAATTAGTGCAAAATTGTTATGAACAAATAGCGAAATAGCATCAAAATAACTATTTGATACATTTTACACGGAATCACGGATTAAAATCACAGTTCCTAAGCTTTAGTTCGGGATTCCATATGAAATGTATGTACTAATTACTTTTTTTATTTGGCTATTTATTTATACGGTTTGGCACTAATAAATTGGACTCTGACGAGAAAATGCTTTGCACATTTTCTTAATGATGTTTACGTAGAATTGATCGGTGCACTCGTTTATCTATTTAGACGTAGTTTACCATTGCATATGACAAAACGGAAAAGATTTATAATTTTCGACGCTATCTGGGTCAATATCCCTTTTTTCAATTAAAATTTTAAAAATAATTTGTGCAGCGAGGAGATTCCAAGCGACAATGATGTTCCCCAACCTGTCGCATCAACGTCAGCTGCTCAGAACGATGAGTTGGAAGCTGACGATGAAAAACCAAAGCAGGCAAGTGGCGAAAGCAGTGACGACGAGTCAACGTGTATTTTTTGTTTAAAAAAAAGAAAAAAATGGCATGGTCAAGAGCAAAAACTACACTCCACGACATCTGTGGAGACGATAGACCATTTTGAAAGTGCGGCTGTCAAATTAGATGACGTTCATACGTTGGCCGCAATCCAACGAAGAAGAACGAGTGAAAACATTTTATATCACGGAGTATGCAAAAACAATTTCGATCACCGTATACGAGCACAAGCGACGTCTGAACGTGAACAGACAGATTGGCACGCGTCGCGGATTATTCATAAGAAAGCGCTCGAAGAAGTGTGTCGCTTCGTTAGCGAGAATATTGTTGAAAAGGAACAATCTTTCCCTCTGTCGTTCCTTCATTCTTCATTTGTCGATTATCTCTCAGAAAATGCCCATGATAGAGTCGATCATGTGAAACCTTCTCATCTTGAGGCCAAATTGTTGAAAACGTTTCTACGAAAGATCAACATCATCAAAATTGATGGTAAAAAAATGATTAAGCCTATCAACGGAATCCTATCAGTGTCGGGTACTCTAAGCTGTGAATATACAAAACTACGCGATATGAATTACTTGACGAAGAACATAGATTTAGATTCGATTGAAGACGAAAATGATGTTCAGGAAAGCGACAGTGATATCAATGAATAGACTGATTACCTTAAACAAATCCTCGTTAAATTAAATAATGATAAACTAAAATAAAAATATATTCATGCCTCTCTGTTAATATTTATTATTCGTTTCTAATTTTATTTAAATTTAAATTTTTCAAAGTTGCAGATTCATCCATAATATTCTTGGAAATAATAATCAGCTGGCTTATTTTTGAGAGGTAAAAGTCTTCAGCCGAGCCGTGAATATCTCGGAAACGCACGGCTCGCTAGCTACTGGAATAACGGTCCCCTGATGCATGCTCAGCTGAAGCTTGTTTTTAGGATGTATTTACGTATCATTAACTATTATTAACATAAATTCCGTCTTGGCATAATATACATTTTATTCCACGATATTCACGCGTGTTTATAAGCTCAGCTGAAGTATCTTCCACCGGCACGTTACCAGATGAATGTGATTTCTTATCGTTTATTGCTATAAATATGCAGTAGATTTAAGCATGAATTAGATTTTGAGAAATCGCTTACATTTCTGTATTCTGAATAGCCACAATAATGTTATGCAAATTCTAAAATATAAAAATTTTATTGATAATTTCCGACTTATGACGTGCATCAAGAATACTAATGATTTACTAGTATAACTCACAGAGCACCAAAAGTATCTATTACGAATCACTTTTACATACAGTTACATCCTTTGATCTCTTTCATACCCTACCTATTCTAGCTCCTTCTTTACTCTGCATGTCCTCATCTTTCCCTCGGTCCCTTAGCCTTTTGTTGCTGTAGGCTTTCTTGTGAAGATTTTATATAAGGTAACTGTACCCAATGTGCCCCCCCCCCCTAAGGGTTTTTCGCGAATTTGACTATGATAGACTTCGAATTTTAAAATTCTGTGAACGGCATCTCAAAGCTTAGCTCAATACCTATTAGAAACCATCTTCATAATCATCATTCGACTACTTTAACCTATCGAAAATCGCAATTTAAAAAAAAACGCAAAAAGGCTAAATGCACAAAACGTGTACTCAATTTGGCACAATTTTTTAATCATTAGCTACAGCCTATATAGGCCTACAGAGACGATCCAATTGGCATTAAAATAAACTCTCAATTATGTTACCAGTGATATTTATACAAAATTTTTAATATACAACTCAAAAATACGCGTCTAAATCATCGTAATATGTCTATACAAATATTCAATGATTTCACCCAGTCTTCCCATTTAAAAACGCGTAGAGGGGCACATTGGGTTCACTTTTTTTTGATGCGAAAAACAGCAATTTGAGTAGGATAAAAAATAATTTTAGGAAAACTGATGAGACCAATCGAAAGCTGAGATGTTTTTACACAAAAAAGAGTAATGACACTTTGAGAGATAAAAATTATTGACACCTGATTTTTGAGGTTGAGTGTGAAAAGTGAAATAAGAAAATGGTGAAAAAATGAGTAAGTGAAAGTTCAAAGTGTTGTAGGAGAGTGGTTTTAAGGGCTAAATGGGCGGGGAAGATACCGAAAATTTTCTTTTAATTCCCCCAACATAACCAAAGAGCGACTGATGCTCAGAGAGCACCGGAAATACGAAATCTGACGATTGTGCCAAATTGGGTACAGTGCCAAATTGGGTACAGTTACCTTACTCTCTTCTATTTTCTTTCATCCTAGCTTCATACCCTGCTCATCCTTATTTACGTGATTTTATGACCCTTAACTATGTTTTTAATTTTTCAATTCATAAACTGATTCCATCAGTATTGCATGCTTCTCAATAATCAATCTAACTTACTAAAGTTTCTTACTACACTTATAATCAAGACGACGTAAACATTTCTGACTAGTTTTATTGGCTACCAGATAGAAGATGTGATACGGTTCTTGTTATTTGACAGGAACGTATAGGCTTTATTTTAACGCCAATGAATAACAATTGGTAAGCTGAGAGGTTATATTCGTATGTCTTTCCATAATTAAATTGTTTATCAGCATAAACATTTAAAAAATACTTTAAATATTTTATTGTATCTCAAATCATCACTGTATCAGTGACGAAATAAGATTTATTCGCATAAGATTCGATTGCAGTAAGATTTAAGAATCATCAAATGCCGGAAGGTAAGAGTGAATTGTGCGCGTAGCGCGCTCGAATTCAACTCCTTCAAATCACTGACAATATCATCCCATGTGTCTTATCATTCGAAATTCATCATTTTAATAACAATTTTCCCGAGTTTCAATCATACCCGTGTATATTCACGGACGTGAACAAAGCTCCCGGCAAGCATCGACGAATCGACGATAAATCCGCGCTTCCGGTGTCCAATTAAATCGGCATCACCGTAAATCAGTGGATGATCCGTCAAACGACGCTGCGCCCACTCGAGTGTTCACACTAGTCGACTCCTAATCGCTCCAATCGGCATCGCACGAAATCCTAAGCTGTATACCGTGCGATGAGCCTATCAGCTGGCTTTGGCATCGCCTCTCGTCTCCCTACACACACACACACACACACACTCGAGCTTACTTCCTCATTTTCTCATCGCGCGTCCATTTCCTTCCTAGCCCTCTCCCCTCTCTCTCTATCTCCCTTTCCTCGTTCCTTTCTCCGGGCGCATCCGCTTCTTCGTATTATTACACAATGGACCGGCACGACGTTGGCGTTAAAACGCGCCCCACCGGCGTATTGTGGGAACCCCTCGGCCTCTAAGACAATCAACTCGAGTGACACGCACGCGGGTATTAGCTGCGAGCGGAGGGGGGGGGCAGCCCCCGGTGAGCTTACGCGTCTTCGATTCCACTTGATTGCCCCCTCGCGTGCGCGCGAGGATGCGCTGAATTGACTCTCGGCTCGTACCGAGTTTAATCGCGCGTCATTGACGCGTTTTTAAGTGAGTTCCGTCTGGAATTGAATAATTTCGATGATCCGCGGGGAAATTCTGGACGTCAGGTGCTCGAACGTAAGAAGTTGAAGCTCGAGAATGTACGTATATATTTCTTCAATGGGTGACGGGGTTCGAGCTCCGCAGGAGGGACACTCGATGAAACTGGTCAGGCCGTAAATCGCCGCACGTGCTTTTCACCGTATCGATCCGAAAGCCGCGCGAAGCTCTACTTTCTCGTGCATTTTTAAGGCGGGCAATTAAACGTAAGTCGTGTAAAAATGGATACGATTCTCACCCAAGAAGCTTGGCAAATGGTTAATTCATTGTTGCAAAAGCATATTTCGGAGTTGATTAACAATTAGCTGTCGATGATTTTATACAGTTGATCAATAGAAAACGCAATGATTCATTATCGAATAATAATGGTAAATTTAAAGTAAGTTTTAAGGACGAATTTTCAAAATTGAGAAATATAAAAAGCTATTTTCACGTTTTCCCAATAATTTCTCTAGAAAGGTGTGATTTTTAGGAGTTCGCTATCCACAGTACTTACAGGCGTTTACGAGTTTCTCCAATATTTTCATTGTTATCGTCACCTATACCAAACACTGGTCCTTAAAATCCGTAATCGGATCGATAAACAAAGTACTCCGGGACGAATGCCCCCGTATTAGCAATGCGATTCCTTGAGAAAAAAATTCGTCTCGGAGAATAAAGAAAACGCGAGTTCAGCTCGATCAGCCTCGACTACGGGACGATTCACCTGATCGACCGCGAGCTCCGCCCATTGGCTTTTCGGATCGATCCACCTTGTCGTCGGCGTGTTCCCCGTCAAGCCCACAACCGAGCGAACCCTCGGGCGAATCGGAAAACCTTCCAGACGAAGCGACTCGGGGGAGCCATGTCGGCGCAGGTGCCCGCGCAAGCTCGGGCCGCCCCGCGGAACCACAGCCTGCCGGGGGGCTTTCGGGGGTCGAGGAAAAAGCCGGAAGCACTCACCTGCAAGCTCGTCAGCTGGCGGATCAATGGGCCACGGCGGAACAGCTGTAACTCACTGGTCCGAGCGGCATAGCGAGCACCGGGCGCGGCAGCGATCGCGCGCGCGACACCGACACACGAGATGCTGCTGTTGGCCCCCCCTCGAGAGCCTCCCCGAAATCCTGGAGGCGCGAGCTCGCCGCCGAGCTTCTGCGCCGCCGCCGTCGCCTTGGCGACCGTTCGCGCGCGCACCGAGCCCGCGACGATCGATCCGCCCGCGTCGCCGCCGCCGCACCGCCGCGCCGGCAGCGCGGGGGAGCTTTCGGATTGCAGACGCCTGGCTTATCCACCGCCAGAGCTTTGAGCCTTCCGACACACGCCGGCAGAGGCACTGATGCGGTGCAGGCTGGGATTTTAAAGGTAAGCTCGGCTGCTGGTGCGTCGGGAGAGGACGAGCTTTTGCGGACATGATCATCGCCGAGGACAGACTGGGGGAAAATGGTGAGCGCTAGGTTTGGGCGGCTTGCACAATGAGTTTTCAACTTGGTTGGAAGAAACGACTGCACTGCAGTGAATTATTTCGTAACTAAGTTTTTTAATCTCTTGAAAGCTTACAGTGAAAAATCGCTGTATTAATGTGAAAAATCAATGTGCGAAGGTGCATGAATTGTTGAGTGTAACTACAGTGACATTTTTCATGCAATTGAGGTAAATTTTCACATTAGTTTCATCAGTTTCAACAGCGAAAATTCACTGCTAATTTTTTATGTAAAAACTTTTGCCAACAAAACTCATTTCAAGAAAGTACCAAAGATTCAATAACATATATCAATCGATCAGAAAAGAAAAGAAATTGAGAAAAAATGTTCTTTTTCTATTAAGGAATTTTTCTCTCGGTTCTTAGACGGCCGTTCATTGAACACATAAGCAGTTTCATTAATTTAATGCTCGGAAATTTTCAAAAAAATTTCTGTCTAGAAAACCGAAAATTATGTACAAAAATGCACATTTTCCTTATTTAGTTTCATACACATGAGTTGACTACATTGAGTACGAAAACTATTGCGTACAATGACAGCTGTTTTTCTGGAATAAATTAGTAAAATCAATAAAATAAATAATTCTATATATCTATATGCTACATTTAGGTGGGAACTTGATGCGGTGAAAAGTGCATCTCGTCGGGTAAGAGGAAAAAAGTTGCATTTCAGGAGGAATTTTATCTAGATTGATCTTGGATTTTTAGGATCGTTAATTACGAATTCTGACTCAAATTTCGGAAATCTCAGCATTCTAAATGACAAACAGAAAAATGGTCAACAGTCCTTTGATGCGCGGACTATAATAACTAGAACATGTCATGTCGCTGTGAATATTTGTGTTTTTCGAGCGAGTCATTCAACTCGAATTGAAATGGAATAATGAGATTCGGAGTAAACTACCTTGCGTAGGCTGAAATGATTATATCCAGTCATTAACTTGGCATATTCTCTCGAATCGCAAACCTTTCATGCGTGCTTTCCCGAAATTGCTTCAATTATGACTGTGTATACACGTGTTGACTGGGATTGATGGCTGATTGGAGAAACTCTATGTGAAAACGTAAGTATGTGCAAAGAGTGCCAAACTAAAATCTCAAGCATGCCCCGGAGGCAAGAATCGTGTAATAATTATAAGCCCACAATGAAGAGACATTTGAGTCCGTTGGTAAAGTATATAGACCGGGACGCATCTGTTCGAAAATTTGCTATCTCGGACTTTTCATACACTGTCGCTAAAAATCATTGGGTTCCCTCCGGAAAATGATTCTAAATCGAATGGTCGTTGTGCGTCAAACTGAAAAGTGCGGCGTCATGTTTTTTTTTTCGAAAATGTTCAAAAATCTGCATTTTTCTTTTTTCATTTTGAGTTTGTATGAAAACTATCAATTCTAGAGTAAAATGGAAGAGAGGTAAAAGTTTCGTTATTAAATTTTGCATGAGGATTAAGTATTCTGAAACATCAATCTCGTAAATTGTTGTTGCAAAATAGATATAAACAAAAACATGACCCCAAAAAATATGCGATTTTTTTTCAAGTTTTCAAATCATACCTACGATAGTGAGATTTTTACTAAGAGTACCTTATACAGTAATGAAAATACAAAAAAAATTTCATTCTGATATCTCTGATAGTTTTCGCAAAATCTATTTTTTAAAAAAAAATGAAAAATTGTAATTTAGTCCTTTACGAGCCTCCCCGAAACCCGCCAATTTTTTTACGTATTTTTATAGATACTAGCTATCGATCCCCCTTGGAATGGGTCGATTTTATCAATTTTAACAACTTTTATGATTTTTTGAAAATTTGTCAAAAAAAATTTCTTCGAAAAAAATGCAACTGCAACGCGGTTTTTATATTTATTCGAAATTTAAAAGTTGCATCTGATAGAAGAGAAACAGACGCTCATTTTAAGTTTTCATTTACTCAAATCTGATCTGTGAATCCCGAGATATAGAAGTTCAAAGTTGAGGTAACTTTCCGGCAAAAGTATACGCAGTAGAATAAAAATTGAAACGGTTTCTGGTAGCTTGAACATTGTTTTACTTAAATATGAATCATTATGTACGTGAGTAATGTTCTTCATACTTAATAGTCGGGCGGAAGGTTGGTGGAAGTCATTGAAACGCAGCACTTTCGGCGCAGCGGCAGTGGCGGGCAGTGGAGGGGGTAGCGAAAAAGACGCGACGAAAAGTCGAACGCTCAGGATCAAAATGAACGTTCGATTTTTTATCGACAATATCTCAGCTTCTATATGAGATAATTTGATGATTCTTTTTTTAATTTAGTATAGCAAGTCAAAATATGATTATATATGTCGGTTAAAGTACCGTAAATATTATTGGTAACGATGTATTTATGAGAAATGTATTCATATTTTTCAATTCTCATTATAAAGATTGTTTTGAATAGAAAAGCACAGTAAAATATTTTATGATATTAAGTTTATTAAACATAATGTTTACAATATACATAAACTTGAATTATAAATACATATATCTTAAATCTTAAATACATTTATCTTAAATTATACATACATTTATCTTAATTCATAAATACATATATCTTAAATTATAAATACATTTATCTTAAATTATTAACAATTATTTATTTAGTATTTCCGGGGTTTTTTCTGTGGAGGAATTGACATTTCCTCTTCATCATTATCACTCTCCAAATCTTCATCGTCTACTTGAGAAATATTTAATGCAAAAGATTCATTCATTGCCTCTTCTGTTTCTTTCTCTTTTGTTATATCATCGAAATCTATCTCGAAATCAGTTTCGTCAACAGGTGTTGATATAACTGCAGCATTGTTACAAGTTTGGCCATGACAATTAGTGCAATAATCGGAGCATTTTAGGCCATGTTTCTTGCAACTGCAAGTATTATTGCATTGTTTAGAACATTTACAACTAATATTTTTTAACAAATGTTCCGGTATCAGTGAATCTGCGGTTTGAATGGGCTCTAAACCGTCTTTTCGAAGCTCCCAACCCCAGGCTTCAGGATTTAGTTCATTACCAAGCCACTGTTAAACTTGGTAATAAACCCTGAAGCAGTGCTGCGCTGCTGCAGATTCAGTCCATCTTAATTATTCCTAGAATATTGTTTTTGGGAATTCAGGTAAATATCGTACGGATGTACTATGAATGTCAGCGGGAATATTGTTTTTGTAAAATCAGGTAAATATCGTACGAATTTACTATTACTAGATTGAAATGTACATTGTTCTAATAGAATTTGTCAGGGTTAAGTATGTACATTGTCGAAAAATATGATTTGAACGGCTCTATAAGTATTTATTATTACATTTCTCATAAATACATCGTTACCAATAATATTTACGGTACTTTAACCGACATATATAATCATATTTTGACTTGCTATACTAAATTAAAAAAAGAATCATCAAATTATCTCATATAGAAGCTGAGATATTGTCGATAAAAAATCAAACGTTCATTTTGATCCTGAGCGTTCGACTTTTCGTCGCGTCTTTTTCGCTACCCCCTCCACTGCCCGCCACTGCCGCTGCGCCGAAAGTGCTGCGTTTCAATGACTTCCACCAACCTTCCGCCCGACTATTAAGTATGAAGAACATTACTCACGTACATAATAATTTATATTTAAGTAAAACAATGTTCAAGCTACCAGAAACCGTTTCAATTTTTATTCTACTGCGTATACTTTTGCCGGAAAGTTACCTCAACTTTGAACTTCTATATCTCGGGATTCACAGATCAGATTTGAGTAAATGAAAACTTAAAATGAGCGTCTGTTTCTCTTCTATCAGATGCAACTTTTAAATTTCGAATAGATATAAAAACCGCGTTGCAGTTGCATTTTTTTCGAAGAAATTTTTTTTGACAAATTTTCAAAAAATCATAAAAGTTGTTAAAATTGATAAAATCGACCCATTCCAAGGGAGATCGATAGCTAGTATCTATAAAAATACGTAAAAAAATTGGCGGGTTTCGGGGAGGCTCGTAAAGGACTAAATTACAATTTTTCATTTTTTTTTTAAAAATAGATTTTGCGAAAACTATCAGAGATATCAGAATGAAATTTTTTTTGTATTTTCATTACTGTATAAGGTACTCTTAGTAAAAATCTCACTATCGTAGGTATGATTTGAAAACTTGAAAAAAAATCGCATATTTTTTGGGGTCATGTTTTTGTTTATATCTATTTTGCAACAACAATTTACGAGATTGATGTTTCGGAATACTTAATCCTCATGCAAAATTTAATAACGAAACTTTTACCTCTCTTCCATTTTACTCTAGGATTGATAGTTTTCATACAAACTCAAAATGAAAAAAGAAAAATGCAGATTTTTGAACATTTTCGAAAAAAAAAAACATGACGCCGCACTTTTCAGTTTGACGCACAACGACCATTCGATTTAGAATCATTTTCCGGAGGGAACCCAAAAGTTTTTAGCGACAGTGTATGAAAAGTCGCAGTAAAAACAGATGGCTCCTGTGCTAATACTTTATTCGATCGTTTTGAAAATCGTTATATTCAAAGACGGAAAAGACGACGATTTTCAGCTGAAATATCGTCAACGAAATCAATAGGAACTATCCGAATAAGATTTCGAATGATTTCTCAACTCTCAGTTGTATCCATAATGAACAGTTTGATGGTCCATTCTCATTATACGTGCAACGAATAATCATTAATTTATTGTCAAACAATAATCGTCTGCAGCATCAGCATCCTTGTTCAGAGATATTTTTTTTCGCTGCAGGCAGGAACTGTTGGATCTAGTGGAGTATCCATCCGCCATACTAGACAACTGTTGAGAATCTGAAAATAATCACTGATAAGTACTGCAAACGAGTTGTTTTAGCCAGGCACTCGGAACTGTACTCGCGAGCGAGATCCTACCTTCCGAGAACAAAGTCCCCCTCTCCAATTATCGTTTGCGAAAAAAACCCGAGCCCGCCGTTGTTCAGCTTCTCTCCGCGACTGCTCATCCTTCTCGTTCGCCGCGCGGAACTATTTTACGAGATTCCGCCAGATTAAGTATCCAGATTATGCACGAGTAGTTTCGCTGTGCGCGCCCCGTTCGAGCAGCCAGCCAGAGTGGATTGTAATTGGCGGGAGAAGAAAGTTATCTGGCCGCGCGCGGAAAACGTATAATTGTGGAACGATTGAATTTCGTCGAAATGTAATCATTACATGCGGGGGGCGCGTTGGCGAAAGGTAAAATCGACTCGAGCAGCGGGACTCGAAGGCATCCGGAAACCTGCGCACTAGTTCGGAGTCTGTTTTTGGACCTGCTCGGACAGCAGCTCCTCGGGCTGGAAAACCCGAGTCGATTATTCAAATGCTCGCGCGAGCCGATTACATCTGAGCCTGTCGCACTTAATCCCGATGATGCTAACTGCGGCCGGCTTTGCGGAAGCTGCCGCGCTCGCACTGAATGTCGCTCGACCGGTCCTGATTCGATCGGCAAAAAGCACACTTACGTGCTTATGCAGGTAATACCTCTCGACATCATAATATTTGCGATGAATTCGAACTTTTTCCGAATTCGCGGTGTCGACGTTTCAAATACAACGATAGATTTTTTTGGTGCCAGATCAGCATGTCGTGTAGTTTCAGCAAGATACGTGGAGTGCGTGGGAGACATAGTCGATTGAGATAATCATCACAATCGATATCTAGTGATAATCGTAACGGTTTTAGAATGCCTAATTTTTATTTGTTCGAAGAAAACTTTGACCCGTTCTTTCTAACCACTGTAAGTCATTGTCCTTATCCTTATATAAAAAAGTGATGGCCTTTAGAGTGAAGGCATTAACTAGTGATTTGATCAGCGCGTCTGAATGTAGCTAGTATAGGGATAAATAACGATTGCTATGAAAAAATCTCATTAATTCTAACCGATCGTAATGAGTATTCGAGCCCCAATGAACATTCACAAAGATTAATGAGTGAATTGCCAAAAACACGTTAGTGACGGTTAAAAGGGAAATAAACAACGGATGTGTCTGAAAATTGAACGGGGCTCACATCTTCCCAAAACTAACTCTTTATGCCCGTTCGATACAGAAGAATCACTGAATAGAAGTTTCTCTAAGATTATCAATAAAATACCTAGAAAAACATAGTTTGTTCATTTATTAAAAATTGATTTCCCTGGATGTATCTATCCACGCATTGCCCCATTTGCACCTGATCCAGCAATACCACCTGCAGCTAATGCTGTTGGTGCAGCTCAAAATGATGCAGCTAATGATGTACCAGTGGAAGCTGGTCGAGAACTACCAATGGAACTGCTGGTCGACCACCAGCTCAAAATATTCGTTGGTACATAAACACAACCAATCACATAATACAGATTTAAACCATAATTTTCATCACTAGTGTGGAAATGCATTTGACATCCCGTAAAAAGTCAGAAATGCTGCTACAACCCTGAACAATGACAACCGTCAGTTGCCGGATGGACGAATGATCACCGTGGTTTAGGCGAATGAACATCTAAATACTAATGAAACCGGCTAGATTAGCACTATACTTTTTAAGACAGACTTCATTTAAAAGAGAAATTGTGCACAGTTTCAGAAAAAAATTTATATTTTATAAACTTGTAATTACATATTTAGAAAGAATTGAGCAGTTGTTCAACTAATTTTGTTTTCAATTTTCATGTCAAAATATTTTAATGAAACAGCGAATTTAAATTCAAAAATATAGCGCAAAAAAATATCTGGCCCTTTCCTCTTCCCATAGCAATTAGTTGCTATACATGTGAATAACAGTTGCTATTGGTAGAACGAAAATTTTCATCCTATGCTGTTAAAATTACTGGAAATGCGAAAAACCGTGAGGGGAACTATTTTTACTAGGGATGTATAAAACGGTTGTTCTGGGAAATATCTCTTGTCGATTCTCTCGAATATTTGGGCACCAACGAACATTTACGAGGAATCATATAGAACTTTCCAAAAACACTCTAGCAACGGTTGATAGGAAAATAAACAACGGATTTTCTTGAAATTTGAATGTAGGCTACATCTTGTTACGACTTATATGTGTGCAAAATTTCAAGCAGATCGGACGATTATTTGAGAATTAAGTATTGCGTGCCAAAAAACCGCGTCCCAAACCTGTATTTTCACCATTCACTAGCGTAGATATTATCATTCATTTTTCAAAAATTACAACAAAAAATTATTTATTCAGTTCAATTCGTATCGCTTTCTCAATAAATGGAGCATTCGGACCTGGTGTGACAACGGTTGCTAAGGAACTAATTGGGAAAATTTTGTGTCCTTTGTCGTCGAAAATGATTAAAATGGGTCATAAATTGATCATTACCAACCTTCGTAACGTTTGCTAGGGATGTAAACAAACGGTTGCCAAGGATATCAACAGTGGTTGCTATGGAAAATATCGCATCTATTCTCATTGATTCTCATAGCCCCAGTGATCACTTATGAGGATTTGTGAGAAAAAACGTTAAAAATAGTTGCTAAGGAAATAACCAACGGATTTTGCTGAAAAATGAACTTGGCCGAGATTTTGCCGGGACTAACCTGTGTGCAAAATTTCAAGAAGATCGGACTTTTCTTTCGAGAGTTATCGTAGATGAAAAAAAACAGGACGCACACACACCCACACACATACATACATCCATACATACACACATACATACATACAGACACTTTTGGATTTCCATGTTTTTCGACCCGTAGATTACAAAAATCAAGGTCCCGAGGTCTGATTCGGTGGGTCGACTTTTGCCCCATTACAAAGCTTTCTCTTTGAGAAAGCAAACAACAGCATTACATACTCCTTTACGCGTAAATAATATATTTAATACAATAACCACTTCGAAGTTACAGTGGATAAATGATCACACACATAATTTATTCATTTTTGTATGAATCAAATAAGCTTGGAACGTATAGCGCCTGGGAGTAGGCATCGAGCTAAACATCGCTGTGACGGTAATAGTTCGTTTTAAGGCGAAAATGAGTTGGAGAACTGTTTTAAAAATGTGAAATTCTGATATTTAATTTTTATTTAGAATTACATTTTATTTTGACAGACATATACAGAAAAATCTGCCCACATATTGGTATAGAATAACTAATGTTTCTATACAATCATTCATAATTTTATTAATTATAACACTGTTATAGTTCCAGCATCATAGAAAATATTCCGATTCCTACTTGACAATGTAATATTTAAAATACTTAGGAAATAGTTGTACTATATACAATTTTAGTGCTCATACATGCAACATTCATTTTTGTCCTTCAAAAGTAGTGCAAGAAAGTTGTCCTTTCATGTCCAATCTTTCACCATACATCTTTGCTTGAAGGATTGTTAATTTGTTATTCTTAACAACTGCTAAGAAACGGCTTTCAACGTAGTGAGGGTGCATTCGCATCTCAAATGAAAATAATTTTTCATTCTTCATCTTAATACTTGAATGATATTTGAAGTATTCGATTCCTATTTTTCAAACATCAACAGAGTTAGTGTAATTTATCAATGAATTGAATTATGAGAAAGTTTTGGTTACTGGTCATAAACTCACCCTTGTATTCGTAGATTTGGATTGTTCTTTTATTTTCAGAGAATATCAAAAAATTTTCTTCGTATTTATCAAAATTCAAGACTAGAAATGAACTTGGATTTTGCGACTTAATAGCTTGTAAAACTTTACGCTCAAATAAATTGGATTCGCAAATCTGAAATGAATTCATAGATGTTAAACAACAATAAAAAAAATATTAATTTCAGATATGTCGATACTTACGAAGATGTACTCCTCTTGATGAGTAAGCACATACTCTTTTTTATCAATTCCAACTCTAAACGTCATGATGCTGTTTGTGTTGAAAATGTTTTCGTATTCATAGAATGCTAAAATGTTTGAACGTATATCATTTTGTAGATCATAGATGGTATCCGAGCTAGCTAATAAAGTCTCATTCTCAAGTGAGAAAAATTCAAGCTTTCTTTCTTTTATTGGAAACACATTCACTGGCTCCAATATATTTTTATGTATACTTTCAATCGACCATTCTTGAACTTCTTGATCAACTACTATGACGAATTCATCATTTCCGATTTGTTTCAAGGCTGTGACATTTCCGAGATCTAATACAAGCTGTGCAGTAAATAAATATTGGGTTATGAAAGCAGAAGAAGGGATTCGTGAATTAAATTGGTGATCCTTACTTTAAATTTTTCATCTTGAAAAGACCATAGATTCCCTGAACTTTTATCACAATCGGAGTTTCCAATAGTAATGAAGTATAGATTATTTTCAAAATTCAAAGTGATGTATTCTTTGACAGAACCAAAATCAGGTATATCGATAGTTGGAACAAAACCTTGGTTCGTAAATTTGTGAACAAGCATAGAACATTCATTAAAATTAATCATCATGTAGTTTGTATCATTCATTTCGAAATGATGAAAACTATGAATTTCTTTTTCGAAGTACAAAACATCAAATAATTCAAATGAATTGAATCGGTAAGGCATACTTTCGGCTTTGTACTTCAATTTTTGTAAACTTTTACAAACTTTTCTCGTATCATTCTGGAATAATTAATAAATTTCGATTCATTAATGTAAATCATACTTATTGTGAACTCAAAGACAGATGAAAAAAAAATGTGAAAGAGAAGAAAAAAGAAAGACAGTGTTTTCTTGCATATCTTACCAGTTTTTTAGAAATCATTGCTTCAAACTTTTTATTACGATCTTCAATATTTCTAACCAAATTTTCAACATTGATACCATTTATAGGTCCTGAGCCATTTACATTTTTCTGTATATGAACATTACCGTAAACTGTCCAATTGCCGGATACAGTTTGTTTGTTTAGAGAATTAGTTGTTATAATATTTTGTTGCCATTCTCGAAGGTCAAAGTCAATCAAATTGCGATTGATATTCAAATCTCCTTCCATCATAACTGGACTATTGAAAATAATTTTCCCTGTAAAAATCAATATATAGTAATCAATTCACTTCAAGAAGTCAATAGGATCAATGGAAAAATCAATAATAAATCTTAATCACCTGTCAATGGATCAGAATCACTTAATGATATTGTTTTTGAAATATTTATACTATTGATGAATTTCGAATCAAAATTATTCCATATATGAACGTTGTTAAGGAATGTCATTTTACCCATGATTTTCTGGTCAGTTGAAAGCTAAAACAATATAATTCCAATGAAATGTCTTGTTATACACCCGAATTCATCTTCATATTATTTTTATATTGTACCATGAAAGTATTTTCATAAATATCGGTTAGATTCTCCCCATTGGTGAAACCTTTGATTTCCAAATTTTCAACCGAAACATCAACGCATTTCAGAATGTTTCTTATTACTTCATCCTTATTCAAAACGAAGAATGAGTCTGTTTTGACATTGTTCCATGATTTAACAATTATGTTTGATTTGAAAATTACATCTGATAGTGATACTGTATCTGTAACGAATATATAGTATTTCATATATTGCAGTCATGAATGTATTGAATGAACCAGTTGATGTCTGTGGTTATGAACTCGAACTCGTCAATTTCCATCAACTATTTCATTATTTTTCCACTTTCCTTGCGCCAAGTCCAACTTGCCGCAAGTTTTGTTGAAAAATAAACATATGTGATATGTGATTCAGGACTTTATTAACAAAATCACATGCGAGTTATCAAGCGAGAATCATCTTCCTCGCACTAATGTTGCAATTTACTATTTCAACATCAGGCAAATGAATTCTAGAACGTTTTTATCAATATCTAGTGGATTCTTAAATCTATTTATTTACAAATCATATACTATAGTTACATTTAATACCTGAAATTGATGTGGGTCGATTCAAATATGCTGCACTGTCCATCAAATCATTTATGTTGACACCTTTTATGGTACTAACTTTGAGGTCACTTGATACATTCAGATTTTGTTCGATTAGCACATCGTTATTGAAGATTATTCTTGAGTTAACCACCATGGGGTGATCAATCAATACAGCACTTTGATAAAACTTTTGAAGGTCAATACCATTCAAACTTTTTGTTATAGTAACTTTATCAGAGAAATTAATTGGAGAGTTGAATGTTTTTGTCCCCTCGATCGTGACATTTTTTTCATTCATAAAAACAAGATTTTCAAGAAAATCTGGCATGTCTTCGTGTTGTAATTGCCCAAACACATCTAAATTTTTTATGCTAGTTTTGTTTCTGACAATAAAATCGCCACTCAGTTTGTAGATTTTACTATCTAACTTATGTATAACCTCACTAAGGTCTTGAAAGGGGATCTTATTAATTTTACCGGTTGATTTGAAATTACTAACGATGATGGCAGAACCTGTAAAAAGAATTGATGAAATTTATAAATATACGAACCTCATGAATGTCTTCATTTTTTTTTCATGTAAAAAAATTTAAGCTGAGAATAAAGACATAAGGATCATACAATTTCGCTTTCTACAAATAGTTAAATATTAAATTAGTCTTATGCTGAAATCTCATATTCGATTATTGAATAAGAAAGATAAATAGAATTGTTGTCTATGTGATAAAAAAAATTACATTTATTATACAAAGTTTAGTTAAATAAAATGTTTACGTACAGAAATGATAAAAGTCCATCATAAAAGATGAAAACAGTATGTTTCGAAATTAATATAGCGTAAATAAATACCTTCAATTTTAACTGTTCCAGTAAGAGTCTGATTTTTGTCAGAGCTTATAATATCTTCCACTGCATGACCGTTAATGAAATTCACTTGCAAATTGTTAGATTTAAGTTTTTTCAACTTCTTGGTCGATTTCACTACAATATTATCTTCATTTTTTAAAATAGTATCATTCACTTTCTCTGTGAAGTTCACACCATTGATTAAACCATCTATCTTTAAATTTTTAATTGTTTTATCACTCTTGAATACTAATTGTTTAATGTAATCCACATCGAAGATATCATTAAGATCTTTGCCATTTATTTTTGAAACAATAACTGAGCCAGTAATATTCAACGAGCCTACTAATTTATTCTCATCAAAAATGTTAGGAAAGATATTATTAATCTTGTTTATTGCATATTCAAAATCACTGAAAGATCTGCCGTTTACCAAATCGGCATAGAGTTTGTCTACTTCTAGATAAGTAACTGTTACATTTCCTGACAGGTCTTGGTAGCTAGATTTCGTTATTTTTTTATCCCTGAATTCTTCAAAATTCACACCGTTTACTGTAGTAGGTACAAGATTTTTAACAACCAATGTTTTCACCGAAAGGTTTTCAAAATGTACGTTTCCTATAAGTGATCTAAGTTTTTTGAAAAAATCTGCACTTGTTATATTTTTATTGATATGAGCAGAAGAAAATTCATCAATTACTGGTGCTTCTGTGAAGACTATTTGTTTCGTCTCACAAGTATGGACTCTTTCACCATCGATAACTGTACTAAGATTTTCTTCTAAGGCTTTTAATTCTTCGTAAGAAACTTCAATGAACTTAATATCTCCAGAGATGTTTGATAAATCTATGTTTAGAAGAAAAAGAAATATGCGTCATTCAATATTTGTATCTTGTGGCTTAAAAATATAGTGTATTATAAGGAAAAATTATTCAAAATAGTCTACTGTCTCGATTAAAATTTGGACAGTAGAAACAATAGTAACACTGCATACGGTCGATTAAAAAATCTTTAGCAATAAATATTGCAAGTATATTAATGAAAGGATGGCGTCGTGTCGTTCAAATTGAACAGAAAATTCATGAACTTACTTGGTAATACTTGTCTAGTATTTAATGTTATAACGGGTCGTCCGTTCAGCATTTCCTTCCTAACTTCAAAATTGTCAGCAATGTTTACAGTACTCAAAAATGTCTTTTTACCAGTGATTCGAACATTTTCTTCATCATTAAGTACTAAGTCATCCAATCTATCCCATCCTGTCTCATAGAGAGACTCTACATATACATTGCCAGATACGTATAAATTAGTAAATTCAGCATTAGATTGGACCTTGTTACTATTTAGCAAAGTTAAATTCGGATCAATGTCTTGTTTCAGATCAACAATATTTCCATCAATCTATTAAAAAGTTCAATTTTTTAATGGTAATTATGATGTTTATTTCGTCGATGAATCATGAGAAGTTTTACCTGGAGGTTCTCTTCTATAACTAAGTTTTTGAAAATAATCGGATGTTTTAGATGTTGGTCCGCATTGAGGATAACAAACTCATCAGCATCTATACCATTGATAGTTTCAACTCCCCGTAGCTCAGTAACCTTGAGTGTGTCGAAAGTTTTGGCACTTGTCATATCCGCATCTTCAGGCCCACTTACGACAATATACCCTGACGGATATTCAATGTCATTCAAATAATCTATCTTTATGAGATTGGCGGTTATCTGTTGGGGGAAAAATATTTCATTCAATCGTATGTTTTTACATTAGTTCAAGTAGAAAGTTTACTTCATGTTACTACTGACTCCAGAAATGGTCGTTGATCCATTAATAACTGTTTTTTCATTCTTAAGAACCACATTTCTTATCAAAGCATTCCAGTCTCTACCAGAGATTTCCGAAAAATTCAAGTTTTTTCTTACTTCTAACTTTGTTATGTTTGACCAGTCAAAATTATCGTAGCTGATATTATTATCCTTGTGAAAATCTATATTTTTGAATGGAATCCCGTTAAGATTCTTTATTTTTAAATTATCACTTGTTAATTTGATTGTTGGGAATAATTTGATTCCTCTTATTTTTGTATCATTGTCCCGTAGACATTCTGACATCAGGGCATCCATTGGAACACCGTTGAAGTTATCAATGACAAGATTTTCAACTGCGAGTGTACCTTTTATGTCAAGATCATCCGTGATATTAATTTCAAAGAAAGTAGTAGTATTCATGGTTTGCCTAATGTTGTTAGTTAAAATCTCCTCAGTTTTATTTAAAGTTGTTTCTATGTTATCCATCAAATCAAGCACTTCTTCGTAATTTGATTGAATATCTCGAAGAGTCAAATTTTGCGAGTTCAATTTTACAGGAATAGTATCAATCTTGTTAATAACAAGATCTGCCACTTGAATTTCTGATAAATTAGGAAGTTCGGTTCCTCTAAGACTGTATAAGTGATTTAACGCTTCTGATGTCATGTTGATAATAAGTTCTTGTTTCTCTAAAATATCCTATTGAAAAATAATGTGATGAAAATAGCTGAGGGAACTCTAATTAAATCGATGATTGATCATTCATCGTAAGTAAGGAAATTTTTTTAGGATATTTCCATATTTTACCTCGAGAATAGATTTGGCATCCATTAATTTTTCAAATTCTTGTTGTTGAGGCCTAGGCAATTCCTTCAATTTTACATCAATCTTTACAAACATATTCTTACTCAAAAATCCGTAATTAGGAATAATAGTTGCCGTGGTTAGATCAAAATTATTGAGTCTCGTATCAAAAGTTGGAATTTGAATAAAATTCTCTGAACCTCGCCAGCCAAGGAACAAAATGGTAGAATTTTTCAACTGCACTATTGGAATACATTCTTCTCTATAAGTATCAATCGGTAGATTTCGGATGGAGCGAACACTTCCTATGTCTAAAAAAAAAATCAAGTAATGCATCGAGAAATCATTGTTTGACATCATGAATTGTCTGTCGAAAATTACCCTTGAAAAATTGGCCCATCCTCTGATTATATACGTAATCATTATTGTTGATATTAAATAAACTTGACCCAGAATCTGATGTAACTAGATAGTATGGAGTGGACCCACTATCGAAGCAAATTGTATTGATCAAACCATTTGCAGTAATGTTTCGAACTTCTTTGAAAATACATTTGACGAAAGTCTCAGCCTTGTGTTCATAAAGTACCACATGGTTTTTACTCAATAGAGAAACCGTTACACTATTTTCTTCAGTTTGGCAAATTTCAAGATCTGTAATTTCTGTTCCATATATTTCATCGCACAGCCTACGAAATTAAAGAACAGATGAAAAGTCAATTAGAAAAATATATTCAAAGTATATCTCGAAATGAATTATAATTGTCAAAACAATAGTACCAGTAAGTAGAATGATTTCCATCAATTTTAAAATCATAGATTTTAATTAGAGTTTTAGCTTCTTTGAAGTAAATGATCGGTTCGTATAAAACTGCTAGCTTATGCTGGCCATTGAATTGAAAATATTTTGAAAGTTTTATGGCTCTATCTAGATAATCCCAAATCCAAAATTGTTGAAATGTATTGTCCATGAGTTTGAACCATCTCAAACTCTGAATATTATTGGATGATTTAACTGACAGCACTAAAGTAATTTCTTCTTTCTCACTAGCTGTATCGATATTGCTGATTATATTAAATATTTCAAAAGAATTAATTGTTTCATTTTGAACGGATACAATTGCTCGGAGAGACACGTGATCATTTTGTATGTCAAAATCGTATAAGAATAAAGATGAGTTTCTTGTTCCAGCTAAATAGATTCTATCGTTATTTTTCAGACACTGCCAATTCTCAATATCTTTTGGAAGCTCAACATTTTGTGTTATGTTGATATTTGTTATGATGATCTCTGAAAAATACATACAAATATTGAAAAAAGATATAATCATTCCTCTAACCGATTTTGGTCTGAAAAAGTCGCAATATTTTTCAAATTTGCACAAGAGAGAAAAACCACTAAAATTTTGAACAATACTCATTCGAGCAAACCAAAATTCCATTTAATTAAAGGAGTACTTTTCTATTATTCCATCGTCTAATTGATTCATTTTATCTCATCCAAAATTGTTACAAATCGAAGGGTGATCAATTTCCTTTACGAATTTTCTATATTATGAAGTCCCTGTGGGAAGAGTCATGGTTACCTTCTCTATTACCATATCCAGTTCCTATCTCGTAGTCTCTCCAGACCCACGAATGGTTGTCGACTATTTTGTCCCTCGCTTTGTCTCCCAGCATAACATTTATCCTTTCTGATAGCTTGTTCAATTCCATACATTCCACACATGTTTTTACTAACACAATCCACGCAAACACAAACAATTTTAATACGACACAGTGAGTTTCTTTCATTTTCGCGAAATCGATGAAACGATATCTTTCGACTTTTGCCACGGAAACTTACTGAATTTGGGAAAATGATGACATCTAAGCTTCCCAGTGTCTCCCCACCCTTCGTTGTTGAAGCTACTGGAGCGTGATCCGGGCCGGTCGATTTATTGACAAATACATCAAGAGCGCGTAAACATGATCTGAATGAAATTATGTAGACTTATTGAATATTTACGGACCACTGATTATAATCACATACTTTCTATTACAAGTCCGCGAAGTTCTGCTTGCTAGTCACTATGCGGACCATCGACCGGACTAGACTAATTTTTACTTTCTTATTATTCTTGATATAAGTGCAGGTGTTTGGCTTGAATAAATTAGGTCATAATATTCAAATGGAATGAATTGTACTCTGTGAATATGTCTAAAAGACTAGACATATACATTACGTTAACAATAACGAAATTGAAATGAATAAATCACAGAATGAATAGTAACAAATAATAGTTTGGAAAGATTGTTAAACTTGATTCATTAATTACTGTTAAAAAATCTTATTGGCTACGCGAAATGATGAAAATTGGTGGATCGAATTATTTTTTAAGAAATAATTTTATTCACATTTCATAATATTCACAATGGAAGAATAAACAATTCCATGAGTTGCAGTAATTATGAAGAAAATGAACTTTCTCAGTAGCAAAGGTTACAAGAAAATACATTCGCATATTGCAATCCCACAATGTACAAGGTTTGAGAAGAAATTTCTTATCCAATATACATACACACAATCGTTAACAAAATCATCACTTCTTCTTACGAACAATTATAGCCTCCATTAACCAGAGTCTAATATTAAATTAAAAGATAACACGAACACATAGGTTATTTAAATTATAAATTCGATAACAACCTAGATATAACCACATAAATAAAATCTATAAAAATCGAGATTTGATTTGATTAAAGCTTTGAGATAGAAGAAAACTCCGAAATATACGAAAATAAATTGTAAGCAATCTTTCTTGACACGCTAAGGATATGTTTAAAACTAAAGTTATGTTCATATTTGTTTGATGTATGGCTGTATGATTCGCGCATGAATAATCTCTAAGCATTCATGAAGATTATTTCATTGTACATTGTAGCGTTCATAAATCGGGTTACATGAATCTCGATCTAATTGATAGACGTTGAAACTACAATTTATTGCTGTTAGATATGAGTCATCACAACTACTCGAAACTTTCTTTTACAAAGAAAAATAACACCATCCAACCCAGATGGTATACGCACCCGCATCTCGGCAACAAAAAGTACAAATTATCCTAGGGAATCTTGACGGGGATGAACCTCGTGGGGTCGCCAACTTTGGGCGCGAATTTCAGTTCGACTTTCTCCTTGCCCTCGCCTTCCTCGCCGACCTCGAGGAAGCTGTTCCAGTCGACGAGGAAATAGAGGCCAGTCTTGGGCCTGGTTGGAATGACTGGGTCGGGGGCCGCGGTACTACCACCGAACGAGTCTTCGAGGTCGCTGATGCTGGCGCCCGAATTTTTTGCGGACGTGTCACTGGGACTCTTCGCGTCGTCGGTAGCCGCTGTCGAGTTGGACTGATTCTTCAAGAACTCATTGGCGTCGAAGGTGTCGAAGAAGCCACCGGGTTTGTTTGTCCCAGCGCTGGCAGCCTCTGTCGTGCTCGACTGACTCTTCAGGAAGTCGTTGGCGTCGAAGGTGTCGAAAAAACCGCCGGGGTTCTTTTTCGTAGTGCTGGCAGCCTCTGTCGTGCTCGACTGACTTTTCAAGAATTCATTGGGGTCGAAGGTGTCGAAGAAACCGCCTGGCTTCACCGTTGCTTTTTCGTCCGTCGAAGAAGACGCGGGTGACAGGTCGTTTTTCGTGCTCGATTCAGGTGCAACTGTAAAAAGAGTTCATTAGTGGCATGATTCTCGAATTTTCTATACGAATAAATAGAGTAGAGCAACTGTGAATTGTTATCGTTGAAGGTTTTTTAGAAGACCAGTCCATGCATTTAAGGGGTAATATCCACCAAATGCTCAAAAAACAAGGCTTTCATGATTTTTTTTAAACGACATTTGAGATGTAAGGTATATAAATAATATATAATTGGATTAAGCAACTCTTGGAGAATAGAAAGAAAATTTTTATTGTTAGTTTTTTTACAAAATGGCGGCTGTGCAGTGATTGCCGTGAACCGCTTTTTTAAAAGGTTCTTCCGCGGCGAGCAGTAGAACTGAAAAAATTTACATCCGATTGACTTGAAATTTGAACTGTAGCTTCTTCATTAGATTATCTAGTGAAGTGCACATCATTATATTTTTAGAATTTTTTTTGGCAAAATGGCGACCGTTTGAATTTTTTCGACAAAAAACATCGACTTTAATTGTTTATAACTTTATTTTTTGTTAATCAATCGCTAAAATCGTGTGTACTTCACTAGATAATCTAATGAAAAAGCTACAGTTAAAATTTCAGATCAATAGGATGTAAACTTTTTCAGTTCTACTGCTCGCCGAGTTTGACAACATGGTTTTGGGAAAAACGCGTTTAAAGTTTCAAAATGCTATGTATCTTATATAAAAGTTGTTCGGCAAAAATTGATTTAAACGAATTTTGAGTTTAGATCAGTACTTGGGAGTTGTAGATTTCGATTCTAGGATAGTTTTAGCATGATTTAAGCTAATAAAAAAAAATGAAAAAAAAAAAGTTTGCCGGATATTACCCCTTAAGATATTTATTTGTTAAATTATTTTATTTTAATATATTTTATGTGACATGATGATTATTGAATATTCATTGAAAGTTCATCGCATTAAGTTCATATTATGAAAGCATTTTAGAAGGAGTAATGATATAACATCTAAACCTTTTTGGAAAGAAATAAAAAAAAATCAATTTTGCCTTCTGACAGTAGACTTAAATTATTGCGATTTTAAAAGAATAATATTTGGTGAGGAGAAAGATAACTTGTGATGACATTTCCTTACAATCTTGCAACTTTATAGAGAAGTTCCGGATATTCTTAGTTCCCAACGGAACTTATTTCGAAATCCCATATGAATGAATCATTTCAACTCGTCCTGTTTGGGAAACAGTTGAAATTAGTAGGCAGATTATAATTTTCCCAGCATTTGTCTACACACGATCACTATACCTCTACGACGTTAATTAAGTCCACTAACTATTCGAAACAACAATGATCTAAGAATATGATAACATAACATTGTTTGATAATGCATCGATCAAAAGTAAGTAACAGTCACACATGCAGATAGAGATATTAGTCGAGGCACGTCGTTACTTTGTGCATGAGATAATCTCGAAACTCAGCTACAGGCCGAGAATTATTTCCCTTGCCGTATGCGCTAATATCCATTTATATTCTCGGTTGTACTTGAGGCCGTTTCTGCAACCGGCCGATCACGCAAGTTTCGCTCGCGTGCGCGCCAGCGACACTCGAATGTGACTGTCGAAGCGCGGGTTAAAAGGCGAAAGGTGAAAGTTTTGCGCGGGAATGTAATGAATCGCCTAAGTAGCTACTTAACAACGATGCTACACGTGCTAACTTGCTACCGTATGCAAAGATTTACCGATTAAAAATAATTGATAGGATTGATTGCTTTGATTATAAATATTCAAGTTTGTGTTTCCCTTCCCTATCTTTAACAGGATCGATTGCTTTAATCGCTTAGAAGATACAAGAAAAATTAAAAATTCAATGACCTTTGGCTGTATTAATGTATATGAGTGACAAGGTACTTTATTAAATATATGTCAGATGAATATTAAAATCACATTTATTAGGAAAAACAGAATTGATTTAAGTAAAATTTTACCAAATCTGTAATGTCATTCAGCTTTTATATATGAATAAAATAACAAAAAATAATTGATTCTATCCTCTGATTGTACAAGCTAGTTTGATCACGAGAATCAACTAGAAATGCATTACTCTGGAAAGGCTGATAGAATCATTTACATGAACTTTATTAAATACTTATAGTGAAAAGTCACTGAATGAAAGCAAAATTCGTATAAAGGTGTGGATGAGTGATTGAATGAAACTACACTGGATTTTTCGTGTAATACAAGTGAATTTTCACTTGAATGCCATGAGTTTTTATTGCAAAAACTTTCAGAGCTATCGAATCTCATGGAACCGAATTGATTACTTATTTACTTGTATTAAATGAAAAACTCACTGTAGTTTCATTCAATCGTTCATCCACTTTCATACAGTGATTTTTCACAGTAAGGATTTAAGAGAGTATCTCAAAGAATACTCAAAATGTATAAGAGCTTTACGCTTTTCATTTAGAAGAATTGTGATTAACATATCAAACCCCGAATAAGTCGTGAGTTATGTATCGTCCTTTCAGTTATATTTTCAGTAATTCGTGTGATACGTCTCTTTGTAGGTATTTAAAATCTGTATAAACGCGAACTTGAGTCGTTTCAAGAAAAAAGCCAGCAATTACAATTTTGTTATATAATGAAGATAATGAAAGTTTCATTATCCTGTAACTAGGGAAAACTATGATAAAATATGACTGGATATATGATTTAGTGATACGTAAGAATTAGTAATAAACACTTACTCATAGAATGAAGAATAGAAGAAAAGCATGTTATGGGACATTGCTAAGCTAATCTACGATCTACAGATGATACTAGTAGGTGATGGAGATATGATTAGTGGACGATCACAGGTATTGAGTTACAAAGAAGCATTCGTTAGCAAATAATCGCGGTCAACCACCAGCATTTTGTCTAAGTTAATTAGGGACGGAGGTAAGTAAGCTTCTCATCTTGGTGAGACCCCCAATGATCCGGCGAACCCAAAGCTCTGACGTCTTAACGATGTAAATCATAAGACGCTTAATACCAGTTGAGGCTATCGATGATAATGTTGTCTCATCTATCTCGCGTGTAATCGGTAATACTGTAGTTGTTGTCGTTTCTTGTTGTCTTTTCACATCATTCTTTAAACTATCTCTATAATTATTGAGGATTTCCTCGAGTTTCAGAGGGTCCGGTCCGTTTTCGAGGGTTTTCGTGCTTTCCAACAGATCATGGGCTACTCTTTGCACATCCTCTACGTCTGCTTTGCCTTCCTGGACCATTCTCACAGTATTCAATAGATTTTTGATCTTCTCATTCTGTTCTTTATTGTCAGTTATGACTTCATGTGGCTTAAATACATGTTCAATGAACGGAGTCGTTTGTTCTACGATTGCGGAAGCTTCTGACTCAATGTCGGGTTCTTGTTGTACTTTTTGAGGCTTCCTTATTAGACCAATATTTTCAAGAATTTTCCTCATGTTGTTCGGCACAGCTTCAATCAGTGAGGGTCTTTTGTTGGTTTGCCCTGGTTGCATTGCTTTTTGATTTCGACTTTCTCCGAATCCTAAACCAAACCTCGCTAAGAAGTTCCTGAAATCTCTGTCTTTAACTTGAGAAGTTGGCAAAGGTTTAAACTGAGTGTAAGAGTTGGTTTTTGAGGTTGTTGTTGTAGGCTTTGGAGTAGTCGTTGTTGTCGTCGTCGTCGTCGTCGTCGTCGTTGTAACTAATGCTTTCTCTTGGCCAGTAACATGCAAACCAAACTGTTGGAAAAGTAGCTGCATATCGGGTGAAAGATTTTTGACACCGAATTTCAACGCTGGTTGAGGGGTTTCAAAGGAGTTGTCATTGCTCACGGTCGAAATTTCGGCTTTGAGAGGTTTGAACTTTATTGTTGGTTCATTGCCAGTACTTTGAGCATTTAATAATGCATTAATACTGTTCAAGTCAAACTTAATTTCTGTTTGTGGCTTGGGCACTTTCATTGGTTGTAGGCCTATAGAATTTAACAATTGTTCTACCTCTGCTCTCATCGGGGTGGGTTTAATTGTTGTCGTTGTCGTAGGTTTTCTCTCGACACTAGCTTGGATTCTCTTCTGATTCGTAGCTACACTCGGAGTCACGAAAATCGGCGAAGGTCTCGATGTCATAGTAGTAGTTGGTTCCATGATTTTCTTAAAATCTTCCGTTTTCAAATCACCCATGTTAGGCATGGTATCACTTGTTTCGGCCATCGGGAGGAAATGACCCCTAAAGGGTGGCAAACGCTTCCACACTGGTTCAACTGGTTTCGGAGTCGTGGTTGTTGTGGTTGTCGTGGTTGTTGGCTTTGACGTACTTGGTGGAGCGTAATAGCGCCATTGGTCTGAAGATAAGACGTTCTTCTTCAGCTTACTCAAGACAGTCGTAGTTTTTATCTTAGCATCAGTAGTAGTCGGTATCGCAGCATCGGTCGTGGCCTCTATCTTAACACCGCTCGTCGTCCTTGTTCTCTGCGTCGTCGTGATGACTTCCAGTTTTGATGGTACCCGCGTGCTGGTTCTGTAGCGCGAGAAGGTACCTCTGTAAATGGGTCGTTTAGTCGCGATTGACGTGTGAGATGCCTCTTGCTTGAGGTCACCAACCTGCAAGTTCAACGAGAATTTTTGTGGCTCGGATGAAACTTTCGCTTCACTCAGATTATTAACAGCCGTTGGGGCTGGGATTTCCGCAACTTTTGCACGCACGTATGCATTGGACTTTTCTGATTCATCGAATCTCATGTGCGCACTTACAAATTGATGCTTATTCTCTATCAAATTCTCAGATTGTTGAGGATTATTAGCTGTGTTATAAGCTGCTTGGATAATTGAGTCTGTCCTAGAAGCAGGAGCTTCGTCTGCGACCATTTGAACTATGGGAGGTTTCGTATACAGCTCTTTTAGATTTCCTTGAGATTCTTCAAGCTTGTAAGGCAAGACGACCATCAGTGCTCGTTGATACTCGGCTCTCGTTTTATCAATAGCTTTTCGAGCTTCGTCTTCAATATTCGACATGTCATTCGACGTTATGTTGTACAGGATATCGACGATGTCATTGCGGCTGAGCTTGGGTAGGTTGGGATCTTCCTGAAGCAGCTTCTCAACCTCCTCGATTGTCCGGTTGATTGAATTTTCGATCTCTAATCGTGACGGCATCACTTTCTCGATCTCCACACTGCCGCTCAGGCCGAAAAAGGCCAGCAGGCACACGTAAGCAAGCTTAAAACAAAAATACAGTTTTAATATGACAAGTCACAGTGATGTGTCGTTCCGAAAAATTAGCTTTCTAGCAAAGTATACCGTTACTAAAAAATAGGATTGTGAACTGATTTTGAGATATTTCGGTAAATTTAAATGTTCAGTAAGTGCATGGGTATGCTTTAAAACTTCTTCTTCGTTTCACATTGAATATGAAGCTCGATGTACGAAACGGAGAAATAAAAATTACTAATACATTTTTAATCTTTATGTGAGCGCACTAGAATATTTGCAGATTTTAGTGTGATATATAACAGAATATCATGAAAAAAGTTACTGTTTCGAAAAATTTGCCTCTCAAGATTTTCGAGGTCATATTGACAATCAAGGCACGCCAACAGCGAGTAGAGCGACCTACATTTTATTGAAAGTTAAAAGAACTCATGAAAAACTTGTGAATTTAATACACAACACGACGATCGAGCACACATAAACATCTTGAGAGCTTGTGAATACGCTCTTGCACAAAAACTTGCTTATATTGCTTAATAAGACCTTAGTGCACGCAAGAAATTTTTTTCTTTCATCAATAAGTACATATTTAAATATTCATGAGCACACAAAAAAACGCACCTAACATCCTTCAGCGCGTCAAAATTACAAAATTTCTTGAATTGCCACACATAAAAGATGATAAATAACCTAACTGCAGCATGCATGCAAATGTTTTATCTAACAATTGAAGAAGCAAGTGAGTTTGTTACGCCTTGCTTCGAATGCAATCGATCATTCGGCATCTCTGAAACCAATCTGTAAAAGACAATCCGTATCGATCGCATACGAATCTGAGGTAATCCCAATCCGGAGCCGGCGTTATCCAATTACCAACAATCTGTCGAGAATGTCAAGTTTCGTTCTTACACTCCCATTTTTCATTCACTTACGTTTTCTTCGAAAAACAGTTATCCTGTCCGCCGTCGCGTATCGAAACATGTCATTGACACATGCCGGCTCTTTTCCTAATTCTAAAAATACACGCTCCCAACATGACGTCTTGTTCTGATCCGGACTCGACATAAGTACCTGGGGGTTCGCGTGCGCGCCAGCCGAGATAATATTATGAGCTGCGAAATCGTTGTCACTCTTCCGCGCTCGCACCTCAGACCGGCTGCCGGCTCGCGGCGCACGTTGAGATCCTTGACCGCATCGGGACCGATCGAGAAAGTCCAGTTGGCCAATGAGACGACACTAATCACCGCGTGGATTGAGCCCCATTACGCACTAGCTTATTACGCTCTCGATTCAGCCAGCTCCTTTTCGCGGGGGAATTTTCATTTTTTTTTTTACGATTCCTCGCTGCGTAAAAGTGCCATTGAGCAACTGCGGTACATCCGCGGTTTTACTTTGGAAAAGACAATATTGGACGAAATGATTGACTTATTTTGAATTCAATCGGGTATCGGTGAAAAAATTATTGACTTTTCTGTTAGTAAATGATTGGAGTGGGTTTTATGCATTTATCTAATATAATTGAATCCAACGTGTGATGATGCGAATGAAATATTTGAATTGCATTCGAAGTTAATTTTTAATAACACAAATCAATCCATTCATGTTCTAGTGGTAGAAATTGTTGGTGCAATGTTGATGAATCTCGTAGACATCGAGTCTTTATTTTTATTAATTTTGTCGTGAAAAGTATATATATGATGAAATATGTGAAATAATATCGTTTATTGTTCATTAAGTGTCGTGGAAAAAAAGACAAGATGTGAATGTGCTTTTTATCATTTGTATCTTATACATATTATCTAATTTTTTCTACTAAGTCCTCGTTCTCACCATTTATTCATAAAAAAAAACAAAGTTCACAGAGAAATTGATTGGCCGTAAAGAAGATACGATTTCAGTTCTGATTTCACTCGCAATAAACTGTATTATTACTCATTACTTGTTGATAATTACTAGAACATTTTCATTCTTTTATGGTGGAATTGATTATACAGTATATATTGTAAGTGGTATACAAGAAGAGTCGTATATATTGTACAAAGAAAGATTTTTATACTTTTCACATATTAATTTCCATTGTTCCACCTAACATGACATCTTCCGAAGCTCTCAATGGTATCAAAGTATACACTTTCCGGTAAAATGAGCAGCGACGCGTGCAATTGAAGCATTCGATAGTATAGAGAATGAAAGTCATACTTTCGCCGTCGAAGCTTCGAAATTAATAACAAGGAAGATGGTGATTTCGATTTGGCATTTCTTTCTCAAAGTTAGAAATGAGTTCCACTTTTTCTATTTCCTGAGTGATATAGGTCAAGTTTTAGAATCAGAGTCGCTACAGTATAAAAAGTTGATGGATAAAATTTGAATCAAATGGTTAACCTGTTAGACCGCGGAGATTTGAGGCAATGAACATAATATAACGAATTAATGAAGAAAAGTAATAGAAACATTGCTTGATGATGAAAAAAATAATTCTGATTACCATTGTGTAACGCGAGAATATTTGTAACGTTCCATTATTTTGCATAGCTGTCTGATGTAATACCATATTTAATAGAGAATTAGTTCAGGGCGAGACGAGCAATTAATTTACGTTCCTCTTAGGAGTAATTAACTCCGTAACTTTGGAGAACATTTTAAACAGAGAAAACTTGATTAAATATGCATTTTTATTGCAACAACATTTTTTTACTGTCTTCGACATGAAAGTACATCTACAGTAGGGAATTGTTATGTAAGATATTACGAATATATTTTCACTCACTCATGTGTGTATGATATTTTTAATCATGAAAAAAGTATAATATAGACTAGAGTTCAAAAAACGAGCTTAAATCAAAGCTCGATTTTTGCGAACATAGTGAGTTTATTTTCAAGAATCCACAAAACTGTCAAGAATGATGTTTTCAAGTTTATAAGCAAGAACAGTCTTTCTTGATTGACCCAAGGTATATTAAAAGCAAAATGTTTGCGTTTTTTATTCAGAAATTCGATAAAAGGCATTTTTTGGTCAACTACTTGAGAATTTTACGGAATGGAATTCAATTTGTGAATTTATAATATTGCTTTGAATGATTAATTAGTTTCTTGGGTATGTACTGCGTGTAATCCGCTTACTTTATAGTTCAGCTAATTTGTTTAAGGAAATTAGTTTCTTGGAACTTTCGTTATCGTTATTAGAAAGGATTCTTGATCACAGGAAATTCACTTATTCCAACTTATGTCGCAGAATGAAATTTAAATTGCCCAATTTATGACAGCTGCGACCTATAGTTCATAACTGTTAATTAACTGAGTTTTACTGCAATTCAATCAACGTAAGTTTTAGCCTATTTCAAACATGTTTTAAGTATTTAATTCTCTGAAAAGATACTATCTCCGGATCGCTGGACCCTTTAATACATTCAAGTGTGTTTCATCGATAATCCAAACGAGAAATACCGCGACGAAATTTCAATATAAGAAATCAGTTCAAACATACGAGATGGAAAAAACCCGCACACTCGCGACAGTATCAACGGGGAATTTTTGGGTCAGCTCGCGCGGGAAATTCGGTCCACTTTTGCCACCCGGATCACGTTGAAATCGTCGCACCTCGCGTTCGCGCCTATACAGACCATCGCCGAAAGTATAAGGTGATGGAAGCTTCGCGACACTCGGGAGTTTTAGCGCGCGACACACTCACCATCGCGCTGAGCGCTGCGAGCAAGTCTCGGCGTAGAGGTTCACTCGTCGACTGGATGGTGCGGCCCGGGGCCCGACTCTATACTCGGGCCTACTTTCCAACTCTCTTCCTCTCTCTCTCCCGGCTCTTTCAGCTCGATGTCCCACCGCTCGGACACGTGCGCGCGCTTGGCCATGGGCACCGCTCGCTCGTAGTGCAGTTGGCTATATCGTCCGGGTGGTGGCTTTTGCCATTACTCGCGGGGTTGCCGTTAAGCTAATTCGGACGAGAATGCGGTTGGCTGCTTTACGACTAACTCGTGTCGCGTACACTTTGTACAGCGAGCTGTATTTGAAGAAGATTGTGAAAGAAGTTTTGAACTCGACGAGTCCCGTTTTAGTTCAGCGGCTTTACATTGAGGAATGTACTGTTCCAGGCCGATTGTTAGTCATTAGTATGCATAATTGAGAAGAATAAAATAAAACGATAGAATATGATGTAAATCAATATATATATATATATCTGTAATTAGTTCATACAAAAGTACATACAGTACACAATTGATACCTAGAATTAAATTCTCATTTCCTTAATTTACTTGTTTTAAGGTCGCTCAACTTTCTATTTCGTACGCTCCTATAATAACTGTTCCAAACAAGAAAATACGGAAGTTGGATAGCGAAAAATCAAAGATAGAAAAATCAAAGATAAAAAAAGTCAGTTTTGAACTATTGCCCAGTAAACAGTACGGTTAGGTAGTAGTGTTCTGGTTCTCAATTCGAAGTGAGGGGTTAATTTCCATGAATTCGAATACGAAAGTAAATACACTGAGAAAAATTCCTCTATCAAAATCTGCTATATGATATGGTGAACGAAATTATAGAAGAATCTACTATAAATATCGTTAAATTAACTTTATTCGTCTAAATAACCCTCATGTTTTATAGTTTTTTCAAAAATGTTCAATTACTATTTAATTATTGTTCATCGACCAATAATTATTGTTTAATGAACCAGAATTACAGACAACTGTATCCACTCAATCATATCTACTATAAATAAAAGTACTATATAGAATAAAATCTACTTCAAACATAGTGAAAAACATCAGTGAAATTTGTATTGTTGAATTCACAATATCTCATAGCTGGGTCAAAATAGAACTATATTTATAGGAGATTTATAGTTCATCCAACTATAAACTGCTCAGTGTAGGAGACGTTGTCAACTCTGGGTCACGATGAATCTTTCTGAAGTGGATTTTTGGTACCTAAGTAAGCCATAGTTACAGCCATTTAGTCTAACGTTTCGATTTCTCAGAGATATTTGCAATCAATAATATCTGATTGAATCTTATATATGCAGATATACTGTAATTGCACGAGATCGAAACTAATTGGCAGAATATCTGCGGGAAATCGAAACGTTACAATAAATGGCTGTATGTATGACTTTTTTAGGTACCCAAAAATCATTTTGGAGAGTTTCGTCAGGATTGGTCACCCGAACTTGACAACCGGGAAAAAATGAACGGGAATTCGTTTCATAAAACCGTATGGTTTCAGTATTTGAGTTAACATTTTTTTCAAATTATTCAAATTAAGTTATATGTAGTTTAATTATTGGACGGTCGTGACCCACTGAGGTAGGAGAATATTTCTTCAAATTGCAAAGTCATTCGAGAATAACTTATATCTGGTTATGAAACAAATCATTACATCTGATCCAACATTCTCGGCACCAAAATTTTTATCTTTATTCGTGGTCAAATAAGAATATTCGACCAATTATTTCATTGATTAAGAGACTTGTTACCAAAAATAAAAAATCGCGTGGTTTGTACAATTTGCTAAATTTTAGATAAAAATTAACTGCTCACAATGGAGTAATATATTCCTCAACTATCATTAAGTTCGATTGCGAACCGAATTTGAGTTTTTAGTTTTTAATTTACTCATTTCGTTTGCTCAGCTTTGTACCGTTGCTCGCGAAGAAAATTGTACAAGTTCTAGCGCATACTTGACGTGATCGGTTTTCAAAAAAGTTGGAAAAAACACGATAAAATTCGTGAGATAAGTAAAATATATAGATTTCGAGCATCGGCTACAGACGATTGAATTAAATGTTCAGCGTAGCGTATTGAAAATTTCGCTCCGGCATTATATATATCGTATCAACGACGAATAAACTCTTGCGTCTAAATTTCTGAAAAAGAAAATCCCGGAAAGCCATAACTTACGAGAGTTGCAACTAATAATTTATCGGCGAACTCCGACACTTTCATCCCCCCAAAGCGCTTCGGCTCCACCGTCCACGATTAAAACTCCGTGACTCCGGAGTCAGGCGTATAATTGATAGAATAAGGCAAACATCGCGCGCGCGGCAAATGGTCCAGACGCGTATATACATCTCAAGAGCCGGCTTTTCCTCTCGAAATACGGCTGCCGCAGTCGCCCATTATACGCCGGGTGGCATGCAAGCCTCTCTCGGTACACAAGATGCACTTTCGATTCAGCGTTTATCTGCGCGTGGCATCGTAACTCAGAGAGGCTGCTGCTCCCCCCCCCCCACACACATACACATACAAGTTCAAGGAAAACGAAAGCCCGGCGAAGCGAGTCGCGGGAACCGGGTCAACCCGACATCGACCTTCGGCGCGATTTCGATTTCGAGGAGCGTCGCACCGGTATACACATAGCGCGATTTATCGGTGCAGGTTCAAGTGCGCGCGGGCTCTGTGTTACACGTTCAAACGGATGCGGCCGGGCCTTTTTGTTGCCGCGGGGTCTATGCGGGGCATCGACGTTAATTGAAGGTGAAAGTGAGTGCGGGTATATGCGCGCGCGGATGATACCGATAGCATGCACCTTTCCGCGTTGTTGTTATTATTATTATCCCGCGGCAGATGTACCTGTCGAGGGGTGATCAATTTAATGCGAGACGTGTAACATGCGATTATTCCATTTGGGATTTTCCCGTGCGGGATTTATGGGTAGAAGAACATTGAACTCGATTGATTATATATATTTGTATTTATGATCTATCGCGTTGGTCGCGTGGAAATCGGTATGAACTCTTTCGGAAAACAGCTTTGTATCGATCGGTTAACTGGCGGGTGAAAAAATTAAAATAGACGGGGAAAAGCGAACCGATATCGTAGAAATAAATTTCGATAGCGAAACTGCTTATTTTGTTTCTATGCGATACACTGCGAGAATAACGCTAATATGACGATTGAAAATTCATTATAAACAAGATAAAATTCAATCTATTTTGTGGTTGTGAACGAGTGCATGAATTTCGAAGGTTCTATGTAGTAACGACCATAATTATATATGCATCTCAAGTAAAATTTTCAAATAGCTAAGAATTGAATATTCATAAATGCTATAGCATACATGAAAAAATCTATACCAAGCTTGGTATCTGAGGGTTTCTGTGACATTCTCACTTATTTTGTCAATGCAATGTGTTAAATATATCTACATAAGCCCACACAAAAGCAGTTTCAAAGTATTTTGTGAATTAAAAGGTTGTTTTTGTATCTCACATAATAAATATTTTCTTTTTGCGGTGTCTGAAGTGTATGTAACCCGTTGAAAACGTATTGACTGAACACACACAAGCTCGTTTCAGAGGACATCCAAAGGTGCGAGATGCTTGATGCATAAGACACCTAACGGATTCTTGGCTATACGTCACAAATGCGCTATACGCATATTATGCCTTCACAACCCATACCTGATTTTTGGCCAACGCATGAATAGAGGGAAAATGTTTCATATATGAAACTTGGGATACAATTTATATCAATAGGTTAAATTGGAATAATTAACTCCTCTATATGAACAATTTGTGTTACCACGACCAAATGGACTATTCAAATGAGACATTGTTTAGCGTTCGAGAGAAACTTGATGCAAACAAGAGAGAAATCGCCGGAGCATCTCTAAGCCACGTTACTTCCATTTCTTTCATTAGGTTTATCTATTTTCGATTAGTTCAATACTGCGAAGCTACTTCTGCTTATGGGACACTAATGAAAAATTCGTGATTGTCGGCTAAAGCATTTATTTTTTCAGTGGCCATATGTTGAATATTTATTTTCACGGCAAGGATTTCTCCTACAGATATTTTGTTCGGAGCTGTTTAGTTGCTAATCGGTATTGCTGAAAATGTTTGTCATAGAAAGTTTTCGATGAAAACTATACATACGTAATTCATGAGTCTACTTGGATGCGTAAAATGTGAAAGGATTCTGTATGTATATGGCGATGAAAGTGACAAAATTGATTTTACCAAATGAGGATCTTGGAAGCTCATTGTCACTGCAATTGCAGAATTATATATTATATATTATTTATATTATATATATTATTATTATATAATTATATATATTATCATTCCAGAAACATACAAAATAGCTCAAGAAAAATTGGTTATATGTCAGAATGATTCCAACGTTGATGAAGAATACGAATGGAGACAAGATAAGAACAGTAGGCGACACAACTGTCGTATGAAACAATCATCTGAAAGTGACGAAGAGGAATATTCAGTCCAAAAAAAGAAGGCACTAGATCTGCCATGTCCCCCTGAAAATATACTCGATAAATTTCATGGGAAGCAGAGTAAAGCCAAGAAAAAACTAAACTTGAATGATGAAATTGCACCTGCTGATGATCATTTGAGTCAGTTGAGAATGCAATGAGTAATAATTCTTGTTATGAAGTTTGTTTATTGTAATAACTATAGTTCTTACAGGTGCTGATGTTGAAGAACGAATTGAAGTTGGACAGTCCAAAAGATCAGTGTCTCATGGCTCAAATGCAGATGCAAGAGTCTTGAATAATTCAGGTCAGTTAAACATTAATTAAAAAGTGTCTAAGGGGTAGTAAAAAACTGAAATGAAAAAATCCGGTTCATGTAAGAAATGTTTGTGAAAACCATCGGCTATCTCGTAAAATCAATCGCGGTTCTGGAAAGCTTCAGTATCGAAACTTGCAAATACCAGTTAAGGTGGCTTCAGCGTTAGGTGCTGTACCTATGCGGGGCCCTACTGGGGGTGCCTGAATTTTTTTTCAAAATTATCCCAATTCTATCGTTTTAAAGTAGATAAATCTTATCCTAGACCACTTGTGGATGCTTGAAAAGGATAAATAAATTGTAACTAATTCACGATCTACACATAAACAGTTGTCAATTTCATCGAAATTCATTTTTTTCAATTTCACGATCTTTAATCGATGGTGACATACCATTTTTCCGAACCTACTATAATCTGCTTATGAATACCTATTACTTAAAAAATTTTCAAATTTTTCCATAATTTTATATCCGGTTCAGAAGGGATTAATCGATTTTCGCCATAAGAGCCCATGTAAAAAATGTCATTTTTATTATGGCGATTATATGGAAATGACCATATTGACCCATGATTCTCTTTGCTGCAATTGAAAGTTGATTGTGCTAGGTACATTTTGTAAAAGTTTCAACTCATTCTATAATTTTAAATGAACTCGCTGAAGCCACCTTAACTCAAGTAAACGAGACTTCTGGATCATTGTAGAGTTTTTGAGAGAAATATTGATTTATTCCTTATATTAACTCACGAATTAATAAAATTCTAGCATCGAATTCGTTGTTATATACCATATAGCCCAAATATTCCAAAACACATTTTATTTGTGGGATGTACGATGGAATCATCGAAGTTTCTATAGAATAGTTCTTTGAATATACGGAATTCAGTTCCAAATTTTGCTCTTATATACTAAATAACCATACAAATAAACGTAAAAACCATGAAACGTAAAAATACAGTTCATGTATGGAGTGTTTGTAAAAACCATTACACATTGAGTAGGATTAATCGCGATTCGGAAAAGCTTTATTATTGAAACTTGCTCTTTCAACCAATTAACGTAAATAAATCAAAAGTCCTCATCATATGTGTCATCGGTCCGGAAATGGATAACAAATCATGGGGTTATGGATCTCGTATTCTCAGTCTCTACTTACGTAGTGTCTGATCGATTAAGACGTGTGAGATTCGCTTGACCCATGACAGATGTCCCATTTAGCGTACGCTACTATGCCCCCTAGACACTCTTAATTAAATTATAATAATCTTTAACTTTGTTTCAATTCAGTATTGTGAACTTGAAGTAGCCAATCGAGCTCAGATAAGTATAAGTGTATGTGAATAAAGAAATTGATAAATCTCCGAATAGTAGAACTCATATCTCATACATCATGGAATAGTTGAGAAAATGTAAATATTTATCAATGCAGATAATACTTCTTTACTAGACGCTGAAGCTGGAGATTATCTGATTGTCCAAATGAATAAGGATATAAAGTTAATTCCAAAGTCTTGGTACATCAAAGGACAAAGGAAGTGTTACTGGCCTACAATTGAAGACAATGATAATATTGATATGAAAATAATTATAGAAGAAGAACCACTTGAAGAATGGGATCTAATACCAGTCAAAGTATTAGATAGTGCGTGTAAGTTTTACGATCTGACAAGGAGAATGGATAAAATGGTATATTATGCAAAATGAAAATGAACGCACTAGTTGGATACGATGTTTTATGTTATGAGTGCTCGTTGAAAGAGCATTTGAAAGAAACACTAGTTTGTGAAATGCGATTTTACGCACTAGTAACATAAAATAAAAAATATGTGGATAAGTGTTCCTCATACTAAAAATATAGATACGGATCTCTGATTAAAATGAGAATTATTTTTTTATTCACACAGTCACGTTCTTTGATGGTCAGAAGAAAAAAAATTACTACCATAACCGTATTGTATTTGAGGAGGAAGAGTCTCCAACCATTTTAGAGAGCATGAAAACTCAAAAGAGATGTTCAAATGAAATCTGGTGAGTTATTTTCGAATTAAAAGGTTATATATATACATTTTAGACCTAGCAAAAAGGTTAACTCTACGTAAAGAAAGACACGTCCCCTAACTTCGGTGTCATAAACAGTTTTGGCCTATGAGTAAGCAACTTCCCAACATCTAAAATGAAATTTTCATGTACAATGTGAAACCTGTGGTTTTCTGTGCAACGATGACAGAAATATGTAATCTAAATTGGCGAACATATAAAAAGATTACAAAATGTTTTGTAATTTAAAAATAATTCATTTCTCACTAGGTCTGGCGTGTATAATATATGCACTAAAATAAATGTTAGCGTGGATAAAAATACATAAATTTCAATAAATTTTGAATAGTCCAATAAGTCCGATAAATAAATATTTATTGTTTCAAAACTTATGGATATAAAAAATTATCAATTATAAAAATATATCTGATTAGCAAATATGAAAATATAAAATATTTAATGACGAGATTCCCAATATTTTCCAAGATAAGAGTTCAACACTCCAAAAAGAATCAACAAAAAGTAAACCAATCATAAAATCAGTCGATATCTTGAATAAGAAGGAAAACTTGAAGAGAAGTAACGATTGTGAGTACATTTTTCTATTTATAAACTTCATTCGAGTTGTTTTCTGCACTTGACGGTATCTGTCTGTATTATATATAATCTTATTCATATATTAGACTCTTATTACATCTCTCATTATATTTGATGAACAATATTACAGGCACACCTGAAAAAGAAAATATAAAATGCAACAGTAAATACGAGCAGGTCCAAAAAAGAAAAACAATTCAATTACCAGACATACTTAATTTGGAAACGGAAGAGAAATTGAATGCTATTGCAGGTAAATTATAATTCATATGAATAAACTACTCATTCCCAGATTCACACATGGACCCTACGAGACCCCATCTATCATCAATTTTATTAATTCATACAGGAATGTGCGTTGAAATCCTGACAAATCAATCTGAAATAAAAGTCCGAGGAGTGAGTACTCCTCAGTTAGATGATCATGACATTTCAGCAATGTTTCCAATAGAAACAGAAGAAAAACTCCAGAAATTAGAAAAAAAAATGGATTTTTCTATTACATTCAAAAATAGAGTGGTAGTGTAGCAATTTTGTCACTGCTAAATGTGCCAATAGTCTTAAAGACGGTGCATTTTAAATTTACATAACTTTTACTTTTTCAGAAACAGTTTCTCAAAACGGTAGGAGGGCTGGACGGACGTAAAGCAACAACCAATATGCTGGGGGAAATACTCACAGATACCGTCGCTGTAAACTTCAGCTATTGTGGTCAACGCAATAACAAAAAAGCATTCAAAGATTTGAAGATTTGGGATGCAATCAAAAGTAATAAATTTTCATTGACGAGAAAGAACCGTTGCCAACTGGATTGGCAGTATGCTTTCTTAAGAAGACTTTCATAAGTTCTCAACTTTCATTTAGATGGTAAATTTTATCTCAGGTGTTGCCGCTCAACAACATAGAAATTACACAATGTCCCATGCAGAAGAGACTGCCAAAGTTTGGTTGAAAGAAGCGAAACGTCGAAAAGAAAGACGAGATAAGAAAGAAAAGTGAGGAAAAAGTATCTTTCGAACCAGTGGTAGCAAAGTGCCAGCTTTGTGTCCTGGCGTTTGCAAAGAATGGCCCTTTGCTCCCGCGGGGTACGAAAAATAGTATATGCACCTTGTTCATCCTCGCTGCGCTCGGATCGCAACGTTTTTCGTGACGAAATCGCATAACCTCGCTCGGGTGCATAATATACTATTTTTTCCGTACTTATCATTTCGATATGTAAAGAATGACTTTCATCGTACTTTACATTCATGCTATTACATGGATAATTTTCATCCCTCAGGAATAAACGATCTACATCCAAGAAGAACGGCGAAAAAGAAAATAAGAAAGAAATTAATCGAGAAGAAGATGAATATATGAGCGATGATGAGAGCTAGTGCCCTATTAATTATCAATATTCAACATTGATGATTTATTAAGTATTTGTGATTTATATTGTTCAGAACACCCTCCGTTGTACATAATTCAGACAATAGATCGATCTTTGAGGGCCAATCCAGTGGAATGTAGAAAAATGAAAATTAAGAACTTCACCACATGATTTGCAATTTTTTGTCAGCAAGGTTTACTGACCTCATCAAGCAGTTTTTTAAATGAGTTCACATTATAAAATTCAACAGTGGAAGCAACGGCTTTTTACTGCCATTGTCAAACTCTTCTTCTATACTGATTGAAAATTGCCTGATGAGGCAGGCCAGTGATCCTTGCTAGTGAAATGTTGCTCGATAATGTGGTGGAGTTCGTAATTTTCATTATCCACATCCCACTAGATTGGCCCTTCAAAGATGGTCCTTTTGTCTAATTTATTCATGGTTCATTTATTAAGAAAATATATAAAAAATATTAAAAAATATATAAAAATATATAAATATAAAAAATATATTTCAATATTATTTAGAAAATAATATTGTCACAATTCAATTAGAATCTAATTACTATTAGATTTTACAGTTAAAATAAACGAAATTTTCATGATCAATCAAAGTTTATTTTGGTAGTATTTATCCTAGAAGTAGATATTGGTCTTATAGAGTCAAAAGTAAGCGTCAAAAACGCAGGGTTTCGCGCCGGCTCTGGAGAGTTGATGTAAAACGGCACCTATAGAAACTGGGAGTTTGCATCGCTAAATGTTGTGAATATGCCTAATGTAGAGCGAAAACAATAAATATAAATCATAAAATCATACTTCCATTCGTGTATTCTTGACTATCTATATTTATATCTATACTCGGATAACATAAGAAAGTACATTTAATAATTAGTTTTTATAACAATTAGTAAACTCGTGGCCAACACGTGGCAAACACATGTCAAATACTAATCTAATAATGTGTATGGAATGTTGCTACCACGTGTTGCCACGTGTTTGAAACCACCTGTAGAATTTTGAAAAAAATTTAGCAGACGTGAATAACACGTGTAGAAAACGTGTATTGACAGTGTGTTTAACACGTGGTTACCACCCTTCTACCACGAGTATATTTATGCAAGGGACTAAATAAATTCCCAGAAACTCATGGTAAACTCGTGGAAAACTCGTGTTTTTTTGACACAAAAGGCGGACATTTTCGAGGTGGTCAACACGTGGTGAACACGTGTTTTCCACCTCAAAAAACACGTTCCTTTGGAACAAAAAACACGTGTTTGCCACGTCGCTAACACGAGTGGTGCTAGTAGGGAATGTAAGTTAGTGACTTGTGTTTCAGAATACTTGTTTTGAAGATTGTGAGCTGTAATGATAAGAACCAATTCTTATGAAACCGATCTATAATATCACGCTTTATCCCTAGAAACACTCTATTTTTCATGGTATGTTTGAAAGATCCATCTCCAAATAAGCAGTTACTCAATCAATAAGTGAGAAACAAAGAAATGAAAGACTGGATATATTGCAATATTAATACCGCACGAAATGCGAGTTAGGATAATCAGCTGAGAATGGTGTTCCATTTGCTTAGGTAGCCAAGAGTATTTTAAGATTAGATTGCACTTCTCAATAATATTTTAACTGAAAGTGAAAATTTTACATCGTTGTCTATAATAAATTGCAAGATAAAGTTATTTCCGAAGCCGAGAAAGATTAAGGAATTTTGAACGCAAACAAGAGCAAGGGGGAAAGGGTCAAGTAGGCAGAATTTGTACAAAATGTAAAAATTCTTCTTTCCTCTACGAGCAGCGCTGGACATATTGTACTCAGGTCGAATATATCGATGGTTCTGACGAAGAAAGACACATATCGCAATCTGTCCGCAAAGAAAGACACATGTCGGAATCATTCTCCCGCAAATATTAACGAAGAAAGAGTTTAATCCGCAATCGAACTGTAGAAAAGACTTGTTTTTTTTTTGTTACTACCTACTCATTCTAAGCTATATATTTTTTTACGTCGGAAAATTGTGGGATGTGCGCCATGTATCTTTTTTGCGGGCAGACCCCACGTGTGTCTTTCTTTGAGGCCAGAATCCGACATGTGTTTTTCTTCGCAGATAGATTGCAATATTTAACTTTCTTTGCGGACAGATTGGGATGTGTCTTTCTTCGTGGACAGATTGCATTTGTCTTTCTTCGTAAGACCCTGCATCGATATGTACCATGATCACAATAAGCGTCATCTTTGCGGGTCGCATGAATCTGGAGATATTCATAATTTGTCAATCTACCTACATCTAAAAATCTGCCCCTACCTTTCCTAATTCATTTGCAGCAGTAGTTTCGGAGGAGGTTGTAGACAGAGTTTACATCTATATACACTCACGTATATGTATTTATGTGATTCCGAGGAAAACAAAAGTACAAAACTTCAACATTTTTATTTTGCTTTCTCAAAGAGAAAGCTTTGTAACGGGGTAAAAATCGACCCACCGAATCGGACTTCGGGACCTCGATTTTCGTAATCTACGGGTCGAAAAACATGGAAATCCGAAAATGTCTGTATGTATGTACGTACGTGCACTTTTTTTTGTCGTACGATAACTCTCGAAGGAATTGTCCGATCGTCCTGAAATTTTGCACACAGGTTAGTCGCCGCAAAATCTCGGTCGAGTTCAATTTTCAGCCAATTCCGTTGTTTATTTCTCTAGCAACCGTTGCTAACGTGTTTTTGATAAAAGCTCCGAAAATCATCATCAATGCACGATGGGTCTCCAATTCTTTCGACGACGATCGATGAGAATCGATAAGACATTCATTTTGGAACAACCATTGTTTATTCTCCTAGCAACCGTTGCTATGGAGATACAAAATTCAGCTTCAGACTGACTTTTTTTTTGTCGTACGTTAATTTTCGAAGGAATGGTCCGATCGTCCTGAAATTTTGCACACAGGTCGGTCACCGGCAGATGTGAACCGAGTTCGGTCTTCAGCAACATCCGTTGTTTGATTCCATGGCAACCGTTGCTAGCGTGTTTTCGATAAGTTCCCATATAATTCATGATAAATGATCATTTGGGTTTGTATATTTATGGGATTCTATAACAATCAAAGAGACCTTTCCCGTATAAACCATTGTTGATGTCTCTAGCAACCGGTGTTTATATCGGTTGCAACCGTAACTAGGGAATGGGAAAAGTCAGTTGGAGGTTCATTTTTGGAACTGTTGATGACTAAGAAGTAAGAACATCGAAGCTCCGACATTTACCATAGCAACCGTTGTTTACGTCCTTAGCAACCATTACTATGGAGTGTGAAAAGTCAGTTGGAGGTCCATTTTCGGAACTATTGATGACTAAGAAGTAATAACGTCGAAGCTCCGACATTTACCATAGCAGCCGTTGTTTACGTCCTTAGCAACCGTTACTATGGAGTGGGAAAAGTCAGTTTGAAGTCCATTTTTGGAACTATTGGTGACTAAGAAGTAAGAACATCGAAGCTCCGACATTTACCATAGCAACCATTGTTTACGTCCTTAGCAACCGTTACTATGGAGTGGGAAAAGTCAGTTAGAGGTCTATTTTCGGAACTGTTGACGACTAAGAAGTAAGAACACCGAAGCTCGGATATTTACCATAGCAACCGTTACTATAGAGTGGAGGAAATGAGTTAGAGGTTCATTTTGCTTTCTCAAAGAGTGGTGATTAATGCAAGTTGAGGTTCAATTGCAATACTTTGAGAAAGCATACTGCTGAGGCACTTGGCAGCGGTTTTTTCATCTTCTCAGTTTATTACTCTCGGCATGAGATACATGATTCATATGATTTCAACTTATTTTTACATTTTGGTAATTGCGTTTACTATCCAATGACGGTACACGGAAACGTCGGCAACGACTCCGGGACTATTTCCACAGATCTGACGAGAAACAATGCCGGCCAGGCGAAGACCAATAGTTACGGGTGAACCTACGTCTTTGGAACAAATATTTGCCTCAGCATCTCCAACACAGAACGTGCCTGGTGGCGGGAGACGGTTGTTCACTTTTTGACATTGGAAAACCGGTGCAACAGTGAGTTGCAGTTGATCAACTTTATTGCCCAAACTAGGGATGTCTACCGCCGAACCCAGTTGTATTTCTTCGCCAGCTTGGAACATTTCGATAATCGCACGATTCCTGTTAAGGTCAAAGAGTTCTATCACCTTAATCACAGCGATGTCATTGCCATAGGTAAAAAACCGCTGCCAAGTGCCTTAGCAGTATGCTTTCTCAAAGAGGCTTCAACATCACCCACAAACGCGTCTCAAACCTGTATTTTCACCATTCCACTAGCGTAGATACTATCATTTATTTTTCAAAGATTACAAAAAAATTATTTAATCAGTTCAATTCGTATCTTTGTGACTGTGTAAAGTGTCGTTCTTTTTCAATTGACCAAACTTTGTCGCGAGGGTTGATGTCTGCCCAGGCTCTCTTATGATTTGATCAAATGCAACAAAGCAAACGGTTCTAGGTTCTACACGATGCGAGATATTTGGACCTGCATAATTTTTCGATCAATTCATCTTGTGACTGTCATACGGTTTAATGGTGGTCAAAATCGATCCGGTCCGTATTTAGCACACTTGAAGACTCATTTTGATCATTTTTGAGGGCAAAAGACACCAAATTTTTCCAATTTTCTCTATAGCATGTTGAAAATATTGGAAACGTATCTTACATGAATTTTTCTTCCCCTTAGCAACGGTTGCTAGGGTGGTAAACAACGGTTGCTAAGGAGCTAATTGGGAAGATTTTGTGTCCTTTGCCGTCGAAAATGATGGAAATAGGTCATAAATAAATGATTTCCAACCTTCCTAACTGTTGCTAGGGAGGTAAACAACCGTTGCTATGGAGCAAATACAACAATTCAGTGTCCTTGGCCATCGAGTGTGACTTAAAACTGATTTTCCGGCTTGCCCCAATGAGCCCTCATAAGGATTTGTGAGAAAACACGTTAGGAACGGTTGCTAGCGAAATAACCAACGGATTTTGCTGAAAATTTAACTCGGACTAGATCTTGTCACAACTAACCGGTGTGCAAAATTTCAAGACGATCGGATCATTCCTTCGGGAGTTATCGTGGACGAAAGAAACGAAAAAATAGACACCTTAACAACGGTTGCTAAGGAAATAAACAACGGATTTCGCTGAAAATTGAACTCGCCCGAGATTTTGCCGCGATTAACCTGTGTGCAAAATTTCAGGACGATCGGACCATTCCTTCGAGAGTTATCGTGGACGAAAAAAAAACGGGACGCACACACACACACACACACACACACACACACACACACACACACACACACACACACACACACACACACACACACACACACACACATACATACAGACACTTTTGGATTTCCATGTTTTTCGACCCGTAGATCACAAAAATCGAGGTCCCGAGGTCTGATTCGTTGGGTCGATTTTTGCCCCATTACAAAGCTTTCTCTTTGAGAAAGCAAAAAGATGTGAAATTATCGTGGATCATAACTCTGCTAACGCGATGGAGGGTACCTCCTGTTCCTCTCTGATCCGATCCAGAGCGAACCGATAATCTTGAAACGTCGTGCACGACGCAGCTAGCTGCGGTCAAAGCAAAGTGAACCGAGATAATAGCTCCTCCACAGATGAAATTGTTGTTGTAATGAAGGGATACGTAGAACGGAAACATACTGATGGAAGTGTTTTGGCTACTCATGGAGCGACGATTGCGATTGCCATGTGTCAGAGGCTCCGCCGAAGTCGTATCGTCACCTGAAAAATTGAAAATATTACATAACATTTGATGAAGGGTTATTCGACGGATTCCGCAGAATCTCCATAAAAAATGGCCTTCGTGAGGATTTTCTAAGATTTTAGGACAGCATAGTTCTCACTGTGTAGAATATTATTGACAATGGCCAAAAAACTTTAAAAATTCAAAATCTTGAACTCAAATAGTTTTACTTGTACTTTCAGTTGACCCACTGGTGCCGCACAAAGCCACAAGAAAAATACTTGTAAAGATGATGAACTTCATTTTTTTTTAAAGATTTCTATCTGACAGATCTCTCGAAGCTGTTGAAGTAATGTCTACCAGTTTTATATTCCGTCTTTCTGAGCTATTGCATGGAGTGGAGTTAATATAGGGTGCGAAAGTAGCTGACGAAAAAAAGTTTGGCTTGCGGCTGAATAAATATTTGCGTACGTATCGGATTACATAAATGGTATAGTTACTGCTGTAGTATCATAGAGTGAGTCGAATTTATTGATCTTTTATGCTCCTATCAAGCATTTTATACGAAGTTATCAGTTACAGAGTAATGTAACGTATATATTAATGGAATGTTCCAATTATATTATTTCATAAATTTGATAAGATATTCACAAGCTTTGACATAAGGTTTCGCGATCAATATTCCTATACACAGTAGTAGTTTAAGAGGAGGTTCTCATCAAGCAATTTCAAAAATTCGATTTTTTTTTGCTGATTTTGCTACTTTATGATGTGTAGAACATGCCCCGGAAAGCGTGTGACCGAAATATTATTTTTAAAAAAGTTATAGCATAATAATGGAAACTATGATTAACGTTATTGTTATGGTTAACCGAATCTTTAAACGCGTTTATCTCAAAATGACTTTTTTTAAATAGGTGGGAATCCTAGCTCAAAAACTAATCGAGGGATCGACTTGAATCTTTTTTTATTTTAAAAGCAATTGAATTCCTGGGATCCTGTACCTATAAAACCATTAATTTTATTATCATTTTTTGTCTATATATCGATTTTAAGAGCAAAAAACCGCTGCCAAGTGCCTTAGCAGTATGCTTTCTCAAAGAGGCTTCAACATCACCCACAAACGCGTCTCAAACCTGTATTTTCACCATTCCACTAGCGTAGATACTATCATTCATTTTTCAAAGATTACAAAAAAATTATTTAATCAGATCAATTCGTATTTTGTGACTGTGTAAAGTGTTCTTTTTCAATTGACCAAACTTTGTCGCGAGGGTTGATGTCTGCCCGGGCTCTCTTATATTTCACCAAATGCAACAAAGCAAACGGTTCTAGGTTCTACATGATGCGAGATATTTGGACCTGCATAATTTTTCGATCAATTCATCTTGTGACTGTCATACGTTTTAATGGTGGTCAAAATCGATCCGGTCCGTATTTAGCACACTTGAAGGCTCATTTTGATCATTTTCGAGGGCAAAAGACACCAAATTTTTCCAATTTTCTCTATAGCATGTTGAAAATATTGGAAACGAAACTTACATGAATTTTTCTTGACCTTAGCAACGGTTGCTAGGGCGGTAAACAACGGTTGCTAAGGAGCTAATTGGGAAGATTTTGTGTCCTTTGCCGTCGAAAATGATGGAAATAGGTCATAAATTAATGATTTCCAACCTTCGTAACGGTTGGTAAGGAGGTAAACAACCGTTGCTATGGAGCAAATACAACAATTCAGTGTCCTTGGCCATCGAGTGTGACTTAGAACTGATTTTCCGGCTTGTCCCAATGAGCACTCATAAGGATTTGCGAGAAAACACCTTAACAACGGTTGCTAAGGAAATAACCAACGGATTTTGCTGAAAATTGAACTCGCCCGAGATTTTGCCGCGATTAACCTGTGTGCAAAATTTCAAGACGATCGGACCATTCCTTCGAGAGTTATCGTGGACGAAAAAAAACGGGACGCACACACACACACGCACACACACACACACACACACACACACACACACACACACACACACACACACACACATGCATACATACAGACACTTTTGGATCTCCATGTTTTTTGACCCGTAAATCACGAAAATCGAGGTCCCGAGGTCTGATTCGGTGGGTCGATTTTTGCCCCATTACAAAGCTTTCTCTTTGAGAAAGCAAAAAAAGTGCGAAATCGGTACGTAAATTTCACAAGTCCGCCATTTTGTTAATTTTCAACCTTTTTCGTTTTTATCGACCCACCGAATCAGACCTCGGGACCTCGATTTTCGTGATCTACGGGTCGAAAAACATGGAAATCCAAAAGTGTCTGTATGTGTGTGTGTGTGTGCGTCCCGTTTTTTTTTCGTCCACGATAACTCTCGAAGGAATGGTCCGATCGTCTTGAAATTTTGCACACAGGTTAATCGCGGCAAAATCTCGGGCGAGTTCAATTTTCAGCAAAATCCGTTGGTTATTTCCTTAGCAACCGTTGTTAAGGTGTTTTCTCGCAAATCCTTATGAGTGCTCATTGGGACAAGCCGGAAAATCAGTTCTAAGTCACACTCGATGGCCAAGGACACTGAATTGTTGTATTTGCTCCATAGCAACGGTTGTTTACCTCCTTACCAACCGTTACGAAGGTTGGAAATCATTAATTTATGACCTATTTCCATCATTTTCGACGGCAAAGGACACAAAATCTTCCCAATTAGCTCCTTAGCAACCGTTGTTTACCGCCCTAGCAACCGTTGCTAAGGTCAAGAAAAATTCATGTAAGTTTCGTTTCCAATATTTTCAACATGCTATAGAGAAAATTGGAAAAATTTGGTGTCTTTTGCCCTCGAAAATGATCAAAATGAGCCTTCAAGTGTGCTAAATACGGACCGGATCGATTTTGACCACCATTAAAACGTATGACAGTCACAAGATGAATTGATCGAAAAATTATGCAGGTCCAAATATCTCGCATCATGTAGAACCTAGAACCGTTTGCTTTGTTGCATTTGGTGAAATATAAGAGAGCCCGGGCAGACATCAACCCTCGCGACAAAGTTTGGTCAATTGAAAAAGAACGACTCTTTACACAGTCACAAAATACGAATTGAACTAATTAAATAATTTTTTTGTAATCTTTGAAAAATAAATGATAGTATCTACGCTAGTGGAATGGTGAAAATACAGGTTTGAGACGCGTTTGTGGGTGATGTTGAAGCTTCTTTTAGAAAGCATACTGCTAAGGCACTTGGCAGCGTTTTTTACGCTGAATAATAGCATTTTCAAAAAATATTCTTTTTCGGTCATTAGGTGCGTAAAATCGAGAGAAAAATCAATAATACGTGACTTGTAGGGTCGCGCATATTGTGTATTCCTAAAAAAAATAACGAAGACCTGTGATTGATACGATATATATCGATATGGTTGATAAGGACGTATGATGAAAATAAATTAGATGATGTAGATGAAATTCCAAGGAATCGAATGGTGTGTCAATCGATTTTTTCAGCCTAGTCTGAGAGTATTAAAAAAATTCACTTGAACAAAATTAGATCGAGAATCAGAATTTGTTAAAAAATGAATGGAATGAGCTGTAACAAGTTAGTGTAAGCGTTCACTACCGATCAAAATGTCTTCTTTCCTCATTATTTTGTATCGCCGGCAAGATTCTGTGCCGCACCGCTGCTCTAGACGTGCGTATATATATATACATATATAAAAAATTTTTCGATTATGTATGGATAATAACTTTCAGTTATGGACCGAGAAGTGTCCGTTCAGGCGCTAATGGGTTAATGATTATGCTGCTGTGGTATTCAGCGCATATATGTTTATGAACATAATTAAATTTTGAATTCCTTCTTTCATTTTGCTGCCGCGATATTCAGCGCATAAACTTCATTAACATGCTTAAATACGTAATATTTTCTCAATAATTATGCTGCCGTGGTATTCAGCGCATGTTTATTAACATGATTGAATTCTTTTATTTTTTTCTTTCACGCTGCCGTGATATTCAGCGCGTAATACATTTTGAACACGATATTGTAACATTTTTATTTTCAACACATTATTATGTGAGTAATTTTATAATATTGTAATAATAATAAATGAATTGTTGTAATCCTATGTGATTTGCTTACACGAACAGATATACAGTAAATTAGTCCTAATTCTCGAAAATCTCTTGATATACTACATTTTTTATGAATATCTTATCTTTATTTGTTAGAATCTTTTTTTCTTGTTTCCTTACTTTCCCTTGTAAATTTGTTATAAGCATCGAATTTTTTGATAATTGGATCTTTAGATTGTATTCATTTGTTACCCGAGATAAGGCTACATATAGTTGTCCATGGCTAAATACAGGTGATCGCAAGTACAATCCGACATTCGAGAATGATTGTCCCTGTGATTTATTTATGGTCATTGCAAAACCTAATCTTATCGGAAATTGTCTTCTTACCATACCTTACCAAAGGGTATTTCTTCTGAAGATGGAATCATATCTATTCTTGGAATCAACACTATTTTTCCCGTAAATTTTCCTGTAATTATTTCGGCGTGAATAGTCCAACTTAACATTTTTCTTATAATTAAACGCGTTCCCATTACATAGACCTTCGTTTAAATTGAGATTTCTTAATAAAATGACAACAGCTCCTATTTTTAATACCAACTTATGAGGTGGTAATCCGTTTGGCGTTAAAGAATTCAAAAATTCAATAGGAATATTTTCGCATAACTTATTTTTATTTTCATCTTTTATATAATCAATACTTAAATATACCTTCTTTTCACCATGAATTCTTTCAACAACATTTCATTAATTATCAAAACATCTTGATTTTTTGGTGAGAGTATAACTTTGTCTTTTATTGATACCAAATCTTTTTCGTTAATTTCTGATCCAAATATGTCATCAATGAGATTATTATTTGTGATAAATTTTTTTGGAATTTCTCTAACATTATCATCAATTTCAAATTGTGTACAATATCTATTTTCTCCAATATCCAAAAGCCATGTTTTAAAGTTGCTACTGTCATCTACTAATCGAAGATTTTTCTTCAATGTTAAACATGTAAATGATCTCCATAGAATACTTCTTTTTACACATGATTCTATAATTCGTGTCTCGCATCCATGACGAACTATGGGTAGCGTTTGTCTAAAATCACCAGATACTACGATTACTTTTCCACCAAATGGTTGATTGTTACCACATAAATCTTTGAAGAACGTATCTATAATTTCAAGAGCGCGTTTGGAGGTCATTGAAATTTCATCCCAAACTACTACCTTTATATTTTTCATCAATTTACCAAGATTAGAATTAGGATTTATATTGCATGTTGATTGTTCATTCAAATTCAATGGTAATTTGAAAGTTGAATGGACTGTTTTACCGCCGATTAATAGAATAGCAGCAATTCCAGTCCATGCAACTGATATAATTGGTATACTTTCGTATAGACAATATTTAATTATTGAATTAAGTAAATAACTCTTGCCACTTCCTCCAGGACCATCAATAAAAAATAATTTTTCCATGTTTGCATCATTAATTGACTGCGATATTGTATCGAAGATATTTTTTTGATCCAATGTCAAGGTTGTAATATCTATTTTGGTATTGTTGTATGATTCTTCGCTCACATCATCTGATATATTTTGAGAAATAATATCATGATCGATTTCAGGCAAACCAAAATGTTTTAACGACAAACCATGAGACATTATTATATTTTGAATAGATTTCAATGCCTTTTGTACACCTACAGATTCGGGTAATTTTGGATCTACTAAATATTTTTTATATTTATGAAATAATGTAGAACCATCGCAGGTTGGATCAAAAGACAGAATAAATGCGAAAAGTTGACATATAAAATGTGGAAATTGAAAAATTACAATTCTCTTCTAAGCATTTGTCCCATTCATCATCTGTTTTGAATAAGCCTCTTGCCACACATGCTTCATAAAATGTATCATAAATAATGTTATTATATGTTCGAATATCTTCAAATGATTGAGCACCTCGAATATGTAACAAGAGTAATCTAAGGAAAAATCTTTCGCGTTCCATAGGATTTACATGATACATCCTAACCAGGATAGGTTTATTGAATTTTTTTCTTTCTATCCATTGTTTTTAGCTTTATGAAATACAAACTTTTGAGGCATTTCAGTATAAAGTAATGTTCTTGCGTTTACATTATGCATGTTAAGATACAACCATTGCGTCAATTCGGATTCAAACTTTCTATCTATTAACGTATCTTCAGAACCTTCCTTAAAATAAACTTGTTGTTCATTTTCAAGATGTACTGATAACCGATATATTGCATGTGATTGTTCGTGCAATTTTAATTCTCTAATTCGATACATAGCTTCCGGTGGGCATATGTATCTTGTGGAAATGTAATTTGTAATTTCATCGTAATTAATTTCTTTATTAGAAGGTAATGTATCATTGTCTTCTAAAACATTTGGCTCCGAAATTATAAACTTTATTTTGGCCGTGTCTGGTCCTTTATAAACATACTTAAATAAATATTTAATTGATTTTATTGTACTACAAATTTCAACATTTATATGACATTCTAACTTCAAAAGCAAATAAGGGTTATACGGAACTACAAAACCATTATTTGCAATCCTTTTTGATTGGTATACTATATTTGAACCATTATTTCTTCTTCTGTAAAGTGGATATCCGTCTTCGTTAATTACTGTCTGGTTTATAAATTTTTTTGGAAAATTTTTTATACAATGACTTTTATCTTCACTCATACACACACTATTTTGATTTTGAATGCCACAAGGACCATGTATCATATGTTGTTTTACTAATTCATACAATCGAGGTGAATAATCTTTATTAGGAATTTCAGCACTTATAATTTTATCAATCTGATCAGAATTCCGTATTTTATTATCGTCTTTTAACCATATTAACATATGAATATGGGGTAATCCACGTTTCTGAAATTCAGTCACATATACATATGCTTTTATTGTTCCCAGTAAACCGTTTTTTAATAATACGGTTTTTAAGATCTTTACTTTTTCATTAAAGACTCGCGATATCAAATCTGGCCTATCTAATGTATTCTCATAATTTTTCAAATTCTCAGTAATTTCTTTCCATTTCGGATTACATGTCATCGTTAAAAATAAATCTGGTTTTCCAGAATTTTGCATTAGTGTCATAGCATCCAAGTAATTTTGCTGCATTGCACGGGGACTGCCAATGAAACTTGAAGGAAGGATTATCATTTTTCCAATGGAAACATTATCAATTCGATTATGGATTTGATCCATCAATCCCCTATATCTCTCGGTTCTTAATTTCGCCTGCTCTTTCCTCAAATAATACAAACGATTACTTTCAATTTTTGACCACATATCAACTATAAATTGTTGTGATAAAGATTTTAAATTTAATCATGGATTAAAGTCTTCCCGTATACTAAATCGGTAAGAATAGTATTGTAAAGCAGAAATGTTTTTGTATATTTTTGAATGTAAAGAACTTTTCATATAAGGTTCCCAACCTGGATCACCATACGGAAACATTAATGGATATACCATCGGATCAATATTTTTATCTAAATGATTTAATAACCGAGGTATTTTATCTTTTTCATAAATACATATACTTCTGTCTTCTGGAGGTTCACCATGTTCTCCAACATATACAACAGCAACTTCGTTACAAGCGGCTATGTTCGATTTATTGTTTTGTGTATTATCCCTTGTAAGGTACATTCTAATTTCACGAACATTAGTGTTAGATTGATTTGCACGATTCTTTTCATCTATTTCTATTTCGTACAACATTTTATAAGCATGAGCAAACGGATTTATTGCTCTCATGATATTATCCAATTGTTGTATTAGATTGCTCTTGAGATTTTTATTATTTTCTTGATTTAATCTATAACTATTTGCGATTGCGTTGTCTAAAATGTATAATTGACCAAATTTAGGGTTATCACCTTCATTTGGATGTAAAGCATAAAAATTATGATATATTTGACCACAAATTTTTAGAACTTGGGGACCCCGATTGGTGAAATGAGATAATTTAGCACCAAAACTAGCAAAAGCTAAAACATTATTATATAATCTCAAATACTGTCTATAATTGATGGATTTATTTGTATCTCCTACTAACAAGTACATTAATTCTTTAGGATACGATTTGAAGTCTTCTAATTTTACCTTATTTCTATGACAGCATGCAGAAAATTTTTTATCCGTTTTCATTTCGCTCTTAAAATGCTTAGCTTTGCAATACTCACATTCGTAATTTAATTTACCAAGATAATTACAAATAATCGATTGTTCGTTATAAAAATCTTCTTTGTTTATTTGATCATCTATATCTGTATCTTCCGATTCATCAGTAATACGATGATAGTCCGCTTTTATACTATTGTGATTGGATTGTAATTTAATTTTTTTCTTTTTTATAATTCCATCTTCATTATCGGTACGATTAAAAAGTTTACGCTTGCGAAGCTTATTTATAGTCTGTATATTTGTTAATACATCTTTATTGAAAGTATGATATTGTATTTTTCGCTTTTTAACAAGAACCAATTTCCGTTCTTTATAACTTATTTTAGAGGGATTCCTTAAAATCGAATTTTGATTCTTTCGTCTTATATTTGCTATTCGATTTGATTTGATTTTTTGTTTCTCAACTTTCCTATTATATTGTGATTTTTTTGATTGTATTTCAATATTATCGACATCATCACATATTGATTTGGAGGGATTCCTTAAAATTGAGTTTTGATTCTTACGTCTTATAATTGCTATTCGATTTGATTTGATTTTTTGTTTCTCAACTTTCCTATTATATTCGGATTTTTTTGATTGTATTTCAATATTATCGACATCATCACAAATTGATTTAGAGGGATTCCTTAGAATTGAGTTTTGATTCTTTCGTCTTATATTTACTATTCGATTTGATTCGATTTTACGTTTCTCAACTTTCCTACTATACTCGGATTTTTTTGATTGTATTTCAATATTGTCGACATCATTACAAATCGATTTAGAAGGATTGTTTAATATTGAGTTATGATTATTAATAATGCCAACCTGTGTGCGTAAGATTCGTTCTCGAAAATTGGTGTTGTAAAATTGTAATATTAATGCATTGAGAAAAATACGTTAAATTATGGTATGTTACGATTTTTGGTATAACTGATCAAAAGATAAATCTAACCGATCTTTCAATAGGCTTTCATGCTGAACATGTCTTAAAATTTGTGCGTGGGTGTGTAACGTAAAGAAAAATTATATTTTAGTAACTTGTATTGTAATAATAATTAAAACAAAACATAAAATAGTGTTATGATGAAAATTATACTGTTACGAATCGATAGATTATGTGCAAATTCATTCCCTACAATTCATCATAACCGTTTTCGTATGTATCTATTGTTACGTGGCTTGAATATTGAGATCCGTAGATTAATTTTCGTGGATTCGATATTTCGGTTGTGCAGCCGAGCTGAACACAGATTACTCGTGAAGGGTAGGTGAACGTGAAATAAATAATGTCAGGATGGATATATAGTTTAAATGTATAGGCGTATATTGAAACGATTCGTACGATAGCCGAAAGAGTGTGTGTTCCAGATTTAATAGTAATATAAGTATAAATACGTCAGGTTGAGTGTCGTGAAACCGAGTAGCTCAAATGGCGGCGAATTGCCCAGTGGCGGTCGCGGCGTTACTGGTACGGGAGCACGGTGGCTAAAGCGACGTTACTACTTCGGAGGCACGGTGGCGAGAGCGCGCCGCCGCTCCCGGTGGTCATATTTATATGTTCGTAGGGGTAAGTCAGTCGAGTCGCGAGTGGGGGCTTCTGCATCCCCTGTTCGCCAAGGGGCGGACAGGTCCTGCACGCGCGTCGGTGCTATTTGCGTTGGATCCTGTCGCTTGACTTTCCGTAACGTGATGCCGCTCGACCGGATGCTTGCCGTATTCGGACTTCGTGTATAATATTGATATTGAATAGTGACTATTGAATATATGAGGATTCGAATAATCGTGGCACTAGCCACGGGACACTATGTTTTAATGGTTGAAAATATTTGAAATTAAAAGGATTATTTGTATTCATTTTTATAATTCATTATTGTAAGTCTTATTATTGTGTATGCCCATGAAACACTCGAGCGAGCGGTAGCGAGCGAGAGACTATTGCTAGTTTATTATAAATCTTCAAAAATTGGATAATATTGTTTTCGTAAGATGCGAATCAGCATCTGAACACCATATGACAAAGCCAGAAAAACATACGAATTCTACTGTATTATACTGTTTTAACCATTGATTCTCACAAAAAACCCTCATATAATAATTTTCATCAAGACCCAGTGTATTTTCTCGAATGGTCTATATTGGGTCTTGGAAATCTGAGGCCGGATTCGTAATCAGCGACCTCAAAAACCCATGGATTCCATTTTTTATTAAAATCCAGTATCTTTCCAATTTTTCGGTAGGCAATATTAGAGGCTGAATTCGGATTTTTAGAATCTGAGGCCGGATTCGTAATCAACGGCCTCGAAATCCCATATATACTAATTATCAACAAAGATCCATTTTTTTCCAAATTTTTGTCAGGTGATCTTAGAGGCTCGATCTAATTAGAATTTTTAAATCTGAGGTCGGATTCGTAATCAGTGACCTCAAAAACCACGTATACTAATAATCATTAAAATCCAGTATCTTTCCAAATTTTTGTCAGGTGATCTTCGAGACTCTAATTTTGATTTTTAAAATTGGATGCCGGATTCGTAATCAGCGACCTCGAAATCCCATGTATACTAATTTTCAACAAAATTCCATTTTTTTCCAAATTTTTGTCAGGTGATCTTAGAGGCTCTAATTTGAATTTCCAAAATTTGAGGCCAGATTCGTGATCAGCGACCTCAAAAACGTATAGATACCAATTTTCATCCAAATCCATCGATGAAGAAAATATGTAATGTAAATAGTTTACTTTCAGAGTATCACGTCTCGACGTGGAATCAAGTTGTCATTTGAGACGTGTACACACAGATACACACATGTAACACAGAAAACAAGAGGTATACGGTAAAATTATGGGTCACCAATTATGACCGAATTAGCGACCCAATTTAGAACCCAACTTAGTTCAAGCAGTGACCACCAGAGGGCGAGGCGCTTTTCGCTACAGAAATGAGAGGTTTAAAATATAAGTACAGGGCAATCAGAGGTCGCAGTTACTCATTGCTCGCGAGTTAACTCGAGCTATGAGGGTTATTCTCTTTAGTTATCATCGAATTTTCATCGCTTTCATCGTTTCCGACTTCAGGCTTATATTTCCCAGTAACCCTAAATTCTCTATCTTAATTGAGATTGAGAGAAAAATATTCCCATATCATATCTCAGTGATATCTGGAAATATAATTTGTTCCACTTTATACTTTCACAAGGGACACCATAGTCTCCTGGTCCTGTATTTTGACCAAACCTGTTTTAATGTGCTCTATACCCCATACGTATAGACCCATTTCAGGGATTTAAGCTAATGGGGCCTCCTGTTGGAGTCATGGATACATCCAGTTTAAAAAGATACTGATATTTCTAGGTTTTATCACATTTATGACTTATTGCTCGATGACTCATCGAGTGAGCTTGCCTAAACTTCTATACGCATTGTCCACACTAGAATCATGAATTCTACATGCTCCCCTACTATCAATAGCATTTTTACTCTTTATTATCACTAGTTCACATGTTATCTGAAATTCAATGGTATACGATAAATATACGATAAAATTTCAGACATAAGTGAGTGTTGTAACGGGTCAGATTCTGCACGTTATAATTATCAAGTTCTTTTTCCTTCCAATGGTTGCAAATATGAGTAGATAGAATTGTTTCCAAGAAGTGTACTACGACCCAGACAACAAATTCTATCTATGACAGTCGTTACCAAGAAGCGCACTGCGACCCGGTCTCAGACTTGAATGAGTATAATGAGTTTTGGTTATTGAGAATGATACTCCAAAAGTGCACTACAATCAGAGCTATCAATCTCGGTTAGTAAAGTAGGAATCCAACGATGCGATTATCGAAAAGTACAATACAGTTCAATCTCTCACAGTCATTGGTCCGGATGATAATGAGCATATGTCGATGCTATGAGTAGATCTCCGTAATCTTCCAAGAAGCGTACTGCAACCCAGACAGATACTTTGAATCTATGATATCTTTACCAAGAAGCGCAATGCGACCCCAGTCTCAGATTAGGTGAATGTTTGCAATGTGTGATGGTTTGTGTAATATTGAATTGTCTTAATTTTATATATGGAAAATTAAGATGAAATTCAAATATTAAGAGTTTTTGTGAGTTTACTTTAAAACTTGTTTAAGAGAGAATTTATAAGTATAATAAATCTCTGAGTTGCTTGGTATTGATCATTAATTAATATAATCAGATGAAGTGAAATATTCTTTTCTTATTGTATTTACTTTAATTTGAATTATTTCTAAGTTCAGCTATGAAGAGATTCTTAGGCACTTTTAAGTGTATTAAAAGTCACTACAAATATATTCAAATGGAAATACAATTTCAATGAAAAGAGATTGATTTCAAATTCTAAGTGGCATTTATTAGGTTATATACATAGATATACCCATGCCAATCCCAGTTCGGGCAGAGCTTTCGCTCGTCTGATCGCTACCAGTGTAATGATAAATGTTGCTCGCTCGCAGGGCTATTTATACTGGAGATTGGCATAGGGTGACAATGAGTTGGAGAGAGAGGTATCTCTTCTCTCACTCGCACTTATTAGCTATATACAAAAGCGCGCGAATCCTGTGCTGGTGCGCGGGAAGTTTTCCCGCATAAACTCTCGTTTTGGCGCGGAACCCTTTTTCTGTATTCTGCTGGTCGTCGACGTCGTGATACAGGATGCGCGCGTCGATCCATGGCGCGATTATTCAAATATACTTATATCTCTACGCTACATATCTTGATCCTCGATCGATACGATGTACCACCCAGTCTGTAACCCAATCTGCTTTATATGCAGAAATTCGGTTACCCTGACCTGACCCTCACAGTGTAAATTAGCAAGTGTAGCCTCTAAGAAGCCGTCCATGCGGAAAATATTTTCAATAGAATTTTCTAATGGTAAATGTACCATTGTCGCTCGAGATTTTTGCAAAGACAGTTTATCTTTACGGGATTTCATTATTGGAATAGCTTCAATCACTTGATTTTCTGGCTCCAAATATAGCCCCAATTTACTAAACAATCTGAACTGAGAATCTTCTGATTGTAATTGTTCAAAGGGATCTTGAAAATAGATTATTCAGCTACAGCTATCCAAAACTCATCATCAACATGTCTCACTCAGGAATATTCTAAAGAAAATCTGTCGGGTTTTTTCGTAAGGCCGCAGCGTGGAGATCGCGAATCTCCTGTCTATAGATATCATCGAAAGTGATATCATGCTGAAAACCAGAATGAGTTAGAATTAGTAGGCATCGATACGTTGAGTAATGATTCAATAATATTTTGGAAAGTAACTACCTCTATCATTCCATTAGCATCAGGCTTGTTTGGTTGGACAGTTTGCACCGTCATCAAATGCTTGTTGGGATAGGTGGTTGGAACACTATGATTTCGCCTTTTCCTGGAGTTTCAAAAAACTTACGCAACGTGTATGTGGATGAACAAGACGCTTTCAGCAGTTGTATCCACAGTGTTGTAGATTTTGCTGGTCCTGGTAACGGTGTTGTCGTCGTGATTCTTGAACTGACCACCCGCACATTTTACGATGGCCGTGTAATGTCCAGATTTGATCCGGTCACCGTGGTGTTCTATCGCAGCAACCAAATCAAATCTGGCTGGCTCCGTTGAAGGAAGCTTTATGCGGGTGGGGTCGTTTAATACGGTGGCATTCTTTGTCCCGAAGTTGGTGAAGCAATTCACGATAAGCATGAGTACTCGCGGTACTGTGCGAACTTCGGCCCATCGTGAATGGAGCAACCCGAACATGTCTTCTCCACTTCGCTGGATTTGAAATATCCGTTCAGGGCCTCTTGAACGGACATTGGGAACTCCGACGTAATGTCAATGATCATGTCGTTGTGAAGGCTATTTGTGTCCCGGGTTGACATGTCGCACTCGGTACACTCGTACTGGTAGCCAACCAGGAAGCTGAAAATGCCACCGCAAGGAGCCTGGTCTCCAGATGTTTGGAGGCATTGTATGAGGCTTAGCAGGAACTCGTGGCAGTCCTGTTGTTGTTGTCCAACAAAGTCTATGTTTACCAAAGAAATCCTCATCGATAGGACTCTTGCCGATGTTATAAGGCCTCCTGTTCTCTCTTGTTCGATGGCTTTGAGTAGTTCTATGATTTGGTTGTTGGCGGGGACTGCTTGCACGAGCCATTCCTTGAAAGATGGGGATGCACACAAAGCTTGCAACACCGCTGACATGTAGCAGGTGTTGCCGTAGTTTGGGATCCCCACCGGATCAGCCATAGTCGATGATGTTGAAGTGGTGGTGGTGGTGGTGGTGGTGGTCGTGTCTGTTGTCGTCCTTCTTCTTGATTATTCTTTCTTCTTCTTCCTTCTTCTTCCCTCTAGCACCGATTAGTAAAAATCAGCCTAGTTATCTGAAATTGCGAGATAAAATTACGTTATCTAATGAATTAACAATATTTTAATACACTTGGAACAGAGGTAGGCAAATACTACTTAATCAATTTCGAAACAGCATATTTCCCGGTCTCTATCCAACAATATGAATAATTAATTGAAGTGGTTAGAAAGGTTAGTACTTAAATCCAGTCCTACCCGAACGCGATCTAAACGTTCCTACCCGGACCCGAGCTAAATGTTAGTATGTAATGTTGTGGAACTAAATGTAGTGGAACAAAGAAATGTCCTGTAAATTTTGAACTGCTCCAAAGTAGGAGAAGGGCGAAATTCACAGAACATTTCTTTTGTCGGTTCTCAGCCGTTGATATGAATCAACGTTGCCCGGTTCTCGCTACGCGGAGGCGACCGACAATCGAGAGCCACGATTCACGCGCACATTCATACTCTCATACATTCTCACCAATCATATAATCCATTCACGTTCAATAAAATCTAGTCTTTAATTTTAGATATTTTATTTCCTATAAGCACACATGAATACAATAATAAAATAATTAAAATATATGAAAAAAAATAAGTGTGTGTTGGGCGGGAAGGGGTTTACTTCCCGCTCTTGAAGAGGTGGATCTCCTCCGGAGTCAACCCCCACCTCTCCAAGAGCAGTGTTTCTGGCATAGCTGCCCGCGCTCTTTCAAGGCTGCGCCTCAGCCTTCGGACCAAGGCGAAACCGTATTCCGCATGTCGGCTCCAGTCTGCCTTGGCACGACCTCTCTTGAGGTCCTACCAAGCCACCGCCGCCATTGACATCTCCGAAGATGAGATGGCCACCCTCCCATCTCTCATTGGCTCCGGAAACATCGGGATGATCCACCGACTCCTCGATCCCACGGGGCGGCCGGGGGGTTCTTCTTCCCTGCGGGAGCTGGTCGTCGGTTCCCGCAGTTTTCTTCCCCATCCTTCTATCCTCCCGTCGCTGCTTGATGGATTTTGGAGCTGTTATAGAACATGAGTATCTCATTTACATGATCTATTGTGTAATGTATTATGATACATAAATAGATAGATGGATAGATAGATAGATAGATAAATGAATAAAAGTATCCATACACACACACACACACACACACACACACACACACACACACACACACACACACACACACACACACACACACACACATATATATATATATATATATATATATATATATATATATATATATATATATATATATATATATATATATATAAACTTATGGATTCACTTATATTGTGTGAATAGCTGTTGACGGGTGGTCTCAAATCACATGCAAGTTATTTACTCATGAAATTATGAACATTAACCAGGAATGTGATTTGAGACAACCGGTCAATAGCTTTTCCAACCTTAGCCTTGCAGTTCACACAATATAAGTCAATCACATGAGTTAATATTGATTCATAGTACCAAACAAAGTGAAATGCATCATTTTCTTGATGAAATTATAAAAATTATGTGAATTTTAGACAAATCAAGGCAGATATGTATATCTATATATAGCTGCCTCAGTCTAAAGTCATAAAAAGTTCTATAACAAGGCAGCGCTGGAACTCCAAACTCTACCGGTAGCTTGATCCAGTGTCAGGGAACATATCTGTAGAGTTTGGCTGAGATTGATGACCCGAAGGCATGATACTCTCACTGTGAGCTTCATCGTGGACCTGATATGTTGAAACTAACAAGAAGGGGATGCTGATATTGCAGATTTAAACAATTAATTGCAGGAGATATTGGAATTTCTCCAAAGGTCAAAAATAAGTGGGCGAACATAGCCAAACTGGTTGAAACATGTTTAATTAATAGAGTAGCCTATCCGGATGGAGGATTCTGGTGTCAAACAATTTTTTTTTATAATCTTTGTAGTATTCAGCATAATTTTTGTTCTCAACTATTTTCATTTTCACACATATACAAGATTATTTGGGCTCTCAAAATTGAGAAAAAAGTTAAATTTTGGATAATTCAGGTTTTGAGTGCATAGACTAACTTCCACATACTGTCACGGGCGGATAATTACATTGTCAGGCTCTGTGATATCTCTCTCCACAATATTATATTATTTGTAAATATTGAGTCATGTTTCAGCGTCCAGCGAGAGAGCCAGCGCTGCCGACAAAGGTAAGAGAGAGAGACCGCGTCGCGAACGAAATTCGAGGATCGCGCCGCGTGACGTCAGCCGGACACGGCCGAAGCCATCTCGGCCGGCCCAGCGCGCGGCGGAAGCTTATCAGTTTATTGCCGGTCCTCGCGCGCGATACGACGAGCCCTCGAAACCACGAGACCGCCCGCGCTATCGCGACCCCGAGGACACCAGCGGACATCCCCTCACGAGATCCGACTCGCTACCGCACGCCAAGGCCGACCCGAGGACGAGCCGAATACAGCGCCGGAGCACGTCGCCGAGTAAGTGCCGCACGATCGACATCTCTCTCTCTCCCGGCCAACACGTGTTCACGCTCCCTCTCGCTCCGGCCCGCGAGACGCGACCCGAGGCTCGACGCCTCTGTGTAGTATCTTTCCCTTTATTTTTAGTAATAAACGTTGTGTTCGTCAGAACCATTGTGTTTATTCTTTGCTGCCACGCTATTCCTGCAGTTTAAGATTTCCTGAGTCTAAGTACGGTTGTTCCTATTTAGAATTGGAACTGTCGGAACTCAACTGTTGACAAGTGAGAGAATTTTAGCTAATTCAATAATTTTCTTTGTTGTTTTTTTTCACTCATTCTCTTTAAGCTCGAGATTGTGAGATAGGAAATTAAAACTAGTTTCGTTTTATGGAACTGACTTTCCAAAAATAATAAGTGAACAAAACACTAATATAAACTTCGAGACTGCAATAATTTTAGACTAAATGTGAAGCGATCTGTCGATATATTTAACAATATCTGCGTGAAACGTGAACGTTCGACATTCCTATTCGAAACTGCGAGGCTGAGTGTGTGTGTGTGCGAGATTACAAAGTGTTTAAGAGCGTATAGCATTCACCGTATCTGTGATATAGTTAGTAGGTAGTCGTAAGCGTACATTATAGGCCAGTCAATTTAGCCCTGAAATCGCCTTCGCTCCAAAGTGGCTGCATTTTTGATATATTATAGATTTTTGCATTCTGAATCGAATGGCAGATTCAGAAAATGGCTAAATCCCCGGCGTCTATGAGAAAATAGCAAAATAAATCTTTTTTTGCTATTTTCTCGGAAACGGCGATAGCTATCCAAAAATGGACTTCACCACGTGAAAGAGCGGGCGAAAATGCATAGATCGCACTTATCTTGTCTCCCTTATCGCATCAAATTTGTCCCAATTATTTGCGAGACAATAATTTGAGATTGCCGAACGAGCAGACGGCCGGACTAGCGGAGGGGGGGCCGCAGCGGCTGGCCGCGCGCGCAGTCGTATATATAGACGCAGTCGTCGCAGTCAGCCTAAGCGTTTGTCTATATATAGTGAAAACAATCTGATTGTTGCGCTTTGAGAGCGCTCGGACAGTCCAGTCGGTTTTTCGGCCCACCGCTTCTCTCGATATTTAGCGTTATGACCAATATTGTTTAGTGTATGACCAACAACATAATAATGAGGGATATGTTATCGATGTAATTTTCCCTCAGCTTTCCACTGGTATACTTAGTTTTTCGAAATTTGTACGTTTTCATACAAGTTAAAAAATGAAAACATATTTTTTTTAATAGTCCATGTTGAAAGCTGTTTTTTTATACTTATGAGGTAACTGCGTGCAATTGGCACGTTTGTCAGATTTCGTATCTCCGGTGCTCTAAACATCAGTCGCACTCGGATTATGTTGGGAGCATTGAAAGAAAATTGTTTGTACTTTCCCCGGCCATATTGCTTTTAAAACACTTGGAAGTTTCAATTGCTGATTTTTTTCTCCCTTTCTTTATTCCACTATACACACTCAACCTAAAAAATCGAGTGTAAACAATTTTTATTTTGCGAAGTGTCGTTACTTTTTTTCATATAAAAACATCTCATCTTTCGTTTGGTCTCATCAGTTTTCTCAAGAGTATTTTTTATCCTACTCAAATTGCTATTTTTCCCATAAAAAAGTGAAGCCCATGTGGCCCTTTATGCGATTATAAATGGAAAGACATTAAATCGTTGAACATTTTGATAGACATATTACGATTATTTAGACGTGTATTTTTCAGTTGAATGTGAAAAGTTTTGTTTATCTCGCTGGAAACATGATTGAGAGTCTATTCTCATACCAATTTGATCGTCGCTGTAGGCCTTTCTAGACTGTAGCAAATGATTAAGAAATTGTGCCAAATTCACTGCACGCTTTGTGCATTGAGTCTCTGCGTTTTTTTTTCAATTGCGACTTTTAATAGGTTTAAGAAGTTGGATAATAACTATAGAGATGGTTCCTAATAGGTATTGAGATAAGCTTCAAGAGACTGTTCGCAAAAAACCCTCAGGGGTGTCGCATTGGCTGTAGTTATTTTATGTATCCTAGAATCGAATGTTAAAAGCTGTGTATAAATATATAATGGAAATATAATTGAGAGTTTAGTTTAATGGCAATTTAATAGTTTTTACAAGCCCTATAGCCCTAAGTGCCAAATTGACTGCAAGTGTAGAACAGTTGGCTCTTTTGCGATTTTTTTTTTAATTAAAATTTCTAATAGGTTAATGTGGTCGATTGATAATTTTAGAAATGGTTTCTGATATGTATTGAGCTAAGCTTCAATAGACTAAGCTTCGCAGAATTTCAATATCGGTCTATTAAAGAGTCGATAACGACTACGTATTCCTTAAATTATTCAGTATTCCTTTAGTTTTCCAGTACTCCGTGGAACTCCTGAGTACTCCTCTGTATACGTAGTACTCCATGGTAATCCATATTAATTCTTAAGACTCCACTGTACTATTTGGAGTTACACATGGAAAAAACTTTCTGAATACATGAATATAGTAGTAATTGATTTGATGGAATTACAATTATTAACGTTATTGAAGATGAACAGATTTCATCAAATATATTATATACATAGAGCCTCTTTCATTGTATTCGAGTAATTGAAAAAACATGAGAAAATCGCCGTACCAAGCTCGAGCTTGAACGGGTAAGATAGCGCGGCCCGGTCCGACGAGGCGCATTTTCTCATGCTCGCCACACAATTTCTCAATTACATACAATAATATTAATAATATATGTACTATCAACCAATCCAGGAAAACTCTATATATTTAAGTTCGTTTTGGAGCTATGTATCCAGTGAATACACTTTTGTATGATTTGGTTCATATCTGCCACTTTCATGAGTAAATAACTTGAAATTGGAATTCAAGCCAACAGGTTGATAGCTATTCAAACCTTAGCTATGCAGTATTATGTACTCCATATTAATTTTTAGGATTCCACTGTACTATTGGGAGTTACACATGAGAAAAACTTCCTGAATATATGAATTTAGTAGTAATTGAGTTGATAGAATAACAATTATCAACGTTATTGAAGATTTACAGATTTCTTCTAAGGTTAATATCACTGTTTTGACTGTTTTTACAAAAATGTATGTATGTGTACACAAAGTTGCTATTATCCCAATATTTGCCATATTATAGCTATCCTCAAATATTATTTACACCTATTAAATAACCTCTGGGCAAAAATGTCAAGGTAACATTTTTCTCTGGTAATTACTTGGAGTTTTCGAAGAAAATATGTCCAAAATCATACATATGACTATCTTTTTAGTCACTTTAGTACTCTAAATTGAGCGAACGTTGTTCTCGATCATCCGGATCAGAGTCTCATAATCACGGAAAGTTAGCTTATTATATTAATATTAACAAAGTCTCCAGAGTAGTCTCAGAGTGGGCAGATTAAGGGTAATATCCGGCAAATTTTTTTTTTCTTTTTTTTTATTGGCTTAAATCATGCTAAAGTAGTAAATCATGTCTGCAGTAGAACTGAGAAAGTTTACATCTGATTGACTTGAAATTTTAACTGTAGCTTCTTCATTAGATTGTCTAGTGAAGTACACACGATTTTAGCGATTGATTAACAAAAAAAAAAGTTGTAAACAATTAAAGTTGATGTTTTTTGTCGAAAAAATTCAAACCATCGCCATTTTGCCAAAAAAAATTCTAAAAATATAATGATGTGTACTTCACTAGATAATCTAATGTAGAAGCTACAGTTAAAATTTCAAGTCAATCGGATCTAAACTTTTTCAGTTCTACTGCTTGCCGCGGAAGAACTTTTTAAAAAAGCGGTTCACGGCAATCACTGCACAGCCACCATTTTGTAAAAATGAAATTCTGCTAACAGTCTCTTGAAGCTTATCTCAATACCTATTAGGAACCATCTCTATAGTTATTATCCGACTACTTAAACCTATTAAAAATCGCAATTAAAAAAAAAACGCAGACTCAATGCACAAAACGTGCAGTGAATTTGGCACAATTTCTTAATCATTTGCTACAGTCTAGAAAGGCCTACAGCGACGATCAAATTGGTATGAGAATAGACTCTCAATCATGTTTCCAGCGAGATAAACAAAACTTCTCACATTCAACTGGAAAATACACGTCTAAATCATCGTAATATGTCTATCAAAATGTTCAACGATTTAATGTCTTTCCATTTATAAACGTATAAGGGGCCACGTGGGCTTCACATTTTTTTGCGAAAAATAGCAATTTGAGTAGGATGAAAAATACTCTTGAGAAAACTGATGAGACCAAACGAAAGATGAGATGTTTTTACATGAAAAAGGGTACTGACACTTTGAGAGATAAAAATTATTTACTCCTGATTTTCTAGGTTGAGTGTAAATTGTGGAATAATAAAGGGGTGAAAAAATGAGTTAATCAAACTTTAAAGTGTTGTAGGAGAGTGGTTTTCAAAGCTAAATGGGCGGGGGAGGTACCAAAAATTATCTTTTGGTACCCCTAATATGACCCGAGGGCGACTGATGCTCGGAGAGCACCGGAAATAGGAAATCTGACAAACGTGCCAAATTTCCTGTAGTTACCTCATGTAAATTATCGTAATATGTCTATAAAAATATTAAACGATTTTACTCAGTCTTTTCATTCATAATCGCATAAAGGGCCACATGGGCTTCACTTTTTTATGGGAAAAATAGCAATTTGAGTAGGATAAAAAATACTTTAGGGAAAACTGATGAGACCAAACGAAAGATGAGATGTTTTTATATGAAAAAAATTAACGACACTTCGCAAGATAAAAATTGTTTACACTCGATTTTTTAGGTTGAGTGTGTATAGTGGAATAAAGAAAGGGAGAAAAAAATCAGCAATTGAAACTTCCAAGTGTTTTAAAAGCAATATGGCCGGGGAAAGTACAAACAATTTTCTTTCAATGCTCCCAACATAATCCGAGTGCGACTGATGTTTAGAGCACCGGAGATACGAAATCTGACAAACGTGCCAATTGCACGCAGTTACCTCATAAGTATAAAAAAACAGCTTTCAACATGGACTATTAAAAAAAATATGTTTTCATTTTTTAACTTGTATGAAAACGTACAAATTTCGAAAAACTAAGTATACCAGTGGAAAGCTGAGGGAAAATTACATCGATAACATATCCCTCATTATTATGTTGTTGGTCATACACTAAACAATATTGGTCATAACGCTAAATATCGAGAGAAGCGGTGGGCCGAAAAACCGACTGGACTGTCCGAGCGCTCTCAAAGCGCAACAATCAGATTGTTTTCACTATATATAGACATACGCTTAAGCTGACTGCGACGACTGCGTCTATATATACGACTGCGCGCGCGGCCAGCCGCTGCGGCCCCCCCTCCGCTAGTCCGGCCGTCTGCTCGTTCGGCAACCTCAAATTATTGTCTCGCAAATAATTGGGACAAATTTGATGCGATAAGGGAGACAAGATAAGTGCGATCTATGCATTTTCGCCCGCTCTTTCACGTGGTGAAGTCCATTTTTGGATAGCTATCGCCGTTTCCGAGAAAATAGCAAAAAAAGATTTATTTTGCTATTTTCTCATAGACGCCGGGGATTTAGCCATTTTCTGAATCTGCCATTCGATTCAGAATGCAAAAATCTATAATATATCAAAAATGCAGCCACTTTGGAGTGAAGGCGATTTCAGGGCTAAATTGACTGGCCTATTAGCCGTCAGACTAAATAAGGAACCCCACACCCTTCGAAACAACACCCGTCCGTAAGCAAGATGGCCCCCAATATCAGAATCGACCTGATGGAATGGTTATCGAAACTGACGGACGCGGAACTCGAAGATGCGTTGACAAAACTGGATCTGCGAATAGGAGAATCAACACCGGCAAACGTGATGAAGCTCATGAGGCGACTACACGGAGACTACAGGGCAGCCGATTTCATTCAGCGTCCGGATTTAGCGACAGAACAGGAGCTGTTCGATTTTAGAGAAAATCTCCTGGTAGAATTCTCACAGTACCTGGGAAACTTCTGTCCCACAACGCTGAGTCAAACGGCAGCCCGTATACAGCGAAGTAGGCTAGAACAATCGAAGCTAGCTGAGACTGAAATTTCCGCAAACAGCACGCACATGACGCTAAATGCAACAATCGCGAACCCAACAGAATTCCTGCTGACGGACAGGACCAACGCGACAGTAACCCCTCAAGATGTTATTATAACAGAAAACACACAACCACACACGCCCATAACTACGACGACGTCAACGCCTACCAGAGCAACCGCGAAAGAGCAAGAACTGGTGCATGCAACGTTTCCAGACGGCACTAGCGAATGGTTGGATAAAATGGTAGTAACAAAGATAGTAAAATTGCAAGAGGCTCGCCAGGAATGCGAGAGGGAAAGAGCGGAGCTGATGAGGGAACTTAGACTCATAAGCAGTACGAGAATGCAGAATGCGCAAGCCTCCAGTGGAACAACGACACACAGGCATCCGGACATATCAACGGTGCTGATAGACACGGACGCAAATCCCAATGCGCTGACAAATCCCATGCAGAACAACCCAGTTCGAACAACAGATCATCCGACAAATCTACAGAATGCCCATCACGTACCGTCAGGCCCTCAAGCCCCAACTTACCCAACCTGGGGGAGGGGGGCGCACAGTATGTATACTGTACCGGAATCTGCTAACACGTGGACACCGGGACGACGTAGCATCTTCAACAATTCGGTTGTTGATGTGGGAAAAATCGTCAGGTCCTGGAAGATCGGGTTTTCGGGCCTAGCGGAAACGACCAGCATCGAAGAGTTTTTGCAAAGGGTGGAGGAGTGCAACAGGTCGTCCAATTTGTCAGATGAGGAGTGACCAACGGCATGACGGAACTGCTGTCTGGGTTGGCGCTACAATGGTATCGGCAGACGCGACACCGATGGCATACATGGCAGGATTTGTGCGACTCGGCGCGTCTCATATACGGAGTCGATAGAAACTTCCAACAGAGACTAAGTCGAGAAGCTGAGCGAAGAACTCAACATCCTGAAGAGCCTGTAAGGGACTACATCATCTGCCTCATGACAATAATGAGCAAGATGCAGCCCGTCTGGCCATTGCCGCAACAGATTGATCTCCTGTACGCCAATCTACTACCGGCGATACAAAGGCAGATAAAACGCGAAACTATCGTAGATGTCGACTCGTTAGTACGCCAGGCGAGGGAGGCTGAGTACCTGATCCATGCGGAAAAATACTACCAACCGCCTCCACCGCCGGCGATGAGCCTTCTGCCGGAGACTGCATTTGAGGAGACAAAAATGTGGACGGAACCCGACTCCGCCTCACAGCCTACGATGTAAACGAGGCTGCCGAGGAGGAGGAGGAGGAGGAGCGGAAAAGGGTAAAATTTTCGACGCGCCTATCGGCACCAGGAGACGCAAGACGTCGCAGCGCATAATCCGACTTCACGCCCTATTATCAGCTGCAACTCGAGTTCCTGCGAAACTGGCACCAAATTTCAATCGGCAATGTTTCGTCATTGAGCAAAGCGGCCCTTCCCATCAAATGACAACGGGACGCGTCGAGTAAGGATGACGAAGTAACCCACATTTCCTGACATTAAAAACGAAGCTTCGGGATCTGAGAATCTGGTCCTAGCGACTTGCGGCGAAGCTACTGGCCAGGGCTTTGGCGCTAACGCAACAGCTGAACCAGAAGCTTCGAGGAAACGAAGTGGGTGGCCCCGAAAGATCTCTTTACCACGACGGAATCTAACCATTGTCCAACGGGACTGCCGCAGGTACGATCGTAAGCGCACCTGACGAGGCTAGCGCGAGGAAAGTACCATAGCAGCTCATGACGAAATGCCGAGCGATCGAAATGCCAGAATACCACGGAAACCACGACGAGCTCGAACGCTGATGTAGCTAGTGAAAAGGAGACAAAGGCAAGCGACATCGCTGACCAGGCGCCGAGAAGACGCGAAGGATCATAGGTTCAAAGGATCAGCATGATTAGCTCTGCAACGATCCTAACGACTCGAACCAGGTCTGCCCAAACTACATGCGGAAGAAGGAGACGACGAAAGCTCGGGACCTCTACAAGCAGTATTGGCTCCGCGTCGCCGCCGAAGAAATGCCAGGCCATAGTTTTTTAGTTTTTTTTTTTCTTAAAAAATCCTAGGCCATAGCTTGTTTTTTTTTTTTCTACCGGAAAAAATTTCTTATAAACCACAGTTTTACTTTTTTCTTTAAAATCGTAGGCACTGAGCCAAAGTTTTACTTTTTCCTTTAAAATCGTAGGCACTGAGCCATAGTTTTGTTTTTTTTTTCTTATAAAATTGTCAGGCCCTAAGCCGTAGATTTTGTTTGATATAATTCTAGTCAGCCAAAAGTAGCATAATCGTTGTTAAAATGAGCTCAGGCTGTGAGTATGCAGTGTGGATGGATGCACTCGAAAAAACTCGAACGAACAAAATGTATTACGCGATCGATAGTAACTAAATTAAGTTGCGAGAACCAAAGGACTGTTTTGGTGGCGATAGGCTCAAAAGCCAAACACCCACTAGTCTTAGTAAAGGAGAGAGCAGGAACCAGTTGGCCTATTCAGACCCCAAATGCCCTGCTATCAAGAATTTTTTTGTTTTAAGTTAATTTTACCACTTTCATTTTTTTTCTCTCTATTTACTTTTCCTCATATTTACATGGAAATGGCACGCACTAAAACGTGCTGCAATCCCCTAAGTTCATCCCAGTTTACCATAAAATGAGAGAGATGAATGTATCGGAGCGGTACGCCAACCGGCTATACCGCGCCTGGGGGAGGGGTGTCACGGGCGGATAATTACATTGTCAGGCCCTGTGATATCTCTCTCCACAATATTATATTATTTGTAAATATTGAGTCATGTTTCAGCGTCCAGCGAGAGAGCCAGCGCTGCCGACAAAGGTAAGAGAGAGAGAGAGACCGCGTCGCGAACGAAATTCGAGGATCGCGCCGCGTGACGTCAGCCGGACACGGCCGAAGCAAGCTCGGCCGGCCCAGCGCGCGGCGGAAGCTTATCAGTTTATTGCCGGTCCTCGCGCGCGATACGACGAGCCCTCGAAACCACGAGACCGCCCGCGCTATCGCGACCCCGAGGACACCAGCGGACATCCCCTCACGAGATCCAACTCGCTACCGCACGCCAAGGCCGACCCGAGGACGAGCCGAATACAGCGCCGGAGCACGTCGCCGAGTAAGTGCCGCACGATCGACATCTCTCTCTCTCCCGGCCAACACGTGTTCACGCTCCCTCTCGCTCCGGCCCGCGAGACGCGACCCGAGGCTCGACGCCTCTGTGTAGTATCTTTCCCTTTATTTTTAGTAATAAACGTTGTGTTCGTCAGAACCATTGTGTTTATTCTTTGCTGCCACGCTATTCCTGCAAAAGATCCCATTCCCGCGCACACGAGCTTCACCACCTCGTGTGCGCATTTGTTATCATGCTCCAGGCCCTAAGGCCTTTACAGTATTAATTATTAGTAATAAATACGGCGGTGATAATACATGCACCTAAAAATCTGAAAAAATTTTTGAGTATTCTGGGGATGGATACCAATCAATTTGTTAATGCAGAATTGCGAACAAAATTTTGACCATGCTCACATGACGTGGAACGTCCCATATATAAAGCAGTATCGGTGCGCCCGATGGATGGCATTATACTTATTTATGTCCTCAATTACTCAATCGTATATATGAGTTATTAAAAGGCAATTTTTTGATAAATGAAAAAACACGCTATTGCAAATAAAATTTATTCAAATAAAAATCTACAATTTTACAATCGGTATAAAAATTTACAATCGGTATCGTATTGCAACGAATACAGTTTTATTGATTTTATATAGGAGACAAGGTACCCTAGAAGGAAGTGTTTCATATTTTATTATTTTATAACTCTGGGGAATTTCATGAACACTATATGCGAAATAGTGCCGATTGAACCCTACACTGTTCATTAAGGTACATTCAAAATAGATCTCATTATCCACATGATACACTTTTAATATTTCGCCAAACTCAAGCTCGCATTCTTTAATGTTGGTGACAATTATTATACCAGGTTTGAACATATAGTTATCTATCGTAACGTAGTTTAACGTTTTTTTGAACCGTGATTTCGGGAAAAAAATATCCAGTATTAAATCACATTTCCCAGATCCATAACTCCGATATGACTCTTGATACTCCATATATCTATAGTTCATCATACTTAATTGCAGGCGAATTGCAGCGCTCTTCAATATATTGATTCGAGATGTAATTGAAGTAATGATAGCTTTAACAACTCGATGCTTTGATTCAAATCTCATTGATGATAGCTTGATAAGAGGCCCATTCTGTTGCACGAGTCTTGCATAATGCAGTAGGCTATGAAATTTGAATCTCAAAGAGCCAAACAATTCAATCCACAGTTTGTGATGTTCTTCGATGAACATTTCTATTTGCGAAAGATCTGCATTTGTGATCTGTGGACAAGTTACGATATCTACTGTCTCTACAATATTTGTATAAGGACCAATATTTACAATCTTCTGAAATCATGTTCTCGATCATTAAACCAAAATATCGTACAAAGAATAAGGACTCGGTCGCGGACATCTTCAGTTTACCATGTTGTTTGACATACTCCAGATGAATGTGATTAGGTAAATTGGTCGATTCGTAACTGAAATCCATAGTATCTAGAATATCATTAATATATTCAATAGAGAAATATTTTTTCTCATTCACATAATACAATAATATGTTGGCCAATACAATATTAGCGAATCCTTCGAAAACGTCGTGCATAACATCTGCATGTCCATTTTCAATATTACACTTGTGACGGAGTGCATGCCAGGTCCTGCTTGTTGTGGACCTGACGTCCACTCCTTCTTCTACCTACCCGCCTAGAGCTAGTTTTTTCCCCCCCAGAGTGTTGTCGTTGGGGGCAGAGCTCTTCACGCTCTGGAGGAGAGGCATGTGTGACGGGGAAACCCGTCACTAAGGACGGAGAGGCTGCTCGCCGATCCGGCCGGTACGGCACCTTAGCAGGCAGCCACCGGCTCGGGAGGGCAGCACTCTCCAGCGCGCATGCAAGCCGCAGCGCGCCGAGAGTTCCGGCGGCGCGAGGCCGGGAGTGAAGCACGAGGCGGACGACCATTCTCGTCCGGTGCCCGCAGCTCTCCACACGCGACGCGCGCGAGTCCCAGCGTAACCGAGCCGAGAGTGAGCGTGAGCGTGTGTACGTGCGTGAGTGAGGACGCCGAGGTCGACGACGTCGCCATCGCCGCAGCCAGCAGCAGAGCCAGCAGCAGAGCAGAGCCGAGGACGAGCGAGACGGCGAACAGCGACAGGTTTGGCAGTGCGCGCGTCGCGGCCCCGGTGTTCCCCCCAGTGAACGTGCGTGTCGGCGAGCGCGCCGACACCCCCCAGCGAACGTGTGTGTTGGCGACCGCGCCAACACACCCCAAGAACGACGGGCTCCGGCCCTGGCCCGGGCCTCTCCCCTCGCGTCCCCCCCGACGTCACGGCCCAGCGAGTGCGCGGACAGACTTCGTTCGAGTCTCCGCGCGCGGCCGTCCCCCCGAGCGAGTCCCCCCGTGCTCCCGCGAGTAGAGCTAGCCGCGGCACTCCTGGCGCCCCGTATAAATACGGAGTGCCCGCGGTCGAGCCAATCCCGTAACGTGAACCTGGTGCGAACGGGCACCAGGTCACAGATTGGCGCCCCTAACGTGTGTTCGCGGTCGTGATCGGGGAAAATCGAGGTGGAGAGTGCGTGCGCGAAAAGAGTGGAAATTCGCGCGAGCAAAATTCGAGAACGAGCGTGTAGTGTGATATTTTATATAGGGCGAAGGAATTCGCCGTCGCGAGTTACCGCGAAACGACCTTAGCGGTGAGCGCGAGAACGCGGCGCGGGGCAAGTGTTGTTGCCTCGCGTGTTTACGTGCGCCGGCAGGTGCTGTGCCGCGCGTGTTTACATCAGCGGCCAGGTTCATGGAGCGAATTCCTGAGCCTCACGTGAACGAGCAGTGATCAAATATAGCAGTGATCACTCTGCTAAATAAAATTGATCAGCCCCTGACGGAGTGAACAACTCCTATTCCTCCTGAAATTTTTTTTGTTTTACTATAATTTATTATTGTTAATTTTGTTGCCCTGACGGAGCTCAGCTCCTTATTCCTCCCAATTGATATTATATTGATATATACATATTCATAACATCCAACGAGAAGGAAGGAAGGAAGCCAGCAACACAGCAATAATTAATTATTATTCCGAGGAGGAATAATCAGAACGACAAGATCAATTTTGAGGTTGGGCAAATTAATTCGCCACGTGGCCGAGTCGGTACGAAACGAGTGTGTTGATAAGTCAGAGCGCCGGCGCATGATAAAACAGGTTAATCATATGATAATGAGTCGGACGGTAAATTGAGTCTAGTTATCTATCTAGTGTGAATATTTTGCGGGAAATTTGAATGTGAATTGTGGAACTTAGAATTTTTCGGGACTTAGAATTTTTTCATTTTGGACGATTGAACTATTGTTGCACAACGATGACGCTGTTAGTGGATAACATAGAACGAGCAATTGTTAAACAATTAATATAATTGTTTATTTATCAATTTAACTGAAATTTTTTTTCCGGAGTTGCCGATTTTTGAATTATTTTCGGGGCTGAGTTGGACAACGATTGAGCGCATTTTGGTCATAAATAATTTGTTTATTTGTTATTAATAAACAATTTGCGAATTTTGGTCGTTCACGCGTTGGGCCCCGCCAATTTTGAGGATATTTGAATCGTGCATAGTAGAACGAGCGCATGGTTGTGGACATGGTCAATTGTTCATAAATTAATTTGTTAATAATTTTTATCGATTATTAATTATTTTGCAAATTAAAATTTTCTTTTTCTTTTTTTCTTTTCTCTTACCTTTTCGAAATAGAGTGACAGTTCTTCTTGAGTTTTCGTTTTTTTTGACTCTGCTTGTGGGTTAATTCGATTTTCAGTTATCGCATATTCGGATGGTTAGGGTTTTTAGCACGCAACCAAAGGACGAACGATCATTGGAAATTGAACCAAACCAGATAATATTCAGTATATTTGAACGAACCAGATAATTATACATAATTGTATTGGTATTGTATGAACATGTATATTGATTAATATTTTATTTCACATATATATTTATTGATATCGCACCATTGTTGTCCCCGACGGAGTTTACACTCCTTTTTCCTCCATCATTGCGATTTAAGTGATTTATTTTATTATTGAATATATGCATGCACATGTACAAGACGGAGAATAACTCCAATTAAGAACGCGACTCGAGGTATAGAGAGTCGATACTTTGCGCAGTTAAGCAGGACGGGTGACGGCGTGTACGAGTGGGTCGTGGTTAAGTAAGAGATTTTGCGAGTTAGCGAATATTACCCGCCTGACTGATTTGTGCAATTTCATCGACCGAGTGGATTCGTTTGGTATAGAATTGGAACAGAGTCAAATAGACTCACTATTTAATTGACTTTAAATTTAAAATTTTTTCATTTCGAGTTTCTGTTTTTTTTATATAACTTAGTTTTTAAATTACGATTTATTGTGGTGTTGCGACGTGTGTTAGAGAGTATTTATTTCAAGCGTATAATAAATTAACTGTTCATAATGGCAAGCGGTGACATAAAATTGTACAGAGAGGCCATGGAGGAATTGTTAAAGATAGATAACTGGAACGAACGACACAAAGCGATAATTAAGATGAATAAAGAAGTAGTTCGACGTAAACTAGAGAAAGCGGGAATCGCGGTTACGGGGAAGCTGCGGACACAGAAAGAACGGTTGTTGAGATGGGAGATGAAAGAAGCAAAGGTGACGGGGGCGCCGTGGTTCACGGACGATGAAAAGGACCAAGCGCCGCCCAGCGTAGAACGCACAATAGTAAGCGACGGTGAAGAGACCGAGAGTGAGGGTACAGGCGCGGAAGAGTCCAGTAAAAAGACGGCGGACATTCTCGACTACCTGAAGCTACCGGAAGGGGTAGCTATGTTGTCAGCGTTTGAAAAATTTGTTCGCGAAAATCGATCGGCACTTCCAGGTGGGTCGGGAGGACCAGCATCAGGGAAGGGTGCGCAGTCGAAACGGGTGGTACCCGCACCCAATATGAACGAACTGGACGATTCGAACATGTCGTCCAGAAGCGGAAGCGAGCCTGATGCCAGAACGAGCACGCGTATTGAGCGGAAAACGCGACGAAAAATCAACACGCGCAAATCGAGGGGTCCCGTGTCGAATACGGTACAACCTAAGTTAAACGTGAACGTGCCGGCGCCGTCGGAGTCTGATGAGGACGACTTAGACGCGCGGCCGATAATACCATCAATGACAAACGCGAGAACGAGCACACGCATCGAGCGGGGCAAAAGCACAGTACGCGACTCGAAACATCGTGTATCAACGCCGGTATCAACGAACGTGAACAAACATAATAACGCGGTAGAACTGTCAGATTCAGACGAGGATGGGCTTAACGCGGAAGAGCTGGTATCGCCGATCACAAACGCGAAAACGAACACAATAGAGCGCAGCTCATTACAAACGAGCCACGGTTACATGAAATCGATGCGCGACTGGAAGTTACGATTTGCGGACGATGGGTCGGTTGACGCGTTGGAATTTTTAGAACGACTGAATGACTACAGACTGAGTGTAGATATTCCTGATACTGCGTTGCTGGCGGCGATGCCCAGCATACTTCACAAAGGCGCAGCAGATTGGTTTCGAACGATAAAAGCGGAAATCAGAACGTGGCGCAAGTTTGAACAAGCTTTTAAACACAGATTCGTAGTCGAGATGGACGACGAGGACGTGTGGGAGGAATTACGAGCGCGGAAGCAGCACAAATCGGAGAAAATTTCAACATTCTTGTCGAAATTTAAATCTATCGTTCGTTATTTTAAAGTTGTGCCAACAGAAGCGAAACAAGTTGACAGAGCTTTTCGGAATCTACTGCCCATATACAGAAGCGCTATGCTTCACATGAGGATAAAATCCTACAGAGAGTTGGAACGAGCGGGCAGAGAGTACGAAAAGCTCCGAGACTTGGACGCGCGTTACGAGCCACCGCCGCCCAGAGAAAAAGTCGCGAATACCTGCAGCTGCGTACGAGTATGGGAAAAGAGAGGGATCAATATCAGCGATCCGAAAGTCTGGGAGCAAGCGCGGTAACGAGGAGAGTTCTTCAGAGGAAGAGAAAGAAAGGAAATTACAGAAGAGTAAGAGAAATATGAGAGAGAAAGCAGAAGTCGCAGCAGTGACGAGTGAACGAACGGCCTCATCAGAAATTAGCGAGCTGAAGCAGCTGCTAATCGAACTGATGAAGGACCGACAGAACGAGCGAGTGCAGCGGAATAGCGGCCAATCGGGGCCGCCGCAACATTCAGTGAGTCCCAACGTCAACACTGGGAACGCGTTAGTGGGAGTGTGTTTTTGCTGTCAGAAACCTGGGCACAGGGCAGCAGATTGTAGATCTAACATCTGCTACAATTGCAACGAGAAGGGACACTTCTCGCGCAATTGCCCGAAGAAGGCCCAGGGGGCGCTTTACTGTCAGGTGTGCAAAACACCGGGAGTCGAATACGACTCGTGTTTTGTATGCAAAGGACTTAAAGTGCTGACGGGAAAAGGGGAGGCGGGAGTGCGTTAAAGTCCCACGCGCTCCACGCCATTACAGAGGGGACGAGCCAGCCGACCTTGAGCCTCCGGACGGGAAAAAACGGTTTCGACCCTTGAACGAACGGAGACTCAAGCGGTGGAGAAGGCAACTGAGGAGTTCGATAACTGGAAAAACCAGCTATTGAGCTCAACGAGTCGAGAGAACGACACGAACGAACGAGCGAATGAAATATCGGCGAAAACTCGGGAACAGGTTGACGAATCTGACTCGCGAGCTCTGCCGATTAATCCGCTCGAGTCGAGTCGGGTCGTAACGAGTAAAGTCGTTGATACAGACGACAAACGTGTCAGTATGAATCGCGGGGAAAAATACCAACAGAGCGCCTCGAGCTGATTACAGCACAGAGCCGAGTCAAAAGGTACCTGCTATACGGCACAACGAGTGCGTGAACGAGCGCGGGAACGAGCCCCGGATCCGTAGCCAAAAACCAGCAATGTGTGCTGGTAACGGCAAACAAACGGAAGACCGGGAAGTACCGCAGAGTGTGACGAGTACGAGTAACGTGAGTGTGAACGACGCCCCCGGCGGCAGTAATGCTGCGCCCAGTGCTGGGCATTCCAGGGGAGCGAACGAGCACGAGAAAACACCTGATCCAGAGGGGTCAGGAACGAGCGAGTGTCATTAGCACTTCAACGGATGCAGACTGCAGACTGTTCCGAACATACGCGACCCACGGAAGCGTATGCGAGGTTGCTGATTGAAAAGCGTCTGAGAGACGCAGCGAATTCCGACGAAAACGAGATCGAGCGTGAAGTCGTGAGGAAAAAGCAGTGGCGTGATTTGCGAGGAGCAAAAGGCTCCTTGCTAGAGCACTGGTTTAGGGGAAGAACGTGGTTGATGATACCGGAGATGTAGGTGGGCAGCACAAACTTGCGTCCGGCAACGATGCTATGTGCGCTCACCTAGTCGACGGAGATTCGGCCGAACGAACGGGCATCGGTGACCCACATATGGGGTACGATGCGCCCACCAAGGGTTTGGGGAGGGGGAGGAGGGCGGATTACCGCCCTCAGAGAACATTGGAGATGGCACGCGGTGTGCCAGAAGCCTACCGGCATAGTCGCCGTAGGAGGCCCTGGTCGGCACAGAGGCGTGCGACCGGGCGCAAAAAGAAAAAGAAAAAGTAGAGAACGAGGTCTGAGGAACCTGGTTTCCCTGAAAACACCTCTCCTTCCTTTACGCGGGGCCACATGGGCCGGAGTTGCGGACCGTGTGGTCCGGTTTAGGGAGGGGGGATGTGACGGGGAAACCCGTCACTAAGGACGGAGAGGCTGCTCGCCGATCCGGCCGGTACGGCACCTTAGCAGGCAGCCACCGGCTCGGGAGGGCAGCACTCTCCAGCGCGCATGCAAGCCGCAGCGCGCCGAGAGTTCCGGCGGCGCGAGGCCGGGAGTGAAGCACGAGGCGGACGACCATTCTCGTCCGGTGCCCGCAGCTCTCCACACGCGACGCGCGCGAGTCCCAGCGTAACCGAGCCGAGAGTGAGCGTGAGCGTGTGTACGTGCGTGAGTGAGGACGCCGAGGTCGACGACGTCGCCATCGCCGCAGCCAGCAGCAGAGCCAGCAGCAGAGCAGAGCCGAGGACGAGCGAGACGGCGAACAGCGACAGGTTTGGCAGTGCGCGCGTCGCGGCCCCGGTGTTCCCCCCCAGTGAACGTGCGTGTCGGCGAGCGCGCCGACACCCCCCCAGCGAACGTGTGTGTTGGCGACCGCGCCAACACACCCCAAGAACGACGGGCTCCGGCCCTGGCCCGGGCCTCTCCCCTCGCGTCCCCCCCGACGTCACGGCCCAGCGAGTGCGCGGACAGACTCCGTTCGAGTCTCCGCGCGCGGCCGTCCCCCCGAGCGAGTCCCCCCGTGCTCCCGCCGAGTAGAGCTAGCCGCGGCACTCCTGGCGCCCCGTATAAATACGGAGTGCCCGCGGTCGAGCCAATCCCGTAACGTGAACCTGGTGCGAACGGGCACCAGGTCACACATGTTATCAGTATGCTCTCCTCCGCCCAGCCTGTAAATATATAAATCGAATTATTAGAGGCCCCAGAATACCTACGTAAACATATTGTTTACTTACCTGGGCGGTGAGGCTATGCTCACCGCCAAGTCCTGGTAGAGGCTCGCTGCTGGTCCCTGGTCCTGGGTGGTCGCTCCAGCCATGGAGCAGACCACTAATTCCCGCTTTCCCCTTGTTCTGGAGGTGCTGCTGACGTCCAGGAAGCGGACTGCCTGTCTGCTGCCGCTGCACCTGCAAACACAGCACAGTCACTATGGGGCACGCAGGACACTGGGCGACGCACCGGCGGTCACCCCCAGGACCCAGAAAAGCCGCCCCGGAGACGACTTTCCCCCGGAGATCCGGAGTGGGGGCGCGCGGCCATGACACAAGGGCCGAAGAGCGATCTGCGCGCCCCGGCCCGGGCCCGAATTGCCCGTACGCGGGCACTCGCGGGTACTCGCCGAAGCTCCAGGCGAGGAGCTCGGCTCGAGGATGCGCGAGCGCACGAGAAAACCGTCACCGAAGCGAACGCGACGCGGAGAATTGAGCCACTATGTGTGCGAGCGCGAGAGAGACGGAGCTAAGGCCGCGTCACACGTGGGAGAGCCGGCGGCGCTCGGAGCGGCGGGGCGAGAGCTCGCGCGGGGGGCGCTAAGACCACGAGGCAAGGCGCGCGCAGCCCCTCAGGTGTGGACCTCGATGCGCGGAAAGCTTGGGATGGGTTATGGCGATGCGCGAAGGGAAATATCGATGCGCACGTGTGATATACGTGCGCAGTTGAGTAATTCTGGCTCGTCAGCCCCAGGAATACCCCGCGGAACCTCTTCATGTAAATTAATTATAATTTCATTGTACCTGGTAGTATGTAAGGTCGGCCGCGTGTATATAGACATATATTACGCAATTGGATGTCGCGGGCAATCGCGACTACGACGCTCGCGTCGACCGGCGACCAATCGGGTAATTTAGCGAGGTGCGCGGGCCCGGTAGATTATGTAATTGGTCGGGAGAGATTCTGGCGGCGCCGGGAGCGCAAGGGATTGTACCTTATGCAAATAAGGCAAGGTAGGGATGGAGAGGACGCGGCCTCGTGGCTCGTCCTCGTTCATTCTAGTTCCGGCAGTATCCTGTGCTACACGTTTTCCGTATTCAGGCAGATAGCCACAGCGAACTTAGAAGATTTCCTGAGTAGTTCATCGATCCAGAGATTCTCCACATACGGTGAGACTTGTGCTTATTAAGCCGATGCCATGGCCCCGGTGGGCCCCGGGAAACCTTCCGCCCGCGGTTCCGCGCGACCCGCGAATTGATCGCAGTACCTCGCAAGCGATGCGGCTCCGCCATTTTATGGTTCCGAGAGCCGGCGCTCCCGCGATGGTTCGCGGTCCCCGCCATTTTACACAATCATTTCCATAATTTGTAGAGTCACGGCGATTCGGTTGTTGCGAGCAAGTGTCGTTTTGAGTAATTTGTGATGCTGATGTATGCAAAGTAGAATAGTAGTTCATGTTACTTACCGTGTACTGTGTTCCTCCTGATTTTCCTCAATATGATTGACTATTTGAATTATATTTATGCATGTGAACGAGTATTCAAGGATTTCCTAGTCAACGAACAGTGAGTAAGTGAACGGTTAGCGAGCCGGCGGTCACGCCAAGCTCCTAACCTAGTGTCCTGTGCGTGCTCTCTTCGGAGCCGGCACCCAGGGGAGCTCGAGTCAGTCGAGGAACTCCGAGGAGTACTCCTGACAGGCGGAATGCCTTGAGCCCTAATGAGTGGAGATTCGGCCATCTCCCCGACCCTTCCCGACCCTGAACGAGTCTCTAGCCAGGTGTTCTCTTCGAGGTTTTATAATTATTGGAAGGTTAAATTAACGTAAAGCCGTCATTGTCCTTCATATATTGAGTGAGGCACTTCATGCCTGGCGCCCGGTAATTTAATCACTCAATCGTATGTTGTGCTACGTTTGCAGGCCGAATGCAACGTCGCACACTGAGAGAAAAACAAAGTAGGGGTTACCCCACTCACCGTGGTAGACACTACAGTGAGAGCCAAGTAGCGCCAACCACGGACCCAAGTAGTCGTTACTTGAGTTTTGGTAACCGTTACCTGAGTTTGGACGGTAGCTACTACCCTATTGGCCAAGGTAAAATTAACCGCGTTGAGTTTCAGATAGATTGGCCGGTTTCAAATTTATTCCGTAGGTGTATATCTGAGAAGTTTTTTGTAAGTAATATCGATTATATAGACTGGTGCAGTGATTCTTATGTGTAACACAGATGATCATGGATCAATTTGTGGTAGATCGGCTGACAGAGTGGAGCTTAGGCAGTTTTATTGAAAGATTTGCTCGTAAGTATGCGTAACATAACCTATATCTTGCATCAATATTTTGCAAAGAAAATTTTTAAAGATCTTTACTGTCATTAAAATATTTAATTATAATATTTCTATAAATATCTAGATTTGTAAGCAGTTGAATGGTACATCTTTTTATACTTTTTTTTTAACCAGAAGCAGGAATTGATAGAGAAATATTTGAAGGAATTGATGACATTATGCTTGATCAATTGTTTGACAAATCTTCAGAGTGTGGTTTTCAAAAGAAATTCAAAAACCGATTGCAAATTTATAAGAGTGTGTGTTCCAAAGGCTCAAATTCTTCTTTAAATCTACAGAGTCTGGTCTCAAATTCTCTGTCTTCAGCAGGAAGCACTGAACAATCAACATTGAATGTTCCGCCTTGCTTTTCTCAATCAATAGATTCTTCATGTTATGAAGTATCTCTAAATGTTATAAATCTCCAATCTATTGAATGTTAGTATTTTCAATTTTTACTATCGATTACATACAGCATATATCGACGTGTCTTACGAAGAAAGACACATAACTGAATCTGTCCGCGAAGAAAGACACATATCCGAATCTGTCCGCGAAGAAAGACACAACTCGCAATCTAGCCACGAAGAAAGACACAACTCGCAATCTGTCCACGAAGAAAGACAAATGTCGGAATTATTCTCCCGCGAATATTAACGAAAAAAGAGTTTAATCCGCAATCGAACTGTAGAGAAGGCTTGTTTTTTTTTTGGCAATGATAACCTACTCATTCTAAGCTTTCATTCCATATATTTTTTACGTCGGAAAATTGTGGGATGTGCGCCATGTATCCTTTTTGCGGCCAGACGCGAGTTGTGTCTTTCTTCGTGGCTAGATGCGAGTTTGTCTTTCTTCGTGGCTAGATTGTGAGTTGTGTCTTTCTTCGCGGACAAATTGAGATGTGTCTTTCTTCGCGGACAGTTTGAGATGTGTCTTTCTTCGTAAGACACGTCGATATGTAATATTTAAATTTTAAATTGATAGCTCAGAGATTAACTGTGGAAGAGACATTACATTCTACATTCAGAGGAATTGTGGCTCTAGAGGAATATAAGATTCATGGAAAGATAGACACTCATAATATATGTAGTGTACTGATAGAGCATGAATTCAAGCTACAAAAAATTACAGGTATATTATATGACTATATTTTTTTCTGGCTCAGAAATTAATTTTTGAAAACTCCTGCTTATGTTATTCACTTATCACTCTATGAATTTCTTTTCATAGAATACATAAAGAGAAATTTGAAGAACTCGTTAAAGAATTAGCTGTTATTTTCAAAAGTGAATTGAAAACCACTGAGGAGATCCAGGCTCTATTCTACCACCCGTATAAAAAGTGCAGTAAAACCAGAAAAGCAGTAAATGCTGGTGGCTGTCTGTACGACAAGTATCTGAATTATAGAAAGACATTGATAAAATTGGGTTTGATATCAAAAGAAGAAAATTTACAAGAAGGTATAAATTAAAAAATTTTTTCTAAGGGAATAACAATTTTATACAATAATCAAAAATATCATGCTAGCTTTTATTTTGATTATATTTCATATAACTGATTTTGTCAGCCTTTTTAAACAAATGCATTTCTAGTTGATACTCATAATCAAACTAGCTTGCACAAGTGTCTTGTACACTTATTATCCAGACAAACTCAAGATTTTATAAAAAGATTTGAACCACCTTTGAATATATTTCTATCAGTTAGTCGATATAGGTATATATCATCATCAGTGAGAGGAGCGTAGATGATTCTCTATTAACAATATACCATGATCATAGGTTGGCATACGGCTAACATGATACTCAGTTCAGTGTCCTAAATCAAGCAAGAATTGATTTTGATCCACCCGGGTGAGGATACATACCCACCAAAAGTTATCATGTGTTATGATGTATGAAGTCTGTATGATAATAAGTAAGTGGATCAATCTTAACATGATGTACCTAGTAGACATAGATGATTCTCTATTATTCAAAAAAACGTCCAAGATCACATGCTGGCACACGGCTATTATGATACTCACTTCAGTATCCTACATCAAGTAAGAATTGATTTTGATCACCCGGGTGAGGATACATACCCACCAAAAGTTTGATAACTATGTTACCAAAATATCCATAGCAGTCGAGTGGAAAAATTCATTGATTGCCTATGGTTAACCAATATATGCTAGGAAAAGGGTAAATATTAAGATATTCCATTTACACACGCACTAGACGGTAGATGATATATTGGTTAACCATAGGCAATCAATGAATTTTTCCACTCGACTGCTATGGATATTTTGGTAACATAGTTATCAAACTTTTGGTGGGTATGTATCCTCACCCGGGTGATCAAAATCAATTCTTACTTGATGTAGGATACTGAAGTGAGTATCATAATAGCCGTGTGCCAGCATGTGATCTTGGACGTTTTTTTGAATAATAGAGAATCATCTATGTCTACTAGGTACATCATGTTAAGATTGATCCACTTACTTATTATCATACAGACTTCATACATCATAACACATGATAACTTTTGGTGGGTATGTATCCTCACCCGGGTGGATCAAAATCAATTCTTGCTTGATTTAGGACACTGAACTGAGTATCATGTTAGCCGTATGCCAACCTATGATCATGGTATATTGTTAATAGAGAATCATCCATGCTCCTCTCACTAATGATGATATATACCTATATCGACTAACTGATAGAAATATATTCAAAGGTGGTTCAAATCTTTTTATAAAATCTTGAGTTTATCTGGATAATAAGTGTACAAAACACTTGTGCAAGCTAGTTTGATTATGAGTATCAACTAGAAATGCATTTGTTTAAAAAGGCTGTTTGTTAGAGTTATTCTTCTGCGGTAGAATTTACTTGTGACTACGGTAAATTCTACTCAACAGATGGCAGGTACTATGTACCCCACATTGCCAAGAGTTGCCAAGTAGAATTTACTTGGGTCCCAAGGTAGATTCTACTTAACCTATCACTACCTTGCTGCCAAGGTAATGGTTACCACGGTCTTAAGTAGTAAAAATCAATTATTAATTATTATCAATTATTTGATTTTTGATTTCGGAAAAACGTTGATTAAATACTGTAAATGGATTATTTATTCGAAATCTAATATTGCAGATTGATAGAAGAGCACGAGCATATTCATAATCTAAGGTAAAAAATTCGAAAAAACTCATCATTCCTTAAGAATATTAAAGATTATAGAATATTTTGTAGAATTTTGAATTAAAATCCACTCGAAAGACTCGAGCGAGCGATAGCGAGCGAGAGATTATTGCTAGTGATTCATTAAGAGTGAAAGATCCGAACATAAAAATTTTTCACAATGCAAACTGTTTCTAGAGTACATCAGTCACTGAAGTTCTTACATTCCGGTTGAATATCACATTCAAAGGACAACCAATTCAGAATATGTTCAATAATTCAATTTTCCGCAATTAATATGGATGGCGAAGCTAATATGGCAGATCACATATGAGAAAACTAATGAAATCTGGCACAAAACATTACTTTTCCATTGTGCATAATGTGTTATGAAGAGAATAAATATTTTTCTGCTTTTGAAAAAAATCTGATTCCATTAGATTTGCGATTATTGATCTGCCATATTGGCTTCGCCATATTGATTCTGGAAATATGCATCACGGATACTGTATTAACAGTCCTACACTGAGAAAAATTTGGTTTGTAAATCCTACTATACCGTATAGTAAAGAAAAATATAGTAAACCATACTATATTTATACATGAAATTCACTATCTTATAGGAAATTATACTATCCATCTATAGTTAAATTCAGTAAACGTTATCACTATACAAAATATAGTGTCTGTAACTATATTTTCACAAGATTTCACTAGTGTATAGTACATCTTACTAATATATAGTAAACAACCATGTATGTATAGTTACCGGCACTATAAATCTACTAACAAGATAGTTTTGATATATGAACTATGAATCCGAAGTAAAAATATATTTGCTCATGAGCATTTCGAGGAATAAAAAATGAACTTTTCAAAGTATGTTCTGTAAGTGATATTTCTCGTATAATCGATTGTCGGCATCTGAGTTAGAAAAAAATCACTTTTTAATAATTTGTTTAAACAATTATTGTTTAAACAATTATGAAATTATATCGTTGATCGAAGTTTTGTCATCTGACATCTTCCATGGTTTTATTCTATTTCCGAAAATTACTTTGAATTTAGCTCGCTCACATTCTCAGTGGGCTTTAACGGATTAAGGGTTTGAAAATCTGAAAAAATCCTTTTTTTTCTTAATAATTTGCCATTTGTAAAGTAAATTTTAACATATTTTCAGGTAATCTGAACCATATTAATCTGGCAAGACGTCCTAAATTTTGTATAGTAGGATTCACCAAAAAAGTATGGCTGTCGCATTTTTCCTTCATATAATATAGTAAAAATATAGTAGGGTTTACCAGAAATCTTTTTCAGTGTATAAATGAGGTATTTAACAGAAATGTTATAAAGACAATGACTGATTTACTCAGGAAACAATATTAATGTTTCTATTTCTCAGGAACAGCGATTCAAAGCTACAGAATACTGCAGATTTGATTATTTTTAAAACATTACGCACAAATAAAAAATAATAATTGTGCCAAATTTCATGAGGCTTCGTATATGTTTCTGCGTAGAATCAGTTATTGAAGTTCTAATATTTAGATTGAACATCACATTTATAGGATTGCTCATTCAGAATACGTCATCCAATATTACAGAGTTGATATGACGGAACACATACGGAATCTCATGAAATGTGAGACGAAAATTACTTTCCAGTTGTACGTAATGTTTCAGAAAGAATCTAACCTGCAGTATTCTGTGGCTTCGGTTCACTGTTCTAGAGAAAAAAGTGATTCCATCAGGTTTCGAATATGTGATCTGCCATATTGGCTTCGCCTTATTGATTCTGGAAAATTGGATCACGGATACTTAATTTGAAATCCTATAAATGAGATATTCAACCGAAATGTTAGAACGTCAACGACCGATGTGCACCAGAAACAATTTATTTTGCGAAGAATCATTGAGATCGTAGTTTTGACTCTTAACCGATTCTTTTCCCAAAAACATCGACCCAAATTAGAGAAAGACTTTGGTTATTTTTTTCACAATACAAAATGCCCAATGAAAAAGTGATGTTTGGTGCCAGATTTCATTAGATTTCTGATATAGATCTGCCATATTGGCTTCGCCATATTGATTCTAGAAAATTGGAGTACGGGTTTTTAATCAGCAGCCGTGCAATTTTAATATTGTATCGTGATGTTAAAATTTCAATAAATGAACTGCTCCGGAAACAATATTCATAGTGAAAAATCATTGTGATCGTAAGTATGACTCTCAATGTTTCTATTTCTCAGCAACAGCGACAGTGAACCAAAGCCACAGAATATTGTAGGTTTGATTATTTTTAAAACGTTATACACTAAAAAGCAGTTTTTGTGCCAGATTTCATGAGACTTCGTATATGTCTCTGCAGAAAATCAGTTATTGAAGTTATAATATTCCGGTTAAATATCACACTCATAGGACTGTTCGTTCAGAATACTTGATCCAATTTGACAGAATCAACATGGTGAAGCCAATATGACAGATTACCTATTCAAAACCTGATAGATTCAGGTTTTTATCAAGAACTGCGACCCTAAGCAACAAGGTACTGCATCTTCGAATCTTTCTGAAACATCACCTAGAATTGGAAAGTAATTTTTTGTGCCAGATTTCATGAGAATTTATATATGTGCATCGCCATATTGGCTTCGCCATATCGTCGCTTGGAAGGAAGAACGTTCCATTTCAGAAACTTTTTATAAAAAGTTCCATCACAGATTTACTTCTATAAAAAGTGCCATCTCAGATTTACTTCTATAAGCAGTGCAATTTCAGATTTACTTCTATAAAAAGTGCACATTTCAGATTTACAATTATAAAAAGTGCCGTTTCAGGAAAAATATTATCCCTCAGAGTTTTTCCGACTTCGGGGATAATGTGGTATGCATGTGTGTATGTGTGTATGCACGTCTGAATTTGACAACTTGATCCACGTCGAGACGTGATACTCGGGAAGTGAACTATTCACATCATATATTTTCCTCATCGATGGATTTTAATGAAAGTTGGTATCCGTGGGTTTTTGAGGTCGCTGATTACGAATCCGGCCCCAGATTCTAAAAATTCGAATTAGAACTTCTAAGATTGCCGAACGAAAATTTGAAAAGATACTGGATTTTAATGAAACTTGGTGTAGATGGGTTTTTTAGAGCGCTGATTACACATCAAGCTTCAAATTGACATAATCTTAAACCTTCAACATCGTCGATATAACAAGGAAGCATTCATTTCGATGGTTTACTAATTAAAAAGCTATTGTTTTACTCTGGTGTCAGCGAGAGCCGGAAGATTCCATTAAAAATAAGCTTATGTTGGAAAAGTAATAAGCCTGGATCAAAATATGCAAAAATGTTTGTGACAAGTATAATCTTCAATACTCGTACCAGAGGTTATGCTGTTACGCAAATAGAGTTTCACGGTATTTCATTCGAACCACTGTATATGAATTTTCTAGTTCTCATTTTTTCCATTGGTCACTTTTGATGCATTAAGTAGAAAACGACTGATAGGAACAACAGATGAGTCCGTCAACTAAACTTACACAGTGATTATCCAAATTCTGTATGTTCTACAAAGGAACTTCAAATATATAAATATAATTATATTTGGGAAACACACAAATGCACGCGTGTAATACATCAACTACAAACGCGAAACAGCTAGAAGAAATAAAATAACGGTTTTTTCTATCAAGTTGAGCTTTATAAAAAATGTCAGTTTAACCCGCGAAAAAGTGGAATATAGTATCTTTGCAAGTGTCGGTTATTACTTACTCGATGTTTTTTTTGTTGGGTGGACCATCTGATTTATAACCATACCCATCTATTATATTCATATTTCGCCCTTTGTTGTTGGTTGGGCGAGGATGAACATCTTTTTCTTTCAGTTGAAGTTCTTGAGCTGAGAAAGTAATTGTATGGTACAGATTTGGATGAGAAAACTCTGATCAGATAGATCGATAGAGTTGCTTGGACGCTTCATGTTTTCATGTTGAACATTTTTAATAATTTATGCGTACCTACCTTCATTTTCATTCGTACCAGTATTTTGCACTTTTTGTCTGCTGAATTCCAGCAGACGCTGGAAATGCAGCCCTGGTGCTGGATTCTCCCCCATGACTAGCCATTCAGCTCACTGACGCGAAAAGGTTAGAAAAACGTAAACAAAACAAAAATAAAACATAAACTTGGGAAATACGCGAAGTTAGCCAAGCAAGCTGTAATTCCTGCTTTAGGCGCATCTGTGTTCAATTGCACAATCATTGCGCTATTTTGCGTTTCGGCGTAAAGTCGATTCGGCGTATTGTTATATACCCGTACTACTTAAGACCTACTACTTAGTGCTACTTGTTTTTTCTCTCAGTGTATTAAAGTCTTCTAAATCATTGAATATACAGAACTCCTTTACTCCAGTAAGCTTACTATCTATTTTTTCAGTGTCTACTTGATATTTTTCTATAGTACGCAGTAACTTTTCATCTTCTCGCGTTAAACTTTTTATCTCATCAGGCCCAGCATAGCATGTTCAACAACGTGTATTGCCGAAAGAAGCAACTAAGCCGAACATTTCGTTCATACCTTTATTGTCGCCTGTTAATAAACAGAAGACAAAATATATTTTTCGTATCTTAGTGCGCAAAGTTTGTCTTTTTTTCACGGACTAGGGTGCGCAAAGTACCTTTTTTTTCACCGTGCAAGAAAGCAGTGCGAGAAAAAACTTTCCAGCACCAGTGCGAGAAAAAGATGCGAGAAAGCTTTTTCCCGCACCAGTGCGAGAAAGTAGTGCGAGAAATTGAAAATATAAGAATGTACTGCGAGAAAGATATAAAATTTACGGTCATCGTATTACGCAGCCACGTATAACTTTAGATTCTTGGGGATTCTGCGTAGCAGAGAGACCAATGCATTTCTATATACATATATATGTATGCATTATGATATTCCTCTCATTTAATTTCTAAAACAAAATCCCCACAAAAATTTCTGTCCAATTCGACTCGGTCAAGTTCAAAATTCAAACCTCTGGGAGTCGAAAAAACAAGATTAAGCAGTTACAACACAGTAGAGCTAAACTCTTCAGAGTGATGCTTGAAAACGTGAGATTCACATGGCCGGTATATATACACAAGGGTGTTCTATTTCACTTGCGAGAAAGGAAAATTAACAAATTGCAATGTTTCAGTAATACTATCATTTTGCCCTGATGTAAAATGTTTTGCCCAATTGTGTTCATTTTTTTTGTAGTATCAAATTTATTTTCTTTTTGATGTTGATATTTTTGTTGTTTCAAGTGGGGGGGCTCCGCCCCCCCAACCCCCCGGCGGGGGCTTCGCCCCTTGCACCCCCACCGGGGCTGCGCCCCTGGACCCGCTCTTTCCCTTCGCCTACTCGTACTCCGTTTATCGTACCTTCGTTGAACTCGAGCAACAAGAGCATGGCGCTATGTACGCGTGTCAATTAGTGATCCTCCAGGGAGTGATCGGCAAACGATGTAAGCCTGTATGGATGCAAAACCGGAAATGCCGAACGGAGCTCCCCCAAGCGGCCGCGGAGCGGTTGACTGGCGCTCAGCTGACTGAGGATAACCCCTGGAAGGAAAAAAAAAATAAAACTGCTAATGATCCTCCAGTGAAACTGCTACATAATGCCGGGTTGCTGTGCAGATTATTGCACAAACTCGTTCGCAAAAAAATTCCAAATGTTCAAGTTTCCTCGTGAACCGGACCCCAGAAGAGCATTGTGGGTGAAGAATGTTGATCGAGCTGACTGGATCCCTACTCCATATTCAATGTTATGTGAAGTAAGTTGCCTACATCTGAATTTATGCATGTATCGAATGTGATTAGAATGATAATTGTATACAAATGTGACTAGCATTTGATATTTCATGCAACTGGCTGTGTCATTTTGTGCATGTTCGGTACTCCTTTACATGACTGCAATAGGAATATTATTAATTTATACTTGAATTTAGGCCCATTTTTCATTGGATTCATTTGTGACAACTCCAGATGGTAAACGAAAGCTGAGTCCGAATGCAATTTCTACAATTTTCAAGAACCGTGTGATCCAGAATGAATCTCAAGAAGATGCTTTTTGTGAAGCCGAACAGAGTGGTATGTAATACGGAATATATTACATGTTTACCTGAATTTTATAGAAAAATCATCTCCAAGGTCATTGGAGCACATTGAGTACTCCACATGACCAATTGGAACCTCTATGTGCCCTGGGAGTTCACTCGTCAAGATCCCCACCCCATGAGTACTAAAAGTTGTAAGTTGCCTCGTTTCATGCCACATACAGCTTACATAGTGAAAAAATGGGCCTGGGCTGTGGAAGCTGTCAAAGAATTAATATATTACCTCAAATAGGCATGAAAACAGGCTAAAATCACTATTCAGGGGACCCTTGCACTGCAAACACTTAATAACCCAAATTTTGAAAACACTTATCTGTGGTATTATTACAATTATTTACTGCAAGTACTCACATATCCTGAGTTATCAATACCATTTATATAGATCAAGCATTACTAATACTTGACGCCACCTAACTTTCAGTAGTTACATGTATTGATGGTCAATATATTGTCTCTATTGTGCTAAAATTTACAAGAAACTATTAATAAAGTACATGTGTCATGAATTGCATTCACTCGATAAGAAGGATTAATCCAAAAAGTAAATTATAAGCTGTGCATTACACGTACACCTCATAACACACTAGGCAGTGCATAGATATATGATTTTTTTAACATCAACAATAAAGTACATGTGTCAGGTTGTAGTTTGAACCCACCCGTCAATAGCTGCTTGGACCTTAGCTATGCAGTTTATACAATATGAGTGGATTTTCATGAGTCTAATATTCATGAATATTACCCATGTTTAGTGAACTTCAACATTTTCTTGTTGATATTAAAAAAATCATATATCTATGCACTGCCTAGTGTGTTATGAGGTGTACGTGTAATGCACAGCTTATAATTTACTTTTTGGATTAATCCTTCTTATCGAGTGAATGCAATTCATGACACATGTACTTTATTAATAGCTTCTTGTAAATTGTAGCATAATAGAGACAATATATTGACTATCAAAGCATATAATTACTAAAAGTTAGGTGGCGTCAAGTACTAGTAATGCTTGATCTATATAAATGATATTGATAACTTAGGATATGTATTAGCATGATAGAATGTGAGTTTGCCAAATCCACAGAGAATTGCTCATATGTAGATTGGTAATTATAATATCAATGATATTTCAGACACTCATGGTTCAGTACCTGTCACCGCCAAGGATAGTTTCGAAGAAGACTTGGGACATGTTGGTAACCGTAAATCATCTTCACTTAAACGAACCTTTGTATTACCAGTGAACAACAGTGATCCAAGTCAACCAAAGAAAGCTAGACTTTCTGAAATTGATTCAGTTTTCCCAGGTAATAGATTATACATTTTATACAACTAAAATTTTAAAATAGATTATTCAAAATTTTTTTATTTTAAAATTCAATACTTGACAATAAAAAGTTAATTTACAAATTATTATATACTTATTTTTTATATGTCTCTATAGATGCTGAGACTCCCGTTCAGAATAAAGAATGTATCAATTGTCAGTTGAATAATGATAAAATGAAAGAACTGGAAAAAAAACTGAATGCTGCAAATCAGCAGATCCGCAGGCTTGTCAACAAATTTGAAGAGCAAGTACGTTCAAACAAATTAGCTGAATGTCTGAGTAAGATGCTACATCCAGATCAAATTGCTTTCTTGGCTATGGGCTATAAAAAAATGCCGAAATGGTGTGCAGAAACGTTACTTGATGCATATAAGTTGAGATTTGCGTGTGGTAGTTCGGGGTATGAAGAACTTAGAAAAATGAATTACCCTTTGCCATATATCAAGCATAAAAGAAAACCAAAAAAGCTGTGATTCTTGTATTAGTGCAACAGTTACACAAAAACAGGATTTAGTTCCTAATTGTCAGAATATTTTAGCTAGAATTAAAGCTAAGAACAATAAGAATTTACTTTTTGTGAACGAAAGTACATTTGAATTTTTCCTGGGGATGGAAACAATTTTTAGATCATACATCGATACTTTGCCAAAGATTAATTTTAATCTAAAGAATTTTTTTGTAAAGAAGTATCAAGACATTCCATTTGATATTCCTGAATGTCATGGTTTAAAACTGAAAATAATTTCAAGATTCTATAGCTTTAGAGTAAAAAATAAAAAAATAAGAAAAAACAAAGTTGATAACAAGAGTTATATTTTTGCAAGTAAAAGTGTAGCCATGCATGAATCTGTGAAATAAAATTTTACATTTTTTTATTTGTGCTTGTTTATTTATTTATTTATTTTTACATCAAAATTTTGTATCAATTGTCTACAAATATATTTTAACAAATGGTATCATTTAACTCATCTGCTTTTTTTCAGACAACTTCTCATAAAATACATCCACTTTTGAGAGGAAAAACATTCAAATTTGATTTTGAATGACACCGGGTAGCAGTCAGTGTCTTCAGGAACCACGATTTTTATATTTACTTATCACTGAATAGTGATTCAAATCATGAACTCTAAGAAATTAATTATTCCTAAAACAATCAATTTTTTTCTGATTTTTTAAACAGACTTTTTTTCATTTATCATTATTATTATTATTATTATTATAGATAAACACATATTTCTTTTTGTATACATTTTTCATATACATCATGTTTATATTTTATTTACTTTCGTTCGGTGATTATATATTGTTTAATCATGTGAATATATCTTTGAATATATGTATGTACATATATTCAAATGATTATTATCCAAAAATTTTTCTAAATAAATATATATTTATAAAAAATAGACTTCCCTATTTTATAAATAATGTAAATAAATAATTATGAATTTTTAATAAATTTCATCACAATTTATAATAGTTAAGAGTTTCGGTGTACTGCAAGCTATACAAATCGTATTCAAAATTTTCGCGCTTTTTCCCAAGTTCCGCATTTGCATTATATGGCTACCGTTTTGCCGATCACTCCCTGGAGGATCACTAGTGTCAATCATCCATTATATAGTCAAACTTTTCGCACTTCGATACGAAAAATAGTATACGCAACTCGTGCGCACGTAAGTGAATCCAGAACTCGTGTTGTCACCCTCGCTGCGCTCGGGCGCCAATCTCCACTCGTGCTGGATTCACCTACTTTGCGCACTAGTCACGTAATGTACTATTATAGGATTTACCATTTACTTCAAATATCTTTTCATTATTCCTTAGATTTGAAAGTTCTTTGATTAATTTTCCAAGAATAACCTTATTACCGTATAATTTCCTATCTTGCGTGTAAAATAGGTCAGTAATAATGATACTGTCTAGTTTCGATGAAAAACTAGGAGAAAAACAGGGACACGTGACGCTGAAATTACCAATCGAATTATTACCTGCTCTACTACCTAAAGCATTTCCTACCTCAACATCATCAAAAAATCCAATCAACGGCAAAGCAATGCCATCGGATTTATCAAAGTTTTTTATTATTTTTTTTCCAAGCAGTACCTTGTACGAAATTAAGAAGAATTTCATTTTCAGACATAAGTGAGTGTAAATTAGCAAGTGTAGCCTCTAAGAAGCCGTCCATGCGGAAAATATTTTCAATAGAATTTTCTAATGGTAAATGTACCATTGTCGCTCGAGATTTTTGCAAAGACAGTTTATCTTTACGGGATTTCATTATTGGAATAGCTTCAATCACTTGATTTTCTAGCTCCAAATATAGCCCCAATTTACTAAACAATCTGAACTGAGAATCTTCTGATCGTAATTGTTCAAAGGGATCTTGAAAATTAGTTAAAATTCAATTAACCCATTAAGTCCCAGATTGCGGAAATTTTATTGGTACTTTTGAGCTCAAATATTTTGATGAATAAGACGGAAGGTTTATTGCAAAATAGTCATTTCTACTATTTTCGGGTATGCTCTACACGATACAATAGTTCAAAAGACTGAAAAAATTGATTTTCAATAAATAATTAACAAATTAAAATAAAAAATGCAATTTTTTGGAGCACTTTTTTTTTTCAATCCAAAATCAGAGGATGACGGAATTTTATTTTTACTGTCGCAAATATGCACAAGAGTGCACAAAATATTTGAACTTTCCAAATTCGTTGAGTTTTTTTGACTATGATTTTTTTTCAGCAAAATGGTGGCCAAAAAACGGGAATCAATATTTTGGATTTCCATTTTATGAATATTTTAAAGCATTCATTTTCATATTCGATATATTCCTTTCAAATTCCGTATACGGGGGTTTTCAATGTCGCTGATAACGATTCTGACATCAAATTCTCAAAATTCTGGATCCAAGATGGCGATTTCAAGATGGCGGCTGACGATTTTCCACATTTTTAGTCGGAGAATCGTGAAAATTTGGAATAATGGGTTTTCGGGGGCGCTGATAATAAATCTGACATCAGATTTTCGAAATTCCGTATCCAAGATGGCGGTTTCAATATGGCGGCTCATGATTTTGTACATGGACAATTTTCTATATTTTCAAAATGTCGTTATTTTCATCTTATAGCCGTCGTTTTCATCCATGAACGACGTCGACGAAATATAGATAAAATGAAGATTCAAATTTTTTGTTTCCGATTTCAGTCATTATTATGCTAAGTGCTCCAAAAAATTGCATTTTTTATGTTAATTTGTTAATTATTTATTGAAAATCAATTTTTTCAGTCTTTTGAACTATTGTATCGTGTAGAGCATACCCGAAAATAGTAGGAATGACTATTTTGCAATAAACCTTCCGTCTTATTCATCAAAATATTTGAGCTCAAAAGTACCAATAAAAATTCCGCAATCTGGGACTTAATGGGTTAATCTCAGTTTTAATTTCATCAGAGAGCAGCATAAAAATACTCGATTTTAATTGTTCCAATAAGCATGTTTTATACGTATTTTTGATAAAATTTCGGAATGTATTTATAATGAACGTGATGTCATTCCTGGTTAGGTTGAAGTGATTGAATAACTCTATTGAAATTTTCAACGCTTCTTTATTGAGATCCATTTCAATAAATGTCTTTTTTTCATCTAATTTGTGATAAAACTTGAATAAATAACATTGAGATCCTACACAGAAAATAAAATGAAATAAAATAAATAAATAATATTCAATTCCCTCTAATTTAATTTAATTTAATTTTACGTAGGTAGAGTAATTTTATCCAATCTATCAATGAACTCATTGATTGTGTTAGGTGCTATTCTTAAGCCCTTCAATTTCATACATATACGAATGTAGAAATGACCAAATATGAGGACAGGCGTAGGAAAAGTCAAGGTTGAAACTAAAGAATGCTTTAAAGCACAGATCGACAGCTTGAATACATGAACTGCATTCGTATATAATGTCGTCAATGATAACCAATGATCTTTCTATCGAACGTAATGGGCCACAAAGAATAACATACGGCTGTGCCGTTGTGACACCTTTTTCGGTGTATAATGATTTTTTTTCATTAACCAATTCGTCTATTTTCTGGTTGTCAATACATGTCTGCAATAAAATATTAAGGGATAACTAAAATTTAATACTGAATCAGAAGAAATTTCTTGGGATTATAATAGGTTACCTCCTCATGTATGATAAATGAGTTTCTGACATCGGATGGTTGCGGCTTCCACTTTTGATACTTAAAAGCTCTAAACTGGTATGTAAGTAGTGAAGGTAACAGCAAGAATGCTAGTGCGTTGCAGAATCCTGAAAAAAATTACGAATGAAAATAAAATATAATTTATTAAATGATACGTTCCAAAATATTGCAAAGCTGTAGCTTTTTATTCATTTTCATTCGATAATAGTACATAAGCGACTTTCTCAAATATACTGATTATAAACCAGAAGCAAATTTTTTTCATCACTTATATTGAATCATTGATCATTGAACCTTTATTTCCTACACTCGTGATAAAAGATACCTGACACATTATTTACCAGAATCAACTCAAAAGCAGTGTAATTGAAAAGTGGGAAAAAGAAACTGAAATTGAATTTTCCCTAAACTCACCAATATTTTTTAAATCATCTTCAGAATATGATGGTAAACCTATATCTAAGCAAATTCTCTCACGAGATTTACATTTTTCTACTGTCTGAAATGACTGAGCTGCGTTGATAATTTTTAAACTAACTTGAGACCAACGATCCAAAAGTTTATCTTCGATCACAGTACTTTTGAATTTAGGTTCTAGTATTACTTTTACATTCTTAATTTTCTCTTGAAAATCAATGAGTATCTGTAATATTTAACATACATAAATAAAAAAAGTTATAAAATATCTATTGATCAATCTATTGGTATTACCAAATTTTGAGCTAAATTGCTCATGAAGATTTGAAATTTGTTTATTATTTCATGAAATGATAAATTCTTGTATAGGATAGAATGGCGATAGTTGAATGTTCTGCGCCATTCTTCCAATAAATTATCGCTAGTATCAGTTGGAGTTTTGCTATGGAATTTGCTCATATCCTCTTCAATTTTCCTTGTATCTATATTAGATTATACACAAATGAATAAACTTAAATTCGAGAAGCAGTTGCAAATATCCATCATTTTAATTACCTTCATCTACCGATCAACTTCTTCTACCGCCATAATTCTTATCAATTAATTTGCTGTTGTATAATTTATCCTTCAAAATTTCATACGCCCTAAACAAATATCCACTAGGCCTTTTCCTGGAACAGACACCTTGTATGGACACAGTAGTGCTTTGCGTGAAGTACAACCCTCTGGACTTTTCTTTTGGGAAGAGTTGGAATATGGAATCCGTTATTGCGATAAACTTTTCAGAAGTTAAGCTGAAAATATTAATTAACTGAATGATCACTCCAAAAAAATAATATGAGACGTTCCACGTCAAGTGTGCACTTTTTTTTATATTTTTCTTCAGATTTTTATACCCATGTATGTAGAAGTTATACATGCGCTCAATATGAATTTTAGGCTTTTGAACCTTGATTTCCACCCTGAAAATGACCTCTGATGCAAAAAATGAATGGGACACTTTTATCTGTAAATTACCTGAATTTTATAGAAAAATTATCTCCAAGGTCATTGGAGCACATTAAGTACTCCACATTACCAGTTGGAACCTCTATTTTTGAACCCTGGGAGTTCGCTCGTCAAGAGCCCCACCACATGGGTACTAAAAGATGTCCCAATTCATACCACATACAGCCTATAAAGTGAAAAATGGGCCTGGGCTCTGGAAGCTCTCAAAAAATTAATACATTAACTTAAATAGGGGTAAAAGTAGGCTAAAATGACCATCCAAGGGGAGCCTTGTACCGCGAACACTTCCAAATTTTCCAAACACTTGTCTGTGGTATTATTACAATTATTTACTGCAAAAACTCACATTCTATCATGCTAATACATATCCTGAGTTATCAATATCATCCAAGGGCGCGCTAGCGCCCCCTCCTGGCGAGTAAAGGCAGCTGGGGGCAAGCGCTACCCTTATACATCAAGTTCGGTTCACCGATTCTTGAATTTCACGAAGAAACACAGATAAGCATCAATTATGGATGTTATCTGGTAGAATCCGATGATTTTCCATTTTTCCTTGATGTACAGCTGGATTTTTTATCACGTACCATACGGATTTCACGTAAAGTGTCCGTTTGGTAGGTTAGATTGCCGAAAAAATTTTTCTTCTATTCATAAGATATCTCGAACTGACGATGATCGATTGCGAGATATCTCGCATCGAACTCGCTACACACATAAGTGTATATATATATATATATATATATATATATATATATATATATATGGGTGATACTCTGTCAAGTGAGAGAGTGAAAATGAAAAAAAATTCTGAAAATTTTTTTATGAATTCTAGAAGACTCCATCATGTCCCCTGAATTTTTTCAGAATTTTTTAGACCATATGTCCCATCCTGACAGAGGCTCAAAGGGGTGGAGTTTGCAATATTAGACATTTTTTCAGGACCTTTGACCTCAATTTTGAGCTATCTAGAGATGTTTTACAGCAAAAACTCAAGAGAACTTTTTTACTGGAAAAATGCCAATTCTTTTAGAAAAATTGGTTCCAGGGTCATTGGTGAACATATAGCTATCACTTATCTTATTTCCAGGCTTAAAACTGATCAAAAAGTGGTTTTGATCACCCGCAGCATAATGTGATACATACCAAAAGAAAGCTTATTTTATTACCAAAATGTCCTGACTAGTCGCAGAGTGCTGCATTTGATCTATTTTTTGTAATCAACCAATACATTATGAGAATTATCGAAAATATTCTAAAAATGGGTGACCGCATATGCCACTTATAAGTATGCTAGTTACTCTGGTTTTCTCATAGAATTTGATTGTTTCGTGGCACTTGTACTTGGATACAAGTTGTTACTACTTTATTATCCAAGCCCAGAGTGAGAAGTCGTGAACCGTGTCTTTTTTAATAAATTTAGTTCACATATAAGTGGCGTATGCGGTCACCCATTTTTAGAATATCTTCATTAATTCTCATAATGAATTGGTTGATTACAAAAAATAGATCAAATGCAGCACTCTGCGACTAGTCAGGTCATTTTGGTAATAAAATAAGCTTTCTTTTGGTATGTATCACATTATGCTGCGGGTGATCAAAACCACTTTTTGCTCTATTTTAAGCCTGGAAATGAGTTAGGTGATAGCTATATGTCTACCAATGACCCTGAAACTAATTTTTTTTAAAAAATTTCGCATTTTTCCAGAAAAAAAGTTCTCTTGAGTTTTTGCTCTAAAACATCTCTAGGTAGCTCAAAATTGAGGTCAAAGGTCCTGAAAAAATGTCTGATATTGCAAACCCCACCACTTTGAGCCTCTGTCAGGATGGGACATATGGTCTAAAAAATTCTGAAAAAATTCAGGGGACATGATGGAGTTTTCTAGAATTCATAAAAAAATTTTCAGAATTTTTTTTCATTTTCACTCTCTCACTTGACAGAGAATCACCCATATATATATATATATATATATATATATATATATATATATATATGTATTTGTGTCACTTGTACTTTGATAAAAGTTGTTATTACTTTATTATCCAAGTCCAGAGTGGGAAGTCGGGAACTGTGTCTTTTTTCATCAATTTATTCTATATTTCATTCTATTCGAGTGCAATGTTTTTGTGAATTTGAGTAATGTAACTGAACTAAGTGATTTTATGCGTCTTGCAGGATATTAAATGCAGTAGGATCCGACGAGTGGTATAGTGAATATGAAGTTCATTCAAAGGAAATACACCTCATGAGGGAAATTCTGATTCAAGGCAAGAACTACGGCTCCAACCAAGATGTAATAATGAATATCTTGGGAGTATAATTGGATTATTACACCCTGGGGCTCTGGATATCACCTATTCTTGACTCAAACAAACATGAAAAAAAGTTTGGTCATGATTGGTAACTCAAATGTGTAATGGATCTGTTGGTGAGTGAAAAACTCTTGATAAAATAACCATTTCTGAGTTGGCGACAAGTGTGAGACTCGAGTATGGGATCAAATTGAGTGGGAATTTCAGCCAACCAATACAGTGAATGAAAAGTATGATGAGAAAACCAGAGTAACATGCATACATATAAGTGACGTATGCGGTCACCCATTTTTAGGGTATTTTCATTAATTTCTATAATATATTGATAAATTAAAAAAAAAAGAGATCAAATGCAGCACTCTGGGACTAGTCAAGATATTTTGGTAATAAAGTAAGCTTTCTTTTGGTATGTATCACATTATGGTCCGGGTGATCGAAACCACTTTTTGCTCTATTTTAAGCCTGGAAATGAGTTAGGTGATAGCTATATGTCTACCAATGACCCTGAAACTAATTTTTTTTAAAAATTTCGCATTTTTCCAGAAAAAAAGTTCTCTTGACTTTTTACTCTAAAACATCTCTAGATAGCTCAAAATTGAGGTCAAAGGTCCTGAAAAAATGTCTAATATTGCAAACTCCGCCACTTTGAGCCTCTGTCAGGATGGGACATATGGTCTAAAAAATTCTGAAAAAATTCAGGGGACATGATGAAGTCTTCTAGAATTCATAAAAAAATTTTCAGAATTTTTTTTCATTTTCACTCTCTCACTTGACAGAGAATCACCCATATATATATATATATATATATATATATATATATATATATATATATATATATATATATATATATATATATATATATATAAGAAATACGAAGGGTGATGCATATTGGGTATACTTAACTTATATAAAGATTAATTTCATATGTCGATGACAGAACTTTTATTTTCTATCTTTTTAGTTTATTACTCTTAACATTAGGTACATTATCTACATAATTTCAATTAGCTTTTAGATATGAGTTACATTCAATATCCAATTACGGAAGAAGGCAACGTTGGTAACGATTCCGGGACTATTTTTACAATTGGTCTCATGTAAAACGATTCCTGCTAGGCGGAGACCAATAGTTACGGGTGCACCTACGTCTCTGGAACAAATATTTGTATCGAAGTCTCCAACACAGAAAGTGCCTGATGGCGCAAAATAATTTTTCTGAATGTTGCATGGTGAAACATATGAAGTGACGTGTTTTAAGCGACGATCACTATTGCCTAAGCTAACGACGTCTACTGCTGAACTTATCCTTACTTCTTCGTTACTATTTAACATTTGGATAGTATCATGTTTCATGTTAATTTTGAAGGGTTCTACCACCTGAATTACAGCGACGTCATTGCCATTCGTAAGGGAAGATGTGTAATTATCGTGGAGCACAAATCTGTAAATGTGATGCGATGTACCATTTACTCCTTCTTGATCCGATCCAGCGTGAATTAATAATTCGTTCTTTTGTCTCGTACGCTGCATCTAGCTGCGGTTAAAACATAGATGAGAGAGATAATAGCTCCTCCGCAGATATGATTTCCGTGTAGTACTCAATGGATACGTAGTGCGGAAACAAACTGATCATGGTATTTTTGCCACCCACAAAGCGCCGATTGCGATTGCCATGAGTCAGAGGCTCCACCGAAGTGGTCTCATCATCTGAAAAAATTTAAATGATTACATAACATTTGATGACGGGTTATTCAAAAGATCCCGCAGAATCCCCATAGAAAACAGGTATTGACAGAATTTTTCAGGTCCTTTGGATAACTTTGTTCTCATTGTGTAGAATATTACAGTCAATGGCAAGAAAGCCTGAAAAATTGTAATTTTTGAGTAGGAAAAGTTTGAATTTCGAGTAGAATTTTGACGTTAACAGAGTGCAGAGGCTAATCAAGAAAATCACATATGGAACATGAGTGGACATAACTCGTCTTTTATTCCTGGTATCAATGAGATTATAAACCGTAGGCGAGGTCAGTGATAGTCACGGGATCTTTCGCTGATGTGACTCAAACATAATAATTCTCTATTGAAAAGATCTTCGATAATGTCCGCATAAGTGAAAATAATATTACACGTACCTGCATGAGTTGACCCACTGACGCCGAATAAAGTCACGAGAAAAATACTTGTGTAGATAAGGGATCTCATTTTTCATATGATTTCAAACTAGTGGATCTTACAAAGCTAGTGGAGTAGTGTCTAGCTGTTGTAAATTCCGTCTTTCTGAGGTTTTAAAGTCGAGTTATTTGTAAAGTCGAGTTATTTGTCTACGGTATAGCTGGGGGGAGATTGGCTTGCGGCTGAATAAATATTCTTACAGGTAGCTGATGACATAAGTAGCATTTACTGCTATATCAATAAAGTAAGAAGAATTCATTTTAGAAAGAACGGACGATTCCTTCGGAAGTTATCGCGCGATTACATTTTTGATGATAAATCGTCGCCTGCAGAGAGTAAGGATCCATTTCAGAAAAGCGCTAAAGAAAAATCTATTTCGAATCGAGCGGTATAGAAAGATCTATTTCAGGTTTAATTTTATTCTGTGGATTTTTTCCGAGTTCGGAGATGATGTGTTACGCGTGCTTGCAGGTGCGCGTGTTTACGTGCATGGGTGTGTGTGTGTGTGTAGGTGTGTGTGAGTACACATCTGAATATAATATGTTAAGTTAACCATTTACGTCGAACAGTTTTTGCCTCAATGGTTTTTTATAGAAATTGGTATAAGTAGGTTTTTGAGATCGCTGATTACGAATCTGGCCTCGGATTTTCAAAATTTCCATTAGAGCCTCTAAGATTTTCGGCCGAAAATTTCAATTTTATTCTATTTCTCAGTTGAGGGTCCAAGCAGCTCTAAGATACACCAAACCACCCCTCTTGCAGGGCTGAGTTGTTCTGAATTTATTGGATATCAACGATGAGAACTTTGGATAAATTAATATACTCAAGTTATAGTTCCAATGGTTATTGACTAATTTTTCACTGGATAAAATAAAAAGTATCAGAGAAAGTAAAGGATGCTATGGAAAATATATAGATTCTGTGTCCTTTGTCCCCAAAAGTATTGATAATGAACATCAACTTAACTTTTATTCTTTAGCAACAGACTAGGGGAGTAAACAACGGTTGCTATGGAGAAATAAAGATTCTGTGTATTTTATTATTGACAAATGGACCTAACTGATTCTTCAAACTACCCAGCAACGATTACTAGGGATATTAACAACAATTGCAATGGAAAATACAAAGATACCGACTTTTGTGACCCCATAAGTACTGACAATGAACTTTAACTCGATATTTTATTCCATTAGTAACGGTTGCTAAAGACGTAAGCAACCGTTGCTATGAGAAACGAAATTTTCGGTGTTTTTTTCTATTGAAAAATGGACTCTGATCTGATTTCTCCCTTTCCGTAGCAATGGTTGCGACACAAAACTTGAGACACAAAACCTTTTTCTTAATATCGACCGTTGCTAGGGAAATAAAGATCGAGCTGAAGTTTAAACACATAATATTTGTATTTCCTGTCGCAAAAATGGTTGACATCCCTAACGGGCATTTCTTATATCCTTATAAACCATTGCTACGGGATAACGGTCAAATAGTTTGAGGTTCTTCTGCCGACGGCGAGAGACATCTCTCACTGGCATTATTATTTCTACACAAAGCCTCTTTGAAAAAGCATACTGTTAATGCAGTTAGCAGCGGTTCTTTCTATGTCGCCGTTATTCATATCCTAGCGAGAGGGAGTCAATGTAAGATCTATTTCCCGTATTCTCGATGGCAGATAATCTTAGTAAGCTTTCATATCAACCGTTGTTTACTGCATTCTTTGCACCCTCAAATTACCCTACTTCCCCATAAATTGAAAATGCCACTTTTTTTGAGAAAAAGTGCAATATCTCATGTAGAATAATTTTTTTTAGACGGAGCCTCTTTTAAAGGAGCACACCTGCTAATGAAGTTGGCAGCGGTTTTTATCTTATCATTTATTCATTTCAGAATGTAGCTCAAATTTTTTTTCAAATAAAATTTATATATTTATATATTGTTACGTGGCACGTTTATTATATGCTGGGTATAGATATCGGCAAGTTGCCAAGCCGCCACACTTATAACCGTGAGGTTCATTAACCTTGAGTGACGTGTACAGTGGGAGAGGGTAAGTCTCTTCTCACCGATTCAGATTACGCTCCGTGCGTCAAGATTTCGTGGTGTAGCCCCATATGATGCAGTTTCTATTAACCATATAGGTCTATAGCCACGCGATAATATACGCGATAATTTTCACATGTTGGTTTATCACGTCATGTATGCAAAAATACAGTAGGAGCATTGGCTCGTTATCGGGGAATATTGCAACAATTTATACTACCGCAAAATCACGTGAGAAATATATGATAACATGTTTTTATAATAAATGAACTCGATTTACTTTTAATTACCATTGCTGTAACTACCATTTATATTATCAGTTACGTACACGAATATTTATTCAACCAAAGTACACATTTTTCTCCCCAACTCCATCCGCAGACAGATAACTTGACTTCAGAAGCTCAGGAAGACCGAATGTACAACTGCTACACAAAGGGATCCACCAGATAGAAACTATTAAGAAAAATGCGATTCCTCATCTACGCAAATATTTTTCTTGTGGCTTTGTTCGCTGCCAGTGGATCAACTGATGAAGGTATAAAAATAACATCATTCGCGCTTTTACAGAGATAGTCAAGGGGCTTTCAAAATTTAAAATGTTTGTTCCTTGTAATCCCAAGACAGGCACATATATATATTTCATCACTTGTATCGAAAAATTGATGATTAAACATTAGTTTTTTGCACCTTTTTTGACGAAATACTGTTCAATAATAGGACAAAAGATGATTCTAGGCTTGTATGATTATCATCCGCGCTTCGTTCGGGAGGCAAACCTCATGCGTGCTTAGAATTCGTCTATTGCTCTTATGTCGAAATGTACTAATCCGGCATGATATACATATATTTGTTATTCAAAAATTGAAGAAGAATTCTCCAATGAAATAACTCGACGAGGAAGTCAATCGAAGCTTTTCAGTGCATATAAAACGCTGAACAATAACACAACTCCACAAAAAAAAAAATTGAACCAGAGACTGGACCACCCTACTTATACGTATTTTTGACTGCTGAATCCGAATCCGAGGTCCGTTTAGCTTCATCACCTCTGTGTTTAGCACACACCTCTGTGTTTAGATGAAATCAATATTTTGCAAAACAAAAAATTCTATTTCATTCTACATAAAAAAAAATAAAAGAAAACTGTCCTTAGCGATTTTTCGATTCGTCGCATAGTTTGTTCGTGAAAAATTCAGAAAGTTTGACGGTAGGTGGGCCGGATTCAAAAACAAATTCATTCATAATTTTATGATTTTTTCGCTCGTAAACTATGCGACAAATTGAAAAAACCCCAGGAACAGTTTCTATCCAATTTTTTACTTAAAATCTGAAAAAAAATTTTGTTTTGCAAAATGATGATTTTAGAAAATTTGTTTGAGGTTATGTCTAAACGCAGAGGTGATGGAGCTAAACGAATCTTGGATTCGGATTCAGCAGCCAAAAATACATATAAGTAGGGTGGTCCGGTTTCTGGTTCAATTTTTTTTTGTGGAGCTGTGTAATCAGAATCGTCGTAATTTGCGTGGAATCATGTAATATGTTTCCGTTTCAATTTGTACTCGTATTGAATATTTCGCAAATCTAGCAACAGTGCACACATGTATGTGAACCGCTTTATCGAATTATTACAATCCTGAACGAGAACTAAATGGATAAAAACTGCTAAAATTCGAACGTTGTTCGCGAACTCTGACCAATAAAAGTCATTCATTCTGCAAGAAACAAAACCGAGTGCGAAATTGACTTATCGAGGTGTGCACGCTGTTGAGATGGCATATCTTTGGTTGATATTTTATTGAAACAAGCTCCGAAAGATCCGAAGAACCTCAGGATTTTTGCACTACACGTGTAGTTACACTCCAATGCCGAAATGATGACCTTCGCTTATGTGCGCAAACCGTGCAAATGAGCTACGATCGCACTCTTATCCAACGCGATGCAAATGAGCCCTGGATCGCAGCTGCCTTCCATCGGCTTAATAAAATTCAAAATTTAAGTAAGATACATATATATGTGTGATTTAACTAAGTGAGTGAAAAAAATCAAAAAATCTTAAAAAATTTCCAGGCTTTCAATGAGATCCCCACGCTGTCACCTGAATTCTTTCAGATTTTTTTTCGGTTCTATAACTCATACTGTCAGAGGCCCAAAGTTGCGAATTTTCCAATATTCGCCATATTATAGCTATCTTTGATCTTAATTGATTTTTATATTACCAAAATGTTAGTCTCTTAAAGTGGAGAAATTCTTTGATTCCCCATGGTAAACCAATATATCCGAGGAAATTGGTACATTTTAAGCTGCGATTAAACTCTTTTCTGCATCGCGTCGGAAAAGAGTGCGATCATAGCTCACTCGCACGGATTGCGTACCACGACCAAGGTTCTGTCTGCATAGCGTCGGGTAGTGTCACTCAATTAGGGTAAAATATAAAATACATGGAGAAAAGTCAGGGGTTTTCGACTTTACACGCTGTGCAAGTGACACAAATACAGTACAATTCAGTGGCAGTCTAAACAGAGAGAATTATGTTATCCTATAATTTTAGAAAATTCCACCGAAGATCGTTTTCCATGAGGATTCTGCGGGTGTTTTTGCTTTCTTAAAGAGAAAGCTTTGTAATGGGGCAAAAATCGACCCACCGAATCAGACCTCGGGACCTCGATTTTCGTGATCTACGGGTCGAAAAACATGGAAATCCAAAAGTGTCTGTATGTATGTATGTGTGTGTGTGTGTGTGTGTGTGTGTGTGTGTGTGTGTGTGTGTGCGTCCCGTTTTTTTTTCGTCCACGATAACTCTCGAAGGAATGGTCCGATCGTCCTGAAATTTTGCACACAGGTTAATCGCGGCAAAATCTCGGGCGAGTTCAATTTTCAGCGAAATCCGTTGTTTATTTCCTTAGCAACCGTTGTTAAGGTGTCTATTTTTTCGTTTCTTTCGTCCACGATAACTCCCGAAGGAATGATCCGATCGTCTTGAAATTTTGCACACCGGTTAGTTGTGACAAGATCTAGTCCGAGTTAAATTTTCAGCAAAATCCGTTGGTTATTTCCCTAGCAACCGTTCCTAACGTGTTTTCTCACAAATCCTTATGAGTGCTCATTGGGGCAAGCCGGAAAATCAGTTTTAAGTCACACTCGATGGCCAAGGACACTGAATTGTTGTATTTGCTCCATAGCAACGGTTGTTTACCTCCCTAGCAACAGTTACGAAGGTTGGAAATCATTAATTTATGACCCATTTCCATCATTTTCGACGGCAAAGGACACAAAATCTTCCCAATTAGCTCCTTAGCAACCGTTGTTTACCGCCCTAGCAACCGTTGCTAAGGGACCGAAAAATTCATGTAAGTTTCGTTTCCAGTATTTTCAACGTGCTATAGATAAAATTGGGAAAATTTGGTGTCTTTTGCCGTCGAAAATGATCAAAATAGATTTTGAATTGATCATTTCCAACCTCAGCCGCCGAAAATGATCAAAATGAGTCTTCAAGTTTGCTAAATACAGACTTAAGGGCAGGATGGATCGATTTTAACCACCATTAAACCGTATGACAGTCACAAGATGAATTGATCGAAAAATTAAGCAGGTCCAAATGTCTCGCATCGTGTATAACCTAGAACCGTTTGCTTTGTTGCATTTGATCAAATAATAAGAGAGCCCGGGCAGACATCAACAGTCGCGACAAAGTTTGGTCAATTGAAAAAGAACGACACTTTACACAGTCACGAAGATACGAATTAAACTGATTAAATAATATTTTTGTAATTTTTGAAAAATAAATGATAGTATCTACGCTAGTGGAATGGTGAAAATACAGGTTTGGGATGCGTTTGTGGGTGATGTTGAAGCCTCTTTGAGAAAGCATACTGCTAAGGCACTTGGCAGCGGTTTTTTATCCAATTTAATGTAATCATAGTATCAATTCGATTTTCTAGGTGAAGCTACCAATTCGATCGAGCCTCTGACACATGGCAATCGCGATCGTCGCTTCGTGGGTGGCAGAGACACTTTCATCACTTTGTTTCCGCACTATGTATCCCTTGAGTACAACGGGAATCATATCTGCGGAGGAGCTATTATCTCTCCCATCTATGTTTTAACTGCAGCTCGATGCTACGTACAAGACCTTAATAAATTGTTGGTTCACGCTGGATCGGATCAAGAAGGAGTAAATGGTACATTGCATCACGTTTACAGATTTGTGCTCCACGATAATTACACATCTTCCCTTACGAACGGCAATGACATCGCTGTTATTGAGGTGGTAGAAGCCTTTGAGCTGGACAACTATCATGCGATTATCGAGATGTTCCGAGCTGGCGAGAAAATAGATCCGGTTTCGATTGTAGACATCTCTAGCTTCGGTAATAAAGTTGGTCATCTGCAGCATATGTCTTCACCTGTTGTTCCATGCCATCCAGAGAATAACTTTCTCCCGCCGGCAGGCACGTTCTGTGCTGGACTCGCAAAATCGAACGTTTGTTCCAAAGACGCGGGTTCACCTGTAACTATTGGTTACCGCCTCGCCGGGGTCGTTTCTTATGCGACCAACTGTGGAAGTAGTCCCGGAGTCATAACCGAAGTTGCCTCTTACCGGGATTGGATTTGGAGCGTATGCCATGTCTGAAAGATAGATGAAGTCATGCAAATTATGTACCAAATGCTGAGAGTTATAAAGTAAAAAAATTAAAAAATACAATGAAGTTTTTTATTTTTATTTTCCACCACGTCACACATATATATATATATATATATATATATATATAGCTTGAAATGAATCGAAATATGTATCCAAAATTCAGAAAATAGGTACTCATAGGAAAAGTTGTCCACTCCTATAATATTTAATCGATAGACGTATGTAATGATATATTGATATAATGTATATACATAATGATGATTCTGGTGATTCTGAAGTATATTATGCGACTAGCGTGTAAAAATCTTACAAATGTTGCTTTTGAGGCTAGTTGAAGAAACTTCGAGTGAGATTTTTCAATTGTAACGTTTCTACGGATATAGCGTCGCCTCTTGAAAAGTCGTCAAAATCTTAGGTCATATTCGTGATCAGCGACCCAAAAAACTTTTGTATACTGATTTTCATAGAAAAAAAACCATCGATGCAAAAACTGTGTGACATAAAGAGTTAACTTCCAGACTATCGCGTCTTGACGTGGATCAAGTTCTCATATTCAGGTGTGCATACACACAAACACATACACATACACGCACACCAAATCAACTCCGAAGTCGAAAAAAATTCCAAATGATAAAATTTCCCCTTAAGTGGTATTTTATATAGACAAGAATTGAAATGGTACTTTTTATAAAAAAACATTTGAAACGACACCTTTTCCCTCCCAGGCAAAGTCTACTTTCAAACTAAGCTTCTTGTATTGTATCAAGCGAAGGAAAATTCATTACTGTACGTATCAGCCAGAATTTTCGAAGAAAACTCACTTGATCATCTTGAAAAAGCTATGTTAACATGTCTCCATAAAATGTAAATTTTCTGATTAGATACCCAAACTCTATCATAATTTAGAAATGCAGTCAGAGACTGACATTATTAGCAAGTTGGAATAATATAGATTATGTCAACTTTCCAGATACACCTGAAAAGATTCACCTGAATAATACAATTAAATGCATAGATACCTAAGCTGTGAGGTGGAATAACAAAAATTAACTAACTGAGTGGTTATCCCACGATGGCACGTAACCATGACGGCACTATAGCAAATTTTACTCAAATAAACTATAAAAAGTTATACATCAAGAAGGAAACAGGCTCTTGTGATATTAAATAATTCTCCAATAATTGTAAACTGAAAGCCAGTTTTCGCCTTTCCATCTTGAATCATTGCCTGCAAGTGAAAAGAGAGAGAACAGCATTGCCGACTCAGTGGTTATCGTCCGAGCAGATGAATCTCCTCCGTTATCGACTGCAGGTCAAGGGGGATATGATTTTACCATCTGATCGTACGCTCAACTGGTTCAACGCGTTAATAATACACCGGGCAACGACACGAATGATCTTTGAAAAATACACCGAAACCACGTGAATCCGAATCGCAAATTCGCAAGCCGATCAAATATTGCAGGCAACGAATACAAAGTTGAGCAATATTTTAAACTTCTCTGGGTGTCTGTGTGTCCTTGGAGTCTGTAGGCAGCTTGTCAAAAACGCTATTTTCTCTTCTTTGAATGAAAATACAGAGAGTTTCTTTCAGAATCTCCCGGACAAGACAAATATTCGAGTTTCTCAAACGGCCGAGCCGGTCCGAGAGCAGAGCGTCACCCGAGGAGATGCTCCTCTCGCCCGCGGACTTTCGGTGTGTGCCAATAACCGGGCGCCCCTCTATATACACACGTATATATACATTATGGTAAAACACGTCGTGGAAAGTAAAAGTGCGCGCCGGCTCTCACTCTCTGGCGCTGGTGGGGACCTGCTCGCTTGAGTTTCACGGGAAATCGCGGCTGCTTTCGAATAGCCGCGGCCAAGTGTGCCTCTCCACGAGGCGCGAGAGCTGCGCTGCGCGTTTTCGGTTTCGCGCGAGCCATGGCGTCGTCGAGCCCCTGGAACCCGTACGCCGAATACCACGAGGACGGCCTCTACTTCGTCGGCAACTTCAGCTGCCAACACTTCTACCTGCCCAGCAGCATACAGCTGTTCGAGAGTGAGTCCCTCCCCTTTACTCCGCTCCGGGGATCCAGTCGAATTCACACCGAAGCTCGTGCGGTGTTTTACGAATGCGGTTGCTGGTTTATCGAGTTGATATACGCGTTCTGGTTGTGTCGTCCTATATAGCTTTTCATAGGCCGCGATGGTGTTGGTGAAATTACTCGTTGAGCTTGATTTGTATTGCATTGCGCGTTTTACGATGGAAAAAAAGAAAAAAAAGATAACTAAACGCCTCGTCGGTTTTGCATCACGATTGCACAACTCGTGTGTTACTTCTATACTCGAGTCGTAAAGTTTCGAGGCTTGCGAGCAGTCGAATGTTTGTACGGAGTGAAATCGATTTTGCGTTATACCGACAAGGATAGTATTAGGCCTTTGGATCTCGGATCTTGTCGATACTGCGTGCGAGATGGTTTTCGGGTACGAAAATAGACCGCGTGTATAACCGTTCGGACTAACGTTTCGTTTTCATGAAGATATTCGCGAATCGTTATTGATTTAATCAATGTATAGTGTATCTGTGTTTAAGATTTTCTGTATATGAATATGTAGAGCCTTACAGAGGAAAATCAGTGTATGAGAGTGAAAAATGATAGTATGAAGGTGGACGAATAATTGGGTCAATATTTCATGTAATTAAAGTGAATTTTTATTTCAGTTCCAAGAGTTTTGATAGCATCGATTTTTGCATCAAATTTGCATCAAGTCCAGTGAAGATTTACTTTGCGTCCAAAAAATATTGGCTATAACGTCGAGAGTCCCAAATATCTAGTATTGATATAAAAACTGTTGCTATCAAAACTCATGAAACTAAAGAATGAATTCACTTTGATCACATGAATTCATTTATAGCAGTACCACTGAATCACTTAACCACCCTCCTATACAGTGATTTTTCACTTTCATACGCTGGTTTTTCAATGTGAGGTTTTGAGAGAGTACAGATATACTGTTTATACATAAAATCAACAACGATTCGCGATTATAGGCCGAACGGCTGTGCGCATGAGCTTTTATCAATCGTTGTCAATGAAGTTGGAAAAAATAAATCTCGTTTCTCTATTCCTTCCCGAAGCAGCAGCTTAAGCATAACGAGAAACCGGTTCGTTGTGGAGGTAGAATCATATTCTCCGATAAGAGGATCCCTTGACATTAATAATATCAGCATCGTAACTTCTGAATCTCTCCGAGACCGATTTATAAAAGAAAACCGCTGCCAACTGCCTTAGCAGTATGCTTTCTCAAAGAGGCTTTAACATCACCCACAAACGCATCCCAAACCTGTATTTTCACCATTCCACTAGCGTAGATACTATCATTTATTTTTCAAAAATTACAAAAATATTATTTAATCAGTTCAATTCGTATCTTTGTGACTGTGTAAAGTGTCGTTCTTTTTCAATTGACCAAACTATGTTGCGAGTGTTGATGTCTGCCCGGGCTCTCTTATTAAGGTAACTGTACCCAATTTGGCACTGTACCCAATTTGCAACAATCGTCAGATTTCGTATTTCCGGTGCTCTCTGAGCATCAGTCGCTCTTGGGTTATGTTGGGGGAATTAAAAGAAAATTTTCGGTATCTTCCCCGCCCATTTAGCCCTTAAAACCACTCTCCTACAACACTTTGAAGTTTCACTTACTCATTTTTTCACCATTTTCTTATTTCACTTTTCACACTCAACCTCAAAAATCAGGTGTCAATAATTTTTATCTCTCAAAGTGTCATTACTCTTTTTTGTGTAAAAACATCTCAGCTTTCGATTGGTCTCATCAGTTTTCCGAAAATTATTTTTTATCCTACTCAAATTGCTGTTTTTCGCATCAAAAAAAAGTGTACCCAATGTGCCCCTCTACGCGTTTTTAAATGGGAAGATTGAGTGAAATCATTGAATATTTGTATAGACATATTACGATGATTTAGACGCGTATTTTTGAGTTGTATGTTAAAAATTTTGTATAAATATCACTGGGAACATAATTGAGAGTTTATTTCAATGCCAATTGGATCGTCCCTGTAGGCCTATATAGGCTGTAGCTAATGATTAAAAAATTGTGCCAAATTGAGTACACGTTTTGTGCATTTAGCCTTTTTGCGTTTTTTTTTAAATTGCGATTTTCGATAGGTTAAAGTAGTCGAATGATGATTATGAAGATGGTTTCTAATAGGTATTGAGCTAAGCTTTGAGATGCCATTCACAGAATTTTAAAATTCGAAGTCTATCATAGTCAAATTCGCGAAAAACCCTTAGGGGGGGGGCACATTGGGTACAGTTACCTTATTTGATCAAATGCAACAATGCAAACGGTTCTAGGTTCTACACGATGCGAGCCGTTTGGACCTGCTTAATTTTTCGATCAATTCATCTTGTGACTGTCATACGGTTTAATGGTGGTTAAAATCCATCCGTCCTGCCCTTAAGTCCGTATTTAGTACACTCGAAGACTCATTTTGATGATTTTCGACGGCTGAGGTTGGAAATGATCAATTCAAAATCTATTTTAATCATTTTCGACGGCAAAAGACACCAAATTTTCCCAATTTTCTCTATAGCACGTTGAAAATACTGGAAATGAAACTTACATGAATTTTTCTTCCTCTTAGCAACGGTTGCTAGGGCGGTAAACAACGGTTGATAAGGAGCTAATTGGGAAGATTGTGTGTCCTTTGCCGTCGAAAATGACGGAAATAGGTCATAAATTAATAATTTCCAACATTCGTAACGGTTGCTAGGGAGGTAAACAACGGTTGCTATGGAGAAACGGGACAATTCAGTGTCCTTGGCCATCGAGTGTGACTTAAAACTGATTTTCCGGCTTGTCCCAATGAGCACTCATAAGGATTTGTGAGAAAACACGTTAGGAACGGTTGCTAGGGAAATAACCAACGGATTTTGCTGAAAATTTAACTCGGGCTAGATTTTGCCGCGATTAACCTGTGTGCAAAATTTCAAGACGATCGGACCATTCCTTCGAGAGTTATCGTGGACGAAAAAAAAACGGGACGCACACACACACACACACACACATACACACACACACACACATACATACATACATACAGACACTTTTGGATTTCCATGTTTTTCGACCCGTAGATCACGAAAATCGAGGTCCCGAGGTCTGATTCGGTGGGTCAATTTTTGCCCCATTACAAAGCTTTCTCTTTGAGAAAGCAAAAATTCGCAACGAAGGGCTTATTTCATATTTGTCGATTAATGACGGAATCGCAGTAGAAAAGAATTAGAATGATTGAAAAATATTCATTATGCAAGATCTCAGTTCGATGTTATTTTACTTGGTTAAATCAGTGTTATAGGCTCATCAAGTGGAGATTCGATTTGACCCAGTGAAAAAAGGAATAAAAATTAGAATGATCAGCCATTATGAATGTGTATCCTGATCCATTTATAACAACCGTGATGTGATAAAGAGCGGCAATTATAAAGATGATGAATACCGTTGCCGCTACCCCAAATTATTTTGTCGTTAACTCAACTATCAGAATGATTAAGGTACTTTATGAAGTCTGCCCTTAATTCTCTTGCTATCAAATTTCGTACCAATTTTGTGGAGAGTCGGGAGTTTCGGAGAGTCCTACGAGTCGGTATAATGAGGAAGGTTCTGCGGGATAGAGAATAAATTAGATACTAGCCAATATTGTTTTTATTGCACTTTTATCGGCATTTAAATTCCCACTCTTTTTTATAATTAAAATAATTGTGAAGATTATTTATGGATTGAAATTTCTTGAATGGCTCAATGCCATTTTAATACTCATAACGTAAACATATAATGTAATGTCTATATATTATATACATATTCTCATATTTTCTGCGAACATAAAATAAGGTACGTTCATTTTATTTTCTCTTTTATACATACTACGAGGTGAAGTTACAAAGAAGGTACACGTGAAGGTCCGCATCAGTTATTCCATTTAATCATTAACACATCGTTCTCAATGAAATGTTTTTGAATACGGTGATCATTATTTTTATTCATTAAATAAAATCTCATATTTTACTCTGAAGTTTTTGTAGGATCTCGTTTCAACGAAAACTGTGTAAAGGAAAAATAATACGTTCCAAGCCGTGGAAGAGTCTTGTATTATAACAGCATTTCATCTTCCAAAACGTAGAAACTATGAAATAATACATTATTCAATTCTCAATTGAAATATCCAAACGTTACGATTAATCAAGTAATAATTTATTATCTCACACCTGCGTAGAAATCATCGACTTCCGGTATTTCATAAATCTCCTGTGGGGTTACACAAACACCAGAACGCAATATCCCCCTGAAATCCATTCATAATAAATGTTTGGTCTACAGTTACGGTACTTTTATTGTAGGCGAGGCGCTCAACTTCTCATAACGATCGCCGCGTAAGAATCCATCGAATCCAAGAATACTGACCTAACGCTTGACCCGAACAGCGTGATAATTTGAATGAGCATAAATTATTCGAACGTTTGTATGTTTCCGAGCGGCAATACCTCAAAGTTTGTTAACGATCAAACGGTATACTCGATCTACCGAGAAAGTATCCAATTCTTACCATGTATACATATTTTTAATTGTCAAATTTCGTTACAATACAATAACGCACAAGTGGAAGATTAATCAGTTTTAATTGAAACGACAAGATATTACATGCTAAGTAAAGAAAATAAAGAGCTAAGCGAAACGACTGTGTAATATTGTTGCTATTTTCCAAATAAGCTTAATTCAATTGTTAATGAAGAAAACTTTCATTTTCTCTTGCAACAGCGGTAATCGTGATGGTTTCCTGTTTAAGCCGTATTCCTCGATTGTTTTTCAATTGTTTATTCGGATTGACAAAGATATTTAGGAAGAACTTTTCACGGAATCTGAGTGAAATTTTGAATCTTTGAAAGAGCTTACTTCGATTTATTTTCCTATTTATTAAACGGGCAATCAACAAATCTTGCTTTTATTGATGCTTCGTTTTCCTCAAAATTAACATAAATCAAAGTAGGGTTTTAAGCTTGATTGTCTTTCTCTCTAATCACGCCCAAAATGCGTTAGAACAACAAGAAGCAAAACGAAGCATTGCTAGTTGCAGTCCGATGAAAAAATAAAAGAAAAACCTGGCCGAACTCTCGCGGTGACAAGTTTTTTCACGGCTGATCATTGCCAGGCGTCCTCCCACACACAATTAATTGTCTATCCTTGCTTGCAGGCCTGGGAAATTTCGGCGTGGCGCTGGTGACGATCGCGTCGGTGATCAGCGCTGCGACGGTCTATCTCGCGGTGGACGCCTGCAGCGCGGTCTGCTATCACAAGGAGACGACGTCTTTCAAGATCAACGCCTGCGCGATCTTATCCGTGTACCCGATCGCCTCGCTGGCCAGCCTCGCGGCTCTCGCGCTCCCGAGGTAATTACGCAAATTGACAGTGTGCGGCCCGCACGTTAAACGCCGACACGCCGGGCCGGCCCGTTTTGACGTGCGTCGACACAAGCACTCGAGAAAGAGAGTCTCCTTGTCAATTGGAGGGTATGCGCACGTTGGATTCCTTTTTTTTCTCGGGCGAGATTCCCAAAATTGGCATAACGGCATCAACGCGCGGGCCGTGCGTTTATCCCGGACCTCGTCGGCTTGTCGTCGTCGCGATTTATTTTCGGCATCGGACGCACATTACTTTGAGGGCGAACGAACCGATTTTACGGATTTATCATTGGACGAATGACGAAGTCTTTTTCTAAATCTTTCTCAATTTCGATTATCGAATGATGGACAATAAATAGAGGAACTATCGAATGGGCTGCGATTATCAAATTGGTCGGATAATACATTTTGCGCTGCGAGTATCGTTGATTTAGCTCGGGTAACGGGAGGCAAAGACATTCCAATGAATCGTTGAACTTGATTTGAAAAATTGAGTCATTAAGGGTTTACTCGTCGAACAGGAAAACAAGCAACAGAATCCCGAGAAAAAGCCGGAGGTATATCAGATTCTCATGAATCCGGTATAATTAAATGAGTTTGGTCATCAATCTTGAATTTCCGTGCGTGAAGAAAAGATAATTTGAGAAGCGTTTCCAACTTTCAACGCCGTCGACCAAGCTTGGAAAAATCCGAGAAAGAGATTCATCTCCCAAGTCGTTGAAGAGACAACGCGAGGTATAATGAATCTAATCGAGAAACAAGACTGAAAAAAAACGGAAAGGAGACCGACACTGTGTAGCTCGATGCATTAAATTTTTCATGGTCGTTCGGGAAAAGATAGATGATTTGATAACAAACCTGTACGGGAGAGAAAAGACCGAGATTTTCCTTGGAGACAAGAAAGAGGAAAGGAACGACAGGGAAAAGAGTTGGGAAACGGAAAAAGATATATGTGCTCTTCAAAAAGAAAGAACGTCGAAGGTAATGAAGTGATATTTGTATCAGAGGGTATACACAAAATTAGGAGCACGTTTTATCAAAACCACAATTATTCTTGAGAGAATTTACGCCAGAGTTGTGCATAATACTTTTTTAAAGTGGAGAAATTTTTCGCAGTTCCAGTGTGAGGATTTTGAGAATATAAACGCAAGTTGAATAAAAAAAAATATCCGTGTGCATTATCCACGACGAGAAAAAATGTTCAAAGCGACATGCTCCCTTTGGGCATCGCCCAACGAGAGTTTACTCAAGTTCAATAACCGAACCGAGTTGTATTGCGAGAATCGGCGACGCGGTCTTTGTCTAGAGTCATTAATTTCTCACGGTCGAGCTGTCTCAAGCGAGCTTATCTTAAAATACATCTGGGCATAGGGAATAATGCTCGGTCCAATTAAAACTGCTGTTTCTCGTTATCAAGCCGGGGGAGCCCAAACAAGCATAGGAGCTTCGGAGGCAGGTCGAACGAGCTCGCAGGGATGAGCACGTGAGGCTAATGATCCTGTATCTAGTTCAGAGTCATGTCGCGAGCCCTCTCTCCCTCTTTCTCGCTTCTCGTCCCGAATCTGGAGCTATCGACAGGGCCCGATTGCACCTCGCGATAAGTTCGAGCTCTGCACAATCCCCTATACACATATATCGGCTCCTCCTGCATAATGTGCCCCATGACGAATGGTGTGTGTGTTTCGGTCCTGGGATCGTTATATATACGAAAATGACATCTCTTTTGGGAAAAACAAAGGGTCGCCGAGGTTTTCGGGAATGCGCGTCGCGCGATGTACATACCCTCTTGGCCAAACTAATGGGGTCAGCGATAACGATCTATATGGGGCCCGTAATCGCGGCGAATCCGCGGAGTACACGCTGAATACATACTTTGCGCGGAGATAATGCTTGTTTTGCGCGGTTTATTTTTCGCGAACGCGGCTTAACGGTTCTTGGATACAGTTAAAAATCGCACGGAATTAGACGCTGGACTCAAGACTCAGGACTGCAGTGTTCATATGCGTTGCTCTTATTGTACGCATTTATTCACAAACTAGTTTACTATGGAACGACAAACTAAGAGTCAAATCTGATGTTAAAACTGTTATATTGATTAGTAATATTGTAATACTGTGAAGTGAAACAAAACTAACGATGGTAATTTGGTACTCGATTAAAAAAGTTTTTATTTTTTATATACTTGAAAATATTTATATTTCGTTCATTATTTGTATACAGACAAGTTGGTCAAGTATTTTCTCAAATCTGCCGAGTACCTCGCAGGAAGCAATTGGCAGTTTCACCTGGAGATAATAAGGAAATCGCGAGATGATCGTTATTTATGAAAGCACTTTCATCAACAGGTCGCAGTTGTTCGCAGAAGCCATAACCCAGGCGTCGTTGACGATTTCCCTTTACCGGCTGTTCGAGCTGCTGGTCGAGGTGGGAAGTCGGCAGCGTGGCACTGCCAAGCCCCCGAATCTCGAGTTGAAAGTTGGCCCGTGCTGCTGCTGGCCATGTCTGCCTCTTCCCAGTCTCGAGCTAAATCCCGCGAATGTCTACTGGTTGCGAGTCACCGTTCTGCAGCTTCCTTTCGTCCAGGTAAATTATCACTCGAGTGACCAATGAGTCTTGAAAATGAAGCGTGATATCTTTATCGAAGAGGCTGTTGGTTGATATGTTGTGTTGTGCGATCGATAAGATGATTCGTTACAAAAATAATTCGTGAACGGATTCCGTAGCGGCTGTTGAAAGTAGAGAAAGTAACAATGGAAGATTTTAACTTTCAGATAAATTCTTATAAAGCGCATAACTCTGCACTAATATGTATATATACATATTTATGTATCTGATTTTATCATTTTTCTTCTGCGAGTTGAATTGAGCCTGTTTTTACACTTCAAACATTCATACGAAAGTAACTCTTTTCTTATCTCATATTTTTTTGTTTATTCGCGCTGTAGATACTCATTATTTATTCGTAAAGAAGAAATCCTTTCAATTCCCAATCTTTGATTACGTTTATTAGAGTTGTTCTTTGTTCAAAACTCAGGAATTTTAAATAATGTTTGGATATTATCTCAAATATAAGTTTGAGAAAGAATCCCGTTAGAAAATATTCATCGGTAGTCAGAGTTGATTGACATTCGGCAATTTCAGTATACAAAGTGAATGTTTAGGGTTCCATTCGATCGATACACTTGCAAATATATTTACCAATTATCTCATACACGACTTTTCAAAGAGCAAAAAGAAATATGCAGTTGGTTTATTGAAAATTGACCAGCTGTGGGAGCCCACCACAATATTCACAAAGAAGGCTAGTGGAAGCATTGCAGATATACTTGTGAATAAAAGAAAACCATGAGAAACTGGATTATCTAACGCTCGAGTGACTTGACGAAAGACGTCTTTTATTTCTTCCCCAAACGAGTCCTCGATCTTTTTTTTTTTTCAAAGAGCGAAAAGATCATTTCTACACTCATCCTGTAACAAACCAGTTCGTAATAGGATACATTTCAGAGAATAGAAGCCACGTAAGCTATATAATCGCTACATTTATCGATCATCAGGAAGGAACGTATTTTTTCCTTTTCCATCTCCCCCTCTCCCGACAAACCAATAACCGCTCGAGTCAGGTGTATAGCGCCCGGCAAATTTTCCTTTCGCCGGCCGACCGCAGCAATTAGCCGGGGTGCAGCGTTACTCGTACCTTTTTTCCTTCGTCCAAAAAGAAAAGGGAAAGACGGGGGGCTAGGGATGAGCAATTTCCCTCGTCGGTGCGAGTTGAAAGCGGTTGTGATGGGGCCCCGAACCGCGCGCGCGCCATTACCATGCACAATTTGTCATTGTTGCGCCGTTTGGCATCTGCGACGCGGACCAGCGAAATTTCGCGTGCGGCCTAATCGGATTACACACAGCCCAATCCCGAGACTAATGAGCCTCGCGCTGCTTCCGCAGGGCCTCATCTACTGCGTCCTGCTGTTCATGTCTGCGGAGGCGCCGGTGCTCGCCAACAATTACGTCAAGTTCCTCCAGCCCTTCATGCTGACTAGCATACTGCTCGCCGTCTACGGCCTCACCGTCATCACCAAGACCCTGCAACAGGTCGTCCCAGGTATATATATATACGGATACACGCGCGCGCACCGACTTATACATACATTGCCCAGCTGCGGTCATTCTGTGAAATTTTGTTTTCTTTAGACGCGCGCGCGTCTCACCGTTTGATCGATCTGGCCCTTTGTCAGAGCGCCCGACGGCAGGCGAGGAGCGTTCGCTCGTCTAGACGCTAAGTAAATTTGGGTGGGCTTTCTCTCTCTCTCTTCCATGGCTCGGGAAACGTGATTTCATGCCCGGGAAAGCGGGAAGAATGCCCGCGGGAGAAAATAAGTCGAAAATTACACGTTTCAGTTGCGCGTTAGCTCTGGACCGCGTATAGACGGGATCCTGCACGATTCTCCGACGGACAATGCTTCGATCGCTCGGGGTAGTTTATCTTGATGTCCTTTCACGCTGCGACGATCGGAAAATAACACGATTAATTGGGAATCTGCGTGCTTTTTTTCATTGCGTTTATTCGGATTGTTAGTAAACAAAGATAATTGGATCGAATTTTAATTATGTTTGGATATAATCGGAATTGGAGTGGATGAAATCCGTGGGGTATCGATAGTACCGAAACGTTTCAAGTATATTTTTAAATATCGACAACGCTCGATTTTTTCATGTTCGTGTATCTTTTGAAACATTGGATTTGATCAAAAACAGAAAAAAACACGACCTAATTATTATTCGTCCAACCGGAAATGCACGAAAAAAGTGGTGGTTACGAAAAATGCAAATTCCCTACTCACAAGGACAAGTCACACTCTTTGGGTGGCCAAATGAGCTGGGCTCGGAGTATACATATATGCTTCTTCAAACAAGAAAAAAGTTTCTGCGTTTTCTAGAATAGGCCCTTTTAACCTGGTTCTGCTAATGCGTTGATTAGCTCGGTTTTCAAACTTTTAACTTTCGATAATTCGATGACTGATACCAAAGCATTTCCGAGAGTGATGATACAAGCAAAAAATTACACGTTTTAAATATATCTCACATAGAAGAAAGTTTCAGAAGGCGAAAAAAAATTGTTTCAGATCTTCCACAGATCAGTCGGATTTAAAAAAATGTGAAAAATATCGGAAAATTAATGAAAATTGCCAGTTTTGCCCTACCTTCTTGAAAACAGGAATGCGTCGGAAAGAGTGCAAAAAGATACGTGGATATTGTATATTTCATTTTCCGTATAAGTGCTGTTCCAATGGAGTCATTAAAGTTTGAAGGTTGGTGTGTAAGGAAATAAATGCGTTCATGCGGGATTCTCAAGACATACAACTATATCATGCGATCTTTGAATCTTAATAACTCTGTTGAAGCTGCAGCTACAAGAATAATTTGTCGAAACATTACCTACGTATCTTCTTTCGTTATATCTCATGTAATTACCAGATTTGCGAGAAAATTACTTTCACAATAGAAAAAAAAGTAGAAAGCGTCCATCTGACTGACCTGAGGATCTCTGGGACACTATTTTTTATTTTAGATACATTTTGAAACAAGTGATTTTTCCCTCTGTTTTTCTCGAAAATGCTTTGCTACAGTTAACAAAATTATCAGTTAGAAAGGCCTATTCAAGAAAACGCAAAAACTCATATAAAGCCCAGAGTTAACTCGTCCAACCCAAAGGACCTGCTCGTTAGTCGTGCACGGAATCGTTGAATTACGACGAGTACGTCGCGTCCAAATTGAAGCAAATGAAATTTCGCTCTCCGACCGTACTGTGCGGATAATCCGTGCAATAATGAAAACGCAAGTATATAAAAAGGCAATCAGCGGCGGAGATATAGCCGCGTGGAAAGTGGTTTGGTAATTCGTTGCATTATCGCGGTACACCAGGTGGTTCGTCGGCTCGAGCCGCTGGCGCGTGCCCTCACGCGATGATGCGCCCTCGCACGCCGCACTTTCCAACGCTACGAAAGAGGCATTTCGCGTGCGCCAACCGCTTTTCCTCCGAACGGCCGCCTATACCCCGTAACGGTTGTCGATACACACACAACGCCCGCTAATTGCCGGGCATTACGCCGAGTGGGCTCGGAGTGATATCTGCCCTCACCACGCATCGGGAATGGGGCGCGGGTTTTTCGAGTTCATATACTTCCTAAAATTTAAAATAGTTAGAATCGCTTAATTTTCTAGTGGATGTCGGTTACTATTCATAAGTTCAGCGATTTCTACTGATAAATATTATTGCTTTCTCAAAGAAAAAGCTTTGTAATGGGGCAAAAATCGACCCACCGAATCAGACCTCGGGACCTCGATTTTCGTGATCTACGGGTCGAAAAACATGGAAATCCAAAAGTGTCTGTATGTATGTATGTGTGTGTGTGTGTGTGTGTGTGTGTGTGTGTGTGTGTGTGCGTCCCGTTTTTTTTTCGTCCACGATAACTCTCGAAGGAATGGTCCGATCGTCTTGAAATTTTGCACACAGGTTAATCGCGGCAAAATCTCGGGCGAGTTCAATTTTCAGCGAAATCCGTTGTTTATTTCCTTAGCAACCGTTGTTAAGGTGTCTATTTTTTCGTTTCTTTCGTCCACGATAACTCCCGAAGGAATGATTCGATCGCCTTGAAATTTTGCACACCGGTTAGTTGTGACAAGATCTAGTCCGAGTTAAATTTTCAGCAAAATCCGTTGGTTATTTTCCTAGCAACCGTTCCTAACGTGTTTTCTCACAAATCCTTATGAGTGCTCATTGGGGCAAGCCGGAAAATCAGTTTTAAGTCACACTCGATGGCCAAGGACACTGAATTGTTGTATTTGCTCCATAGCAACGGTTGTTTACCTCCCTAGCAACAGTTACGAAGGTTGGAAATCATTAATTTATGACCCATTTCCATCATTTTCGACGGCAAAGGACACAAAATCTTCCCAATTAGCTCCTTAGCAACCGTTGTTTACCGCCCTAGCAACCGTTGCTAAGGGAAAGAAAAATTCATGTAAGTTTCGTTTCCAGTATTTTCAACGTGCTATAGAGAAAATTGGGAAAATTTGGTGTCTTTTGCCGTCGAAAATGATCAAAATAGATTTTGAATTGATCATTTCCAACCTCAGCCGTCGAAAATGATCAAAATGAGTCTTCGAGTTTGCTAAATACGGACTTAAGGGCAGAACGGATCGATTTTAACCACCATTAAACCGTATGACAGTCACAAGATGAATTGATCGAAAAATTAAGCAGGTCTAAATGTCTCGCATCGTGTATAACCTAGAACCGTTTGCTTTGTTGCATTCGATCAAATAATAAGAGAGCCCGGGCAGACATTAACAGTCGCGACAAAGTTTGGTCAATTGAAAAAGAACGACACTTTACACAGTCACAAAGATACGAATTGAACTGATTAAATAATATTTTTGTAATTTTTGAAAAATAAATGATAGTATCTACGCTAGTGGAATGGTGAAAATACAGGTTTGGGATGCGTTTGTGGGTGATGTTGAAGCCTCTTTGAGAAAGCATACTGCTAAGGCACTTGGCAGCCGTTTTTTTTACTACTTTGAACTTACCATCGATATACCTGAAAGCAATTCGTTCATTTCAAGTACGCGAGATTATTAAATTCACTCGGTGTGACTTTTTCGTTGAAATAAACTAGGGGGACATCTGCACACTCACACGAATCACTGCGAGAGATTTAAAAGAACCGATACACTATGACTTCAATGTAAATTCGAGAAAGTAAAGTTTTGACGCATCCATATAGCTTCATCCATATAGCTTCACGATTTCTATACACCCTCGGATTTATTCGACAATATATTTAAAAAAAAGGTGACAAACTTTTCACCAAAAATCGCCGTAAATTAAAAAAAATCAAGACGATAAGATTCACGATTTTCGAGTTATCTATACCGACAAACGCGCGATTCTCCCGTATCCAAGGCACTTCGAAATCACTAGTGATTTTTTTATATTATTCCGGAGCGAATAGCCCCTTGGGATATTTGGTTATGAACAAAACTTCCAGCTTTATCGCTCGATTAACAACAAGCACCATTTACTCTAGAATTCGACGAAATGTTCAAACAAATCACAAAAAAATCAAAGGAAATCACGAGTGATTTCAAATTGGATCGAGCCCCTCGCGGCCGTATCCCTTCCCCGACTCAACTTCCCAAGGATAGATCCTAATATATTTCCCGTAACTCGAGTCTCGGCAAAACGGGATCAACGTCACACACGGGGAGCTGTTACGACTCACTCGAGATATCGAAGCTGGTCTCGGTACGGGGCTCCCCCGGGTGCGCGCACTCGTAAATTACACGTTCGGAGCTCCGGAGAACCTGACAATTTCATCGGTGCGTGCGTGCGGGCCCGGGTAACACGAAAATTTGCGAGAGCGCCGCACCGACAGGCGCGAGAGAGAGAGAATGAGTACACAGACAGAGGAGAGGATCGCTGCGGGTCGAATTAAAAACAATTAAGCATATGCAAACGAGGCGCAGCTGCAGACCGCGAGGCCAATCGTACACGTACGCGCGTGTAAAAGAATTCAATCGCGTGAGCGGACCACACGTGAGCTCGTTGCCGGGGGAAAATAAGCCGAGCTTTATTGTTTGGCCCGCAGAGGTGAATTTGCAGCAGAGGGTGATGGTCTCGCAGATGGTGCTGCTGTTCTCCAAGCTCCAGGGAATCCTTATCAAGGGCCTGGTCGGGACGGGCCTGTTTCCCTGCGACCCCCCGCTCACCCCGACGCTCTACGCCAACGGTGAGTACACTTTTCCTTCGGTTTCTTTTTTTTCCCTCCTCTCTTCTTCTTCTTTGTCGGCTCTATTTGAGCTTACGCCGCGCTATTAGCACCCCGTGTCTGCGCGAAGAGTTTCTCTTTTTTTTCCTCCGGCACACTATACACCGGCTATTCCCTATATATTGTATATATGTATGCGGGCCTGCGGTCGCCAGTTCGTTTCGAGAAATTTCGGCAGCCCGCTGTGTTTTGTTATTTTCGTTCGAATCGCGGGCGTGCGGTAATGGCGGGGTATTTTATCACGTCGTCGCGAGCCCCACCAGGAGAAAAGGAGAAACCCGAGGCGCTAACGTTTTACTGCTATTTGGGAATGGTCCCGGGACTGTTTACCGAGAAATAAACGTATCCAGTGCGTTGCGTCGTAAAAACTTCGAAAATCGAATTGTTTATCCGTGGCACGTTGCGTTTGAAGTGCTTGAAATCTATCAAATTTTCATCATCGTCTACGCATTGACGAAAATCAAATTTTGGCTCAAGAGGAAAGATCAGTTGGACGTTAAAGTAAGAAGATTGATTCTGCCAAACAGAAATTTTACTAAAAACTAATAAAATTTCCAAATGGATATTTATTAATACATAGAAGGTTCTGATTATTTTAAATTTGAAGAGTATAATCAAGAAAAGAATCTGAATTCTAGAGAAAATGAACTGATTTTCATCCTTGAACCAAGGATTCCATTTTTGTGAGTGGACTGTAACAACATTTGGAAAGAGTACACTCAGAAATATGGAATATGGCTTCGGGAAGAAAAATCAGCTTGACTCTGTAATGAGAAGACTGGTTCTAGGATCGAAAGTCTCTTCTTAATAAAGGATCAGTTTTGCAAGAGAAGAAATCTTCTTTTCATAGCTTGTCAAGCAGATTATTTCTCTTGAATCAAAATTCAATTTTCTACCTTTGCAGAGTAATGCGTTTCAGTTGATTCTAGTCTTAGAATTTCTTAAAACAAAGTAGAATTTTCATCAGAAATATAAGAATAAGATTATTGAAAATCTTGACCGTGTCTTGATATCAGGTGTATCGAGACAATTGTGCAAGCTAGATTGTTTATTGAGAATCAACTATAACGCATTAATCTGGAAAGGTTGACAGAATCAGTCATATGAATTAATCATACCGGAGGGTAGAATCAGAACTTCTGCATATATTGTTATTAAATATGTATATTGACTATCAACATTAATTGTATATTATCTATTCAAAGTGGTGTTGTTGGTCACTATAAAATATATGAACGATGATATTCATTCACACACATCAGAATACATAAATACTCGTATCGATTTTTCTTCCAATCATAAGTAATTTTATCAGTTACCTATTCTACGCTCACTAATGTACGGATTCATATATAACTCGGTATTCGATAAAAATATTAACAATTATTTTCCGAGACTCACTGTAGTAAAGCACCATCCGAATCTCGGGGAATTAAAATTAAGAAAAAAAAAGATACCGGAGCAACGCGCATAGCTTCAGCCCAGTCCTTATCGATAGCCCGCACAGGACCATCAATTACACACTCTTGGCTCGCGCATACGTATAGCGAAGCAGAGCAGAGCGAGAATCGCGGGCCGGATCTCTTGGATGCGTGCACTTATATGTACGGGCGTGTGTGTGTGTTGCAGTGACGTACAACTCGCTGATGGTAGTCGAGATGCTGTTGCTGTGCTACGCGGCCCGGTTGATCTACGTGTCGGACGACGCGGACAACAAGACCAACGGTCACGAGATGACAGCGGCTCTGCCGACTTCGCCCCAGCAGCAGCCGCCACCGGCCGACCGGGTCCAGCGATCGCCCAGCTCCTGAGCGACTCTGTAATCGGGTTTCGGGACCGAGTTCGATTATACCCAAGACGTGCGTTAATCCACGGGTGTCTGGGCGTTCGTATACACTGAGAAACTCTTGGGGGCCCCAGACCTCCACAGTTTTAAAACAGAGTTATGCCTCCACAGCTGAGTGTCGCAAACGCGCAATGTTCTGGTGGTGCCGGACCCCCAGAGCTGTGCGTTAAGAACGTTGTCGTTGTGCGCGCGCACCTGTGTTCGGAGAGCGGCACGCGGCCGGCGCCGGGCGACTACGCGGTTTTCAAAAATGAAAATCGCGATATCTCAGCTGCCATTGCTCGGAATCACTAGAAAATTTTTGAGCATACGCGGAAAATTCCAGCGATGCTGATAATGTGATCACGTTGGCCAACAAATTCAATCGAGCGATACAAAAAATCAGTAAACATAGCAACTGATTTTTCAGCTTTGACGAAAAAAAGTGTGCGAGGAAAGTCGAGCGACAGAAAATTTCTCGCGACAAAGTTGTTCATTTGGGTTCGAAGAGTTCGCACACCAAATTTCAGGTCGATCGGACAAAAACTACCAGAGTTATGAAGGACAGAAGAAAATTTGCCGTGATACATACGCGCGTATACATGTATATGCTTATATGTATATACGCCAGCGCGGCTCTGGTGGTGCGAGACCCCCAGACGTGCGAGCGAGCAGCCACCACAGGCCTGGCGCTACCCAACCTCCACAGTTGTGTGTCTATACGACCTCCACGCATGTGCGTCGCACACGCACACGCTGTGCGTTGCACACGCGCACGCTGTGCGCAAAGCCTCTGGCGGTCCGAAGCCCCCAAATCTGGCGGTACGTACCCCCCAAGAGTCTCTCAGTGTACCAAAGCGGATGTGCGAGGAGAGGCAGTGACTTGTCTATTGGCGTGCACTCACAAAAATGAAGTCTTGGTTCAAGAAGAAAAATCGGTTTGACGCTGTAGCAACAAGATTTCCTCTAGAATTGAGACTCTATTCTTGATTCTAGTTGAGTCTGTTCAGTACGAGAATAAATCTTCTTGCTTTAGCGTCAAACCGATTTTTCTTCTTGAACCAAGACTTCATTTTTGTGAGTGTGGCGCACATACCACAGCGGCACTTTATAGACCTAGATCGCACGTGTTTACTCAGACAAGAGTCTTGGCAAATTTCATCCGAGTACGTTATAGCAATTAGTGAACTAAGAAACTCGCCGTCGGGTTGTTGGTCTGGTGTTGAAACTTTTCGAATTAATCGGACATCTACGATCTGTATCTCGCATTAATTTCATTTCTGATGCGGCGTTGAGAATAATTGACTCGATGTCTTCTTTCACTGGAATCGAATTATAACTTTCTCGCTTGCTTGTATTTAACCGGTTATCTCTTATGTATTACGCGATGATGGCTAGGAATACTCGATCGAAAAATTACCAATCAACGATGATGATTTGTACGTGTTACTTATTTGTACATTGATCCTCGTTATATAGTTCCAGACGTTCACGAGTTGGGGATAATAAGCACAATCGTTGGCTAGTTTAATGGTGATTAACATGTTTAGATTACTCAGGATGTGGGATAGAGTCAGAATCGATGTTTGCATCAGTGTGTACACCTACTTTAAAACTTCACGGTTTTCAATTAATGCTATATATGAATTGACGAATAGCAAACGAAAAATGTATACAGGGTACGAACGAAACTCTACGAAAATGATGTAAAACAAAACTCATTAAATTCCCATGAAATCTTTTAGCTGACAATAAATCAATTGCGAGTTTTGTTTTGACTGATCATAACTTTGTATTTTGATTTGAATTACCGTACAGCATTAAATACCTCGCTTCACCAGACGGTTTTGTTTTCGAGCGCTCGTCTTCATACGAAGATCTTGAAAGTTCTCTTACGAAAATTCGATAAGATCATGTCGGCGTGAGAGTAGGAAAAGGATGAAACGAAGTACACATTCAAGTTTTGTTTTGTTGAGAAACTTGCAAAAACACTGGTATTAAATGCGTTAACGTCGTAATTTTATTTATATAAGAACGTATTGTAATATAACAAATTAGTACTGTAAAATTACATTCTTTCTAATTAGTTGTATCTCAATTATAATGTGAACATTTTAGAGAAATGGAAATAAATATCAAATATTTTTATGTGAATATTTTCATGTTGGCCTAAAAATTCATGGACAGTACTGGGAATTTATACTTGCATTATTTGTTAGAGACAAAGCCGATACAAATGTAGACTCTTGGAAGCTCATACATTCATTTAATCTATGACAATGTGTACCTCCAAAGCTTTATTTTTTGAGTGGTATCATGTTTTTACAATGAATTATTGAAACATCACCGTATACATTTTTATCTATGTGTAGATGTCTTAAAGAGAAGAAATTATAATTAAGTCTTTTTTGAACAATATTTCTTTATTAAAGTATACATTTCAGATCACGACGACGTCGAACTCGAGAATAATCATCTAATCTATTCAACTGATTCTATCAGCAATACAGAGAGATTTTTCTTGTTGAATATTATAATCAATCTAGCTTGGATATTGATATACGATATCTCTTCAATCATTTAACCAAAAAATCATGAACATCTACTCACAACTGTTGCTAAGCATCATCTTTTGTTATTTTACCTAAGCAAGATTATCGCAGAATTAAGCAAACTCAGCACTTTAGGTTTCGTAAATCATCCGATATTGCGCGACTGGGTGACTTTGGCAATTCTGATAATAAGCCGGACGTTTTTTTATCACCCCCATCGCTCTACCTCTGTGCTGTCTGTATTCAAGGCTTCGTTAATTATGTTCTACACTAGTCATAAACTGTGCATTGACATATAATGTCCCATTCTCACAGTTTTATGTGTATCATATAAAATGCTATATTTTGTTTGAGTGTGGTCCTTAAACTACATTCAATGATTCGAGAATAAAGGGAAATGGGGAAATGGAGATTTATGTAATATATGAAAATTTGTGTCAAAGCTCAATTTTTTGGTTAGTACAATTTTCAAACAATAAAATAGTGAATTATCGCAGCATACACAATTTTAAGAATTCTTTATACATTGACATCTATAGTGTCCCATTCTCACGGTCTAATGTGAAACATCTAAAATGTTATATTTCATTTGAGTGTGTTCAACAATCTACATAATAATATAAAGTTAATCCTCCCGGAAATTTAATGTAAACAAATATCAATGAAGGAGTCGACGCACATGAAAACTGATGAGATCGATCGAAAGGAAATCACCGGCGCTTTCATTTCCCGTACTTTAAAATTTGAAAAAATTGATGCGTGGGTGTTAGAAATGTAAAAATGCAGCTTGAGTTTTTTTTCTCAGCGGATAAACCATCGAGAAAAACCATGAAATAATTGTACGGTGCGAATTTGGGTCAGACTAATCGGAGGATCCTTGAAAGGGCTTTCATGTTTCATGGGTAGAACTCCAAAAATATTGATGCGTGGGCGTGGAATGCGGGAAAAACTAATGTTTAGCAAGTTGTACAAGATTGATTGATAAAAAAATCGATCAATCTGCGTCACGATGGAAATTCGAATTAGACAGATCGGTAGAGCTCATTGAGCGCTTCAATTTTCCATCGTTGAAAATTGAAATATGTTGATGCGTGGGCGTGAAGTATGTAGTTGAAAATGGATGGTTTATTTTGTGATTTTTATGCGTTCAGAAAAATACGCGAAATTATGAAATGGTGCAATTTTGAGTATGTCGGATCAGAAGAACATCGAATGGGCTTTCATATCCATGATCAATACTTCGAAAAAATTGATGCGTGGGCGTGGAATGTGGGAAAAACTAATGTTTAGCAAGTGTTACAAGATTGATTGATAAAAAAAATCGATCAATCTGCGTCCCGATGGAAATTCGAATTAGACAGATCGGTAGAGCTCATTGAGCGCTTCAATTTTTCGTCGTTAAAAATTGATATATGTCGATGCGTGGGTGTGAAGTATGTAGTTGAAAATGGATGGTTTATTTTGTAATTTTTATGCGTTCAGAGAAATACGTGAAATTATGATATGGTGCGATTCCGAGTATGCCCGGTCAGAAGAACATCGAATCTTTCGCATCCATGATTGATACTTTGAAAAATTCGATACGTGGGCGTGAAATGTGAAAAAAATCATTTTTAGAAAGTTGTACAAAATTGATTGATAAAAAAATCGATCAATCTGCGTCACGATGAAAATTCAAATTTGATAGTTTGTTAGAGCTCATTGAGCGCTTCAATTTTTCGTCGTGTAAAATTGAAATATGTCGATGCGTGGGTGTGAAATCCGTTCTTGAAAATTGGGGGTTTCCTTCGTGATTTTTATGCGTTCAGAAAAATACGTGAAACTATGAAATGATGCAATTTTGCGTACGTCGGATCAGAAGAACATCGAATGGGCTTTCATATCCATGATCAATACTTTGAAAAAATTGATGCGTGGGCGTGGAATGCGGGAAAAACTGATGTTTAGCAAGTTGTACCTCATAAATCATTGAAAAACTCAATCAATCTGGGTCCCGATGGAAATTCGAATTAGACAGATCGGTAGAGCTCATTGAGCGCTTCAATTTTTCATCGTTAAAAATTGAAATATGTTGATGCGTGGGCGTGAAGTATGTAGTTGAAAATGGATGGTTTATTTTGTGATTTTTATGCGTTCAGAAAAATACGTGAAATTATGAAATGGTGCAATTTTGAGTACGTCGGATCAGAAGAACATCGAATGGGCTTTCATATCCATGATCAATACTTTGAAAAAATTGATGCGTGGGCGTGGAATGTGAGAAAAACTAATGTTTAGCAAGTTGTACAAGATTGATTGATAAAAAAATCGATCTATCTGCGTCCCGATGGAAATTCGAATTAGACAGATCGGTAGAGCTCATTGAGCGCTTCAATTTTTCGTCGTTAAAAATTAAAATATGTTGATGCGTGGGCGTGAAGTATGTAGTTGAAAATGGATGGTTTATTTTGTGATTTTTATGCGTTCAGATAAATACGTGAAATTATGAAATGGTGCAATTTTGAGCACGTCGGATCAGAAGAACATCGAATGGGCTTTTATATCCATGATCAATACTTTGAAAAAATTGATGCGTGGGCGTGGAATGTGAGAAAAACTAATGTTTAGCAAGTTGTACCTCATAAATCATTGAAAAACTCAATCAATCTGGGTCCCGATGGAAATTCGAATTAGACAGATCGGTAGAGCTCATTGAGCGCTTCAATTTTTCATCGTTAAAAATTGAAATATGTTGATGCGTGGGCGTGAAGTATGTAGTTGAAAATGGATGGTTTATTTTGTGATTTTTATGCGTTCAGAAAAATACGTGAAATTATGAAATGGTGCAATTTTGAGTACGTCGGATCAGAAGAACATCGAATGGGCTTTCATATCCATGATCAATACTTTGAAAAAATTGATGCGTGGGCGTGGAATGTGAGAAAAACTAATGTTTAGCAAGTTGTACAAGATTGATTGATAAAAAAATCGATCAATCTGCGTCCCGATGGAAATTCGAATTAGACAGATCGGTAGAGCTCATTGAGCGCTTCAATTTTTCGTCGTTAAAAATTAAAATATGTTGATGCGTGGGCGTGAAGTATGTAGTTGAAAATGGATGGTTTATTTTGTGATTTTTATGCGTTCAGATAAATACGTGAAATTATGAAATGGTGCAATTTTGAGCACGTCGGATCAGAAGAACATCGAATGGGCTTTTATATCCATGATCAATACTTTGAAAAAATTGATGCGTGGGCGTGGAATGTGGGAAAAACTAATGTTTAGCAAGTTGTACAAGATTGATTGATAAAAAAATCGATCAATCTGCGTCACGATGAAAATTCAAATCTGACAGTTTGTTAGAGCTCATTGAGCGCTTCAATTTTTCGTCGTGAAAAATTGAAATATGTCGATGCGTAGGCGTGAAGTACGTACTTGAAAATTGGGGATTTCCTTTGTAATTTTTATGCGTTCAGAGAAATACGTGAAATTATGATATGGTCCGATTCCGAGTATGCCCGGTCAGAAGAACATCGAATCTTTCGCATCCATGATTGATACTTTGAAAAATTTGATACGTGGGCGTGAAATGTGAAAAAAATCATTTTTAGAAAGTTGTACAAGATTGATTGATAAAAAAATCGATCAATCTGCGTCACGATGAAAATTCGAATTTGATAGTTTGTTAGAGCTCATTGAGCGCTTCAATTTTTCGTCGTGTAAAATTGAAATATGTCGATGCGTGGGCGTGAAATCCGTTCTTGAAAATTGGGGGTTTCCTTCGTGATTTTTATGCGTTCAGAAAAATACGTGAAATTATAAAATGATGCAATTTCGCGTACGTCTGATCAGAAGAACATCGAATGGGATTTCATATCCATGATCAATACTTTGAAAAAATTGATGCGTGGGCGTGGAATGCGGGAAAAACTGATGTTCAGTAAGTTGTACCTCATAAATCATTGAAAAACTCGATCAATCGGCGTCCCGATGGAAATTCGAATTAGACAGATCGGTAGAGCTCATTGAGCGCTTCAAGTTTCCATCGTTAAAAATTGAAATTTGCCGATGCGTTGGCGTAACATTCGTTCTTGAGAATTCGTGTTATAATTTATGATATTAATGCGTGAAAATACGTAAAAATACGTGAAATTATGATATAGTAGTAATTTTCAATGAATTATTCGAATTTCATTATGATTATAATTTTTAAAAATAAAATTAAGCCACCCAATGTTTGCCATCTACTTTTGATGAGAATGTTGCCCGACTCTCACGACGAGGACGTATTGGTGAGGCGCATATCCATAAACGGATTTATAGAGAGTCATATATGTAGCCGTATTATGCAGAGTAATAAGCGTTATATCATAATATCTATTCTATTTGCTGTGAAATATATAATTATTCATGTTCTTTTATTATAAATAAGCTACTGTGGTATGAATATGGAATATATTTATTCAAAATAGTTTCTTTTTTCATTGCGCCGCCGTGATATTTAGCGCGTAATCATTATTAATATGCTTGAATACGCAATAATTTCTTGATGATCATGCTGCCGTGGTATTCAGCGCATAATGTTCAAGAACATAATCAAATTGTTGAATTTCTTTTTTCATTGCACTGCCGTGATATTCAGCGCGTAATCATCATTAACATGCTCGATACGCAATATTTTCTTAATGATTTTGCTGCCGTGGTATTCAGCGCATAATGTTCATGAAAATAAGTAAATCCTTAAATTTCTTTTTCCATTGCGCTGCCGCGATATTCAGCGCGTAATCTTTATTAACATGCTTGAATGCGCAATATTTTCTTAACCCATTAGCGCCTGAACGGACACTTTTCGATGCCAAAGTTCAGTGACTCACTGTACGATGTATTTTATCGGATATAATCTGGAACCACTGTCTCCTATGGTTTAAAAGGTATTCTTTCGAATAGCAGTGGTTAGAAAATTCAAAAATGAGTTTTCCTATGAGAATAGCAATTTGAAAAAAAAAGCCGAAATTCTGTGATAAAATTTTTCTTCTGAGGCATTTTTCTCAGCCTTTGCATTTTTTCACATACTTAAAACCAGTAAATATTGTGTCCATGGGTGCATAACTGAAAGTTATTATCAATACATAATCGAAAAAAATTTTTTTAAAGATAAAATGGCGACCGTAGAATCAAAAATCGTAGTTTCAAACTTCAGTCATTTTGTTCTCGGAAGATCTTTTTCTAAATCTTTTACTCAATAACTATGAGCTTTACAAAAATTTTTCTAGGGACAAAAATGTTTTTGTATTAGTCAAAGAAGACTTTCAATTTTTTTCATATTTTTCAATCGATTTTTCACAAATTTTGGTTTTCAAATTTTGATGGAAATTCAAACAATTTCCTCCTACGGTTCTCAAAAAGTTTGAGGGTATTCTTTGACTAATTTTAAGACTTTTTGTACCCAAAAATTTTTCCTTCAAGTCCATAGTTTTCGAGAAACAAATTGCTGAAATGTGAAACTACGATTTTTTCTGCCGGTCGCCATTCTGTAGATATAAAAAATTTTTTGATTATGTATGGATAATAACTTTCAGTTATGGACCGAGAAGTGTCCGTTCAGGCGCTAATGGGTTAATGATTATGCTGCTGTGGTATTCAGCGCATATATGTTTATGAACATAATTGAATTTTGAATTCCTTCTTTCATTTTGCTGCCGCGATATTCAGAGCATAAACTTCATTAACATGCTTAAATACGTAATATTTTCTTAATAATTATGCTGCCGTGGTATTCAGCGCATGTTTATTAACATGATTGAATTCTTTAATTTTTTTCTTTCACGCTGCCGTGATATTCAGCGCGTAATACATTTTGAACACGATATTGTAACACTTTTATTTTCAACACATTATTATGTGAGTAATTTTATAATATTGTAATAATAATAAATGAATTGTTGTAATCCTATGTGATTCGCTTACACGAACAGATATACAGTAAATTAGTCCTAATTCTCGAAAATCTCTTGATATACTACATTTTTTATGAATATCTTATCTTTATTTGTTAGAATCTTTTTTTCTTGTTTCCTTACTTTCCCTTGTAAATTTGTTATAAGCATCGAATTTTTTGATAATTGGATCTTTAGATTGTATTCATTTGTTACAGTTCATTTGTTAGATAAGGCTACATATAGTTGTCCATGGCTAAATACAGGTGATGGCAAGTACAATCCGACATTCGAGAATGATTGTCCCTGTGATTTATTTATGGTCATTGCAAAACCTAATCTTATCGGAAATTGTCTTCTTACCATATTAAAAGGTATTTCTTCTGAAGATGGAATCATATCTATTCTTGGAATCAACACTATTTTTCCCGTAAATTTTCCTGTAATTATTTCGGCGTGAATAGTCCAACTTAACATTTTTCTTATAATTAAACGCGTTCGATTACATAGACCTTTGTTTAAATTGAGATTTCTTAATAAAATGACAACAGCTCCGATTTTTAATACCAACTTATGAGGTGGTAATCCGTTTGGCGTTAAAGAATTCAAAAATTCAATAGGAATATTTTCGCATAACTTATTTTTATTTTCATCTTTTATATAATCAATACTTAAATATACCTTCTTTTCACCATGAATTCTTTCAACAACATTTCCATTAATTATCAAAACATCTTGATTTTTTGGTGAGAGTATAACTTTGTCTTTTATTGATACCAAATCTTTTTCGTTAATTTCTGATCCAAATATGTCATCAATGAGATTATTATTTGTGATAAATTTTTTTGGAATTTCTCTAACATTATTATCAATTTCAAATTGTGTACAATTTCTATTTTCTCCAATATCCAAAAGACATGTTTTGAAGTTGCTACTGTCATCTACTAATCGAAGATTTTTCTTCAATGTTAAACATGTAAATGATCTCCATAGAATACTTCTTTTTACACATGATTCTATAATTCGTGTCTCGCATCCATGACGAACTATGGGTAGCGTTTGTCTAAAATCACCAGATACAACGATTATTTTTCCACCAAATGGTTGATTGTTACCACATAAATCTTTGAAAAACGTATCTATAATTTTAAGAGCGCGTTTGGAGGTCATTGAAATTTCATCCCAAACTACTACCTTTATATTTTTCATCAATTTACCAAGATTAGAATTAGGATTTATATTGCATGTTGATTGTTCATTCAAATTCAATGGTAATTTGAAAGTTGAATGGACTGTTTTACCGCCGATTAATAGAATAGCAGCAATTCCAGTCCATGCAACTGATATAATTGGTATACTTTCGTATAGACAATATTTAATTATTGAATTAAGTAAATAACTCTTGCCACTTCCTCCACGACCATCAATAAAAAATAATTTTTCCATGTTTGCATCATTAATTGACTGCGATATTGTATCGAAGATATTTTTTTGATCCAATGTCAAGGTTGTAATATCTATTTTGGTATTGTATGATTCTTCGCTCACATCATCTGATATATTTTGAGAAATAATATCATGATCGATTTCAGGCAAACCAAAATGTTTTAACGACAAACCATGAGACATTATTATATTTTGAATAGATTTCAATGCCTTTTGTACACCTACAGATTCGGGTAATTTTGGACCTATTAAATATTTTTTATATTTATGAAATAATGTAGAACCATCGCAAGTTGGATCAAAAGACAAAATAAATGCGAAAAGTTGACATATAGAATGTGGAAATTGAAAATTACAATTCTCTTCTAAGCATTTGTCCCATTCATCATCTGTTTTGAATAAGCCTCTTGCCACACATGCTTCATAAAATGTATCATAAATAATGTTATTATATGTTCGAATATCTTCAAATGATTGAGCACCTCGAATATGTAACAAGAGTAATCTAAGGAAAAATCTTTCGCGTTCCATAGGATTTACATGATACATCCTAACCAGGATAGGTTTATTGAATTTTTTTCTTTCTATCCATTGTTTTTTAGCTTTATGAAATACAAACTTTTGAGGCATTTCAGTATAAAGTAATGTTCTTGCGTTTACATTATGCATGTTAACATACAACCATTGCGTCAATTCGGATTCAAACTTTCTATCTATTAACGTATCTTCAGAACCTTCCTTAAAATAAACTTGTTGTTCATTTTCAAGATGTACTGATAACCGATATATTGCATGTGATTGTTCGTGCAATTTTAATTCTCTAATTCGATACATTGCTTCCGGTGGGCATATGTATCTTGTTGAAATATAATTTGTAATTTCATCGTAATTAATTTCTTTATTAGAAGGTAATGTATCATTGTCTTCTAAAACATTTGGCTCCGAAATTATAAACTTTATTTTGGCCGTGTCTGGTCCTTTATAAACATACTTAAATAAATATTTAATTGATTTTATTGTACTACAAATTTCAACATTTATATGACATTCTAACTTCAAAAGCAAATAAGGGTTATACGGAACTACAAAACCATTATTTGCAATCCTTTTTGATTGGTATACTATATTTGAACCATTATTTCTTCTTCTGTAAAGTGGATATCCGTCTTCGTTAATTACTGTCTGGTTTATAAATTTTTTTGGAAAATTTTTTATACAATGACTTTTATCTTCACTCATACACACACTATTTTGATTTTGAATGCCACAAGGACCATGTATCATATGTTGTTTTACTAATTCATACAATCGAGGTGAATAATCTTTATTAGGAATTTCAGCACTTATAATTTTATCAATCTGATCAGGATTCCGTATTTCATTATCGTCTTTTAACCATATTATCATATGAATATGGGGTAATCCACGTTTCTGAAATTCAGTCACATATACATATGCTTTTATTGTTCCCAGTAAACCGTTTTTTAATAATACGGTTTTTAAGATCTTTACTTTTTCATTAAAGACTCGCGATATCAAATCTGGCCTATCTAATGTATTCTCATAATTTTTTAAATTCTCAGTAATTTCTTTCCATTTTGGATTACATGTCATCGTTAAAAATAAATCTGGTTTTCCAGAATTTTGCATTAGTGTCATAGCATCCAAGTAATTTTGCTGCATTGCACGGGGACTGCCAATGAAACTTGAAGGAAGGATTATCATTTTTCCAATGGAAACATTATTAATTCGATTATGGATTTGATCCATCAATCCCCTATACCTCTCGGTTCTTAATTTCGCCTGCTCTTTCCTCAAATAATACAAACGATTACTTTCAATTTTTGACCACATATCAACTATAAATTGTTGTGATAAAGATTTTAAATTTAAACATGGATTAAAGTCTTCCCGTATACTAAATCGGTAAGAATAGTATTGTAAAGCAGAAATGTTTTTGTATATTTTTGAATGTAAAGAACTTTTCATATAAGGTTCCCAACCTGGATCACCATACGGAAACATTAATGGATATACCATCGGATCAATATTTTTATCTAAATGATTTAATAACCGAAGTATTTTATCTTTTTCATAAATACATATACTTCTGTCTTCTGGAGGTTCACCATGTTCTCCAACATATACAACAGCAACTTCGTTACAAGCGGCTATGTTCGATTTATTGTTTTGTGTATTATCCCTTGTAAGGTACATTCTAATTTCACGAACGTTAGTGTTAGATTGATTTGCACGAGTCTTTTCATCTATTTCTATTTCGTACATCATTTTATAAGCATGAGCAAACGGATTTATTGCTCTCATGATATTATCCAATTGTTGTATTAGATTGCTCTTGAGATTTTTATTAATTTCTTGATTTAATTGATTGATTTCTTGTTTGATTCGTATGTATCTATGTTTTAATGGTTGAAAATATTTGAAATTAAAAAGATTATTTGTATTCATTTTTATAATTCATTATTGTAAGTCTTATTATTGTGTATGCCCATGAAACACTCGAGCGAGCGATAGCGAGCGAGAGACTATTGCTAGTTCAAGAATAAAATGAATGATTTAATGGTATTTATCGATTGTGGAATGCAAATCACTGCTCTCGTGTTAAATTAATATGCACGGAACAGGATAATTACCGACTCATTCTAAATTCCATGACAATACTTACTGAATCTATTGTTTCTAGGTATGAATGACAACCAGTGATCATTCTACAGAATATGTTTAAACTTACACGTATCATGACCATTGGATCTACACTCTGAAGAACTTTTTTTCTAGACTTTGCGTCTGAAATCGTAGATAGAAATACAAAATTGCCTGGCAAGAATACCGTAAATTGAATCCCTCGAATTACTAAAGGATTAATAATAGCAATGGCCAATAAAAAAATTATCATCATTGTCATTACTATTCTGGCACTCGACTTCACCAATAGTTCTGAGACCCACGAGAAGATCATCTGGATAATTGAGTACATTGGGAATTACATGAGCCGATATATGCAAACGATTCGAGTAAATCTTTTGCTTCCTTCAGTGAAGAAGCTCTCACTAAATTCCTTACCGGTACTACAGTGTATGAGCAATTCATTCCCTACACTCATCATTGATTCAAGTGATTTGATGTCAAATATTGACGAAATGGCAATGCGCATGAAAGAGTCGATTAAACAGAAGTCAGAAGAGCCATTCCCAATAGGATTAATTGATGTCAAGCGTGAATTACACATATCGTTGGATCTCGTGAAACTTACGAACTTTTCTTTCACTTCAATCGCAAGAACTACAAATAAGAAATTCTTGGCATTGATCTTTCACCCAGAGAAGGTCAATTTGCACAAAGTAATGAAGCATTTGTGGAACAACATGTATCTGGACATAACAATTATTCAACTTGTCCAGAAGTGTATCGGAACACTCAAATGCATATATAACGATACGCTTATTCACATATACAACCCATTTTATGACTCGTACAGCGTAGAAATAATGACAAACGAAGCGATTATGTTCCCCGACAAGATGCAGAACTTGAATGGAATGAGACTCTCTACAGGGATTTTTGGAGACATACCTCAAGTAATGGTTGATGAAAGTTACATGGGATCAGATGTTTGGCAACTATTCTATGGTGCACAAGTAGAATTGACAAAATTATTGGCTGAAAAAATTAACTCTACAGTAATTGTTAAATATGTGGCGACAGCAGATGCGATGACCCCTGGAGAACAGGAACAGTTCTCTCGTATGAACCTTTCTATCGGCTCGCCTCTCGATCTGTTATTGAATCGAAGGCTTGACTTTGTCGTGAATCAGATCAGATTGACGGGAGCATATTCCAGAGAGGATTTTATGAATCGACAATTCGAATTTTCCCAACCACTCTTTCAATTAAATGGTCATTTCATTATTAAACAGTACGGTACGTACGAAGCGAAATTCCCTGTTGATTTTGTCGTTAATTTCAGTATAATGTTAGTTATTGTATTTGTATTCACTGCTTTGGCTCGACTGTTCGGATGTGACCGAAAAACTTGGACACCTTATAACATCATGTTCATCCTGGTTGGTGGGCCTGTTAATTTCATTGGGAAACTGAGGTCGACGGAGAAAATGTTCCTCTTGCCGATCCTCCTATTATCCTTGATAATTTCTATGTCTATATCAAACGAACTAATGCAATTCTACTTCTACAAGGAAAAATTCGAAGAATTGAAAACTTTACAAGATCTTTTGGATTCTAGGATCATTCCATCTTTACGGCCAACTACAAGAAACTACCTTTCTCTATACGATCAGAATAGCGTAGTTCAAGATATTTTGAAACAATCCACGACACTCGGGTTCGAACATTGTCTGACGAATTTATTGAAGACGAGTCGAGAGAAACCGGTGAATGGATGCGAAGTTGACGCGAGTTTGGGCCAGGACATTGCTGAAGAGTATTCGAATAGTCAGAACGGATGGAGAATAAGTTTTTTGAATGAGCCAGTGTTAGTAGGTTGGGCCGTAATGCTTACCAAACGCTCATCGCCATATATTGCACGCTTTTCTCAACTTATCCAACGATTTTGGGAGGCTGGACTGTTAGAAGTTTGGCAAAATAATGCTTTTGCGAAATATATTCGTCTGTACAAGGACGTTGAGATCCCCGATGCAATTCTACCGGAAGGCACAAATTGGGATAACGATTTTCGCGCTGAAAGTGAAACGGCACTTCAAAAGAAATTAATCGTATTTCTGATGATAAGTCATTTGATACTTTGTATCGTATTTGCAGGCGAACGAATTTGGAAAAATTGTTGCTCTGAAACATTCACCCGATAAATTTGATATATTTATTTTCATATGAAATTAACATTGAAGTTGGGTTTCTATATGCCAGAAAAATATTCAATGTTCAAAGTCGAAACAAAATGAAATCTCCAAAGAATCCAAAACTATTCAATGTATATACTTATCAATCAATCTATTGTTATTATTAAACAAAATCACCAGATAAACAGTGTATACACCTCGATTAATTGAGTTCACGATGCTTATCGACGAAAGTGCATGGAACACGAATTTTCGCACGAGTTTCGCGTAAATAGGCAAGTGTATCCCACGGAACACTCATTTTTTAAACTGCGTAACTGATTCTCTCTTTTTTGTATACTCATATAATATATAAATAATATACGTGTGAAAAAGTTCAATACCATTATTCAATTCCTTCTATGAGAAAAAAATAAAGAAAAATGGGTCATTTTAGAGGTGCTAGATGAGAACGTTCCCTTAATTCTTGAATGAGTGTCTGTAAACTGTTTTTGATAATTATTCATACTCGAACAAATTCATCAACGTCGTCAATGTAAAATTTGTATTGAAATTTTACAAATAAAATGTTTTATTGCAGAAAAAGTTTATGAAAAGTGGACTCTAGTCGTTTCTTGAAAGCTTACGAAATTTATCTCATCTTAAGTTATGATTCAAGAAATTGTACGTTAACGAACTTGATCAGAACATTGCACGAACTTAGTTTGCTCTTATAAGAATTGATATAATGACCAATAAATGTATAGAGAATCTTAGGAATGCACGAATGAGAATTTGAAGCTACATTTTATAATCAATAATCATGTGATTTACGTAATCTACGAAAATTTGTATCAAGTCTCTATCTTTTAAGTAGTACAATTTTCCACCAATAAAATAGTGAATTATCGCAGCATACACAATTTTTTTTATGAATTGACATCTCTAGCGCCCTATTCTCACGATCTAATGTGAAACATATCAAATGTTATATTTCATCTGACACGGAGAGGACGTTACTTCCGGGTGTCCAATCACGATGAAACTTCGTGAGATGGTCAATAAGTGATCTAATAGTTGATATCTACTATAGTTGATACATAATGTACATGCATAAAATCGAAGATCATTCATTGAATATCTTTGGGAAAACGAAGCTTTGGACTGCTTGGCTGCAGATATAATCTATTAGACTACCCATGAACCATCTCACAAAGTTTCGTCGTGATTGGACACCCGGAGGTAGTGTCCTCTCCTTGTGAGTGTGTTCCTCGATTCGAGAATAAAATGAATGATTTAATGATATTTATCGATAGTGGAATGCAAATCACCGCACTCGTGTCGAATTAATATGTACGGAACAAGATAATTACTGACTCATTCTAAATTACATGACAATACTTATTGAATAATTGAATCTATTCATCTAGGTATGAATGACAATCTTAGATGATTCTACAGAATATGTTTGAACGTTTACGTACAATAACCGTTGCATCTACACTCTGAGAAACTTTTTTTTCTAGAGATCCAAAACTTTGTCGTTCAAATTTGTGATTAGAAAACAAAATTACTTGGCAAGAATACCATGAAGTGACTTTTACGAATTACTGAAATGTTAAGAATAGCAATGGCCAATGAAAACATGGTAATCATCGTCATTATTATTCTGGCACTCGACTTTACCAATAGTTCTGAGACCCACGAGAAGATTATCTGGATAATCGATTACATTGGGAATTACATGAACCGATATATGCAAACGATTCGAGTAAATCTTTTGCTTGATTCGGTGAAGAAGCTCTCACTCAATTCCTTACCGGTACTACAGTGTATGAGCAATTCATTCCCTACACTCATCATTGATTCAAGTGATTTGAAGTCTAACGTGGGCGAAATGGCAATGCGCATGAAAAAGTCGATTAAACAGAAGTCAGAAGAGCCATTCCCAATAGGTTTAATTGATGTCAAGAGTGAATTAGACATATCGTTGGATCTCGTAAAAATTACCGACTTTTCTTTCACTTCATTCGCAAGAACTACAGATAAGAAATTTTTAGCATTGCTCTTTCATCCAGAGAAGGTCAACTTGCACAATGTAATGAAGCATTTGTGGAACATCATGTATCTGGACATAACAATTATTCAACTGGTGCAAAACTGTGTAACTGATTCTGTTGGAACACTAAAGTGCGTACATAACGACACACTTATTCACATATACAATCCATTTTATGACTCATATAGAGAAGAAATAATGACACGGGGAACAATTATGTTCCCTGATAAGATGCAAAACCTGAATGGAATAAAACTGTCTGCAGGGATCTATGAAGAAATGCCTCAAGTAATGGTCGATGAAAGTTATATGGGATCGGATATTTGGGAACTATTCTATGGTGCACAAGTAGAATTGACAAAATTATTGGCTCAACAGATTAACTCTTCAGTGATTGTTGAATATGTTGAGGCATCAGATGGGATAACCCCTGGAGTACAGGAACAGTTCTCTCGTATGAACCTGTCAATCGGCTCCACTCTCGAACAGTTACTGAATCAAAATCTGGACTTCGTCGTGAATCAGATGAGATTCACGGGAGTTTATTCTAAAGAAGACTATATTAATCGAGATTTCGAATTTTCCCAACCACTCTTTCAATTAAATGATCATTTCATTATCAAACAATATAGTACCTACCAAGCGACATTTCCTTCTAATTTCGTCGTTAATTTCAGTATATTGTTGGTGTTTGTATTTGTTTTCACAACTTTGACTCGGCTGAACGGTTGCGACAGAAAATCTTGGACACCTTATAACATCACGTTTATTCTGATTGGTGGGCCTGTTAATTTTATTGGGAAACTCAAGTCGACCGAGAGACTATTTCTCTTACCGATCCTTCTTTTATCCTTGATAATTTCTATGTCTATATCAAACGAACTAATGCAATTTTACTTCTACAAGGAAAAGTTCGAAGAATTGAAAACTTTACAAGATCTATTGGATTCTAGAATCATTCCATCTTTACGGCCAGATACAAGAATGTTTCTTTCTACAAACGATCAGAGTATCGTCGTTCGAGATATTCTGAAACAATCCACGTCACTCGAGTTCGAAGATTGTCTGATGAATTTATTGACGACGAGTCGAGAAAAACCAGTGAATGGATGTGAAGTTGACGCGAGTTTGGGCCAGGACATTGCTGAAGTATATTCGGATAGTCAGAACGGATGGAAAATAAGTTTTCTAAACGAGCCACTAATAATAAGTTGGTCCGTAATGGTTATCAAGCGTTCATCGCCATATACTGCACGCTTTTCTCAACTTATTCGACGATTTTGGGAGGCTGGACTGTTAGAAGTTTGGCAAAATAATGCTTTTGCGAAATATATTCGTCTGTACAAGGACGTTGAGATCCCCGATGCAATTCTACCGGAAGGCACAAATTGGGATAATGATTCTTACGCTGAAAGTGAAACGGCACTTCAAAAAAAATTAATCGTATTCCTGATGACAAGTCATTTGATACTTTGTGTCGTATTTGCTGGCGAACGAATTTGGAAAAATTGTTGCTCTGAAAAATTTACCCGATAAATTTGAAATATTGATTTTCAAATGAAATTAACATTGAAGTTGGGTTTCTATATGCCAGAAAAATATTCAATGTTCAAAGTCGAAACAAAATGAAATCTCCAAAGAATCCAAAACTGTTCAATGTATACTTATCAATCAATCTATTGTCATAATTAAACAAAATTACCAGATAAACAGTGTATACACCTCGATTAATTGAGTTTACGATGCTTATCGACGAAAGTGCGTGGAACACGAATTTTCGCACGAGTTTCGCGTGAATAGGCAAGTGTATTTTTTAAACTGCGTAACTGATTCTCTCTGGATTTTGCGGAATAGCATCAGCACTTTGTACTCGCTATGAGCTAACATTTTGTTTAGAGAAATGCAAAGGGTAATTCGTGCGTATTGATGAAATTCACACTCGTGCGGGAATCAGAAACTGTCAGCACTAGCTGCATACTTTTCTGTTCCATAACAGTGTGCTGAATGTTCGATTTTGTGCACAAAGTTGTTGTTTTTGAATTATTGACTCTTCAATAGCTATTTATGTTAAGCTCGTTCTAATTGATCGATACTCCAACAAAACAATGACTTTTCCTTTATCGTATATCGTTGAGCGGAATCGCGATAAGCCTTTTAAATGTCTATGCGGAGGTAGACGACACTAGTTATTTGAATTCTTAATTCTTCAATGAGTACCTATAAACTGTTTTCGATAATTATTCAGACTCGAATAAATTCATCAACGTCATCAATGTAAAGTTTATTTTGGAATTTTACAAATAAAATGTTTTATTGCAGAAAAAGTTTATGAAAAGTGGACTCTAGTTATTTCTTGCAAGCTTACGAGATTTACCTCATTTTCGCATCAAAATGTTGCATCAAGCATGTGGCAGAATTAGTTTATCTCTTATATTGCTTAAAAAAAGATGAAATCCATAATAGACACATGAGTCAATTTATTATTTCATCAGTATTCATTCTGATCAATTCTCATATTGTTGGAGTATCACGTATTCTTATTACATTATTACATGCTATAAGAGACGTTGTCAACTTTAACTAACCAATTACGAAAAAACTTACAATGCTTGTTCGGTACCTCATCAATTATTTGAAGAACTAATAACGAACCAAATTGACGCCACTTGGTAGGCATTTTCAACGTCTTAAGAATCACAATATTCCAATTCCAAAATTAACTTTACAATTTCGTTAGTCTTACTGATTTGAGAATGTGAAATTTGACCATAAGACCGACAAAATATACACATGAATTATCTTTATGATGAAACCTTAGTTTTGCATTTGATAATAGAAGAATATGTAAAGTCCATCTGAAAATGTATAAGGGTAGCGCTGCCCCCAGCTGCCTACACTCGCCAGTAGGGGCCGCTAGCGCGCCCCTGGATTATAGGGTTAACTGAACCTGCAATTCCAATACAAAAATTTGGAATAAATCAAACGATCGAGGAGAGGTTGTAAAACCGTGTGAACTAGAAATAATTAGGTGGTGGAGAATATTTTATCTCAGTTTAGAAACGTATTGGAAGATATTCGATCCTACCAAGTGGCGTCAATTTGGTTCGTCATTAGTTCTTCAAATAATTGATGAGGTACCGAACAAGCATTGTGAGTTTTTTCGTAATTGATTAGTAAGAGATGACAACGTCTCTTATTGTATGTTAACTGTAATAAGAATACGTGATACTCCAACAATATGAGAATTGATCAGAATGAATACTGATGAAATAATAAATTGACTCATGTGTCTATTATGGATTTCATCTTTTTTTAAGCAATATAAGAGATAAACTAATTCTGCCACATGTTTGTCGCAACATTTTTACTTTTTTTTTAAAAAAAGGTTATTCAGAGGATTTCAATTCTTTTTGCAGAGTATTATATATTATAAAGATAATAATTAATAAAATGTATATGCACTGAGGACTCACACATTCGCGTCAGTAATAAGGTTCAGTAGATATTTTTCCAAAATATTTGTATGCATGAGCGTTACATAAAAAAAATATAAATAATCAGGAGGAATTAATCAATTTATTATCTTAATATAAGACAAAACATATCAAAATTCGTTCCATGTTTCTTTATAATTAATTTTACATAGGCAAATGGTGGTTGAGGATGTCGATGTCGGCGTGTCGACTGAAAGTTTTATTTGAATAAGGATATATCCTAACCCCCGATGCTGACCAGCTACCTAGGGTCGCCAATGAAGTGTCCTGAGGGTGCGATCCTGGTATTTTAAATTGGAGAAGCTGACCCTGGACCCTAACGATGTCCGGGAAATCAGGGTACCCGAGGACGGTGTTCCAAGGGTGCGCTCCTATAGGATAATACTATAGTATAATAATACTATAGTATTTTTGTTTGAGGAGGCTGACTACTTTGACTACCTGAAAATCGTTTGGGACCAGGGTGAGCTTCCCCAGGTGTGCACACTTGGAACACCCTCATTAGGTACCCTGACTACCTGGACATCGTGCGGGTCCAGGGTCAGGTACTCCAACCAAAAATACCAGGAGCGCACCCTCGAAACACCGTTATTGGGTACTCTGACCACCTGGACATCGTTCGGGTCCAGGGTAATCTACTCCAACCAAAAATACCAGGAGCGCACCCTTGGAACACCGTCATCAGGTACCCTGACTACCTGGACATCGTTCGGGTCCAGGGTCAGCTTCTCAAAGTTAAAATACGAGGAGCGCACCCTCGGGGCACTGCCATCGGTGACCCTAGCCACCTGGACATTATCGGGTATTTGGGTATCCTTACTTATTCAAATAAAACTTCAGTCGACACGCCGACATCAGCATTTTAAATCATCATTTGCCCATGTAAAATCAATTGAATTATAAAAAAATCATGGAATAAATTCTGATGTCTTGTCTTATCTTATGTGAGTTTGGAAAAAATCTGCAGTACTTATCGTGGAATGTATGGGAGACGGCTAACAGTTTTCCTATATTCTCTCTAATTATACATTAACAATTTACTTCCACAAATTTTCTCATGGTTTCATTTCTACGTGGAAGCAAGAGCATGTAAACGTTGGCGTTTTGGTCCATATATGTACCTCTTACTATGCGTGAAAATAGCTGCTTCATCAGGCTACCGCGGCTAACTTCATGGTAAGAAGAAAAAAAGCGATTGAAGAAAAACCTGGTCGGGAGAAAATAGTATATTATGCTACGAGGCCGTAAAGTGGGCTGTGTACGGCCGCGTGTGTATAGCCGCCCGAGGCGAAGCCGAGGGCCGGCTACACGCGGTCTTACGCAGCCCACAGAACGGCCGAGTAGCAAATACGATTTTTTTGAATCCATGGCGGAAAGTTTGCCCACAAAGCTTAGTATGTACTAAGCTGTATAAATGGTCGAGACCCGCGAACCAAGGGATGTCCGCCGCGCGCATGTATTGACGAGCCATCTGAAAAACTGGGTATGCGGTTGATTACGGGAAAGCGTAGATGAGGGAGGAAAGGAGGGGCAGAAGAGGGGGAGGGGTCCGGGGGGGGGGCGCAGTCCCCCCAACTTCACAAGAAATCATTTTAAAAATCAATATCAATATACAAAGTAATAATCTGCTTATTTATTATCATACGATTACATATAAATTGATATATTATTGATGTATACATATTAACATATGTATATATTTTTGATTATATTAGATATGTAATAGATATTAAAAATACATAGTAACAATTGCTGATAATTTTTGAAAGCATACAGGATACATTGCTCATAATAATACATTAAATTTCGAATTATTCCCCTGGTGCATCTTTATTTTTTGGCAAATAGTTATTATTAATAATTATTTCATGTACCACCAAATTATAACAATGTTGGAATGTTACCGATGATAATGATGATTCTTCTGACGTTTCATTTCCATCTTTGATTTCTAGCAGTTTTCTTTTCTTTGATTGTGATTGATTACGAGTTACTTCATGAAGTGGCTGACGTTTGTTATTTATCGGTAACACATTTTCATGGGATGTAGATTCTTGTTCTTGTACTGATTCAATTACATGAGGATTAATATTTTCAGTATCATCTGATTTATTATCTAATTGTGGCTGAATAACGTCCACTGTCAATGGTACATTTTGATTATTTGAAGTACCAGCAATTCTTGTGAAAATTTCTTTCCTATTCTCTATTGAAAAACCAAGGTAGCCTTGGGCTACGGCGTCAGACTGCCACCCTCCAAGCTGCTTAACCATATTCAAGTTTGCTCCAGAGTTGGAAAGAGCAGTAGCTGAACTACGACGAAAGCAGTGTCCAGTGTAATTATCTGGGTTTTCTAAATTGAGGTAGTTAGCTATAATTTTTGGCACATCACCTATTTTATGCTTTCCAATAACTTGTCGACTGCATTTTCCATTGTGATACTGTAAGAAAAATCTATCTGTTGGCGTGTCTGGAGGTCTTAATGATGAGTATTTCGTCACTATATTATAGTATTCTTCTCCAATAACATAATTACGTGGGTAATATGTTTTTGTGTCATGGATTGTTACAACATACAAATGATTATTTGTATCCTCTATGTCAGTAGTGCGAATATTTGCAATCTCCTGACAACGTAATGCACCGAACATGCCAAACATAAGTATCACCTGGAAAAATAGAATTAACCCATGTAGACAGGCAATGTATGTCTCTAACGTATATTATTATAGATATGACCAATTACCTTCATGGCTAAATAGAGTCTTCACTAATATCCAAAAATCGCTTAACCTGCGACCAAGTTAGAATGAGAGATTTTCTTGGTTTGTAGCCCTTACTTGCATTTTTTAAGAAAGTCTTCAAAAGTTGATAGTCATCAATCTTGATATTGTGTTTGAGATTGGATGTTGCTTTCAACTTGGACCAATGACTCCATAACGTCGATGGTTTAAATTTTTTTGATAATTCTTTGAAATAAACAAGTAACGCAATCTCTTCAAATGACCCACTGTTGTTTTCTTTCCATTGAATGAATGCTGCATAAGCTTTTTCATACATTTGACGAGATTTTGACGGTAGTAATCCATCGATGATCAGCTGGGCTTCTGCTTCAAAATTCCTAATTATCAGCTCTTCATTGAATTCTTCCTCATCAGTGGAACTATCTGATGAAATTTTTCACTGATAAAATGATTGAAAATGATAGGTTAGCCCGGACAGTCAGGTTAGGCAATGAGCGCCATTCAAAACAATCGGCGTCGCAGTCGAGCTCCGCGACCTCCGGATCTCCGAATGGAGGTCGCGGACCGCGCATGCGCGTCGTAGACGCCGCACAATAGTCCGCCGGCCGTACTCGTATCGTTTTACGTCCGACTTGACGGACGCACAGGGCAAACTATGCGCCAGGGGATACAAAAAAAGTAGTAGATCGCTTGACACGGTACTCCGAACTCATGATTGCAAACGAGTTTTTGGGTATTTATTTTGTTAATCGCTCAATGGGGATGCTAGATGATCATACGCATCGATTTTCGTGCCTTAAATGCGATTGTACGCACCAGTGTTTTTGCCCAATTATTATAGCACTAGTGCGTAAAATCGAATTTTACGCACTCTAATCGATGCGTAAAATTCGCGTTTGATCACTATGCCATAAAATATTGTATGCAACTCGTGAAATACGATTTCACGCACTCGTGTGACCATCTAGCCCTCGTTCGCCGGCTTCGCCGATGACTCGTGCCAGCTTGTCACACTGGTGCGTAAAATCGCATTTAACGCACTAGTTGCATAAGATGCTATTATCGATTGTGGAGTGCAAATCATCGCACTCCACAATCGACAGCTACAATTTAAGATTAATGATAATGTCATTTATGTAATCTACAAAAATTTGTGTCAAGGTTATCTTTTGAGTAATACAATTTTCCACCAATAAAATAGTGAATTATCGCAGCATACACAATTTTCTTCATGCATTGACATCTCTATAGTGCCCCATTTTCACGGACTAATGTGTAACATAAAAAATGTTATATTTCATCTGTGTGTTCCACGATTCGAGAATAAAATAAACGATTTATTGATATTTATCGATGGTGGAATGCAAATCACTGTACTCGTGTCGAATTAATATGCAGGGGACAAGATAATTACTGACTCGTTCTATATTCCACCACAAAACTTATTGAATTATTGAATCTATTTCTCTTGGTATGAATGACAATCTTAGATGATTCTACAGAATATGTTTGAACATTTACGTACAATAACCGTTGCATCTAAACTCTGGGAAACTATTTTTTCTAGAGGTATAAGACTTTGTCGTCCAAATTTGTGATTAGAAAACAAAATTACTTGACAAGAATGCCATGAAGTGACTTGCACGAATTACTGGAATATTACAAATACCAATGGCTAATAAAAAAATAGTCATCATAGCCATTACTATTCTGGCACTCGACTTCGCAAAAAGTTCTCAGAGCCACGAGAAGACCATCTGGATAATCAATTACATTGAGAATTACATGAACCGATATATGCAAACGATTCGGGTAAATATTTTGCTTAATTCGGCGGAGAAGCTCTCACTCAATTCCTTACCGGTACTGCAGTGTATGAGCAATTCATTCCCTACACTCATCATTGATTCAAGTGATTTGATGTCAAATATGGACGAAATGTCAATGCGCATGAAAGAGTCGATTAAACAGAAGTCAGAAGAGCCATTCCCAATAGGTTTAATTGATGTCAAGAGTGAATTAGACATATCGATGGATCTCGTGAAACTTACCGACTTTTCTTTCACTTCAATCGCTAGAACTACGGATAAGAAATTCTTGGCATTGATCTTTCATCCAAAGAAGGTCAACTTGCACAAAGTAATGAAGTATTTGTGGAAGATCATGTATCTGGACATAACAGTTATTCAACTTGTCCAGAAGTGTATACCCAATTCTATCGGAACTCTCAAATGCGAATATAACGACACGCTTATTCACACATACAATCCATTTTATGACTCTTATAGCGTAGAAATAATGACAAACGAAGCGATTATGTTCCCCGACAAGATGCAGAACTTGAATGGAATGAGACTCTCTACAGGGATTTTTGGAGACATACCTCAAGTAATGGTTGATGAAAGTTATATGGGATCAGATGTTTGGCAACTATTCTATGGTGCACAAGTAGAATTGACAAAATTATTGGCTGAAAAAATTAACTCTACAGTAATTGTTAAATATGTGGCGACAGCAGATGCGATGACCCCTGGAGAACAGGAACAGTTCTCTCGTATGAACCTTTCTATCGGCTCGCCTCTCGATCTGTTATTGAATCGAAGGCTTGACTTTGTCGTGAATCAGATCAGATTCACGGGAGCCCATTCTAAAGAGGAATTTATACATCGTGATTTCGAATTCTCCCAACCACTGTTTCAAATGAATGAACATTTTATTATCAAACAGTACGGTACCTATGAAGCGAAATTCCCTGTTGATTTCGTCGTTAATTTCAGTATAATGTTAGTTATTGTATTTGTATTCACTGCTTTGGCTCGACTGTTCGGATGTGACCGAAAAACTTGGTCACCTTATAACATCATGTTTATCCTGGTTGGTGGGCCTGTCAATTTCATTGGGACACTGAAGTCGATGGAGAAAATATTCCTCTTGCCGATCCTTCTATTATCCTTGATAATTTCTATGTCTATATCAAACGAACTAATGCAATTCTACTTCTACGAAGAAAAATTCCAGGAATTGAAAACTTTACAAGATCTTTTGGATTCTAGGATCATTCCATCTTTACGGCCAAGTACAAGATTTTACCTCACTGAACATGATCAGAGTATGGTAGTTCAAGATATTCTGAAACACTCCACGACAGTCGGATTCAACGATTGCCTGCAGAATTTATTGACGACAAGTCGAGAGAAACCGGTAAATGGATGTCAAGTTGCCGAGAGTTTAGGTCGGGACATTGCTGAAGAATATTCGGATAATCATCAAAACGGATGGAAAATAAGTTTTTTGAATGAGCCAGTGATAGTAGGTTGGGCCGTAATGCTTACCAAACGCTCATCGCCATATACTGCACGCTTTTCTCAACTTATCCAACGATTTTGGGAGGCTGGACTGATACAAGTTTGGCGTAATAATGCTTTCGAGAGATTTATTCGTCTTTACAAGGATTTTGAGATCTCTGATAAATATCTACCGGAAGGCACAAAGTGGGATGATGATTCTTATGCTGAAAGTGATATGGCACTTCAAAAAAAGTTAATCGTTTTCCTGATGATAAATCATTTGATACTTTGTGTCGTATTTGGTGGCGAACGAATTTGGAAAAATTGTAGCTCTAAAAATAGCCACTGATAAAATGGTAAATTGCAATATCAGGTACGAAACCAACAGTCGTTGAGCTCCTATCAGGTTTATCCGCTACTGAAAGATGAAACTAACAAAAATCCTCAAAGAATCCAGAATTATTCAATTTTATACTACTTCAATAATATACTACTCATCAGTTTATTGTTATAATCAAATCAAATTGTCAGATTGACAGTGTATACACCTAGATTAATTGAGTTTACGATGCTTATCGAAGAAAGTGTGTGAATCATAATTTTTCGCACGAGTCTCGCGCAATTTCGCGAGTCTATTGTATCGAACACTACTTTTTCAAACTGCGTGCCTAATCCCCTCTCGGCTTTGCGGAATAGCATCAGCACTTTGTACTCGCTATTAGCTAACATTTTGTTTAGGGAAATGCAAAGGGTAATTCGTGCGTGTTGATAAAATTCACACTCGTACGGGAAACAGCAACTCGGAACCTTGGCTTTGTAATGATCTGTCTCGTAACAGCGTACTGAATGTACGATTTTGCACGCGATGTTGTCGTTTTCTCTTAATATATACGTTTAAATAGCTATTTAATAATAAAATCGTTCTGACTATTCGATATTTGAATGGAACAACAACGTTTATGATTATCCTATTATCTTTGAGCGAAATCGCGAAATCTTTCAAATGTCTTTGCGGAGGTAGAAGCAATCCTTATTTAAATTCTTTAATTCTTCGATTCGTGTGTGTGAACTGTTTTTGATAATTATTTATCAGATGTATCGACGACCTGATAACAATTAAAATATTTTGTCAAATATCCACTCTGTTCAAAACATAATTAGAATAATGATTATGATCACTGCGATGTACTCACACCAAATATTAATTTTGAGGTTTGCAAACATAAATGGAAATGAATTACTTGTATTTATTCAAGTAAATCTCTTGCTTGGTACCCACACTCCTGCAACTATTCTGACAAACATAAACGAGACATTCCCAACACTCCTTATTGATTCCTATGATTTGATATCAAGTACAAACGGAATGTAACTGCACACGGAGAGTTTCACCAAACTGGGGTGTCAGAAAAAAATTCTCAATAGATCTCGTCACACGTGAAAATAAAAATTCATTGTTTCAATGGCTTCCCAAACGTCCGATTATCGAATTAAATACACATCACGAGATTTCACAATCAAATTCGAAAAGCCACACACGCGCGAGTCGTGGAAAAAACGCATCGCGGAGGCCAAGGCAACGCTCGTTGAATTTCCAAAGCCTCAACTGGCCGGGGCCGGATGACCGATGCGAAAAGGGCCCGAACCGCAGTGCAGCGTGTCAAGTGCGGCCCGTCAGTCTCGGATACACTCGAGAGGAGGAACATTGCCGCACTTAATTCCCGTGACTGCGCGGCCAACGGAAAAGTCGAAAAATTAAAATTCCTCGGCCGGCCACGTCACGTACCGCCGCCACCCAGCGCGGCCCCTCGTTAGCCCCGAAAAACTCGAGCCTCTCTCCCCGCCCCGAATCAAAACGTGCAGTCTCATTAAAAAAGGGCAAAGAGTTGGAAAAGTGGCGCGAGCGAGCGGCGAAACGGAAAGTGGCGCAGCCGCGCACGTCAACTCGCGCGTAAAGCCCTCGAAGGCCCTCCACATGACGAGATAAAAGTGTTATTTGTTTCTCGTGTGTCGAGAGACTCCCGAGGCGAGAGGAGGATATTTTTCTTGCCCCGCCAACAGGTCAAAATAGAGCCGGCCCGTGACTTGCACGTGTGGATATATATATGTGTATATCTTCGAGCGCGCGCCGCACGTGCAACGGGCCGTTTCAGCTCGCCTCTATATACAAGGGAAGTGAAAAGTGCAGATGCACACTCTCGTGTGTGTGTACACACGCGCGACGTGTCACTACATTATATTAGTTTCGGATGTCGATTTTCCCGGGAGCCGCGCGCTTCTGTTTTCTCTTTTCCTTTTTTTTCGTTCCTCCATACACTCGGGTGTCCCGGCGGGGCAATTAGCTGAATGCTTTTCACGCGAGCTCCCCGCCGGGCTGCTCCATATATACGCGGCGCGCGTGAGCGTTTTGAAATTAGAGCGAGCGCGGGGCAAGTTTGTCTTCTCGGCGCTGCAGTGGGGAAGGCTGCTACACTGAATCGAGGTGGGCGGAGGGACGCGATAAGATTATGCGAGGCTCGTTATCGTGAGTGGCTTTGATTTCAATGTTTGAGCGTCGCGAGCGTTGAGTTTCTTCGCGGTAGCAGCCCGGGCTGTATTATGCAGCTGGTATAGAGCTGGCTCGCCAGCAAGGAATTTTTTCCCAGAGTAAGTCGGGTTTATCGAGCGTGAAATGAGTTTAGACTCCGTGATATTGAGATTTCAATCGGGATAACCAATGTTTCGCGATTTGCAAGTGGGGAGAATGTCACACGGGCTTTTCCCATGGACGAGAACACTGTAGGTTCCGTGCGATAAGAATTATCGAAATTGATAGTAGCCTGATGGATTTTCCTGGGCAAGTTTCGAACGCTACGCCTTGCGTTTATTTTGTTTCGGTAAGATAAATCGGGTTTCCGCCAGGAAACCGGCACACAGACTCCTCCCGCGTGGACGAAGAAATCCTACACTGGAGACGTTGGAGTTTCCGGAGTCAGGGAAATCGGGATTGGATTTCAACGGGCCGGCTTTCAACTCGCTACCGAAATTTGTCGTTTCACCGCATACAGTTTTGCTTTCGCACCTCTCAAGAGTATTGAGCGTGAAACGGATGTTGAGAGAGTGGGCATTTGGTCTGTTTCACTTTAATCATCCGAAGTTGGGAGGGATCGATTACGGGGATCCAAGAAAACTACTTGAAATCATCGCGGAGGTCTTAAAACATAAGAGGATGCCCACGTTCTCATGGGGACGCTTGAAAGTTTTACCGACGATGGAAAAGAACTTTTCCATTAGTGCTTCATTTCACTAGCTGACTTACATTCACGCGCTTCAAAATCACATTTCAATTATTGTTTTCAAATTTCTTCGACTTACTCATCCATTTATTTCAATTTGTGTATTTTCCAATCCTCCGTATTTTATTCAGCTTCTGGAAAAAAATTTAATTAGAACATTGAATCAAACATGTTAATCAACCTTGTTAATCAAACATTAGATCTATAATCTTCTTTGCCTCTCACAAGTCTTAACTTATATCATTGTTCAATTTCTATATTTATCTTACTCATGTCACATGGCTAGTTCTAAACAAACCGAATCCCCAATTTACTGACTTTTCTTTAACAAGACATCACTTTTCATATTAGAATAACCGTCGGGCAATGAAGTTTTTGTGATGAATTTCTCTATAGTTCTATCTTAAAATACAATTAACTGGAAATTTCTAAGATATCACAATCTGGTTTTTCAGATACTACTTTCACTCCCTAGTCTTTCAAAACTTGAAAATTCACGATTACAGAAAACGCACTCCTTCCAATACATTCCCTCGTCTTGGTTGTTCCGACACGGAACGTAAAATACTTAAAAGAAAAAGTTAACGACGCAAAACGTTCCATTCGTTTGGTGAAAAAATCCCAAATCAGTATTATAGCGTTCGGCTTTTAAGGCGCATTCACGAGAAAATCAAATCCAACCTCCGCGTCGCTGTGTTTGTTTGTTTTCACTATACTCGAGGAAGATTAAAGAAAACATTTGAGTCGGCATCAGCGGCATTGATCGGCCATTCGGCCGCGAATCAATGCGCCCGTAAAAGCGAGCGTACGAAATACACTAAAGCGACGAAAAAACACGCGCCGCCTTTTATTATTTTCATTGCTCCGGCCGCGGGGGCCCCGAGGGCTCACGCGTATACGCATACATATCTCGACCGATCCATTCTTCCCGGCGAAAAAGAGGAAGCGAAAGAGAACGTAACGGCGGCAGTCGCGCGGCTGCTAAGTCAAAAAATCAACACCGCGCGGCGCGCGCTATGGCACATATTGTGTCCACAACGCCTCTGACTCTTTTTCTCCTCGCGGCTCTCACGAGATTTGGGCCTCCGGAAAAATAATAAGTGTTTTGGGAGGTACTCGGACCGGCTCGCCTGCCGTAAGGGAAAATCGCTTATTCCCCGTATGCTGGGATTCGAAAAACGATTTGGATGACGTGCCCCCGACAAAGCCTATTCGAAACGTTGATTTGACGCTGAGCTGGCATAATTGATGGCTATCGGCTTTCTTATATGCCTATTGCTCTTTCATCGTTACTGTTCCGAGGCACGTCGGGAAATGCGTTTGTCAAAATCGAAATATTTTACTCGACGAGTCCGCGCGCGTTGAATATTATTTAAATGCTAAAGACGACACGCGAGTGATCGTGACAATGTGATCGTGTCGAAATGGGAGCCGGAACTGGTTTGCTCCGCTCGACAAAAAAATGTCTCGGTGAATACTTGCATCGATGGTAATCAATTGTTTCCTACACATTTTCGATGATCTGAAATATGCGCAGGACTATCTTGATACTCAAATCAAGCTAGATAATCAAGTAATTGCTTCTATTGTGGTTGCCAATTGATCATCTTGATAGAAATAATATGTTGTTGATGCATAAACATCAGTTTGGATGTGTAAAATGTGTGTATATGATGAATTATGTAGTATATTTATAAAAGTGTGTATGGTATACTTATTTATTTGTTATATTTCAGAAAAATGTTAGTAAATAAGGAGTACTCTATGCGTTCGATAGTACTCTATCGTAGATTCGCCTGATAGGACTCATCAGAAAGTTTTTTTCCAGGTGGATCCAACCTCGAGAACAGATCGAGGCGATATCATCAGTGAAAATTCTTATTCATAACATTGATATTGCACGTGTGTAAGGTTACTCATTAAAAAAATATATCTAATCAAATGATGCTTCAGACACTGCTTTTAGTCGACGTTCGACTGGAAGTAATGGTACAATATCGTGAACTTTTCTACACATTCCAAGAATAAATTTCATATATTTCCAACATCAGTTTTTAATCTATACAAATTTTAGGATCTAATATATGTTACAGTGCCTTATTACTGTCACCTACATCATACGAAGTACATCATTTCAAATCATTCTCGTAATACTATTGAATTCACGGTAGTTGTGCTCATAATATTCCTAACCATAATGAATTTGGGCGAATCGTATAATTCTTGTTCGCACAATTAAAGTTTTGTATAAAAAGACTAATACATTGCAGTCGTGTTGTTTGAGTCCTCAGGCTCATTCTACATGCCGCCATAAGCGTATCGTATACGGACATCTTGGTCCAGGTATAACCCATCTAGTGCGAGTCGATTTGTCTCATTGAATAATTCAATTTTAATAAACGTGAGCTGCCCGTGAAACGTCCGTTTGGTGCACACATATTTGAAACAATACGAAGAAAGTCAGGCATACTATATGTCCTAAACAATAGTCCACAACGAGCGCATACCAGGAAGCATACACACCGGCTTTATCCTTTACCGCGACAAGTATATATATTTTTTTGGCTCGTTAAGATGCGCACCGGCGCGTCTCTCGCATATAGAATCGCGTTTCCCCAGACGTGTTCCGAGAGGACACGACACGGAAAGACAAAAAGAAAAAACAAGGAGAAAAAGGAAAAAACAAGAAATAAGCCGAGGAAGAGGGAAAAGCAGAGCAACCGATGCATCAAACGAGACACGTGTGTGTGTGCGCTCTCTCTCTCTCTCTCTCTCGAGAGAGAGAGAGAGAGAGAGCAGAGGACTTTCCGGGAACGATAATCTCGCGTTTTTACGAATCACGTCCTCTACTCTCCGGGAGAATCATCACGCGCGCGCGCGAGCCTAAACTCGGCCGGCTAGATGCGCGCCGAAGATGCAGCGGCTCGGGGGCAGATTAAGCATTTTTCCAAGAAAGGGCGTCTCTGTCACACGGCCCATTCGTATCCCTCCTACCGGCTCTTTTTCCCCGTCGTCCTTTCCCTATATCCCCCGAGACACGAATTTGAATTTATGAATTTTTATACGCGCGCGCGCCTGCCTTTTGACGGGCGAAATTTATTTATCGGCGTTTTTTTCCTCCTCCTTCTTACGTGTGTTGGGCAATTTTTCGGGGCGACAATTATGGTGATCGCGTCGCATTCCTCGTTGGCGCGCGACACTTTGCCGCAATTACCCCGGGCCAGCTTCCCTCGATAATCGAAAATTGCGCACCGGTTGCGCCCATCGGTTATTAATTAGATTAAGAAGAGCTGCGACCGTGTGTTTTCGGTCGGGTGTTGCATAAGTGATACGTGAATAAAATATCCCTCGAGAGGAGGAAAGCGACCGGCGTTTTTACGAGAGAGAAACTCAAGAGCGGTTTACCCGAGTCTCCCCGCAATTACAGAGGCGAGGTAAATTATTAATGAACTGCCACGCCGCCGCGCAGTTTCAATTTGAGCTCGACGAGCTCGGCGCACGTTTGTTCTGAAATTTTTGGAAATCGCGGGGGGAGGATTTGATGGATTAGACACGGAACGAGAGACACTTGTCGGGGGGAGTGAAAACATCGTCGCAGGTACATGGAGACGTCAAAAATACCGACGCGTGATTGCCGCCCTTCGGATTATTGTGTTATTCCCGAAAGGGATACGTTCGATCGAGCCGGAGCTGACGTGGGTGCCTGCATATAGATGGACGCATTAATCAAGCGCCCAAGTATATATCGAGGAGTCAGCATTACGTTTCGAATTTTTTCTCTCTCTCGCGCTCGCGCTTGTACGAATTCAATATGATCTGGTCGACGGGCCGATACACGACTGATACGGGAATCCTAATATTCCGTGATTAATAGCTCGTTGCAGGTAACACCGCCGCCGTATTGTGACAAGTCACGCGCATCGCACTTGTAATCCGAGAGATGCATCCCGTCATCGTTCGTTGCGCACCTTACAGGGCAAGTGTTGTCGGCGAGCGTATTATATGCTAATGGAGATAACATTGCCCGATTGAAAACACAACGTGTAACATGTTCGTGGATGTATCTTTCGGCCGGCCGACTTTTCTCGCGGCGACGACGCTTGCCGCGATGCAGGAAAAAAACAGTCCTGTTCCGAAGCGCGCGATAAATCCAACGAATCTTTTGAAATAAAATCAATTTATAGCCGTGCGATATGATGCGGCCGGTCGGTCGAGCGACGAAGCTTCGTTTCTTGGAACACAAATTATTCTTTCGTTTTCCCTTTTGGCTGCATATCCGTCTACGACTCGTCGTTAAACATCTAATAATCGGGTGATCGGATTAATGTGAAAACTTAAATTCTCAAGGGACCATCCAACAATAACTATTCACAAAACTCTAGAGCTAATCTCCTTCACACCGTATTCTCCTCTTTTCATCAACTATAAATATAACCAATCGGTCGAAGGAGAGAAACGTAGTGGTAGTTGCGCGGCATCAATGTATCCACCACGACGCGTCTCGCAATCCCGAATACAACCGTAATATCGTAAAGAGAAATTATAACAAGTATATATATGAACTCGATCAAATCTCAGCCATCCGTAACGATTGCCCCGTGTGTGCGCTAATTGGCCTCGGCAATATAAAACCCGCGGCGCGCGGCTCATTCCCGATCCTCTCGTCTACTACGTACATACACATATCGGAGAAGCATTAAAAGTGAATTGTTTTACGACACACACGAAGCCTTAAATTTGGGAATGCGCCGCGTATACAAAACCCATGAAGACGCTCGCCGCGAGCCAACAACGCGGCGGCTATAAAGAATCTCGCGCGCGCGCATCTATGCGTGTATATATATAAAAACGAGGAATCAAACATCTGCGCCCCGTCTGCATCTCTCGTGTGTGTATACAGTATGCGCGCCGCGATCCGGAGTAATTTCTAGGCTCGCGATCCGACGTGATATCTCCCGAGCCTCCCGATTAAAATCTCCTTGAAAAACCAGAAAAGGTATACGGCTGGCCGCGTCCTCTAGTGTTTCTCCCGGTGCGCGCGCACGTGAAAGTTTTACGGGCCGGGACGAGATGCCGGGCCTGCGATATATACGTATACACGTGTGTGTGTGTGTATACAGACCCGCCGAAAATTCAAGAATCCCCGAAGGCTTATCGCCGAGTAGCATCTGGGACGGGCACGCGAGCCCCGCATGCGTCGCATTAGGCAATATTCCACCCGACGCGACATGTTTCCACGACGGGGCTATTGTGCGCGAGCAGGGCCAGGCGCCTCCACGTGTGTATGGACAAACGTTTCACTTATTTGCGTGAGCGAGACGATCGTCAGATCGGTTAGTTTTGTGGCCGTGTTTTCACGTCTCTTTCGGGAGAAGCTGCGCGCGGGGCTGGCGCCATGTATGTGGAAAACTCAATATTCAAGGGACGAAGAAGGAAAATCGGTTTTTCGGCATACGCGGCCCGGCTTTCCGGAAAGTTCCTAACGAGGGTTTCATCCGTATGCCGGTGTGCTTCTCTGTCTTTCAATTCTTATCAGAACGTGCCCATTGTGCTACACCTGTTCCCATCAAGCCCTATCGTTTCCGAAATCATAGGGATATAGTAAAAGTTTACACAATCGCGAGTGACGCTCTTTAGTATTCTTCTCTCTTTCCCCTCGTGATTTGCTCTTTTGTTATCCGAGATCACAAAGATACATCGGGTGTGCGGTGCATGGGATGAATGGACGATCCGAGCGCGTTAGATTACATGATAAATTTGTATTTTTGGCAAATACTTGTAAGGCACAATGAGACGGGACTTTGTGTGTCGGGAGCGGATTCGAATGCTCGCCGATGAATAGATCTTTATCGAGGCAGTTCGATGTGAGTTAAATTTGGGAGGGAAATACGCGTATTCGAGATGGGACGAGAGTATAATCACGATGTAAATTGAAATGGTGTGATTTTTCGAAATTGAACAAGTACTTTGTACTTTTGTAGGCGACAAGTATAGATAATTTTGGGAGTATTGAGTGAGAAAATTACAATTCATCTCGAAATGTCTATTCACGAAATACTTCAACATACTTTACAAGTATTGGGCATTCTAGATTCTTACATGTTGATTGATAACTAGTATAAAGTCTGAAAAGAGTAGTTGAGCGAGAAAATATATTCTACGGACTTCGATCCACATATTTCACAAATTGTTAAAAGAAAAAAAAATCTATAACAAATATATCAAAAAAGTGGTGTGCATTTGCATTGCAAATCAAAAATTGAAATATTTGTTTTCTACTTGAGTTTACTTTCATGTCCAGTAAAAATAACGTGTCTAAATCTGCCAAATTACATGATTCCTACCAAGTCACATGTTTCATATTATTAAAACTAGCCATAGTCAATTTTTCAAATGATTATATTTGTCTATGTAATGATCCTTGATTATCTAAACTCATACTGCAAACGATTCATATCCATATGATATCTTTTTTCTTCAGTTCTCTTTAGCGGCTGTACATTTTTTGTGGTTTTCTTGAAATACCGTATGATGGACTTGGTGTCTCTTTTTTTCCTTAGCAGATACATGACGCTTCCAAATACAAAGGTCGTCGAGAAACCTCACATGTAATATTACTGTCTGTTCGTTTTCTCACACCCCAACTAAGACTAATGGGTATTTATAAAGATGCCGAGCATTTGAAAATCACCAATCCACCCGTAAATTAACGATTTTTCTCAAGCACGAGTAACCGCCAAAATTTCCAAGTTGCCGAACCCTCCTCTTTTTTTCTCCATAAGTCAGGCTAAGTGAATCTTGGAAGGTACGTCACGAGGACCGCGCGTATTCATCATTCACCGCGCGGCTTTCATTCCTCTTGATACCCATCCCCGCGAGAGTCTCGGGACGCGCGGCTCTACCCCGTTTTCATCGCTGCTCATTCAAAGCGTCCTATACAGCAACGGCTAGAGGAGCCGAAGAACGACGATTTTTTTTTCTCTCTCTCTCTTCCCCGACGCCGCCGGAGGGGAATAAAAAATCCTCCGCGGGTCGAAATAGAAAACGGAGAGAGAGAGAGAGAGAGAAACGATGATTTCCGAGCTAGAGATGGTTTTTCACGAAGCCGGCTTCAATTTATCGCTTGGCTGTTCAATGAAGTGCTCGAATTGGCTTTCTTGCGCGCCGCGTGCCAAAGGGGAAGGGGAGAGCCAGAGGATCTCCGGGCCGACGCGTCTTTTCTTCGTTTCTTATTCCCCGCCCGGCTCGGGCCTCGCTCCTTTCTCCCCGTACCGCAGCGCAATGATTCAGATCAAAGAGCGGAGCCTCCGCTGTATATACCACCACCGGCGAGCGAGAGCCCGTACTTTTCATGGCTACCGAATTTCGATGCCGATTTATACGGGGCGATTAGTTTTTTAGGGCCACCGGAAATTTAAAGGGCGTGACTCTGGCCCCCCCTCGCCTGCCCGATCAATAGCGCAAGAAAATGCCCGGATGATCTTGCCGCGCATTGTCTCAGGATGCGCCGAGGATGACAGTCGAGATTTGAAGTCGAGTAATTAGCCTCGCTGCGTTTGGATTTCCTTCGCAGAGCCGTCTATTGATTTCCGAGCTGGTGGATACGTTCTACGTTGATTCTCAAAGGAGGATCGCCATAGTCTATACTTGATATGTATATGAAAAATCACTGATCATAAAGTTTGGCCGAGAAAAATAAAAAAGGAAACATCATCGAGAATTTTTATCAATGGACAAAAATTACTTGTACAGATTTCGACATTTTTTAATGGCAGCGTTAATCTTTAATTACAATATCAAACACATGGAATATAATTTTGTCATATTTATATACAAGTAAGCAGCTATTGATCGTCACGTTGATGAATGGAAATTATCCTTTTTGTTCCAGCATTGCTCTCACGCTCAAAAAGTAGCTAATAGTCGTAGATAAAAACTGCAAAAATAAACATCATATTGAGAAAAAAACGTTTATCGTTGAAGTATTGATAGTTAGCTTCGTGTTTTACCACTGTATAGTACTGGAGTGTGTAAGCTCTGATGATCCCCTTCATCGATAGGATTATAGGTTTTTGGAAACGAGTAGCCATCATTAATCCAAGTTTCGCAGCAGGTACGGATTTTTGGGACATAGCGTTATGGAAAGCAGATTGAGCCAAATGTTCACTCTAGAAACACAATGATGATTAAGCGTCATACAGTGTAATGGATTCATAATAATTGAACAGTTCCTTTACTTTCTCTTTCAAATCGTCTGCCGCCGTAGCACTCATGTATATTCTCACACACCCTCCTCCGACCAGTAGTATGAATCTCAGTAATACTTCTATCGATTGATGCTGAGATTTTGAATTATTAAGAAATATTAATTTCCATAAAACGTTTCTGTAGTTATTTGAATTTGAAAATTGACAGATTCAAATCAAATGTAACCCCAGCATCTTGTAAGAAAAAAATGCAAGTTCCTGTATCGTGAAAAAAATATATAGTTTGTACTCACGCTATGTACTTGAGAAGAACCGCATATAATAGCGATGGCCATCGCAGCGTTTGTTTTCAACACGATGAATCGAACTCCATCCATCACGTTTTCGGTGAATCTACAGAGAAAATTATTTTCTACAGTTCAAAATGTCTCTGAACAAAATGAGAAAAACCATTAGGAATTCAATCGCAAAGAACTTTTCTTCAAATTTTTAAAAGTTAACGAATCTTTGCACAAGTTAATAATGAGTGTAAGAAACAATGATCTTACACGATCTCAAAACATTTGGCAAAATTTTGAAACATCCGAGGTACAATTTGCGTAACTTTTAAAAGCAACAGTTTAAGTGAATTTGAACAAATTCCGTGCAATACTTCCCACAACCTCTGAATAAAGAACTAAAGAGCTAAATATAAAGTTCGACAAAGTCGAATTTTATTCGAATTATAATGACTATAGTCTGTCCTAGATCATTAAAACTCATAGGTACACATTACAGTCCACAGAGGGTCACGAATCATGCTTTGTGATAGAAGCAAGAGTATTCACAATTGTTTTTATTGTATGATGATCGATTAGCAGCATAATATTCGAGTAACGGAAACTATTTTTTCTTTTCTAGTCATTCGTATAAAATCGTATTTTAAGAAAATACTTTTCGTTATTGTTTTTACTAATAGCAATTCATGATTTCATATTACTTACTTCACTAGTTCATGATGTCGACGAGCGCAATCTTTCAACTGCTCGTAATTTATCGCCACGATAATTTTTTTATCTAACAATTCTATCTGTAGGGCACTATACCAAAATATCATAGCTATAATAATGTCCGTAACGACATCAAGACTAACTTGGAAAATAGCTACTCCTTGCGTGAAGAACAGGAAAATTCTAATATGATTTGGATTGACTGAAAATGGATACCACGCATCAGCTGGAAGTTTTTGAGATGTCAGCAAGGGCAACAAACTGAACGACACTGCTATTGCTACAGAGAACAATCCTACGAAAATCTGAAAGCTCTTGTATTTGTTTGTGTATTTCTGCAATAAACTTCTCTCGAATCCATTTGCATTCACAAAAAAGTATTCGATTTCATCTAATATAACCTGTAAGTGACATACAATCGGTCGTACAATCATATTGCGATAAAACTGAAGTCACAATAAATATATGCATTATTTTATCTAATCGGGACGTTGCATGCTAGTGAAACTCGTAAATGGATGTTTTTGTTGAGCTTCTGAAAATATTGTTATGTTTCCCAATTCGACAAAAATCAAAGGAGACAAAGTGGTTTGACGTTTGTCACTATTTTTATTGTATAATTCGGAAATAAAAACAGACAAATTGAATTTCTCCGTGAAACTTTCTTTTTCAGTTTTATATACAACCGTGAAAGAGTGAATTTTGAAAAAAATAAATTTACCTGAAAATTCTTCTTGTTTATTTTACATAGGATGAGATTTATGAAATATTGGACCAGCACTGTGAATTCCGTTAACGTTTTCACCATATGTAGGGAATGGTCGCGAAAGTAATATACGCCCAATATTAGTGGCAACAGCAGAGCAGCAGTATTGACAAACGTAATACACCATTGGACTTCATGAATAAATTTTCTAGTTAGAGATACACCAGTCTCCAATGGCCAAATTGCAATCACTTTTCCGATGAGTCGCAGAGAATAAAAAAATGCTTTCGAGTCGATAGAGAAATTCATTATTTTCGATTGATATTGAGTAACCGTTTCGATTTCAAGACATCCTCAGAAATGCTGAAGCCTTGAATTACGTTGGTTGATAGACTACGAATGAACCAGAAAGTGCTGAAACAAAGTCGCGATTAATTGTATTCCACAAGTCTCGAATATGGTCGGCACAGCCCATAAACTCTCGATTATCTTCCATGATTTTGTTGATAGGACTCGATTAACCACCAGTTGTCCGTTTCTCAACGAGGATTCAGGTCAAATTTGCTATTAGAATATCCATTACTGAACTCGTAGCAAATGTGACAATATGTATAATGATTTTCAAACTCAATACTATACAGAATTATTTCTCTCTCACTTTTTAAGCATCGCACAAAATTTTTCGCTTCAAGAGAATAGTTAACATTGCAATATTCAAGGGCCCTGTTATCGTAATATACTACTTGGAATTTCTCTCAAGAAAAAATGGTTAAATTTTGAAAGCAGAATTCGATGGATTATGTCGTCGGAAAACAATATTGAACGTACCCAATTTTATGTTGAATTACAGAAAAATGTTCGTTGTATGCGGAACTTTGAAATTATCTTCCGCGTCTCTGAAATCCTTACAGTAACAATACACCGTAGGTCCGGATGGATGAATTTTCGAGTAGGATTACAATGAATATTCAATTGAGTTCCTCGAGATCTGATCAACTACCTCAACCTCTGCAACGTCGATGCGGCACTCAATGAAACTAACGACGACAATAAAAATTAGCCTCGTATTAGGACTAATTTTGATGATTGATCGGCCATCGAGCTGGAATTGTTTCCTTTGAAATTGCCGAATTCATCAAAAATGAATCAATGACCCGTGCTTATCTATGTGCGACGTAGGGCTCAAATGTGTCGTAGTACACACTGAAATAATATAACGTACCTGTACCCAATATGCGCCACCTAAGCGAGAAAGGTCACTACACCGCGTTAATGGTAATTTTCTAACATAATTGATGTCAAATGGAAGATCTACTCAATACCTTCAAAATGAGCTAACTAGGAGACCACTTGGGATGTGGGTTACCAATCTTGACCAAAATTTTTTTGGTGTCTACTTGTGGCAAGAATGGAGTGTATCCAAAGTTTTAGGGTCCAACGCTCCCAAACTCCTAAGATATTAATTTATGTATTTTAGTTAGAGGCGTGACAATGTGTCATCGAAGACGTATTTCCCTTACTCCACTACACTTTCACTGTTCTCACTGAATACCCCATCACATTTTATTCTGAAAAACATATAGAAAGAGTAAATAACGTGTATACTCAACAAATATTACTTCCATGTCTTACTCACATAGAGTAAAACATGAAATATATGTACGCTAATCAACTTTTCACTCTGTGCTTGGATACTGACGCAATAACAATATGTGTGTGTTATAGTAGGATATTGGTCGAATGTTCAGAATTGAAGTTTCCATGAATGAAAATCAAGTCTGACACTGAATTGTTGTCTTATGATACTACATTTGTGGTCTTTGTGCTTATATACATGAAAGTAAGATTTGTTGAGTATACACGTTATTTACTCCCTTTATATGTTTTTCAGGATAAAATGTGATGTAGTGTTCAATGAGAACAGTGAAAGTGTAGTGCAGTGAGGGAAATACGTCTCAGATAACCTATTGTCATTTGGGACAAGACCAGCGTTTTTAACTAAAATACATAAATTAATATCTTGGGAGTTTGGGAGCGTTGGACCCTAAAACACTGGATACACTCCATTCTTGCCACAAGTAAACACCAAAAAAATTTTGGTCAAGATTGGTGACCCACATCCCAAGTGGTCTCCTAGTAAGTCTCATTTGATTTGAATAGTTTTACGCTGAGATACAGCGTTTTAAAAAAAAAATTTCGGGAAAAAATTTTGAGTTTACCCAATATGGCGCCACCCTAAACATACTTCTTTTCGCCTAGTTTAAAGCAGGAAGCATGTCTGAAATAAATAAAATACAAACAAAAGAGTATATTTCTGATATCATTGTTTTCAAAAATATATTTTGTCTTTGATTAAACCATATTACAGAGACTAAAGGAACTTCTAACAACCTTAATCAAATCAAGTTTTCAGTTACAATTCATGAAAAAACGTTGTTTTTGAATCAACAACGTTAACTTATGCAACATTTAATTCCAATATTAATCTCTCAAATGTCATGAACGTTCTTTTTAGTGTAATTTTAAATATAATTGAGATGTTCTCACTGAAATAGAAGAGTTCAATTTTAAAAATGTCCGAGCCTATTTGGGACTAGCTATTGTCATGATGGTCGAAAAATTCTGTCTGTTTTTTCCTAGACAGTAATTATAAACGCATAACCTCAAGATTTTTCTCGTTATAGGATAGCCAATATCTGCTAAGCGTTTAATTCGACTACATAATTCTTCGTTCTGTACTGTCGTTAACGCATATGGTCGACTCATTTTCCTTTTTTCGGATATGTTTTGTTTGACATATCGTTGAAATTTTCGACGAAGTATCTTATATATAGTCGAAGCCATCCTCTGCGATATCTCACCTTTCTTGACCTGCTCCAGAGCTTGAACTAAATTTTCTTTCGACCATGATTGGCGAATATTTACCATGAATGGGTTGATTGTAGCAGCTAGAACAAGAAAATAGGGGTTGCGCATATTGGGTACATTTGATAAAAATAACGAAGAGCTATTGAAACGGTTGATAAAAAGGGCGTAAGATGAAAAAAAAATTGGATGATGTAGATGGGATGTCAAAGAATCGAACGATATGTCGCTCGATTTTTTTGGCCCAGTTTAAGGGTATTAAAAAAATTCGCACTTACCTGAGCGAAATTAGATCGAGAATCAAAATTGGTGGAAAAATGGAGAAAACGAGCTGTAACAAGTTGGTGTAAGCGTTCTCGACCAGTGAAAACGTTTTCTTTCCTCATTATTCAGCATCGCCGACATGATCCTGTGCCGCGGCGATGCTGTAGACGCACGTACATATGAAATACGAAGGGTGGCGCATATTGGGTTGTGGCGCATATTGGGTACACCTACCATACTGTGAAAACTGTCTGTTTTTTCGGACGTTTCGCGACTGTGCGTTTCAAAAACTCTTTCGTCTTTTTGTTGCGACATATAGCATTCGCAGAATGGGAATGCCAATGTAGGTATCAATTCACAGCTCGGGGTTAATTTTCAAATTCACAAGTCTTGGAAAACCCAGAACGGCATACACAGATATAAGAGGGAAGCGAGAAACAGAAGAGCAATGATTAGCACTCAATTTGCTGCCGGGTTGAGCAGGGAACGGCTCTCGAGCCGACTCACAAATACAAAAGGAGCCGACCAGCGCTTTGACGACGCCGCTCTTATTTCCCTTTCAAGAGAACGTCCTTTCTCTTGTCCTGTAATTATCGAACATAGCTATGCGAGCGTACGTACCTGAACCAGAGGCTCTCCCTCATAAGCCAATCAGCCGCTAGAATCGTTCCAGCTTCCGGCGCGCGTAATCCTTCGTAACTGATAGATCTCCACGAGACGGATGTGGGAAGCAAGTCGGACAGAAAGTTCTAATCACCGGCGAATACTCTTATTTACATGGCTGCAGCTCGGGTTTTCTCCTCAGTACGCTCCAGCAGCTGATGCTCATTCGAGTGGTGATTATTGTATTTCGTGTGTTCGCTAAAGTTTCATTTGGCGCTCATTTCCGCTTACTTTTGAAAACGTTTTTCAGGATTTTCGAAAGATAAAATATTGGCCTGGTTTTTGTATCGAAGATCCCACTTATTCTTACATGGAAAATATTTTCATTTCCAAAAACTTTCATATATTGCAAGCATTAATGTTCAATATACACTGAGAAAAAAATCTGGTGAACCCCACTATATTTTTACTATATTATATGAAGGAAAAAGGCGACAACCATACGTGTATCGCGAATCCTACAATAGAAAAGTTAGTGGATTTATGATGCCAGTAACTATACATATTATAATTATTTACTATTCAATATAATGTATACAATAGTAAAATCTGACGAAAATATAATTGTAAACGCTATATATTTTGTATAGTGATATGCACTGATTTTTACTATGAATGGATAGTAAAATTCTCTATGATATAGTGAATTTCAGATATAAATATAGTATGGTTTACTATATATTTTTTTTTATACGGTATAGTAGGATTCCCAAACCAAATTTCTCTCAGTGTATTGACGCTACTTAAATATGTATAATCATAATCATATGTTTTGAGTTATATTCACACAGTAGAAAAGATTGTTCCAATAAAATTATCATAAGATGCTGGTACACATTACTAGCCTCTACAGGGATCCGCTCTACAAACCGAATTTGAAGCTGACGAAACCCTTACGTGCGGAACTTAATTAACCATGCGGAAGGAGAATCTACTCGAAAAACTTAATATCACGGAAACTTAAAGAATTCTGATAGTTTGTCATTCACATTTTTTTAATAAAATGATATTTGAGAGTACAGGAAACGGTCAATAATATTTTTGCATTTTCTCGTCCAACTATATATCACAATAATAATTGATCAATACAAACTAATAATCTTAATAACTAACGCAGAAAATTGTATTAATGAATCGCTTACTTCGCATATCTAATACATTTCTCCCCACTAAAGTCTATTAAATTATTTTGCGATTGATCGAAAACTACTCACGAGGCTGGGCCACGTAATTTTCAGAGTTAGTTTGCTAGACAGTCCTACTGTGAGCAGGATAACGTTCTTGATTCGAGTGTTGTCCTGGAATTCAATTGATAAACCAGATTATTTTCGACCTTGGTTATTGTTAGAGCAAATTGACGTGTGTAAATTCGGTTCATGTTACAGCGGAATATTTGTATACTCGCTACTCAGTTTAATGATACTTCACAATTGATCTGGAAAAGCACAAAGTTGGTGGTCATATCTATTTTCTAATCTTTCAATGGTTTCATTCTTGCAAAAGTACTAGAGGGTCAGATTTGTCAGACTGGCTGAAACCATTTATATTTTTGGTTTCGTATGAATCGAGGCTAGTATTCAGTTGCTCAAGTCCCATCACGAGCACGTGAGTTTTTACTCATTAATCTACACTTCAAATCGCTTTTTCTTGTTTTTCATCTAGAATTATGCTCATTATGCCCTGTACATGAAATACATCTTTTCTTCTCTTCCAAAGCAAGAAGTAGAAAGAGTTGGATATTGACAGTAAACATGAGGGGTACCATGAGAAAAATACTGTCCTGGAGGAGTGTGTTCTATTTCTTCAAATACTTGGGAATTGCTACGATAGAAATACAGACGAAGTTTGATCGAAATAGAATCTCATACTTGACATTTACACAGTCTAAAAGTGGCATCTTCTACAATATTTTTCTGGCAGGCTTGATAAGTCTTTCCTATTTTATCAGTATCAGTTACCTTCTTGAAAAAACGTCGTTCCGAAATGAAACATTTGAACATAAGATTTTGATATTGACGGACATATGCAACGTTACTAGTGCCGCTTACGTGTTGGTGATATTTGCTTTTCGACAATCAAGTGCCATAAAAATAGCTCGAGAAATTTATACGCAAGAAGAAATATTCTTCAGAAAAATCGATATAAAAAATATGGTTTTCAAAAGCATCGTGTTTTCTTTAATGATTGATTTTTCTATCCCCATTGTGGTTACCGCAACTCACTGGAAAAAATTAGTGTTGAACATTTATTTGACGGCCCTATCTATAGCCATCTTCATAATCAATTGCGTGTTTCTGCAGTACAGTATGATACTGGAAATAATGAGGCAATTTTTCGAATCGATAAACAATGATTTGCAAGAACTTTCTGGATACAGACGAGCGAGACGGAATAACGTCTCAGTTATCAGCTACAGAATTGATGGAAAAGTTCTTTTACAAATCGATAAAATAATGCTCTCCTATGAAGCACTTGCCGAATTGTCGACGAACATATCAGATTTCTACTCCGAACTAATGTTAATTTTAATACCTCGTACTTTTTTCTGCCTAGTATCTGGTTTATATTACTTCCTGAAACCTATATTAAAACATAATACACAGGTGAAAGCACTCTTGGGTATTTCTTACATTTTCGGATATGGTGTGTCTTTTTTTATGCTAACTACAACTGCTGAAAACGCAGTGTTTGAGGTATAAACCGTGAAACCTTGATTGAATTATAATATACAAAATTTCATCATTCTAATAAAATTTGCGTTCTTTCACATTTGTAGTGCAAAAGAACTGGAAGGTACGTACATGGCTGCTTGATGCGTATGCAGAACCTGGGAGAAGAAGCAGAAACGAAGGTTGCGTAGCCCAAAAAATATTCATCCACGTTTTTTCATTAAGTTTCGAGATGAAACCTTCTAAATTAATTTATCACTTAATTTTTGCAGCTAAGCCGATTTTCAAATTATTTACTTCACAAGAAAGTGAAATTTACTGTGTACGATCTATTCACTATCGACGATTCCTTGTTGATGACAGTACGTATATGTCATTATGCGTAATATCTTGATGCGCGACAACTTCGTGATAAAAAAATGATCTTCTGTTACAGATTATTGGAGTTACATCAACCTACTTGGTTATAGTCTATCAGCTCAAAAAAACACCCGATGGTGCGATCGTTCCAACTTGAGTCACTTCAACGTTGTCCTGCCCTACAGTTATTGCGCGTGTATACGACGAAGTTCAAGTTAATAAGTCGATACGTTTCGAATAAGAACTTACAAAAAATTAATATAATTTACTCGGCATTTTTAACTTTTTCTAAATCCCTTTTGTTCGAAATTATACACATTTTATGACACTTCGTGGAATGACACACGTGTGAGTAAAGAATATTCACGTAGAGTCTCATATGCAAATCTGTAACTTTACCCGTGAGGCCAGTAGCTGCTAGCTTCGCAAAACAAGTTAAATAGATATATATTTCATGACCAACTCATGAATGACGTTTTTTGATTTGTCAGATGCTATTTCATGCCGGTACATTATAATTTCTCTGTATAGAATCGCGATTTACAGTATGAAAAACTCATAAGCATTAATTTTTGCATTAAATTTTGCAGTTAGTTATCGTTACGAAATTATCTTTCAATATCAATCTGGTAATGGTTTATACTACGTTACAGTAAATTCAGTGAAGAATTTTCAACTACACAAAGATTTTTCCTAATGACACGCGGAAAGTGCGATTTTGTACAAAACATGATTTTTGACTCGTGTGATTGTCACTCGAGCGAAGCGAAATCCCACACTCGCAAGATCAAAATGTCACTCGTATCAGCTGACAACCGAATTTTTATATGACTTGATGCAATGGCATTTCAAAACAAAACACAGAGTCGGTGTTGAGTGATGACACAGAACTTCAATCATCATATGACGGATGTATAGGGTTTTTCTGTGAATTCAAACATTGAAAAATTCGGCTCGGCTGACATTTTTTAATATATTTTAGGAGATGCTATGATATTCTCAGAGTTTTTCCAGATTTTTTGAGCGCTCTAACCTTATATTAAGAGTCTAATTAGCTGATTTTGCCGTTTCTGAAAATTTGAGATGCATTTTCAACCTCAATTACACCCTGAAAATTTTCGAAACTGTTGACCCAAAAAATGAATGGAACATTTTTGTCTGAAAATCTCTTGAATTTTTCATGAAAATTATTTCTAAGATCATCGAAGCATGTATGGTACTTCACATTACTGTTTAAAGTCTCTAATTTTGAAGCCAGTGAGTTCGTTCTACAGAGTACCACCTCATGGGTACTAAAAGCTGTCCCGTTTCATGTCACATATAGCCTATATACAAGCTAAAAAATGGGTTTAGGTTCTGGAAGCTCTTAACAAATTGATATATTATCTTGAATAGCTATAAAAATAAGCTAGAATGACGATTGGGGGGACTATTCCATCGTTAACTCTTTCTACAAACACTTTGCTGGGGTGATATTACAACTATTCAAAGTAAGAACTCACATTCACACGATAGAAAGCATTATTCTATCAAAATTAATCATAAAATTCCGGTACACCGTACAAGCCCTTAGGCGAGGGGTTATCCTCTTCGAAATCACTGGTGGTTTCCTTTGAATTTTTTGTCGAATTTTAGTCTGAATAGCCCTTGTTTTCAAATTGAGTGAATGAAGATGGAAGTTTTGTCTAGAACCAAATACTCCAAGGAGCTATTTGCTCCAAAATAATACAAAAAACCACAAGAAAATGAAAAAAAATCAAATATCAAAGAAAATCACCAGTGATTTCAAAAAGAATAGCCCCTCGCCCCTAGTAACCCGCTCTAGAAAACCGAACTTGGTACTGACAGAACCCTTGCGTGCGAAACTTAATTTACCATGCGGAAGGAGAATCTACTCGAATAACTTAATATCACGGAAACATAAAGGATTCTGCAGGTAGTTTGTGATTCACATTTTTCGAATAAAATGATATTTGAGAGTACAGAAAATGGTCAAGAATATTTCACAATCCGTCTTTCTCGTCCAGCTATATAGCGCAATAATAATTGATCGATATAAACTAATAAACTCAATAACTAACGCAGAAAACTCTATTGATGAATCGCTTACTTCGCATATCTAACAAATTTCTCCCCACTAAAGTCTATTAAATTATTTTGCGATTGATCGAAAATTACTCACGAGGCTGGGCCACGTAACGTTTAGAGTGAGCTTGCTAGTCAGTCCTACTGTGTGAGCACGTGAGTTTTTACTCATTAACCTAAACGCAAAATCGCTTTTTCTTGATTTTCTACCAGAATAATTATTGCTTTCCATCGAACTAATTCTTTCTTATCTTCCAACGAAAGGAGTAAAGAGGGTTGAATATTGACATCAAGCATGAAGGGTACCATGAAAAAAGTACTGTCCTGGAGGAGTGTGTTCTATTTCTTCAAATACTTGGGAATTGCTACAATAGAAATACAAACAAAGTTTGATCGAAATAGAATCTCATACTTGACATTTACAAAGTCTAAAAGTGCCATCTTCTACAATATTTTTCTGGCAGGCTTGATAAGTCTTTCCTATTTTATCAGTATCAGTTACCTTCTTGAAAAAACGTCGTTCCGAAATGAAACATTTGAACATAAGATTTTGCTATTGACGGACATAAGTATGCAACATTATTAGTGTCGTTTACGTGTTGGGGATATTTGCTTTCCGACAACTAAGAGTCATAAATATAGCACGAGGAATTTATACCCAGGAAGAGATATTCTTCAGAAAAATCGATACAAAGAGTATGATGTTTAAAAGCATCGTTTTTTCGCTAATAATTGATCTTTGTATCCCTATTTTACTCACCACAACCTTTTGGAATATATTAATGGTGAACATATGTTCTTCGGCCCTATCTATAGCCATCTTCATAATCAATTGCGTGTTTCTGCAGTACAGTATGATACTGGAAATAATGAGGCAATTTTTCGAATCAATAAACAATGATTTGCAAGAACTTTCCGGACACAGACGAGCGAGACGGAATAACATCTCAATTATCAGCTACAAAACTGATGGAAAAGTGCTTCTGCAAATCGAGAAAATAATTTTCTCCTATAAAGCACTTGCCGAATTGTCGACGAACATATCAGATTTCTACTCCGAACTAATGTTAATTTTAATACCTCGTACTTTTTTCTGCCTAGTATCTGGTTTATATTACTTCATGAAACCTATATTAGAACATAGTACACAATTTAAAGTACTCGTGGGGGTTTCTTATTTTCTCGGATATGGTCTGCCTTTTCTTATGCTCACTACAACTGCTGAAAATGCAGTATTTGAGGTATGAATCGTGAAACCTTGATTGAATTTCAATGTACAATATTTCATCAGTTTAATAAAATTCGCGTTCTTTCACATTTGTAGTGCAAAAGAACTGGAAGGTACGTACATGGCTGCTTGATGCGTATGCAGAACCTGAGAGAAGAAGCAGAAACGAAGGTTGCGTAGCCCAAAAAATATTCATCCACGTTTCTTCATCAAGTTTCGAGATGAAACCTTCTAAATTAATTTGTCGCTTATTTTTTGCAGCTAAGCCGATTTTCAAATTATTTACTTCACAACAAAGTGAAGTTTACTGTGTACAATCTATTCACTATCGGCGATTCCTTATTGATGACAGTACGTATGTCATTATGCTTAATATCTCAACTACGCGATGATAATGTGATAAATAAATGATCTTCGGTTACAGATTATTGGAGTTACGTCAACCCACTTGGTAATACTATATCAGCTCAAAAACACACCCGATGGTGCGATCGTTCCACCTTGAGTCTGCACTTCAATATTGTCCTGTTCTACGATAATTACATGCATATGTCTTCTGCACCTATAGTTATATCTGCTGGAAGATATATTTAAAAAATGTTATCTAAAAATAAAGTGTGTCTTTGATTTTGGTTATAATAAATTAAATTCTATCATAGTCCACACACTCAACATATATACACAATATATTGTACGAACTGCGAGTACACGACGTATATTCATGATATTCACTCGCGAAAATTTGTCAGATATATTCTGCTATCACTCGTGTATACGATAGGACGTAGAAAAAACCCCATTATCACTGCCAGACGATCTTCGCGCGGGTTATACATACCTCGAATCCCCAAGCGAGCTCACTCGGTTCATTTTTCAATCGAGTACTCGGCAACGCGCATCTCACCCGTTACAGAATCATAAAGCATCGCACGATACAGCGGAGACGCGCCCAATTCATATGCGGGCCGCCCATCGGAGTATCTGCTCGCGGGGTCCGACATATGCGCGGCCCGACCATCTGTTGCGGCGCCGCGGGAGCCCTGGAAATCGGGAAACCGGCCCGCGAGCATATGGCAGCCGGATTTATCCATATATACGAAAATTCGGTAGGTGGGACGCCCGGCTCCGGGGCATTAGTCTCATTGTGTGTCTTCTTTTGCCGCGGGGGAGGCCGCCACACCACACATATATATATTTATAGATCGCCTCGTGAAAATGCGCGTGTGTTTGTTGGGTCGCCGGATTAGTGTACACTCCTTTGCTCCCGATAGACACTTTTTTCTTCTCGCGACAACTGGTGGGGTCGAAAAAAGTCGGACACGCGCTTGTTTGGCCGATCGAGCGTCACCGCGACGTAGTATATAGATTAAGACTTCCTTAATGGGTTGGGAGGGGGACATTAAACGCGAAAGTTTATTGTCTCCGCGAGTTTTTTCCCCCGTTCGATGTTTGGAGAGTACGACGCGCCTACAAATGGATTTTGAATTTTAGGCCCGTCGAGCTATTCCCGCTGTGACTCGTTCGTGTATACACTCGTATAATGTATAACGATAGAGGGCCGCGTCTATTTTATCACTGTTAAATGGTTATTTTGACGTTACTTTTTCCTGTTCCGCTCTCCCACGAGTCTACTGTTATGGGAATACCATTAGAATGAAGAACGCGATTAATTTTAATACTCCCCATTAGCCTGTAATACCTTTATCTATTTACTTTATAAAAAAATCTAAATTGCATTATAATGACGGGAGGAAATGGACGTTAACGCAAGAAGTATGGACGAGCGTTGGTTTAATCTTGATGTTAGTTAATAGTACATTACACGCAACTATGGCGCAGCGAGGCTTTTTGGCGTCGCGATTGACAAAAAGCCTCGGCAATCGCGTGGTGTTTGACTCGGAGCGTACTTCCAGGTAGATTATCCAAGGTCATTGCCTAGTGTAAGCTAACAAAAACTACAATGGTGAAATTGTGATTGTTTGCGAAATTGTTGTTTGTATATGAGCCGTTATGTAAATTTTAGAATAATGTTGGTAGATAAAGGAATAATCTGAACGTTTCGTTATTCTTATGTAATTTTTTTGGTTTCTTTTTGTTATCCTTAATTTGTATATTATTCATAGAATCTATAGTGTGGATTATTACAGTGAAATGATTAAAAACTTTTGATAGTTTTTCTATAATTTTTTTTTTATAAAATCTCAATGTAATACTAACCGTTTAGATTATTACTGGTATTATTCATTCTGATATTAATTTTGAACGTTGGATCGGCCGGAAAAAAATTTCACTGATGAGTTCGATTATATGGTGGATCTAGGACGAAATGTGCAGGGTATTTCCTATATATGTACCAACATTTTTCTAAAATATTGTTGAATATAAATGACTATATCATATGTACACTTATAAATACACCCACGTTATACAATTTATCATAGGCGCACTCGCATTCACGTACGATTGAATATTTACTTTTCCCCTTTCTCACACAGTGAGAGGGAGAAAAAGTTTCGTTGGGAATCTTAACTTTGTCTTGATTACAAATGTAGAGAGTTACTTGTTAAAAATACAACTCTCTCGAAATGCCGATAGAATCTCAGCTGAATGAAAAATCATCCGAATCAGTGTTGAAGCGACAAATAATAGTTTTCACTTTTATCCTTTTATCTCGTCTTTCCAAGTACGAATACACGCGAGCACGTGTGTAAATCCCGCGCGCCAGCCACAATTCAAAACTTAATTAACGTGAAATATGAGAACGCGAGGTTCGATGATCAATTCCGGGGGCATTGTAAGCATCCCCGCGACCTCGCATGCCGCGCGAGAGAGAGAATGAAAATCGAGATGTTATAAATTTGAATCCGGGCTTCCGAGCGGGCTTCGCACTTTTATTTTTCGTCCGGCTGTATATAGCCTCCGCCTCCTGTCAAACCCGTGAGAGGGGCCTTTGCCAGCGTGACATTATTTTCTATAAACTCACGCTCCGCAAAAGCGAGGAATATTGTATCTTTCAGCGAATAAATCTTGCACGCGGCACTTACCGAAAACGTGTGATAAAAGAAAGTTTTGCTGATTTCGGCCCTATATGAACTGTATCGAAGTTCAATAATCATTCTACTTCATAACGGTCGAGTTATACTGAATGCCAATCGATTCCAATCAATTATATTTGATGTTTCGAGTCCTTATACACTCGATGCAGAATATTATATTACCGATTATTTGCGTGTAAAAATTGCAATCAGCAAAATAATTGTACGCGTAAGTACTCTTCGCACATTTCATTTCCCGGTAATTTATTTACTTATTCACGCTTTGAATTATTTCACTGCAACAAGAATATATCCCGGTGAAATTAAAAAATTCATTTTTCATCACTTGTATCGAAAAGTTGATCATTAAACCTTAGTTTTCTACACTCGTGATGAAAAATACTGTTCGATACTAGATCAAAAGACGATTTCTAGGCACGTGTGATTACCACCCTCGCTTTGCTCGGGCGGCAAACCTCCCACGTGCCTAGAATTCGTCTTTTGGTCTAGTATCGAAATGTACTATTACATTTAATAACGAGTTATTTTGAATAAAGATTGCATCCCGAGTTTTAAATATTTATAAGTCCAAATAACGCCAACGGTGCAAAATTATGATATTTACATACACACTATCGATTCGGGTGGAAAATTCACAGTGAATAAATAGCCCGAGGCTGTTGGTTCACCCGTCTATCAAAAAAGCCCATCGTACTTTTCGCATATTTTCACGATAGTATATAATATATACATCGAGATTGAAACATGATTGTTCTGCCACTTGTTGAAACGCGCCTCGCGATCACTCCAACCAATGAGACGTAGCGCGACATCATTTATCTATGGCAAAGAGCACTCGGATCCTCGCGTACTAAAAGCGCTTTAGTAAAAACAATCGAGCTGGGGAATAGGAAAAAGTGCGTTGGTGGGCGCGAAAATCCGAAATCCGCAGCTGCGCATCACTGGTGAAACAATACTCTCGCGTTCGGTATGTATACTTATAACACAAAACGACGGGCGCTGAGTTGGGAGAGATCGGCGCGCAAACACAGCCGTCGCTGCAGCGTCAGCTTGTTATTGCCGCGGCGCGCCGCGCTCGGCGAAATACGAGACGATCGATCAAGGGCCGATCAGCCTCGGGGAACGAGAGAGACAGAGATGAGTGGAAGGGAGAGAAAAGGAGTTAATCCCCCCGTGAAATCCGTTGGACGAAGCGCGCAGTGTCAATCGGGATGATCGTCCCGGAGGTGCGCGAGCATCAAGGTCGGATCGGCCCACTTGTCGGGTATAGCTGCGCATTCGGGACGGATCGATCATCAGCGTTATACGCCAGAGACAAAGGACCCGCCGCGGCTCCTCCTCAGCTGCCTTTTCGGCTGTATAGACACGAATATTAGTTTATCCAGCAGTTTTTGAATATTGTGAACTGCGCGTCTCGGCTGAGCGTGTGATTGATTGCTTCATTCTTCCGTGGCGCCTCGACGCTGTGTTATCCATCGATCGTCAGCGTTAATTTGTAGAAATAGAGAATTATTCCGGAGTCTGACGATGAACACGAAATATTGTGTGTCTAACCATACGATTCATACTTTGAACTTTCAGTAATTAGAAATGAACCAAACGATTAGTTTTGCATTGAAATTCTGTTGTGAAAAGAGATAAACAATAGTTTTCTATCGCACCAAACAATAGATATATTGTTTTCAATTTTAGAGTGGCTAAAAATTTTCTGCAATAAATTTTATGAGTAATATACAACGGAATAGTAGTCTAAAGAGTGAAAATTAACTAAAGGTTTTCGTGTATACGTAACGCAAAACTACAAAATTGTGAGAATTTTATTGAAGATAAACCGATACGAAAAAATTACTTACTTGTGTATGCATCAGACAGCTCTAAATATTGATTGGACATTTGAAAGTTGGACAGAGGCTTCTAGAAAATTAATCTCGGGCTATGAATCTCCCGAGAATCTAAGAAATTTTGCGAGAAAAATATTAAATCCTCCAACGCATTTATTTTCAAAACGTGAACCATCTCCGCTCATCAGAATACCCGCGGATGTTAAATTAGAATTAAGTTACCCTCAAAAGCAAGTAGAAAAAGAGCTTATCAATACACACATCCCACTGCAGGGAATACACGTCTGCAAATACGATCCATCCATCCCGTGTACAATATATATATACCCGGAAAAAAAGTCCAGCTGGTCAGCGACTCGCAAACGATAAAAAAAGGCCCGTGTATCCCAAAAAACTCCTCGTCGCATCTCCAGTGAGCAGCCTCTCCTCCCACTCCCTCTTCTCTATATATACACACACACACACACACATCTGTATAATAATAATTGCGCGCGCGAGAGATCGATCGGCCCGTCGCCCAAATCACAATGGCCATATGCGCGGGAAGGTCGGGGGCCGCGCGCTTTACCCCGAAACCGTGAATTTTTTTTCCCCGGCCCCCTAATGCGCCCCCATAAACATATACACATACAGGTATACGCGGCGCGCAGAGGTCGAAGAGGAGGCGTAGGCAGTCCCGGAGGAGGAAGGAGATGAAAGGAAGAGCAGCGCGAGCGCGCGACCATATGGTTGCCGGCGGCGGCGTCGGCTGCGGCAGGTTATTATCTACCCCGGCCGGCCCGAAATTGCCCGAAAATTGTGGCCGACTTGGTCTTGTTTTTCTCTCCGGTGTTTTTTCTCCTCCTTCCCGGCTGGGCCGAGCCGCGGTTTCCCCCCGGGGACACGTACTGCTCGCGCAACGATTTTCACGAGATTTTTGCACATTTGAATTATATCCCCAGAGCGACCGCCGCCACTTCCTCGTTGGCGGAAGCAGCAGCTGGCGCGAGGATTCGCGTGAGGAACGACCGCCGCGAGAGTCTGATGGCGCGGCGTATAATCAAACGGCCGCGTAACGGCACTAATCGGCGCGACGACGGCGTCACGCGCCGATGGGGGAGCTTCCTGTCGCGCGCACACATGCGCCCCGGGAAACGCTCGAGTGATGAAGAGCTCGCGCGCTTTTGACGTCGAGGGCCTGTCGGCAACTTTTCGCCCCCGGTTCGTTTGACCATCGAGTGTGTATCGCGTTTGCGGTTTGTATATAGGAACACTGCGATGGGAATAATCCGATTGTGACGTTTTGCCGAATCAAAGTTGTAAAGGAATACGCGTTTGATAGGTCCAAGTACTTACCGGTCATCGCCTATTGAGATTGAACAATACCATTTACTGTGTAGATATGTACGTAATCTGCACCAGTACATCAGGTTTTTACTATAATTGTAATTGAATGTCGTACAATCCTTAAAAATGAAACAGAAACAAATGCAACATTATTGTGAATCAGTATATATTTCTGGTTAACGAATAATTATTTTTGAACGTCCAAAAGTTCAAAAAATAAAATCATTATTTATTTTTTTTTAGAAACTTACAAATATTTGTAACGCAACGAAATTGTATAATTTTGCTTGAATTGTGTGAAGCGTCTAAAAAATTTAATATTCACATTTCAAATGTTTATAAGATACATTGGAAATTGTACTATAATCTTATATTATTCACATAGGGAACATCCGTTGAATATATCAAAATGCGATTTTGATAGTAAATTGTACTAAAATCACCTATTTGCTTCCACATCGAACTAGAAAACTTGGTAAAAATGTATGGTAATCGTTACTCCACGTCATCTCCCAGTGTGTCTTTTCAGTATCCAAAGCACATTAGTCGTCACGTTTGCAACGTTCCCATTTTCTCACGGTGTTGACGTCTCATTTTCCGCGAAGTACACAGACAATCAGCGACTCGAGTATCTCATTGTCATCTGTCGGATGAATCATCGCTTTGCAATTCTAATACGCGTTGGGCAAACATATTAAAACTCCATCGTCGACGGCTACATAGTAATTGGGCGTTTCAGAAGCGAACGGCCGCTGCCCGTATGGTATATACACACACAATAATGATTTGGTCAGCCACGAAAAAAGCGCATCGAAATTACGATACCGCTGACCGGGCTTAATCGGGGGGAGCAGTGAGTTGTTGCACTTTCTAAACGTGCCATTAAAAACAAGCCGGAGAGCGATTTCACTTTCGAGTGTATACATATATACACACGCTATACATATTACACGACTAATCGCGTCCCTCCCCTGGCCCTTAACGACAATCTCGTGCGAGCCGTACGAAAGAAATCACCGATCGGCCATTAGCTCATTACAGCACTTAAAAGTGATTAAGGAAACAATCGCTCCTAAACCTCGCGTCGCGTCCCGTGGGCTTCTCATCCGCGATGCAAACAAAAAACAAGACCCGGCCGCGTCGTTAAAAACGCCGCTCCATGGAGCTCGACGAGTATAAAAAAGCTCTCTCGAACTTTCTATTAAAACTGCGCGCGACTTATGTAAACAAGCGGCTGCAGTACGCCTCGGCCGCGCATTAAAAAGCGCATCCCGAAAAGTTACGTATATCTCGCGGGGCCCGGGCAGGGGCCCGACGTTGTTATTTACGAATTATAAATGTTGCAAGCGAGCTCGAGGCTCTGGCCCAATTTGGCCGCGGGCGACGGCGCGGCTAATGTGTCGATCGGCCCTAGGAACTCTAAGGCCCCTCTATACTCGGCCGGGGCCCGAAACCTCGAAGTTTTACGAGCGCGGACAACGTTTAGAGCCGCGAAATTGCCCGACTTATACGGATGGATACAGCGCGTCTTTGTTGCGCTCGCCTCTCTCGGGTTCCGGGGGTTTTTAATTGTTTTATGGCGAGGCTGCTGCTATGTGTTTGCGGCAGAGGATCGCGAGCGGCCCGCACGTGGGTTCAACCGCGTTTTGCATAATTTTGCGGCGAGGTCGCGAGTTGTTGTTCGGAACGGGACGAGGATGGGGGAATTCGGTTTTATGGCTCGCTGGTCGAGCTGAATTTTGGAAAGGAAAATTGGTCGTTCGGGGAAGAAACGTTTTTTTGCAAAAATCAGCACTGGAGCTGAAAAAATTTCGTGCGTATACTCTCCTTCGAAATAGTTTACCGAAGAAAATCATCTCGAACTTTATGTACTCGAATTACGGCCGGATTAACACACAATTTTTTCTAAATAAATATTCTTGAGCAGACGGAGCGCCGGCATTATTTTTATGTTAGAAACTACAACGATTGAAGGAGAAAATGGAATAAATAAATTTCATCGAATCGACTACATGGATGAGCATGGCTTTGCATTGAAATAATTAAAAAAGAGAATGCTTAATATACTGCACGGATTCAAATATTTATGCCGAACATTTATAATCCCGTGAAACAGTTTTTGACGATCCACAAAAGCTTCTCACTCTGGTACCCCTTTGAGAAGTATCATGCAGTACAGAACATGCGTATTCAAAAAAATAGGGAGTACCATGGAGTACCGAGAAGTACTAAGCTACTAAGAAAAACGGGCAGTATCGCATAGACTTCATAAAAAATTCGTAGGAGTACGGATGGGTTCTGAGCGAATTCTACCTATAACTCGTCCAATGAAATACTAACCGATGATTTCCATATATAGACACTGTTTGAAACAAAACTCGAATCGAAAATGGGTATCAGAGTACCCTATTGAAAATGAATCCATATAGAAAATAAGGGTTGGTCGGTCGAAAATAAGAACTTATTGCTACTGCATAACCACTAACATTGCCTCTGTTATTGGCATGGGCCAGTATACATATAAGTAAATTGACGTACACTTATCTATAGGTATAATTACACATATAATACTTAACACAAACAGAATTTCGCACAAAACAACTTTTTAGAGTTTACCAAATTGGTGACTTATTGTTTCATTTGAGACGACAATGAGTTATAGTTCAACTGATTATACGTGAGCTACAATACATGTACTCGTTAGGGCACGGATGTGAATTAAAAAGTTGCACCACATCTCGCAACAACTAAGGCAGTTATTTAAAATTCTGACATTTTAAATCCTCTGCGACAAAGATTCGCCTACAGAAATATACCATCCTTAGTGAACTGAGTTGCATGAACTCAAAGCGTATCAAATGAATCATTGAAGAATAAATATTACTACACATCTAGATCAAAATTTAAAAATTCAGATCTTCTATGCAAATTACAATCTTTTAATCATTTCAATGCATGGTCAAGGCTGTCTTTTACTTCGTGTAATTCCAACTACAATTTTATGGAAATAAAGGTAGAGTTTTCAGAAAAATTTAATTATTTATTTTCAGGAAAACAACTTATAGGGGAAAATATTTACTCTCGGTCAGTTTATGAACATATACATATATGTAGTTTGTCGTGAAGTTTGCACAATTATAGCAACACGTCATGGTTCCTTACATTTATTCACGTAAGTCGCCTAAACAACGTATGCATAAGGAAAGAATTAAATTTCTTGTCATACGTTGTCGTTTACCGTTAGATTCTCAATATAAATACCTAGTCAAATGCTCGAGTATTTAGAAAATCAGTCATAGTGTGAATGATAATATTGTTCCGACATACATCTGTACTGTGTAAATTAGAAAAGTATAAAACGCAATTAAATTACTTATAAACTGCAAAGTTGTACACCATGGATTCAAATGAACTAGAAGTATTGCCACCAACGCCATCGATCTCTCTCGAATATTTACTGTACCTGGTGTACCAGAGTGTAAATTGGGGCTGGCTTTTTGAAAGGGTATTGTATATTCATCATACTTCTTACATATTACTTTGTATTTTTTTTCATATAAATATGATTCATTATATCTCACTTGGCAATGCATATTTTTAGGTTTATCCCGTAATTGAAGTGTTGTTTCCTGGAGTGACAAAATTTATCGGTGATGTTATGAACAGAGTGTTTTTTCCTAACCATTGAGTATCTCAAACGATTACAGCTTTTTTGTTCAATGCTTTGTATAAATTGACATATTCCCATTTACTCTTATTGTTAGTAAGAGTTTTGAGCTATAAAGATGTTCCACTCTTGAATTTACTTATTGAAGCAAACAATAATGTTACTCTTCAAAATACTTTGATTTATTGTAAATATACCATAAGATTCCAATTCAAAATTATATATCTAAGATAAGCTTTTGTTCTATTATTTTTAACGTCTGCAAATAAACATTGGTACAGTTTATTTTTACTATACCAATTTTTTATTTATTGAGTATTTTCAATACTATTTTACATATACATATTATACAAGCTTTCAAGTAGCCAGTTAAGTCATATTGAAGTTTAGATTTTCAATCTCTACGTCAAATTTTTATTCATTTTAGACCAAATAAGGTAATATTCAGGAATCCATCGCACGCAGGACGTCTGGTAGGCGTGACGAATATACTATTTTGAAGCCAAAAGATATTCGTAAAAAACTTGAGAATTCACCGCGAGAGAAAAATTAATAATCAGATGCAAAATGGGTGTGAAAAGAGAGTAGAACTTATTCAGGCTCTTTCGACGAAGCCTCTATGGAAATTAAAAAGAGCTAAAGTATGGTATCTGAATCAGAATGCAGTGATGATGAAGATTGTAATGAACAATAAAATAGATTTATAAAATGACTTCAAAGAATTAATCGCTCAGTAAGCATAAAATTATATTCCTCACTTCGATACACACAATAAAACCCATCATCGTATTTATTTCGATACTTCTTATTCAGAAGGTCGAATCTCAGAGAATCCAAAAAAAATCGTATCTCGGAGAATTGCGAAATAAGGTCGTATATCTCAGGATTTGAAAATGAGCGATATAAATTGTTTTTCCATTAGGGTAGGTTTATGTTGATACTTCATGTTTTATTTACAAGAGAAAGAGCTCAGCTACGACTGAGTGACTCGTGACTGATTTTTATCTCCGTATGTGAACCGCATTATCATAAAGCTCTCTTGATACAAAACCAATTTATATATTGCTAATTTACAACCGCTGAGATGCGTACCTTATTTCGTGTTACTCCGAGATACGACCTTATTATTCTGGTCACCGAATAACGACCCTATGAATAGGGATTGTGCATCTCATTACTTTGAGTTCATCAATAGACATTGACTGATAAAAAAAATGGTTAGACTAACCTAATGTATTTTCAAATGAAACCTTTATATAACACAATCTACATAATAACATTGGAATATTTTCAAATGTCACTATGAATTATTTCTTATTTTCAACTATGAAATCATTTACTTGCTCATTTTTATACATATCAACGCTTCATTCCTGTGAATGCATATGGTGATGTTGAAAATGCAGTAATATGAAAACTATGTATCGATCTTTGGAAACTTCCGCTTATTTTATTCAATGAAATAATTTGTTACTATATAGAGTAACTATGTAATCAAAGAGTTTTCTCCATGTACGTATATAACGTCAAGGAGTACTATGGAATATCAATAAATAATAAGGAGTACCATACAGATTACAGTGAAATATTAAGAAAACAAAGGGAGTGCGTTGGGAGTTTCGAGGGAGTACCGGAGCGAGAAGCCGTCCCTCGCGATGGCTCCAGCAGTTTCACACCTCAGTATTTGCAAATCCACGGATTCCTCGAAAATTATCGCTGTTGAAACGAGGGTTACGCAACTGCGGCCTTGGCTAAACTACCCCAAAGTATACGTATCAATGGCCTATTGAACGCGTGTCCTTGCGCGGCACTCTATAATCCGACCAGCCCGTCGAAATTTTTTCCCCTGGAATAATGCCACTCATTTGCAGCCGGGCCGCGCGGTAGCAGCTCCGGAAACCCCGTGTTTAAACCGAGTTGGGCAAGTTTGGCCCAGATTTTTGCAAAACACTCGTACACGCACGCGAGCGCGCGGCCGACGTGATATTATCGCGTATAGACATACACACATTGTCTGGGCTAAACGAGACCGGCTAAACACGTGCTCGATATATAGAAAAATAAGGCTCTAGCAAAAAACCAACTGCGTAGAGCTGAAGGAACGGTACCCCCGCCGCCGCCCGAGAGGAGGAACGAGCGCGCCTCGAGCCAAAAGACCCCACCGGCACGTGTTATTTATCGGGAGACCTTCAGCGAAAGATTATCCCGATTCCCGGCGGTTCTCCTCTTCCGCTGTGTATAACGGCGACCCGCGAAACAGCCACTCGCTCTCTCGTGCTGCGCCTGCGCGCCGAATTATACATCGGCCAGCGCGAGTTGATTCGATCGTCCGGACTTTTTATCGCGGCCGCGATTTCGTACACGCAGATGCTCGTGTGAATTGAGACATTTCGTCCGCGCTGAATGACCGATGTAGAAGAATTTCACGCTCGCGGTAGTCTGCGTGTTTGGAAAGTGTGAAACTATCGAGTGTCGATTTGAATTCGGATCGTTTCAATCGTTTTTGAATGTGTGTAACTCGAGGGGTATATCGCCGTCTGGAAGGAGAAAGATGTCATTTCAGGAATGTTATTGTATGGAGTTTCTCCGGTTTCGAAGTTGATGTCGACGCGGTTGGGAGGAAAAAGGTTCTATTCAAAAATTGTCTGAAGAAGATGACGTTTCGGGGCAATTCTACTGTATGTAGTTTTACCGGTTTCGAAAGTTGATGTCGGCGGATGGGAGGAAAAAGGATTCAGTATGAAGTGCACTTTCAGAAATAAGTGTATGAAAGGTGGCGTTGAGTCCGCAGTAAGTATTTTCATTCAACAGTAATTTTCGATTGATTTATCTCGACAAACTATATACTCATAAATGGAAATCATACTGTTACATAAAATATAGTTTCAGAGTATTTCTCTTGAAAAACTCTACATGAGATTTTTCCAGTTTTCACTGATTTATGTTGGTCTCTTTCTGAAATAGTCTAAACAACGGAATCGTCCGACGAGATAAAGTACTCAAAAATCACTGTTGAACGTACTTCCTATGGATTCAACGACACCTTCCAGAAGTTGATTCCAACATGGGACTCACCTTTTCTAAACACTTTTGAAATGGAAGCTTTTTCCTCCTGCAACCGACGAAATTGGAAAAACTCCATAATATCCCAATGAAATATCTGCTGAAACGGTACCTATTCGCAAATTAATTTCGAAACGGCACGTACGTGTTCTCCAAGTAATTCTGAAATGGGACTTTTTTCCTCTCAAGCGGGACGATATCGTTATTTCAAACTTCCCGACGAGTTTTTCCCTTCCGCGTTTAGTTCGAGTCGATTTTCACACGCTCGCGTTTGGGAAGGACACTCGTAATCGCTCGCTCGCGCGCGACATGTATAAAAATATTTATGAAATTCATCGGGAATCGACTGTGGGCAAACAAATTATCGAAAAGTGATTCTCGGTTACGCGAGTAAGTTTTGTGTAAGTGAATCTCGAGCCACCTGGAATTACTCAAAACGCTTCCAATTAATTCTTGGAGTGGGGGGAAGAGAAAAAAATGTTGTATCGAGGGCGCGCGCGTATCGTGCCTCGTAACGAATGGGCAAATTTTAACATTATTGAAAAAGCAAATTGAGTCTGGAGTGTGTGCGTGCGCGAAGCTCCGATCAATTACGCGAAATATTCCCGCGCTGCTCATTTTCATAAGCATAAATTACCTGCAAATTGTGGCCTATGGAATCTTAATTCGGAACGAGTGCGCGTCTCTCTCATGTGAATTATACGAAGAATTAACGGCTCGTCTTCGTATAAACACATTGCGCGCGCGTTTTGCTTGATTATTTCGTCGTCATGTTCGGCAAGTGAAACAAAAATAATATTTCCTTAATGGTTTCCACCGAATTTATGGATATGAGAGTGGTGGCACGGGGCACTCGCGATCCCACACCGAATTCGCGGAATCGAGACAAAGATTTTTTTGGGTGTGTATACACACCGACTCGCGAGGGATTACATTAATTCACGCTCGGATGAATTTTTTTCCAATTATCGTAAAATGTACTACTTTACGAGAGTCGAGCCGCGGTTGACGCGAGGCGATATCTCTCGCATACTAGCGGCTTGAATCACTTTGGAAATGTGCGCGCGAGTTCCTAGAGACCGGCCGCCGCGCGCACACGCCGAATCACGGGAGCAAATTTACACATCCGGATTCTCTCGAACGGTCGGCACCGCGCGAGAGACTTACGCTCGGGATAATCGCTATTGCGTTGAAATTTGAATACGTTCGTTATATACGGGTAAAAGTGATCGGCGCGTTGGTTTTTGCCTATGTCCAATCTCAGATTTTAGAGATTTTCATGAATCGGTCGTTGTTGAAACGTATGAAATTGTATATTTTTTCCCTATGGATATCAATTTCATAAGTTATTAACCAACATCAAAGATTAGAAGAATATATTTAATCATATAGTTTTCCTCTTTTTTTTAGAGTATTAGATATTGACATTTGTGTCTAAGGTTGGATCCACCTGAATACCTTACTGATGATCGTCCAGTCAGGTGGATCTAGGACGAAACGCATAGTTTATAATATTCTTTCTTTCCTTTTTATGACTAACCAAATATAACATACTCATTTTATATTTGTATATTTGTATGTGTAAATGTGTGTATGTACTTGTTGTGTATGCATGTGTACGTATGTATGTACGTATGTATGTTTATATTTTCAAAGGTGTAAAAAAGATTATTTATGCAAAATCTTGATACCAAGTTGCGTTAATCTCTTGGACAACCTAGATTGATTATAATAATCAACTAGAAGAATATCTCTGTATTGCTGATAGAATCAGTTAAATGAATGGTATGAAATTGTAGCCAAGAAAAAAAACAGGAGTTTCAAGTTAACAAAGAGTTTCCTTGTCACAGTGGTTCAAAACCGTAAAATATTAAAGATTAATATATATCGCTGATTCTATCAGTCTTTCTAGAGTAATGAATTTCTAGTTGATTCTCATAATCAAACTTTTTATCAAGACAAAATATTTTTTCACCACCTTCGAATATACATCGTCGCCTCCGAGCAAAACAAAATGCCAACTCGAAGTCCGGTTGCAAAATATGCTAATTCAGGGTCCGTACAAAAACATGCTAACACAGGGGAAGATTCAACTGCTGTAAAATTCAAATTTCAGACTTTGTCGATGAGTCGTATGCGTGATCAAGCCGTGGCTGATTCCACCATGAATCTTTATTCATATTCGAGTCTTTACTCATGTCTATTCATTCGGTCTATTCACATTCAGAAAGAGTCAGAAATTTAAATTTTTCTCAAGTTGCCCGGACTCACAGTTGGTATCTTTTTGCTCGGAGGTAACTCGACATGATACAGTGAATGGAATAATTTGAATAGAATGTAGTTCTTATATTTGTGAAATAAAACCATACGCTAGATGCACCTGATAGTACGAGACTGCACTAGCTCAAGCTGCACACTCAAAAATGGAATCTTGGTTCAAGCAGGAAATTCAGTCTAACGCTGTAAGCAAAGATATTTTCTTTAGGATTGAGACTTTTTTCTGTCTGTTTGGCTAGAAAATAAATCTTGCAATATAGCGTCAAACTGATTTTTCTCATTGAACAAAACTCGGTTTTCGAGTGTATAGTTTGATGAGAATCAAATGGATCACTCTGGAAAGGTCGATGGAATCAGTTATACCGAAGGACGGAATCAATTATTTTCTAGATAGTTTTATATTCATATATTATAGCTCGACATAATTAAATGAGTACACATTACTCAAATAAATTATATTTTTTATAAGTACGAATGTGATATTCATCCGTCACTCGAAAAATCCCGCGACCATTCGGAAATAACCAACGAGCCCGGCCACATGACGATATACAACTTTTTTCATAACGGCAGGACGACTACACTAGAAAAAACGAGCTCGCTGGCGCAAAAAATCCAGCTCGCGCAAACGTACGTACAGCGAAAAGTCGTTTCATCACCCTTTCGATCCCCGGAGCATCGCGTTGGATTTCAGGCGAAAGAAAAGGTCCGAACCGCGGCTGCTCGAAAAAGTTTCTCATTCTGCCGAGTTGGCGAAAAAAAAGAGAACACGCGGCGATCCATTGAGCAGAGTGGAAACCGCAGGAAAGACAGACGGGGCTCTGAGAAAAATCCAATAGTGTAAAGGGAGAGAGGAAAGGGCTTTGAATAAGCTAAAGAGTTGAGGGGAGCAGTGTTACGCAGTCGGCCGCTGCTGCTACAGGAAGCCGCTATCCTTTCGTGTCCGGCGCATGATCTTCATCGAGGGAACAAAGGGACTCGACTGTCGGGCGGGGGCAGTCTCTTCCTATGAATAATAATGATCCCCGGGGCCAATTGAGCGCGGCGTCAAATCGAGAATGACCAGAGGCCCTTTTTCCTCCCTGTCGCAATCACGTGTCCCACAGCCACGTCTTCACCTCTTTCCCGCGGCTCTATATCCTATTCATTTATATACACACGTACCGGCTCCTTTCACCGGTGTATAGCTCGGTCCACTTGGTGGGCCCGTGACCTTCCGCGCGGCGTATACTCGTTACCCGGCCCCGAGTGTGATGACTTTGTTGGCGGCCCGAACAATCCCGCCGCGACGTGTCGTCCGTTTTCACAAGCTTTGAATTATCTCCATACACTCTCGACGGGATCTGCACGTGGTTTCTTCGTAGAAATTAAGTGTGCGAGCTTATTTATACATTTATGGCGCGCGCGACAGGATATTGAATGTTTATGTTGTTGCTGCTCAGTGTTCGCATTACGCTCTGGCTCGGATGCTCAAGGTATCTCGTGTGCCTTCGGCGAGTGTCGGTTCAGCAGCGGAAACAAGGCGAGAGTCGAAAACCGTGTAAGACTCGCAAAATGACACGGGTAGGTTGTAGAATGGGGAAAAGAAAACAAAAAAAAACTTTACTTTCCACATAATTCCTTACAGTGAAAGACCACTGTATGAATAAGTGGAAGACTAAGTCACTTTTCCGCGTAAGAAAAAATTAGATACAAAATATATCAAAAAAGAGGTAGTACAAGAAGTACAAGCCATTTTTTTTTACGTTTTAGTGATGAATTCGAACTCTATCAAATCGATCATTTTATAAATATCTTTCTTTTATCTTTTAGTAATGGCTTCAGAAAGATCCGTTTGATATGTTTCAAGTGCTTAATTTTTTATCACTTAATTGGTACAGTGAATCATAGTCAAAAATTTTTGCTGTACATTCACGTGAGTATAATCATTGTCATTCAACACACCGAAAAATAACTTCGAGTCTATAGTGAAAATTTTATTTTCTCGAATTGGTTTTCCATATTCATACAGTAGATTTCTACTGTAAGAAAATTGAGAGAGTGAGAACACGTCGACGCTGTTATTCCTGTATTCATACACCTGCAGCTTATTCAGAATACTCTCCGAAGACGTTATTCTCGTAGACATTCACACTAACATCTTTTCTCCTTATCTGTACTCGCATCGAATGTCGGGAGCAATATCGCAGTCGGTTATGCCGTTACACGAATCCCGTGCGCGCGCGCCTCTCACGCGAGGAACTGTTAATTTCTCGAAGCGTGAAAATTAAATTTATCCAATGAATTGGCTCGTCGCAACGACGCGTCGAAAGAAAAATTCCAAGCATCGACGGGAAACACGAGCAAAGACTTTCAAAAACTCGACTCTCCATACGCGCAACGAACGCGAGTAGGTTTGATACGTCCAACAATAACTCGAGAACACGAGTCTCGATCGGGCCGTAAAATTAACCGCGCAAACAACATATCCCAACGTGCGTAACAGCTTGGGCCGTTTCATCCCCTCGACGGGGCGCGATTTAACCACCCATTAAACCCGAGCCGCACCGGGAAACGCTGCGCGCACCCTCGTACATATATACACGCGCGCGCAAGATGTAGCGATCCTTTGATGGCAACCGAGCGTTTCATACGCGTACATAAGCGAGCGAGAAAAGGGCCCAGCAGGCGTACGCCAATTTCCATGTCGATCGCGCGCGCGCGGGTAATTATTCCGGGCCTCGGCTCTCTCGGGGCCCCACGCGCGCTCGTAAAATGCAAAAACCCCGACATCGCGCGCGGCCAAATGAAGTAATAGCCCGTCGAGAGAGAGACGCGCGAATCGAACCGGCCGGTTGCGGGTTTTGTTTCCCGTGTGAAACTACGTGGATCCGGGTTTTTTCTTTCATTTCTTTACTTCCTCTCGTCGAGATGCGATTAGGCCGATGTGATATTATCGTGAAGAATCAAGTGTTTTTATTGGGCTCGATAGATCCGAGAGTATATAGGGTAAAAGTCGCACATTTTTTTACGTGTGTTCCAGTGCTTCGATTCAATGAAGCCTAAATTACGTTGAGTGAAACTTTAAACGCGACGATCTAATTTTTATAATCGGCTCGCAGTGTAGCTCGGCCTTTTACCAGCCGACGACTGACTTGGAATTTCGACTGTACCTATACAGCTTCCTGTATAAAAAAAGTCGGGGACAAGCCTGTTACACGTGTCTGGCGCGTGTATTAAAAATCACAAAGATTATCAACTCGAATTCCCGACGATTTTTGGGTGCAACGATCGAACTTTTTCTTTCGAAAATCATTATTTTCAAAATTCCGTAATTTAACGAGGTGAATTTTTTTTCTATCCGTTGCACTATCCAATTTACCCAAGATAAGCCCCGAAGACACTTTTGAAAAATATATCTTTTTTGAAGCTACAACTCCGTAAGATGCAAGACATAAGAAGAGAAAACACGAGTGCCAAGGATGCGCGCGAAAAAGCGCTTGCCTCTCGTGCGAGGAGCGACGACGACGACGACGAGGAGGAGAAAAAAAGTCAAGCCCGGCTTAGTTCTACCAATATATCTGGAGGTAATTGCGGTTTCCGCGGCGTTTCCGAACAATTTGGTGCGGGCCCGACGTATACTCCCGAATACCCGCGTCTATAAATCAAACTCTCACACGCGTAAAAATATATATACAAGCGAAATCCCGGAGAGAGGACATATACGCGGCCCCGAGTGTGTGGAACAGCGCACCTGCTGCAACTCGGCGAGAAACACCCCGTGTTATTATATTATTACGCGAACGAGTTAACTCGGTTTGCGCGCGGCCGAGGTGTCGAAATAGCTTCGCATTATTCCTCGAGCCAGCTCCCGACTGTCTTTTCCAAGGATGCCATACGTTATACGCGCGAGCTCAAAGCTCCCGGGCCATGGCTCGCTCGAGTTCCTCTCCGCTCGTTATATATACCGCGCAACAACAGCCGGGCTCCGAACTTCGATTCGACCCTTTCACTGCCGCGTTTTATTTCACTATCGTACGTGGTGATCGTATTGCTCGATATTTATGCCGCGTTGACGGTTTTTTTTCTTTCCTTCCGATCGAGGAAGAAAAATTGCGCGAGATAAGTTTTTACTTTGCTGTAGAAGAGAGAAGGTATATATGTTTTCGAGATTTTCAAAATCACTTGGCAAGTTGTTTTTCGATACTGCAGTACGTTGAGATATACCAGTGTGCAAAGTATAGGCTGCGTGATATTTCTTTTGACTCGCGAGAAAATCACTTGGGTTTTTGGATTTTCGATGGCCGCCCAATAAATCATGTCTGTTGTCATCCGTCAGTTAAAGTTTTGATTTCTTGGAGGTATTGCCATCTTTTCATACAAACGATATGTGTGTCCATGCTTATTACATTTCGTATATTTAGATTGAGCCAAATCAAAAATTTTGGACTATCGACTGGATTTGGATATCAAATCTACCTCGAAAAGTTTCATCAAAATTGGAGATTTGAATGAGAAATGATTCTCTGGTAAGTGTATAATCCAAATCGGACTTGGTCGTGTTAGTCGGGTCTGCGGCGGGTGCAATATTTTCACGGCGTGCACAAAGTGCTTCTTCGCACACAGTAGATAAACCGGTGCCGAGTGGATAATATTATGCCTTCTCTGAGAGGCTTTGTGAATATTGATAATTCTTGGGAATGTATATATACATTTCATTGAATTCCTTGCTAAAGAAATTAACATTATATTGTTGCAGGGTTGTAAACAGCGGTTGTTATGGAATTTGTTAATGCGTCTCACTGATTCTCATTGACCCTTACAAGTGAAAATTCAAGTTTCGACAAGCGTTTATGAAGATTTATGTGAAAATTCCCGAGAAACACTTTAGCCGCAAGGGAATAAACAGCGGATGTTGCTGAAAATCAAAATCGGTTTACATCTTGCCACCATACTGACTTATGAGCAAAATTTCCGGAAGATCCGCCCGTTCCTTTGAAAGATAAAGTGGGCCGAAAATAGCGTTTCGTACGTATGCCCGCATTCATATATTTCTTAAATTCGACATTATTCGAACCGTGAAGGGTGAAGTACCAAAGTGAAGGTTCATTCAAAAATATTTTATCCAAAAAATTGAATCGTCTGCGGACACAGCTAGACCCAAGCTGCGATTACATGATATTTTCTTTAGCGAAATTCTTACCAGTCCATTGTCGACAGCCAAACTGACAGATTTAATTTTATTTTCGTTCTATTAAATAAAACTCCACGTAACTTTTACGAGTCAAGGGTGAGTGATCGAAGCACACGCTCGTCCAATCCTCATATCTTTACCTATACATAAATTAAAAGCGATTAGAGTTAAATTCTCACATCGTAATCAGATATCTGTCGATAACTCCAAGCTCATCGTCGTCGTCGTTGGGAAAATTATTGCTCGCACGCGGGTCAATCCCCGCTGGCGTGGCGTCACGCTCTCGGGGGGATGCGCGCACTGTACGGGGGGGAATAATTTGAGCTGGCGATGTGTAATTCCCCAATTTTCGCGACTTATCCGCGGCGAGTTTCCACACACACACACATACACGTGTGCAAGAACAACATCATTACTCTACTAATAAGCAGTTATCCGGCGCGCGCGGTAAATAATCATGAACATTACGCGTAATTTCGACCAATTCGCTTTTATAATGATGTCCGCCGGTGGTCCTGGACCCCAAGCGCGCTGGCTCGCTCCAGCCGCAAGTTCTCGTATTAAAACGAAGATTAATCGAGTCCGCGAGTGGATGGAGCGGCGCAGATTCGCGACTACCCGCAGCTGAATCTGTGCGCGGGGACGTCGCGCGCGCACCGCAGCAGCTGTATAGCGTACACCACCGCACGATTTGAGCAAATTGCGATATCTTCATCGGTCGAGTGTGTATACTGGCAGATGTCGTTTTATATTGATATTCGATTGGAGCTTTTTCATTTTATCCGGGAAAGAAATACTGACGGAACCTGCACCCATTCCATTATCTGCACTCGCTTACCGAGACCAAATTTATGAGTAGTTCTTTCCATCGTTTTCTTTTTAAAATCATTTATAAACACCAATCGTTTCAGAAAATTTTTCCATGCTTCAGCTATCTCAAAATATTTAGAATGCTTTCTTTCTTTGGAGTGAAACATTTCTGGGGTGGTTTTTGGGCAACGAAAGTCTTTGGTCTATATACTTCAAATGCAATGATTTAATTTCTGTGGAGTATCGTTAAAATCAAATAAAAGAACGTTATGTCGAATTATTAATCGCCCCCTAAGTCTCGCGATTCTTCACAAACCCCACATTCACATTATACCTGTGAATTCCAAGTCTCAATTTAATAATCCAACATGTAAAATTCTTTGAATGTACATATTGCGAGACTGGTGTTCGCGAGGACGCGCAAGTCATATCGCAAGAGTATGCGCGTTTTATGTAATACACGATTATTTAAATGAATTTCGAATTCAAATCATATTTTGCCATATTTTCCAATGACATATTTTCCCACGTAAAAATTCTGACACATGTACCAGACATTATTCATTGTTGCTGATGATGATAGATCTTTGATGAAGTCGGTCTTCTCACCAATGCCAGACTTTGTGTGATACTCTACTTCATACGTGGAAAATTAGCTGGGAGCTTAGCAAAATTTGTCTAGACAGAATCATATGGTTCACTGGCCCACCGAGAGTTATCTAATCGGTCCACTCTTACGAGTATAAGAAACGGAGGATTACTAGAAATCAAAATAGAAATTTACACAAATTATCCCCTCACAGGTTACAATATCATCAATATACGCGGACAGTTTAATCATTATCCGATGCATTGGTATTTTTCAAAGTCGCAACCTCATACCAGCCTCGCGTCGGAATTCGTTTTCACCCCGGAGACGCGCACCTCAAAATCGTCGTCTCACCATCGAGTGTCTCCCGCGTCGAAATCACACAATACAATACGCATTCAAAGCGTCGCGCTGCACATCGCTCGGGGTTTTTCTCGAGCGAAACTCGCGTCGGTTACGCAGCCGCGGGTGGCTCACGCCCACGAAGACGACGACGCACAGTAGTCCGTCGGGAACCCCGTGCGGAAAATCGCGATTTCTCCCCGCAACGGGTGTACACACCGCATAAAGCCGTGTATAATTTACGTCGGCTCGCCGCAGCGGAGTACCCCAAGGCCACGACTGCGGTGTATACACTGCGCACGCATACCTCCCGAGTCGCGTACTACACGTGGTGAGTCGGAAGTACTACGCATACCGCAGCGAAAATTAGCCCCCGGGTGTGATTCGGGGCCCTGGGCTCTCCGGAAAGGGAGAAAGTCCACAGTGTTTTTTCCCCCTGGGCGGCATACCGCGATTGTAAATCTCCGGTGGCGCGCACCGGGGGCCCCCCGAAAATATTGCGTGTTGTCGACGCCGTGCGGTTTCCCTCTGGCTTTTCCAGACTCTCATATTTGCACCCGCGGTGGCCTCTGCTCGAGATTTACGGGCTGCAGCCCCGGGAAGGTGCGCCCGGCTATTATTCAGCTCCGCGCCGTGTTGTTTCAATCGAACGGCTGCCTTGAGCGGCTCTTGATTCGTGTGTGTGTGTGTGTGTGTGTGTGTGTTTGCTCTCGCGTATAGAGGAAGAGTTGAGGAGCTGCGCCGAGACTAGTTTTGAGTAAATATTTGGCCTGATGAGGGACAGGGGCCTCGGCTTTGACTTTGATGAAAATTGATAGCTCTCGGGGCTAAACGGGATACGTGTGTATGTGGAATGCCGATCGTCGGCAGCTACTCGCCTTGTCACTGTTGGCGTACACACTCGGCCGCGAGTTTTGCCGTGTCGCTGTTTGATTTGGGAATTCTTACGATAGCTGTGCTACGTTGCTCCTCGGATTTTCGTGTGACTTTTTTTTCCTCCGCTTGGGACCCGAGCGAGAGAATTTGTTCCAAGTGGTGATGTGTTTGCCTTTTGTTCGATGATGCGCCGTTGACGCGCGAGATCAAAATCGTTGCTTCCCCCTAATGATCGGTGGATTTGAAATAGGTTATAAACTGTACTGTAGGTGAAAACCGCGCGACTTATGGGTAATAGATGTATTCTCTCGGAAATCAGTCAAATATAATCGCTATTTTGGAAAGTAGAATTTTTTTGTATGAATGCACTGATGAATAGTTGAATTTCACGGAAAAGTTAACGAAAACCACTTATTCTAATCAAATCTTGTGGTCGACTCTACGAAGTACATTGCTAATATTTCATTGTCAAAGGACTATTCTCTTACCTCGGTTAACGAGATACCCCACAAAAAAGTTTCCTGGAGTTCGACTCGTTCGCGCTAAAAAAAATGAGAGTCGCAGCTAGTATTTCATACATTGAATCATTCATTCTATTTGTATAAAGGGGAAAATATTCACTATTCAACATGGTTAAAAATTACTGTTCAATATTTAATAATGGATATTCAATGCCCATTAGCCATGCAATTTTTATTTCAACGAAAAGTAAATAAGTAATCTCTAAATCCTTTACAGTGAAAATAGTTCCAATAAATGCAGTAGAGAAATATCACTGCAAAGAGTTCAGTCAGTGAATATTCATTATTGAATGATAATTTTTAATTATTTCAATCCCATTGGAAGTGCGCAAATGAGCGTAGCTAGAAATCCACCCGTCTTATCGCTCGATCGCATATATATACGATAAACACACGCACACGCGTGATAATTGAACCGTGGGCGCGTGGCACGTTTCAACGGGCCGCCCGACGACAGTTTTACACACGGGGAAGTCCCCGGGGTATCCGTTGCTCAAAAATATAGGAATCATCGAAAAGAATAAAAGAAGAAAAAATGAAGCGAGGTAGCGACTCTTTACCGAGGCGCTAAGAGGAGCGAGTCTCCGAGGGAATAAGAGAATTCCACCGCGCGGTGGAACTTTCCAAACGAAAGAGAGAGAGGGAGGCAATAAAGATATCGGCGCGACGGTGTCGGAATAAGAAGCCCGCGCGCGAAGCACAATTTCCACAAGTTCGACTTTCATCGCGTACACTCTTTTCGAGTAATCCCCGAACGAAAAGCCGGGGGCGAGGGTAGCCGCCGCGGGGCTCGAGAGAAGGAGCAACTAAAATAGAGCTGGTCTACACAGACACACGTGCGCGTCGAGGGTCGCGGGGGGAAAGAATGAGCGGGCACTAAATGAGAAAGAGACACATAAACTTCTCGTCGAGTCTCTCTTAGAAACGAGATAGACGATATCCTCACACGTTCGGCCGGGGAAATATCCTTGGCACTGCAGCCGGGAGAGAAAAACTCGCTCCGCCACAAACACATACCAGAGATGAGTAGAGAGATTGCCAGAGCCCATAGGCAGAAATGTGCACAGTTTTGGGCCTCCGAGCTTGGCCAGTTTTGCCGATGGACCATATGGTGCAGAGGCGAGCGGAGCCGTTTGCGCGTCGATCGGCTCCGAAAAAATTTTCCTCGATATTTTCTCAGGTCAATTCTGGGTAGACTTACAGTGAAGCATACATCGATGCGTCAGGAATATACCCGTCTCTCTCTAACGTATTGAGTCACTGTAGCCGAGTACGCTCCTCATCCATTCTAATGTAGGCAGAGGCCTGTCCCTCTCCTCGCTTACTCGGCAGCCGACCGACCCTCTGTGCCTGCGCCCCAACAGCCCGCTTAATCCTTTTTATTACGGTCGGGGTGCAGCAAAAAATACCCACTATCGAAAATCATATTTTTTAATAACAATTACACTCTGATTCTATATTTATGAATCGAATCGATTTTCTTTGTTGATTAACGCCAAGTTTGAATCGCAAAAATCGGTTGATATTACGATTTTACATAAAAATTAATTTTGTTCTGAACAGAGATAGATGATTTGGCCCTCGTGAAAAAACTCCGAATTCCAAAATGCAAATATCTCAACGTGATCTCTCAGAAGTTGAACACAAATACACTTTGGTGAGCATTTGCATAATTTGGAGTACAGTTATCATATGCAGATGAATGAAATATACAAAATTATCGAATACAAATTTTCGAACTAGAAACAATTTTCTCATTCAAATTAATATTCTACCATTTTTATGCAGAAAATCAGGCTCTTTCACGTTTCTTGTATTATAGAGTATTTTCCTGAACGAATTCAACAGAAATTTCTGATCTAGAGTGAATTTATCGTGAATAGATGCATGAAATATACAAAATTTTGAAATGCAATTTCTTAATTTAACAGAATTTTCTCAGTAAAATCCGGAAAAAAAAAATATTTCAGAAAGGTCTCAGACTTTTTGACGTTCCTTGTCTTGCAAAGAATCTTTCATGCGTAAGAAATACTGTATTCCGAAATGCAAATTTCCTTAATTCAACCGAATTTCCTCATTCAAATCCGGAAAATGAAATATTTCAGAAAGGTCTCAAGTTTTTTAACATTTCTTATCCTGCAAGATATCTTCCTACTTCGATTCAATAGGAAATATTGATTTGGAGAAAAGTTATGATGTAAAGATGCGTAAAATACACAGTTTTCCGAAATGCGAATTTCCTCAATTCAACAGAATTTTCTCATTCAAATCCGGAAAATAAAATATTTTAGAAAGGTCTCAAGTTTTTTCACATTTCTTATCCTGCAAGATATCTTCCTACTTCGATTCAATAGGAAATATTGATTTGGAGAAAAGTTATGATGTAAAATAGGTAAAATACACAGTTTTCCGAAATGCGAATTTCCTCAATTCAACTGAATTTTCTCATTCAAATCCGGAGACTTTTCTAAAATATTTTATTTTCCGGATTTGAATGAGAAAATTCTGTTGAATTGAGGAAATTCGCATTTCGGAAAACTGTGTATTTTACGCATCTTTACATCATAACTTTTCTCCAAATCAATATTTCCTATTGAATCGAAGTAGGAAGATGTCTTGCAAGATAAGAAATGTGAAAAAACATGAGTCTTTTCTAAAATATTTCATTTTCCGGATTTGAATGAGGAAATTCGGTTGAATTGAGGAAATTCGCATTTCGGAAAACTGCGTATTTTACCTATCTTTACATCATAACTTTTCTCCAAATCAATATTTCTTATTGAATCAAAGTAGAAAGATATCTTGCAGAATAAGAAATATGAAAAAACTTGAGACCTTTCTAAAATATTTCATTTTCCGGATTTGAATGAAAAAATTTGGTTGAATTAAGAAAATTGGCATTTCGGAAAACTATACATTTCACGCATCTTTACATCATAACTTTTCTCCAAATCAATATTTCCTATTGAATCGAAGTAGAAAAATATCTTGCAGGATAAGAAATGTGAAAAAACTTGAGACCTTTCTAAAATATTTTATTTTCCGGATTTGAATGAGAAAATTCGTTTAGCTTAAGAAAATTGGCATTTCGGAAAACTGTATATTTCACGCATCTTTACATCATAACTTTTCTCCAAATCAATATTTCCTATTGAATCAAAGTAGAAAGATATCTTGCAGGATAAGAAATGTGAAAAAACCTGAGACATTTCTAAAATATTTTATTTTCCGGATTTGAATGAGAAAATTCGGTTGAATTAAGGAAATACGCATTTCGGAATACAGTATTTTTCACGCATCTTCATAAGATAACTGTACTCCAGATCATTATTTTTTGATGAATCTAAGCAGAAAGATTCTTTGCAAGACAAGGAACGTCAAAAAGTCTGAAACCTTTCTGAAATATTTTTTTTTCCGGATTTTACTGAGAAAATTCGGTTAAATTAAAAAATTGCACTCAAAATCTTGTATGTTTCACGCATCTATTCACGATAAATTCACTTTAAATCAGAAATTTCTGTTGAATTCGTTCAGGAAAATACTCTGTAATACAAGAAACGTGAAAGAGCCTGATTTTCTGCATAAAAATGTTACAATGTTAATTTGAATGAGAAAATTGTTTTTGTTCGAAAATTTGTATTCGATAATTTTGTATATTTCATTCATCTGCATATGATAACTGTACTCCAAATTATGCAAATGCTCACCAAAGTGTATTTGTGTTCAACTTCTGAGAGATCACGTTGAGATATTTGCATTTTGGAATTCGGAGTTTTTTCACGAGGGCCAAATCATCTATCTCTGTTCAGAACAAAATTAATTTTTATGTAAAATCGTAATATCAACCGATTTTTGCGATTCAAACTTGGCGTTAATCAACAAAGAAAATCGATTCGATTCATAAATATAGAATCAGAGTGTAATTGTTATTAAAAAATATGATTTTCGATAGTGGGTATTTTTTGCTGCACCCCGACCGTAATAAAAAGGATTAAGCGTGCTGTTGGGGCGCAGGCACAGAGGGTCGGTCGGCTGCCGAGTAAGCGAGGAGAGGGACAGGCCTCTGCCTACATTAGAATGGATGAGGAGCGTACTCGGCTACAGTGACTCAATGCGTTAGAGAGAGACGGGTATATTCCTGACGCATCGATGTATGCTTCACTGTAAGTCTACCCAGAATTGACCTGAGAAAATATCAACGAAAATTTTTTCGGAGCCGATCGACGCGCAAACGGCTCCGCTCGCCTCTGCACCATATGGTCCATCGGCAAAACTGGCCAAGCTCGGAGGCCCAAAACAGTGCACATTTCTGCCTATGGGCTCTGGCAATCTCTCTACTCATCTCTGCACATACACACACTAACCCTTCTCCCTCGCGCGTGGGAGGGGAAAAGTTTACGAGGCGCGAAAGACGCTCGGATGAATTTATATTGGAAGTTAAGCGAGCAGCGTTTCCCCCGAGATAAATTTCTCTACCCGGGGAAAGAAAAGATCGTCTTATCCGCGATCGGCCGATTTAAATTTAGAATTAATTGGGGATCGCGACTCGTGGATTATCGCGTCGAAACGGGCGTAAATCCCGCGACGAGAGCCGCGCGCGAGCGAGGATAAATAAAGCCGAACACACACGGGGGGAGACGCACGCGTATTGTCTCGGCTTTGATTGATTTATATATGTACGAGCGACGCGCGCGCAGTTCGGGAGCCGATTATTCGGGGAGTTTCATACGTCCGCCTCCCACGAATACTCGATAAACGCTGTGTTTTGATATTTTAATATCCGAGATAGGAGCTCGCATAGTTCGAGCGGGATGGTGGAGCGATGGGGATTCACGAGAGAAGAGTGAAAAACCGCTGTGTAAAAGTGAAAAATCACTGTATGAAGGTGGATGAGTTGTCGAATGTGCAGTGCGGCATTTTTTCATGTAATAAAAGTGAATTTTCACTTCACCTCCGTGAATTTTTATCGTGAAAAATTTCACAGTAGATTTTTACAATATCAGAGTAGGCACGGAAATCTCTTCGCCTCTTTTTCGTGACGTTGAAAGCAACATCTAGATGTGTATGAGACACACGTATCAAGTTAGGTTCTTTTCTTCCCTCAGACCCATAAGTTTCCGGATATTTGCAATTTGATCTCGAACAAGTGCATAACGCGACGCGTCTCGAGGAATATCGAATATTCACGGAAAAACACAGCCCTCTTCATTCCCTTCATCCTCTAGGCTTTAGTTCCGACTCGTCCTCTCTCCAGCTCTTAAGAAAATTACGAGGTTACACATTGGTGTGTCACTTTCTCCATAGACGCGATTGTCTTAGATCGACCACCTTACATCATTTTATCTAGGGAGTGGCCGCGATACCCGTCTCGTCCATCAAAAAACACCAACGTAAAATAATCGAGTTCGATCAATCCACACACGACACTGGCCGTATGAAAAACTCCACGCAAGCAACTTTAAAAAATCCGTCGACCTCGTGCAGTCTCTATATACAACGGATATTGAAACAGCGGAATTATCCGCTGACGCCGCGCGCGGCGATTTCACACTTCCGCTCCAAGCCATCCAACGACGACGACGACAGTATATGTATCTCGAGGAGCAATCGAAGCTCGTCAGGGTTTCTCCGAAGGCTCGTCCGCGCGACTATATCACGCGCGAGGTGTGGGTGCAGTACACAGATGCTTTGTCGCCCCCCGGTTGCATTCAACACCTCGGACAATGCCGTTGGGTTTCCCCGAAACTCCGTTGGTGCATACAATTTCTATCATAATCATCCCTCCTCCCCGTGGACTGACGGATCCCGGACAAAGTGGCCTCAAAATAGCTCCTTAGCGTCCGACGAAAAATAAATCACTCGCCTTATACACACACACGCGAGCGAGCGAGCTCGGGGCTGTCGAGAATTTTCAAAGCCCCTCGTGCCGGCGGCGGCTGTAGCATCATCCCCCCGGGAGTATAGCGCGTGATTTACGTCGCTCCGATGAACACGCACGCCGGACAAATAGAGCTCGAGCTGGCCGCGCGCGCGCGCGCTTTGAGAGTCAATCCGTCAATGGGGGCCCGGGGCCCGATTCATTACGACAAATTAGCCCCGCTCGCACAAAACACACACGCGACAATGCCTGCGATGCGATTCCTCGAATTCAACGGGATGACGCGAGGCTGACCATACACGTACGTGTGGGGACGAGGAAACGCGCACTACGTCCCGGATCTACTCCCGAGTTTGTTTTCCTTCGGGCTTTGTCGCGATTTGTTTTCCTTCGAGCGCGAGTCGTGGGAAATCTTGTGTATTCGCGTCCGTTTTGGAAGAGTCCGGTGCAATGTGTGTGTGTTGTTTGACGTGCCAGGGTCACTTTTTTTTGGCGGGTGGACACTTGTGTCAGGATATGTCGGGAGTTTGTCGTCCAGTTGACAACCTGCTTGAAACAGCTCACCTCGCGCAGAGGGAAACATCCTTGAGCATACGTACATGCACTCGATCATGTGAATATATAGAGGAAAAAAATTTTTTTTTCCTTGATGATATGGGGGGGCTTAGAAGAACATACAGTTTCATACGCGCGGACAGATAATACTGGGGATCATAAGAGTGTTTGCATTTCCCATGGGAGAGAAAGATTTTTTTTTTCAAAAATACGGCAATGTGCAAACGATTAAGGGATAATATGCCTTCGTGTCTATTTTTCCCAATCTTCTTTCATTGGCTTAAACACTCCATAAATTATGAAAATGATATAAAAAGTCGAGCACGCGGGGGAAAGAGTTTATAAAGAGCTTCAAATAATAGATTTTCTGAACAAAGTCGCGAGGTGTCAAATAAATTTCAACTGTAGCTTGGAAATATAATTTTTCAGGGAAATTCAAAGGACTTTTTTGATGTACTGAATTTTGCCGATTTTACGACCGATTTTCGAACGACGCTATTTCTCCGGAAATTCAAATTTCGAAAAAATCCTCCGATATTTCCTGAGTTTCCCATTTTACTTTAAAACGCTGTTTGATTTTTTGTTCTAGGTTCATAATTGTGACCTGTAGAGCAGTGACGGCCGAAGGAGACCAACTGAAAAAATTATTTTTCCATGCGCTGGAATGCCACTATTTTGTTTTTTTCGAAATAAACAAACTGTGTTCTTTTGTAGTTGAATATTAGTTCTTCCATATGTATCAAACCCCCCATTTTAATTTTTTTTTGCGTTTATGGTAAGTTTTTGAAAATGATCTCGATATCGGTAGTCATGAAACTCCTTGAAAATAAAAAGATAATTTCCATCCAATTCTTTCTTGATTGTAAATCAAAAACGCCGAACTCGCGCTTCTACACAGGAATGCTTAGGTTTCGAGAATTTCGTATTCGAGAATTTCAGTCGTTCGCGCAGAAGCGTATCTTCGAGTAAAACATTCCTGGACCATTTTCCTCCATTCGAACAATTCGCATATCTGCGCGATGAATGCAGGTTAGCGCGATATATCCTTGGAAAATCAAAGATATACATATCGTTTCTCGAATACCCACCTATAGTATCTTCTTACAGGCACATACCCCGGTGGTGATAGCCCGAGGGAGAAAGAAAAAAAACTAGTATCTTCTTCGTCTATTCGATTTTCCCGATTTTCATAGCCTCCAACTTTTATCCATTCGGCTCTGTCGTTGCGTGCAGCCGTACCCGTGATTTTAAAACCCCGCTGCACGCGTTCGATCGAAGCGGCAGTAGCGCGCAATAAAACCGGGGCGAGAGGACAGTTAAACGTGGCGTCTTTGTAGTACGGGTGCGGTGCGTCGAGGCCCGGGTCGCGCGATCCGGGTGACTCCGTACACACATAGCCGCGGCGGCCATAAATTCCCGGGACTTTGGAAATTTGTCAGGGCTCGCTCGGGTGCGTGTGCGCGCCCCGGAGCTTTCAATGCGCCCTGGCATAATGGGGGAGAGAGCTGCTGCTGCTGCCGCCGCCGCCGCTGCCTACAGGCACAAAGGCCCGAAAAAGAAGCAGCAGCAGCCGTGGCTACGGTTACCACCTGTCCCTTGGAAAAACCGGGCCCCGCGACAATGAAAATTTGTCCCCCGGGCGCATTTGACGCGCGAAACGTCGCCTCCGTGTATAACGCGTATATATACGGGAGATTTCACGCTTTGTTAGCCGCGAGCCGCTGCTGCCGCTGCTCGTTTAATCCCGCCAACCGAATTTCTCGCTGCGGCTTTGCCCCGAATACGACACGCACACACACGCTGTGTGTTTGCCCGCCGGATTTGCTTATCGTCCCTCCACTCTTCCTTCTTTCCATCTCGAGGGATACGCGTGTGCTGCAGATTGTCTTATCGGACGTTTTAACCGAGCTTTTCGGATTTCATCGGCTGCAGAGCCGCCGCGAGAGATAAGCTTCGGCCGCCGGAAAAGCGCGCACGACCTGATATATCTCGGGGTTAATCTAGATGTATTTGTCGAGGTTTTTCGCCAGGGGAAGACGGAGTAGTTTGGCGGACTCGATCGGGTGTATCGCGTAATCGCAACTAAGTAACTTACGGCTTCCACGCGAGACCAGACGATAGTTTTGGCGATTTTGGTCTCGTCTCGAACAGAGACTGCACTTAACGAGACTCCTCATCATCGGAAATATATCTAAACTATTGTGGTTGAGTATGAGGAGAATTTCAGGTATAGAAATGAATAATGTTTTTTCTATATTTTATGTTCAATTATACCAAGACGTTATTTTTTGTTTATGATTATCTAAGATCGGAAAATATGATTGGAAAATATGAAACTTTGATTTAAAAAATGCACTTTTGTTTGGTGCAACAGAAGATTAGGGAAGCAGAAAATTAGTTGCGGAGATGAATGTTTATTATATTCAAACCTAAATTAAATCTCATAAGAATTTCGAAAAAGTACGCGGTTTGTTTATATACCTCAAAAGGCCTTTCCCTCCTACAATACACAAATACCGGTTTCCATGTATTACATGTACTATTCCGCCGTGGGTTCAATCGAGTTTCATAATAACAGCCATATTTTTAAATTTGCTCGGAAAACAGCAAGCAAACATAACAATTTCTTTTTCCTCAAAATTCCAAACCCCGTGTTTTTCCGAAAAGCCCAGTTTCCATCCATAAATTTTTTTCTTCCAGCCGCTCTCGAGTGCAATTATACAAAAGCACCTTGAACTATCCGAGGATCGTTGAAACGTATATCCCAAAAGACGCTTGGTAAATCTAATCTCGGCCGCGGCGTCGGACTCCCGTAAACACAACCGTGTATGTACACAGGCGCGCTTTCGTTATATTCACAAACCCCCGGGAAAATGTTGCTTATCTCCATACGGCATCCCTTGGTAAACCGTGTAACATAAGGTTACCCAACGCGCCGGACAATTCGCTAAAATCCCCTACGACGCGACGTAGCCCCAGAACCGATCGATCGCTCGCTCGCGCAAACATTTTCCAAAGCCTCTCGATTGTATCGCTCGCGCAGCCGACAATAAACACATGCGCCCAACAAAGCTCGATCCCTCGTTGATCGGTAAGAACGAACGAGCGATTTCGGGAAAATCGCTCGGCTAATCGAGTCGCGCGTAATCCTGGGGAACACACGCGCGTTAGACTCGAGGAACGATCGATAAACGGAGGAAAACTGCGTGGGAGGCGACACACCGGCTCGAGCGAGCGGAAAACCGGGCGACAAAGAGACGGATTTTAGGAAGCTCGAGGTATTATACGCGCGCGGGAGAGGCGGGCTTTGAAGTCCTTCCCGGAGGATCGTTTTCTCCGCGGGTGTGTAATATCGCTATGAGATGCCAGAGTCACTTTTGCAGCCGCTCGGAGGAACGCGCGGTCGGAAACGAGGATCCGCATGGGTTTATTTAGGACTGGCCCAGCGGTATCGAGATGACGCGGGTGTGTTTGGACTTGGCCGCTTCGACGTTCCACGTAATGTTTTGAATATAATCCGAGAGAAATATATAAACATGCTTTGGCAGTCCGAGACTGGACTGCTCGGGCGGACAAAAAAAAGTTATAGTGATCTTGATCGGAGCTGCGAGCGTAAGCAGCACGAGTAGAGCGACATTTTGGAGCGGTTTTGTCAGTTGAAACGGAGGTTACTGGGCGTTTCGCTCACTGTATGGAGAGGAAATATACATATTCACATGTATATTTCAAACGAACGAATAAATTGGGATAGTCCACCAAGCCCGAATTTATTCGTTCGTTTGAAATATGTGGACGTTAAAAAAATAATTATGTGGAATTATATATTACTATTGTTTTTTGCGAGCCAGGGATACAGGGCATTCTTAGCAGTAACGGACGGGAAAACTTACAAAACAGCAGTGGTCATGACAAAATTGAAAATGATAACTTGTGACAAGGACTAAGTGACACTCTGGATTGACCCTCAAAGATCGACAATTTTCACATGTTTGATAACTTGTGACTCAATGACTCCTTGTCCTTGAGTTACAATTTGATCTGACTTTGTGTGGGGACCGAAATATCATTGAATATGCACTTGGCTCATCTGTTCATGAATAATATACTATTTTACATGAAAGGAGTAAAGTTGGGCATTTTTTATAAAAATGCGGAACCAAACTTTGCACTTCCAGTCGAATTCTAACTTCCCAAGGTGGTAAACTCGATTGTCACTTTTCAAAAAACGTCATCTTTTTTCTATACTCTGTTCAGGTATGCTCATAGCAAGATGAGTTACGACTGAAGATAATCTTTCGCAAGTTTTCATATCCAATATATGTCGAATGAACGATAAATTCATATTTATCAGGTAATCAGAATCAATTTAAGTAATTTCTACTAAATAGATAGTACTATCATCAAGCATTTATATATGAATGTCCAAAAGTTATTGATTCATATGAACGATATTTTTACATTCAAAATTAAAATATTTGCTTCAGCCAAATCTACTACAGCTGACATCTATAACAAACTGTTACTCCATATAGTATAGCCGATTCCTATAGAATAGAAATCACTAAACACATTTCTCTCGGCGATACGCAGCGACCGACCGAACAAATCATATCGACGGCGCAGCCGCACGCGTCACTTCTTCTCTTTCGAATCAATTACAGGAAATCTCGCGGTCGAGCGCACGTTTCCAATGGCCCGAACGGATCGCGTCCCAGTTTTTTCCAGCCCAGCTATCTCATCGCAGCGTCGCGCACAGGTGCGCTTGGCAAAAGACTCTGCGTCTCCGCACACACGCGCGTCCGCAAACAAGCATTAGATCCTCGGAAGGGCAGCTCCACCCATGCGACCGGCAACAAGCGAACCTCGTACGAAGGTATAGGTAGGAAAAAAAGAAAGATCGTCCCGTGTCCTTATACAGAGCTCGACACACGGCTACCGGTGTATATAGGCATCTCGGGCGTTTAACAAAGCGGAAAATGCTAAGCCGAAAATACGAGAGCCAACGCTCGCGTATTGTCCCTCTTATTTCCACCGATCGCGTCCTCTCGCGCGGGCGCGCATCAACGAAATTTATCGTGCCGATCGAAGGTTTTTACGCGAGAGAGCGGCCGCGCCGATTTATAACCCGGCCCGGGCAAGGCTGGTAATATACGCCGGGCAGCAGCCACACGATGCATCGTTAGCCTCGCTTTGTTGGAACACGCGTATGCGCGCGAGAGAGCATTAATAATTTCGTTACAATTTATACGTATATAGTACGGATGCGTAAGCGCGAGATGGTATCTCCGCGGTAGCGAGCGGGTTTACGTTCCTTTTCTCCCGTGTGTGTATATAATATACGCGTTACAACTCTTCTCGGGCGAGTTTGTTTTATCCATACACATATATAGTGAGAAGAAGCTAGCGCTCCGTAGCGTATCGAGGGAGCTTTTGGAACAAGCCGATAGGATATTCAAAGCGTCGGCCGCGTTGCGGCGGGGGAGAAAATTGCCGCGACGCGCGTTATTATCCGTTTCGCGATTGAAAAGAATCGAGGGACGATAACGGGGCGCGCAAAGAAGCTGCGGTCTCGTGGCGTGGCACAGGAAGGAACAAAAAACAAGGAGCCAATTACTGTTGTTGGTTGGGAGGAGGAGGGAATTTTCGGGATCAAAACCGCAAGGGCGTGTAATTTCGGGCTTCCTTTCCTTCAGCTGTTATCACTTATATACGGGGCGAATTAATAATTACACCGCGAGCGTGATTGAAAAGTGCGTGATGGAATCATCGCGTTACAAACGGAAAATTTTGTCGTGAAAGTCGCTTCGTTTTTTTGCCCCTCGATAGACAGACAGAGGGAGACGTCATACACGATCAGAAAAGGAATAGTTAATTAGAGGGAGGCGCGCGCGCATTAGCCATTGGAATCCATTATCAGCCGGGCCAGATGCTAATCAACGGCCGCGTCATCGCCTCCATCGATCTCGGGATTAAAAATATATTCAAAGCCGTTTCTCCGGCCGATCCAATCCTGCGCGCATACACACGACCGAAAGATGTTGCGAGATAAAACGATGAAAAACGAAGCTGCGCGCAGTGGAGGGAGTGATGATAATGCCCGGAATCCTCTCGGGAACGTCGCGATATTTTTTCTTCCTTCACCCCCTCATGTCCTTTACTTTTTTTTTTCTTTCGCCCTCTCTAGCCATTTCGTCCTCTCACCGGTCTCACTTGATCTTCCTCGATTTTTATTCAAATATTGCGCATAAATCTCGTGCTCTCGCTTCGCGTGTACGCTCTCATAATATGCACCCGGCGATTTTTCAAGCTTAGTAACAATGATACGCGTATGCCAATGAGCGGCGAAAATTTTCTCCCTTCGGCCGTGAGAATATTGCGAAAGCGCTTCTGGTCCTTTTTACCCTCGTTGATTCTTTTGTTTTGTCATTCGAAACCCACTAAACGCGCCCGACACCGATACATCAGATTAAATTATAACTGAAGCCAATGTGACAACTTTTTTTCGAATTTGCGGCTATGATGAAATTGGAATCGCTTCAACCATCGTTCGCCTATTTTAATCTATTCAAAATGCCGATTAACCAGCCCAAGTCACTCAAATCGGCCATTGTGTAAGTGTCCCGCCAGCGACACTCGCTTTCATCAATTTAGATATCTTCACCATATATTTGACAAGTGTGGAAAATTGAATGACATTGATATATCTATCTGTATCGAGTAAGTATACATATAAATATTCATATATTCATTTTCAGATTGTGAATATATACGAAGCAGATTGACTTTACTTGTATTTCATAAAAAAAAAAAACATATTCTAAATTATTATTATTATTATTCTAACATATTCTGGTCATGACCAGATGAGATATTCGGACATGAGATAGAATTCAGTTATAATTATACACTCGTTCATTGTAATTTAGTTAGCAGATTAAGGCATAAGAAGAGTGCTAAACGAGTGAGGAGCAAAAATTGTTCTCTTAATACACGGCCAACATAACCGCGAGCCGCCACTGGTGCACCAGCAGAAAGCAGTTGAAATACGAAATATCATTGGAGTAGCACATTGGCTGCAGTGGCACATTGGCTGCACTCACCTTCTATCTCTCGGCTAGTCGCACAAAACTCAACCCTTCTTCGAGCCATTTAAATTTCCATTTTCCCATCGCGCCGACCTCGTCGTCTACATAATACCCACAAGCTCGGCGTATACATATCTCGGATTAATACATATCCAACAATTTTCCCTCGCGCGAGACTATAAATCCTCGGGCAAAATCATCACCGCGAGCGGCCCGTATAACTAACAAGTCTTCTCAGCTCGCGTCGGGCATTCAATTTAGCCGGGACGCACGTGGCGGCCACCCCCGATTCCTCCACCCATATAGATCGTGCGAATCACGCGCTCCGCAGCTCACACGTATACGCGCGGGCGGGTCTGTCTCGTTAAATATTTGAGCTCGGACGAAGGCGAGAGACCCCCCACCGACGCTCTGTAGCTGTCTCGCGTGTGCGGATTCAATTATTCGTCGCCCGGGGAAAGCGCGCGCGTCGTCTAATGTGCGCCGCGCCGCTGCCGCTTGATTAAAATCCAATCGTTATGGTTTAGGGATTTCCCGATTGCACTCGGGATCGTTTGCCAAGCGTGAGAACATCCAGCCCGAAATAGAGTCGATGAGCTGTTTTCACGAGGTATCGAGGGGGACAATTCGGATTACGAACGGGATGATTTTTTGCGGGTTTTCCAGAGCATTGGGTGTGTATACCGAGTCCCGTGGATTCGGAGAATCGCGGCAACCGGTATATTTGCCGCGCGCGCATCGGGTACTAATGAGCCGCGACGATTGGTCGCCTAGGATATATATCAGTGGAACTAGATCGGCGCGAAGGAGAAAAACCGATATGCCGCGCGAGTGAATTAGCAGTACGTTTTCTCAATGGAACTTGGTGAATTAGTGGGAAAAAAATTTCAGAATCGTCACGTATAACCGATATTGTACGATAATTGAAGATTTGGGGGTCCGTTGATTGGTAGGGATGTGACTTTTTTCTCACAGTGACAGTTATTCTCTCACGTTGTCAAAAGTATGGAAGATGAAGTCCGTGCCGATTCCTAATGTGTACCCTGTCAAGTACACAACGGCGGCTATCCATCGTCATCGAAAGTTCTGAGAATCGCCAGCTCGAATTGATTTTCCACTCTCCGTAGCAACTACTTTTACACTGCAGGGCCGCGAACAACGGCCGCTATCAAGCCTCTGATAAACTGCAGCCGATTTCCGAAAGATCGGCTCATTCCTTACGGTATATAGAGTCGCCCACGACGCGTCAAAAATAGTCCACGTGTCGCCTAGATTACTCGGGCGCTGGCGAAGGTCGCGAGCCGGGGGTATATTCCGGGAGTCGTCCCCGAGACGCCCGACGACACTCGATTCTTTCTCTGTACAAGATGTAAAACGCCGCGAGCGCTCATTGTTTCGGGCGCGCATGATATATCGTTGTGTCCGAGTACTAGAGAGAGAGCCCGTAACAGCTTGGGGTCGGCGTCGTCCGTTCACGCAAACGCTCAGTGCCGCGGCGTACCGGCCGTGATTTACGCGCCAAGGTCGGAGAGACGTCGTGCGCGGGTGCGGCCCACACCCCCGTAGCGAGCCATCAGCCGGTGGCCGGCGGACGTTATGCCCGTGTCGTCGGTTTCTCCTCGATCGCCCCCGGGGTAGGTGCAGCCGATGACGAGGGTCGTGAAATCGCGGCCCAAAGGATTCTCGACGTACTCTCTCGTACACTGCACGCTTCCACGAAATGATAATGTGCGCTTCCGCCGCGGCTCGTTACCCGGGCCCGCCAGCTTCCTGTCCGCGATTACACTTATTACACGTACGTACGCGTACGCGCGTGCTTTCGGCGCGAGTAATTGGCGACGCGTATCCGGATCGTCCCTAACCAATGGCTCATTATAGACGTTTCTTGCCCGGTTATGGCTTTGATAGAGACGTACGCGACAGCTCGTGGGTATATACCGATAGGACACGTGCGTGCGGAGATTATTAGGGGGTGACAGGGGGTACAGGGAGGAATCTGTAGTAGATATATATCACGGGGAAAAAAAATCAAGGTGGAAGTGCGCGATTATGTGCACTGTAACGTATTTTAGGGATTTTAATTGTGACTCGATCTCCTATAAAAATTACCCAAGCAATCTCATTTGCTCATAGTGGCTGACGAAATGTTTCATCCTCGATTTACATTGCATTCAATTCATGATTTTGAGGTGCGCGCGATTCTCGTTGGGTACGTCGTTAGAACGACAGTGATGTGCTCCACACACCGAGGAAAATAACTCTATGCGCCGACAAGCGATATGCGAATTGCACCTAGTGGAACTAATGTCGAGCCACTTAATGAAAGTGTTTTACCGGCCGCGATGCTCGCGAGTTATACGAGTAAAAAGTGTAAAAAGTTATCTCGAGTGTTCCGATTGCCCTTTTTTCTAAAGTGAAACAGCTTCAATGCGATGCATATATGCGCAGTGGATTATTCCCCGATAAGCGCCAAATCAATTCAAATTTCCAATCGTACCGAGCACAAAAGATGCTGTTCTACGATCGAATTGTAGCCTGATTAGAAGGTAGACATATGTTAAATATAGGTTGCCCTTGTCCAGTGACGATCGTGTCACCTAGATTTTCTCGACCCGGGAAACTTATTTGGGTGACTCGAGATAGGACCCAGAGATTCGTCTTGTGAGTTGATCCGTGAGGGGGAAAGTTACGAGTGAAATCGGCAGTGTGTGGGCGAAATGATGGCCAACACGTGTTTTGCGAAAATAAACGGGCGTCTCCAATCAGTACGCGAGAATATTCTATCCCGTCGAAACCTACCGTCATTTTAACCATGATTTTCATGAAATTCCCCGCGTTGATTTAGAAAGAAAACTCGAATACTCACGTTTTCTTCTTCTACATAGAGGAATTCACTACGACTATGACAATCCATACATATGTATATATTTGCTTTCGTTTTTCAAACTGCCCATGTACAACTAAACTCACGTAGAACCGCGTGACGTCTCCGTCAACGCATACACCGCTTGGAATTCCACGCAATATTACAAACGCATCATTCCGGACATCCTCAGCGGCATTCGTAGAAGAACCGCACCATTGTCGATATCCGCGCGGATCTTCCTCGTACACCACCTCCTCGTCGTGTGCATCCAAGCCGAGTGAAATCCAAGTCAATCCAAAAAAATCGCCGGAAACGTCCTCAAACGAGCTCATTCAAATAATCACGAAGGCAAAACGTGATTCTTCACGGCGAAACTAAAATACACACACACAGCATAGGGTCGAGAACACTCGGATTCCCAGCATCGACGATCGACAGGTACACTCTCCAACGGAAGTAATCCTCTTCACGGGAGCGACGTATTTCACGCGCTTGGCTTTTCATCCCTCGGAGTGTGTGTGTGTATGTGACCCAGAGAGAGAGGGACACTGGCCGCGCGCGAAAGCGTCTCCCAGTGGGACACGCGCAAAAAGCTTCTCGGAACTATATATACACGATCCGGCCAATTCCGCCGCGGGCCATTAGCCATTGTGCACACACGCGCGCGAGCGTATAGAAGCCCGGGGGCAAGAGATCGCGGGACCCAGGTGTGAGAAAAGCTCGGCCGACAATGGCCCCGGTGACAATTAGCCGACGCTAAGCGGCCGCGCCCACACCCAGCGCGTATATAGCTGCCCTCCGCGCTTAAAACACCCCTTATTTGTACACATCCTGCTCATTGTCGCGACCGCGAGCGAGCTGGTGTATGCGCGCACGGCTTCCGCTTCGGCTTCTTCTTCTTCTTCTTCTACTTTTTTCACGCATGTGCCCCTCGTTGGGATACATGGGCGGGCAAGCGAGTGTATTATACACCCCGCGAAAGAGCTTTTCGGGCTTGGGCAACGTCTTTTTTTTTTCAATGACGCGCCCCGCTAACACAGATACGCGAGACACGCCTTCGATATCCCTCTCGTGTGCACAAACGGGATAGGCCGAGGGATGGATATGCGCGTACGTATACCCTCGAGTCGAGGGTCGGATTCTCACTCAATTTTCTACGGTACTCCAATCGCTTTTTAGTACTCTGTCGTAATGAATATTATCGGCCGTTCGGCGTTTTGATCTCGTCGGCATAAACTTTTTGTGTTTTCATCCAGCTTCATTACAGTTAAAATATCACAGTGAGCTTCAGTCGAACGATTTTCACTGTGCTATAACAGTGAATTTTAAACTATAAATATAAAATTACCAATTTTCACTGTAACTCAGAGTGAGTTTTCATCGCAATAGGGCGAGTGACATTCGACTGAAGCTTACAGTGAATATTTCGTGCGGGTTTCAGTGAGTTTTCACTGATGTAAAAAATTTGTCGAGTGCCCTAATCCAAGGAATATTTCTTGCTCTCTGAATTCTTCACAGTCAAAATCAGACTGTACTCTATTAAAAATTTACAGTGAAAAACCACTGCAATGCAATGAAAAATCACTGTAAGTGGGTGGATGACATTTTCACTAGAATTGTAGTCAATTTTCCATGCAATAAAAGTGAATTTTCACTTTAGTTCCTTGAATTTTGATAGAAAACATTTTCACATAAAATTCACATTTTTTACATCACGATTTGCAGTAAGTATGTGAAGTGAGAATGTGAATTTAATGTAAAAATGTTCTTGTGGTGATGGTGTGAAGTGAATTTTTACTGTACTTACTGTGAATTTGATGTAAAAATGTTCTTCATAAAAATTCATGGAACTAGAAAATTCACTTTAGTAAAATAAAAAATTCAGTGTAATTCAGTGAATTTGTCATACACATTCTTACAGAGATTTTTCAATGCAATGCAGTGGTTTTTCACTGTAAGCATTCAAGAAGGTAAACTTCAGTGATACATTTTTCACTGTATTATTCAGTGAGTATTACACTTTACGGAAATTTCACTGTAACATTCAGTTCCAACATTTTCACTGTAGAACAGTGGGATTTCACTGTAAAGAATTCAGAGAGTGGTTAATATTGGCAAGAATAATTAAAACTATTCGTCCGTGAAGAACTCCGAGGTACTCCCTCTGGGATAGTACTCCATACAGTGCGTTTCTCTTTTTCCCTCCGACTAAAACGCGTATACACGCACACACTCGAGTTGTAAAATGCCGATCGGTATCTCGCCGAAGGTTGCACGTGGAAAATCCGGGCGGTTAAGAAGGTGGAAATTGCTCCCTCGGTATGTACATACATACCCCATTAGCAAACGGCACATCGGAGCCGATGGCCAAACAATCGTCGGATAATGAGTTTGCTCATCGGCCGGGCAAACTAATATACACAGCGGTTTATCTCTGCGCTATACACGAGCCCTTTTCACTACGATCCCCCATTACATCTCGGATACGTAGTTTTGTGTAACGATCCACGGGCGTTGGATCCTTCAAAAATCCACGTGGGATCGTTTTCTTTTTTATTATTTCCCGCGCGGGCCCGCCCACAAAAACATATCGCGTACGACGAGGCCAACCCCCTACCAAACACACACCAGATTTTCGGGCGTGCGCGTATATATGAAACGCGAGTTTCCGGCTACAGCCGCGAGTTTTTGTTTTCACGCGTGCGTGTGTATCGTCGCTACGCCGAGGAAATGGGCGGCGAGAGAGAAGACGTTCGGGGGCAAGCCGTTTTTTTCTCTCTCTCTCTCTCTCTCTCTCTCTCTCTCTCTCTCTCTCTCTCTCTCTCTCTCTCCCTCTCGGTCGGTCGAAAAACGATCCGGGAGCCGCCGGATACATCGCGCCGGAGGATGTGGGAGGGGCCGGGAGGGGCACACGCCCGCTCGAGCAGAGGGACATTTGGCCGATTGTCTTATATGTATATGCGTATTCGCCAAACGCTCAATGGGTTGTTTCGGTGAATGCGCTCGGAAATAGAGCGTGATTCGCCAACAGCACACGGCACGCGAGCTTTTGATGTGGCCCGATTGTTCCTGATCATGCACTAAGGGTCTACTCTGCAAATTTGAAATAGTGGAAAACTGTTAGTTGATAGTGCAAATGTTACAGTAGTTGAAAATAATAGATATTCAATGAAAAAAGTAGTCAATTACTAACATTTCAATATTTTTATCAGGTGTACGATTTTCACTATTGAGTAGTAGGTTTTTACTGTTTTAGATTTAGAATGAATGTTTGCTGGAAAAAGAGTAACATATATTGATCATTCTTATCAGCTCTGCAATTTCTACTATTTTCAATATCGGAAGTAGATCTAAATAGTTAAAAATAGTTCATATTCAATGCTCAAATGTGAAAATTGCACAACTGATAAACATTAAATATTCGATTGATTTCAAAGTAAATTGGTTTCAATACTAAAATGATAGTAGTTTCGTGAAACTCGACTGTCTATCAGTAGAAACAAGAATTAATCATTCATTTATCAGCCGTACCACTGAATAGTAACTTTCAATTAATTCAAATTCAGACAGTACCGAAATGCCCGAGGAAAAATTGTAATTTCTGTTTGTTAGAATCAATACGAGGAGAATTCCGAAGAATTTCTGTGCACCAAGTGTGTATCGGGATAACAATACACCGAGAAATATCAATTCACTCGTCAAAGTTCGGTGCGCGCGCCACATGTGTGTCACTTTAATCTCTATAAACGCTGGGCTGCGGCTCCCTTGCATTCTCCCAACTAATGTATCCCATGGCTTCCACCTGATTTATCCCGTCAGATACACAACGGCCAACAAAGGGAACAATTTAGCCCCCGCGATATTACTTTTGAAAACTCAATTATACGCGAGTGGCCGTTTCGTTCCGCCCAAGTCTTCGCTCGGGCCAGACTAATTCCCCCGAAAATCCCGCCGAATGTATGCCATTGGCCGAGTGATTTTCCGTGCCATTGGACGCGAAAATCTGCAACGCCGCACAATGGGCGCCGCCGCCGCCGCCGCCGCGAACAGTTTCGACGACTCGGGCCTGCACCTCAAACTACAGATATACGTATACAGATACAATAAAAGAGGAGAGAGCCGACTCTTCCCCCGTCCATTATACACTATACGCGCGGGAAAAGCGAGCCGCCCGGCAGCAGCAGCAACGCTGGCGCACCGGCCAAATTGTATTTCATCGGTCGCGACGAGCCAACGGCAGATACAGCCGTATTTTCCGCTTCAACTTCCGCGGACAAAATGGAAAATGATGCGAAACTCGGCTGTAGTGCCCAGGGAGGAAGGAATTGCGCGCTGGTAGAAAATCCATCGCAGCTACATGGGAAAGTCGCAATATCGTGGATTGCGCTTGGGATTTTCGGCCGTGGGATAACGTATACACGTAAGGGGGGATTTTGACGCGCCCGCGATTAATTATTTTCACAAATTGATTGCGGGTACGTACACCGAAATTTGAAGTTTCTTGGCAGATTGTTCGGCAACTTTTGGATCGGAACAATCGCGCGAATTATAATAATAAACGCTCGAATCCTCGAATATCCAGGAAAGAAAAACGCCGGTGGTGCGTCGTCCTCTTTTTATCCCTTTTATCGTAATTGAATTGTGAAAATAATTACCCGTCGCGTCTCGCGGTATTTTTTAATAATTAACTTGCAATTAAACGTCCTAATTGATCCTTTTTTTTTTGGCGAGCGCGGCGCTCGTCCCCCTCGTCGGTGCGTCTTTATCGCTCGTCTCATCTCGTCATAATTAACGTTGGAAAAATTAAAAACCACACCGTTAATTTGCACCGGCCGTGCGTACCTTGTTATTTTTGCGGAGAATAAAGAAGAAAAAAACAGGAGAGAGAGATTAACCCTCGACGAATTATACCCGCGAGCATCGGATGAAAATCGTTTCGTGAAGGGAAAACTCGCGCGGAGTGGGTCACGAGCGGGGGGATCTATATTCATTTCGTCGATTCAGAACTCGAAAAAAAATCCCTCGAGATGGAACAAACGAGTAATGGGATTTCTTATATATATTACGCGAAACAATAGGACAAACAGTGATTCGTTCGTTCCCGTCTAAACTAATTTATCGAGCGAAACGATTAGGTTGATTCGATTAACCTACAAACCATTACGCGCGAGTATAACAATTGATCAATTAAAATTCCCCGGGTCTAACGAGGATAATTGATTTCTCTCCGTGTCTCCCATCCCCCGTGTGTTCTCCGTGGCTCAGAGCGTTCGCCGCCCCCGTCGACGAAACAAATCGAACGAAGCGCATTCGTTCTAACCTTCCCCAAAATCCGATTGAAATTCAATCGGCTCGTAATTAATAAAGTCGCGCCAGACTGATATATATTAATAATCTAATGATCATCCGGTATGCATACGTTAATCGGATCGGCACCGGAAACCCCAGTGTCAATATTATCATAGCCGAGTATCCAAATATTATGATGTCACACTACTCATATGCCGATCGCGCGTTCGTCAGCGAAATCGCATATCGAAGCGAAGAGAGCCAGGGATTTTTATACTCTCGGAGCTCTCGAGTGTCTCGCGGCTAATGTTTCGCAGTGCTAATGTTCGCTGGAGAGTCAAAGGATGGCCCCCGAGAGTGAATAGCCGCGCAGATAACAGAGAGCCTCCTTATTCCTCCGTTCGTCGAAGCACGCGCGCGACAAATGGCCATGGGTTTCGAATGCGAAATTCCATTAGCGCGCGGCGAGCCCCCGCTTATATGCTATAGTGCAGTAGGATCGGCTGTCGGTTTTTGGGGAAGTGGCTGTCAATTAGGCTTCGCGGTAATCACATCCCTGTATATATCAACGAAACGTCAAGCATTCAAAGAAAAACAAGACGTGCGGGTTGATATATATAAATCGATCTTATAACCCACTCGTTCCACCCACCCAGGATCTGCCGCGATCCCGAGGAAAATCGCGACTGATCGCGACTACGGCATTGGGAATCGTGACCGAATGCCCCGTCAGCTGCGCGCTCTAAACACACACGTGTGTGTGCGCGCGCACACATCTATATATAGGTATGCGAGCGCGCGCGCTTGTATAGTTGTATATGCAAGGGCTGATGCGCGCGCGCGGCGGCTGCGGCGGGCGGCGGCGGTAGTGGTGGCGGTGGGGAGGAGCCGGAGCGGAGGGGGCATGCGCGGCTATAAGTAGAGGCGCTCCGCGCCAAGGGCCACAGTGTCGTAGCAGCTGGCGGTGTTGGGGTGGCCGCACGCCTACGCGCCTATATAGTGATCTCTCCCTTCGAGATACCTACGTATGTGTCTAAACGCACACACACGAGATTCGTCGAGTGTGTTATTATCCTCGGTGTGAACGCGAGGTGAACAGTGCTTGGTTTGGCGCTCGCGCACATACCCAAGGCTCCGACGAGAGACAATCGGGCCTTGAGGAGGATCCGAAGGACACGGCGCGCTGCTGCTGCAGTATATAGTAGCGGAGAGAGAGAGGAAGGATGGAGAAGCTGGTAGTGGTTGTGCTGCTCTGTGCGCTCGGCGCGCAAGCCTTCGACCTCGGGCCGATCGTGAGGATAGCCCAGTGCAGGAGCCAGTGCCTCAAGAGCCACAGCGTCGACGGATCGTGCGAGTGGTGGCGGCACGGCGAGACCGGCTGCAGCGAAGTGAGTCTCTTCCAAAACACACACTAATACACGCCCCTCCCACTCCGTGGAAACTCCTTTTAGACTCAACCGCGTCTCCCTTTCTCAAGAGTGAGCCTGCGTAAGAATCGCCGCGACTCGGATTTTTTTTTCCACTTGCGACTTTATTTGAAGACACTTTTTGTTACCGAAGGCTACCGGGGCCTAAAGTATGTTCGCACTCGTCGCTCTGACCCATATACACGCGTAGATCCTATAGGCGGCCAGTGAAACGTTTGTCGGCCGAGGGAATAGAAGAGAGAACGCTACGATGCGGGAAAGCCATTTCTCACGGGGCGAGAGCGAGAGAGGGACACTATGGGGGGAGAAGAAGGAGCGCTTTGGAAAAATGTCTTGCCCCGTGGGGCGCGTCCATAACGACGCCGGGGCGTCCCGCCAACTTTCGAAACGGCCCGAGTCTCGTAGGCTCTCTCTCGTCCGCAGTGCAATTACTAGTCGGTGATCGAGCGGCCGCGCCGCAGGACGGCGCGCAACTCCTGACGAGCTCGGTTTTGGGCGAGCGCACAAAAACACGGATCGGGAGATTTACGAGGCGGGGCGCGCGCGAGCTCCTCTCTTCGGAGAAACACGCGCGCGTATAGTAATTAGAGAGTGTATACGGGTTGCGCAACGCTCGATGCTGATTCCAGCTCGTTGGGTGTGCGTGTCGCGACGATAAGAGCGAGATACGTATAAACGACGAACGCAGACTTTCTCGAGCGATTTCCAAAGGACTTTCTCGATTGATTACCATCCGTATATACATATTCTTTTTTCCCCCCTTCTATACGTACTGCGGGGACAATCGGCCGTATACTCACACACCGGGAGGATAAGCTACGGCTCTATCTCGGGCTCTCTCGCGTTCGTTAAAATGTTTCAATCCTCTATCTCCGCCGGCCATCTCTATTGTGCGCCCGCGCTCTATATACAAACGCGCGCGTTTGTATCGCCGGGCATCGGCCCGATAATTACCATAATACACTGCAGCGGGGACCGAAGAACCAAAAAAAAAGGCGCAAAGTATTTTCGCGTCTCTTGTGTCTATGCGCGTCCCCCGGGAGATATTGGTTGGCGCGCGAGAGAGGCACCACGTGCGCGCGCGGATGCTCATCTGGCCGGCGCGTGCATTATTGATGCGCGAACCGATGATAAATCTGTATGTATAGCGGGGCGATAACGCGAGCCGTCTCTCGATAATGGCACTCGAGGGGCCTGCAGCCTCTGTCGGATAAGCCGGTTTGCCTTCTGTTACAGATGCACATTTTCCCCCGTGTCTCGCTTATGCGTCGTCACGACGCTCCGGAGCCGTTTCGTCATTTTCACTGTAGCTCCATATTATACCCGGGCGAAATCTCGCTCACAATGACTGCAACGCCGTGTCGAATCGGGGCCCGCGAGACACCAGATGCCCAACGGGGGGTGCGTTCGCTCGTATGTATACGGGGGCGTCGCGCTCGTCTGGAGCGGGGGCTCTCTCCTGGGTTAGATTCCGGGAAATCGATTATTGGTCGGGCTCTCGTATGCACACGTGTGCGACCCCCCGTCCTCGGCCGTTGTGCGCCCGCGCTATTTATGCGCAGCCGGGGCCCCGAGAGGATTATCTGCTCGGGTTTTGCCACCGCGCGGCGTGTTTTCCGAGCTCCGATTCGCAACGATTTCCCCGGGTGATCTCGACGTGTACGAGAATTGATTCGCTCGCGCGACGACCTCCCGTATATCGCATATACACGTGTGCACGTACGCCTCCGGGCCGCGCGAGGCCCACGCCGAGCGGCGCATTAGAATAACAATTTTCGAGGCCGGCGCGTGTATATATCGTATGTATATGCGCACGCGGGCCGCCGATTTAATAAGCATGCGGGGGGAACGCGATGAGCGCGCTCGATAATGATGTTAATGAATGCAGATGATGGACGGAACGAGCGACTACGCGTCCCACGAGCTGTTTTATCTCTTCTCTCTCTCCCATCCTCGTTTCCAACGAAGCCGAGCGATGCGCTTTCGGTTTCGATTCGAGGAACATTTTCGACCCCCGCATTTCGAGGCGACCAAAAAATTCGCCGAATCGCTCCTATACTTGGATCCTCGCGCAGCGGAGAACACCACGGCGTGTGCGAAAAATCACTCTGTATGTATACGTAAAGGTGGACGATTTTCCACTATAACACGAATGAATACTCGCGATCGGGGGTGAAGTTGAGATTTATTAGTTTTGAAAACTCTTCGCTCGCTTCGATCGTATCAAAAGCAGCTCTCGTCCACCTTCATTCGGTGATTTTTCGCTCCTATACACACCGGTTTTTCGCCGCGAGGCTTCAAGGGCACGTCCTCCGGTTCCGCATCTCGACGAGCCGCGCACCAAAAACCCAAGAGGCGTCGATCGGGGCCGCTAAATTTGTCGCACGTGTGCGCGAGGACGTCCGCAGCCACCCAGTCGCTCGCGAGAATCGGTCGCGTAACGAGGGGCAGCAGCTCTCGCCTATCCCGCGCGCCGCAAAGAGAACGCGCGGGCGCGCGTAATTATTCGCCGAGCGTCAAGCCCGCGATGGTATCTCGAGCTCTCGGCTCGCGCTGCTTCTGCCCGCATCGATAAATGCCCGGGTATCGCGGCTCGTAAATCACCCGCTCCACCTCGGCGTTTACTCCTTTTTCCTCCTATACCCCCCGAGTGCGTGTGACTCGAGCTCAGCCGCGAGGTGTGTATATATATATAGGTGACGCGCGAACGGCCCGCGGGTTCATTAGGCGAGTAATTGAAATATTCGGCCTGTGTGTAGCTTTGTCTCGGCCCATTCAGCCGCATGTTAGAGCCTCAGCTGCCGCGCACGTTATGCCTTTGTCCCTCGCGCGCGCGCCCTTTCTACCCCGCGTGTGTATACACTCCTCGTCGCGACGAGCTCGCCGAATCGGATCGACCTTTGAACACCAGAGTTCGCATTCTCGAAAAAAACTCGCTTTTCCAACTCCGTTGTTACGAATCTCCGCGTTCTCACAAACACACGCAGGTGCAGGTATATATATATTGAGCTTGAAAATTCGCCGTGTTCTCCCTTGGGTCCTTGTTATTTCGGCGCTTTTTCTCGGCCCGCGGGTTATAATACACGCGGAGGCGCTCGCGCGCACGTGGACCGGAGACTCGAGCGCGCGTTTCGGATTTCTCCGGCCGGGTCGTACACAAAAGCGACCCGTCCCTCTCTCGGGGGGGACGATTTTCCGCTGTCGCGCCGTGTGGAAAATACAAACTCTCTCGGAGCGTCGCACACTCGCTAATGGCATCCCGCTAAACGGGCGCGTAATGGATTCTTTCGTCGTGTATAACGCGCGGCCGCCATCCAAAACGAGCTTTTATTCGAAATTTATCCGTATTACACGCGTTGGACGAGCGCGAGAGCGACCTAATGGCTGCTGCATTGTTTTTTATCGATCCTTTCACCGGCATTTCACCGTCGTTGCTTATCCGAGCGTTGAACCTCGCGGGTTTTCGAGCCGATCGCTGCAGCACACGGTTGAATTTTCAAAAGCTCCGAATTTCCGACAAATTACACGCGGGCATTCGCAGCGTGAGATCGACACACACACACACACACACACACACACACACACACACACGAGCGGTTGTTTTTCGGGCCTCGTCACGAGGATCGTCCTCGCGTACACGTCGCGTGCCCCGAGAGACGCACGAAAAGACGCTCGCTGCTCACCGGGGGGATTAATTAAGAGTCGACGCGTTATGCGTCCCTCTCTCTCTCTCGGGTTAACTTCATTACACGCGGAGGGAGAGCGGGCTCTCGGGGTAAAAAGCCGGGCCGCGCGGAATCCTAATTCGCCGCGGGGCAAAAAGCCCGCGCTAAAGGAATCCGCCGATCCTCGGGTATACGTATACACGCGCGTGCTCCCTCCGGAGAGCGAGCGAGCGAGCGCACCGATAAAAAGCGGCAGGCCTTGGCCGGGGCGCTCATGAGCGATTATAATTGCGGTAAATCAAGCCTGCGCGCGATGAACGGACGTGGACGGCTTGTGGTAGTAGTGGCGGAGAGGGGGGAGAGTCGCCGGGCAATTTATGAATTTATTAAACGGCCTGCGGAGAGCGAGCGAGCAGTGTGTGTCTGTGTACCTCCTTCGGGATACACGTCATTAACGTTGCCCCCGTGGCGTTTCTACGAAGCTACGGCAGGGAGAGAGAGAGAGAGAGAGAGAGAGAGAGAGTGGCGAGGAGGCAGAAAGGAAGAGGGGGGGGGGGAGAAAAAAGGGAGAGGCTGGCACACACAGACAAAAGGAGGAACGCGAGGAAATCACGAAACAGGCCTCGCTCTCGCTCGCTCGACGAGGCTCTTGGTCTCTCGGGGTATACCCCAATAAATATGAAAACAACGGAGTGCGCGCGCGGAGGGAGAGAAGGATTCGAATTAGCCTCACCAACCTGTTTCAGGCCTATAACAGCCAGACTCACACACGCGCTCGCTCGCTCGCTCTCCTTTATTTGCTCTCTTTCCTCGCTTTGTTCTCTCTCTCTCTCTCTCTCTTCCTCGCTCACTTTCTCTCTAGAATTTCTTCTGCTCCGCTCTCCGCAACTCTTTCTTATATATATACCACAGCTCGCTCGCTCGCTCGCGCGTGCGTCTCACTTACTCGGCATCTCTTTTTGCGCTCGCTCCCTCCTCGCCCCCGGGATCATTCGACTCGCTCCTCTGCCGAGCTCGCTGCACACACACACACACACATCCACCTATATACCTGCAGTGCATCCCAGCTCCTTTTTTCATCCATTCTTCCCCTCGCCCGGACCCTCGAACACACCGAGAGAGAGACCCAGAAAAATTCACCGGCGAAATTAGCGGCGCGAGCTTCCCTATCTCCTCCACCTCCGCGGCTGTATACATGCGCGAATCGGGGTCGCGAGAGGGTTGATTCGATATCGACAAATCGGCGCGCACCCAAGTGTTACGTAGGCCGAGAGGACTCGGTCGCGAGAGCCCTATATACGCGCAATCAACTATACTCGAGAGAGCCGGGCGCAGGGGAGGGGGAGAGTGGAGGAGCCGAAAGGAGGAATAATCCGCGCGCCTTCATTGTGCGCAGCCCCTCGCACGTCCTTTGTGTGTACACACACACACGCGCTCGCGTATACACATACAGCCGAGCGATCGGCTTTTTCTATGGAGCGCTTATACTAAAATTCGTGTTTTTTTTTTTCGTTTTCCAGTGTTGGCAGCACTGCGAGGTCCTGGAGAAGCAGTGGGGCAACGGCGACTGGAGGCCCGCGGCCGTTCAGCAACAGTCCACTGCCGCGGCTGCTAGCTGCGACGACTACAAGTACAAGCAGGTAAAAATATGATTCACCTCGCGCGTGTGTTGGTAAGCGCAGCTTCTTTCTTTCTTCGGACATACACACACACACACATGCCGAGTGGAGAGCCAACTCGGCAAACGCTCGCACAAAGGGGAATCCGAGAGCTGCCCGCGGTGTGCGCGTGAGCCCGCAACAGAAGAGAGAGAGAGAGAGAGACGGCTGGCTTTTTCTCTCTCTTTCGGGGAATCCGAATGCTCGAAATTATTTGTCCCGCGGGACGGGACGGGATCGCGGAGAGGGTCACTTTTTTCCGTCTCGGGACGACGACGACGGAAATTTCGGGAGACAGAAAAGCCAAGCGGCTGCCGCGATTAATTAAACCGACGGGATTCCGGCGCGCCACGTGCGCGTATACGAGTCGAGCCTCGTGAAATCACAAAGGTTCACGGGTGCGATATCGCGAGACGGAGTGAAATTCCGGTTGATAAGTCGGGTGTATGATTGATAATCGGTTATTTTGTCTACTCGAGCCGCGTACAGCGGAGAATGTCGAAGCCCTTGTCGTGGATCGCGTCGCTCGTTTTTCCCCGGCCGGGCCTCTCCTAATTCGCCATGCAAAAATTCGGGTATGTACCCGCGGCCGCCGCGGCTGCGGTAATCAATTCCTTGTTTATAATCGGGCCCGCGCATTAATTACGCATCAAACGCGCGCGGCTGGTGAGTTATCGTATGCACGCGCGGATTTGCATTTTTTCCCTCGATCCTCCCTCAAAGTAGGTATATGTATGCGTGTGTACGCCCGCGGCCCAACGGATACATTTATAACCGGGCTAATCGAGCGGAAAAATATGTTTAGATCGCGCGTGATTTATACCCGGTCGTGGGTGTGTGTGTTTCTTTTTTTCCACCGATTCTTCCCGCTCGGCAACTCTGGCCCTCATTGCGCGCAATTAATTCTCCTGGCGGCGGCAAATTAATTTCTCGCGATACGTGTACCCCTCCGCGTGGGAATAATAAAGACGGCCGCGAGCATCTTCAACTGAAGCAGCTGTGTACACCGATTTTTCGAATCGTTATATCGTGCAATTTCATTTCACCAGCTTGAACTCGCTCGAGTTGAGTCGCAGCAACGTGTGAGAGTCTAACCAGCTCTGTGAGTCCCTCGAAATTTCGCACGTGTTTACGGTCGCGAGCGATTAGCCGCGCGTAATCGGCAACCGCGAACAAGCCTCGCGGGTAATCCGCGTGCGCTTATACACACGTGCGAGAGAGCGAAAGATCGGGCATCAGGTGGCTATTATACATATATAGCCGGTGCAATCCGATCGGAGAGAGAGCAGCAGCGAAGCGCGAGCTCATCGATCGGACATGGCTTCTCCGGTTACCCGCCGCCGCCGCCCCACTAAAAACCTCTCGCTAAAATTTCGATGCTCGTCCAGCCGTGTGTATCCCCTGCTAGCGATCTCGCGAGTCGTTTTTTTTCATCATCGGGGGACGATTTGGTATTTCGTTATCTCTTTTTTCCCCCGTTCCCTCGTTTCGGACTAGCTCGTTTCTTTCCTCTACCTCGAGGAATCCTCGACAAATAGCCTAATCGCGCGGCGTTATACGTCTTTTTCGAAATTGAGTTGGACACAAGGAACAAGCGAGTTTTCCATCGCCGGCATTGTTTCCCCACCCCATGGCACCAATCACGTCTCTTTTTCCACTTGGCGCTCGCGCATCTCGAGCGCAATAAAAGCGGCCATTTATCCCCGACAAAAGAGGGCGACCCACGCCCGTGTCCAGTACCCGCGCGCCTAGATCGAATCGGAGCGAACTCCATCAAAGGCTCCATCGGGCAGCGTTAAACAGACACTCGCGCCCCGACGTGCGTATCTCTCGGATCTCAGGGAGAGGGGAGACACACACACGAGAATAAACGAAATCCCGAGGCTCGGTTTCAATTTTCCAATTTCGGCGGCGCGACAATGGCGCTTCGTCGGGACGACGCGTTGCGTCGAGTGGAAAGAGTCGCCGGAGCGCGAGTAAATTCCTCGGGCCCGGGGGCTCCCACGACGGAGCGTCTCTCTGCCCGCGCGAGAAGAAAAGCAGAGTAGGCGCGTCTCTCAATTCGGCCGCGGCGGCGATCCATCAATTGTGGAGGAGAGCTCGTGTAAAGCCCCGCCGGTGGAAGCTCGCCCGGCGTGTATACCTGCCGATTTTCATGGAACGCCGCGCGATATTCATCTTGCATCCATCCCCTCCCGTTCCCCGAAAATCGAGCTGGGAAAAATTTATCGTTACGGAAAAACGTCCCCTTTGTCGGCCAATTACTGCAGGCCGCCGCCCCCGCGTCTCTCTTTATCGAAGCGACCGGCGAATCTCCCAGCCCACGATTGATACGGGGGCCCCCGAAATTCCTGGGGGCAACGGAGAGTCGTTGTTCTCGCGAGATAGGCATCTAGTGCACGGCGACGCGGCGAGAGAGGCGTGAATCCTCGTCCGGGAAAGGAGCGAGAGAGAGCCGGTCGTTAATTAGCCTGCGGGCCCCGTTTAGCGCGGCGCGGTATACCGGCCCCGACGGCCGACCCGCTGATTATTCACTCGAGGGGCCCCTCCCGAATTGCTCAATTCGACCGGCGCGCGCGCGCGCGCGCCAGACAAATTTCGATCTCTCGATTGCTGGATATGTACACGGGATCCGCGTGCTTCCATATGCACAAACACGCGACGGATTACTCGTGGAATCGTGGGAATGTAGTATATGCGCGCACTGGTGTGTGTATCGATTGGTATTGACAAAGGAACGTTCGTTTGTTTCAGTGCCCGTCGTGCAAGACGGCGTGCGAGTACCGCAAGAGCCAGGTGGTGGAGGAGTACCTGCCGTCGATGCTGCCGGCGCCGCACCGCGCCCCCGTCGCCCTCAGCAAGAACGACGTGGCCGTGCTGATGCGCAAGATCCGCCAGGAGTGGAAGCTGTTCGACTACTACCCCGGAGTCCGGGCCCCCTCGGCTCTGCGCCAGGACGAGTGGATAGTCGCGGTGGTGGAGGACGGCGGGGTCGCGCACTTCAGCTGGGAGGAGTGGACCCCCCGGCTCGACTCGCTCAAGGAGGGGCCCCTGTACGAGGCGACCGTCTCGTGGCGCGACCTCGGCACCCAGCTCAAGCAGCAGCAGCTGCTCGAGCAGAAGCGCTTCAACGACCGGGTGCGCCAGTACTTCCTCGAGAAGTACGGTGAGAAGGTGCTCGAGTGGCGCAACCAGGACGAGGAGCAGGCCATCCCCGAGGACGTGTTCCGCCGGTTCTTCTTCCGGCGGCGCAGCTCCGCCGCCGAGGAGGACTCCAACCCCGAGCCGTCGACCGTCGACTCGGAGGACGAGCGCAACCAGAGCCAGGTCGCCAAGGAGTCGTTCGTCGTGTCGTGGGAGCCCGAGGCCGGGGGCCTCATGGGCAACCAGGTCGCCGACTCCAACCTCGCCCAGATCAGCCTGCTCCCCGGCACCAAGTACCTCGTGCGCATAGCCTCGAACGAGGGCCCGGGCAGCTTCCCCATCGAGGTCGACACCCGGCCGAGCAGCCACGTGCGCGCCCGCAGCCTCGGCCAGCAGGGACTCGCCGCCGCGGGCGGACTCTACGCGTGGGCCGCGCTGTCGGCCGCCACCTGCGTCGCCATCATCGTCTGCCTCGTCGTCCTCGTGAAGCTCGTGAGGAGCGGCGCCAAGCGGCCCGACGACCCCGAGGACCAGGTCTGACCGACGGACCCGTTCGTCGTCAACCTCCACCGGGCCGGACACCTCTAGCCCGCGATTCTGTACAAAAAACACTGTATATAATTAGACGTCTATCGCCTCCTCGTTGTAATTTAGCCGCGTTCGCGTCGGCCGAAAGCTACTCGCACGACAGGTGTACTGCTCTCGACCGAGTCCCATATGCCATATTACGCTCCAACCTCGGCGCGTCTCTCTCGAGTCCACCTCTTTTTTTTTTTGCTCTTGTATACGTATATACGTGTATATTTACGGGTTGCGCGGTGACGCACAGATTTTATCGGCCGATCGACGCGAGCCTCGACTCTGTGTATTTTATTATAGCCGAACGTCTGTCGAGCGGACCTCGCGAAACGACTGTAAACGCAGATTCTTCTTTTTTTTCTTCTCGCACGTGTACGTGTGATAGACGGCTCTCGAGCGAAGGACGCGCCGACGTCGGCCATTCGCAAACCCACACATCCGCGCGCAACACTTTTGTATGATATTTTTGTAATTAAATAATGTAATCAACCGTGCGACTTGCTCAAGCTGCAACGAACAGACTGTACGAGAGTTCCTATTGGTAAGGAGAGCGCGAGAATAAGCGACCACGTGTCAGCACACGAGGTCGCGAGCGCCAAAACGTTTGTATTTATTTGTACATATGCGACGAAACAATTGTAAATATCTCTAGGTAATTTCATTAAAGATAATTATAAATCATAAAACGACTGTGTGTGTACTTGTATATCTCGATTGACCCAACAAAAATCCCGATATCCTTGCCATCAAAGCCTTCTTCGGAAAATTCAATTTCAACTGGAAATCGTCAAAGACTCAGGCGAAGAAACACTCCATCGTGTTAATATTTTTTGATTCTAAAAGAAAAAAAGTAAAATCGAGTTTGAAGCTACTCGGAGGAGTATACAATGCGGCTCGCGCCGGCGTATACTATTCCAGAAAACGAGAGGCGAGTTTTCTAGCGCGCACAATGCGAGTGTGGCAAAACGACCGGTCGGCAGTGCACAAGGAGTCGAACTAATTATATCCTTGGGACGAGATCCATTATACGTTGACCTCATGGTCCAGCGACCCACAAAGCCCCGACGCCGGGCTCGGATAATTAAAAGCACGAGCCGCTCTCGGGCGGAGAAAAGCGCCGCGCGCGGCTCAGGGGAGAAATTGAGTTTTCAAACGCGCCGGTCGACGAACGAACGAGAAAGAAAGACAATTCGCGAGGCGACACCGCTCGGGATGAAATTAGTGCGCGGCTTTTTTTCCCTCCCCGAATTTTCCACGGGATTTGTACCGCGAGCGTCAGATTTTCCTCCGGGTCATTTATTACGCGGGATTAGGAGGGCCGGTTTAGTTTTGGATTTAACCCGGCGACGGGGCCGAGATATCAGATATAGCCTGGCTTGTAATTTTTCTCCGTCTCACTCTCGGGGTCTTGAATTTCCGTGGCCGGGGGGGATAAAGTGGGTCTATCGTTTTTCTTCCCCCGCGGCCCCATGTGGCTGTTCGCGCGAGTGTGCGTACGGGGAGATTGGGTTACCGAAACAAGCGTTACGGCTCTCTCAGCCTCGTGAGAAGCATCGATACCCCGACATCAATCATACGCTTTTTGAGGCTCCGATTTTACGAACCGACTTCGAGAGGCTTATTTCCCTGATTGTTTCGTCGACTTGAAAAATTACGGTACGTGTGGTCGGTGGAGTCTGGTAAGATGAGAAATCGTTCTCCCCGTACGAGTTAATTCAGATTATTACGACTGTGTATACTTTTTGGATTTGAAATGGTTAGAAACGTGAAAATTCCACGAATGATTGAAATAGGGGGATTGAGGGATAGTGAAAGAAAAAAAAATTGATCGATTAACCGAGTATACCCTGCTTACCAGGTATTCAATTTTTGCTAATGAATGTTGAATATATGTTATTTTCAAACAGTATGTCAAATAGCGATTTACAACTATTATTTGATATGATATGAACAATTTTTTGTCGTTCGAATAGCTGTACTGTATCGTAAAAGTCATTCCAGTTAGAAATCTTGTCTTCACCCAGTTTCCAAATGATGACGAAGGAGGATCAAAATTACCTCGCGAATAGTCTCCCATTCTCAATGGGGATTGCGAGATACAATCCAGAGTGTGAGACTTGAAATTTAGATTACACAACCCAACAGAACATTACGGTTTCTTTCTTCATTTCGCCATTTACATTGCTATGGTAACAGCCGCATGAGGAGCTTTTAAATTTCATAGCGGAATGATATGTTCCATTTCCATGATACGGTACGATCGCAGTCGAATCTAATTTGCCTTTCAGACTCGCACGGTTTGATCGTCTCGATAACATTGAACAAGTACCTACTTCGTTCATCGTTGTGTCAATCCACGAAAGGAATATTGGTTTTTTTTTTAAATATTTCGTCGCGAAAACTCACGATTCTCGATGTATCGACGCTCTTCAAGACATGTAATAGTACCCAATTCAAATGCTCACGATGAAAATCCCAGTTCGGAGCTTCTTACGAAAAGAAACCCGACTCGCGTGTCCCAAGGAAAAAGAGCCTAGTTCGTAATCCCCAAACGAAAAAGAACCCACAAAGTTTCTCACGACGAAAATGCCAGTTAGAAATTTCTTACGAAAAATAAATCTAGTTCAAAATGAAACATTCAATTTTTGATTGTTGAGTAGACCATAGCAGTAGTCTAAAGTCAATAACCAAATGGAAGAATAATAAGTTTGAGCGATTATCGAATGAAACTGATTTGAGTATAAGTTGCAAATACTGTTAAACGTATTATTTTTCCTTATATATAACGCTGCAAGCTACAGAGTCGTTTTTCGCGTAACAACGAACCGGCTTGTGTTTTCCACGATCGACTTTTTCTTTCTCCAAATGCCTAACGAGCCCTTAATTTTCTTCCTTCTCGAGAGGGGCTTTGCGGTGTCGACTTCGTACCCGATAAACACCAAATCGACTGACGTAATCGAATTTCACCCGAGAGGAGTCAACAAACCCGTTTATCTTTGCGGTTCGTATGTTCGCGGGTCATTGCTACGCACTGACACACACGCTCCGGATCAAGCGGTTCGCGCGCGCGAGACATCGATACACACACGCGTCGCGGCAAAAAGCAGAACCACACGCGCGTATACGTCGACACGTGCGCGGTTTGTCACGCGGAGAAAAAGCCCAAACTGCAGCCGGGTAAAAAGACGCTGTCAAAACGACGACGACGACGACGCGCACGGCCGAAGGGAAAAACGGGCGCGAGGGATTTCGCGCCCTCCCAGGAATTTCGAGGCTTTTTACCGGAGGCCGGGGGGGAGGGCAAGAGGTGTTTTGCGCGTCAAGGAGGAATTTCGCGCGCGCGAGCCTCGTTATATGATTTTGCCGGGTCTGACGAGATCGTATGTCACGTGTGATAGGCTTGGACTCGGTATATATAGTGTTTCGTTGTCTATGTGCGACGACGAGCGAATGAACCCGGAAACGCGTGTATATGTGTAAGGCTGATTTTCGTTGGGCGATATGTCTCCGGAGAGAAATCGTTCGATCTTTCTGAAAGTCGGCGATGTTGGAACGAAGTTTGATTTCCGAGTTGGGGAGATCAAGTTTCATGATTTTCGAGGTCGATTTGGCGATTTCTTTACCTAAAATTCATTTAGCTATGAAGTAATTTCAAATTCTCAAAGTTCATAGCAGAAGCTTCAATTTTATGCGTTAAAGATGTATTTCCCTAACTCCTTTTATTTTGAAAGCTCATTTGCTCTCTTAAAATTTCACATTTTTGGTCTTCGAGAAGAGGTGGAAAAAAGTACGTGAATAAAAGTCAAATAAATATAATCAATGCAAAAATCTTATAAATCGAGGCGTTTCGAAGTATAAATGTGGAAAATATAACGTTTTGAGAATTCAGGCAGAAGACTAATATTCCAAAGAGATTCATCGTGTTTTTCCGGCCAATGGAACTAACAAGGGGACGTCACAATATCCTGGAAACGCAATCACACGTAGCCAAAAAGCGTATATATCTGACACTCGGGCCAAAGCCTCGATTTCCTAGAGATATTGCTGAATCATTGTTGGTTTCATGTATGCACACTGTATCTACATCTATGGGCTTTTGTAACAATAGATATACGCTACACGCATAAAATCGAGAATCACTCACACAGTATCTCCGGGAAATCGAGGCATTGACCTGAATAACTGACGTAGACATAAGCTTTTTGGATACCCAAAACCTCACCCAAGTTCCATCGTGCAATCTGTTTCCCAGAGACTATGTAAGTATGGCATCGCCATTTGCCAACTTCAACTTGATCTCTCGAACACATGATCTGCTCCCGATGGCTTTCGTGAACAATGGAGACGCCCGTCTCTTTAAGAATGGAGTCCTTTGTTGTCGACGAAGACACTCGAGGCTTGGAAAATCATCAGGGGATTATCCCTCTGACTTCGATTCAACGCAAAATCCTCTCTAATTAACCGGGAAACCCTTACGATTATTCAACCAACCCCGATGAGCTTCCGAGGGCTGAAATTTTCCTCTTACGTTCTCGTTTTTTTTTTTTTTTCAAACCACGGATATTCGCTATGACATATCAAAAAACCGCTGCCAAGTGCCTTAGCAGTATACTTTCTCAAAGAGGCTTCAACATCACCCACAAACGCGTCTCAAACCTGTATTTTCACCATTCCACTAGCGTAGATACTATCATTTATTTTTCAAAAATTACAAAAATATTATTTAATCAGTTCAATTCGTATCTTTGTGACTGTGTAAAGTGTCGTTCTTTTACAATTGACCAAACTGTGTCGCGAGTGTTAATGTCTGCCCGGGCTCTCTTATTATTTGATCAAATGCAACAAAGCAAATGGTTCTACACGATGCGAGATATTTGGACCTGCATAATTTTTCGATCAATTCATCTTGTGACTGTCATACGGTTTAATGGTGGTCAAAATCGATCCGGTCCGTAATTAGCACACTTGAAGGCTCATTTTGATCATTTTCGACGGCAAAAGACACCAAATTTTTCCAATTTTCTCTATAGCATGTTGAAAATATTGGAAACGAAACTTACATGAATTTTTCTTTCCCTTAGCAACGGTTGCTAGGGCGGTAAACAACGGTTGCTAAGGAGCTAATTGGGAAGATTTTGTGTCCTTTGCCGTCGAAAATGACGGGAATAGGTCATAAATTAATAATTTCCAACATTCGTAACGGTTGCTAGGGAGGTAAACAACGGTGGCTATGGAGAAAATGGGACAACTCAGTGTCCTTGGCCATCGAGTGTGACTTAAAACTGATTTTCCGGCTTGCCCCAATGAGCACTCATAAGGATTTGTGAGAAAACACGTTAGAAACGGTTGCTAGGAAAATAACCAACGGATTTTGCTGAAAATTTAACTCGGGCTAGATCTTGTCACAACTAACCGGTGTGCAAAATTTCAAGACGATCGGACCATTCCTTCGAGAGTTATCGTGGACGAAAAAAAAACGGGACGCACACACACACACACACACACACACACACACACACACACACACACACACACACACACACACACACACACACACACACACACACACACACACACACACACACACACACACACACACACACACACACACACACACACACACACACACACACACATACACATACATACATACAGACACTTTTGGATTTCCATGTTTTTCGACCCGTAGATCACGAAAATCGAGGTCCCGAGGTCTGATTCGGTGGGTCGATTTTTGCCCCATTACAAAGCTTTCTCTTTGAGAAAGCAAAACTAGTAATCATTACTAGAAAAATTAGCATTCATTATTAGATTTAATAGGGTATTTTACTAGTATATATTGTAAAATTTACTATATTTGAGGTGCCACCACTTAAAAGTTTTTTTTTGCAAATTTGACTAAGATAATATAAGAATTTCGAAATTCTGCGAACGCCATCTTCAAGGGTAATTCAAGGCTTATCAGAAACCTTTACTATAATAATAATTTGGCTATTTTAACCCATTAAGTTCAAGTTGAGTCAAATAATTTCGCTGCTCTCCAAACGCTTATACGATTTTGGAGCGAAAAATATGTTCATCCGTAAAAATGTTTCATGAATAACTAATGAAAATCCATATACAACTTAGTAAAATTCACTAGAAATATAGTAAAAAGCTGAAAAGATAGTAAATTTTACTAGAATTTACCTAGTAAACGATATTAGTAAATTTTACTATCCAAAATTTTAAATTTTACTAGAAATATAATACTCAGTCTCAGAAAATCTAGTAAAGGCTACTAGGTTTTCCTCTACTAAGTTGATTTAGTAAATTTCCCTAACCAGATTTTTCTCAGTGTGACGTTGGAGAATGAGTAAATCAAACCTATTCTGAATATCTCATTACAGCTCGAGCGTACGAACGAACGACGCCTTAAAATTCAAAACCACCTAGAAAGGCAAAAATAATCAGCTGCACCTTCGGATACACTATCTACTCGTATATCCAGATATCAATCGAAGAAAGCTCGACGACAAAAGCAAGAATATCAGGCCGCCGCAAATCTGAATTAGATGCTGGCTTCGATTAAATGTGTTTTCTCCGAACGCTGCCTCGTATATATCGAGAATCGTCGAAAAATAGACGTTATAATTCGCGCCGACTGGCCGGCCGTTTAAATCCGCGTATATCGACCGATACTCGCCAATGCATCCTCGTTAGCTCGGACTTGAATGGCCGCCGCGCGTTACACTATACTGGACAAGAAACTCCCGTCGATTATCCAGCCAGGAAATCTAATCCAGCACCCGAGGGCAACCCTCGATCGTCACTCGCGCGCGCGCGTGTGTGTCTAATCCACGCGCGAGCGTCGAAAGCGGCTTACACGGCCCGGCTCTCTTCTTCCGCTCGATGTATACAGTTGGTAATGGACGCGAGATATATCGCGTGAGCAATTGCTGAATTTTCCGAGAGGCCTACACACCGTAGGTATATATGTATAATCCTGGCGATCAGCTGCTAGCCGCGCACATCCCGCGCGCGATTTCTCATTCGCGGCACGTGAGCCGCTCGTAAACTAGAGTATATACGAGCGACGCACACGGAGAGTTTGCGGTCGATCCCGAATCGGGGGGGAATCGCGCGCGCTATATAGCGTGTCGAGACTTTCGGTGCAGGCTCGCTAGTTCGAACTAGATTCCGTGTGTATACACAGCTCTGAATCTAAAATAGTCAAAGATTAATATTTTTCAGTGGAAATTGGATAACTGATAAGAGAATCAGTAAAATTTTAATGATTTTAGTTGAATGTTTACTATTTCAATCAGTTATGCGATTATTCTACTACTATACTCCAATCTTATGGTTTATACGTTGAACATATCTTCCCGTATGCTTTGCGGCAATCCTCCGTTGGACTAGACTTTTCGATTGTTTTTTATGTAGGGCAAATGCATAAAGAGTGAAGAAAAAATTGAAACGTGAAAATTATGAAAAACATAAGTTTTTATTCATATAACTGATTCTGTCATAGCCTCTCCAGAGTAATGCATTTCTAGTTGATTCTCATAATCAGACTAGCTTGCACAAGTGTCTCATACACTTGTTATCAAGACCATGTCAAGATTTTCAAAATATATTTTACCTTCTTTGAGTATATGTGTGATGAACCTTTTGTTAGTTATGATTTATAGGTATGAATGGTGATTTATGAGAGAATTTTATGATTAATAGAATTGTTAGTATATATTTGAAGTAAAATTATTATTAGTTTATTATTAGTGATAGAATTAATATCTTTTGAATATTACATTCATAGATAAATGCTGGATGACAGTACCTATTTGGTAGAAATTACTTAAGTTGATTCTGTGTTTCCTAATAAATATGAATTTAATGTTCATTTGAGACATATATAAGTTTTTCTTGATGTTGTCATTTTTTTTTTTTTTTTTTTTTTTTTATTTAGCATAGAAACCTCTTGAGGTTTATTACAGCTTTACATTGTGATGTTCTTACATACTATTTCTTATCAGATACAAAGTTTACAGTCTTTTATAAATTCTATAACATATTTACAAGCTCTAATGTTTGGCTCGGCTATTAACATCTACACGTTTAGAGGAGGGCTCATTTGCAGTTTTATCAATTTATCTAAGAGTTTCGAACGCTCTACTTCATATAATTCACATTGCCAAAGTACGTGGTTAATGTCTTCGAATTCACGATTACATTTACAATTGGGGTTGTTTGTTATTTTCACACGAGCGAGCGACGCTGCTAAGTTGTAGTGATTTGCTCGAATTCTATTTATAGTAACTATGAATTCACGAGTGAGTTTTAGCTTAGCAAACCAAGGTTTTTGGCTTTCTTTATAATACTTTTCAAAGTAGTCTTTTCCTTTGACAAGCCCTTCATTTTGAATATGTTCTCTTGTTTCCACAAGGCGTTCCACAAGGTGGTGTTTTAAGTCCCTTATTATATATCTTATATGTACATGAAATTACTAATGGAATATCTAAAACTGTTCAAATTTCTCAATTCGATGTTGTCATTTGGTAGTGTGTTTTGGAACAATGAAATTGATATAGTTTCGAGTAAGATGACCTGTAGAACATTGGGAGGGGGGTGTATTATTGGATAAATTAAATCAAAGGAAAATTGTGAATATATTGTATCATGATGCTTGCAATGGTATGACAATCGAACACATTCGTTACGAGAAAAACGATTGTTCGGTTCAAGCATGAAAATTCACTTAATTCAAGATGCGCTAAATTCAATTACGACTGAAATTGAAATTCGTCATTTCTGAGGAAGACTGTTCTCGAATTAATACGAAAAAATGATTAGGACAGAACAACGAAACGCTAATTTTAATCAGACCGCTGTGAAATATTCCAAAGCTATTTTCACACTGCAGTCGCAACGAAGATATAAAAGTCCGTCTCTGTCAACAGAGTCAGTGGCTGAGTGGCACGAGATTGACTGGTAGATGTGTGTATTAGTAAAGTAGGTAGTTTTACTAATGCACCGCGTTGTTTTCGTTTTGCTACACGCGCTTGCCGTATATATAGTCACGATCGGTGCAATGTCGTAATATCGCAATACTATAACTCGATCATCTATTACTTATAATTCTTTCACTAACTTATATACTCAAACGAAGCAATTTTGCTTTTCCGTACTCCATTCGAGTATAATTGTTTTCGAGTACAGCGAAATTTTCAATAAATCGTTCCTACTGCGTAGAAAGATGCTCACACACAACGAGCCCACGCTGGAGATCTTATTTAAAGGTGTCAAGCACTCGCGGAATGAGTTTTTCTGCTCGGTAGTTAATCTCGTTGGATGACTCGTAACAGCAGAACAACGGACGAGTCACGCGCAGCTTTTTACCGACTACCTACTTCGCGGCGATACGCTTTTTTCCCGGTTAATGGGGGAAAATCTTCGAAAAGTCATTTTTCACTCGGCGAAACCGTTATACACGCGATTCGATGATTGTCGACGGTCCACCGTATTGCCGAGAGTCAATGACGAACGTCAACTAGATAGAATCTTGACGTGCATATGGCCTAAATGGGAGTACTTATATGATCTCCCCGAGCGAGGGAGAGAGAGAAAAAAAAGCGGTAATGCCAATGAGCTCCAATCGCAGTTAATCGACAAGTCCAGTTGAGATACTCCGGATCACCGGGCGAATGACAGCTTGATGAATTATTCGGGATAACTCATCAGGAAACCATCATATGCGGAGAGAGGAAAAAAACTCAAACTATCCGATGGATCTCCGGACCGCCCATTGAACCTATAACCATCGAGGCTTTTCGATCATTCGATACCCATAAGAAAAAGATGGATTTTCAATCACGGAAACACACCCAACATGTTGTACTGTGCTACCCAATCAATGCTCGATTCCCACGAAACACAAGAAATGAAATATGGAACATGTCTGGCGACTGCGGGCACATAAATTTGAATTTTCATCTCATTTGATTTGGACGATGGAAACCGAAAACTGTTTTTGGGCACTTCCTAATAATTTTCCGAAGATTCTTAAAAAAACTAATGATACGTTAGACTACGTCGTATTATTCGCGCTGTCTCCGACTTCATGGAAGATGAATTACGTTTGATAAACCACTCTTTCGAACTCTTCAATCTCGCGAAACTTGACTTTCAATAGACACACACGCACACAATTGCTGGCTGTAGCTCTATACAAATTAACCCATGACGTACGACGCTGTTTTTTTTTCAACCAACCGAGAGTTGAGGATATTTCTTACCAACGTACACGGAAATCGATTCATTTCACCTTTATTCACTTGGTCAACTTTTGTAAACTCGAAAACCACTCTTTGCCAATAATCATTCCTCTTATCACAGTTTTTCAAATTTCAAATTTCACGTTAATGGATCACACAAGTTATACTGAAAAATGTAATAAAAATAGCTTGAATGTATTTAAAAATAGCTTTTTTTTTGAGGAATAAAGACACATCCGTGATTTTTTTCCTGTCTGCTTATTGAAACGCGATTTCAAGTCCCGATTTGATCTTGTGGTCCAACTTGAGAAGAGTACCTTGAAGAATATTTGGAATGGTTAAAACACGTTGAAGAAGAAAATCAGGGGAAAATGGCAAAAAGTGGTTTTGGAGTTTACAAAATGCTATACAAAGTAAAATAATCCAAGAAACGATGATGTTAGTCTGAACACAAGTGAGTAACAATTTCTAGAGGTTATGAATCTATTCTCCAGTATTAACGGTAATTCATTGTAGTTGATATTTTATCATCGATTCAAGACAGTTGCAATTTTCGCAATTTGCTCAAGTGTCTATAACTACACTTCATCGCCTCCGCAAAGAATAGTGCCAACTCGGAAGCCGGTTAGAGAAGGTGAGAACTCGGAAGGCATTTTATATTTCTGAAATTTGAGTTGGCAAACAGCTGATAACCTGATATTTTCTTTTTACATGAAAAGTGATGGCCTGTAGAGTGAAGCCAGTTGACTCGTGAGGGTTATAATTATCAAGTCACTACATCCTACTGAGACCATCTACAAAATTTCACGAATTTCACAAATTTTTGCAAATTTTACGAAATTTCTTGAATTTTACAGAATTTGACCAATTTTGAAAATGAATAAAATACAAACAAAATAGTATATTTCTGATGAAATTTCATCAATTCATAATAACAAATAAAATCACGAGTCTACGGGCCATAATTTTTATATAAAAAGAAAATATCAGATTATCAGGTTTGCCAATTCAATATTTAGTAAAATAAAATGCCTTCCGAGTTCGCACCTTTCTTTGCGGAGGCGATGACTTGCATGAATCAAGATTTTCTCAATTGTTCATTAGCTGCCAGGGAATCTCGCAAAACATATATTTGAACCTTTCTAATAACACACTCGTCAATGAATATATTATGCAGCTAGTTCGTAAAACTGCAAGAGCGCGGATCGAACGTACAATATCTCACGTTACGATTCTTCTTTCCACCGGGCGATCAAAAAACCGCCTGTGCAACGCTCGCGATACATCAATATTCCAATATATCGGTGTGTCGACTGGCGGATTGCGCAATGCACATATATCCGCGTGTGTTTCGCGGGCGCTACCCTTTCTCCACTCTCGCCCGGCGCTCGGGTGCGTTGAACCTGCGGCTGCGGGCCAGGAGCAGCTCGGCAAGTGTGCCGCGACCTGGAAAGCCGTCCCGTTATACGGGCGCGCGAGAGCGGCGTCGGGTCCGCGGATCGAGCGGCCCGCTCGCCAGTCTCGCGCCGACCAGGAAGTCAAGACATGCTGGCGCTGGTGCTCGTCGCCCTGAGCGGCGCCCTCCTCGGGCCCGCTGGGCCCAGCCCCGACCTCGTGCCCATCGCCGCCGGCCTCGGCCTCACCCTGCCCCTCGTACTCGCCGTTGGACCAAGGTCAGTCAGCGCCAAAATCAGCTGCCTCTTTTTTTTCGCGATGCGCACCCAATTGACCCACCAGCTAAATCGAGAAAGTATATTCGAACGGGACTATCTAGAGTTGGCTCAAGGTAAACCGCTGGGATCGCGATCGTTAGGGACATATATATTATAATACTCGTTTGATGTACGCGAAGAACGATAAACGTTGGCCGCGCTTCTTTTTATTTCGCCCTCGAGAATCAATTAGACGCGGAGGCATCGTGTTCCTTCAATTAAGCTAATGAAATCGTTAGGATCGATTATCGAAGCCTCGGTAGTATTCCTCTCGGAGCTGAGAGGAGCGACAAAAAATACGTCCTCCCCCCACCTCCCGGTATAAATTTAATCCAACACCGGACCGCTAGCGACGCCGAAAAGAGAGATGAAAAAGCGCGTGAGATTAGACGAGGAAGAAAAACAGGCGGGGGGATAAAACAAAACCCGAGTCGAGGGAAGGGAAAAAAACACGAGCGAGCGCGTGTGTGTGTGTTGGGGTGATCAATCTTGGGCCCGGGGACCGCGGCCGGGTTCGATCTTTCAATTTCACGAGATACTCGTCAAGATAGCCGGACCTCCGAGTTTCGAAGGTCTACGCGCGCCGCGCCGGTCCGATCGGTCGTGTCTAATGGCGATCCAGTCCCTCTATCCGCTCGTATCTCTCATTCGAACCCGGGGAGAAAGAATAACTCGAGTGAATCTCGATCGAGGGAAATCGGTGGAGGCGCGTGATTTTCCCGGCGGGCCACCGGAGAAGAAGCAGAAGAGCCTGGTGGACTTTCCCGCGGAAACGGGGAATCGTTATCCGGTCATCGAAGGGTAACACACGTCCGTAGGAGGATCGGCAGCGAGACCCTCCAGCCGACTCGAAGTAGTAGTATAGACTCTGCGCGGTTTGTTTGCGCGAGAAGACCGGTTTGCGCGATCCTCTCCCGGGGGACTCTATACGCTCGCTCGATTCTTCTCTCTCTTTCTGTGTCTCGAGTTCGGTAGTAATCCGGAGGCTCTGCCATTGGCGGATACTCGCGGCACGTTGATGCCCATTGGGGTCCCCCAATCGAAAAAGTCGCGGGGGAAATAAATCGACGCGGCCCGTTGCGCAAGCTTACGTGTCGGGCCTTTGTGCCGATCTCCGCGCGGGAAGGAGGTTACACGCGCCCGCAGCGAAAATTGGGTCTCCGAGTCGCGAAAGCGAAACGCCAATGGCGCGCGCGAACGATGCTCGAGGCGTATTGTCCTCGAGGGGCACGTTTGAAAAGCAAGACGCGTAATGGGCAAACGGGAATTGGCCGCGTTTCAAACTTTTTCCACGTTGCCAGTGGAAGAATTCACGGGCGCGACGATCGCGACGATCGCGACGATCGATTATTCATTGTTTGCACTGTGATGTTCGAATGTATGTATCCAATGCGATCGTAGTTATTTTTTGGGGGATTGATGTGCTGGATTTTTAATGAAAAAACAAAGACATGATGAATTGAATGAACGGGAGGAGAAGTTCTGGATTGAGAAACTAACAGTAGAATTGATCCAACTCCGCTATATGAACCTGAAATCGAAGCCCATCGCAGTCGATTTCAATGCATTAATCTGTGAAGCCCTACACCAAGGGAATTTGGCTATGTTGGGTAAACTATTGCACGTAGTGAAGCAACATATAGTTCTATTGAGTACATCGTAACAAGTAAATCATTATTGGGGGAACTAAGAATGTACACATAACTATAAATTCTGCACACATTTCTAGTTTTATTTTCCGTGTTAATTTATCAATATTGAATTGTTGAATTTTTGTACATTTTTAGTGAATAATATAATGATATAAACTATGCTTAAACTGATTAAAAAAATACGATAAGTTTTGTAAACTTAGTCAGAAAGTATATTCATGCTTTTCAAAATCATATAGAATGTATAATATAATTAGATGAGTAGACATTGGAATACTTCCTTCGGTAAGACACATTATTATTAAAGATCGAAGACAACAAAAACATTATCATTCTATTGATTGTAAGCGTACAGTCAAACGATTATAGTTCTTTCAAAGTTTGGATATAACCAAAGATGTGCAGATTCGATTTTTGACGGGTTCAATTGGAAGATGTTGGTTTGGTTCATGAAAAGGTGAAAAATCACTCATGATTATGTTCATTCCAAAGGTACGTGCCGAAATGGAAGAAACAGGCGTGCGAAGCTCCAGCCACGCAACATCCGAATTCTCACTACGTCTGCGACGAAGCCGGGGAAGTCAAATGTTTGCCAGGTAATACGTTGATCGATGACCCGATCGATCATTCAAAATTATATCACAAAATTATAAACCCGAAGCAATACACGCCCGAGAGTTTACTTCTCAACGAGTGAATCATCCTTGCGTCATTCCGAGGGTGCAGGTAGGCAAAAGTTTTTCACTCGACTTTTTGCCGCGGCATCTTCCTCAAACTAATCTATTTTGAGGAATCCAGCGGCCGTCTTAGTCACGCTAAGTTTGTATAATACGCGAAGGACACATGGCGGGCTTGGCTAAAGAATTCGCGGGCATTTTTCCCCGTCTGAAATGAGTGATTTTCTCAAATTAGGATGGACCGGGGACCTGTGTGACGTGCCAATTTGTCGGAAAGGATGCGACCCTCTTCAAGGATACTGCAAGAGACCCGGCGAGTGCCGCTGCAAACTCGGCTTCTACGGCGAGCTCTGCGACAAATGCGTCGCTCTACCTGGTTGCCAGCACGGCAGGTATTTTAAAAATCTCCTTGAGGTATTGGCTGCCGTTGAATCGTCGCCCGAGTCTCCCGACACGGGAGTGCGAAAGATCGTTAACAGCACGACTGCGTTTTGTAAATGGGTATATCTTCGTTCGGGTTGGAAAGTTATCTCGTCGTTGGATTATTATACGCGAATGAAAACAACTTTGTGCTCCGCAAAATGTTTCGAGACAGTTGAGCGCAGATAGAAATCGCTAATGTGAAAAACTTGAATATAATGCTCGCAGCTCGTACACAGTTCAATGGATATAAACGAGTTCTCAATTTATTTTCAAACGAAATGAGGTGACCGAATTTCGAGCTGGTCTGTGGAAACAAGCGAATGGAATATCGTCGCGTTTAAAAAGCTAATTTAAACTTCACTGTAGCCGCACATTTTTACAATTTCCCCCGTTAAAGTTTTGTTCGCATCCGTTTTCATATTCGTAATATCTAGTTGGTTATCTGCAGTTCTGTAATTGGAGTAATAAACCTCAAAATTAAGATGCAACTAAACAGCTTTTCTTTATCGAAGTGGTTCGGCTCAACAATACTACCATGGTGAACAATTCAGCGAGTATTAAAAATTAAAATATATAGAAGGAAAATCTCGGTTTCCCGCAGAAATGATCGGTCTACGTTTTAGATTGTCCAAAAATCTAATTTGAACAAGTAACAACAAATTACTGCATCGGGATATAAATAGTAGCACACTAATAATTAGTATTCTCTATACGTTCCCACTAAATATGACAGGATGGCACGTATGACTTTCATTTCCCTAAGTAGTTTGCTAGAGTAACCCAAATTCAATACACCTTCACGACGATACTCATTTCCTCAGGTCAACACACCATATAGCGTGAGAATATTTTAACTTTTACTCAGTCTATACATCGGGTCTGGGAAGATCCGACAAACCTGATATCTTTCATGGCAATCTAAAGACTGTCATTCGTTTAAGAATACTTTGAGAAATTAACAAACTTTCTGCAACGTTTCAGCAAAGTGTATGAAAAAAAAATTAATTTCTTGACCTGATGTTTAGATTCCTTCCTGTCGAAACAAATATGATCAGATCTCAATAGAAACAGTTACGATGACAATTTTATCCCTTTTTCTGAATCTCGTCAGCTCTTCCCTGTATAATATAATAGAATAACAAATCAAACCTAAGTATACAGAGGAAAAAAATTATTATCAGACTACTATATTTTAATAGATAAGGTAACTGCAGCCAATGCGCCACCCCTTAAGAGTTTCTCGCGAATTTGACTATGATAGACTTGAAATTTTGAAATTCTGCAAAAAGTATCTTAAAGCTTAACTCAATACCTATCAGGAACCATTTCTATAGTTATCATCCAACTACTTAAACATATTAAAAATTGCAATTTAAAAAAAAAACGCAAAAAGGCTGAGTGCACTAAACATGCAGTCAATTTGGCACGATTTCTTAATCAGGGACGATCCAATTAGCATGGAAATAAACTCTCAATCATGTTCCCAGTGATATTTATACAAAACTTCTGACATTCAACTAAAAAATACGGGTCTAAATCATCGTAATATGTCTATAAATAGTAGATTACGATACATGGCCGGAAAGTTGGATTTCCTGGAATGCGGGGTTAGGACGGCCGAGGCGAAGCCGAGGCCGTCATATCGCACGCCAGCGAATCCAACTCTCTGGCCAAGTGCCGTATACTATTTTTCTTCATCCCCGGCCGAAAGTACGTCCAGCAATTGATTATAATCGAAATAGCTAAGTTGGCTATATACATTTATATAATTTTTTGTGGACAGTGTCAGCAACCCACCCTGCCGGTCAATCCGCGCAGCGCGAGACGAGTATATAGTATATATACTCATGTCAGCTGGCTGTTCGTCGTATGCGAATGCACTGTATCGCTGCATGTGTTGTTGATGCCCGCCCGACTTTTGTAAGACCGAGGCGAAGCCGAGGTTTTACTGGTCGGGGCGGGCATCAACTACACATGTAAAAGCTAAAGAGACGGATTTGAAGACTTTTTCGGTAACGTTTAGATTTGCACGATCTCTTTTGCTTCTGTGCGAAAATTTACTCGTCGAAGACTTCCTCTTCGCCTGCGGTGGCACCTATCGAAAATTCCTATATTTTTAAAGTTTTTTATTGCCATAATTTTCCTTCTGCCTTTTTCATTATTAGCGGTTGGTTCCTTCTAGAGGTCCGATTAGCCACAATTCATATGTGACGCTCACCGCGCGGCGGAGTGAAATTTTATTATCTATGTCCATTTAGTTACAATGCATCCACCTCAAACGCGGCATGTGACCCTTATTCGCGTGCATCGCAACATTTCCTTGATTTTCAGAAATTCCAATGCACTTCGAAAAAATTGGAGGTGCCTTCGAACGCCAGGCTTCGAACTCCTAACCCTCTAGACGAGAGTCAAGCGCCTTATCAACGCGCGGAACCACCGTGGCTATATACGCACGACGTATCGATATTTCGAGATTATCGCGAGATAGCAAATATTTACTCTCGCAGCTATAGCAACGAAAATTTTGCATCGAGCCACAAAAGTCTTGCAGCCAATCAGAGGCGCTCGTCAGCCCAGCGGCCGCAAAAATCGCCCTTCCCTGTGCGAAATCAGTCCGCGGAACACGTACTTTCGGCCAGGGGATGAAGAAAAATATTCAACGATTTTACTCAGTCTTTCAATTTAAAAACGCATAAGGGGCCACATTGGCTTCACTTTTTTTATGCGAAAAGAGCAATCTGGGTGGGATAAAAAATAATTTTGGCAAAACTGATGTGACTAAATGAAATTTCGAAATTCAATCGCTGAACTACGACACATACTCATTTCTAACCAACCGCTGTATCAAAAGACCGTTCTAGTCCATTTGGAATGATTTTGATCACAGGAGGGATAGTAGAATATCCCCTCGTTACTAGGGACATTTATCTCTTCAATTAAACATCCTTCTAAAACAGTTGGCTATTTTGTTTCTTGAGTATGTATGGACATGAATTCTATTTTGTATTGAAGAATCACAAATTGTTATAACAATATTATATTTTGTATGACTAAATCTTGAAATAGAATCATGGAAATATTTCACTAAAATTAGTTTCACTGAGTTTAATAACACTGTGTTATCGACAGTCAACACACTTTTCAATACACTTTCAAAATATACACTTTTTGAAAATGTTAAAAAAATTGAATGAAGTAAAAGCTCCAACCACTAGTTCTCATTTGATGAGAAATTATTACACTTCCTATGGATAATATGGAGTTATACAAAAACTGTAGGCATGGGAAATTTGAGGGGATCCTTAAGCCAATGTCTAGACAGCCACTTTTTTCCTGAACTTCGTGAACTCAGATTCTACAAATATGCTCAAGTCTTTGTTACGGCTCGTAGGGACATAATGTAGGAAAAAATCATACCTAGATACTAGGAACAAAAATCGATAGGATTATTATTCTCATAGATATTAAACTGCACCTCACATATGTATGTAAACATCAACTCACCCGGCCTAAATATTCCATTCCCAAGGCGGTCATGAAGCCACTTATTGATATGCAAAGAGATTTTTGGCATTTGCTTATCATAAACAATTTAGCTTTTTTAATTTTACGATCTTCACAATACCAAATCGATGAATATACGGACAATCCTAATTCTTTTTCCTAGAAAAATGTATCTTATCAATTGTAAATAAAACTTCAAGATAACTAATCTTAAAAATTTCCAAACCGATTTCGTTAAATGTTCTCCACAAAATGAATAAACATAAAGCCTCAATATACTGTTGATTGACATAAGCATAATCTGCAGTTGCAGAATACCTGAAACATCAGACTACTCCGGAACAATAACTGTAAATTCTGCATGAATATTGCGCATATAAATATTGATTACTCACACTGGATACTTTTAATCGTGCACTGGTGAGAAAAACTATGCAACCCACATGAAAATTCAGGATAATAATACGTGTAACAGAATTCGTTTCTCGAACGAACCTGTAAGATGAAAAATTGTTAATTTGACTCACCAACATTTGCTGAAGATTCATTGTTGATTTGAATATTTATTTACCAAATGATATGGACATGGTCGCGAATGCATCTAGTCATTGTTCGATAATCCACTCCTTTCTCAAACTTTTTCTTGAGAAGTTGTAGTTTTATTGTTGCCAAAGATATTAATACAGTAATCATGAAATTAGTCAGTAGTATCAATGGAACGTAGGCAATTACCAGCCCATAATGAACATACAGAAAAACTCGCATTTTTGGGGAACGAAATAGGAGTGGGTAATAACCAGATAATAAAGGCTGGTTATACATGACTGATCTGTAAACATATACAGAGGCACTTAGAACGCAAGTCCCATAAAGCAATATATATGAATGCACGAAAACATTCTTCGATAACGGAGGCCCAGTTCAAGCTTATTTTCCATCGCAAACTTGGAGAAATCTTCATAAACCTTAAGCAAAACCTGAAAACGTTTGAACATGTTGAAAATTTTCAAGAATCTTATTAGACATTAACGGGAACTTTTCACGACTGACAAGCGTTACCCATTCATCTCCATCAAAGCTATTGACTAAAAACACTGAGTATTTGCAAGACACTGTTTACCTACTAAGATTGAAATAGTAGACATTACATAACTGACAAAAATAGTCAAATTTCTCAAAAAAATCAGTCAAATTTTTGTATTTTTGTCAGTTAAATATTTACTATTTTTATTAGTTGTACAATTTCTATATACTAATAAAAAATAGTTTCTTAATGTTTTAGATTTGGAGTGTAAATACCTGTATTCGATTTTTTTTTAGCTTGAATAAAATCATCCGAGTCAATATATCAAAGTTGATAGTCAACTCAAAAAAAGTGTAAAGCCACGAAGAAATGTCAGTTGCTTTGAATAATGCTATCAAATGAGTAACTGCCAGGAACCAATAATTGACGTGAAAGCAATACCAGATGAAAATATTCAGAGATTTTCCAAACATTCTGTTATCATTCTGTACAGGATAGACTGCATATAATCTTCCAAAAATCTTGAGCAATTTAGAATTGTACATCGCTGTATCGAAGTGAAAGATTATTCTTGAAATCACACTGGCCATGTTGATCATATTTTCTTTCGTAATTATGAATTTTTGAATTATTTTTTGAAAAAAGTTTTGACACACTGTTACTAATAATTATAACTATAGAAATACGGAACATTAGCTTTATTTTTGAAATCTACAATCAATACAACGCTTAAGAGTATTTTCTTGGTAAATTATTCATTTTCATGACTTGAATAAATCTTGAACACTTATACATATTTTTGACATTCTTTGTTATCGTTCAAATATTATGTGGTATATAATATAAAAAATGGAAAGTTCACTACAGGACAGACGAGCTGAACTCCAAATGTATATCTTGGAAAAATTCATTATTTTTATAGAAATGTATCTTTCTACGGCTTTTCTTGACTTGAATAAGATTATGCAGATCAAAACATCCAAAGTAATAAATAATTGAAAACCTAGAGCCATGGAATCACAATTTCATCACAAACAAAATATGCGAATTCACTTGGATGCTTTGAATTCAAATAGAAGCCACCGCTCGTTCTAATTAAGCTGTAGACTATCAATGATGTGAATTCAAAAATGAATGCAATTGATAGAAGCTTCTCTAGTCGATATGAGTAGTTCATCAAAACCTATAGTGAGTGAGACACAGACGAAATATCGATTTCACTTCGTAATATTTTGAACTCGAACTCTTCCTTGGCTCTCCGTATTCTTCTTTCACTATCTCTTCGAGAAAATGTATACTGTCAAATCGCTCGGCAGCGGTTCATTTACGAACTGTAGAAAGTGACCCTGAGAAAACTATCTATGTTCACATCTCGACACCACTAATTTGTGTGCGGAATTTCAAAGAGATTCCTCTGGAAGATACTGGGCTCCGAACAATAGCGTTACGAATATTTCTATAGGGCTCGACATTATTCGTTCCGTAGATTACGAAAAAAGGCCTGGTGGTCCAGTCGGAAAATTCACTTTTCACCCCATCACAATGCTTTCTCCTTGAGAAAGAAAAAGATAACTCGCTTGATGATTTGTAGACATTTGGAAGCTATACCTCACACTGAATTTTGAGCTGCGGAGCATCGGAGAGTAAATCCAAGTGATGCTTCATATAACTGAAAGACAAGTAGCTGACGAGAAATTCATTCTTTTTAAATCTATAATTAGGACGCTCGTCAATTAATCATATCATACAACGTTATATAACTGGTACACAGTACAATCATGTTAACAACGACACTTATTCGCGAATCACTCCTAGAATAATTCATAATGCCGATGAACATGAAAATATCAAATTTTCGTAACATAATCTCCGCGTTTCCACAAACGCGCGTGTTTTCCAAGCTCCGGTCAGTGCGCGCACGTACGAAACACGGCACAGCCGCGTCCTCGCGTCGTCATTAAATCGAGAAAACCAATCGGCACGTGGGGGGCGCGCGACAACGGTATTCGCTTTCACCGAGTCGTAAACGCGCCACAGGAAGATCCAATTTCGCTCGCGCGGCCGACCGCCGAATCGTGAGCGGAAATTCAAAGAGCCGAGTTTCCCGCGCGCAGTTCGCGCCTTTTCCCGGCTCTGCAAAGCACAGGGAAAGGGGGAGGGGAGAAAAAAGGATGGCACAGGTGTGGACGCATACACGAGTTGACGCGCGCTTTGATGGCTGTTTCAGGTGTAATGTGAGCTTCGAGTGCGCGTGCGACGCCGGCTGGAAGGGGCTGTTCTGCAACGAGCCGATTTGCCACGCCGACTGCAATCCCAGCCAGGGCTACTGCGAGAGGCCCGGAGAGTGCAGGTGAGACGAGCTCGCGACGGCCCAACCATGCGATGATCTGCCCTTAAAATCCTACCCGTGAGAAACTAGTGTACGAGAGTGAAAAGTCAGGGGATTTTGGCTTGATAAAGGGGAATTTTCACTTTGCTTCCGGGAGTTTTGATTGGCAAAGATTCAATGTGAAAACTGGAGGAAAAGGAGATATTTGGGCCGATTCGTTGGAATATGGAGAATGACAAATTTCAAACTAAACATCGCCGAACATAATTTGCAACGGTTCGCCAGCAAGGCTGACTGGCTTCGTCGGACAGTTTGAAACTCAAAATTAGTTCACATTATGAAGTTCTGTCAAACTTTTGTACATTAGATGATCCACAAAAGAGAAAATTCACCTTTATTATATGACAAATTAACCGCAGTCCCACTTTCATACACTGGTCTTTCACTGTAAATTTTAAAAAAAGCACAGAATACATACGCTCTATCGACATTTTTTCTCCGCGACCGCGTGTATCTCTCTAAATTTCTTACAGTAAAAATTTCACTATGAGCTTCTGTAAAACGTTTTTCATTGTACTGAAAGCGAATTGTTCACTGTACTACAGTGGAATTTCACTGTACACCGAGGAAAAAATCTAGTAAAATCTTCTAAATTATTACTATATCATATGAAGGAAAAAGGTGACAACCATACGTGTATGTCAAATTCTACAATACAAAAATTAGTGGATTTATGATGCCAGTAACTATACCTATTTATGATTATTCACTATATATTAGTAAAATATACTGTATACTAGTGAAATTTTACGAGAATATAATTACAGACACTATATTTCGTATAGTGATATCGTGCATTAAATTTTTCTGTAAATGGATAGTGAAATTTCCTATAATACAGTGAATTTCAGATAAAAATATAGTATGAATTCCCAGATCAAATGTCTCTCAGTGCAACGATCAGTTCCAATAGATTCTCCGTAGTTACAGTGAATTTTGACTGCAATACAGTTTAGCGAGTATAGGATCATATACTCGTCGAAATTTGAATTTGCATTTTTTCCTCAAGATGGAAATGAAATGCTGCGATATATTATCCGTTCGATAATTAGATAAAGAACGCGAAATGAAAGATTGATTGCCACGATTGCAGATGCCGGCTCGGCTGGCAAGGACCCCTGTGCAAACAGTGCCAGGTACTGCCAGGATGTGTGCACGGAACTTGCAAGGGACCTCTCGAGTGCCGATGCGAGCCTGGGTGGGCTGGATTTTTGTGTTCTCAGCGTAAGCATCTCAACTAAATACATTCCACGCCAAAAATACGACTCCCACCTCTCGGCCTCCGATGATCTCACCTAAGAAAGAAGATTACAAACGGCCGTTGACTTTCTTCGACGTTTCGGACTTTTTTCCTCACTCCGATCCCGCGTGAATCAGAATTACACTCGCTGCTTGAATTTATTAGACTGTTGTAATAGGATCGCGAGGCTACAGCGTGCGATTGAAAAGTCATTGCCAGTTTGCCATCATTGAAAAGTCGCATCATTGCAAGCACTAATATGCAAACTGGCGTCGAACACGGTTCTACGTTTTGACGATGCTCGTTGAATCGATAAAGGCGACATTCGCGTGAATTAGATTAAATCTTGTATTTCATCTTGAGAATTACAATGATGTCTTATTGCGATACGAATCGAAGATCTTGAACGGGAAAAATTGAGGTACTTTCTTTTTGGACACGGTAATATGTCATGAATGATGCTGGAATGAAATGATATTCTTTTTCGAAGGTCCGGGACGATAATTTTCAATATTCAAAGGTGCTAGACATTTTTCCAAGGGGGATTCAGTATAATTATAACATTCGCAAATAGAAAATTTAAAACTTCATTTAAAATTTAAACCTATGATATACTTAGATAGTTATAGACGGAAATATATTAGTATATGTGATTTTATTCGACAAATTTGAGTGCTCAGTATCTATATTAATGAATCTGGAGATTCAATCTTGTCATTTCAACTTTGTGAATGTACGTAACAGCGAAAGATATTTTTCAAATCGATTTTGTCATTTCCAACACTGAAACGCAATTAAAAAATGTGTCTTTCTACCACTAGATGGATGCAAATATAATAAACGGGTTCTTATGTTTCACGTGCTTCTAAATGGCTCACGATGTACAAATATGAATTGAGGATCTTTATGATTAATTTATAACGCGCCATTTTCGTACAATCATTAATTATTTCTCCGCCGCGCGATTCTGCGCCCACGCGTTATCTCGGATACATGAAAATATATATATTCATTCTTTCCGAGCCGTAGCTTAACGACTCTCCGTCCGAGGACCTTAGCGATTTTTATTTTGATACGCTGCCCGGGTACATCAGTCGCCACCAGCTAACGCGTGTATCTTTCTTTATCATCTCAATAAGAATACAAGAAACACAAAGTTCTCGGAACGAGCTTCAGTTGTGATTGTTATAAAGCCACTGCATCGAATTACACTATCAAACACTGAAATCTGCGAATGTTCCGCGCGCTCCGATGAAACGTACGCGGAATAGTTTTCTCCCTTTTTTTATTGCGCTTTTGCTGAAATCAAACAGTGGAATAGCCGTGAAAATTCACTGCAAGCCTGAAAAATGTCGCGTGCGTGAAATTTCTTTGATTTTCTCAGGCTTCGGGGGAGAAATTCTGATCCTCGATTTCAATCTAATTCTCTGTTAACAAAGAACACAGATACCTACTGCTGAATCTATTTAAAAATTGATAGAAGCGAATAATGATCAAATCTCTCAAATTTTTGTCCGATAAATCGTAAAATGTGTGTTGTCTCGACATTGTAGTTATTCTTTCATGAATTATTGAAAAAACACTTAATTTTGTACATCACATGAGCCATTTTTTTTCCCTCGTTTTCAGTAAATGGCATTATCCAAATAGTAATTGATGTAGAATTTCGAGGTTCATATTGTTGGAGAAATCATAATCAATATATCGGCCGTTGGAACACAATCCATAGCGCATATTATAGAAGCAAAACGCACTTTCAAAAACTGATTCTATTTGTAGAATCCTAACGCCGGATCATCAAGCATTCTTCTAGTGTCAAAGAGAATATTTTTGAAAGAAACTGTTTTTTCTCTCATAAAGGCTATGCTGTTCGTCAGTCTTACAAATGAGAGAGAATATAAAAGAAGTGTAGTCTTGATCATAGAAGCAAAAACGATAATTGTGAAGAAGATTTCGATTGGATTTCAAATTATTCACTAACAGTATTTTATTCAAAATGAGTGAAAAAATTACTATCTAATAGTAGATTTTTATTGCCTATGAGTTATGTCATGTTGGGAAACATGTCATTAATTTCCCTTTCGGTATATGACGATTGCAAATTTGCTCAGTAAGAGAGTGCACCAACCTATGGGTGACCGATCATGATGAGCCCTTGTGAGAAGGTTCATGGGTATTATGATAGCTCATATTTCAAGCCATGGAGTCTAACGTTTTGATTTCCAGGAGATATTCTGTCAATTTATTCAATTTTATACATTTACAGTACATCTATATCAATGTCTTTTTGAATATACAGATAAACTGTTCATTTTTAAAATCCAACATGTTTGATTAGTAAAAAACTACTATTTAATAGTACATATTGCACAACTGCTTGAAACAGTGAATATTTACTAAAAAATATAGTAGAATTTTACTAATATTTTAGTAATTTAGTAAGAGTTTACTATTTTTTAGTTAAAATTCTACTATTATTTTAGTCAAATATTACTATTCTTTAGCAAATATCTACTATTTTGTGCAGTTGTGAAATTTGTACTATTAAATATTAGTTTTTAACTATTTTAGATTTAGAGAGTAAGCTACTAGTTGATACCCAACAACCACATCTCACAAAGTTTCATCGTGCGATTGTTTTTCCAAAGATTCCGCACCCACTCCTAGCCAGTATACATCGGGGAGAACACACTCACAAAAGTTTCTTGTTGTTCCCAGAGGAATTAGGCCTCGCAGTCAGAATTTCTGCTACTTCCAAACAGAATCTTCTTGAGAGAAGACTTTTCTTCTCCAATCGACGATATATTACGATTGAAAGTAGCAGAATTCCCCTAGGAACAAGAGGAAACTTGTTGCCTGAGTGCATGTGAAACGTGAGGGGTGGGTGTGGGGGGCGGTGTGGGCAGGTTGACTGATCGATTTGTCGTTTTCGGCTCAGCGATCTGCGCGCCGGGCTGCAGCCGGGAGCACGGCGGCTGTCGCCGGCCGGGCACGTGCAGGTGCCGGGTCGGCTACACCGGGCCCAACTGCACCGAGTGCGTCGCGTACCCGGGCTGCCAGCAGGGCACCTGCAGGAAGCCGTGGGAGTGCCGCTGCAGGCCCGGCTGGACCGGCGAGCTCTGCGACGTCAAGCTCACCTACTGCGACGAGCACGAGGGCCTCTGCCACAACAACGCTACCTGCATCAGCATGACGCCCGAGCAGGCCGACTACAGGTGAGAGAGACCCTCCTCCAGTGTCCCGTTACCCTCCTCCAGCCTCTCGTTATGTTACCCCTGCGCGCCGGCCGGCCGACCGAGAGGAAAAAAAAAACGATCGCGTTCTGTAGATACGCGAGTGGATGGATATTTTAATGGGCGCGCGCGCGACACAGTTCACCGAGACTGCAGCAGCCATTCGAGCCGACCGGTCCATCTTCGAATTTCGATCGCGAGCGTAGAATACCGGGTCGAATGCCGTGAAATACCAAATCCTACGTTTCGGTGCTTATCGATATGACCCATTCCGAATTTCTCAGTGAAGGGAATTATACTATACGGTTCGCGAAACGTGTGTTCACAAATGCATGAAATATTGAGTAGTTGAGAATTTGAAGACTAGTACAAGGGATCTTTTACAACCAAAATTATTCAAATTTATAGAGGAAAATTATGCCAACTATGTTTTTCCATTTTTGGGGGGAATTTGCTGGGGATGAAATGTAACGCGCTCTGTAAAGCCCCGTGAAATGTGCTTTCATTCACCCCTATATAGAGATTGGGATGTGCTCTTCTTCGCTCCGAGATTTGAAATGTGCTTTTCTTTGTATGAGCCATCGATATGTATACTTGCTCCGTTCAGATGCTGCGGGGGATAATTACACCCACACGTTGCAGAATTCAATTTCATTGATTATCTACTTCACGTATACTCATCGATTAATTTCAATATGACGGCCCTTTCAAAATCTACTTTCATATTTTATTCAGCTTCTGAAAACACACATTTGGCCATCACAAACTCAATCGAAAACACATGATCGTTAGCTTCTCCTATATTTTGGAAAAACAAAACTGAAATTGACTATCCTAACCGAAAAAAAAACTTATTTGCCCCAAATCTCTCAAATTTTTACAAAACTTCAATAAGAAAGATCGAGCTGTTTCTCCGCATATTCCCAGAGCACGTTCGTAACGAGCGATTTTCTATCCTCTCGACATGCAATTCTGTCCACGGCACTGATGAAAATGAGCCGGATTCTTTCTCGCAATGTAAAACTATATTCACTAGCTACATCAAACGCGCTGTGCGCGATCTACATGTATCCGTTTCAAAATCATATTTCAATTATTGTTTCCACGATTCTAGACCATAATCGTTTTGACGTACTTCTCAATTCATTTCATTATAAAAATTTCCAAAAGCTAAATGAATAACCGAACCCCACACTCTTATGATCCATGTAAAAACTGTATAAGTATTAGAAAGAACTATCGAGCACTGACTTCTTCTGCTATTTAAATAATCCTGAGTTATCGACACTTCAAATTTTTAACACTAAACTATTCATCAAACCACATAACACATAAAACTTGCAAATCACATCTTAACCTAACAGAGTTATCCTATCCGGCAACTGTTCAAAACTAAAAGGTAGCCTAAAATATCTACATACCATCAATCAAATTCACATACCTACAATCATAGTTTTGAAAATAAATTGTCGAAACTTATGACAGTTTCATCAACGAAACTGACTATCCTAACCCATAATATCCTGTCATCGGATACTCTTTATCTATATACATCTCACTCTATATCTATAGACACCCCATTATACAAATCACGTAGTTAGATGTACACCAATCAAATCACGAGTTAATGCCTTCACTCTAAAAGCCATAACTTTTCATACGAGGACAACATTCCGCAATATGTCCGCAACAATATTTCAAATCGCGTGTAGTAAGAAACACCATACCCGATCTTTTCAAAAGAACACTCGAGGATTCTCGTATGAGTCGTCCCTCGTCCGGGCGCGCGCAATCTCCGGAAACTCGCATTGCCGCATTGATCAATTTTGATTCAATCTGGCTTTTGTAATCTGGCTTGACGAGACTCAATTGCCATGGGTCGCGCAACTGCACACAACCGACTCATATTTGGTCGTTACAGATGCGTCTGCCCGCTGGGCTTCTCGGGCCGTAAGTGCGAGAAGGAGGTGGAGGTGCCACCGACCGATTTGGTGCCACCAGCGATTCCCACAGAGCCACTGGAGAACTCGAGCGTCGGTCCCGCGGCATCTTCGACGGTGTCCAGTCAGAACCCGGCGGCGGCGGCGGAAGCGGAAGTCGAGGAGGAAACCGCCGAGCCACTTGGACCCATAGTCATAACCGACCCGCCCGACTCCGGCGAGCCACCGCAAACAGCTGGCAAGTGGCCCACGGAGGCTCCAACCGAGTCGCCCGCGGATGCCGAGAACGAAACGTGAATAATCCCCTGGTCGAATCGGGGATAGTATTGCTTTTCGTTTATTATCTATTTATTTATTGGCTATTCGCATTGTGATCACTTTATATCTATGTATTTATTTATTTATTTATTTATTTACTCGTTTGTTCATTCGATCATTTGTTAGAAGTACAGTTTATTAGAATACATCTGGTGGCTTTTCATTTACTCACCATTACCCGATATCGCACAACTTTATACAATCATGAGATCCACAATGCCGGTTGTCTGAATCGACATTATTCAATTGTTAATACCAAATAACGTAATCATTCAGTTCAACCGAGAATTCTTCTCACCGAAACGATGTCTCAATCCAATGGTTGATCGGTAATCAAGTGTACTAGGGATGAAAAACAAATCTCTAACAAGAATGAGCAAAAGTTAAATTCTGCATCGGCAGAGACTCACCCATCGCAAAAGATCACCACGATATGTATCGATATACGTCATGTATAGTTTATTGATTTAAACATTTTAAAAAATATCCCATTTGTGTAATTTTTGTAGAACGTGGAAATTGCAATGGCATGATTTGTACAGAAAGATTAGAGCCAAAATGGATTAAGGAAAAGCCTTTTGTTGAGCTTTATAAGTTCTTTTCACTTTTCAATATTTACAAACTCTTCATAACTGCTAAATTCACACTGTTTCAAATTTGTAACAGCAGAAGCTGTGTGAAAGAAGTCAAGCCTGTAGATACTAGAAAAAAATTTTTCGTTATGTTTTTTCGTAGTGGTTTAGTTACATTTCAAGATGTCCTCATAAACCTGAATATTCCGTCTCTACGAGGTCGACATGGAACAACTTATGGCCACAACTAACCACACTAGGTCAAGTAAATTCTGGCACTTAGTAATCACCAATAATTTAGCTTTCTTCATTATTATTTCTAGATATCTGTACTGATGAACATAATGTATGTCCCTAAAAAGTATCATTGATGCAATTTCAAATAAAATTTAAGAATAGTGCCGATTAAGTTGAATGTTCTCCATAAAATGTAAAGATATGGAGTCTCACTAAGCAAACGACCAACATTAGCTAAATTTGCATTATACCTAAAACAATTGAAAAATAACGTTAACAAGTTCTAGAATATTATGTAAATATTAACTTTGATACTCACACTTCGATCTGGCACCGATGAAAGAAACCACATCAGATATCACGTGGAAATCGCAAATAACAGAATTGGTTCCTCAAAAAACCCTGTAAGGGAACAAACTATTAATCTTGTAGTCGGCAAAAATCATTGAGTTTTCATTTAAATTATAATGTGCCAAATGATGGTTCTCTTCATTGTTCAAATTCTTATTTTGATCACTCATAGAACTTCGTTGTTGCCACGGAAAATAAGCAGAGCCAGCGATGATCAGTGAGCAATAAGAATGGGGCATGAATTATGATCAGCAAATCATGTACGCGAAGAAAAACTCCCAGTTGGATAATAACCAGAAATTAAATATTGATTATACGTGACTGTATACACAAAAGCAACTTCAATTGCATAAATCAATATGTATCAGCACATAATATATTCTTCGATAACGAAGTTCAAACATATTTCTTATAGCAGACTCGGAAAATCTTGATAAGCCTTTAGCAAAGGTGGAAAATATTAACTTATTCGGGATTTTGAAAATCGACAGTGACAAGAACATTGTTTTGCAATCTTAATGAGTTATGGTAGTTTTCTAATTGTATTTGATAAATATTATCATTGAGACTTTAGGCGAACGATTCCCAGAAAATTAATTACAAAAATGTATATTTTGAAATGGTCTCATGGCAAGATGTCAAATAAAATATGATAGGTATAAAGATGGACCATTCGTGTCACGGAAAAATAATTGTCTGACGATCTACTCTTGTTACAAGAGCAGATATAATTATTGGAAACAAATTAGAGGGAAACAATACGATACCTGAATTTTAATGTTTTGTAATTTTAACAAAACCATGATGCGCATCGAAACTCCGTAAGAAGCAGACAATTCCAAAGAAGAATAGAGCCATTACTTTATGAGCTACTGTGATTTCCGCAATTACTGGTATTCATATCAAACTGATGTAAAATGTATGTCAGACAAAATACGTATTTTGAACGTATTTTGAAAATGTTCCGTTATCATTGTCAATATTTTACGGTATTGCGAAAATTTTAAACTAGCAGAAACTGTACACTGCTCTATTTCAAACTACTTGTCTCGAGATCGCTCGGGACATATTAATAATATCCTCTTTTCCATCCACAAATCCCAGTCACAAATCGGAACGACACGAGTTCACTTGGAGGATTCGAATCGAAATACAAGGCACCACCCGATGGATCCATCAACCCAATCGCGAAATTTCGCACGATCCCTCGATTTGATCACTTCAATCATGTCGATAATGGCCGGAAAGGTATTAATGGCCGCGTTCTTCGTGGGACGAGGCTTCATTAGGTCTAAAAGTATCAAGCGCGATGACCGATGACAACGGGAAAAGCCTCGTGTACTGCTCGATTTTTTCCCTACAGCTACTTAAGCTGCTTTACGAGATCCATCAATAGCAAACGTAGTTAAGGCTAATCATGTAGGAAATGTTTCGTCGAGTCCATCATCGTTAATTGAAAATGAAGAGGAATCGTTCGGCTATACGACGCGTACTTTTTATCGCGCAGTATATAAAGTATACTCTCTCACGAACTACTCAACACACACCGGATCGAAGCATCTCCGAAACAATAATCACAAATGTTCCGGGTTAACGGGGCTACGGACACCAGCTGCGCCGACGAGACGGAAGCGTGGATGGTTTACGAGCGACCCACTGACTCAAGCCGGTCAACTATGCGCCTTTTATCTCCGACGAGAGACGTCGTGAAATTTTTCCGGAAAACCCATATATCCTATCGTCTTCGGCACGCGCGCGCGATTGTTCGCCTCTCTTAATCACCGCTCTCTCTTTTTCCGAAAAACGCTGCCGTTAAAAGGAGAGAAAAAAACGGGCGGGGAGCCGGGCCTTGGTTTACGGGGCCGCGCGAGGGGCTCTTTCGCGCGTCATCTTTATCGCAGGGACGACGCCTCGATAACTGGCAGTCCGACTTTTACGGGGTTTAATTAGAGGGCCGCCGATGCGTATATATGGACGTTTAACGCTCGAGCCTCGCGTATGGGTGGGACCCGTAATTTTCTTTTTTTTTTCACTTCGTCCTTCCCGCCGTTTCACTCGGCTGGATCGTCCTCCTGTTAAGGGCAAAAGTTTGGAGGTTCGTTTCGAGAGATGCTGATAAATTCTTTGCGTATAATTGAATTACATGTATTTTCAGGTTGATTCTACGAGTATATAGCCTTCCAGCCATTGAAATCCTCCACCGATCTTGAATAAACTCCATGTCTTTGGTCAGATTCGGTAAAAAAAGGAAAAAATCTGGGTATTTCATTAGTTTTGTCTTGTTGTAATTCTATAATTATTCTCAATGCTCCTGTTATGTGATAGAATTATATTTGCTTTTCTCGATCGTTTTACAACAGGATAAATTTAGAAGGCTCATGAATGCCAGGTGTAACAACGAGAAATGTCTTCCTCAAGCAACACTCAATACACAAGTCATGATTTATCTCAATAGGCGAACTATGGACTGGAGTGCATTGAAAACTCCATTCGCATCAGTCCGCGACTATAACTCTGGCAAAGGTAGAAATAGAGTACAATAGAAATTGCATTGGAGAACCAGTTTCGTCCTGCCGTGACCCACATATTTTGAGTTCAAAATAGCCTCTGACTACGTGCTACACCCACTCGAACAGCCTCAGCACCGGTTACAGCATTATTCCGCCACGAGCCGAGCGACACACGTTACTCCCAATATTTCTCTCGTCGTCCGCCCCGAGCAAACAAAACGATTTTCAACAATAAATATTGGATTGTCGGGTTTAGTGAACCGTTCTATGTGTTACGAAAAAATGACACTATTTTCGAACAATCCTCTTATTCATCTAGTTGACTCTGCCAGAATTTCAAGAGAGATTTTATACTCTGGTTAAAAAGTGTCTCTCTGCACTTTCAATCAAGTCACGTGTAATCAAGATTTTGGAAGAAAAATAGTCAGAAAAATAGTATCCCCCAGAGTCTGTTTTAAATAACAAAATGTTTGTGTTCATACGCGTATGTATATTACAGATTGTCTATATTACAATCTAAATTCATTAGAAAGTTATGTTTGAAATGAAATGCTGACAGATAATTGAGGGTCCCGATCGAACTCGCACTACGCACGAAATGTGTGGCGGTTGGGAGTGGGGATATTTCAAACTAAAAATTGAAAGTACAAAATTCAAAATTTTTAACATACCATCGGATTTGTCTCATTTAGGCGCACATGTTTTACATTGACAGTTTCTATGTCTGGATTGTTCTTTTTAAGATAAATAACAATTTCTGACATTTTCATCACGCTCGAAAATAATTATTTTTTTGACTTCATCTCATCAGTACTCAGCCGGAAAAGCATGGAATGAGTTCAAATTTTCCATGTACTATGAGACAACATTCGTGATTCTAATGGACCAAGTCAGTTATTGAAAAAGTCTATTTGTTAAACATTATTGACCTCTTGATAAAAAAAAATTTCCTCCACAATTCCCAAACTTTGCGAAGAAAAAGTGTGTGAGGAAAGTCAAGCCACGAAAAACTAGCACATTATTACTAGCACATTAAGCACATTAATCTCATTCATACTAAATAATATAATCACCCACTCTACACATCGATTGGGCAAATTTTACTTGAAAAAAACTAGAGTTGTTCTCGAAGCACGAATAACACTCATTACACTCGTATATACAAGTGAAAAAGACTAGACTTGCAGTCGACCCTTTCTTACAGCAGCACAGTTCCTGTAAATAGACTTTTTACTGCTGTGCAGTATACACAATAGAAGATAAGCTCCATTTGAGCCGTATCATTTAACCGTCCGTGGGTGAAGCGATTGGTTTTCGCATGCACGCGTTAGTATACGGCGTGCCCGACAGATTTATGCGATTCTCCTACATACACACAGCTGACGGATTCGGCAAGCGCTCGCTCACGCGGACGACGATCGTCAGACACGGGGGACCATTGCAGGGCTGCAGTGCGATTTCGAATTATCTTTTCTAAATTTCGACGTTATGATTATATCGTATGAGCGATTCGATTGAACCAATTTTTGTGTTTCATCTTGGACTCGAGACGGAAATATTCAATGAACGATTAGAAAAACTAAAGATCAGTAAATGTGTGTTGGATGAATGTTAACATTCATACGTATTAAGAAAACAGAATTATAGTTTAAATTGCAGTTCACCATATATCGTTTAAGAAAATACTCCAACTGTATCGTACTAACATCATTTCATAACCAAATCATCCTACATACCTATTTATCCATAACTAATGAAAAAATGTCGATACGTCATATTATACCTATACAAAAAGGTGATGAAAATACATCTTGACTTTGTCTCGCGACACTTGTGCACAAGTTATTGTTCTACTATGGAATTCAACTAAAAATGCATTACTTTGTAAATGCTGATAGAATTAATCAGTTACATATAAATACTAAGGATCTAATGCCGAGTAAATATAGGATTCGCAGCGACTCTCGACTTGATTGGATGCGAGATGGTGAAATGTACGAGCTTGTCAAGTTTCGTTGAGACGATATTTGATGGGCAATTACTTTGAATAAGTCTAATCAGAAGACCACCTGGGATTGGGGTCGCTCGGATTTCGCTGAGAACTTTTAGAGGTGATTAATGGTTACTCAAATAGATAATATCTCCATTCGTTTGAGCTAAAGTTTCGATTTCCTCAAGATATAATGTTTTTATACAGAGCACGTGTACATATGACTTTTGATAAATATATATAAATATAAGTAACGTCCACTCTGAATTTGAAATAGTAAAAAGCTACTATTTAATAGTACAAATTGCATAACTGATTTTAGAAATAGTAGTTATTTACTAAATAATAGTAAACTTTTACTAAACTACTAAAATATTACTTTAGCAGATAAGAATTATTTTTAGCAGTTGAGCAATGTGTACTATAAAGATTTGTAGTTTTTAACTATTTTGACTTAAGTGTGCGCAAAAACTCAGCAATGATCGGTCAATATCTCAAATTTTAGGGTATCGAAAATCAGCCACGAAAACTTCATCGGCATTAGAGACTGAAATTTGAGGTGGATCAATAAAATCGTCTCAGCGTAATTTATTTGAAAAAATCGAGGATGCTCGCCGATAATTTGAAGGTTCCGGCAGTTTTACTGTACTAGACATCCGTCAAATTGCGCCTTGTTGATCACAAGAATATCAATAATTGAATTTGTCGATAGTTTCTTTCGTCTATGAAACACGACTTCTTAAACAGCGTGCGCAGATTACCCGATTACCACACATCTCCGTCGAGTGCGAGGCGTGTAAATATATATAAGTGCGGAAAAAATGGCACATCACCAACTGTGCATACACTCGTTGCGCAATATACTATTACTTACCATCCTTATACGACGACTATTGTTTTCTCGAGGTGAAAGCACCGCGGTAACGATGTTAGAATACGAAATTTGAAAATTCGTCGAAAGTCCGCTCGGATTGTATTCGCCACGAGAATACCCCGGGAGAAAAACTGCCTGTATCCCTAATACATACGTTTCCTTTCGATTGTACCACGTTGCAACGTTTTTTCTCGCCGTAATACCTGCTCGTGGGGTACAAGAGGTGTAATACACAGAGGTGTAATCGTGGGACTATCTAAAATATTAATTTTTCTGGTAAATCGTCAAAGCCAAACTGATTTCGGGGGTAAATTCCGTCGTATAGCTACGGGATCATTACAGAATATCATTACATAAGTCGATAAACGTTGTCAGTATAGCCCGGCCAATCGTTATAATTTGTACGAACGTGTCGCGCGCTACTCGGTGTTAATTATTACGCAACCGATTGGAAAATTCAATTCATCACTTTGCAGCTGAACGGCGGTCCACATATTATATCTGCGCGGCCGATCTCTTCCAACATCCTTCGATTTCGCGAAAGTAGAAAAACTTGAATTCACAACACAATTAAGTGCCCTCTCTCAAAACGGCCACCCCAACGAAATTTATAAACTTGTCCTGTAATTATTAATCGTAATCGCGCTTTTCTCATGGCAAATTACGCGTACCCGGTCGGCCGTTATATGCTACGTCGGAGAGAATAAAACGATCCAAAAGTTGTCTTGCTCCAATTCGCGATACTTGTTATGCTTTTTCGAGAGCTACCGTGTAATCGAGTCCTACTGTAGTTCGGTGAGATCGGACGCGGAAAATCGCATTGAAAATATTCAAAAGTGACATCCATTAGATATATGCACGACAGGACGTATGTGTATATGCATATCGGTTCGGGAAATCTTGGAAATTATTGAAATATATTTGGGTCTCGCTTTGAAACGTCGTCTCTTCGCCAAGGCACGAGAGTGAGAGAGAGAGATAGACCCATTGTAACCACAGCCGAGAGAGGTACAACGGCCGAAAGGAGTTGAGAGAAATTCTTTTGAGAGAACTGCCAAATACACCGGGCCCTCGGGCAGAAAAGGCACCGAAAATATTGGTAATACGGCTTATTATTGGGAGGGGATCCTTTTCACAGTTCAGTGTTGTCGGGCTGAAATTTTGTTCGTCGAACGAGGACTATGGATCGATGGAAGCCTCCAAATGGGATATATCTGGGGAAGAGAAAAAATGAGAACAGTCAAGCGTATGCGCTTCTTTCTCTCGTGTTATACCGACTCCGGGGGTTTTTCTAAGCTTTTATTCCGGGAACTCGCGCGAGCTGTTCGAGAGAAAGAAGAAAAAAAAACACGAAATATCCCATATTTCGCATTTTTCACCAGAACTTCACGATCGACTGACGTCGATTACGTCGGATGCATTAAAAAGACGCTTCGGGATGATTCTGAATGATATATTTAAAAATCTCCGAGCATTGTAACTCATTGTGTTTGATCATCGATTTTTTCGGAAAAACACGAGATGCTCGGCGAGGGATTTTTCACTCGAATAGTCCTAGAGGAAATTCTTATGGAGCACTGCAGGATTATGGATACGAATAATATTTTATTATTAATGATGCTTATTGCATCCACGAATTTTAACCATAAATATTTATTTATTGGGCTTTCTGGACTATTTCAAATTATTGAAAAAGCTAGATTGCAAGAGGAAAAAAATCCAAATCCAGCGGCGTGAATTTTTTTTCTCGCAATATCATTTTTCCAATAATTTGGAATAGTCCATACAGCCCGATAAACAAATACTTTTTATTCTTGCCAATACTAATCATTAAGAGCTACTCAGCCCACATCAACATGCGCTTTATCAAAACAAACGGTACTAACAAAATGCTAAAAAAAGTGTCGAGAGTACCTCGATACTCGGCGTACCGAAGTGTTAGGTCAATAAGCGCGTCGAATCCCGGAAAAAATCAACCCCCAGCTTCAGAATTGGCGAAAAAAAACAACATCAACAACACGAGCTTAACAAAGCAAAATGAATACCGCGCGCGCGACTAGTAAATGAACAGCCACCCCCCAAAACGCCTAGCGAGTCGCCGATACGACACCCTTTTTCACACGTTCGTCCCCGCGAAATGTGGCCCGGTCAAATACACACGTACATACGCGTTCTTCGCTCGGCAAATATTTACGCTCGGCCGTTGGGCACAGGGAGGAGAAAAAAAAATTCACCACTTGGAAGCGATGCTGCAGCGGGCGAAAAACAAACGCCGCCCATATACTTTTCCATTGTTGCGCGCTAGATATACGTATATATACGGCGCGCGCACGGGGCAAATATTATACTTTCCGCTCGGCCAGATATCCGTAAATACTTTTCCGGAATGCGCGGCCCCCCCGTCCGGATTTGGGGCTCGCGAGTAATTGCATGTGCGAGAGCGCGTTATCTGCCACGAGCCGGATGAAAGAGAAGAATAATAAAGGGGAGCCAATCGGCCGTGAAGGGACGGACGGCTGGCGCCTTTATCCGCGCGTTAGAAGGGGCCCCCGAGGGTAGCGTGCCAGGGATATAATGCAGTGCGCACAGGGGCACGACTTTTCCGATTTCACGTATATATAGCCACACGTCCGATCGTCCTTATTATGTACGTCGCGCAGGGCTTTGATGTACTTGCGCTTTTCGCCATACGAGGACACTGGAAAGTTTCGTTTTCCCTTATTATACGTTTAACGAGGGCGACTCAATATACAACGGCCGATTCATATTGTGCCGTAATGATCCGTCGGCTGATTTACGATTGCGTTGGAAATCCATTTGGTCGTGGTGCGCTTTATTGGCGTCGCGCGTTGGATAACGAAAATTTTACGGCGAATGTAATTCCGCGTTATTGAAAATCGTTAGGGGGATGTATTTACTGCGGGATGACCATCGCCGTTGCGGTATAAACTCCATTCGTCCGTGAGATAAATTTATCTTGGAGCGGGGAAAATTTATGGCCCGCCGTGAAGGTTACTCGGGGAAAAACTCGAACGTTCCGGATATTAAAATGAGTGTACGCAACGTTTTGTAATGTTAAATATGTAATCGTAATTTTAACGGGTTCATATATAATGCAGTATTTAGGTCCTCGCGCGTTACACAAATTGATACGCCGATGGAATGTCAGAAGCCGTAGATGAAATCAAATTATGTTTGAGAATCGCTATTTAGATTATTATATGCGTCATGGTGTACGGCTGGATTATGATACAACAGTAACCCAATTTAAATTGTACATATGCCTCGAGCAAGTTATGACGATTTAATTTCCCGAGCGATTAACGTGTCTTGGGATAAAACGACTTATTCAGGAAATTGTTCAGTTTTTCGCTAGCTCGATAGTTGCCGTACAGGTGCAATGCAGAAATTTCATTTTTGCGTATCTTTGGAATCTTCAGCAGGATAAAAAATCTAGATACAGTTGCCTGAAGTTTCGAATAAGTCCGGTGTAAGATGAATGTCATTTTTTTTCGACGAACCCAACTTTTTATATAAGGCTTGATATCTGTGACATATTTCAAACCTCCAAACGAATTTCTAGTGGATCTCAGAAGTCTGAGAGGTTCGACCAGCGCGTATAGTCCAAAAGAAAAAGAATAAATAACGAACAAGCGATGTTCAAATTCTAATTCTTCACTTTTAAAATCTAACAGTGAAAAACCAGTGTATGGAGGTGGATGAATAATAAAGTTCGTGTGATCAAAGTGAATTTTCACTTTTGGTCCATTAGTTTTGAAACCAAATTTTCACATAAAATTCACAGTAAATATTCGGTACATCAAAACTCAAGAAACTCTCGGTTGAAAATTCACTTTTACCATACATAAAAAACTAACGGTCACTCAAGCCACTGTTCCACCTTCACACAAACATTTTCCCCTGTCACACACACCGTTTTCCCACAGCAATGTCTCAAGAGAATCACACCGCTCGTCCGCAATTTCACGTTATACCCATGGTATAATCTCCGATAATTTGCCTTGCGACACCACGCGAGACGGTTTGCTCGCCTCGAGGCTTCGATAAATCGAGAATCTCGAGGCGCGTCATCTAATACAGAAACACATACCGCGTTTGTGCATATGGAAACGAGCCGGGAGGGGAATTCTCTCGGGCGACTTCCAATCAATTCCAGCAGCGCGAGAACAGTGGGTTTTAGCGCGTAACAATCGAGCCGCGATTATCAGTCGAGACGTCCGTAAGCTCCACTCGACGAACCACTCCCCCCACCATCTCCCTGTGTATGTGTGTGTTCCGAACGAGCAAAGAAAGCGTTCAAATCGCTCTTTACGGAGTAGCGTTTAATCCCACTCGATATATCGCCTCGCCGGGTATATAACAATAGATATAATCCGTATACACTCGAGACTCTTCGAGACGGTACAACACACACAGAGTCGGGGGCAGCTCGAGTGGTGGATCTCGCGATCAATCAGCGAATGTATAAGCGCAGGCTCGAGCGATTATGCGCGGCAGCGACAATGTCGCAAGGGCCAATGTGTGTGCGAGTATACACACACACACACACACACACACACACACACACACACACACACACACGTAGGCACTATAGTGGAGCTTGTAACGCGACAAAAAAATAAATCGTCCCGATGTATCGGCGGCTCATTAGGCCGCGGGAGAGCAGACCTTCGAGATCCTTTCATCGCGCGCGATAAACAAGCCCCGTTCTCCCACACGTATAGATATACACACACACACACACACACACACACACACACACACACATATATGTACGTATGCATATGGCGCGTTCCATTATTACGGATTAAACGGCGCAATATCGGAGCGAATGCACACATCGCCAGCGGAGAGGCTTTCCTAATAAGCCGCCGCCGCCGCCGTGTGTGCACCGACCGACGACGACGCGATCGCAAGGCTCTTATCATGCCACCATGGCTATTAGACTCGCCTTACATATGCGGAATCCGCGCCACCGTCTAGCCGTGTGCTTGTGTGTGGTATACTCTCGTGAATCCTTGCGGCGAAAAATCATCGATCGAGCGGTTCTCATTTTTGCGTATATATAATCAAAGCAAATTTTCACTTTGGTCCCGTGAGTTTTGATGGCAATAATTTTCACGTCGAATTCGCGCGTCACCGGACACTGGCAGAAAATTTGACGTAAATTTGATTACATGGAAAATGAATTGTAGTTCCGCTTGAGCGCTCATCCACCTTCTCACAGCGATTATTCACTTTAATACACTGTTATTTCACTGTGTAGAAGTGAAATGAAGTGGAGTGAATACAATTTATGAAAGATGAGTGATCCGATGGACTGCAGAGACATTTTTCTTGTAATACGTAAATATTATCACTCGAGTTCTATGAATTTTAATAACAAAAATATAAGGATTATCTCGTATTAGACTCGAGTGTGTATTCATAAAAATCAACTGTGATTCCGTAAAATCACTAATCCACCTTTTGCACAGTGATATTTCACTGTAAGGATCCAAGAGTACGCGCCAATGACGGGTTATAGTTTTTTATTTGTTATTCGGCATCCTTCGGGATTTTTTTTTCTTCGACAACGTGTTTCGTTCTTACAGGTATTACTAGTAGCTCCCGTAAGCAATCATTTTGAGTATATACTCGTTCGAACGAGTTACGCGTTAATTTTGTCTGATGCGAAACTTTCGTATCTTGCGTGTACCAATGCGATAATATCGAATTGTAAAGTATAAGATTGACACGTAAAATTTTCCCACCGAAGACTATTTGTGCGGATGAAATATTGACGCGAACCATCTTAGGAACAGGAACGATTATGTAAATGAAATATAAAGCTCATTAAAATTTAGCTCCACTTTATTCATCACCGTTCGCCACTAGCATATATAGGAAAATACAAGTTTTCCTCAATAATCAGATTTTTCTTTTGAAAATCACACGATTTAGTCGCTCATTTCAATGTATACATAAAATAGAGGAAGTGTGTGTGTTCCATTATCAGAATTTATGCGAATTGTAGAAGATTAATTGAAATAAGCTCAAATTAGAATAAGCAATCGAAAGAATTAAGAGTATTCCACATCATATCGATAAGAAAGTTCGCTTTGGATCGGATTATGATCGGGTATGCATAAGGAATACTCAATTATAATTTGAACCAACGCGAACTTTTCTTATCGAATCGGCCTACGGCACCAATCGCACCCCGAACATTCAGACCTACATCCTGAACGCGAGACCGCATGAAATAGACGCACGAAATTCGAAAGAGAATAAGTTTCGTTTCGAAACGCTTATAACGACGCTCCGCACAAAATGTTGCAACAAGATGCTCCCGCGTAGATTGGCTGCTCCGCGCGCAACTTTTTCCCGCGAGGACTATAGCGCCTATTCAGCGCGTCTCGATTCCGCGGGTTATACACAGGGCGCCGCGATCCTCGCGGGAACAATCTCACCCGAATCGAAGTTTCTCAAATTTCTTCGAAGGAAAAATAAAAAAAAAATCATCCACGGAAACTCGGTTCCTAGCTCGCGCAGCGTATGTAAAGCGAGGAAAAAGACGCTGCTCGCGCGCGAGAGAGAAGTATGTGTACCGATCGAAGATGTCGCAAGGGGCTCACAACGAGTCGCTCCGATTGGAAGAGGAGGAGGAGGAGAGAGAAAAAAAGGAAAAAGGAGAAAAAGCCATAGAAACGCATTGCAATCGCCGGCGCACGAGCTATGGGTATGCAATTAAACTTCTCACTCTCAAATAATGGCGCGGACTCGTAATATTAGCGGCGCGCGCGGACTATAATCAAGGCGCCGCTAGGAAAAAAATACCATCTCGTTCTCTCTCTCTCTCTCTCGCGCGCGCGCGCGATATCTCATTGACGCGCGCGCTGAATCTCGGCGCTATATACGCGTACACACGCACGCGGCCAAGGAACCCTTTTGCCGCGCGAGCGTGTCGCAATAAAGAAATTTTTCAAGCCATTAATTAAAATATATATACACACACAAGCCCGGCACAATAAAGCGCGAGCTGTCCATTACAATCGCCCCGCGCCCGGCTAATTATTTCACGTCACTCGGGTACATACAGGTATATACACGGAGGGTGGAGGGGGTACCGCTCGTTCGGGCGATTTTTAAAAGGCCCCTCGACACATTAACCAGATAGCGCAATTAGCTCTGCCCGCGAAACGGATCGGATATTGCGTGCGCGTGTGTATATATGCCAGCGAAATCGAGAGCCAATAAAACCAGTTCTGACGAAGCTTCTACCCCCTCCCCCCAAACCCTCCTGTCCCTCTCTGTTCGGACAAAGCACAAAGTGCAGTTTGTTTAGGACTTTCAAATGTACCGAGTTTTATTTGGAGAAATTTTATTTCGGGGTCGGATTTAGGAATTTCGGTGTGGATATTCCCAAATTATCATACCGTTGGACGAATTTTGTTGGGAGTTTCGACACGTTTGCATGAATATCTTTTCAACTTAATGTCCTTTGAATACCCCACATGTGAAAAAAAATCTGGCAGTATAGTGTAGTTCTTTATGCCAATTTTACACGGGCTGAATCAGCGATGTATCTGTGGGGTGTAAAGAAGTATTTCGACACCTGCTCTCTCAAATCCTTACAGTGAAAAACCACTGCATTGCACTGAAAAATCACTTTACGAAGGTAGATGAAAAATTCACTGGGTTGTAGTGAATTTTCTATGTAACTAAAGTGAATTTTCACTTTAGTTCTATGAGTTTTGATAGAAAATATTTTTACATACAATTCACATTAATTCTACATCACGATTTGCAGTAAGTTAGTGTGAAGTGAATTTAACTTCAGTTACTTCAAATTGTAATGTAAAAATATTTGCTATCAAAACTCATGGAACAAAAGTGAAAATTTACTTTAGCTACAAAAGAAATTCACTGCAACCCAGTGAATTATTCATCCACCTTCTTATTTTCCACTGTAAGGATTTTAAAAAATAGTTGATAGAGCAATCGATCCTTATACATCCACGCTGAATCGTTCGATCGGCGCGTGTCCTAATCCGCGGGTCAGGCGCGAATTTCAAAATATCGTCAGATATCAAAAGCCACAGCGATAATTCGAAATTGATATCCAATACGTTACGGCAATTGAAATTGCAGCTTGCTATGCGTATCCACCAAACTGTCCCCGAAGCTCGCGGACTTTCCCACAGTCGGCTCCACAGAGCCACGGCAGATTGAATCGTTCGTTTACCCGTTCGCGCATATACAACCGCGCGATTTTTCCCCGGTCAAACGGAAAGGAAAAAAAAACACGTCGGTTAAAGAGAAGCAAAAAAAACAAACCTCCCATAAGCCGTGCACTCGATTGAATGTAAATAATCCAGCTCGAGCTTGGGGGGGAATAAACGAGCGAGATACACAGAGCCTCGGAAAAGCGATCGGGATTTCGCAAAATCGTTTCAAGTTGAGTAGGTGACATTCGCGCAACGACTCGCGCGCGAGGTCGCGATTCCCTCGCGCGCATAGCAACGAGATCGCCTTGTATACACGCGTGTAATACGTACACACTTACGCACAATCGAGCGCTCGCGATTTTATCGGCGCGCCGTTGCGCCACAGCGAGTTACGCATCGCTTTTCACCGCCGCCGACCGGGGGGCTGTACACGCGGCCCGCATGATTTACTCCCAACGCTATACACACACACGCGCGCGCGCGCGCGCGCGACAATTGTATCTCCCGCCCGGGTCTTGCCGGATAAGCTGACGCGGAAGCAAGTGACCCTTTCATTGTCGGAGAACTGTCGGCCCGTGTGTGTGTAGGGGCGATAGAATGGACCCCGTCAGTCCGAATGGGAAGTGTCTCTCGCGGGCAGTGCTGATCGATACCCGTTGTTCCGTCATTATACTGTTTTGTTGCCTCGAGTCGTGTGAAATTCGGGGGGCGATATCATGGGACACGAGGAGGTTCCGAGTTAATGTGCGTGATGATTCTCACGATATCGAATGTTTATCTTCTCGGAGCTCGGCGCGTGCGGATTAAGTGTGGTACGTGGTCAATGGGGAGTTTCGTAATGACTTGTGCGCTGAGATAGAAGTGCCACCGAGAGAAATATACATTGATTGCTACTGTAAATCAACTATAGATATAGTAACAGTTTGGACCAACTATCACTCATAGTAGATTTAGGGGAAAAAATAAAGTTGTTTTTACTATTTATTTAGTGGTGCTTACTAAATTTGAAGTATATGTTACTCAATGCGCAATAATATAAATCTCTATTGTCTGAGAACAAGCCATACACGATTCAATGAAACTGAGAGAGTTGTTCTTTATCAGTTTCTCTCACTTTGAATAATTTTGAATGGCCATTTAGACCAACTGTTTCGTAAAGCTTCGGAACTATCCAAAAATCTTACATTTCTGAATGATGATGGAAAGCTTTGATATTTGGAGAATTGGAGGAAAGTATAGTCAAATTGGCTAGAAACTTGGCCGAATTTACAAAAAAAATCTCATTGTTACTAAAAGCATAAGGATTATGGTTGGAATGACTATATCTATTTAGTCGAGACGTATGGTTGATTTCACTATGACAGGATATCGATTTTACAATAAATTTAGTATTCACAAGAAAATATGTTGAAACTAATATTAATCATCATACTATGTGACATACTAGATTTCACAAAGGCGATTTTTGTCAGTGTGATTTGAGAAATTGTACTGAATACGGGGATGAAAAATATAGCGAATAATACTTTACTGTATTTAAAATTACTATTTTTGTTTTTAAAGTTAATATATTAGTGGGAATTCAACTGTATTCTTCTAAATGAATCAGATAACTGGTATATCTATGTAACACATACTCGTAGCGAGTAAATAGAGAAAACAGATATTTTCTAGTTCTCAGCACTAAAAATACTCGATGTTCGATAATCTTAGTAACCCTGATCCTGGAAGTTACTGGAGCAACTCACTTCGATCGAGATAAGCGTACAGACTGCCATTTGGTATATAGAAATGGATGCAATTGAAAACTTTCATGATCAATTTGACAACTCTTGAATGAAGGATTGAACTAATCCAGTTTGTTTTATCAAGTCCAATGCTATGAAAATGTCTGAATATATCAAATATTCTTGATGGAAATGTTGCCGCTTATCGTATAGCTGCGACTTGATTGGCGACACCGACCATATCTTTAATAAATGTATCAACTAATCTGTTCGTTAAACGACTAATCTTGTTACAACTCCAACTCTATTTATTCTCGCTGGATCCGACAAAATCATTTCGTTATCCCTTTTTCCCACGATCGAGTATTTACTCAAATTGAGCCGATTTCCCGGTGTATGGTGTCTCGAGCATAAATTTGAAGTATGTGTATACTTTATACTAAAGGTAGCAATGTACGAGTGTGAAAGGTAGAAAATTACAGTGTGTGGTATATTATTTGTTGAAGACTATGTAAGTTCGAAATTAGATAACCGCATTTGGGTCGTTTTCGTAAAATCAACCTGTTTCGGACCGATCGCATATTTGATTTTCCGAAATTCAGTGATTGTTTGGACTCGAATGAATGAATACAACACCGTCGAGTTTCGAATGATTTTCGAGCTCGCCCGAATTCGATCGCTCGATTTTGCATTGTATTTTCACACGAGCCGATGAGTTGAATTTTCCGTACCCCAACAAAGCGAAGACCCCGAAGAAAAAAAAACGCATTTGCAACGACCTCCAAAATCAGTATAATTGACACACTGAATCAATGTAATTCCCCGTGCAATGGTTAGCCGACTCCTTAATTATCCGGGTCTGCTTTGGCCGGCGTATCCGCTGACCTTATAACAAACCTCAGCAGCCGGAGGGGTCGAGCGAATCGCTCATTTTTAACAACGAACTCGACCCCTCAAGTCCATATTACCCAGCACGAGAGCATCGCGCGGACCAATCAAAATAATATACTAGCGATATATGCGCGCGCGACGCGGTAACGATGAAGTTAACGCGCGCAAATCAAACGGGCCGTTTAATATGGAAATACAAACACGCGGGACGGCTTGAGATATTTTCTAAAAATGCAAATGCGGCATTTTTTATGCAAAGCAGCGATCGCCGGGTGGGAGAGAGAATTGGCATAAGCCCGGCAAAAAGAGCCGCGCGCGTGATTTACTCATTCAATCAGCATACCTACACCGAACACTCATTATAAAGCGCACGGCGAGAAACAAAAAGCCCACGGAGATAAATCGAGAGAGAGAGAGAGAGAGAGAGAGAGAGAGAGAGAGAGAGAGAGAGAGAGAGAGAGAGGGGGTGGGGGGAGCAGCTTGATTAACGAACCGCGCCCGGAGCTGCAGGGCTCGCGCGCGACCGGGGCGCTGTTTTTCGCCGGGCGAACGTACCCGCCAAAATTCGGAGCGTGACTCGCGCCACCGAATTTCAATCCGGCCCCCGATCGCCCGGGCCAAATGGACTTGTAATAATACACCGGCGCGGGATGAGTCCGTCTCCCCCGGCAGCCGCAGACGTGTTTATCCCGATGCGATTTTTTCTTGATGGAGCAGAGACACATGCGCTCGAGGCTTTCCTCCTCCTCGGCAGATTACACTTCCTTTTTTTGCTTTCAGCTCTCTTGCGGATCTTTTGACGATGCAGACTCGCGGCTGTAGCACACTTCGGGAGGGATACGCTCGCGTTTCGCCGAATTTTGACTTTTTCGAGGATGATTTAGGATAGCGCGTGGAAACGGTGCGAGCTTCTGGTGAGATTTATTTGTGAACTCGGGAAAATGGGAATATGGGAATATATTGGGATTTCGCGTGAGAATAATTCAATTGGACACTCGTATGAAGAATGAATCGAGACATAACGTCTTTACGAGATTGAAAAATATACCCCGATCAATCTTCCTCTTTATGATCGTTCAATATTTCATTATCATTATTATGCGCGGAAAAGAGACACCATTTATTTCTGTAAATCTTCTCCTCCTGCGGTGGATTCATCGTGGCACTGTATTCGAATGCGTAGCATCTCATTACAACCCTCGTATATAGCGTGAGATGCGAGTTCAATGACACCTGCAACCATTTTGACCTACCAGCTGATTGTTTTTTTCATTCGGTTCTTAAATTGATGATAGCACGTTGAAAAAGCTGTGAGGCTTCTTTGTATTAGTTGGATTGACATCACATCAGGTGGATGAGAAATTCACTGGATTGCAGTGAATTTCTTACCTAACAACAGTGAATTTTCACTTTAGTTCCATGAGTTTCGATAGCAAATTTTTTTACATCACAATTTGGAGTAACTAAAGCTAAAATTCACTTCACACCATACTTACTGCAATTTGTGAAGTAAAAATGTTTGCTATAAAAATTCATGGAACTACAGTGAAAATTCACTTTTGTTACATGAGAAATTTACTGCAATCCAGTGGATTTTTCATTCACCTCTTTACACTGATTTTGAACTGCAATGCAGTGTTTTGCTTTCTTAAAGAGAAAGCTTTGTAATGGGGCAAAAATCGACCCACCGAATCAGACCTCGGGACCTCGATTTTCGTGATCTACGGGTCGAAAAACATGGAAATCCAAAAGTGTCTGTATGTATGTATGTGTGTGTGTGTGTGTGTGTGTGTGTGTGTGTGTGTGTGTGCGTCCCGTTTTTTTTCGTCCACGATAACTCTCGAAGGAATGGTCCGATCGTCCTGAAATTTTGCACACAGGTTAATCGCGGCAAAATCTCGGGCGAGTTCAATTTTCAGCGAAATCCGTTGTTTATTTCCTTAGCAACCGTTGTTAAGGTGTCTATTTTTTCGTTTCTTTCGTCCACGATAACTCCCGAAGGAATGATCCGATCGTCTTGAAATTTTGCACACCGGTTAGTTGTGACAAGATCTAGTCCGAGTTAAATTTTCAGCAAAATCCGTTGGTTATTTCCCTAGCAACCGTTCCTAACGTGTTTTCTCACAAATCCTTATGAGTGCTCATTGGGACAAGCCGGAAAATCAGTTTTTAAGTCACACTCGATGGCCAAGGACACTGAATTGTTGTATTTGCTCCATAGCAACGGTTGTTTACCTCCCTAGCAACAGTTACGAAGGTTGGAAATCATTAATTTATGACCCATTTCCATCATTTTCGACGGCAAAGGACACAAAATCTTCCCAATTAGCTCCTTAGCAACCGTTGTTTACCGCCCTAGCAACCGTTGCTAAGGGGAAGAAAAATTCATGTAAGTTTCGTTTCCAGTATTTTCAACGTGCTATAGATAAAATTGGGAAAATTTGGTGTCTTTTGCCGTCGAAAATGATCAAAATAGATTTTGAATTGATCATTTCCAACCTCAGCCACCGAAAATGATCAAAAATGAGTCTTCAAGTTTGCTAAATACAGACTTAAGGGCAGGATGGATCGATTTTAACCACCATTAAACCGTATGACAGTCACAAGATGAATTGATCGAAAAATTAAGCAGGTCCAAATGTCTCGCATCGTGTATAACCTAGAACCGTTTGCTTTGTTGCATTTGATCAAATAATAAGAGAGCCCGGGCAGACATCAACAGTCGCGACAAAGTTTGGTCAATTGAAAAAGAACGACACTTTACACAGTCACGAAGATACGAATTGAACTGATTAAATAATATTTTTGTAATTTTTGAAAAATAAATGATAGTATCTACGCTAGTGGAATGGTGAAAATACAGGTTTGGGATGCGTTTGTGGGTGATGTTGAAGCCTCTTTGAGAAAGCATACTGCTAAGGCACTTGGCAGCGGTTTTTTCACTGTGAGGATTTGAGAGAGTAGCAAAATCATAGAGAAAACAAAATCCAACAAGTCAGTAACTGCAAGATAAACTATCCTCAATTCTACAACTTGAACAATCAGCATTTCTGGAACACAATTTTATGGTCCCGCCGCGGCGATATTTGCTACTCTCTAGAAATGCCGAGATCGACGACTTAGGAAGATCATTTTCCGCTGATGTTGTCTCGTACGAAGGTATCAAAGTTACAAAGGAATTTCGACAAACGACTTGCCTCCCCCATACCCCGGAACAATACAGCCCGCGAGTGTATCAACCCGAGTAATGATCAATTTCCTCGGCTCGCCCGGCAATCGCTGTTGCACTGCTGCTCGCGAGGGAATCACTCCCCGGCGATGTAACGGGTCCAAGTTCAGCCGATCGCCGGAGCTTTAAGGATTCGCGGGATCGCAGAAAACCAGTCACGCTCGGGGGTCGTGTATACATATATACACACACGCGCGAGAGAGGATGACCAATCTTCCGTCGACATCGCTCGGACGGTATGCACTCGTGAGCGACCCACCGCACCGAGATGCAGTTTACCTTATCGCAGCATCAGCTGACGCCCGAGTAAAAGTGATCTAATTGACGCTCGCCGAGTTTGATCGACTCGCTACGTCCTTGAGCCGTTCTCTTCAATTCAAATGCTCGTACGTGCCAGTTGTTTAGACTCGCAGCTCTGCAACGAATGAGCAGCTCTGAACAATGAGCGGCAGCCGAGATTTCAAGTTCAGAGTGTGGAATAGAAAAAACGTAATAGAAAACAAAAATAAAAAAATGAATAAAAAAAAAAGAAAAAAGGGAAAAAAGAAAAAACAAAAAAGAAAAAAGAAAAAAAAGAAAAAAAACGTATACGAGAATAACGTGGGACTGTGAGTCATTGATGTCGGTTGGTTTTTTTGTATAAAAAAATTGAGTACAAACGGAAAATAAATATTTCTGTTGTATTTTCACAGCTCATAGCTGATTGGATATGTTTCCAAGGGGGAAAATATTCGGTGTAGGAAAAGGAAACAGGGGTAATCGAGAAAATTGGAGTGAGACATGCCTTAGTATTCACGACGACAACGGAGTGGCCAGCGTGAAAGTGTCCCGTATATATCATTATCATTATAATTATAGATCACTAACTATGCGCTTTGCGAAAGTAACCGCGACGGGAGTTATTCAACATTTGATACCCATTCAATATGCGTATAAAAATTTATTTTGATTATTCAAGATCATTAGATCATAATTGAAATTCGCGAATAGCTTCCGTGTCCAGATACACTGTTCTATAACTGAGGCTATGAGTAATCGATTCGCACAGAATCGAGAAAACCACCAATGTGACAAGGCGGGAAAGGAGACGAGAATAATTGAGAAGCCATTTTATAATTTCGAATAACGTAATTAAAGATACGAGCTAATTTTCCATGAAGTATTGTCCGATCGCACACGATAATCCCGAGGGTCTCTCGATCTTTCGATTTATAAAGACTCGCGAGCGAGCTTATGTAACACTTTACTTAAAATATTATCACCAGCTTATATCACCCAAAAACGATACGGATCACAAAAAATTCCTATAATACTACGGTGCCACGCGCGCACACACAGAGCCGAGAACTCATTAATTGTCCATTATAAACCGTGTATACACGTCTCTCCCGGTCGTGAGGTAATGTTTGAGTGCTATTTGATAGATCGATCTCGATAAATAAAGTATAAAACTTTGATTTGTTGCCGCGGCTGCCAAGATTTCGCTGGGGGGGAAAAATGCGCCGACAAGTTCTCAGCGATGGCGAGCGATTAAGTGTCCGGCGAAAGAGGGAGAAAACACACGGAACACAGGGCCGATTGGTGGGTGGCCGAGGTGATTTTTATTTATACACGCGCCTCGTTTACGCTGCGCCGAGCGGGCCGAGCGGCTAAACGATTCGCGATTACATTATATCATTATTCTAAAGTACTGTGCCGATGTGAAATCGCATCTTACCACGATCACGAGACAAGGGGATGGAGATTTTCAATTTTGCGCTCTCGATTTTTCATCCTTAATAATCTTCCGGTTATAAGTCCTCCCGTATGAGATTGCCCAGCGATTTGCCGTTGAATCAATATGACGATCGCCCTCCTGATGGTCGTTTAGTTTGTTTTACGCGCATATAATCGCGAGAAGGATCGACTCAAATGAATTTAAAACTCCCACGGCTACTTTCGGGCTGCGCTTTGAGTGAAAATTCACCGATACGCGCGAGCGTGAAGCAGGTGCGCGGATGAAATTTTTGAGTGTGGACAGTTTTATTCGTTTGGTGGAATACATGACAATCTGAGTTTCCACGAGAATCAATTTGAAATTGATATCCAATGGAGTCACTGTGAAAATACGGTGAAAGGTGCGTAATACAGTGAAATGTCACTATGATAACTTACAATTTTGTTTACAGTAAAATATAACTTTCACGCGCAGTGACGCGTTCATTAGGGTCACTTGTGTCGCTATTTTCATGAGATCAATGTGATGTACACTCAACGGTAATATATTCTGAACCCCCGTTGAAATTTCCCCTAGGCTCAAACGTTGTGTGGAGTACCCTAAGCCAGCGCTCTTGCAGGTTGAGTAGAGGGGTATACCTCGTTGCAACCAGTGATGCGAAATGACCGTCATTTTAAAATTGGTCATTTTGTGACAAAACATGACAGTCATCTGACAAATATGACAAATATGACGTCAGAAAAATGAATCTATGTAAAATGACAGGTCATTTTCAAAACGGTCACGTCATGACTGTCACAATCAAATCATGCAGACCATCATATATATAGATGTGAAATGACGGTCATTTTATTTTTGGTCACGTCAGAAATTGAAAAATATTTATAAGTTACTAATTTTTAAAGAAATATATAAACATTATTGAACATCTTGATAGCTATCTTAGCTATATAGATGTGAAATGACGGTCATTTTATTTTTGGTCATGTCAGAAAATGAAAAATGTTTATAAATTACTAATTTCTACTTGATCAGTACAACATCACATGTCTGATTGACTGTGTTTACAAACGACACCTATGGTAACCTGCAGGGCGGAGTCGGTAACACAGGTACTGCCCTGCAGGTTACCATAAGCGTCGTTTGTAAACACCATGTTTAGTTTGACATGTGATGCTGTACTGATCAAGTAGACATTGCTTACTCAGAACAGTTTGAGTATTTGTAATGAAAGTTTATAAGTACACCACTTTCTTTCAAGTGTTTCCAGCAGGTTTGGATCTTCATCGTGTGCAGCAGCTGATGGATTTTCATTCAAGACGCAAGGGAATTCAGATAAGTAAACTTAACCTTTGTCTGTGTACATATATATTTTGGAATATGTTGCTTTGTGATAATTTTTGTATTCCAGGTCAGCTACACAGGGCCAGAAATTGCATTTAAGTGGGAACAAAACTGTGAGTAGATAAGTTTTAATATTATTGGTTATAGCATGATATTTGTCGACGAATGTTCAGAATTGAAGTTTTCATGTGTGAAAATCAATTCTGACACTGAATTGTCGTACAATTATACTAGATTTGTTGTCTTTGTGCTTGGATACATGTTGTTATTGCTTCAGTATCCAAGCACAAAGTGAAAAGTCGATAATCGTTGATATTTCCATGTATTTCATGTTTTACTCTATGTGAGCAAGACATGAAAGTAAGATTTGTTGCATGTACACGCTATTTACTCCTTCCATATGTTTTCTAGGATGGAATGTGATGTGGTGTTCAAGTGTCAACAGTCACAGTGCAGTGCAGTGAGGGAAATACGTCTCAGATGACATATTGTCATTTGGGACGAGAACAACGTCTCCACCCAGGATACATAAATTAATATCTGGGAAGTTTGGGAGCGTTGGACCCTAAAATTCTGGATTCTCTACCAATTTCCAAGGAATATCATAACATTTTTAAATGACAAAGATTATACAAAGTCTTTAACAGAAGTAGCTGAATCAAAAAAAGAAGAAAATATTATTACAGTATTTGATACAAGTCCATTTCCTGTCTATGGCTTAACATTACTGAAGGAAAATAATAATTGTGAGATTTTATACTATCAAACAGATAATGAAGCATTGAAACATTTTATTGAACATATAGTAAATACATATTTTATATACTATTCAATTTCCTTCATTTCATCACAGTTTCATTGATAATAACAATTGCTTACTAAATTATAAAGTATATTTATAAACATTCTATGTGATAATAACAATTTTATAATCATAATATCTTTCTTTCTTATTAGATAATGACATAGTAATCTTAATACTGTTTATTGTTTAAATACTATCTATGATGGACAAAATGACTATGATAATGAAAAATTATCATTCGTATTATCTAAATATATTCAAACTTATTCCTCGTTAATACTGGTAAATATTGAAGAACAGTCAGGATATATCCTCTCATCGACTGAAAAATCTTCTGAGTTTTCTTCATTGCCCGAATCACTGTCAGACTCGTCTGAAGATTCGAGATAATCTTGTAACTTCTTTACTGATTCTTTTTTAGGTTCCAACAATTTCGTATTATGAGCCACATATATCAGTTTTCCTGCTCGAATATTGTTTAAGCGATTTCTTTTAGAGGAGTGTATCCACGAGTAAGTAGAGAAACTACGCTCTGTTGCTGCTGATGTACAAGGCTGTTGTAGAATCGCTATTGCTATTTTGCTTAAGGCTGATGAATGACAAGAGCCTTTCCACCACTCTAATGGCTTCACAAGTTTACTTGATTTTTTCACATAATTTTTGCCCCAGATTCCTTCCTTCATTATGTACTCTATAAATTCAATCAGGATCTCTTCTTTTTTAACACTCAATTTTTCATGTAATTTTATTATAAAATCTGAGCCAGTACTAAAGTCCTTGGAATTCATTTTTTTGCCTTTACGGTTTGGATCAAGAATATCTGCAGCATAATGAATTGGTGTTAATGACATTGCTTTACGTTCTTTGAGAGATTTGGAAATTTTTCCAATCTCTTCAGAAGAAAAAACTGAACCAGATTTTGTTTGTTCATCAATAATTTGATTTTCCAAATCACTCAAAAGTGTTACCATGTCGTTTATTCTTGATTCATCACTTTCAATTCGACGAAGCCAAATGTAAATTGGTTTTACAAAATCGATCAACTTTTGGATGTTAATCCACATTTCTTCAGATAGAATAGATCTGATAAATTCCTGGTTCAATTTTTTAGATTTATCTGAAATGGCAAGTAGTTTTAAACTGATTTTGTTGCGAATAAAACTCTCTAAGCATATAATATTAGATCCCCATCTTGTCTTTCCTGGTAGTTTTAATGTAATAGTACATTTAGTTTCTTTCGGAGCTGAGTTTTGAATTTCTACAAACTCTGCTAACAGCATATGCGATTTTTTGATCTCTTTACAAATACCTACTACTGTCTTTTGTATTGCATCTGGCGAAGTTAATTTAAAAATATCTTTCATGTAAAGATTGAGAATGTGGGCACTACATCCATAGCAAGAAATCAAATCATTTGAATATCTATGGGTCACAATGTCCCAAGCTGCCTTACAATTTGATGCATTATCTGTTATAGCTGTCAGAACTTTTCTGGGACCTATTTCATCGATTGATTCTCCTAGAAGATTAGCTATATATACTGCGTTTTGAGACTCGGTTTTTGATTGAACACTCCTAACAAGTACAGGAGACGGTGTATTCATTATGACGTTGATTATGGATTCATTCCTAATATTAGAAAATGCATCGCATTGGACTGAAACAACATGAGCATCAGCGATTTTGCTATTGACCACATTTTTAACATTATCATAAGCTTCATTCAAGAGTTTATGAGAAATATCATGTCTAGATGGAACCTTAAATCCTGGTCTAATAAAAGCGAAGAAAGCTAACCATTCTGGATTTTCAGTGATCGATAGTGGTGTACCTGCAAATTAATTCGAAGTCATATCATCAAGTTCTGAATCAGTAATAGTAAAAATTTCATATATATACATCTTTCACAAGAAAATTCTAGCTTACCTGAAGCGTAAACTGCTTTCGCAAACAATTTTGAAGCTTGAACTTGGTCGTTTTTTGTCATTGCATCTATTAAAAAATTCCCAATTTTTCCAGATGTTTTAGAGCTAATCACTGGTTCATCATTTTCATAGATTACTTCATCAACGTTTCCACCATCATTAGTTGCATCAACGACTAACTGTTTATCTGTTTGTTTTTCATGAGACTTGGTTTGAGGCTTAATCAATATTTTAACGTCTTCTGGGCAACCTCTACATTCTAATAAATGTTTGCACATTCTTGTTGTATGGTCAGCATACTCAGCCGTACAGTACTTGCATTTGAATACATCGAGTTTTTTTCCCACAGGCCGTGGCTGGACTATTACAAAATATCTTTTGGCCAAAGCTTTCAATTTCATTTTTGATTGTACTGTAAACAGATAACCTCAAACAGCTCCTCAAGAAGAAAACCGTTATAGGCCAACGCACATCACACAAATCACTGTGTACGTTAGGCTTAGGACATGTGATCGTTTTCTACTTCCCCGATTGGGGGTCACAGACCCACAGTCACGTCATCGACTATGTGTCATCACGTTGTCAGGTCACGGTCATATGACCGTCACATGACGCACGTCAGAGTCACGTCGCATCACTGGTTGCAACGTGCATATCAAGAGCGCTGGCTTAGGGTACTCCACACAACATTTGAGCCTAGGGGAAATTTCAACGGGGGGTTCAGAATATATTACCGTTGAGTGTACAATGAGTATCTCATGAAATTAATGTTTAGAGATTTATACTTATAGGTACTTTTTGTAGCATGTGTAAAAACTAGAGTAAAAATCAGAGGTTTTCACATAGCCTGAAACGTTGTAAAAACACATGAGATTTTGGCAAAAGCAACTCTCTGAATTCCTCACAATGATATATTTCACTGTACTACAGTGACTATTCATTGTAATTAACAGTGCAAATCGATAACTGTAGTTACAGAGTTGATATTGACTGTAGCTTATAGTGGGGGGTGAAGGCGAGGACTGGGCTTGCTCAGAGCAGTATGCTGTGCATTCCAACACATAATCAAAGGAGAGGAGTTGAGTTGGACACTCTGGCTCTTGTTCATTCCAGCTTCAGCTCACCCGGGGCTGACTCGGGCTCGTCGGCCACCCTCGTCCGGGTTGCAGCAACTCACACCAATCCCAACCAAGCCAATTATCACAGTATACCTAATATATGCTCGCGTCAGTCTGCTCCGCAGCTACGAAACATATGTCTTCTCTCGACGTCGTCCAGGCGAGAACTGACGAGATTTCCTAGTAATCTGACTGTTAACACAGTGATTCACTGTATTGAAGAACATTTCACTGGAATTTACAGTAAGATTTTTAATGTGAGGCTACCGTAACATTATGTATGCACATACAGCATACATAATACAATCATATGCGATTCAAAACCAATGGTTCGCCTCTCTCGTCAAAGTGGATATTAAACATAATCACAAACGACCAACTATTTTCCACGAACGATAATTCGAAATGTAAATGTAGCGGGACAGGGAGGATGGAGGGGCGTCAGTGTGGGGGTACACCGAGGGGACGCGACTCGTTACTTCCGGAATCCGTACCCTTCTTTAGCGTCATTACGAATACGAACGCCACGCGCTCGACTCCTCTCATATATGCGTATATCCAGTCGACGTACAATGGCTCATTACGCGAGTCGATCGGCGAATCCACTCGGGGCTGGCAATCGCGCGGCCCATAACCAGATGGACGAATTCGGGCGGCCGATATATAACGGCGTTCGTCATATACGATATTCCACACGCGCAGTTACCGTACGGGGGGATGCGGGCAATTATATCGTTTCGCCTCCCTCCCCCCCCCCCTTGGGGGCATTATGCAATCGGCAAGCCTATCATTCGAGCCGCGCCGCCGGCGAATCGCGCGCGTGCAATCAGCCCTTCCGGCGGCCCGGCCGCCGCGTCTTCGAAGCGTACGCTGATTTTCAATACCGCAGTTTCAATTTGGTCCACCGTTGCCCCCCGACGAACGTATCTCGCCTGGGTCGCGGCCCCGTTCGTTCTCGGCGCGGAGGATTTATATATGCGTAAACGATGAGTCGATTCGAGGGTGGGTGAGAATTCTTTGGGGGGGGGGGGGAGGGAAGAAAGGTGAGGGAACAGCCTGAAGTAGAGCTTTTTGGATTTCGAATCTATATCTATGTAACTGAATTCAATGTGGTCCGAGTCTACGATATCTAACTGTTCAGTGATTCATATAAACTACCTCTGCAAATGGTATAGATCAATAATGACGAATATAATAGTCTGCTTATATTACTAGATTGACTCGACACATCACTTTATGTAAGGGAAGTTTCAATGACAGTCCGGTATGTCAATATGTATTCGGATGTGATACGAAAAAAAAATGAATATCAATGAGGCATAGTAGATTTGAGGAATGAACCAAGTGAAACATTTCTAAGAAAATTTCAAAAGTTTATATCATTTATGGAATAATATTTCTTGTAGGAATGTGGAGTCAAAAGCACAGATCAATTAATATTGGTTCAGCAACAATTTTGTTCAGATGAATTAGGTATATTATGCACCTAAGAGAGATTAGGCTGTTTGGGCTCTCGGAGAGTTTGCGCATACGGAAATAGCCAGAATGAGAGAGGTGTACATTTTACTCTTCATATTCAGCAGGAGAAAAGTGGCCTTTTTTACAAACGACACAAAGCACAAGTGGCACTCTGCTCCCGGCTCGGACGAAATAGTATATTATGCAACTAGTGCAGCGTGAAATTTTGAAGACGAGTGTTACACGTTCACACGAGTGATTGAAGATGAACGCACCAGTTGGATACGATATTTCATGTTACGAGTGCTCGTTCAAAGAGCATTTTAAAAAAGCACTAGTGCATGAAATGCGATTTCGCGCACTAGTAACATAAACATAGTTTTTGGTTTTTATAAAATTGTCGATCGACTGGTATAATATATTCCCATGAACACAGGGCAATTCTCATTCCCGTATTTCGAACGAAGATCACATCCCGATTCTTGTAGTTTTTACAATCAATAGAAGAATAGTAATTATACTTACTTCCGTGAACATAAATAGCCTGATGAGGCCGGCAAACCAAGCTGGCGAAACGTCGCAGAATACAAATATATATGGAGTTTTCATTTGAGCTCCATATCACGGATTGGCCCTCAAAGATCGAAATTATAACGAATTTTGCCTAACTTCATTGTTAGCGTTTGATAACAAAAACCTCTTTTAACTGTGTAACTTTTAACAGGGTATCATATTAATATGCAATATTTTCTTATTGTCAACAACATTCGACCAGGATGATAGTTTAGTTTTTTTACGAGAATGTTAACAAACTTTGTTGCTAGCTGAATATGAAATTGAGTTTTAGTACAATTTCCGGTGTAGCGAATTTTGTGAAATTCAATTCTCATCGAATATCGCGAGAATATCAATAAGAACATTGTGTCAGGGGCTTCTGCCAAGCCCGCAGAGTTAATATCGAGGGGTTTCAGGAAATATACTAACCATATATCATTTTTAAACATGCGTTGTCCACGAAGAACAAATACGCATTTGGGTATCGATCGAAGAATTCTGAAATGAGCTGATTGTCTGTATCGCATCAACTGCGCGAACTTGAATTTACTTGTTGTAGCTCGACACTCGCGACTGTTGTAAAATTTTCTCGTTGGCTCTGAATCATACGATCAATGCTAGCTATTTTGTGAAAAGATCTTCGAATTTCAAATTAGCTAAGAGTGTAGAAATCGCATAATTGAATAACGTTAAACAGTTATGTTACACAATATTTTTCGTGAAAATTCTATAATTCAGGAAAAGACGACGATTAATATGGCCAGTGCAATTTTGAAAATCATTTATCACGCTGAAACAGCCATGTACAACTTTCGCATCATAAAGATCTTCGGTAGACTATACGCGGTATATCCTATTGGTGAACACAAGGGAACATTGGCAAAAATTCTGAATAATTTCTACTGGTCCTTCTTTCATCTTATTTATTGGTTAACGGCAATTACACAAGTTACAGCAATTTGTAAAGCACATGACATATCTTCATGGCTTTATCCTTGCATTGAGTTTGCTATTAGTTACGAGGTTTTGTTTCGCATGATCTTTTTCAAGCTGAAACAAAGTCGAATACAGGTATTTATGTATCCTCTATAGATTTATGTAAATGATGCATTTTTCTATTCAATAGGCACGATGGAGATAAACGAGCTTGAGCATCGAAAATTTGGAAATTTTTTTTGCCAAAATTTCATCAATATTTTGAAGATTGAATAAAGGAATGTTTTCGTTACGATGATCCAAATTTTTTACTCGGATCAAATTTGTTTCAGATTCTTTTAAGAGTTCATGAAAAATTCTCCAAATTCGCAATGAAAAATGATCTTCAACTTGGGCTTCGTTATCGAAGAAGATTTACATTGATGCATACATTGATGTTTGTAACTGGTTGTTTTCTTTTTTTAGTATACATTGTTAAAATAGTCATGTTTGATCCACCAATGTTATCTGGATATTATCCACCCGCATTTCGTTCTCCGAAACTTAAAGTCTTCTTGTATGTTTATGAACTGCTGATCATATCATATTCCTTAGTGCTTTTCGTTACTGATTTCATGGTCACCGTGTTCATTTCCGTTGCAAAAATGAAATTACAATATCTCAAAGAGAAATTTGAAAAAAGCGAAGATTATGAAACATTGTCTAGATGCGTTCGCGAGCATGTTCATATCGACGTGTCTTACGAAGAAAGACACATCTCAAACTGTCCGCGAAGAAAGACACATCTCAATTTGTCCGCGAAGAAAGACACAACTCGCAATCTAGCCGCGAAGAAAGACACAACTCGCAATCTAGCCACGAAGAAAGACACAACTCGCGTCTGGCCGCAAAAAGGATACATGGCGCACATCCCACAATTTTCTGACGTAAAAAATATATGGAATGAAAGCTTAGAATGAGTAGGTTATCATTGACAAAAAAAAACAAGCCTTTTCTACAGTTTAAACTCTTTTTTCGTTAATATTCGCGGGAGAATAATTCCGACATTTGTCTTTCTTCGCGGACAGATTGCGAGTTGTGTCTTTCTTCGTGGCTAGATTGCGAGTTGTGTCTTTCTTCGTGGCTAGATTGCGAGTTGTGTCTTTCTTCGCGGACAGATTCGGATATGTGTCTTTCTTCGCGGACAGATTCAGTTATGTGTCTTTCTTCGTAAGACACGTCGATATCATTTGGTAAATATCCGAATCGAAAATTTCGCCACTCCCGATGAGTAGATTTGACATTTCTTCATTTTTAAGGTATATTCGAGAAATAAATAGTGTTACGAATTCTGTTATACTAAATTTTTACTCGTTCTCGACGGCCTTTTTTATTATTGCAGGACTGAAAGTGAATAGTGTGAGTAGCAATTTGATCAAATAGATTACATTATTGTATTTCTGACAATAATTGCTTTGAAATAGTCTGATGTTACAGTTACAATGCAATTGAAAATTTGTCTATCTGTAACCATATGTTTATCGAGACTTTATCTCTATTCATTCTGTGGGGAGAACTTAAGACAATCGGTTTGGAAAGTTGAATATAAAAATCACGTCAAAGTTTCATGCAAAATTGATAGAATTTTTTTTTATAGGGACAAGACTTATTGTCATCAGTATATTCATCATTATGGTATTGTGAGGAACAGAAAACAAAAAAAGCTAAATTATTCATCATACGTCAATGCCAAAAGTCTCTTGGCATATCGATAGGTGGCTTCATTCCATCCTTAGGAATGGAATTTTCAGGTCGTGTGAGTAGTTATGTATTAATGTCTGACAGCTATGTGAGGGTGATGATTATGAACCTTTTTTCTCTAGTTTCTAGGTTTGATTTTTTCTTACATTGTAGCTTTTCGAGCTGTGGCAAAGGTTTGAAGATATTGTGAAAGGGGACGGACTTGTGAAGCATAAAGAAACTGCTGCCACCAATCTATGGGCACCAATCTTTTGCCCAAATATTCCAACCTACATTATTTATTCGAAATAAACTAACAAATCAAGAGCAGATATTGTTATTATTGAAAGGTCAATCTAACCATGATTGTTGTGAAAGTTTGATGTATTTGGACTCATTGAAAGCTTCAACTTGTTGAAATATAAATAGTGTTACGTTAATTATAATTGTCCAGTTCTCAATGTATCGAGTGAATTATTATTGATTATTATTTCAGATGAATGCTATCTGAGTATTCTATAATATAATGCGTGCTATAAATTATAGATCTACTTTAAATCCACTTAATTCCTAAATGGTATAAATTAATCTCTCAGAATGGCACTTGCATCCACGGATTACGAAAAATGATCTCTGCATATGCACTCAATTTCGGCGCAAGAGCCGCACGGTTCGAGCGTCAGAGTTGCACATAATAGCAGCGCGTCTACTGTCTTGAGCATAATATAAGGTACCTGTACCCAATATGCGCCACCTAAGCGAGAAAGGTCACTACACAGCGTCAAATAAATATTTTCTAACATAATTGGTGTCGAATGAAAGGTCTACTCAATACCTACAAAATGAGCTAAGTCTTTTTTAATTTGAACAGTTCTACGCTAAGATACCGCGGTTTAAAAAAAATTTTGGGAAAAAATTTTTAGTGTACCCAATATGGCGCCACCCTGAAAATACTTCTTTTCATCCAATTTGAAGCATGAAGCATGTCTGAAATGAATAAAATACAAACAAAAAAGTATATTTCTGATATAATTTTATTGAAAAATACATTTTGTCTTTGATTGAACCATAGTACATAGATTATATGAACTTCTAACAACCTAAATCAAATCAAGTTTTCAGTTAAAATTCATGAAAAACCGTTGTTTTTGAATCAACAAAATTAACTTAAGCAACATCTAATTCCAATATTAATCTCTCAAATTGATGAACATTCTTTTAAGTGTAATTTTAAATATAATTGAGATGTTCTCACTGAAATGGAAGAGTTCAATTTAAAAAATGTCCGAGCCTATTTGAGACTAGCTATTGTCATGATGGTAGAAAAATCCTGTTTGATGTTTTTTCCTAGACAGTACTTATAAACGCATAACCTCAAGATTTTTCTCGTTATAGGATAGCCAATATCTGCTAAGCGTTCAATTCGACTACATAATTCTTCGTTCTGTACTGTCGTTAACGCATATGGTCGACTCATTTTCCTTTTTTTACATATGTTTTGTTTGACATATTGTTGAAATGTTCGAAGAGGTATCTTATATATTGTCGAAGCCATCCTCTGTGATATCTCACCTTTCTTAATCTGCTCCAGAGCTTGAACTAAATTTTCTTTTGACCATGTTTGGCGGATATTTACCATGAATGGGTTGATTGTAGCAGCTGGAACAAGAAAATAGGGGTGGCGCATATTGGGTACATTTGATAAAAATAACGAAGAGCTATTGAAACGGTTGATAAAAAGGGCGTAAGATGAAAAAAAAAATTGGATGATGTAGATGGGATGTCAAGGAATCGAACGATATATCGCTCGATTTTTTTGGCCCAGTTTAAGGGTATTAAAAAAATTCGCACTTACCTGAGCGAAATTAGATCGAGAATGAAAATTGGCGAAAAAATGGAGAAAACGAGCTCTAACAAGTTGGTGTAAGGGTTTCCCATCGGTGAAAATGTTTTCTTTCTTCATTATTTAGCATTGCGGACAAGATTCTGTACCGCGGCGATGCTCTAGACGCGCGTATATATATGAAATACGAAGGGTGGCGCATATTGGGTCCTGGCGCATATTGGGTACACCTACCTTATCTATATTATCTATGTTTGGATGGAAGAAAATGGGTGATTTTTTCCCACAATGAAGCTATAATAGCAACATATTCTTCTGCTTTACCAATGTTTCGCGTTTCAATTTCCTGTAGCATAAGAATGAAAATCAAATGTGATTTCTTCAAAAATTTCCGAATGGAATATTTTTCGTCCTGTAATAATATAATTTTATCGATTTTGTGAAACTTCGTTTCGCTGTTTGCTAAACTTATTATGAAATGCGTCCATATCCCTATGAAATACCGTTCACGTGCAGTTCAGTACAGTACTTGCAGGGACGGTCTTCATCTATATCATTGAAATAATATTTTAACTGATTTCTCTTACGAGTGGATCCAAAAATAATTAATTTCGAAAATTCTAATGTTTAAAATGTTTAAAATGCTAATATTTAAAATTCTGTTCCAAAGCCACAGTTTTGAATGAGTTAATTGAACTATTTTGAGACGTATAGTGGCAACGTCCTTCACTGGTATGTAATTCGGCTACAAATCGCAGGACCCCGAACTGCATGGAAGGGCCATCTTAAATTAAGAAAAGTTGTTCTGGCTTGAGTCTTCTAAATGACTCTTTGGTGTTTTGACTTAAATATTCTATCAGCTCTTTCAAGAATACTGCAATTTCACGGATAATTCAGGGTGAAACAAAGCTGTCAAAGGTTTTTTGAAGAGATATATATTTCATAATTATCATTTCCGTCGTGAATTACGTCGCCGATAATAAATCCAAAATAACGTACTAGAGAAAGCACTTCAGCCACAGATATACTCAAGTCATTATGAATCGTTATTCTACTAACAGAAATTTTAGGTGGCTTATTTTCTGTACCAAAAATGAAGTATTTTGTTCTCGTATTTTGCAAATGTAACGTGAGAAACTGTTTCTCAAATGTATATATTTTTATGAGGTTATTGGTAATAAACATGCAGAACGTCGTGTATCAAATCAATATTTCGACCCTCCCTATTCATAAGGACGTATCTCGGGATTCAGAATAATAAGGACGTATCTCGCGGGACGCCGGAGCGCCGGAAATAAGGACGTATCTCGCGTGAGCGCAAAGTAAGGACGTATCTCGGAGGGACGCGCAAAATAATATCGTAGCCCGGAGAATTGCAAAGTAAGAAAGTATCTCAGCGGTTTAAAATTAACTAATGCATTAAAATTAAGTAATGCAGTTCAAACATGAAGATAAATTCCCATTATCGATATAAACAAGTTATTCTAAGACCAAAGGTTCGTGGAAACATGAGCTTTCGGAGAATTTTTTTCCGATTAATGACTATTTGCAGGACTGTATTTTAGATTTTACCTTATTCCTCCATTGTAGATTAAAACAATGTTCGCATTACTTTATTATTTAATTGATAGGATTTACTACAGTTGAATTGTTATAGCAATCTTGAGAGAACGTTTTTTTTCCAAGTGCAGGTTGGAAATATCGAACAACAAACGGTTCTGATGAATGAGCCGCCGCGCGCCGGTAGCTTTATTTGTCGCTCGCCCAGAGCGTCGTGGTTTAATCCCCGGCATGCACCTCTGTAGGGCCAGTTTTATATGGAAAGCAAAAATAAAAACACGTTCCGCCGTGAGCATTACATATGATTGTGGCTAGCCAGTTTATTGAATGTAAACTACAAACCAATAACGAGAGACGAAAAACTGCGTCTTGTTACTTGTTGTTTCTAACCGCTCGCGACTTGCGACTGCAACAGAGCCACCGTGATTCCACGTATATAAATGCCAGATAGGCACATACTTAGACCATCTAGTCCTGGAGCTAGCCCCCTTCCCGTTGGCCAGAGGAGGTCCCCGGTAGATAGATAGTGAATCTTATGTATTTTTTTCCGTAGAATCCGAATTTGTTGGTTTGAAGTCTGTAAAACTGGTACAATTTGTTTAAACCGCGATTGTTTAAACAAATAAGAAAATAACACTTTTTTGATTCGGAAAAATTTTTTTCTTAAAATTTAGCTCATTTTAAGAAGAAAAGTTCCTATGCACTATCCATGAATAATGCTTGTATCTAAAGTTATAAATTATCTCAAATTGAAAAAGACCACTTTTCGGTGGTCTTTGTTGCTCTGCCATGGCAACAACAATAAAATATTCATGAATCTGAAGATGTTTTCTAATGCAGTTTTTAATGTAGAATCCAAATATAAACTTGGTTTCTCAAAAACAGCGAGGAAAGCCGAATAATCAATGATTCATCTTGCCATGTTTTAGCTCATTATTGCTTGACTCCCGCTACTGGACTAATGCACTGAATATCATACCCATGGGTTAGTTATGAATAAACGAATATTTTCTTATGTATTTTCTCCCGTAGAATCCGAATTTGTTACTTAGAAGTCTTTAAAAATGGTATAATTGGTCGAGAATGCAATTGTTTAAACAAATAATAAACTAACTAGGTTTTTTTCAGAATTTTTTTTTTCAAAATTCAGCTCATAGAGAGAAGAAAGTACACATGCACTATTGTTGGAGAATGCTTACATAACAAGTTATAAATTAATTCAAATCGAAAAATACCACTTCTCTCGGCGTTTTTTATTGCTCTAGAGCTGGCATAGATAGAGAATACCAGTATATACAGGTTGAATGTTTTGTCTGAATCGTTTTGGACAATTCATGAACAGAAATACTGTTAGTTTTAACTCCATTTATTTTAACATTAAGAAAGAATATTCAAATCTGCGGGGCAAACTTATTTTGACACGAATTCTTTTTTATAGATGCAATGAGCAGCATGATATTTGGGTACGTACACAACAGCATGTAGCTCGTACACATACGCGGCAAGTACATCCAGGGACACATTCATCAGTCGATGGTATCAAAATCTTTGGCTTTTCAAGCAAAAGTAAATCATCCCGAACCTCATAGCCAAAATTTTTTTTTGTTTTTTACACGACAGCTGTAAAGCAACAAAAATTGCCGAGATGCTTTTTCTAAAACATAAAATAATTAATAACTTTCGATATGAACATTATTCATGGATAGTGCATAGGAACTTTTCTTCTTGAAATGAGCTAAATTTAAAGAAAAATTTTTTTCCCGAAACAAAAAAAGTGTTATTTTCTAATTTGTTTAAACAATCGTGTTTTAAACAATTTGTATGGCTTTTACAGAGTTCAAACCGACAAATTCGGATTCTACGGGATAAAATCCATGAGAAAACATTCGTTTATTCATAATTAGCCCATGGGTATGATATTCAGTGCACTAGTCCAGTAGCGGGAGTCAAGCGATAATGAGCTAAAACATGGCAAGATGAATCATTGATTATTCGGTTTTTCTCGCTGTTTTTGGAAAAACCAAGTTTATATTCGGATTCTACGTTAAAAACTGCATTAGAAAACACCTTCAGATTCATAAATGTTCTATTGTTGTTGCCATGGCAGAGCAACAAAGACCACCAAAAAGTGGTCTTTTTCAATTTGAGATAATTTATAACTTGAGATACAAGCATTATTCATGGATAGTGCATGGGAACTTTTCTTCTTAAAATAAGCTAAATTTTATGAAAAAAATTTTTCCGAACCAAAAAAGTGTTATTATCTTATTTGTTTAAACAATCGCGGTTTAAACAAATTGTACCAGTTTTACAGACTTCAAACCAACAAATTCGGATTCTACGGAAAAAAATACATAAGATTCACTATCTATCTACCGGGGACCTCCTCTGGCCAACGGGAAGGGGGCTAGCTCCAGGACTAATCATTTCTGCAGTGCTTTTGACTCATGAATAAAAAAATACAGATGCTTCATATTTTGACTCACCTCCATGATCGCTTTCATGTTTGCCGAGTTTTAATTTTATGCTCGAGATTTATTTGCGGTTATAATCGGTTATAATTTTCAATCAAAGTGAGATTCAATATTGAGTCGCAATTCTCCGCGAGCTGCGACATTATTTCGCGCTCGTCCGAGATACGTCCTTTCTTTGCGCTCACGCGAGATACGTCCTTTCTTTGCGCTCACGCGAGATACGTCCTTACTTTGCGCTCGCAAGAGATACGTCTTTATTATTCTGCCGCCCGAGATACGTCCTTATGAATAGGGAGGGTCGATTTATGAAACATCAGCTTCGAAAATATCTTTGTAGTAAATTTTCGGTGTAACGAATTTTGTGAATTTATTGCGAGATCATCAATGAAAACATTATGTCAGCGGGCTCTAAGAAAATAGAGTTCTTATCTCTAAAATGGTACTTGACAAACTGCTCTACTGATACGTATAACCCAACATAGGTCATCCGATATTTCCCATGTCCGTATACGGTATTCAATTAGTTCCAAAGTAGTTTTCATATATGTACTAACTATACATCATGTTTAATTATACGTTGTCCAGGAGCAAACGACTACGACAATTGGGTATTGATCCGGAATTATCTGATTTTTCTCATCGCACCAACTGCGCGAGCTTGAATTCACTTGTTGATGTTCGACACTCGGGAATGTTGTGAAAGTTTCTCGTTGGCTCTGAATCATACGAACAAAGCTAGCTGCTTTGTGAAAAGATCTTCAGTTCCAGTTTAAAATTAACTAAGAGAGTAGAAATTGTATAATTGAATAACCGTAGACAGTTGTGTTCCACGATATTTTTCGTGAAAATTCTATAGTTGAGAAAAAAATACGATTAATATGGCCAGTGCAGTTTCCAAAATCATTCATCACGCTGAAACAGCCATGTACAATTTTCGCTTCATGAAGATTTTCGCTAGACTGTTTGCGATATATCCTATTGACGAAGACAGTGGAGCATTGGAAAAATTTCTGAATAATTTCCGCTGGTCCTTCTTTCATGTTATTCACTGGTTACTGGCAATTACACTAGTTAAGGCGATTCAAGAAGCACATGACATATCTACATGGCTCTATCCTTGCCTCGAATTTGCTGTTGCTTACGACATTTCGTTCCGCATGATCTTTTTCAAGCTGAAACAAAGTCGATTACAGGTATTTATGTATCCTCTATAGATTTATGTAAATGATGCATTTTACTATTCAATAAGCACGATGGAGATAAGCGAACTGAAGCATCGAGAATTTTGTCATTTTCTTTGCCAAAATTTATGAATATTTTGGGTATGTTTCGCCTACAACAATTCACATTTTTCAACTGTATCGATTTTTTTTCAGGTTCTGTTGAGCGCTCATGAAAAATTCTCCAAGTTTGCAATGAAAAATGATCTCCAACTTGGACTCCGTTGTCGGAGAATATTCTCATTAACGTTTCTATTGATTAGTGTAATGTCCATTCAAACTACTTCAATATATATTTCTAAATTATTCGTGTATGATCCACCAACATTTTCCGGGCATTACCCACCTGTATTTCATTCGCCAAGAATGAAAGTTTTCATGTACGCTCATGATTTGCTGATCATAGTATATTCCTGGATGATCTTGTTTACTGATTTCATGGTCACCGCGTTCATTTCCGTGGCAACAATAAAATTACAATATCTCAAAGAGAAATTTGAAAAAAGCGAAGATTATGAAACATTGTCTAGATGCGTTCGCGAGCATGTTCATATCATTTGGTAAATATCCGAATCGAAAACGTCGCCACTCCCGATGAGAAGATTTGACATTTCTTCATTTTTAAGGTATATTCGAGAAATAAATAGTGTTACAAATCCTATCATTCTAAATTTTTACGTATGTTCGACGGCCTTTTTTATTATTGCAGGACTGAAAGTGAATAGTGTGAGTAGCAATGTGATCGAATACATCACACTCTCATATTTCTGACAATAATTGCTTTGAAATAGTCTGATGTTACAGGTACAATGCAAATGGTAATTTTTCTATTTGCAACCATATGTTTATTGAGACTTTATCTCCATTCATTCTGCGGAGAAAACTTAAGACAATCGGTTTGGAAAGTTAAATATAATAACTACGTCAAAGTTTTATCCAAAATTGATAGATCTTTTTTCTAGGGACAAGACTTATGGTTATCAGTATATTCATCATTATGGTATTGTGAGGAACAGAAAACGAAAAAAGCTAAGTTATTCATCATACGTCAATGCCAAAAGTCTCTGGGAATATCGATAGGTGGCTTCATTCCATCCTTAGGAATGGAATATTCAGGTCGTGTGAGTAGTTGTGTAATAAAGTTTGACAGCTATGAGGATGATGATTATGAACATTTTTTCTTTAGTTTCTAGGTTTGATTTTTTCCTACATTGTAACTCTCCGAGCTGTGGCAAAGGTTTGAAGGTATTGTGAAAGGGGACGAACTTATGGAGCATCAATAAACTGCTGGCCATAAATCTATTGGCACCAATCTTTTCCCCAAATATTCAAACCTACATCATTTATTCGAAATAAAATAACAAAACAAGAGCAGATATTGTTGTTATCAAATGATTGTTGTGAAAGTTTGATGTATTTGGACTCTAAAGCTTTTATGTGTTGATGTATAAATAGTTGTATAGGTTATTATAATTGTCCAGTTTTCATTGTATCGAGTAAACTATTATTAATAATTATTTCAGATAAATATGTTTGGAGTATTCTGTACACATAAAGCGTGCTATAAATCATATATCTATTTCGAAATTACTTGATTCAAATAATTTAAGTTAATCTTAAAGAATCTCCGAGGCACATAATATTCTCTCACTTCAGTATAGCACTGTCAGGCTCAGTCGTCATCGATATTATTGGAATAAGATATCAACTAATTACTCTTACGAGTCGAGCCTGAAATAATCAATTTTGGAAACTCTAGTGTATGGATTATACCTGTGACGAGGTAAAAATCGAACTTTTGAATCGGTCTTCGGGACCTTGATTTTCGTAATCTACGGGTCGGAAAACATGGAATCCCAAAAATGGACGTACGGTGTATATGTAACGCTGTTTTTTTGGCGCGCGATATTTTGAAGGAACTGTCTAATCTTTTTAAAATTTCGCACACTAATCAGTCGTGGAAATTTGTAGCCAAAGTTCGTTGTTTATTTCCCTAGTAACCGTTGCTAACGTTTTTTTCGCGAAGTTCACTTCAACTCGACGTGAATCCACGTTGGAGTCCGAATACACACGAGGATCAACGAGGACCAATGAAACAATTTCCGTAGCAACCGTTGTTGACATCCATAGTAACAGTTCTTACGAGAAAATATAAAGTCCACTCATCGATGGTAAAAGACCCGGAAACCTCGTTTCTTTTCAGCAACCGTCACTAAGGGAATGAAATATCGAGTTTGAGTTTATTTATAGCAATTTTGAGGTCACACGACACAGTGTATCTTTGTTATTTCCATAGTAATTGTAGTTGATGTTCCTCACAATTGTTGCTAGGTCGTTTAAAAAATCAGTTCTCAGCCTATTGTCGATGACATGAGACACCAAATCTTTATTTCTGCGTATCAACCGTTGTTTATTTCCTTATCAATCGTTGCAAAGGGAATTTCAAGGACTTTTGAGTTTTGACCGCAAGGTCTTTCTTCTCTGGGTCGAATATATACTTTTAAGGTAGGTATACCAAATATGCGGAACCCTTTGTGTCTCATATGTATGAGCAATTCCACGGAACTTTAGGATTTTGGATGAAAAAAAATCAAAGAATTAATTTTGAAGGCACACCACTGAAACTTGTTCTATAACATACCAAATAACCATGACAGTATAAAAAATATAGGGCCCCTCATTTTATCTAACAATGTTTTAAGGAAAACTAAAAAAAAATATTTATATGGAGAAAAAAATTTAGCCAGTTCAAATTATAGCTCTTGACCTCCTCTTTCGACCCATCATACCGAATATACTTCAAATCATCATTTTCCAAGTTGTTTATTACTTCAAAATCTTTCGTACCATGCATAGAATAATTTCGCATTTCTTAAAAATTTTCTTAAGCTTTTCTCTCGCTGCGAATTCTGTCTCAACCATCGGGATATCCTTATATAAAAAGTGATGGGGGTCAAAGTGAAGCGTCTTAACTCGTTATTTGATTGGTGTAGACCTAACTACGCGACGAGTTGCGTAAAATATAGATATATAGTGAATGCAGGCAAGCAAGACATAAGAATGATAAATTTTGAGGTTGTAACAACCAAATCCTTGCTAGATGCTTCCAAAATCCAAGTGTAGGTTTTAAAATTGCGGATAATGAAAATAAAATAAAAGTTGAATGAAATATGAATGAAGGGTTTAAAAATGCGAATATTGTGAATGAATTGATAAGTAAATGGAAAGATTATTGTAGGTGAATGATTGAAACATAATTTTGAAACGCACGAATGTAGATCGCGCGCAGCGCGTCTGAATGTAGCTAGTATATCCTAAAACGGATGGAGAGAAAAGAGCCATCGCACTGAGAAAAATTCTCTTATCGGAATCTGCTATATGATATAGTAAACGGAATTATAGAAGAATCTACTATAAATATCGTTAAATTAACTTTATTTATACAAATAACCCTCGTGTTTTATAGTTTTTCCAACAATGTTCAATTACTATTCAATTATTGTTCACCCATCAACAATTATTGTTTAATGAACCAGAATTATATAGTCAACTGTGTCCACTCAATCACATCTACTATTAATAAAAGCACTATATAGAGTAAAATCTACTTTAAATATAGTATAATGGATACTTTTCCCATGGTATACATCAGTGAAATTTGTATAGTTGAATTCACAATATCTCATAGCTAGGTCAAAATAGAACTATATTTATAGTAGATTTATAGTTCACCCAACTATAAACTGCTCTCAGTGCGGTTTGAAGAATGTGCCGAACGTACTAGCAATGTGCCGATAAAAAATGTGAATTTTCCCAATGAGGGGCCCATGCGACTACCTAACTTTACATCAGTATAACTTTTTTATCAATTGCGGCACACTCATTTAAACGAAGGCATATGGTTTGCCATCAAAAAATCTACGATATACAGTATGTTAACTTCATGTGATCGAAAAAAGTTTTTTTCTACAGAGGCAAAAGCGAAACATTTTCATTTTTCTTACGTTCTTTCTATCAACCGTATCGATACATTTTTGAAAGTTCTATATCTCAGCGTAAAAAAGTCCATCATAAATACGGTTCGACTCATTTGGAAGGTATTGAGTTGACCTTTCATTTGCTGCCATGGTGACAATTGAAAATTCACACTTGACGTGGTGTATCTTCCTCGCATAAGTGGCGCATATTGGGTACATATACATTATATAATGACCCTAATATTGATTGAAGGACGTATCTCGCGTGAGCGCAAAGAAAGGACGTATCTCGGACGAGCGCGAAATAATGTCGCAGCTCGCGGAGAATTGCGACTCAATATTGAATCTCACTTTGATTGAAAATTATAACCGATTATAACCGCAAATAAATCTCGAGCATAAAATTAAAACTCGGCAAACATGAAAGCGATCATGGAGGTGAGTCAAAATATGAAGCATCTGTATTTTTTTATTCATGAGTCAAAAGCACTGCAGAAATGATCTTTTTATTTAGCCCTCCACTTTTCCCTACCCCTCTATCTCAATTTCATTACCACGGAATCAAGCGAAAGGCTGGATTTTGGCGGGACATAGATCAATCCGCTATTTTCCAAGTCAAAGAACTACCCCTGAGTCGGAAGAAACCCCCATATACGGTATTCAATTAGTTCTAAAATGGTTTTCATAAATGTACTAACTATAAATCGTGTTTAATTATACGTCGTATAGGAGCGAACGGCTACGAAAATTGGGTATTGATCATAGAATTCCGGAATAATTCGTTTTTTCTCATAGCACCAACTGCGCGAGCTTGAATTCACTTGTTGTAGTTCGACACTCGCGACTGTTGTGTCACTGGCACCAACTGGCACTAAAACATACAAACAAAGCTGGCTATTTTATGAAAAGATCTTCAGTTCCAGTTAAGTATTAGCTAAGAGTGTAGAAACCGTATAATTGAATAACCGTAAACAGTTGTGTTCTACAATATTTTTCGTCAGAATTTTATAGCTGAGAAAAAAATACGATTAATATGGCCAGTGCAGTTTCCAAAATCCAAATGTGTGTAAATTGTCGATCTTTGAGGGCCATTCCAGAGTGAAGTGGACAAAGGAAAATTCACAAAATCCACCACATATTTATTTTATGCGACGTTTCGCCAGTTAGGTTTACTGGCCTCATCAGGCTAAAAATGTATTACACAAAAAACACGTAATAAATAATACAGTTTAGGTACAAAACAATCGACGAAGTAACAATAAAATATTCTTTCTCACCAGTTTTGAATGAAAATATAATATTACGTTCGGCAGTGGAAGCGGCTGCTTCCACTGCCATTGTCGAACTATTGTGTATAAAGCTAGCGTCAGAGGTCTTATATACCATCAGATACATTGGTGTGTTTGTTTTGAAAAATCTTGCTAAGCTTCCTATACGTGTGACTGAGTTGTTGTGTGTCTTCCTTCCTATTAAGTGTGTGTTGGTACATATTGATGTGGAGCATTTCCGAAATAAGTCGTTTCTTATAATTCGCTTCGCGGTCTAAAATTTTAACGTTATTCCAATCAAATATGTGTGTACTATTTTCTATTAAATGCAAAGGGACCGGAAGTGGTTTATCAGTAATTTTTTGATGTTCTGTAATTCTATCTTTTAATTTTCTCTTCGTCTCGCCAATATAACATGCCGAACAGTCGTTGCAATTAAATTTATAAACTACCTCAGTTTGATCTAAAATATCTGTTTTATCTTTGCCTAATTTTATTGTTTGTAAGATTATGATTGACTAAAGGAACTGTTCTAATGTTTAATTTTTTAAGGGGGCCGGATACTTTATTATAAAATGTATCTTGAAAAGGTATTGCCAAAGTACAAAGGGGACTTTTTTATCTGGACTATTTTTCTTTTTAGAGAATCTAATTGAACGAAGTCGGTCATTTACACATGATTCTATGAATTTCTGTGGGTAATCGTTCTCCAATAATATTCTTTTAACTTTATTAATATTGTCGTTATGGAATCTTTTATCTGAAAGTAAAACTGATCTATCTATTAAATTGGAAATGATGTTACGTTTTTGTTGAATTGTATGATTTGAATTGAAATTTAATAATCTACCAGAGCATGTTGGTTTTTGATACCAGTTAGTGATTAATTTATTGTTGGTTCTAGTAATTGTTGTATCTAAGAAATTTATAGAATTATTTTCTTCTAATTCATGAGTGAATTTTAAATTTTTATTGTATTCATTGAAAACTTTAATAACTATTTCAACGTGTTCTTTTTTTACACATAAAAAGGTGCCATCAACATATCTCTTGTAAATTAGCGGTTCACAGTTATATTCTAATTTTAATTTGTTTAAACATTCTATTTCTAAATCGTCCATGACAAGGTCTGCAAACAATGGGGAAATAGGAGAGCCCATGGGTGTGTCAAAAATTTGTTTATAATATTTATTGTCAAAGGTAAAAAATGTATTATCAAAAAGAAATTGGGTGATTTTAATAATTTCCTCAAACGGTATTTTACTTCTACTGTGAATATGTGAGAATCTTTTATCTAAGCTGTTCAAAACCAAATCACACGGTATGTTAGTAAACAACGAGCTGACGTCAAGTGAAAGTAATACGTAATCAGCTGGGACATGTATATTTGAAATTTACTCTTTAAATTCGAAACTATTATTCACGCGAGAGATTGGTGGTTTTATACACTTTTTTAAATCGTCATATAAGGTTTTTGCTAAAAAATGTGTAGGTGAGTTTACTAAAGAGATGATGGGTCTCAGTGGATTTTGTGAATTTTCCTTTGTCCACTTCACTCTGGAATGGCCCTCAAAGATCGACAATTTACACACATTCGGAATTATGGAGGGTGCACAATATAATATTAGTTTCCAAAATCATTGATCATGCTATATCAGCAATGTACAATTTTCGTTTCTTGAAAATTGTTGCTAGACTATACGCGGTATATCCTATTGATGATGACAATGGAGCATTGGGAAAAGTTCTGAATAATTTCCGCTGGTCCTTGTGTCATTTTATTTATTGGTTAATGGCAATTACACAAGTTACAGCAATTTGTAAAGCACATGACATATCTTCATGGCTCTATCCTTGCATTGAGTTTGTTATTGCCTACGACGTTTTGTTCCGTATGATCTTTTTCAAGCTGAAAAAAAATCGAATACAGGTATCTATGTATCCTTTATATATTTATGTAAATGATGCATTTTCTTATTTAATAGGCACGATGGAGATAAACGAGCTTGAGCATCGAAAATTCGGAAATTTTCTCTGCCAACATTTATGAATATTTTGAAGATTGTATAGAAAAATGTTTCCGCTTGGATAATCCACATTTTTAATCGGATCAAATTTGTTTCAGATTCTTTTAAGAGTTCATGAAAAATTCTCCAAACTTGAAATGAAAAATGATCCTCAACTTGGGCTTCGTTTTCGAAGAAAATTCACATTGATGCATACATTGCTATTTGTAACTTTCAATTCTCTTGTTTCATTATATATTGTAAAAATAGTCATGTTTGATCCACCAATGTTATCCGGATATTATCCAGTCGTATTTCGTTCTCCAAAACTTAAAGTCTTCTTATATGTTTATGAATTGCTGATCTTAGCAAATACCTTAGTGCTTTTCGTTACTGATTTCATGGTTACCATGTTAATGTCCACGGCAATAATAAAATTACAACTTCTCAAAGAAGAATTTGAAAAAAGCGAAGATTATGAAACATCGTCTAGATGCATTCGCGAGCATGTTCATATCATTTGGTAAATATCCGAATCGAAAACGTCGCCACTCCCGATGAGAAGATTTGACATTTCTTCATTTTCAAGGTATATTCGAGAAATGAATTATGCTGCAAATCCTATTAAGGTAACTGTACCCAATGTGCCCCCCCCTAAGGGTTTTTCGCGAATTTGACTATGATAGACTTCGAATTTTAAAATTCTGTGAACGGCATCTCAAAGCTTAGCTCAATACCTATTAGAAACCATCTTCATAATCATCATTCGACTACTTTAACCTATCGAAAATCGCAATTTAAAAAAAAACGCAAAAAGGCTAAATGCACAAAACGTGTACCCAATTTGGCACAATTTTTTAATCATTAGCTACAGCCTATATAGGCCTACAGGGACGATCCAATTGGCATTGAAATAAACTCTCAATTATGTTCCCAGTGATATTTATACAAAATTTTTAACATACAACTCAAAAATACGCGTCTAAATCATCGTAATATGTCTATACAAATATTCAATGATTTCACTCAATCTTCCCATTTAAAAACGCGTAGAGGGGCACATTGGGTACACTTTTTTTTGATGCGAAAAACAGCAATTTGAGTAGGATAAAAAATAATTTTCGGAAAACTGATGAGACCAATCGAAAGCTGAGATGTTTTTACACAAAAAAGAGTAATGACACTTTGAGAGATAAAAATTATTGACACCTGATTTTTGAGGTTGAGTGTGAAAAGTGAAATAAGAAAATGGTGAAAAAATGAGTAAGTGAAACTTCAAAGTGTTGTAGGAGAGTGGTTTTAAGGGCTAAATGGGCGGGGAAGATACCGAAAATTTTCTTTTAATTCCCCCAACATAACCCAAGAGCGACTGATGCTCAGAGAGCACCGGAAATACGAAATCTGACGATTGTGCCAAATTGGGTACAGTGCCAAATTGGGTACAGTTACCTTATACTAAGTTTTTTCACGACCTCGGCGGCCTTTTTGATTATTGCAGGACTGAAAGTCACTAGTGTGAGTAGCAATTTGATCAAATAGATTACATTATCATATTTATGACAATAATTGCGAAATAGTCTGATGTTACAGGTACAATGCAATTGAAAATTTTTCTATCTACAACCATATGTCTATCGAGACTTTATCTCTATTCATTCTGTGGAGAGAACTTAAGACAATCAGTTAGGAAAGTTAAATATAATAACCACGTCAAAGTTTCATCCAAAATTGATAGAATTTTTTTTTATAGGGACAAGACTTATGGTTATCAGTATATTCATCATTATGGTATTGTGAGGAAGAGAAAACGAAAAAAGCTAAGTTATTCATCATACGTCAATGCCAAGAGTCTCTTGGCATATCGATAGGTGGCTTCATTCCATCCTTAGGAATGGAATTTTCAGGTCGTGTGAGTAGTTATGTAATAAAGTTTGACAGCTATGAGGATGATGATTATGAACAGTTTTTCTCTAGTTTCTAGGTTTGATTTTCTCTTACATTGTAACTCTTCGAGCTGTGGCAAAGGTTTGAAGGTATTGTAAAAGGGGACGGACTTGTGGAGCATAAACAAACTGCTGCCACCAATCTATGGGCACCAATCTCTTCCCCAAATATACCAACCTACATTACTTCTTCGACAAAACAAGAGCAGATATTATTTTTATTTAATGATTGTTGTGAAAGTTTGATATATTCGGACTCATTTAAAATTTTTATTTGTTGATGTATAAATAGTTGTATAGGTTATTATAATTGTCCAGTTTTCATTGTATCGAGTAAACTATTATTAATAATTATTTCAGATAAATATGTTTGGAGTATTCTGTACACATAAAGCGTGCTATAAATCATATATCTATTTCGAAATTACTTGATTCAAATAATTTAAGTTAATCTTATAGAATCTCCTAGGCACGTAATATTCTCTCAATTCAGTATAGTACTTGAAGGCTCGGTCGTCATCGATATTATTGGAATAAGATATCAACTAATTACTCTTACTAGTGGAGCTTGAAATAATTAATTTTGGAAACTTTAGTGTATGGATTATAGAACACATTATTAGCATCTGTTTCTGAGCCACAGTTTTCAATGAGTAAATCGAACTACTTTAAGCGACGTCTTTCACTGGCTTATATTTCGGCTTTAGATCGGATTACCCAGAAATGCATGGGAGGGCCATCTTTAAGCAGTATTCTAGGATAATCTGTAAGAAAGTGCATCTTCACAGATAATTGGAGGTGCAGCAGGATGTCAATGATTTTTCGAAGAGTTATGTATATTTCATTAATTATCATTTTCTTCATGAATTACGTCCCCGATGATAAATCCAAAATATCGTACTGTATAAAGCACTACAGCCGCAGATATACTCAAATCATTATGATCCATTAATGTTTCTTCTAACGGAAATTTTTTATTGATAATAAATATGCAGAACGTCGTGCATCAAATCAATGGGAACATTCCCAGTAATCTGGTACTCTTCAACTTCGTGAAGAATACATTATTCTTCGATTTCTATTTATAAAAAACCATCTCTGAAAATATCTCTAAATATTTGTCAATCCGGCAGCATATAGAAATAACTCGGAAACAATTGTAAGAAATCGAAATTGAATTCAACCCCAAATTTACCACATATTTGGACGAGCTGAAACTCTACTAATTTGGTGCAGTCATGAATTATTATTGACATCCCACTATTTTAAAAAAAATATTGTTACCTTAATGCAATTCATTGATGTAACAGCAGTGTAAAAACTGGAAATGAATGTGTTTCAGGATTTTTCTTACACAAAACTACTACATGGTCGTGTGACAAAAATAAAGCGTACACACATCAGACGTACTTACAGATACTTTTGGAATTCCATGTTTTTCAACCCGTACATTACGGAAATCAAGGTCCCGGAGTTCGACTCGACAGTTTAATTTTTTCCCGGTCACAAGTCTTTTTCTCTGAGAAAGCAAAATAGTAATAACAACTGATATAAATGGGGGTTACTTTGGTGGCCAACATTATTGTTCACGTTTGATAACAAAAGCCCCCTTTTGCGGTCTAACTGCAGTTAACCTTGTCCGCAGGCAGAAAAGGTAAACTTTTGATATGCAATATTTTCTTATATTTTTTGTCAATAATACTTTAATGGAACGATTTGATTTTCAATTAAAAACAGTTATTTTCATGATTTTATCAGATGATTTTGTATTCTTAAGGAAAAAGCTTTGTGACGGGGCAAAAATCGACTTTTCGAATCGGACTACTATTGTCGATGACATAAGATACCAAATCTTTATTTCTTCCTATAAACCTTATTTCCTTATCAATCGTTGCAAAGGGAATAAAGATAGAATTGAAATCTAATTCCAGTACTTTTGAGTTTTGACCGCAAGGTCTTTCTTCTCTGGGTCGAATATATACTTATGAGGTAGGTATATTCAATATGCGCCACCCTTTGTATCTCATATATATAATACGTATGTCTAGAGCAGCGCCGCGGTACAGAATCTTGTCAGCAATACAAAATAATGAGGAAAGAAAACATTTCAACCGTTAGTGAACGCTTACACCAACTTGTTACAGCTCATTTTATGTATTTTTTCACCAATTCTGATTCTTGATCTAATTTCGCTCAAGTGAGTGCGAATATTTTTAATATCCTTAGACTAGGCCAAGAAAATCGAGCGGCATACCATTCAATTCCTTGACATTCCGTCTACTTCATCAAATTTTTATTTTCATCATACGTTCTTTCTATCAACCGTATCGATAGGTCTTCGTTATGTTTCTCAAATCCACCCAATAAGTCATGGATTATTGATGTTTCACTCGATTTCACACTATTTTTTAGAAATGCTATTTTTCATCGTAGAAAAGTCTGAGCCAGAAGCGGTTTGGCTCATTTTGAAGGTATTTTATAGACCCTTTCAGTTTATACCATCTAATCGAATTCCTACCACATATCTATAAAAAGAGACCGGATGAGAAGAAATATTCTCTAGGTGGCCCATATTGGGTACACTCCGATTTTTTACCTGAATTTTTTTTTTGAAAGTTCTATATCTCAGCGTAAAAAAGTCCATCATAAATACGGTTCGACTCATTTGGAAGGTATTGAGTTGACCTTTCATTTGCTGCCATGGTGACAATTGAAAATTCACACTTGACGTGGTGTATCTTCCTCGCATAAGTGGCGCATATTGGGTACATATACATTATATAATGACCCTAATATTGAGTCTTTTTATTTAGCCCTTCACTTTAACCTACCCCTCTATCTCAATTTCATAACCACGGAATCAAGCGGGAGGTTGAATTTCGACGATACATAGATCAATCCGATATTTTTCGTGTCAAAAAATTACCCCTGAGTCGGTAGTAACCCCCATATACGGTATTCAATTAGTTCTATAATGGTTTTCATAAATGTACTAACCATGAATCGTGTTTAATTATACGTTGTCTAGGAGCAAACGGCTACGAAAATTGGGTATTGATCGTAGAATTCCGGAATTATCTGTTTTTTTTTGTATCGCACCAACTGTACGAGCTTGAATTTACTTTTTGTAGTTCGACACTCGCAACTGTTGTCAGAGTTTCTCACTTGCACTGAGACGTATATACGAAGCTGGCTATTTTGTAAAAAGATCTTCAGTTCCAATTTAGAATGAGCTAAGAGTGTAGAAATTGTATGATTGAATGACCGTAGACAGTTGTGTTCCACAATATTTTTCATGAAAATTTCCGTAGTTGAGAAAAAAAAACCGCTGCCAAGTGCCTTAGCAGTATGCTTTCTCAAAGAGGCTTTAACATCACCCACAAACGCATCCCAAACCTGTATTTTCACCTTTCCACTACCGTAGATACTATCATCTATTTTTCAAAAATTACAAAAAAATTATTTAATCAATTCAATTCGTATCTTTGTGACTGTGTAAAGTGTCGTTCTCTTTCAATTGACCAAACTATGTTGCGAGTGTTGATGTCTGCCCGGGCTCTCTTATTATTTGATCAAATGCAACAAAGCAAACGGTTCTAGGTTCTACACGATGCGAGACATTTGGACCTGCATAATTTTTCGATCAGTTCATCTTGTGACTGTCATACGGTTAAATGGCGGTCAAAATCGATCCGCACTGCCCTTAAGTCCGTATTTAGCACACTTGAAGACTCATTTTGATCATTTTCGACGGCAAAAGACACCAAATTTTCCCAATTTTCTCTATAGTACGTTGAAAATACTGGAAACGAAACTTACATCAATTTTTTTCCCCATTAGCAACGGTTGCTAGGGCGGTGAGCAACGGGTGCTAAGGAGCTAATTGGGAAGATTTTGTGTCCTTTGCCGTCGAAAATGATGGAAATAGATATTAAATTGATAATTTCCAACCTTCATAACGGTTGCTAGGGAAGTAAACAACGGTTGCTATGAAGAAAATAGAACAATTCAGTGTCCTTGGCCATCGAGTGTGACTTAAAACTGATTTTCCGGCTTGCCCCAATGAGCACTCATAAGGATTTGTGAGAAAACACGTTAGAAACGGTTGCTAAGGAAATAACCAACGGATTTTGCTGAAAATTGAACTCGTGATAGATCTTGCCACAACTAACCGGTGTGCGAAATTTCAGCAAGATCGGACGATTCCTTCGAAAGTTATCCTAGACAAAAGAAACGAGAAATTTTACACCTTAACAACGGTTGCTAAGGAAATAAACAACGGATTTCGCTGAAAATTGAACTCGGCCGAGATTTTGCCGCGACTAACCTGTGTGCAAAATTTCAAGAAGATCGGACCATTTCTTCGAGAGTTATCGTGGACGAAAAAAAACGTTACACACATACACACACACACACACACACACACACACACACACACACACACACACACACACACATACATACATACAGACATTTTTGGATTTCCATGTTTTTCGACCCGTACATCACGAAAATCGAGATCCCGAGGTCCGATTCAGTGGGTCGATTTTTGCCCCATTACAAAGCTTTCTCTTTGAGAAAGCAATACGATTAATATGGCCAGTGCAGTTTCCAAAATTATATATCACGCTGAAACAGCCATGTACAATTTTCGCTTCATGAAGATTTTCGCTAGACTATACGCGGTATATCCTATTGGCGAAGAGAATGGAGCATTGGGAAAATTTCTGAATAATTTCCGCTGGTCCTTCTTTCATGTTATTTATTGGTTAATGGCAATTACACAAGTTACAGCAGTTTATAAAGCACATGACATGTCTACATGGCTCCATCCTTGCCTTGAATTTGCTGTTGCTTACGAGGTTTTGTTTCGCATGATTATTTTCAAGCTGAAACGAAGTCGAATACAGGTATTTATGTAAATAATGCATTTTTCTATTCAATAGGTACGATGAAGACAAACGAACTTGAGCATCGAAAATTTGGAAATTTTCTTTGCCGAAATTCATCAATATATATATTTTGAAGATTGAATAGAGGAATGTTTCTGTTACGATAATCCAAATTTTAACTCGGATCAAATTTGTTCCAGATTCTTTTGAGAGTTCATAAAAAATTCTCCAAATTTGCAATGAAAAATGATCCTCAACTTGGGCTTCGTTATCGAAGAAGATTTACATTGATGCATATATTGATATTTGTAACATATAGTTCTCTTATTTCATTATATATTGTTAAAATAGTCACGTATGATCCACCAATGTTATCTGGATATTATCCACTCGTATTTCATTCTCCGAAATTGAAAGTTTTCATGTATGTTTATGGATTGTTAGTCTTATCATATACCCCTGTGATTTTGGTGCTTGATTTCATGGTCACCGTGTTCATTTCTGTGGCAATAATGAAATTACAATATCTCAAAGAGAAATTTGTAAAAAGCAAAGATTATGAAACATTGTCTAGATGCGTTCGCGAGCATGTTCATATCATTTGGTGAATATTCGAATCGAAAATGTAGACACTTTTGATGAGTAGATTTGACATCTTTTCATTTTTAAGGTATATTCGAGAAACAAATAGTGTGACCAATCCTATGATTCTAAATTTTTACACGTTTTTGACGGCTATATTAATTATTAGAGGAATGGCAATTAGTAGTGTAAGTAGCAACGTGAGCAAATAGATCACATTATCGTATTATTGACAATAATTGCTTTGAAATAGTCTTATGTTACAGGTACAATGCAATTGAAAATTTGTATATCATTAACCATATGTTTATTGAGACTTTATCTCTATTCATTCTGTGGAGAGAACTTAAGACAATCGGTTTGGAAAATTAAATATATTAACCACGTCAAAGTTTCATCCGAAATCGATAGAATTTTTTTTCTAGGGACAAGACTTATGGTCATCAGTATATTCATCATCATGGTATTGTGAGGAAGAGGAAACGAAAAAAGCTAAATTATTCATCATACGTCAATGCCAAAAGTCTCTTAGCATATCGATAGGTGGCTTCATTCCATCCTTAGGAATGGAATTTTCAGGTCGTGTGAGTAGTTATGTAATAAAGTTTGACAGCTATGAGGATGATGATTATGAACCTTTTTTCTCTAGTTTCTAGGTTTGATTTTTTCTTACATTGTAACTCTCCGAGCTGTGGCAAAGGTTTGAAGGTATTATAAAAGGGGACGGACTTGTGGAGCATAAAGAATCCGCTAACACCAATCTATGGGCACCAATCTCTTCCCCAAATATTCCAAACATCATTATTTAATCAATATGAACCGACAAAACAAGATCAGCTATCGTGGTTATTAAAAGGCCAATGTAGCCATAATTGTTGTGAAGATTTAATTTATTTGAGTTCATTCCAAACTTAGCTTGTTAATAAATAAATAGATTGTTATAGATGTCGAGTTCTCATTTTATCGAGAAAATTATCATTACGAATTATTTCAGGTGAATGTTGTTGGTGGATCCTACACATATAATGCATGCTGTTAATCATGTACTTCAAAACCATTTGGTAAATTATTATAAAATATTTACGATACATATTTACACTGAAATATCCTGATGAGATCTCTCATAACTCCTGTCATGTATAGGCTTTATATCATAGTAAATCATATCAAAGCAATCATATCAAAGTAAATGCTCAAAGCAGATTGGGAAATTTAAGTTATCATCGTGTTGCTTTTTTATGACATACAATTCGAAGTCCCGTCATAAGTGACATGTTCCGGAGTACTTATACACGCGTCTGAAACTGATAAAACATGTATCATCTGCCTATATTATCCTCAAGTTTTAGAACAATGGTTGGTTCTATCGGGTATGCTTAACGAATGCGTCTGAGTTTGAATAACATGTCAGATTTCCTTGAATCTCACCCTGGATCCGGAGCCTCCAAATCGAATGCCAATGAGGAATTCCCATAATTCAAATCAGACACCAAGATACACGCGCGAAATTACAACACCATCCGCGAAAGTATGCCAGAGCTACCCTCGCTTCCTCGTGCGTGTTACCGCGAACATGAAAAAATATCAGATGCAGCAGTCAACCTTCACATAGAAACTGGCTTTTTCTCTCCCGCTCGTTCCCAACAATGCCCGCACGCACTTTTCACAACACCTCCTCGTGAGACGAGTTGCAATCGTCAAGATCTTGCGCAACCCAGCCCTGCTTTTTCGGCATATCTCGTGCCATATAATGCGCCCCGAGCTGACGTAACGATCTTGATAAGGAGAAGCTTTTCAGACGAGCTTATCTCGATCCCCGCGACGTTTCGCGCTTTTGATTCGGAACATTGCCGATGCTTATTACGGGACCCGGTCGGTGCGCGGGCGCGGGCTTTGACCGTAACTCCAATTTTCCGTTATCATAACTGCGTTACTTTCATTTTTCTAAATTTAATTCTTGCTATTATTGGAGTCTGAAGAATTTCGCGGTCTCGCATGAGAATCTATCGAGACGTACAATTTACGATGCAGAGAAAAAAAATTATTTTATCTGTATGAGGAAAAAGCGCTACCAATTCATTGGTACTAAGTTTGTAATTCAGGAAGGTTGAACACGCGATCTCAATGGTTGTTTACTCGCCTAGCAAACCGTTGCTATAACGTGCCTCTGAGAAATTTCTCATGAATCCTCAAAAATATTCATTGGACCTTGGATTACTACTCATAAAGATCAATAGGGACCGATGAGATGTATCAGCCAATTTCATAGCGACCGTTGCTGATTTTATATTTGCCACTTTGGTGGTTTTATCAGGATAATAAGGAGATGAAAGAGGGTTCAAATACTTTTGAGGTTCTAAATTAGTTTGTCTCGTCCAGGGTCGTTGTCTCCTTTGGCTCTCACAAACAATGACTTGTGTGATAGCTCAACAGAGCGACAATTTGTATCACCTCTAGCAACACTTGACATTTAGTATATTGTGAAAAGTGACCTGCTCTGGAATGATTTTGCAGAAAAAGTATTATAATTTTCGCCTCCAGTATTGTTAGTAAAAATATTTCTATTCTAAGAATTTACAGAAAGAAGTCGTCTCACAAGTGAGAATGTACGTTAAAGCGTCAGCCTGTCCAGAACAGTGGCACTAAATCTGACAAACAAGTTGACTCTAACGATGAACAAAATACTGATGCCATCAAGAATATTCATCTACAGACTCATTTAAAATTGGCCAAAGTTCAGTTGGTAAAGTTACTGATGATATATAATTGGAAGCAGCACTGAATCAATAAAATACCTAACCACCTGCTATAAGAAAGCTGAATTAGATAGTGTTACATGTGAAGCTACTGACCTATCAGTCGATGAACCTGCAATAGATCATTAGAGCAAACCAAATATTATATTATATGTAAAATATATCAAATCTCATTCATTTATTCAATCGTGTGTACAAAATACTCACTTTTATTAAAAAAAAAGTATGTAAAATCTTATTATCAAAAAGACAAACAGTCTATACTCGTTATTATTAAAATATTTCTGGATAATTTAGTTTTGGAATAAATATTTTAATTTGAAGGGAGTAATGAAAATATCTCTTTAAACGTCAATTTTAAATAATGTTATTCCAACCTAATCAGTAGCCAAGTGAAAAGACAACAGAAATTAATATAGAGTTTCCAAGCTACGGAGAGCTGGAAAATCTCCTCGTCTAGAATTAAAAAACTACTTTGGTTTTCTGAGGGAACTCAACGTAGTTGATTCAGCTTAAAGTTCTCTCCAATGCGCCAACGGCAAATCTGAATCTCGGAATTTTTCAATAGTGCGCAACCCTTCGATCCCGATAAATCCCCAGCCATTGTAAGAACAAAGTAGGCTGTGTACAGCGGGAGCATAACTCAAGACACGAATGCGATCTGTATCAGCGGCCGGCGCGCGCGCGAGAGCCGCGATCGAAAACCCAGACAATTGTATATTCGTCGGGAATATTGTCAACGCTCGCGCGTTTCCCGGCCGCAGGGAAAAAGGCCCGGGCCATGAATCAAGCGTCGCGTTTTCATTACCACGCGAGGGCCCGCTATTACACGCGAAAGTTGCGCAACTACGGGGGGGCACCAATTGAAAAGTCGCCAACGGCCCCCATTGTGTCTTTCTCGCACAAACACACACACACACACACACACACACACGCTCGAAATGATGTTTTCCCGATCGGCCCGCGTGAGCCGCATACTGCACACACCCGGAACAGAACGAGCGCTGAAAACTAAACTGTTAAGCGCTCGCCGCGTTATACACTTGTTTAGATACGCGTGGCGTGACGCAACCGCGTCTCGTTTTCCAAACGAGAGAGGGAGAAAAGACGCGCGAATCCATCCGCGGCTCCCTGATTGTATGTGTGTCGCATTTCTCCCCCCCGCGAGCCTCTCGTTCCGAATAGGGTTGAAGAATTTTTCAAAACATCCAACTTTTTTATGCGCATTACGTAATCTATAAGAAAATAATTAGGTCGTATTTCTTAATTTTCGTTCAAATTCATTTTATTAAAGATATGAACATTGAAAGATTCGGCGTTTTCGGTAGATGTAGGTATACTTCAAATGTAAATCATGTCATTTTTTTTCATTTAAGCATTTATTATCTCTTAGGAGAGATTATTTTTCTTAAATGATCTCATACCGTGACTAACGACACGGATTTCATCCCCTGCTATTATGGCTCGAATTTTGATTGGATCGAAAAACAGAAAAATACAACCTAATTGATTTTGCGCTCACCTTTGATTTCAAAGATAAGAAAATTAGCATATATCTTCCCTAGTGCTTCCGACACCCTCGTTCGCTCGAGTTATTTTTGAGAAAGATCATCGCGTGCAATGCGCATGAGACAGTTTGATCTAGCCGATTGATTAAACGTTTGTCTCATACCTGATACTGAGCGAACGCTAAAAATTCTTCGATTCAACTACATATTGCAGCTTAGTTGAAGTGAAATACGATTAAATGCATACTCGAGTCAAGTTGACACGTATACTCGAATGAGAAAACTGTTTTTGCATCAGCTCGTGTCAACGAGTCATCTCCATATAGTCAAAACTTGATCGGCTCGATTTGGCAAAGAAAAAAAATTGATCTAGTTACACTGAGAAAAATCCGTTCTATTTCGACATAGTGGAGAAAAATGTAGTTGTCGTTACTATGTTTTATAAGTCATGTTTTAAAATGTTATGATACAGTTTGCAATATGTAAATTATTGCAAAGCTTATTATTTTATCATACAATTTTATTATACTTTACAATGTGTTAATGTAGAATATCGTATAAATATGATTATTTATGTTATTTTTGCCAGTAACGATTACTATGTTTTGAATAATGATGTTTACTACCATTGCATGGCTGTCACGCTATGGCACTAAAACATAATAAAAATATGGTATTCATAAAACTGATTTCATCAGCCTTCCCAGAGTAATGTATTCCCAGTTGATTCTCACAATCAAACTCTGACACACATAAAAATATTACTAATTTTTCCTCTCAATGTAGGTTAAGATTCTCAAAATCGCAAGTTCGATTACACAATAGAAAGACACTTGGAAAATGACTCGGACAACAAGGGACATCGAATCCGCGGCCAACTTATACGAAGTAACTTTCGATCGGGCCGATACACGAGCCGAACGAGATAGACCGCACGAAAAGATATTCGCTTGTAATTATGAGTCACGCGATAGCGACTAAACTGGCTTGCAGTCCCGCGACGGTTTTGTAATGGCAATGAACGCGCAATGCTCGAACCGGCATTACGTTGCCCGGGGTGTGCGTATACCGGATTACATATGAGCACAGCCGTGAATTAATATAAACACACGTGCCCCCTAGTATTTCCTGCGATAACCGCAATCCAAGTGTCCACAATACCGAAGACTCTGTTTAATCGGGAAAGTTCCTCGACGTATCGGCCAGAATTAGCAAATCTTTCCTAATTGATTGTTATCCTTTGCAGACCGGATTGGCTAATTCCCAACGAGAGTCAAGGTTCCTTCGCGAATCGACGTTTTTTTTTACCCACATAAGCCGCGGAGAAAAATAGCACACGAGTACACCAATAAATACTAATTCCTTCGTGTTTCCGTGATCAATAACGTGTCAAACAAGATTAAGTGTACATTGAGTGTCCTATCTAATGCTTTCTCACGTATATGAATGTTCGATTCGTACATATCGGCATCGTAAATCTGTTACTTAATAATAATTCGTCGTGTGAGGCGTTTTTTAACGTAAATACATATCTACCCTGTCGAAACAATCTTGTTCAACTCACTACTTGATTCATGATTAGTAGTTTTCAATTGAGTATACGAATGGTAATGACACGAATTCAACTGATCCAGGTGAATCGTATACTGAATATTATTAATTAGAAAACCGATGTAGTGAATTATGCAAATATTTTGCATTTCACTTAGGGAGCTTTGTTATTATGCGGCAAACGGACTTTATGAAAATACTTACGGAATAGAGTGTACTGTGTGAAATATTAGGCGGCGTATGTAGGTACTGTGAGTATAAAACTACAATTTGGGATTGACAATTGTTTAGTAAACTATGTCTGTTTCTCTAATAACTGTTGAAAAGAGAGAGAAGAATTCGAGATAAGGTCTATTTTCATGAATTCTCAATTCATAAATAAGCATCTTTGACAAAGCTCACTGCTAATTCACTCGACAGCGGTTTTCTCTTGACAATCGTCTACGTATCATGAGATTACATTAATTGGCATCCCTCCTCGAAATCATTAGTTTAGGCTTAAAATATTGATAATAAAACGTTACATTCTCGAATAAGAATAATCGAAATAATGTTCCATCAAAAATATTAAAAATATCAAATGATAAAGTTAGAATAGTCAGCGAGCATTTGCATCGATAATTACTCAATCGAAGGAAAAAATTCAGGTCACGCTACTCAACTTGAACTTTCTACCGCAGGTTCTATAATTCTCTATCGCAGTAAAGGATATGTGTGTGTGTGTGTGTGTGTGTGTGTGTGTGTGTGTGTGTGTGTGTGTGTGTGTGTGTGTGTGTGTGTGTGTGTGTGTGTATGTATGTGTGTGTGTGTGTGTGTGTGTGTCGCGATCACATTGGGAAAATGATTTGCGAATTCAGATAAAACAGATTCGTCACTGAAATATACGAGATCAAAAAGATTTTCTCAATCCAAAGCAGTTTAAAACATTTCACAATTTAAAATTGACCAATTTTTTTTTTCTAAAATCGAGATGTGTTTCGAGGACCATTGCATTTGCAGCAATAGAATCGAAAATGCTCGATCTGTATTCGTTATTATTATATTCAGTAACGCAATACATAGTTTGTGAGAATTAAGTTGTCACGAAGGTAAATCAACGAAACTTGTTACTAAAATCGTTCACTCTCAGCTGGCTTTTCGCGTATAACACGAGTTTTCCTACCTGTCTTCGGATTTCCTTTTATTAATGAGTGCCAAAGGTGTTGCGTAAAATTTGGGCTATTGGGATAATTCCAAAACGAGGAAGCCGACCCAATTCAAACCGCAGAGGCTTTTCAAGCGTGCGTGTTGATGGAGGTTTTTACTCAATCGACTACAATTCATCAAACTTTATCGCCAGGGAAAAAAGCCAAAATTATATAGGTGAATTTCCTCAATAGATTGTATGCGATTTGTCAAGTCATCAACTATATATTAAATAGCTAAGCCTGCTATATTGATTAGCCAATACTCGTGATTGTAATAACCGCATTCGTTATAATAACAACGGAGTGATTTCAAAATTGAATATAAATTCAAATATTCCCATCGGAACAATTGATCAGTTTTCCGACTCTTTTCCAAATGGATTCAGCTATTACGCACACAACGACCGAAATAACCAGCTACTACCTCTCGACGTAAATGCTATTCGACATCTTGGCATGACAAATTTACAGTCCCGTGTATCAGCGCTACTGTTGTGTGACTGCACACGTGTCTCGTATACCTTTGCGTGGCATTAATAAAGACATATTTGTTGCTAAAACCAGTTTGTTTATCAACACACTCTGGCATACTGATAAAGTCGAGCTACAGACGACGTACAAATCGCTACATGAATTGCCATTTTTAAATGGAGCCCCGCTGAATGTCAAGGAGCCTGGTTTCTTGAGCTTTATCCCCATCGAATGATATTTCCTACTGATTCTCATTAGTTGTTTCTACGGCTTCTAGATGTTTTTTTCGTCTGAATCTTTCTGCGCTGTGACTTCCAATAGTTTGGTTGTAAAGACAGACTTCCAAATATCATCATGATATAATATAATGTAAAATATAATGTAACGGAACATACACCCAACTAACTATGTAGGTTCAGATGATTTTCGACTTTTTACCGATACAATAACCAACGCACGTTCATATGGAATTATTGCAGGGTCGAAATGATACTTTCAAATTTTCAATTACAGATGAAATGGAATGTTCGTTCCTTATATCATGATATAATTTTTACCGAAATCAAAACGTGCATTTACAAGAGATTTATCGTCACGATCGATCTCGAAATTCCGTTTCGGATTTTCGTTGGGCATACAATGACAATTTTATCATCCTCACCTACAATAGTCCTCCATTGTTGCGATTTCCACACACTTTTTTCTCAAAATACGTTTCGAGTGTCTGGCCAATTTGGGGATTCGAATCCGCGCAGGTAACGAAATATCACACCGACTGTTTACCGATCTACGCGAAACCGAATTCAATCGTGTGTATACCTCACAACCGACCACGCGAGCATTTAGAATTCAACAATCGATCGATCGAACGCCCGGGATCGTGAAACGCGAACAGTATAATATTACAAAAATGTCATCTGAAATATAAAATCACCCGTGCTACTCGATCTGCATGTGATAAACGATCTCGAGCGCTTTTTAATGCACGTAAACTCGCTGGGAAACAAAATGGTATTTCCCAATTAGAAATTCGTTCAATAACCATAATTTCTAAATCTAAAATAGTAAATACTACTATTTAATAGTACAAATTGCAAAACTGCTGAAAATAGTAGATATTCACCAAAAAATAGTAAAATTTTAATTTTTTAATGAATATCTACTATTTTCAGCAGTTGTACAATTCGTACTATTGAACAGTAGATTTTACTATTTTAGATTTAGAGAGTATGCTCATATTAAACTTGGCGAAATCGGTAAGGTTATGAAAACGACGTATGCCCAACGATAATAACAAAGTATTTTCCTTCAACCGAAAACCACCGGAACCACCGGATCCAATGATCCTTCCGATACCCCACGTACCGGATCGATTACCATGCGATAAACGAGACACACACACACACATGGCATGCATATACATCTCGTCAAAAATGCCATAATTTCATAGAAGCCGAGTTTTACATAAACTCGCGGCACACGTGTGTATAGAAGCTTCAATACCCATAACAATTGATACATATACATACATGCATATCCATCCTGAAAACCACGGGCGGGTTTCCGCGATTCCGTATCGAATGTCCACGGGCTCGCATACACGCGCGCGGGCGACAGCCGGTTATACAATCGTCTAAGCTGGCCGCGCGAGTGCATTATGCATTATGATCCGGTATGCCGGTGTGTGTTGCTCGAGCGAGTGCGAGCTAGGCGCGAGAGAGTGAAAAAGAGGCGCGCGCGGTTGTGTGAGAGAGCGGCGCGCGCGGCGGATTGGCGGAGGCGCGGGGTTGGCCGCGCGCGCCCGAGAAATGAAAGTGAATTAGCTATATAAAGGGTGACTGGGCCCCAAGCGGCCGAGCATTTTGCGAGCTTTGGCTTGTTGGAGCACACACGCGACGAGCCGACGAGACTATGAGGGTTCTGGTGAGTCTTGCACACGCACACCTATCGCCGGGACGAACGCCGCGTGATTAACTAGAGTCTGTGCCGTTCGGAGGTGTGAAGAAGAAAAAAGAAGCTACGGGGTGGTGTTTTCGCGGTTAAGGAGTGTTCTTTGGCTCGGTCGAGCAGGAACCTCGACAATGGAATTGATCGGTTCAATTGTTCTCCCCCCTTGGCCCATTGGCTAAAGTGGCGGAGGCTCGAGTGGACAATGAGTCGCGGCGCGAAACACTTCACTCTCGTCGAGTTAATTTCGCGCTGGAAGCTTTTCGAAGCTGCGGGGATTTTGCCAATTTTTTGCTTCCTATGGAAATTCAACGAGGTTTCCTTTGGCATCGACGTTGAAACGCGCGATCCAAACGTTTTTTTTCTTTCCCTCGAGAGTCGTTCGTTCAAGCAACAATAGGACGCACTAACGATATATACCTTGAGCCTCGGTTGAGGCGAACCCCAAAGGCAGCTTCCACCCTTACTCTGTCCCTCTATTTTTCTTCCAAAGCGCCTCTTCACCGCCTGTCTCGTTTCGTTTTTTTTTTTTTTCAAAAAATAAGCGAACACGTGTCGCGTCATCGGAAGTTCGGCTTTTATTCCGCTCGCGACGGAGGTGTATATACGGGAGGAGACGCGGCTGTTGCTCGAAGCGCGAAATTGGGTAATCGGTCGGACTAATCGGAGCACAAAGCTGCATCCTGGGTGTGTGGTTTCCCCCATCAAACCCAGGATAAAAGAGCCCGCGGGACTCTTTGAAATATTTCGAGCCGATGATTTGCTTATTTCGCGTTTCCGCCTCATGTGTATAACGCGCGGCGCTAAATTACCGTAGCGCCCAGTCCCACGGAAACTTCCTCGAACACCCGTGCCTCGCGCGCGGGGGCCAAGAAAGGAGGAGAAGAAAAAAAAGATTTTTCCAAAAGCCGGTGCTCGGCATCTGTGCGCGACGTCGCAGCCGGCGCGCTTATCTATATATCGCTTTTTGAATCGGCGCTTTTGGAAAAAAACGAAGTGTAACATCGGCACGCGACGCACCGATCGTTTCACCGGAAACTTCGCCGTGATTTGGCCGATTGCGCGTTCGCCGATTGATTATTCATACTCGCGCGTCGCGCTCCTGGCGCCGGGCCGATCTTGTTTCGCTTTCAGCGCGTTGTGGTACGTGTACCCGATCGAGGGTGAAAACAGGATCGCACGTGTACCCTCCGCCGCGCGTCGCTTCTGACTAGACTTTCTTCTTTCCCAAGCGCTCGTTTGTACGTTTGAGCGCGGCGGATTTTCCCGAGCTCGTTTCGTGGCGCGTATCCCAGCTAACCTGGATTATTCGTGGTGGTTTTGCTTAGTAAGATCCTCCGTTCGACGCTGTGATTTTAGTGAGAAATAATTATACCGCGACGAACTTTTGGTTTTTTTTCTTGACGTCCGAGATTATGGTGTGATTTTTAACGAACCAAAAGTAATTTGGATATTTTCGTATTGTAATCGACAACTTTATAATTGTAGCTTCTCCATCTGAAAAAAATTCTCGTCAAACTCATATTTGATTTAATTTATCCCGAAAATCGCAGATATTGCTATTTTTATAAACGTGAAAAATTAATTGCGGTGGCTTTGGCGTTACTAACGTGGGAAATTCATATAATCTTTCAAAATTTTCCCAATTTTATTCTATTAGACTACTTGTAAATACACGTAAAATTCATCAAAGTCTACTTTATTCGATTTTTCAATCTTATGTCTCCGGCAACATACGATTGTCTTGAACATATTTTTAATCCACTTATGAATATCTGTCACTTTGAATCGTTGTCAGATTTTTACTATTTTTTACGAGTGATTCGTGGATTCTCGACATAAGGGTCAATGTTGAAAAACCTTCTATATCTGTTACGGCTGTCATATGGAAATGTAGTCGATAATGTCCCTTAATTTTCTTCAACGCAAATGAAATTTCGACTTTTGTCGGGTAAATATCCTGATCTTGTCCAAATTATCATTTTCGTCGATATTCGCGTGCAAACTAAATCTGTGCCAGTGATCCCAAGCCTCCAGTCTCTACCAGTAATGATTACGTGCGCGACAATTGAATCCAGGTCTCTCGTTACAACCTAAAGTCTGGGGATAATTTTAAAAATGCGATTGTTCGGTTGCAGATCTGCCTGACGCTGGTGGCGGCGGTGCTGGCCGCAGAGGCGGAGAAGCCCGCCGAGGAGACGAAGAAGGACAAGCGCGGCCTGTTCCTCGGCGACTACGGCCACGACTTCGGCGGCTACTACGGACACCTGGCCCCTGCCCATCATGAGCCCGTCCACACCGTCGTCAAGACCGTCGGCTATCCCGTCCACGTGCCCAAGCCCTACCCCGTCCACGTGCCCGTCGACCGCCCCTACCCAGTGAAGGTGAGTAACGTGTGCAAAGCCGAACTGCGCTTTTATACGGGCTCTTTGGGATTCGTAGGGATATTGGGAGATCCTCGCATACACTGCAAAATCGATTCTTCGATTCGAGAAATTTTTTTTTTATTTCACTTGAATTAAGTTTCCATGTGTGCTGGTACCGGAGAACCGTTTATGCAGCGTGCAAAATTCGTCGGGATAATCATTTTTTGTTCTGGTTCGAGTTGCGTGAAATCGATAAGGGGATTTTACGCGATCGTTTTCATTCGGCTCCAAAGTCGACGCGTATTCCTGCCGGAAGTCAATACGAGAAGATACAGTGAGTTGAAGTACGTCCAAGTGTATCGTTCGAATAAGTGAAGTCGACCGAGGTTGCTGATGAATCGAGAAACAAAATAATTATTTTTGATAGCTAATCAACGAGATTTTTCATACAACTTTTCTGTTGCATCGAATAGCTTACTTTACCTCGTATTGATGTACTCGTTTCCCAGACGTATCGTTCTACGAAAATTTCATAAAGTACTTGTACAGATTTTGCGAAACTATTGGCTTATAAGAACTCGATGAAATCTTTATGAAGTTCTCGTAAAATATTTCTACATGGGCCCAGATTTTGGATTGGAAAGGTAAAAGATCACTTGGCTGTTGAGTACCGGATTTGGACAGATGGAAGATTTTGATCCTCAACCTAGTTAGAAAAAAAGCATAGTCGTGGAGAAACAAATGTCTGGCATATGTCTGTCCCATGGTGTCTGGTAGAAGTCTGGCACGTATCTGGCATTGTGAACGAACGCTAACGTCTTATTTATTCTTGATAAAGTCGGGCGCTATTTCCAGACATTATGCCAGAGTTTCATTCAGACTTTTTTGAAACGTTTAAAGCCTAGGACAGTTGTGTATATTATTCTATTGAGAAATCTCATTCATCTATTATAATTACATTCGCAAAAAAAATGTTATCGTTCGCAACTCCAGTTCCACCGAAGAAATTCAATTTGAATAAACATCTTCTCGTACGGACGGATAACAATTTTCCGATGCCAAGTGAGATAGCGAGTGTATTTCTCCATCGTTCCAAGCTTATACGCGCCTACAAAGCGGACATTTTCCACAATCCAAGTGTACTAATGATATTCAGCCGAGAGTATTGAATACTCCCTTAAATGCCATTAGTCAAGATTACCCGAGAGTGGCGAATGCACGAACTGATGATGTTCTGTAAACACGACCCCGGGGTAAATTTTTTTTCCCCTCCTCTCGGTAACATTACACACAGCCTGACGTATCAATCACTTTCTTACACATTAATCAACTCGGACTTGGCGTTCTCATGTAGGTGCGGCGCACGGAGTTTATGTACACCCGACCCGCGAACGACTCCGCGCATACACTCACACACACACACACACACACACCCGGGATAGATGCACTCGGTGTTCTTACGTGTTTGGCGCTGATAACAATTTCAAATTCATTCTCGTTTTTCTCGATTGCCCGTTGCTCGCGCCGATTTTTCCACGCCGTTTCGAAAGCTAAATCTCTCGCATACACACACACACACACACACACACACACACATATGTATTTGCACACGCTCGTTCTCTCACGGGCGCACGACGAGCTTGCGCAAATATCATCGGCGGGACGCTCTCGAATTGATCCCGCCACGTCGATGATTGCAGGTCCCAGTTGAGGTGCCGAAGCCATACCCGGTCGCTGTGCCAGTGCCCCAGCCGTACCCAGTCGTCCAGACCAAGACGGTCCATGTCCCGGTAGACAGGCCCTACCCAGTCCACGTTCCAGTCAAGGTTCCCGTTCATGTTCCGGCTCCATACCCCGTTAAGGTGAGTTCGCAACAATTGTTATACATAAATTACAGTTTTTTTTCACATGATTCGTCGTCGTATTCAATTCATAACTGTCAAGTTATTCTCATTTTTCATTTCAAAATATTGCTGATTTTTTCCTGCCTCCTGCGTTTATTGATTTCGCTGACCCTGGTAGAAAATTAAGTATTTCTTACCGTTAACACAAGACCAGTTGAGTAATACTTCGTTAAAATCATTAGCTATAAGTTATCTGATGCTTTTCGTTAACGAGATCTTAGCAATATTTCATGCTACTACTTTAACGAGAATTCAGCTAAGAGTATCAACTCTAACCGATTCTCAGCTAAATTACACTGAACATTTCTACCGAGATATTTCAACTTTTTCTTTTCCGATTTATCACCGGGAGTATTGTTCAATGACCGACACTTCGATGTCGAAACTCGATATCAATTGCTCGAACGGCAGAGGATCTCGCGTTGTCTGGTAATCAATAATTTCGAAGCCGAAGAAGTGCTCGGCTGTGATTAGCTTGCGTCAATATCTTCGAACGCCCGCGGAGGCATTTGTTGTTTCCCAAGGAAAATTCGAAGCCCGGCGGACGCGCGGCTCTCGAGATTTGCCAACGTCCTTGGGCTTTGACGCGCATAAACATTGCGCGCGTACTTTCGTCGACCCATTATGCCGCGATCATTGTTATTAACAATACGTGAAACAGTCCTAAATGATACGGCAGATACAGCGGCACTTGCACAATTGATCTGTGCCCATACGATACTTTACAATCAATATAACTCACGATCACGGTTTTTTTCTCCTGCCTATCCAACGTATTTCGTAACGATTACGCTTCTCTGTAACAGTCAATTTTTTCCCCTCTCCTAACTACGCATGATTTGTTTTCCACTTATAGCGCATAGGAAACATATCAAGATAAATTACTCCGAGGATGTTGAGCAACTATATAGCCCGAGCTTGTACTCCGTCACGTTATAGTACTTTACGGTTTCTCTCGTCTCCAAATAGACTCATTTGCTCGTCGCGAGTATGAATCAACGTTACAATCGAGAATATCTTCGATATTTTTCATACTTCATCGGAAACAATTAACACTGTAGAATCCGACATTTTTCGACCTGCACCGAGAGAAATATATAGTAATTCCTACTATAAATCAACTATAAATATATTTTTATTTGGTCTTATAGCTATGTATTATAGCAGATTCAACCAGAAAAATATTGTAAATTTAAACATAAAAAATAGTAGTTGTTACTATATATTTATTACAGCTCACTATATTTTATGTTCATGTTACTATATTTTCTACTGCATGATACTATAAATTTTGACTTTCTTCAGTCAACATCACAGAGATTTCAATATTCACTGTTTTAATAAAACAACAAGTGTTACTCTAATCAATTTTGCAAATCATAGCATAAAGGCGAGGCAGTGGCCCTAATGCAAACAATTCTCTCCTTCAAATCCATCGATAATTTTAGATGTAAACATTCGATACATTGGACGGAATGTGAGAAATATTGGGGAATTGAGAATTTATAGTTCAACTTACTATGAATATAGTTAATTTTACTAAAAATACACGGAATATAGTTCAAAGAACTATAATCATATAGTTGGGGAGTATAGTTGATTTCACTATAAAAGAATATTGATTTTACAATAGAATTATTCTTTTTTACAAAAAAAATTGTTGGAACAACTATTTTTCACTGTACTATACGGTATAGTTGATTTCACTTAGTCGATTTTTCTCAGTGTGTAGGATACAATTTTTAAGTGCCACTTTCTTACAGTGGAAAACCTCTGTATAAAAGTGGAAGACTGATTTACTTCGAGAAAAGTTAATTTTCACCTGACACTGCAACGAGATTATGGCATTACTAAAATGTCACAGTATCAAGGTGAATCATTCTTCCACGGATTTCTCAAGAGACGAACGAGGATTGAGAGATCGGTTTGGTGTTGACAGGTGCCAGTGGCGCACCCGGTTCCAGTGCCCGTGGCCCACCCGGTGCCCTACCCCCAGCCCGTGTACGTGAAGGAGCATGTTCCGGTGTACGTGAAGGAGCACGGCCACGGCTACGGCCACGGCTACGGACACGGCCTGTACCTGTGAGCAGCGGACCCAACAAGCACACCGGCCGGCTCGCGGCGAACGAGAGCGAGCCGGGCCCGGTGAAGCCAATGTGCCCCCGCGGGGCTGTAGCGCACGGGGCTCGCGCCAACCGCTCGAGCGCGCCTAGTTTGAATGTATAACGCGCCAGCTGCAGCAGCCGACGACTCGGCCCCGCCCTATCTGTAATTATAGCGCCGACAATTCATGTAAACTAATAAATTTCATACTTGTAAAGTTTTTTTAAAAAAGAAAAAACAACATCGTGTCTTGTTTCATTCGACACCCAACACACCCGGGTGAAAACAATCAGATCTTTTCGAGAAGCTATTACATGGAGCGCGAAGGTGACTCTCCATAGAAAACTGGAAAATTGGTGAGATGCTCGCCGTGCTAAGAGCGCCAAGAACTTTTGGCCTCTTGAATCGTTCTTCTCGTTGGTTATTTTCGGGGGTCGCGGCAACGCGAGAACCACCCGATAAGATCTCGCGTCGCTGGATTTGTGTTATCCGCTTCGATTTACCCGAACGTTCGAAAGTGCTCAGGTGCGGGGAGTAAGACACGCGAGACTTTGCTGTGGAATCGAGATCGATACACGTATGTGTGCATATAACGTTTCGTTATCATTAAACCTCATCTCTCGTCTCGTGTACTATACGCAAAGATTTTCACGGTAACAACGCGGCGATTACTGAATAAATTGGATTACGAGCTGCTAATGATACGGATAGGGAGGAAACGGCATTTTTCGCGTCGTACATACAGAGCAACGCTTTCGTAATGACGCGTGAGTAAATTGTGACTCACTTGCGGGCGCGTTGAACTCGATATATTTTCCCGGTATAAAGTGGCACACATTTGCCAACGCACGATCGGCGCGAGAGCCAGTGTATTATACACACTCGAAAACGCAATCCCCATAGAGCTACACGAGACGAATTTCCGGCGGTGTTTTCCCACCGAGGCGAAGGGAAAAAAGAGGAGACAAACGGTCGAAGATTCGCAAGCTCGCAACCGAAAACTACAATCGTCGCAGAGGATCTATACGCGGCCTCAATCGGCCCGCGCAATACACACGCACACGAGGCGAACGCAACCTGATTCACAGAGGCGTCTATCTCTTTCTCTCTCGCGCAATCGACGCATCGATCTGGCGCGCATAGCACACACACACACACACACACACACACACACACACACACACACACACACACACACACACACACACACACCGCCGAAAGCCATTAAGCAGTAGCCCCACAGACCGATCGATGATATCGAAAAATCGCGAAAGGAGCGCCGCGTTGCGAAAGCACAAAGTGTATGGTATACACAGGCGCGCGTGTACAAAGTCGTATTTCGACACTTCCTCGAGAGAGAGAGAGAGAGAGAGAGAGAGAGAGAGAGAGCAGGTGCACAAGGGCGCACGAGCGCAATTGGCCTCTCTCGGGCGCGCGGAGGCTGCGTGCGGGATTTTTCAACATATCTGGCTCTCATGGAAACGAGTCCGCGGCGAGCAGACGCCATGTGAATAGGCGTGTGAATTCCAGCGATGTATCGCGGGGTGGGATGTACAGATAGCGGCTGTTATCGGACGCGCGAATCGTTAGCGCCGCGATTTATACGAATTTTCGGTTGGGGAGCAATTCACGCGTCGCTAAAAGCAGCTGAAAAATTATTCGCCGTGCAGTTTTCGAGGTGACTTCTGAAATTATACATTTATATGTAGCGTACGTTCGATATCTCACGCCGTAGATAGCAACGAATAATTGCACTCGCGGAGATGCATATTCGATTTTTTTCTTTTTCGGTTGGATAAAGATGCACACGGGATATAAAGAGCCGGAGCGGGCCACCCTAACGAGAGAGAGAGAATCCAATCACTTATTCATGCAGCCGAATGAATGGACTGCACGGCGGAGAATCAATTTCGTTGTCTACTGAATCTTTTATCTCGTCCCGGCCCAATGGCGTTCTTGTCAAATCTGCAATCCCACCCCCCGATAATCCCTGCCCCGGGATGAAATATGCAATGGTCATTTCTACTCGGCTAAATTCGTCAGCCGAACGGGAGAATGAATCAATTGCGACTCCCGTGGAATAATTCAAGGGAAGATACGAATACAGAATTATCAATTCTATTTCGATGATGCGCGCGACTCCCGAACGGGAGGACGCAACGCCGCCCGTTTTGAAATTGACTTTATTAAATGGGCCGTTGAGCCCGCGGTAAGTCTATCCGTTTGACGGTGAATTTTCAATTACTTTATCAAGACAGATTATATACTTGTGTCTAAAAATTATAAACTATTTGTCCGAAAAGGTTAATTTTTTTTTTAATTTGGGGTACAAAAATGTAAGGTAATCAATTACAATGTTACATTTTTGAAAAAAATATAGTATCGTCAAATGAATGCAAATTTTCATTTTTTTTCCTTTTTATTAATAAATTTATAAATACATTCAGTTTAGCCTTAATTTTTTAGCTGGAATCATTACATTAATATCTCCCATTACATCATCATTACTCTCGTCGGCGCTTATATCACTTTCAGTTATATCTACGGCTTCAATATTTTCTTCCAGTGTATCTGTATTAGCATGTTCAATATTATCAGTATTATCTATTTTTATAAATACTTTCCGACACAGTATTTGATCCACCAAGTTTATGTAGACGATTGCAATAGATATTGACTATATTTTTGTTGTAATAAATTAATTTACAACAACATTAAATATTTCCAATAAGCGAATATTTTTTTAAAAAATGTAACATCATAATTGATTTCCTTACATTTTTGTACCCCAAATTAAAAAAAAATTAACCTTTTCGGACAAATAGTTGCCGAGATATCGACAATTTTTCTTGGCGAGCCAATTTGAAGGCGAAAATCGACAGCGCGCCAGGCTGCTGCTCGCTATCCCCACTCCTCCGCCCGGCCGGAGAGTCGACTGAAAGAGCTGTTTTCTCGCGTTATCCGAGATATTCAGGAATATTTTTGGACGATATATACACAATGAAACGTATTTATTTCAATGTGTCTTGTTCCAGTACACTTTAAAGATAATCAGTGTATTTTTTTTTTTCGCTCAAACTCATCCCGTTTTTACATAAATCAGTAAAATGTTTACGGCACGATATCTCCGGTTGTAACAAGCGGATTTTTACAAACAACAAATCAAAGTAAGCGCCAACTCAAGCACTTTCAGATGCTTTTTACAGTTTTTGAAAATACGTTAAAACGCGTGAGATATTCAATTTGTTTAAAAGGTAAATTTCGACCATATTTTTTAAAAAATCATAAAGGTTGAAAATAATGTATTTGGTCCCAAATTAACTATGCCGTTCGAAAGATCTATCTGTCGACTATGTTTAAAAAAATCGGCAATGCAATAGGATGCCGTATATCCCGGCTATGAATGTTCATAATTGTTGTATTGAGCCGCGCAAACCTTAGTTAACAATTGAATTGTGCAAAATCTAATTGACCGATTTCAATGAAACTTTGCATGCATTATCATAATCACTTTAACTTTAAGAATCTCGAATGGCATGGATTTCCATCGATATTTTCTACTTATAATCAACACCTGAAAAGTTATTTTTTTCTAACCACGTTTTCATTGTTATTTATAAGTTCGGGGGTTGAAAATGGGAATTTTTGGAATCTAACAAATGCTACCTTATACAGAATTTAATAAGGAACAAATAAGGTCCTCTAAAGTATGTCGCTAGATCTCATATTTCTTGAGTAATTTTCATAAATGTATCTAAAAATACGTCAATTTTCGATTTTTTTTCACTAAATTGACAATAACTCAAAAACTTACAATAATCTCACGGCGGCACCCCTCTAGAATGTTTCCTAATACTGTCCTGGACAGTTTCCAATGATTTTTGTCCTATCCGGCTCCAACATCCATATCTCAGCCTTTTTATGCCTAATTCGACTCGGCTAATACGATCAAACAGCGGGACGTATCATTTTTCATGTCGCGCACCAACGACTTCGCTTTCTTCGCGCAGCTTTCATCGGAGCTTCGGCGAACGCGTCATATTCTCGCGACCTTATATCGATATTATTTCGTAATCCCAGTCTCTTTCTCTGGAGTTGCGGAAAAAATCGCCGCGGAAATATTGAAATCGCGTCAGCCGCGCGAATTCCCTCGTTGCAGATTGGGAAACGTCCCGTTTTGAACAATTAACACTTGTTAACGGTCCCGTCTACAGAGAGGCAAGGTTGGGCAACTCGCGACTCCCGCGCGCTGGTGTGTGTGCGTATATATGCCGTTGTACACACGTTATATCTGTAACGCGCCGTGACGAAACGGTCGCTTTTATTCCCGGTCGCGTGTACACGCGCGCGCGCTCGTATAATGGCACGAGCCACGCGGCGTAATTTCGATGCTCAATTATATATATTCGAGGATTGCCTATGGCGATGAATTATATTCAGCTATATTGGTTGGCGCGACTTTTTCGAAAAATGTATACATTAGCCAGTCGCGTGCTGTAATGATGATTAGTTTCGCCTAGCCCCCCGCGCAACACATATGTATGGGCAATTCTCTGTGGGATCGAACATGAAAACATTTGATTTGGCTCAAAATTTTTTTTTAAGTTCTAGGGCATCAAGCCGATTTCCCAGAATTGGATTTTTTCGAGCACTTTAACCCCCTTTAATAAATAGGCAAAGTTGCTAATTTTGCTGTTTTTGCATTTTCAGAGGCATTTTCAACCTTAATTTACACCCTGAAAATGACCTCTGAGGCAAAAGATGAATGAGACACTTATGTCTGCAAATTGCCTGAATTTTATAGAAAAATTATCTCCAAGGTCATTGGAGCACATTAAGTACTCCACATTACCAATTGGAGCCTCTATTTTTGAACCCTGGGAGTTAGCTCGTCAAGCCCCACACCACATGGGTACTAAAAGTTGTTCCAACTCATACCACATACAGCCTATATAGTGACAAAATGGGCCTGGACTCTGGAAGCTCCCAAAAAATTAATATATCAACTAAAATAGGGGTAGAAACAGGCTAAAATGACTATTCAATGGGAGCCTTGGACCGCCAACACTTCCAATTTTTGCAAACACTTGTCTGTGGTATTATTACAATTATCCATTGTAAAGACTCACATTCTATCATACTAATACATATCCTGAGTTGTCAATATCATATTTATATAGATCAAGCATTACTATACTACTTGAAGCCACCTAACTTTCAGTAGTTACATGTATTGATGGTCAATATATTGTCTCTATTGTGTTAAAATTGACAAGAAAATACTAATAAAGTACTTTGTCTCGAATTGCATTCACTCGATAAGAAAGATTAATCCAAAAAGTTAATTGTAAGCTGTGGATTACACGTACACCTTATAACACACTAGGAGTGCATAGATATCATATGATTTTTTTAATATCAACAAGAAAATGTTGAAGTTCACTGAATATGGGTAATATTCATGAATATTGGACTCATGAAATCCACTCATATTGTATAAACTGCATAGCTAAGGTCCAAGCAGCTATCGCCGGATGGGCTCAAACTACAACCTCAAGTTATTTACTCATGAAAATAGATAATATGGGTCAATCCACTTGAAAGTATGTACACTAGATGCGCAATTTGATAAGGAATTCAAATATATATAGTTTGCCAGTGTTTAAATGACTCTATAAACCACTTTCTGAACGTTATACTTGCCTATACTGGAGACTTGTACGACCCATGTATGGCACAGGTTAGGTCACCGACCATAGACTTTTAGACATACAAAGCTACTTTGGAAGCTCCAAACCCATTTCTGGACAGGCAAACTATATATATTTGAATTCCTTATCAAATTGAGCATCTAGTGAACATACTTTCAAGTGGATTGATTCATATTATCTATTTTCATGAGTAAATAACTTGAGGTTGTAGTTTGAGCCCATCCGGCGATAGCTGCTTGGACCTTAGCTATGCAGTTTATACAATATGAGTGGATTTCATGAGTCCAATATTCATGAATATTACCCATATTCAGTGAACTTCAACATTTTCTTGTTGATATTAAAAAAATCATATGATATCTATGCACTCCTAGTGTGTTATAAGGTGTACGTGTAATCCACAGCTTACAATTAACTTTTTGGATTAATCTTTCTTATCGAGTGAATGCAATTCGAGACAAAGTACTTTATTAGTATTTTCTTGTCAATTTTAACACAATAGAGACAATATATTGACCATCAATACATGTAACTACTGAAAGTTAGGTGGCTTCAAGTAGTATAGTAATGCTTGATCTATATAAATATGATATTGACAACTCAGGATATGTATTAGTATGATAGAATGTGAGTCTTTACAATGGATAATTGTAATAATACCACAGACAAGTGTTTGCAAAAATTGGAAGTGTTGGCGGTCCAAGGCTCCCATTGAATAGTCATTTTAGCCTGTTTCTACCCCTATTTTAGTTGATATATTAATTTTTTGGGAGCTTCCAGAGTCCAGGCCCATTTTGTCACTATATAGGCTGTATGTGGTATGAGTTGGAACAACTTTTAGTACCCATGTGGTGTGGGGCTTGACGAGCTAACTCCCAGGGTTCAAAATAGAGGCTCCAATTGGTAATGTGGAGTACTTAATGTGCTCCAATGACCTTGGAGATAATTTTTCTATAAAATTCAGGCAATTTGCAGACATACGTGTCTCATTCATTTTTTGCCTCAGAGGTCATTTTCAGGGTGTAAATTAAGGTTGAAAATGCCTCTGAAAATGCAAAAACAGCAAAATTAGCAACTTTGCCTATTTATTAAAGGGGGTTAAAGTGCTCGAAAAAATCTAAAAAAATTCTGGGAAATCGGCTTGATGCCCTAGAACTTACAAAAAAATTTTGAGCCAAATCAAATTTTTTCATGTTCGATCCCACAGAGAATTGCCCGTATGCATGTTACTCTGGTTTTCTCATAGAATTTGATTGTTTCGTGTCACTTGTACTTGGATAAAAGTTATTATTACTTTATTATCTAAGCCCAGAGTAGGGAGTCGTGAACCGTGTCTTTTTTAATAAATTTAGTTCACATATAAGTGGCGTATGCGGTCACCCATTTTTAGAATATTTTCATTAATTCTCATAAAGTATTGGTTGATTACAAAAAATAGATCAAATGCAGCACTCTGTGACTAGTCACGACCTTTTGGTAATAAAATGAGTAATAAAGTTAAGTGTGTTAAAGCTATGTGTCTTCCAATGACCCTGAAACCAATTTTTCTAAAAAAATTGGCATTTTTCCAGTAAAAAAGTTCTCTTGAGTTTTTGCTCTAGAAAAAACCTGTAAAAAAACCTGTAGAAAACCTGTAGAAAAAACTCTGTAAAATACCTCTAGATAACTCAAAATTGAGGTCAAAGGTCCTTATGAAAGGTCTAATATTGCTAACTCCACAACTTTGAGCCTCTGTCAGGATGGGACGTAGGGTCAAAAAAATTCTGAAAAAATTCAATATGGTTGGATTGTCACCATTCAAACTGCATTTCCATCAGGAAAAATGATGATTAATCAATCAATTCACGCGATTCCAATATGGACGATGGAAGGTACGTGACCCTTTCTAATTGCTTTCAGCATCGAAGTCGAAAAATGCAAAAATTTTCATATCGAAGTCGTGTAAATTGATTGATTAATCATCATTTTTCCTGATGAAAATGCAGTTTGAATGGTGAAAATCCATCCATATTTACTTTTAGAATTTTGGCTGCAAAGCAACTACGTTTCAAAATTGTGTATACCGCTCGGAAAACGAGCATCCCACATGTTCCGAATTGCAGCTCCGGTCGAGCGGAGTGTTTATGGCGAGCTACTGATGAGCCCGTAAAGCCTGGCCCGGAAACAAAAGAGTTTTTCTTTCTGCCTTTCCCCTATCTTCGTTTTTCCCACATTTTTTGATAAAGCTTGCAAATTGATAAATATTTTCGCTTGACTGAACGCGCGGATGCACCCCAACGATATTCCTGATAATTTCGATCAAGTCCGAAGTTAATATGACTATTTTTCGGCAAGTTACTTTTTGTTTATTCTCCCTCAATTTACAATAGTAGTTTTCAATATTTTTCAAAAATTCTTTCACCACCTTATTACTGACATTTCATGGTATACGCAAGCCTTCTATCATGATACAGCTCATATCCGTTGATAGAATATTTTTCGAATTTCGTAAAATCGACCTATTTTTCCTCCCTTTGACACAGGTGTGTTTGTGTGCGCGCGTGCGTGCGTGCATGCATCTATGGGTGCCTATGTGTTCGTGTGTGTACCGTGTGTATGACTGTGTGTATGGGTGCAACATTATTCAAAACATTATCAATTTACGATCCTCCAACTATTGCTCACGGCCTCTCTTCGACGTCAAGGTTTAGCCTTTCGTCGGCCTCGAGGTGCAGCCTGAACGTCCACAATCGCCGGTTCCTCGTCCTCTACGAAGATATCCATCATCGGTTCGTTAGCTAAAAGAAAATTAATGTTTCATTCAATATAATTCTCTCAATGTCGGTTTGAGTGTGTGTCTATGGGCATTCTGATACTCGAAGACATCGTCGCCGTCGAGTAAATTGAGGTAGTGAACGAGGATTTTGAGGATTTAGAGACTAGCCAGAATCACTCACTCGCTGTCGCTCGCACGTGTCTTTCATTTGCTCTATCAAAAATATAGGTAAATAATGGAATTTTTATTGGAATTATTGGTGAATAATTCAAAGTATCTACGATTTTTACATCACCATGTATAGTTCACCTCTATGCTATCAAAATTAAGGTCCCGATGCCTGATTTGAGATTTCGATTTTTACCTCATTCCAAAGCTTTTTCTTTTAGAAAGCAAAATAACATAATCCGGAATAGATTTTGTTATGATTATAAATTTTCGTCTATCCTTGAGTAATATCCATGAGAGTGAATATATTTTCTACTATATTGCATCTTAGTATATATTGCAATTTAATAACTTTCGCTATAAAAACATGTGATTTTCTCATAAAATTGATGCCTACGCATCGACATTTTTCAATTTTTCATGATGAAAATGGAAAGCGCTCAATCAGCTATATCTATTTGTCAGTTAGGAATTTCCATCAAGGCGCTGTTTCATAAACTTTTTCAACGTTTTATGCGGCACAACTTGAAAAAAGTCAGTTTTTTCCATATTTCACGCCCACGCATCAATTTCTCCGAAATTCACGCCATGGATATGAAAGCCTATTCGATGTTCTTCTGATCAAACATATCCAAAATCGAACCAGATAATAACCTCACGTATTTTTCTGAACGCATAAAAATCACATAGTGAACCACCAATTTCCAATTACATACTTCATACCCACGCATCGACATTTTTGAATTTTTCACGGCGAAAAATTAAAGCGCTCAATGAACTCTATCGGTCCCTCCTGTCAGTATTTTCATCACGACGCTGTTTCATAGACTTTTTTCACGGTTTATGCGGCACAACTTGAAAAAAGTCAGTTTTCCCATATTTCACGCCCACGCATCAATTTTTCCAAAATTTCAATCATGGATATGAAAGCCCATTCGATGTTCTTTCGATCGGACATATCTGGAATCGCATTAGATCATAATCTCACGTATTTTTCATGAAGCTTTTTTTAGATGAAGCTGCTGATCAGCATCCTGTGTTAATCAACTACAGCGGTAAGATTGTCAATTCTACTGCTAGTGTATTTTAATTCAAGCCCAGCAATAGAGTGTGTTAAACACAAACGAACTCTATTATTTTCATATAAAATGTTGATATGTCAAACCACATTTGAGACACGTTTCTTTATTATCTGAAAATAAACTTACAAGTTTTCAAATTTTTCATATATTGCATTGAAATTTAGCATCATCCGTCTCTGCGACTGGGATACTTGATAGCGTGAATAGTGACATTTCTGCCGAGGTTCTAGATGAAGTTGCTGATCAGCATCCTGAGTTAATCAACTACAGCGGTAAGATTGTCAATTCTACTGCTAGTGTATTTTAATTCAAGCCCAGCAATAGAGTGTGTTAAACACAAACGAACTCTATTATTTTCACAGGAAATTTTCATGTGTTAAACCACCACTCAAGTGTATCAAATCACACTTTTTCACATTTTTAGTCTCACCCCTCTCTTTATCAGTATGTGAGCCACATCGTGAACTAAACAGGATCAATATTTCTACACGCCCCTACATTGCTTTTTACAAAGTCATAAATATTACTAGATGTGGCTCTTCGTTTCATCTTTTAATATATTTCAACACATTTCCCTGAAATAAGAAAACCTGGCGTACATATATTAATTTAAATAGTTAGTGTAGTTATCGTAATTAGTTAAATAAGCCAACATTTTTCGCTACTCGTTTCTATTTGTGGCAATCTCTAAATATATTATATTTTTCTATGTATCAATTCGTTTCAGAGGAGTCTCCCCATTTTTCCAATAATGATTCTATTGAGATAGAAGATTTTTGTGATGATGATTGTACGTGCAACGATTACAGAAGGTGGTATAATGAAAGTGGAGATGAATTTTCAAGTGACGACACAGAAAATGATGATGAAGAAGAAGAAAGTGATAGAGAAGATGTTGAAAATAACTATGAGCCCAAAGATCTAAATCCAGATACCGTTCTGGATAGTATTTCTCGACAACTTCTTTATAAAGGTGCTCCAATAACAATCGCGGAGAGTATCATCTCAATTTTGAGCTTCACGCTCTGTTTCAAAGTTGCTGGAGTGATGTTGTCAAAATTATTAGAATTAATTGAATTGCATTGTCCGAAACCAAATTATTGCACGCGAACGCTCTATAAATTTAACAAATTTTTCAAAATTTAATATCTCCATTGAAAAAACATTATTTTTGTTCTAAATGCTTCAAATTTCTCTTAAACAATTCTCCATGTCAGACATGTTCCCACAATCCAAAAGTTTCCTATTTTCTACAAATTCCCATTATTCCTCAATTAATCCCTCTTTTCAAACGACCTCATTTTCGAGACACAATCAGCACATATCGATTCCATAGAAGAAAAATCAATGAGAAAAATATTGAAGATATTTATGACGGTACTATTTATCAAAATTTATTATCTGAAGGATTTTTAGTAGTATAGCAAAGCGGGTCCGAGGACAGTTGTCCCAGAACCCGCGCGGGTCCGAGGACAGGCATGTCCCCGGACCCGCTTGGATCCGAGGACAGGCATGTCTCAAAACCCAAGCGGGTCCTGGGACAATTGTCCTCGAATCCACCTAGCGTTGTATTGATCATGTTTAGAATACGACTAAAATGTCGTATCAGTTATCCGCCGCATATTCACACTCACACGAGCTCGAATATCGCATTTTTCGATTTTTAATGCAATATTTGAATATCGCACGAGGGAGATACTTTTATACTACTATTTATGATTGCTGTTCATGAGCAATCCATAGCTTCAGGGAATGTAAGTTCTGATGTTTTAATGAACTGTTTGAAAAGTCTAACGTTGTGTTGCGCACAGCACGCTTTGTATGCCCCGTTGTGATGAGGACAGACCGTTGCGAGTTTGATTCTATCCAATGGTGGATAGCCCATTTCAGCTAGATCGTGAACGTTGAATCGGAAGCGTTCCAACCAACTCTTTTGTACTGAACCCGCTACGTATATTCTTTCAGCGTCACTTAAATTTTCACGAAGGATTGCTCCTATCGTGTTGTATTCTCGATCACCAGCAGTCCACGATATTCCATGATGATGTTGTTGAAGCCAAGTATTTTGTCTCTTATACTTTTCGGTGAGTCGATTCCAAGAAAACGGTGCTTTGAATAAAAATACTGTAGGCTCGACATTTTCACCGAGTGGAAGAATAGCTAACTCCTTGAGAACATAATCGTTGCCTGGCTGCTTGAAGCCTTGCATATCCACAGCGTACTGCATCTCGAGAGAGAATGAGTACTGTGAGTATGAACTATTCAATTTAAATAACTTTCCTTACATCCCCACTCATTGGATTATATTCAACAATTCGATCGTGAATTATTAAACAATAAGCGGAGGTGTTTTCTGGGAAATTCTCTTTAGCTTCAAATTCTAAGCGCACATCTACTGGAGCATTCTTGAGAGATTCGTTTTGCTTTGAACAATCTAGAACTATTAATGGTATTTTCTTTATAAATTGCTCTCTATTCAAGAGAGGTTCTGAATCTTTTCCATAATAGGAATTTTGAAAATTACAATACATATCATAGAGGATGGCATATTGATTACGATCAATGTCTAAATTTAGATTACCATATGGATAGTACTGTGAATTGAGAAATAATTTTACATTTCTAATTTGACAATGATCAAAGAGACTTGCATTAACATTTCGAAAATTCTTCCGTTTGGTTTGAAAACCAAGAATGATGAAGCGTGGTTTTTCCAACTGATTCGAAGTCTTCACTGTCCAGACATGATTCTTAGCAATTGGAAGAGCTGGGTACTCATGTAGTTCCCATGATCGGAAACTCATACCAATAGGCTTACTTCTTTGCAGCTGACCTAGCAAGCGAATTTTATGTTCGTTGGAAAGTAGCACATAGGGCATGAACCACTCAATCCTTGTTAATACAATTCGTCCATCTTCCCATACATCTACATTATTTGCTTTGTAAGATGATTGTATGACCGCATTGGTATCAGTGTTTGATCTTCGAAGTACCAACTCCAGTTTGGTGTTGACTACAATCTTGCGATAGTCTTCAGCAAATCCAAATATCATACTGAGTGGGATGAATAAATCAAAGTAACCTTGTTCATCGATGAAACTCTTGTTTTCTTCGACGTCTAACCATCCACCGTTCTCCATGTTCTGTCTAGGATTGAAAGAAACCCATCCTTTCATCAGACTGGTTATACCAACATTTTTACAACGATCAATCTCTATGGCATTCAATTCATATCGAATTTCTTCGAATAAATGACAGATACCATTGTTGACTAACTTCGTATGTGCTAAAGCTGTATTATCTGGCTTGCTTATTCGACCACAAATATGTAGCGAACTTCTCGATGGTAGGAGACACAAGTCTTGATGTTGAATTGATATACGTATCTCATCATTGTTGTTGAAGTTAGATCCAGTATACGGTTGATGAGCATGTACCTCGTAATGAGAGATACTCTCATCGAACGTGATTGGTGTTTGAATACTTAGAATTTCTTCCATCTTTCTTGTAACAACAGGAGAATACACAAGTTATTTTCCACCAGGGACGACTTTGAAGCCGAGACTTCTTAGGAACTGAATGTTTTGCCGTGTTAACGCTTTGAGAGTTCGTTGACGACTGATGCTCGGTTGACATGATGCGCTGCTTTTATACCCACGACCGTGATAGACGATCCCCATTATCCAACTGATTTTATATGTAATCTGACTGTAATAATTTCTCCACGAAAATTGACAAGACGTCCGTCCTGATCGACTATCCGCAGCTGAATGTAATCTATAAAGTTGACACTGATTGGTAAGTAAATGACTGGTGATGGAACTTCAATAATCTTGAATCCTGGTTCTACCGCAGGAAAAAACTCGTGAATTGTATGTGCTCTCTGACTATTTATGTATGCACCAGCAGTGATGTTACATTCAACTCTCAACGAATTGATTTGGAGAATTTTCACGGGTGAGTCTGACTGGTGAGTCTGATTAGCTTCCAATGTACGTCGAGTAAATCCCTAACAAACTTCCAATAGAATCTTCTGGTTCAAAGTTGATTTTCTCACTGCACTTGATCTCACTGCGGAGTGTATTATCATTAGCTTTCAAACTCAAAGATATACCACTTCCAAGAAGCTGTCCTTCTAGGAATTTCTCAATATCTTCTATCTCGTAACTTCCTGGTGGTATAGTAATTTTTATCCCACCAACGTGAAATTTATTATTATGTTCGTCAATGTTTGGAATAGAATTGAATGACAAGAACTCTACCAAACCAAGAACATAATTTTTATCTGGTGAGAGTTCAATCGATGGGAAAAACTGTGCTTCAAGAGTAGACGAAGTATCTGATAAAGTTAGAGTTATTGACTCCATGACTGTTCAAAGTATAATGAATTAATGTCGCGTTGGTTGTTCCTTATATACCTTTTATCTTACCACTCAAAAATTGTAAGCACAAGTGACCACAGTTGTATGTCCCAAAATCTTGATATCTCTGTGGATTATACTTTACTTGATCAACACCTAGGTAAAGTAGAAGATCTAGTGGGGGTTGTAGATCCCCAAAACTATCGAAATAAACAACATCATTTCCTCGTTTTCGGTATGCTACCCAGTGAGTCCCCGGTCCACTAGCGTCGTCTAGATTAACTACTGCTGATTCACGATATCGCGGGCCGCTAGATGGTAGAGCATTTCTCATGAATACACCACGGAAATTTGGAATGTTCATTTTCTGAGCATACTCCAATATATCAAAGTTGGATAATGCTCTATCAGGTAGAATTACATCGATCTTTTTTTTTTTAGACCCTTACCTCTATAGGGTTTTAGATAGAGTCCGTAACCTTTTCTATACGGTTTCAAGTAGAGTCCTTTACCTACAGCAATGGCTTCCATAGTTTTATTATGTCTCTGACTCTCTTCTAACTGACGCTTAGCAGCTTTAGCTTCATTGATTGCTTTAACAATTCCAGCTGCTCCACTCGCTAATGCACCAGTTGCACTCAATCCTGCAAATATTGGAATAAGAGGTAAAATTCCACCCATTTTTGAAGAAACTGGTAGAATCCGTGGAACTTTTATACGACTCTTCCCTCCTATTTTCTTGACCGCTGCTCGAGCACCTTTGAGAGCTGAACCGATCACTGTTTCCGCGCATTTTTCAGGAACTACTGATTTTGAAGCAGCCTTGATGATATTGTTTAATGTAGTGGATACTCTCTTTTTCTTGGAAACTCCCTTTTTCTTGGAAACACTATTTTTCTTGGAAACACTATTTTTCTTGGAAACTCTCTTCCTTGTCTTAGAAGCTCTCTTGATTCCCATCCCGAATCGTTGTTTCAATGTAGCAGATGTTCTTTTCTTCTTAACTACTCTCTTCTTCTTTCTTGAAGATAATTTTCTCTTAATACCCATACCAAATCTATTTTTTAATTTCATCGCGTTTGTAACAGCCCAAGCTGCTGCCTTTTTACCAAATCCTGCGTCTTTAGAACGAACTCTTTCCCAAGCTTTGTTAGCAAGAACTCTGTCCGCAAGATTTCTCTCCTCAATGTTTTCTCGGTTCTGAGAATAAGCTATATCGTGCTCCTTGCAAGCTGCATCCAGTGGATTGATTCCCGGATCTCCACGAGCTAAACGTTTAGCTAATTTCGTTCCAGGTCCACAGTACTGGTATCCAGGTATATGAAGCTCAAAAGGAAGCTTATTAATAGCTTTATTCAACAGACCTCGACCTTGCTTCTTTCTTCTGTAGATGATCATCACTCTCTGGTGGTCTACATTGAACTCACTCAAGGATATATAAGCGCTCTATTTATACCCCTCATAATCAGTCTTGTTCAAGATTGCGAGCAGTCAACATGGATTTTGCGCAGCATTCTACGAAACTCCCTGTAATCAATTTTGATGGAATAGTAGAGGACGAGAAAAAAATTAAGAGACATGGAGATCTGCTTCCAGATAGTATAAGAGCAGTATTTTGTGTACCATCGAACTGTGGTAAAACCAATAGTTTGCTGTCACTTATAACTGACCCCAATGGATTAAGATTTGAGAATGTTTATCTGTATTCAAAATCTCTCAATCAACCAAAATATAAATTTCTCAAAGAACTATTGGGAGAGATAGATGGTATACAATACTTCCCATTCAGCGAGCATGAAGAAGTGATAGCACCAAACAATGCACTACCCAATTCAATAATGATATTTGATGATGTAGCTTGTGAGAAGCAAGACAATGTTAGAGCTTTTTTCTGTATGGGACGACACAAAAATGTGGATTGTTTCTATCTTTGTCAGTCATATGCTCAAGTACCAAAACATCTTGTTCGAGATAATGTCAATCTACTTGTATTATTTCGACAAGATGATGTAAATTTGAAACACGTATACGATGATCATGTAAACACAGATATGCCTTACACAAACTTTAGAGATTTGTGTTTGGTAAGTTGGAAAGATACATATGGATTCGTTGTAATCGACAAAGACAAACCAATCAACAATGGTCGTTATCGAAAAGGATTTGACAATTTTGCTATAAATATAGCACATTGATAATTACCATCATCAGTTAATCTTTAGACGTTGAAGCATCAACATGTCTGATTTAGCAAGAGAGAAAAATATACTTGAACAACTCGTCAAAGCACGAGAAGCTGTCAAACGTAAATATAACTTATTGAAGTTTGAAAAAGCTGAAGCTGAGAAGAGATTGGGTGATACATTCAAACCCATCATTGAACCGCTGGAGAAAATTATTTCCCAGAACGAGCAGAGAACCACACCTCAATATGAAGAGAAAATTATTTCAAAGAAAGAAATTATCACGCAGAATGAGCAGAGAACCACACCTCAGTATGAAGAAAAAATTATTCCCAAAAAAGAAATTCAATACACTTCTTCTCTGACACCTCCTCAGAGAAAGAGAGCCAGAGCAGCGTCACCAATATCTGTGGTAAATAATCTAATAGAACCTCGGACAAACAACGTCAATGAAAAGAAACCCTTGAAGAAAGACAAATCAGATGCAGGAGATAAATTATATGGAATACCGCGACAAGAATATTCTGGTGCATATAAGCTTGGTAATAGTCGAATTATCTTTCAAGATGATAAAATAGTTGTAAATGGTTTAGCGTATATTGCTACACCACGGTTGTTGGAATTAATATACAAAAAACATCCTAGTCATGAATTGTATGATCAAAAAGACTTACGTACTTATCGTGAAATTCTAGAAGTCACGAGTGCTCACAGAAAAGGTTATGATCCGAATGCATCACTTCGAGTTTCAAAAAGCATTAAATTCAAAAAAATCACTACCAAAATACAAATATGCTCAACTTGGTATGAGAATGAACTATGTTTACTGGGATGATCCCAACGAGTTAGTCGATCGTCTTCGTCTTCTGATTGCAGAACGATCAGCTGGTAATTTGAATCACGAGAATGAGATTCATTCGATTATTGAAGAGCTCCGAGAAGCAGGCTATATATTAAACTGATCGCGGGAATTTGTATCAGTATCAAAATGAGTGTCGACGTGTTCGGACGTACTTCAAAGAAGAAATCATCATCAGGAGCTCCAGGTATTGGATATAAATTAACAGCTGACAGTCAATTCGATCTAGAAAACAGAAGATTGTGTAATCTCGCACCACCAATTAAATCGGATGATGCAGTTAATTTGAGTACTTTGAAGCGACTGATAGATTTAGAAGTCCGAGACTTGTATGATGTAATAAAGAGATTGAGAAGTGAAGTTGATGATTTCGGGGTAATCTTGAAAGCACAGAAAGCAGAGCTCTCAAAGGAAATATCAACAAATTCACTGAATTCGTGGAAGCACACAGAGACGAGATTGATAAACAAATCTTGGATTCGAACACCAAAGTTCAACAACTAAAGGAAAGTTTGGACTTTATATATACTGGACGTTTACGTGATTGAAATAAAAAATGAATCAAAAGCAAGTAGTAGTTGAAGAGCTACATAAACCTGCTCGACGTAATTATCCACGTCGGAAGTTTGATGTTCGTGGATTGAACAAAACATGGCAGGCTGATCTAGTTGAGATGCAACCTTATTCTCGTGAGAATAAAGGTTATCGATATATGCTGACTGTCATAGATGTTTTCTCCAAGTATGCTTGGGCCATCCCAACAAAGACAAAGACTGGTGAAGATGTTACTGCAGCTATGAAGTCCATTCTTCGTAAGGGACAAGTGCCTAAAAATCTGCACGTGGACATGGGAAAAGAATTTTACAATAAAAGCTTTCAAGCTCTCATGAAGAAGTATAAAATTAATTTATACTCAACATATAGTAATTTGAAAGCATCTATATGTGAACGATTTAATCGTACGCTGAAAAACAAAATGTGGAAGCAGTTTAGTTTGCAAGGAAATTATAAATGGCTTGATATTTTACCAGATCTGATAAAAAGTTACAATAACACAAAACATAGAACAATTAATATGAAACCAAAAGATGTTACTTCAATCAATGAAGCTATAGTTCTGAAAAGATTTTCTGAGAAAATAAATGCTGTTAAAATTCCGAAATTCAAAGTGAATGATAAAGTTCGAGTAAGCAGAGTAAAACAAGTATTTGAAAAAGGATATACACCGAATTGGTCTACAGAAATATTTACTATTGAAAAAGTTTGTAAAACGAGTCCTGTGACTTATCATTTGAAAGATTATCAAGATCAACCGGTTTCTGGTGGTTTTTATGAGGCAGAACTTCTGAAAGTCAAGTATCCCGATGTATATTTGATTGAAAAAGTGTTGAAAAAACGTGGTAATCAAGTTTACGTCAAGTGGTTAGGATTCGATGATTCGCACAATAGTTGGATAAATAGAACAGAAATCTGAAATTTAAAAAGAGAGAAAGGGTAGAGAGCCCCCGCCTACGCCCTCTACCAGCGAGGAACAACTACTTATGATCGTGAGCATTATACTCTAAACGAATTCAGAATCTAGAATGCACTCATTTTCTTCTCCTTCATCTTTCTCTCTATTTTATTTTTATTTACAATACATCAAGTACAAATTGAATGTATATTACGCTGTTGCAATGGAAAACATTCTAAGTATTCAAAGCCCAGTTGATTTCGATGACAGCATCTCTCATTATGAGATTCATGCTCATCGACCTTACACATCAACGAGCAATAACAATGTTAAAATTCGTATTGCTATCCAGCATCAAGACTTGTGTCTCTTAGCATCTCAAAGTTTGCTACATATAAGTAGTAGATTAACAAATACAGCTAATCGAGTTCTTACCAATACTAACTTTGCTAACAATGCCATCTGTTATATGTTTCAAGAGATACAATATGAGATTAATAATACAGAGATCGATCGCAGTAATAATGTAGTCGTCAGTACTATCGTGAAAGGTTGGGCTTCATTTACCCCTAATCAATGTATTGAAAATGCCGGATGGTTGGATACTGAAGAAGAAAACAAGATTTGTTAAGGATCAAGATTATTTTGATGTCAATATTCCTCTCAGTATGATTCTAGGATTCACTGAAGATTATCGTAGAATAGTAGTGAATGTTAAGCATGAATTAATTCTGAGACAATCAAATTCAGATATAAATACTATTGTTCAAACTCTAGTAGGAGTCGACATCGATGCTACTTTTGAAAATTATATAATTTATTTGAATAAAATTGAATGACTCTTACCCTATGTGCAATTCATACCACATTCATACAACATACACCCGATTCATACCACTTTCATCCCGATTCATCCCAATTCATCCCAATTCATACCACATTCATACCTTATTCATCCCGATTCATACCACATTTATACCACATTCATACCCATTCATACCACATTCATACAATATTCATACCACATTCATACCACATTCATCCCGGTTCATCCCGATTCATACCACATTCATTCCCATTCATACCACATTCATCCCGGTTCATCCCGATTCATACCACATTCATCCCGGTTCATCCCGATTCATACCACATTCATCCCGATTCATCCCGATTCATACCACATTCATCCCGGTTCATCCCGATTCATACCACATTTATACCACATTCATACCCATTCATACCACATTCATACCATATTCATACCACATTCATACCACATTCATCCCGGTTCATCCCGATTCATACCACATTCATTCCCATTCATACCACATTCATACCATATTCATACCACATTCATACCACATTCATCCCGGTTCATCCCGATTCATACCACATTCATCCCGGTTCATCCCGATTCATACCACATTCATTCCGATTCATCCCGATTCATACCACATTCATACCCACATTCATCCCGATTCATCGTAATTCATACACAATTCATCCCAATTTATATCTAGTTCATGATACACTCAGAATCTAGTATAAAATGGTAACCAATGCAATCAGAAGTCATTCAGTCGTCAACTCCAAAAGAGTTAACAACAAGAGAGAATGGAGTTTGTCAAAAGTAAAAGAGGCCAAGATAAGTTGAACTTTGATGGATACTCTTATGTCATACATAGACGAGCCCAAACTACAGGTAATATTTCTTGGAGATGTATTAATTTCCAGAAGAAATGTCCAGGTAGAATGGTGACTAGTGACAAGAACATCATAACAGTTAAAAAACATAATCACAGTCCAGTGATGGAAAATATCAGAAAACCTCAATTAACTTCTGAGCTTGATAGTCATCGAGATGATTATCAGATAAATCCTCGACAAGATGTAATCAATCACGATCAAACCATCAAATCTATTGATTGTAGAACTGATTTGTCAATGAATGATATGAAAGAAAAAGATCGTCTTTTTATGGAGCCCATGAGAAATGGAATAGTCAATAAAATGTTGAAACTGAAAGAGATGCAAAACTCTGAATCTCAAGAATGTTTGGAAAATAATATGCATGAAAAGACTATTACTAGTTCTCTATACTCTAATGATGAATCTAAAAATTCTCAATTTGGAGAATTTTTTGATGATAGTAGTCATGGTAGTAATGAGAGAAAAAATGATTATTTAATGGTTGATGATAGTCTGGATAGACATAGCTCTGATCTGTCTACCAATCAATCAGGTATATTCGATATTATCAGCAGTGATGAGCCACTGATGATGATCATGATGATTTCAAATGTCCCAAAAGAATATCTCCAAAGAGGTTTGTTATAAATAAAAACTCCAATAGGAAACAATTTTATCAACCATCAGAGAGAATATCTGGAAATCAAAATATTTCTGAGAGGGGGAAATTGACGTATTTGAATCCTGATTTGGATTTACCACTGTTGAGATGTTCAACTCCAGATTATTCAGACTGGAATGATCCAAACGATTTGGTTGATCGACTTAGATTCCTCAAAACTAGAGGAATAGGATATCTGGAGGAAGAAAAATTTATTATTGATCAACTTCGTAAAGCTAGATATATACTGAATTGAGGAATATTGGAAGAATTAAGTGAACATATACACTACAGCTGCAAGCAGCATCTAACTGAAATATCATCAATGAATATTTGGTATATACGTTGCGTAACGTACCTCTTCTATTCATTTACTTTCTGTCTAAGCAATAGTGAACATGGGACAGAATCAGAGTTCGTCTGGGTACACTCGTTTCGACGTGAAGGATGAAAATGTATCCTCACAGAAGAAACAGTACTTAGAGAAACATAATTATCCGAAGGATGAAAAAAGTTATGTAAAAATAAAAAATAATAAAAGCTAGAAATTGATCGCATGTTAGCGATCGAATCAGATCAAGAATATGTCGATCAGCTCGCAAATACCTGGACATAGTTTGGGTCCAGGGTCAGCTTCTCCAAGCAAAACCACCAGGAGCGCACCCTTGGAACACCGTCATCGGCGACCCTGACTAGCTGGACATCGTTTGGGTCCCGGGTCAGCTTCTCCAAGCAAAACTACCAGGAGCGCACCTTCGGAACACCGTCATCGGCGACCCTGACTACCTGGACTTCGTTTGGGTCCAGGGTCAGCTTCTCCAAGCAAAACTACCAGGAGCGCACCCTTGGAACACCGTCATTGGCGACCCTGACTACCTGGACATCGTTTGGGTCCAGGGTCAGCTTCTCCAAGCAAAACTACCAGGAGCGCACCCTTGGAACACCGTCATTGGCGACCCTGACTACCTGGACATCGTTTGGGTCCAGGGTCAGCTTCTCCAAGCAAAATACCAGGAGCGCACCCTTGGAACAACGTCATCGGCGACCCTGACTACCTGGACATCGTTTGGGTCCAGGGTCAGCTTCTCCAAGCAAAACTACCAGGAGCGCACCTTCGGAACACCGTCATCGGCGACCCTGACTACTTGGACATCGTTTGGGTCCAGGGTCAGCTTCTCCAAGCAAAACTACCAGGAGCGCACCTTCGGAACACCGTCATCGGCGACCCTGACTACCTGGACATCGTTTGGGTCCAGGGTCAGCTTCTCCAAGCAAAACTACCAGGAGCGCACCCTTGGAACAACGTCATCGGCGACCCTGACTACCTGGACATCGTTTGGGTCCAGGGTCAGCTTCTCCAAGCAAAACTACCAGGAGCGCACCCTTGGAACAACGTCATCGGCGACCCTGACTACCTGGACATCGTTTGGGTCCAGGGTCAGCTTCTCCAAGCAAAACTACCAGGAGCGCACCTTCGGAACACCGTCATCGGCGACCCTGACTACCTGGACATCGTTTGGGTCCAGGGTCAGCTTCTCCAAGCAAAACTACCAGGAGCGCACCCTTGGAACAACGTCATCGGCGACCCTGACTACCTGGACATCGTTTGGGTCCAGGGTCAGCTTCTCCAAGCAAAACTACCAGGAGCGCACCTTCGGAACACCGTCATCGGCGACCCTGACTACCTGGACATCGTTTGGGTCCAGGGTCAGCTTCTCCAAGCAAAACTACCAGGAGCGCACCTTCGGAACACCGTCATCGGCGACCCTGACTACCTGGACATCGTTTGGGTCCAGGGTCAGCTTCTCCAAGCAAAACTACCAGGAGCGCACCCTTGGAACACCGTCATCGGCGACCCTGACTACCTGGACATCGTTTGGGTCAGGGTCAGGAGCGCACCCTTGGAATACCGTCACGCGTGAGCGGATCTTAGGAACAACTAAATCTACAACTAGCAGCATCCCACTCCGGGCTGCACACTCTCCGGGATTCACGCGCGCGCCATGGCGCAGAAAGACGGTGGGTTTCTACCCCACATCAGCCAGTACAACCTCAAAAAGGTATGGGGCTACTGGACCATGGGGGGCTATCACCCCACATTGGGGTAGAAATACTACGAGTATTACAACCTCAAAATGCTATGAGGCTATCACCCCAGTTGGGTTGACAGCCCCATAGCTATACTACTCATAGTGAACAGCATGCGCAGTACTCAAATACCAGCTCGCCACGTGCACTCTTAAATACTGCATTAAAAATGGGTTCAGTATAAGAGAGTTGGTTGGAACGCTTCCGATTCAACGTTCACGATCTAGCTGAAATGGATTATCCGCCATTGTATAGAATCAAACTCGCAACTGTCTGTCCTCGTCACAACGGGGCATACAAAGCGTGCTGTGCGCATCACAACGTTAGACTTTTCAAACAGTTCATTAAAACATCAGAACTTACATTCCCTGAAGCTATGGATTGCTCATGAACAGCAATCATAAATAGTAGTATAAAAGTATCTCCCTCGTGCGATATTCGAATATCAGCTCGCCACGTGCAATCTCGAATATTGCATTAAAAATCGAAAAATGCGATATTCGAGCTCGGGCGAGTCTGGAAATGCGGTGGATATCTGATACGACATTTTAGTAGTATGCTAAACATTGCCAATACAACGCTAGGTGGATTTGAGGACAATTGTCCCAGGACCCGCTTGGGTTTTGAGACATGCCTGTCCTCTGATCCAAGCGGGTCCGGGGACATGCCTGTCCTCGGATCCAAGCGGGTCCGGGGACATGCCTGTCCTCGGACCCGCGCGGGTTCTGGGACATGCCTGTCCTCGGACCCGCGCGGGTTCTGGGACAACTGTCCTCGGACCCGCTTTGCTATACTACTATTTTTGGCAAACAAATCAAATATTAGTTTTACATGGAACATTGACGGTGTCCCTCTTTTTAAATCTTCAAAATTCAGCATTTGGCCTTTCTATCTTTGCATAAACGAGCTACCCTATAAAGAGCGGATAAAAAAAGATAATATCATTCTTGCAGGTATATGGTTCGGTTCATGTAAACCTATACCTAATATCTTTATGAGTGTTCTTCGAGATGAATTAAAAAAAATTTACAATGGTATATTTGTGAAAATTCAAGGCCAAATCGTAAAATGTAGAGGCATTATAATATGCGGAACACTCGATTTATGCGCAAAAGCTTTATTTCTTAACATGAAACAGTATAACGGTCAATATGGATGTCACAAGTGTTATATAAAAGGGGAGAGACTGGGAAGAACCCAAACTTATCCCTATCAAGATAATTTAGTATCACGTACATCAGCTGAAACGGTTGAATATGGTAAAAAAGCTATCATGGAAAAAAAGGCCATTTTAGGTGTTAAAGGTCCGACAATATTATCGGAAATTGTTCATGACTTTATTGTTACCACAACCGTTGACGTGATGCACTGTGTGTATATTAACATTGTGAAAAGACTATTGTCCATTTGGTTCGATTCAGTACACCACGACCATCCAGCTTCTATACGTACGCATTTGTCTGATGTAAATAAATTATTAAGTGAAATTCGACCTATAGAATTGATAAATAGGATGCCAAGAAGCTTTGATGATCTAGCTTATTGGAAAGCATCTGAGTTGAAAACATTTATTCTCATCTACAGTTTACCTTTGTTGAAGGATTATATGAGTACTATTTATTTCAATCATCATTTCTTATTGGTCTTTGCAATCACTCTGTTCAATATGCCTAGCATTTCAGAGACAATGTTATACAAAGCTACCTGGGCTATCACAGAATATGTGAAACGTTTTGCAATCCTATATGGCCAAGAACATATGACCGCAAACATCCATTTGTTACTACATTTACCCGATGCTGTGCAACAATTTGGTCCTTTGTTCGTTACATCATGCTTCCATTTTGAAAATTTTAACGGAATATTAAAAAGTTTTGTTCACGGATCAAGAAACCCAGAGCTCCAGATACATTCATCGGTTTCAATTTTTTTAAATTTAAGTGAAATTAAACGAGAAGCTCTCGATGAAATGTCTTCTGTTGGGATATTTTGTAAAAGAATGGAACAAAGATCCAATCAACGTAGAAAATTGATTAACATTTCCGATGGCATATCTATTATTGGGATATTATATAATGAAAAGCAAGTAAAACTGGTGAGGAAAATTTTGAAGATTCAAAAATCAAGCAAAACAAACTTACATTTTTTCAAACGACTACTAAAAAATAATATTGTTTATGAAACTGAATCATACAGTTGTGATAAAAAAACTGATTCAACGTGCGCGAAATTTTTGCTCAACTCAGTGGAATGCATTGGCTATATTCGATTCTTCGTAAAAGTGTGTGTGTGTGTGTGAATGTCTAACCATCTCTGCGTGTAACAATTGTAATGATCAGTGTCGAACATTCGTTATATTTTGTATTTGTAATACTGAGTTAGCTTTCTCTTACAATGACAAAATTTTATCGAATGTTTACACATGTTATGAAACTAGTCATTTAGTGGGAGTGTCTGTTGAAAATATTATTAGCCCTTGTTTTAGAATCAAAATAAATGATAACCTCTATGCTATTGAGCCTCCAAATTTAATAGAACCAGAATGAAGATTTTCATAAATATTTATAGTTTCATGATTGTTACAAATATTCCGATGATAGATGTATTCTATATTGTTTTGATTTACTGTTCTGTTATTAAGTACTTAAGGTTCTTTACTTATTTAAGTTGTATAAAGTCTCAACTGTTGTATAATTAGTATAATGGTATAATAGTATTATTGTATTATTACATAATATTCTATAACTGGAAATTTGTATTATTGTATAATTGTATCATTTTATATCTCAATAAAATAACTGATACTCTGCCGGATAATGCAATTATAACATGATGTAATGCGGATAAGTTTTGTGAGTACCATTGTATAGAATTAGAATCACTGCAGATCGAAAACAATATGAAAGGTAGACATTTGACCAATTCTGCAAAATTCCTGCATGCTACAACAGGATCAGAATCTGATCCATCTGATGATTTTTCGTTAAATTATACAACAATAAAAATTGATATGGATTTATGAAAATGGAATAGACTAGTCAAAGGAAAGTATACATGTGGTCGCGTTGAAAAGTGGAAACGTGCCATACAGCTCATGAGAAGTTTTCGTAATATCTTTCACACTAGGCTAATTGAGAGTTATTTCTCAATGTAACGTAGTTTCTATACCAGAATCACATGGACATTGTTTGGATCCAGGGTAGACTTCTCCCACCAAAAATACCTGGAGCGCACCCATAGAACACCGTCATCGGCGACCTTGATTCCCTGGACATCGTTTGGGCCCAGGGTCGGCTTCTTCAAGCGAAAATACCAGGAGCGCACCCCTGGAACACCGTCATCGGCGGTCCGTATAACCTAGACACCGTTCGGGTCCACGGTCGGCTTCCCCAACCAAAAATACCAGGAGCGCACCCTTGGAACAACGTCATCGACGACCCTGACTACCTGGACATCGTTCGAGTCCAGGGTCAGTTTCTCTAAACGAAAATACCAGGAGCGCACCCTTGGAACACCGTCATCGGCGGTCCGTATTACCTGGACATCGTTCGGGTCCAGGGTCGGCTTCTCCCAGCAAATATACCAGGAGCGCACCCTTGGAACAACGTCATCGGCGACCCTCACTACCTAGACATCGTTTGGGTCCAGGGTCAGCTCCCCCCAAGCAAATACACCAGGAGCGCACCTTTGGAACATCATCATCGGTACCTAACGTCCTGGGTTTTGTCCGGGATGCTCTCTCCCAATAATGCGAAAGATCGGGGACGAAAAATGGAGTAAATGGGAATTATACATTCAATAAGATCAATTTATGATCTGTTTAGGATCTCGAATTGATCTTAAAATATCTTAAAAATCGTCTCAAAACTTGAAAAAAATAACGTCTCTGAGAGATCTCAAAACGATCTCATTTTGTCTCATACTTTCACGCGATCTTTTTCTCGTCTCAAAAAGTATTAAAAAGTGCCGTATTTAATACTGATCAATTTGAGATCACTTTGATTTCACATCTTTTTTTACGCGGGACATACTTCACGCCCACACATTAACATTTTTCAATTTTTCACGATGAATAATTAAAGCGCTCAATGAGGTCTATCGATTCCTCCAATGAGTATCATAATCACGATGCTGTTTCATGGATTTTTTCAACGGTTTCTGCGGCACAACTTGAAAAAAATTACTTTTTCCATATTCCGCACCCACGCATCAACTTTTCCAAAATTCTCACCATGGAACAGAAAAGCTCTTCGGTTGATCTATGAATCAGTGAAACTCAAATTTGCATCATACAACTATTTTATATTTTTTTTCAATGGTTTATCGGATACCAACAAAAATGCAACTTGAATTTTATCATTTTTAACGCCCACGCATAAATTTTTTCAGAAATTTTAATACGGAACATGGAGCCGCAGGCAAATTTCTTTCGATCCGTTTTATTCGTTTCCATGGAAGTCAACTCCTTCATTGAAATATCTTCACATGAAATTTCCGGGAGGATTAACTTTATAGTATAGTATAGATCCGCGATCGTTAGGAGCAATCGTGAGGAGAGAAAATGAGAAGTAAATATGAGAAACAATCATAACAAGCAATCTTTAGGAACGATCGTGAGGAGCAACCGTCGAGAGCAATCGTGAGGAACAATCGTGAGGAGTTATCGTGAGGAGCGATTGTGGGAAGCAATCGTGAGGAGCAAAAATAAGAAGTAAATATAAGAAGCAGTCGTGAGGAGGAAATGTAAGGAGCAATCGTGAGAAGCAGCTGTGAGAAGCTAAAATGAGGAGCAATCGTGAGGAGCTAAAATGGGGAGCAATCGTGAGGAGCAATAGTGAGGAGGAATCTTGTGGAGCAAAAGTGAGGAGCAATCGTTAGAAGCAACCGTCAAGAGTTAGGGAAAATCGTGAGGGGCAATCGTGAGGAGCGAAAATGAGAAGTGAATATAAGAAGCAGCCGGGAGGAGGAAACGTAAGGAGCAGCTGTGAGAAGCTAAAATGAGGAGCAATCGCGAGGAGCTAAAATGGGAAGCAATTGTTGGAAGCAACCATGAAGAGCAATCGTTAGAAACAACCATGTGGAACAACGGTGAGGAGCAATCGTGAGGAGAAAAAATTAAGAGCAATCGTGAGAAGCAATAGTGAGGAGGAATCTTGAGGAGCAAAAGTGAGGAACAAATGTGAGGAGCAATCGTGAGGAGCATACGTTAGAAGCAATCGTGAGGAGCGGAATGGGGGTCAGGATGAATATAAAAATAAGAAATATAGTTTCATCAATTTTTATTCATTTATAAAATATTAATGAATCATTTATAAAATTCATTCATGGCGAAATATAGTTTTCATCAATTTTTATTCATTTATAAAATATTTATAAATCATTTATAAAATTCATTCATCGGCGGCGTCGCCATTTTCATTCCTCCTCTTCTCTTTGAGTGACACGGTTCATGGTGGACACTTGGTGGGACATATACTGCGCCAACTTAACGAGGTTCCTCTCGTAGGGGTTATATTTAGACCTATAAAAATTTTTCTCTCTTTGTTACCTCCTCTGTAAGGCCTCTCCCTATGTTGTTGATGTTGTGGCAGATGCTCTTGTTGCAAGTGTTGTGGTTGTTGTTGTTGTAGGTATTGCTGTTGTTGTAGCGGTTGTTGTTACTGTTGTTGTAGCTGTTGTTGGAGCTGTTGCTGCTGTTGTTGATGCTGTTGTTGCAGATATAGTTGCATATAGTGTAGCTGTTGTTGTTGTTCCTGATGTTGTTGGTGTTGTTGTTGCAGTTGGTTTCGTAAAATGTTAATCTGTTGTTGTTGTTGTTCTATTAAGTGTCTTTGATTTTGAATTTGTTGATCATTATTTATTTGTTCTCCGTCTTGTTGATTTAATTGATCTTCCGCTTTGTAAATTTTCATGGTAAATATAAGGTTTTCTTCTGTAATTTTGTCCCTCGCTACCTGGTCTAACTGGTCAAAAATTTTGGAGTTACGGTGCCGGCTTGTAACCCCAAAACATGTGTATATATGTCTATATATAGGTGTATATATATGTATATATATATACGTATTTATTTTTCTGTTTGATTAATGTAATTATTATTTAAAAATGCGAAAAATCGAAACAGTATGCACACTAGCATATATGTATAACCTCTGATGGCCATCTAGTGGCCCATAGTACAAGTTGAGTCACTACTTACGCTCACTATAACGCGTAGGGCACGCTACCGCGTACGAGCACCATCTCATATCGGATTTTTTGCTCTTTTTTTTAACCGTTGTAAAGAACTTGGGGTTGCAATGAAGTTTCGCTCAACCCTCTTTGCTTCCTACTCCTCAAACCTTTTCCGTGCCTTGAAGCGGTTACGTCGAACTTTTCTGTCCATTTTTCTTTGCTGTAAAAATATTTCATGTTATATCCATCTACTCACTTTGCAAATCGAAAGACATTTTTTCGGATCTCAAGTTTAAATCTATGTATGTGATGGGAAAAAATATTGAAAATTATTGTACCCTATGTTTTTGAGGGTGTGTTCTTTAATGGTGATGGCTAAAAAAATGAAAAAAAATTGTTTAACCATCACAAATATGGAAATATAGAATAAAAATAAAAATGTTTCTGAAACGACTTTTCATCAAAACTTCAATGTTTTATGTGCCTAAAACTATAACATTTTGCGTTCATGGTTTCTGAATTTTGAAATGGTATAGTCATACAAGTTTCAATATATTATTTAAAAGCTCAATGGCGGATTGAATAAAAAAATTTGTTCTTAAACTTTACAATTTTTATCTTGAAAACTATATTTTTACATAAAAATTGTCTAATGAGAAACATGTACTAGGATCATTTAATGAACATTCGACAATTTTTTTAGCATTTTCAAAGGCAATTTCGATTTTCTGGAAAATTTGGAAATGTAATTTTACAAAAATGTCGAGTTTTTTAAATGAAGAATTTTACAATTTTATATTTTAAAAACTGAAAGAATTTTTAAATGAAATGCTATGAACTTCAGCGAAAAGTTTCTATTTACCAAAATCTATACTTACTACTACATAAAAGGACAGCCTGTTTTTTGTGGCCGCTAATCTCAAAAACTACTCAACCGATTTTCATGAAAATTTGATACTTGATTCTTGTCCACTCCAGGCATTTTTATGGATATGTGGCGTCTTATAACAATGAGTAGAAGCCGAGAAATAGACAATGCATTTTTCTGTGGTGGGGGTAACCGACCAAGTACCATGGCGCGCCAGTAGATGGCGAGGCGTTGAGTCGCTCGTATTATAAGGTATAGTGCGGAGGAGAGTTTGAAAATGAGCTCAGCCATTTTCTGGAATCTTTCGTATCCCAGTCCCCTGCTGCCAAATAATTTTGGTTATAATGCCGATTGCCGAGACCCAGAAGTAACATTAGACGGTATACGATTAGAACCAGAAAAACGCAAGCCGTTCGTCAGGGTCGAATTGAAGCCCCGTTAATAGTACGTGGAAGATCTGCTTTTGAGTATGATTCAACAGAAAATTACGCTTATATAAAAAGATATTGTACAAACCAAAAAGTGTCCAGATAAAGCTCCTGGATTGTGCTGTTCTAGAAATCGTCTTTTGATCTAGTATCAAACAGTATTTTTCATTACGAGTGTAGAGAACTACGGTTTAATGATCAACTTTTCGATACAAGTGATGAAAACAGTATTTCTACTTCGCATACCTATGATTCTATCAGGTTTACCATTCCAATTCAAACGTTTACAATTTCCTGTGAAACTTTCTTTCGCCTTGACGATTAACAAATCTCAAGGACAGACCTTTAAGTACGTAGGGATAGATTTGCAAACAGAATGTTTTTCTCGCGGCCAATTGTATGTTGCTCTTTCACGGGTAGGGGTTGCACGTAACCAATTCATATTAATTCCTCAAAATTCAAAAACTAAGATCGCCGTTTATCCAAAATTTCAAATTCTCAGAGAATACATAAAAATTACAAATCCAAAGATTACAAAGTACAAAATTAATCAAAGTTCACAGATAAATACATATTATACGAGTTTTTCAACAATAAAAGCGAGTAACGACATTTCGAACTCAATACACATATTCGCGGGCGAAGCCGCGACGGGGGACGCTAGTATATTATAATTGATCAAGGAATACATTATCCCCGAAGTCTGAGAAACTCCAAGGGATAAATTTTCTCCTGAAATAGCACTTTTTATAAAAGTAAATCTGAAATGGCACTTTTTATAAAATTGAATCAGAGATGGAACTTTTCATAAAAAGTTTCTGAAAGGGAACGTTCTTCCTTCCGAGCGACGATATAGCCTCGTGATTTACCGCAAGAGCGACGCGACGATTACCCGATTATTGTGCGAACACTGCAGGAATACATTTTGCCGGCTATGTATATACATGCGGAAAATCATAGGAAATTTTGGGTATATTGCGGCGTTTACTTGGTAACTTATCGTCTCACGATGGAATCGCATCAAATTATTTGGAACGAGTGAATTGAATCGAGGGATCGCTTCGAAGGGGCGCGTTTGACTGTGCGTGCAACGAGTAGATCAAATGCGCGAAATGTGAATTTTCCAAACGGAAAAGTCGATAATACGCGCATTGCGACTACAGTGTGAAAACGCTTTCTTGAAAGTGCTCCTGTACTCGAAATCGATAGAGCTTGAAATAAGTTTAAAAACAAAGCCGCAGTAAATTAATTTCGCACTTAATTGAGTAGAAATGACTTAAGGTAGCAATTCCATGGCTACCGGACTCAAATTAGCATCCAAATTTTTTTCATTCCAAATCATCATTATTCATACTTAAAATCGTTTCTAATTTATTATCACGATTTTTCGTCATGGTCGAACCTTGTTTGAAAGTAAATATTGAAGAATCGAAGGATTCACCGGTCACTGTTTTGACTAGTTTTTTCTGGCAGTGCGGCTGGCGGACAAACACAACAACACTGTAAAAATCTGTTGCAGTTCACCTCTACTCATTTTATCGACTGTACTCCTACGTTACCGATATATTTACATGTTGGTCAGTTGAGCGCGGTACACAGTGTTGCCAGATTTCTCCAAGTGCACAACGAACATGGTGGACACTCTCGTTCGCAGGGTAAAAAACCGCTGCCAAGTGCCTTAGCAGTATGCTTTCTCAAAGAAGCTTCAACATCACCCACAAACGCGTCCCAAACCTGTATTTTCACCTTTCCACTAGCGTAGATATCTATTTTTCAAAAATTACAAAAAAATTATTTAATCAATTCAATTCGTATCTTTGTGACTGTGTAAAGTGTCGTTCTTTTTCAATTGACCAAACTATGTTGCGAGTGTTGATGTCTGCCCGGGCTCTCTTATGATTTGATCAAATGCAACAAAGCAAACTGTTCTAGGTTCTACACGATGCGAGACATTTGGACCTGCATAATTTTTCGATCAGTTCATCTTGTGACTGTCATACGGTTAAATGGCGGTCAAAATCGATCCGCACTGCCCTTAAGTCCGTATTTAGCACACTTGAAGACTCATTTTGATCATTTTCGACGGCAAAAGACACCAAATTTCCCAATTTTCTCTATAGTACGTTGAAAATACTGGAAACGAAACTTACATCAATTTTTTTCCCCATTAGCAACGGTTGCTAGGGCGGTGAACAACGGTTGCTAAGGAGCTAATTGGGAAGATTTTGTGTCCTTTGCCGTCGAAAATGACGGAAATAGGTCATAAATTAATAATTTCCAACATTTGTAACGGTTGCTAGGGAGGTAAACAACGGTTGCTATGGAGAAAATGGGACAATTCAGTGTCCTTGGCCATCGAGTGTGACTTAAAACTGATTTTCCGGCTTGCCCCAATGAGCACTCATAAGGATTTGTGAGAAAACACGTTAGAAACGGTTGCTAAGGAAATAACCAACGGATTTTGCTGAAAATTGAACTCGGTCGAGATTTTGCCGCGACTAACCTGTGTGCAAAATTTCAAGAAGATCGGACCATTTCTTCGAGAGTTATCGTGGACGAAAAAAAACGTTACACACACACACACACACACACACACACACACACACACACACACACACACACACACACACACACACACACACACACACACACACACACACACACACACACACACACACACACACACACACACACACACACACACACACACACACACACACACACACACACACACACACACACACACACATATATATACATACAGACACTTTTGGACTTCCATGTTTTTCGACCCGTAGATTACGAAAATCGAGGTCCCGAGGTCCGATTCGGTGGGTCGATTTTTGCCCCATTACAAAGCTTTCTCTTTGAGAAAGCAAAATATTTTGTAACAGATGTAGCGTTACAATGAGTTCGGGTTGCTACATATATTTCACCGGTAACGGATTCTACAAATTTCAAAGTTTCTTTTCATATATTTTCTTCCGAGGCATTGATTTATTAGATTATTCAATTTTATCAGAGAATGTCTGTGCTCCATGTAGTTTACAATAGCTACATGTTAAAGTTCGCGACTTCGAATGTAAATAACTTTGTTAGGAGCACGGATACCGCTTTTTTGCTTTCTCAAAGAGAAAGCTTTGTAATGGAGCAAAAATCGACCCACCGGATCGGACCTCGGGACCTCGATTTTCGTAATCTAGGGGTCGAAAAACATGGAAGTCCAAAAGTGTCTGTATGTATATATATATATGTGTGTGTGTGTGTGTGTGTGTGTGTGTGTGTGTGTGTGTGTGTGTGTGTGTGTGTGTGTGTGTGTGTGTGTGTGTGTGTGTGTGTGTGTGTGTGTGTGTGTGTGTGTGTGTGTGTGTGTGTGTGTGTGTGTGTTAACGTTTTTTTTCGTCCACGATAACTCTCGAAGAAATGGTCCGATCTTCTTGAAATTTTGCACACAGGTTAGTCGCGGCAAAATCTCGACCGAGTTCAATTTTCAGCAAAATCCGTTGTTTATTTCTCTAGCAACCGTTGCTAAGGTGTAAAATTTTTCGTTTCTTTTGTCTAGGATAACTTTCGAAGGAATCGTCCGATCTTGCTGAAATTCCGCACACCGGTTAGTTGTGGCAAGATCTATGGGGCGTTTCGCCTCAATCCTCCCAGCGCTGCGCGCGAGCGCCGAAACATGCCGTTTTCAACTCGTGTTTACGATGCCAAAATGTCTCTAAGAAAATGATTCGATAGGTCATTTCTATGTAGTTTTTTCTCAGCTTTCCAACGGTGTAATTAGTTTTCCGGAAATTTTCCATTTTCATCCCCAAAAAATATAAAACATCGCATATCTCAAAAAGTATATTTTTAATATTTTTTTTAATGGTCTCAATCGAAAGCTGAGGATTTTTCACGTAGGAAAATATGTTTTTCAAGGAGTGGACGAATGATTTTCTCTGAGAAATAGAACGTCGAAAAGTAGACGTAGCGCTACTCCGGCGCACGGAGCGCGTGAGCGCCAATCATGCTGTTTTCAACTCTCCCCAACGATACCAAAATGCATCTGAGAAAATTATATTATGAGTCGATCCCATGTTATTTTTCCTCAGCTTTCCAATGGTGTTGTCAGTTTTCCGAAAATTTTCCATTTTCATCTCCAAAAAGATCTTTCTTAGAGAATAATTCAATTATTTTCTTTGGAAAATAGAACGCGCAAGAAAAGTTCCGATGCTTTCACTTTAGTAAAGGCCTACTGTTTCATTTTTTATCCGATAGGTGGCTTTCATGGTATTTTCAATAATACACAAGAAGAATTTTCATCTGCTGTATATAAATTGAATCATTTTTTCATCGTATTATTTTCAAGGCGTTTTTTATAAGTCCTTCGAGCACCCACAACTTCGAGCATATTCATTTTTCCATAAAGTCGTTAATTGTATTGGCTTGGTTATTTATTTGACTCCTTGTACAAACTACAATGGATTCATCCTGGAAATTGAAATGCATAAATCCTTTAGATAAAAAAAATCATCCGTCATCTAAAGAATTGTACGACTTTCCAATGCCATTGAGAAGTGCATATCCCTTGATACCAGAGAAAGCGAAGATCTGTTACACTTGTCGACGTGAAATGTACAGACAGAAATCAGATTCACCTTCATCTGAATGTAAAAAAGCAAGATTCGAGTGTAACGATGAATATCATAAAGCAGGTTTGACAGTCCTCGAACAAATAAAAAATAAATTCTCAAAATCAACGACGAAGCAAGATAGAATTCAGTTGTTAACTCTTGCCCCTGATTATTGGTCTCGTAGGGACTTGATGAGAGAATTCAATTGCAGTGAATGGGAAGCTCGAGAAGCAAAATATTTAGTAGCTAAGAGCGGGATTTTTTCAATACCGGAAAATAAAAATGGCAAAGTATTTCCAGATGAAACTGTCAAGTTGGTGGAAGGTTTCTATGGAAGAGATGATATTAGCCGAATTATGCCAGGCTTAAAAGATTATGTATCTGTCAAGCAAAGTAATGAAAATTCTTCTTGTGTATTATTGAAAATACCATGAAAGCCACCTATCGGATAAAAAATGAAACAGTAGGCCTTTACTAAAGTGAAAGCATCGGAACTTTTCTTGCGCGTTCTATTTTCCAAAGAAAATAATTGAATTATTCTCTAAGAAAGATCTTTTTGGGGATGAAAATGGAAAATTTTCGGAAAACTGACAACACCATTGGAAAGCTGAGGAAAAATAACATGGGATCGACTCATAATATAATTTTCTCAGATGCATTTTGGTATCGTTGGGGAGAGTTGAAAACAGCATGATTGGCGCTCACGCGCTCCGTGCGCCGGAGTAGCGCTACGTCTACTTTTCGACGTTCTATTTCTCAGAGAAAATCATTCGTCCACTCCTTGAAAAACATATTTTCCTACGTGAAAAATCCTCAGCTTTCGATTGAGACCATTAAAAAAAATATTAAAAATATACTTTTTGAGATATGCGATGTTTTATATTTTTTGGGGATGAAAATGGAAAATTTCCGGAAAACTAATTACACCGTTGGAAAGCTGAGAAAAAACTACATAGAAATGACCTATCGAATCATTTTCTTAGAGACATTTTGGCATCGTAAACACGAGTTGAAAACGGCATGTTTCGGCGCTCGCGCGCAGCGCTGGGAGGATTGAGGCGAAACGCCCCCTATCACGAGTTCAATTTTCAGCAAAATCCGTTGGTTATTTCCTTAGCAACCGTTTCTAACGTGTTTTCTCACAAATCCTTATGAGTGCTCATTGGGGCAAGCCGGAAAATCAGTTTTAAGTCACACTCGATGGCCAAGGACACTGAATTGTCCCATTTTCTCCATAGCAACCGTTGTTTACCTCCCTAGCAACCGTTACGAATGTTGGAAATTATTGATTTATGACCTATTTCCGTCATTTTCGACGGCAAAGGACACAAAATCTTCCCAACTAGCTCCTTAGCAACCGTTGCTCACCGCCCTAGCAACCGTTGCTAATGGGGAAAAAAATTGATGTAAGTTTCGTTTCCAGTATTTTCAACGTACTATAGAGAAAATTGGGAAAATTTGGTGTCTTTTGCCGTCGAAAATGATCGAAATAGTATTTGGAATTGATCATTTCCAACCTCAGCCGTCGAAAATGATCAAAATGAGTCTTCAAGTGTGCTAAATACGGACTTAAGGGCAGTGCGGATCGATTTTGACCGCCATTTAACCGTATGACAGTCACAAGATGAACTGATCGAAAAATTATGCAGGTCCAAATGTCTCGCATCGTGTAGAACCTAGAACAGTTTGCTTTGTTGCATTTGATCAAATCATAAGAGAGCCCGGGCAGACATCAACACTCGCAACATAGTTTGGTCAATTGAAAAAGAACGACACTTTACACAGTCACAAAGATACGAATTGAATTGATTAAATAATTTTTTTGTAATTTTTGAAAAATAGATATCTACGCTAGTGGAAAGGTGAAAATACAGGTTTGGGACGCGTTTGTGGGTGATGTTGAAGCCTCTTTGAAAAAGCATACTGCTAAGGCACTTGGCAGCGGTTTTTCATTTCATTCAAAAGAGCGAATTGAGAACTATTATATATTTCAACGTGAGCAACAGTTTGAGTTTGAGAGGGTGACGGAATTTCCACCTTAAAGTAATAAATTGATCTGATTTTCCCGAGATTCAATACAAATTCGAGCGTACTAAAGTCTCATTTTGGAATTTCAAAAATAGCTTTTGATCTAGTTGCTTAATTAACTGTATAAATGACAGTGAATCTCAAAAGGGTCCTCGTCGCTTAACAGGAATAGTTCAATAAATATCTCAGACTTGAAATTATTCATTGATATTGATGCGGATCCAATTTATTCAGGAAACGCTAAAGAATCCACTGATTTCTAAATTATTATTTTTATCATATGGTAGTTGCAAAAATCAATTGTATTAGTGTTCAATACTATTGAAATAGACTATTACTACACAAAATGTATGATATTTTTCATTAAAATTAAAATCCTGAGTTTAATGCAGAACGGAGCCCTCCGTTCAGCTGATCAAGAATTCGAAAACTGTACATTTTTCATTTTTTTTGTATAGGCTTATCGCTCGTATATTTCTCGAAATGAAATAAAATGAAGAATAATTTAACAAGGAAATTACTATAATTGACCCGAGTATAGAAATTCAGTAGAATAAATACTCAATCTACAGACAAAATCACGGATCCTAATTCAGTTATACTTGAATTTGTTGCATCTCAAATTAAGTAAAATTGCATACGAGAATCAAAGAACTGCATTCTCTGTGTAAATTAGACATATCTCTAAGAATTCTCTATATCCGAGCAAGATCATTGCGTAATTCTAGTGAAAAATATTACTTTATGTTATACGTGATCATAAACGCTCATTTCACGCATCGAATTCCGTGCGTGAAATAAGGTACCTGTACCCAATATGCGCCACCTAAGCGAGAAAGGTCACTACGCCGCGTCAAATGAATATTTTCTAACATAATTGGTGTCAAATGAAAGGTCTACTCAATACCTACAGAATGAGCTAAGTTTTTTTCGATTTGAACAGTTCTAAGCTAAGATACCGTGGTTTAAAAAAAAAAAAAATTTCGGGAAAAAATTTTTAGTATACCCAATATGGCGCCACCCTGAAAATACTTCTTTTCATCCAATTTGAAGCATGAAGCATGTCTGAAATGGATAAAATACAAACAAAAAATTATATTTCTGATATAATTTTATTGGAAAATACATTTTGTCTTTGATTAAACCATAGTAAATAGATTATATGAACTTCTAACAACCTAAATCAAATCAAGTTTTCAGTTAAAATTCATGACAAAACCGTTGTTTTTGAATTAACAAAATTAACTTATGCAACATCTAATTCCAATATTAATCTCTCAAATTGATGAACATTCTTATTTGTGTAATTTTAAATATAATTGAGATGTTCTCACTGAAATGGAAGAGTTCAATTTAAAAAATGTCCGAGCCTACTTGGGGCTAGCTATTGTCATGATGGTAGAAAAATTCTGTCTGATGTTTTTTCCTAGACAGTACTTATAAACGCATAACCTCAACATTTTTCTGGTTATAGGATAGCCAATATCTGCTAAGCGTTTAATTCGACTACATAATTCTTCGTTCTGTACTGTCGTTAACGCATATGGTCGACTCATTTTGCTTTTCTCGGATATGTTTTGTTTGACATATCGTTGAAATGTTCGACGAGGTATCTTATATATAGTCGAAGCCATCCTCTGCGATATCTCACCTTTTTTTACCTGCTCCAGAGCTTGAACTGAATTCTCTTTCCACCATGTTTGGCGGATATTTACCATCAATGGGTTGATTGTAGCTTCTAGAGCAAGAAAATAGGGGTGGCGCATATTGGGTACATTTGATAAAAATAACGAAGAGCTATTGAAACGATTGATAAAAAGGTCATACAAAGAAAAAAAAAATTGGATGATGTAGATGGGATGTCAAGGAATCGAATGATATGTCGCTCGATTTTTTTGGCACAGTTTAAGGGTATTAAAAAAATTCGCACTTACCTGAGCGAAATTAGATCGAGAATGAAAATTGGCGAAAAAATGGAGAAAACGAGCTCTAACAAGTTGTTGTAAGGGTTTCCGATCGGTGAAAATGTTTTCTTTCTTCATTATTTAGTATTGCCGACAAGATCCTGTGACGCGGCGATGCTCTAGACGCGCGTATATATGAAATACGAAGGGTGGCGCATATTGGGTCCTGGCGCATATTGGGTACACCTACCTTATTTCACACACTAGTGCGTGAAATCGCATTTCACGCACGGAAATCGATGCGTAAAATATTTCACGCACTAGTGCGTGAACTTGCATTTCACGCACTCAAATCTCGATGAGTGAAATTCGCGTTTGGATCACTTATAACATAAAATATCGTATGCAACTCGTGAAATCGCATTTCACGCACTAGTTGCATAATATACTATTCTTCGCTATTTTCCCTGCAGACAAGCGAGCGTACGACGAGGAATAATGAGTCGCCAGTCGCTTATATGTATCGAGAATCACCATGACAATGAAAAGTTGCAGCACCGCAATGGAAGTTATCAATCGCATTATCATAACAAAAGCCAAGCTCCCTTTGTATATATCACGACTCGAATCAGTCGTGAAATTCCGCCTGTTCTGCAATGCAATAGACTTTCATTGATTGTACAGTTCACACGATGGAAGCCGGGGCAAAGGGAAAATGGCTTATGCAGCTGTATACATGGTATATACTACGGCTCCGCGAGATGCGAATATTAACAATATGTTGGGCTTGCGAATTCGGAAGTTGCATTGTGCATAAAGTTCGTAGCTCCATTTGCGTATCAGCGAAATTATTACGTGTGTTCGTGTTGTATGTATCATCATTGAATCGAACAAAAAAACCTGTATCGGATCCAATATTCTCAAATGTCGATTAGAAATTAGTGATTTCTCACAATTCAGAGAAGTAAATAGAAGATAAGAGAATCTTAATTACAACTCGTGATGTTTTATATTTGATATTCTTCAGGAAGTAACGAATATTCGTAAAGTTATACGTCAGCACGTAGGTGACTCGAACGATAATTGAATCTTTTTGCTTAATTACGTATCGAACACACGAGCTGTCTAATTCTTTTGGGGTTACGGCAGCTCGGCCGTATCTAACGTCTCGTCAATACAGATTATATAACAAATTAATCCGTGTTATTCTATATTGAAACGATAACGTATTTATCGGATAACGAAATGTTATTGTACATAACAAAATTAGCGGCTAATCGAGAGCCAATCGAGCGAGGCATAATTCGATTACACGAAACGGGAGGCGAAACCTAAGCCAGTTTTGCCGTGTGTGCAAACACCGCAAAGGTCGAGATCACGTTATTATGTTGTGGTGTCACCTTCCACCGTGTTATACGCCTCGCAAGGTGTACAGCGTGTTATGTAACGTAAATTAAGTGAAATCCAACTTTTGATTTATTTCGCGTTTCAAATGGTACGCGGCCTGCAAGCAATGCGTCATTTGCCGCCGAGAGAGGATTTAAATTATTCACCCATTAACACCTGCCTAATGAAAATTTATCGGCGTCGAGTGTACGACGCGTGCTCGTTTTTGATTGGCAATTCAGATACAAGGGCCATCAAAACCATCGACGTTCGGGACGGGAATGCGATTCTTTTGAAAAGGTATACAGCCGAAGCGAAATACGAGTGTCGAAATATTCAAAATTCCTCTTCGTCTTCAGGGTAAAAAAAAGCGATAGGTAACTTTGACAAATTCGAAGCGATTCGAGAAAGATATAATGATGCTGGAGCAGCGAGGATGAATATCGTCGTGGATCTGGTGTAACAATACCAATACGCCCGTATATATATCTCACGACGTAATCTAAATCGGGCTGTGGGCAAGAATTATGCCGGAGGTCCGAAAAGCGAGCAGAAAAAAGTATAGCCGGTATCTAAATCCAGCCGAAAAAAAAAATTGGGAAGAAGCGTAACCCAAGCTTCCACGTTTCAGGCTGTTATCGTTTAGCGTACGGCGAGCGACGTAATCTCGCATGAGTTGCTGCATCGGGTCCAAGTGGTAGCGAAGGTCGCGCTTATATCGCGATCGAAGAAAGCATATTAGGATCCTCGCGTCTCTTCTAAATCGTCCTTCGCAGAAACTAGGCTCGACTGGATTCGAGGTATAACGGCTGCAACCATCAAAATGCCCCACAGTCCCTCCTCTTCCACCGTTGTAAAATCGTAGTGGCTTTTATTGGAGATGTATGCGGGCCTATGCCAATTTGAAACTGAAACGAACATCTTTATGCGGTGCGATCGACCCTGAAAAATGCATACAGGATGGATGGAACAATCTGCATGAGATTCAGTTTCACGAAGATCGAGCATATGGATATTCGAACGGAGTCAGATAATGCGGTACATTGATAGTGATCTGGTCACTGGGGTATACGCGAGCCGTTCCATTTCCAAACTCCACTGGAAAGATACACTCAAACCCGTTCAGACTCTGGAAAAATGTCCGAAATGTGTTCTGTAGGAATGTTTTTACGTACCGGAATCGACAGAGCGAAAAATCGTCGTTATATTTCCACGTTGTTTGGTCTGGAAAAACTTCAAGCAATTGAAATGCGATATTTCAGTATTTGGAACGGAAAAGTCAAAGGTAAATGCCTATCTGAGATACCTCAGTTGGGCTGACATTGATACCTCTTTTTAGAAAAAATGCGTGCGTGCGTGCCTGTGTGTATGTGTGAACGATTTCCTGATTGTATTCTAATCAACTGTGCCGATGGGTTCTTCATTGAAAAGTAATTCTCGAATGAGTTTCTAGTTGTCGCATAGGTGTAATTACGAAGATATCTATCAACTAGTCATCGATCATTTTAAGTATGCCTTATCCACGAGTGTTCGCTACAACTATTCTAAAGGGGGCGTTAATAATTAGTGTAGATTTCGAAACGAAGGCTTGCATCGAACGAACTATGTCGTTTAATCGCATGAAATGTTGAAATGTTGAATTGAATTTTTGATGTGCCACGGTTGAATATATAGTAATCCTTTTCTCGTTAGTTCTAAATCATCCGGGAGAATCCAGGTTTTTCGGAAAGCCATTCAGTTTAGATTTCACGAAGATAGTAGCATCTACTTGAATAGTTTTCGAACAGTTATATCGAGTAATTTATTTTTTAGAAGAGTTTCATTGTTACAAAAGATAATATGATTAATATGGCCAGGGTGGTATCGAGAATCACCTTTCATCTCGATACAGCCATGTACAATTTTAATATGCTCAAGTTTTTCGGAAGATTATGTGTAGTCTATCCTACAGATGTTGACAACGAAACGTTTATAAAGTATCTAAATGATTTGATTTGGTACTTCCTCCACATCATGCATTGGTTATTGATAATTTCACAAATCACAGCAGCTCACACAGCAACGGATATGTCTTCGCGGTTTTATCCATGTTTACAGATATCTGTTAGTTCTGAAAATTTGATGTGCATGTTTTTTTTCAAAATGAAAAAACGTCAAATACAGGTATTGAAATATGACTCTATGTATTTTCAATCCAATAAGATCAATTATAATGTGATTGAATCATGAGATTTTTTACCACCATTTTTGATAAAGAATAGAATAAGTTGAAAATATGTTTCTGTTTTTTTCTTCAATTCTTTGAACACTTCGATATGTTCGATTTTTTTTCAGGCTCTGTTGGAAGCTTACGAAAATTTTTCCAAATTCGCAATGAGAAATGAGCTCCAACTTGGACAACGTTATCGGAGAAATTTCACGTTGATACATGTATCGCTTATAGGACTTTACGTTGCTTCTGCTTTAGTTCATGTTTATAGATCAGTCGTATATAATCAACCTTTACTGTCTGGTTACTATCCATCTGTATTCGATTCCGCAAAAATGAAAGTTTTCCTGTATATTCACAATTCTCTGCTGCTCGTTTATGTCCTATTGATACAACTTACTGATTACACGATCACTGTATTAATGTCCGTGGCAATAATGAAATTGGAACTGCTCAAGAAACAGTTTGAAGCAGGAACGAACTATCGGTCTTTAACTGAATGCGTTCGCGAACACGTTGATATCATACGGTAAATGATCAAATACCGTACGACGAACATTTGGCAACTTTTGGTGAGCATAACCGACTTTGTTTCTTTTTTTAGGTTTGTTCGAGAAACAAATCATGTTACGAGTGTTATCGTTTTGAATTCTTTCATTATTACCGCAATTTTTTTCATCAGCGCTGGATTGAAACTGTATAGTGTGAGTACTCAAACGAGCAAACAGATTATATTTCAGTATTTCTAAAACTTGCTTCGAAATAGTCTGGTGTTTCAGGTTCACTGCAATTCCAAATTTCGACCATGTTGTGCACAGGCCTATTGAGACTTTACCTCTATTCATTCTGTGGAGAACATCTAACGAAATCGGTTCGAATAGTTCAAAAAGTGTTAAAATCTTGAAATTCCATGTGAAATTCATAGGATTTGTTTTCTAGGAACACGAATTAGGATTATCAGTATATTCATCGCTTTGGTATTATGAAGAACGGAAAATGAGAAAAGCTAAATTATTTATGATCAGTAACTGTCAAAAGTCTCTTGGCATGTCAATAAGTGGCTTCATGCCATCCTTAGGAATGGAATATCTCGGTCAAGTAAGTCAATTCAGGAATAAATTGAAATTGGACAGATACGGAAATGATAATAATCATAAAAATATATTTTCTAGTATCTCTGCTTGATTTTTTCTTACATTATCGCACTTCGAGCTGTGACAAAGGTTTGAACGTATTGTGAAATGGAGAGGACTCTCATGCTGGAGCTTGAACAAAAAACGGCTAAAATTCTGTAAAATAAATAATCTAGGCCGGATTTTTGTAATGTTGCTATCTCTTTCACTTTTTTGGTATATTCATACAGAACGTGTAAAATTGTTTTCAACGCTTACAAATTGTAATTCGATTTTTGCAGTATCGAATTCCAGACTCTATTTTCTTATATTTTGTCTTCTGGGAATTAGCAAAAAAACCGCTGCCAAGTGCCTTAGCAGTATGCTTTCTCAAAGAGGCTTCAATATAACCGACAAACGCTTCCCAAACCTGTATTTTCACGTTTCCACTACCGTAGATACTATCATCTATTTTTCAAAAATTACAAAAAAATTATTTAATCAATTCAATTCGTATCTTTGTGACTGTGTAAAGTGTCGTTCTTTTTCAATTGACCAAACATTGTATGTTGCGATTGTTGATGTCTGCCCGGGCTCTCTTATTATTTGATCAAATGCAACAAAGCAAACGGTTCTAGGTTCTACACGATGCGAGACATTTGGACCTGCATAATTTTTCGATCAATTCATCTTGTGACTGTCATACGGTTTAATAGCGGTCAAAATCGATCCGCCCTGCCCTTAAGTCCGTTTTTGATCATTTTCGACGGCTGAGGTTGGAAATGATCAATTCAAAATCTATTTTGATCATTTTCGACGGCAAAAGACACCGAATTTTCCCAATTTTCTCTATAGTACGTTAAAAATACTGGAAACGAAACTTACATCAATTTTTTCCCCATTAGCAACGGTTGCTAGGGCGGTAAACAACGGTTGCTAAGGAGCTAATTGGGAAGATTTTGTGTCCTTTGCCGTCGAAAATGATGGAAACAGGTCATAAATTAATGATTTCCAACCTTCGTAACTGTTGCTAAGGAAGTAAACAACCGTTGTTATGGAGCAAATACAACAATTCAGTGTCCTTGGCCATCGAGTGTGACTTAAAACTGATTTTCCGGCTTGTCCCAATGAGCACTCATAAGGATTTGTGAGAAAACACGTTAGGAACGGTTGCTAGGGAAATAACCAACGGATTTTGCTGAAAATTTAACTCGGACTAGATCTTGTCACAACTAACCGGTGTGCAAAATTTCAAGACGATCGGATCATTCCTTCGGGAGTTATCGTGGACGAAAGAAACGAAAAAATAGACACCTTAACAACGGTTGCTAAGGAAATAAACAACGGATTTCGCTGAAAATTGAACTCGCCCGAGATTTTGCCGCGATTAACCTGTGTGCAAAATTTCAGGACGATCGGACCATTCCTTCGAGAGTTATCGTGGACGAAAAAAAAACGGGACGCACACACACACACACATACACACACACACACACATACATACATACAGACACTTTTGAATTTCCATGTTTTTCGACCCGTAGATCACGAAAATCGAGGTCTTGAGGTCTGATTCGTTGGGTCGATTTTTGCCCCATTACAAAGCTTTCTCTTTGAGAAAGCAAAATGATGGGAATAAAACTTACGTTTCCATTTTCATACTCTTTTATTTACCATCGGTCTGTCCGTCTGTCTGTTTGTCAGCATCGGGAAGGTCAGAATTTCGTCGACCAATGTTAATCTACTTTTCAAGGAGCTAAAAATCTCAAAGTTTATACACAGACTCATTATCGATGACGATGCTATATTGTGATCGATTATAAATGATGAATACAAATCACACGATTTTCCAAATGAACGTCTAAGACTAACTCATTTGAGTGGTACAAATGAGTTTCTGTCTTTTTCAATCGTTAACATACGAGCATATTTTTGAAAAATACTTTATTTTCCAATTTTGGTACCAATATCAAATTCACAAAAAATGGCACCTCCAAGTAAATATGACAAATGTATAAAGTGGCATCATTTTTCAGACATGTTCTAGGATTTTCTCATGCTGATTGAGCTTTCGGCTATCGAATATGTATTTTCATGGCACAACTATTTCACAAGAACTTTTGATTTCACTCTACGATTGACTTATATAAAATTTAAATGTAAACAAATGCTGTATCAGACCCAGAAAATTGATTCAGAGGTTGTCACCCTTCATTGTTTGTGAGTTTTTTCAATTAAAACTACTCCTGAAAGTTTCATTCTTTTTATTCTTTTCGAACGAAGATGATTGAATTAACATTAAATATTGATTCATATTAATTTGAAAGAACCTCAAAATGAGGGGGCACTCCTGAGCGAGGAGAAATGATCCATGATTGCCAGTTCCATACGGCATATTCAATCTGAAAAAATCATATACAGTAATAATAAACAAGCATTTTCAAACCAACATAATATTTTTTATCCAATGAAAATGTGGTTGGATCTTACCCATTTCTCCTTGTTTCTTTATTTTTTATAAAGAAGAGTTCGTTTGAGTATAACTTCTGATAGGACTATATCTCCCTACTTAATTTGTGACAGATTATTGCACAATATATAGTAACGAATAGAAAATGATGGAGTAGAACTAAAAAAGCCAATATTTTTCTAAATAATGTATACGTTTCAAAGTATAAAATCTAAATTCTGAACTGAAGATCCGTAAAAAAGAAATAATTCGCACAAGTTTAGTTTCAAAAAAACCTTCGCCTCGATTCCATCCTGAAGTCAAAAGAGAAGTCCAGACTATTATTACTCGTCTTCTGTTCTTTTTTCCTCTCGCGGCCACATCTGCCTGTAAATGACTAGACTGCGCGCCAGAGCCGAAAGGAAACGGATGTACAGGATATTTTAATGAAGAAAAGAAGCAAAGTGGTATTCTCTCGTGATGATCCAGACAATCAAACGATGATGAAACTAATGGTGGCCCAAAGTATTTACGTCGAAACCGGATTTCTCGTGCAAGAAGTGCAGGTCGAGCGGATGATTGCATCGTTCTTAATAGATTCAAATTAATTTCATTCTACCCGTATCATATTGTTGCGATAATCATAGGTCGCTGTGCCGAAACTTTGAACTCTTTTTTCTTTTAGATCTCCCAACAGTTAAAAGGTCAATATTTCAAGTATACGTATAACCCAGAATTGAAAAATCGAATGAAAAAAAAATCAATATGTTTATATCATCTTTCCCTTGTGCATACTAGTTCTGACAGCATTCATTATCCAAATGCTCACATTGCTGGGTGCAGACTATCCCTATTATCGATTGATTGTGTAAACTGTAAATAGAAACAAGAGCTTTATATATATTACTAGCGTCCTCCGTCGCGGCTTCGCCCGCGAATATGTGTATTGAGTTCGAAATGTCGTTACTCTCATTTATTGTTAAAAAACTCGTATAATATGTATTTATCTGTGAACTTTGATTAATTTTATACTTTTCAATCCTTGGAGTTGTAATTTTCATGTATTCTCTGAGAATTGGAATCTCTTCATAGTGATTCTTACTCCGATAAGATTCCTATCATTAAACGTTCGATTAATATTTCAAATTAAGAAAGTGCAGTGTAAGCAAAAACAAGCAGACGCTGAACGGATGCATAGTACACTTTTTCGAAAGGAAAAATTGAAGAATCTAATAGTACGGGTGTAAAACGTCGAGATAATTATCCCAAGCACAGCATTTCATTCTGAACTTAACCAACTAGACGAATGAAAATGCTTCGAATTGATTAAGCCTAATGCAACTCCTAGCCCGCACAGACTCCTCTCCATATTTTGAAGAAACGCATTTGAATCGTCCGCTATAGTGCGACTGAGACGACGGCAGTTGAGCGGGAGACGTTTCAAGAATTCAATTAAAAATGACGCGGCAAAAAAGTCAAAGGCTTGCAGCTAATCGCATCAAGGGCTTGATTGCCAATTGCATCGCGACGTCAAAGTCCCTGCGCGAGCCGCAGGACTCTTGCGCCTCTCGCCATTACAGCCGAAACTCTAAGAACCCCTTCGTATATATATCCAAGCGCGGCCAATCCGGTGAACTCCGGGCGATTGCTCGGTGCGGATTCCCGAAAAACTCGGCTTTTTTACGGCTGTGGTTCCGCGGGCGGCGCCGCGAGTGCAGGCGATAATTGGGTCCCAAAATGATAATAACGAGTGGCGTTGGGGCCGGCGATTAGCGCGAGACCGCCGCAGCCCCGGGACAGGTGAGCTCAATTACAGGGGACTCGTTCCCCGAACGAGCCGACCTTCCCCTGGTAAGCCCGGAATTCGTCCTTTGATTGCGTCTCCCCAAAGCCTCGGAGCCCCGCGGACGATTCGAGAGTCCGCCGCCGCGCCCGATGTGCCATTCCCGATGATGGATGTCGGCTCCGTCTTGGAGAGTCTTGGATTCAAGCTGTTTCTATAAATTGTTATTGGTGTTGTTTAGTTTCGGCAGTCTGGGATTGTGAGAGACTCTGTTTGACGAGCGTTCTCCATGATCCACGCGAATGAATTTTCGTCTCGATGTATACTATAGGGATCGAGATAACAAAATGATCTCGAGAAGTTTAAATCTTAATCTTATTCTGATTGAGAAGAACTACACTTAGGAAACTGAGGTGTAAAAAATAGTAAACGTATGAAGAAAAATCATACAAATATAGTAAATGATTTACCTATTTTTTCGTGCAGTGCCTTTGACTGTGATTTGAAGAAATCACTTTGTTCAATCATCGAGTATATTGTTATTTACGTTTGTGTACTAACATACATATAAAGCAAAAGCTTTGACTGAGAGATTTCTGATTCAATAACACAAAATTACGTTCAATAACATCCCGGGGTTAGATAGACTTTCGTCGATTTTTTTTCAGAGACTTAGGAGTTGTACATATTGCATAATTTCACACTCCCTACGTATAATGTAAATACGAACCTATCGTTTGAAAACGAAAAATAAAAAATCCAAGAATGGACTAAATTGATATGTGACGGGGAACAATCAACAACACGGTGTGTGTTGTTAGATTCGACGAATGCATCCACACACGATACACTGTAGAACAACTGAATAATGGATAAAAGTAGTGAATTAATCTGGATAACTATTATACCGCAGGCCGGTTCTCACGGGCAGCAAGTGGCCGATCGTTAAAACAAATAGAAACAGATCGGTGCATCCATAATGCGTTGATTACACGTTACACGACTTTATCGGATACTCCGAGCTCGGCGAGCCTAGGGATTAAGGAATTAACTCGTCATTTCCAATTAGCCTCGCGATTATCCAGATCAGGAACGAGCGTTCAAAAGTAATCGCGACATGGATACTTGCACGGCCGACTGTACAGTTCAACGTCGCGCTGGACAGCTCTGCCCCCCTGGGGCGACTCTCGGAATCTCTCGCTCTTTATAGGCAATAGTGTCACGCGAGGCCCATTGTCTCCTTTCTCTTTCGTCCGCGGAATGCCATCGCGGGCTCAACGGGGTGGACTCTCCGGCTTTTTCGGAAGGTTCGCCGCCCGTCCTTTCGCTCTCGCCGCAGCTGTATGCTCCTTTCGGCTGGCTTTTTGTGCGGTGGGCACAATGACGAGAACTGATAAGTGTACGTGCCCCGGAGATATATACGGAGCCGAGGCGATTTTGTACTGCGTTGAAAATCATCGGGGGTTGGGTTGAGCGTTGCGAATTCAGTTCACTATATGTTTTCGTTGTGATTTTTTGCGATTGCAGGTCGAAGACTCTTGAGAAAATTAAATTTTCACGATACCAGTTATGTAAAGCACGCGACGTAACCACGACAGCGATATATCAAGATGATTGTATGAAAATAGGGGAGAGAGGGGCAGGTTGTCAGTGTGGGTAAGTTGGCAAACTCTAAATATCTCCTAATTCGTGCGATGTACGGAGATGGCGTTCAGGGCAATTTGTGTACATTACCACGATACATATTTGTCCTGAGTACCAGATGTCCAGCGCTGTTTGCAGAGGAATGAGGTGAGTTTAAAATATTTAGCTGATCGGAAAAAAAAAGATTGTTCAGAAAATTTCGTTTTTCTTCAAACCCATATTGGTATACAATAATTTTTAATAATGTGTCATATAGAGTTTGACCACCTCTATATTTTTGTAAAAAAAATTTTTTGAAAAGTCAAGTAGTTTTTGTTTTATATTATTTGTTGTCATGTTATTCAATGGGAGGTAAGTTGGCAGAGATTTGTGGGGGCATGTTGGCATACTGTGTAACATATACTTTTTTTCAGAAATGGTCAGAAATCGCAAAAGAACAACGGCTCGAGCCACTACACATAAAGAAGTCATTCTAATTGCTATTAGAAAAGTTAAATATGAAGGGATGTCGGTACCAGAAGCATCTACGATGTACAACATTCCAGAACGTTCTTTATATCGATACTGTGCCAAAACTTCAACAGCGATTTAGACAGCGTTTATATTGTGTTTAATGGATTGAAATGTATTGAAAGATATGTGAAAAGATAATAAATATTGTTAAATTTCCCTGCTGCCAACTCGCCCCGTCTGATTGTCAACTTACCTCCGCTGGGGGGCACATTGTCGATATTTTTTCGGCCGAACATATACGTTAATTTGGCAAAAAATAATTAATATTTTAAAGAAATAAAAATTGTTGTGTACTCGTGAGAGCGAGTACTTTCATATAATAAACTTCAATATTGGCTATATTTTGATTTTCTTGTGAAAAAAAAATTATTTTGTGAAAACTCTGCCTATCTGCCCCTCTCTCCCCTATGTTCACGAGTATAGTGAGTATTTACGAGAAGCTATTGAAACACGATGATAAAATTTTAGTACATTTTGATACTAGTATGGAAGAGATGAGTTATACGCGATAATATACGATTTTTCCCGCTCAGTCAGAGAAAAACGCAGAGTTCTCGAATGCTTTCATGTCAAAGAGTAAAACAGGAAGGTAATAATTTGCTTAACGCGAAATTAATTTCTGGAAAGAAACTTCCAGAAAGTGTAGGTTACACATACCATAACCGAGGGTTTGGACAAATTCGAACTTGATAGTTTAAACTCACTGAGTTAATTCTCCTTGAAGTTTCTGCTCATCGCCAAATAATTATGTTAGCGGTTGAATGTTACAACGGCAAAAACGATTCTTTGATTCAAGTGCATGTTGCAACTCGATTTGAGCCAATTCAAGCGAGTTTTTCCAAGATTGACTTGCAACGTGAGCTTGAATCAAAGATTCGTTTTTGCACTGCATTCATTGAAGCAACTGTAACCGTAAATGATACTAACAAAATCGTTGATTCATTAAGTAAGCTTTCGGAGATTTCGTCAGATTGAAATGAAGTATCGATTGATATGTCATAACTTATATTTACATTTTCGTTAATATTTGATTACCGTATATTTATAACAACACAACAACATGCCAATGAGTTGACAGCAGTTATTTTCCCGCTTCAGAGGTATGTTACATGCGTTCAAACCCTTGTCACAGCTCGAAGTGCGATAATGTAAGAAAAAACCAAGCTGAGATACTAGAAAAGATATTTTTGTGATTAGTATCATCTTCGTATCTTTCCAATTTCAATTTATTCCTGAAAAACAACTCACTTGACCCAAATATTTCATTCCTAACGATGGCATGAAGCCACTTATTGATAGACCAAGAGACTTTTGACATTCACTAATCACAAACAATTTGGCTTCTCTCATTTTCCGCGTTTCACAATACCACATCGATGAATACACTGATAATCCTAATTCATGTCCCTGTAAAAAATATTCCATAAATTTTGGATTAAAATCAAAATAGCTAATTTTCTCAAAATATTCGAACCGATTTCGTTAGATGTTCTCCACAGAATGAATAGAGGTAAAGTCTCAAGAGGCCTAAGGCTGCCAATAGCGAAATTTGCACTTGTAATATACCTGAAACATCAGACTATTTCGAAGAAAACATTAGGAAAACAAAGATATAAATCACTTATTTTGGTACTCACATTGTACGCTCTCAGCCCTACACAGATGAAGAAAACCGCAAGACTGACATACGACTTTAGAACAACAAGATTTGCAGCCGAACTTGTTGTTCGAACAAACCTAAAAAATGAAAAACTATAAATTTTACTCGCCAAAAATCGTCAGTTTACCTGCCTTTGCTGATATAAATATTTACCGAATGATATGAGCGTGCTCGCGTACACACTCGGTTAATGTTTGAAAATTCACTCCAGTTTCAAATCGTTTTTTGAGAAGTTTTAATTTCATGATTGCAACGGACATTACCACAGTAATCACGAAATCCGTTACTAATGCCAACGGGGCATACATCATACACAGAAAATGATAAACATACGTGTAAACTTCCATTTCTGAAGTATAAAATAAAGATGGCAAAGAACCAGAAAGTAGAGGTTGATTATATATGACTGATTTATAGACATATACAAGGGAAATTGCTAGAGAGGTTCCAAAAATCGATATATGTATCAACATCAAAATTCTTCGATAACGGAGCCCAAGTTGCAAATTATTTTTTATTGCGAATTTTGAAAAATGTTCGTGGACTTTGAACAGAACCTGAAAAATGTAATATGTTTGAAGATTTCCATAATCGCAACAAATACATTCTCTCCATAACCTCCAAATAACGATGATTATTGCGAATAAACAATTGTAAAACTTTCAAGATCGTAGGATGATTGTATTTGTTCGAAATGAGATTGCGAGTTCGAAAATTCAACATTCATTTGAAATGTTACTTATATATTTATCCCCGTCAAATCTATCTGTTGGATAAAAACTGATTTGTCTACTTACATAAAGATTACATAATTACCTGGAACTGACTCTTGTTCCGTTTGAAACAAATCATGCGATTCAAAATCTCCAAAGTAATAGACAACTCAAAACAAGGATAGAGGAATGAAGATATGTCCGATGCTTTATGAGCTGCTATGATTTGTGAAGCTGCTAATAGCCAGAATGTGACGTGGAAGCAGTACCAAATGAAAAAATTCAGAAATCTTCTAAATTTTCCATCATGATTGTCAATAGGATAAAATGCGTATAGTTTTCCCAACATTTCAATTAATCGATACTTGTACATGGCTGTATCAACATGAAAGATTATTTTCAAAATCACACTGTTAGTATTAATCATATTACATATTGTGACTATGAAACTTTTCAAGGGATACATTGCGTAATATGACCACGATTATTTAAGCTTGTACAAAATTTGAAAACTGTACATCGGATAACTTCCCACACAAGCTGAACTAGGTCGCACGATTGAGAGCTGAAGAAGAAGCAACTTTACTTCATCTTCAATTACTGAACGTTAACGAGTGAATTGATGATTGTATACAATTAAAAAACATAGTTCGTGCGATACACACTCTAATTTCACATTACTTTGAACATCTATAATTAAAACGTACTTGAGTATGATTCGTAGGCGCTCGTGATTAATGCAGGCTTGAAATGATATACTAGTAGTACATACCGTGTAAATAATAATACTCAATTAAACTTTTTCTTGAAATAACAAAAATCGGGCATAGACTGTAGCAGAAACAGATTTGGTATGTGTATCAGAAATCTATATTTTCATTCTAGTCCTTTTGAAATTGATGTCGAGAACCTTTAGAAATCTAAAGCTAATCTTCACATTCAAACACACAGGCTCTTTAGAGAACACTATTTCAGCCAGCAAGCAAATTGCCAGGTTATCTCGCCTCGATGAGACCTCACCTCACCCAATGTGAACGGATTTGTAGATCTACATAGTCAGGCTAGATCCGTTGAAAAATTTTTGTACCAGGAACGAACTCAATGGCCGCGTTCTCGCTTCTAGACAGATCGAGGGAAGCTCTTTCGATAACCCCAAGAAATCTCCGTAGAGAAAAGAGAACGCCGTAGAAAACAAAAGAAGAGTAAAATCAGGGGTTTTATGAGCATGGGCTTCACACTTCTGATGTAATGCTCAGCAACTTGAGAGAGTCACTTGCAGACACCACCTGTAACCTGAAGAATAGGATCACAAGAATAGGATCACGGTCAGTGGACTCATATCTGCGCGATGAAACTGCGTAAACTGTGTGAGTTTCTAAACTCAAAAGTGAGAGCTCAGGGCTCAATGTATGTCGAGGAATAAGCTGGAAGCTTCATCTTATTAATAAAGTTTTTTTGTTCAATAGACAAATGTCACGAATTCTATATTCATTTCGAATGCCAAGCGTTGCCATGGTGACATCTGAAATTCAGTCTCACCCTCTGACCGATCTCAGAGAAAACCTCTTCTTCAATCTTGTTCGTCTGGCATGGCAGATCGAATTGCGGCTTCAAATTGTGCCTTCGAATTAAAAAATAACAGTGTGGTTCTCCTTTGTGCGCAACAGTAACTATTTTTTTCTTTTAAATTATTTTTTTCTCTGTAATGTTTGAATTGTATACTCCCATAATCAAATTTTCTTCAATAAACAATACCTCAATATCATTGAAAAGCTACGCTCTCAGTCGCTAAGAGGCTACTAATTCTCAAGAAATCCCACATAAAATGATTGCACTTGAGTAGTTCCCAGACTACAACGATGTTGGGTTATCTGAGTTTTACTGACAGTAAAAAAATACAATCCTTTGGATTATTTGGGTGATATAGATTATGTGGGTTATATGTGTTATTAGTCTTATCTGGGTCAAAAAGGTTTCGGATGTTGCGTCAGCTTGGAATTAAAATATTTAATGATTTGTCATAACCTATATTTATATGTACATTGAATAGTTGAGTACTGTACAATATAACAAATACACAGAATAAATCAGTACGTTTCAAAATCACGATAAAGATAAAAAATATAAAGAGACGAAGATTATTTTTGAAATCATATGTACAGAGGGTTGAATAAACCCTGCGCTGAGATGTTCATTTGTATGAACTTTCCTCAGTTCGTTCAGAAACTCCAAGTTGATAAGCATTACGTAATTATATACAATTTAAGGTTTTCTAATGGAAATGTATCCGTTGGATTTGATTATACAATGTTATTTGATGGACAATATCAGCTGATGATGTAACCTAAAATTGATTCATCGTTAAATACTGTATTATTAGTAGTTATTCGGTACCGATTCTTCTCTAAAGTTTGTAATAATTTATACGAGCACTCATACTATGTCGAATCTGCTTCGTTGCATTGCATCTCATTTGATTCCCATCTCGATCAGGTAAAACTGTACATCAACTTTTACATTGCAGAACCTTAGAAATCCAAACGTTATCCAAACGAAATCGATAGAATTGAGTGTGCCGCCAGAAAAAAATGAGGTTATGTCGCTTGAATATATACGAACGAATAATAATATGAGAACCTTAATTTTATGGGGCCCATGTTACTTTTTAGAATGTCGAATAGACGATTCAGGAGAATACTTGGATGCCAATGAGTTCACGGCAGATATTTTCCCGCTTCAAAAGTCCTCGTCATCTTCCTATGTTATATACGTTCAAACCTTCGTAACTGCTCGAAGTGTCATGATATAAGAAAAAATCAAGCCTAGAAACTGGAAAAGATATTTTTATGATCAGTATCATCTTCATATCTTCCCGATTTAAATTCACTCCTGAATTAACTCACTTGACCTAAATAGTGCATTCCTAAAGATGGCATGAAGCCACTTATTGATATGCCAAGAGACTTTTGACACTCACTAATCACAAATAATTTAGCTTTTCTCATTTTCCGTTCTTCATAATACCAAAGCGATGAATATACTGATAATCCTAATTCGTGTTCCTAGAAAACAAATCCTATGAATTTCACATGGAATTTCAAGATTTTAACACTTTTTGAACTATTCGAACCGATTTCGTTAGATGTTCTCCACAGAATGAATAGAGGTAAAGTCTCAATAGGCCTGTGACTGCCAAAATCGAAATTTGCAATTGTAATATACCTGAAACATCAGACTATTCCGAAGAAAATTTTAGAAATGCAAGCATATGACTCACTCATTTTGGTACTCACACTGTAGGCTTTCAGTCCTGCACTGATAAAGTAAACCGCGACACTCACATGTAGCTTTAGAACGATAATATTTGCAGCAGAACTCGTTGTTCGAACGAACCTAGAAGATGAAAACCTAAAAATTTTACTCACCAAAAATCGTCAGTGCACCTGCCATTTCTGATATGAATATTTACCGAATGATGTGAACGTGCTCGCGGATGCACTCGGTTAATGTTTGAAAATTCCCTCCGGTTTCAAATTGTCTTTTGAGCAGTTTCAATTTCATGGTTGCAACGGACATAAACACGGTAATCACGAAATCCGTTAATATTGCCATCGGGCAATAAATCATTATCAGCAAGTTATGAATATACGTGCAAAATCTCATTTCTGTATTATAAAATATAGAGGGTTTATAACCAGAAAATAGAGGTTGATTATATATGACTGATCTATAAATATATATAGAAGTAGCTGCAATGACAGTTCCAAAAATCGACCCATGTATTGACATCAAATTTCTTCGATAACGGAGACCAAGCTGCAAATTATTTTTTATTGCGAATCCTGAAAAATGTTCATGAACTTTGAACAGAACCTGAAAAAATTGAACATATTATATTGTGCACCCTCCATAATTCCAAATGTGTGTAAATTGTCGATCTTTGAGGGCCAATCCAGAGTGAAGTGGAAAAAGGAAAATTCACAAAATCCACCACATATTCATTTTATGCGACCTTTCGTCAGTTACGTTCACTGGCCTCATCAGGCAGTTTTGAATGAAAATATAATATTACGTTCGGCAGTGGAAGCGGCTGCTTCCACTGCCATTGTCAAACTATTGTGCACACAATAGTTTGACACGTATATAATATTACGTACACGTTGTGTACGTAATATTATATTTTCATTCAAAACTGCCTGATGAGGCCAGTGAACCTAACTGGCGAAACGTCGCATAAGATAAATATGTGGGGGATTTTGTGAATTTTCCTTTTTCCACTTCACTCTGGATTGGCCCTCAAAGATCGACAATTTACACACATTTAAAATTGAACATATTTGAAGATTTAGATGACCTCCAAAATAATAATGATTATTGCGAATAGAAAAGTTGAAAACTTTCAAGATCGTAGTACTATTAGTACTAATAGTAGATACTATTTATCATGTGATGAATTAAAGTTTTGGTTTTGATAAGCCAAACCTTATTTGTTCGAAACGAGATTGCGAGTGATAAAATTCAACATTCACTTTAATTGTTACTATATTTATCTCCGGCAAATCTATCTATTGAATAAGAAATGCTTCATCTACATAGAGATGTCATAATTACCTGGAATTGATTTTTGTTCTGTTTGAAACAAATCATGCGAGTCAAAATCTCCAAAGTAATAGACAACTCAAAACAAGGATAGAGGAATGAAGATATGTCCGATGCTTTGTGAGCTGCTATGATTTGTGAAGCTGCTAATAGCCAGAATGTGACGTGGAAGCAGTACCAAATGAAAAAATTCAGAAATCTTCTGAATTTTCCATCATGATTGTCAATAGGATAAAATGCGTATAGTTTTCCCAACATTTCAATTAATCGAAACTTGTAAATGGCTGTATCAACGTGAAAGATTATTCTCGAAATCACACTATTAGTATTAATCATTTTATATATTGTGACTATGAAACTTTTCAAGGAAAATATTGCGTCATATGACCACGATTATTTAAGCTTGTATGAAATTAGAAAACGCTACACTGAACAACTTTCCAAACAAGCATAGCTTTCACGATTTGGACCGGAAGAAGCAACTGTACTTCACCTTCAATTACTGAACATTAACGAGTGAATTAATGATTGTATACAATTAAAGAACATAGTTCGTGCGATACAAACAATGATTCCTCATTACATTGAACATCTATAATTAAAATATACTTGAGTATGATTCGTATGACACTTGTGAATAATGCAGGCTTGAAATAATATGCTAGTATCACCATATAAATAATGACAATCAATCAAATTATTTTTCAAAGCTATGAATTCTCAAAAATCAATATACTTATGTTTCCGAAGTTTTATAGCTTTGATTCAGTAAGTTTTGGAAATATTTTTGGAAAGGCATCGTTGAAAACGCCTTTCAATGTTGAAAAATTAGCTAACTGTTTTGATCGCAGACTTCCTCTTGACATCGCCTCCAACGACTGACAACCAGAGCTTCTGCTACACCTGACATGACCTGGCCTGGTATTGTACAATTACTAGAATTCTAGTGAAAAACTTAAAAAAATAAGAAAATTTACAATACTTAACATTATTGACGGTATTGTACACTAAGGTCCCATTGATTCTGTCCCATGTTCTCGAACGCTTGCGTTTCGTGACGTTTCGTGACCGTCACTGCACGGCATGTCCCTGCAAGTGGAGAGTCAGCATGACGGTCACGAAACGCCGAGCGTTCGAGAACTTGGGACAGAATCAATGGGATCTTAGGGTACATGCCATTTTATCATGCGGTAATTGTAACAATATATTCATGAGAATAAAGTACTATTACTCATAAGATATGGTAACAACTATAGTTACCCCTCTGTTATGTTAGTATTTTAGTAAACTCTGATAATCAGATTCTTCTCAGTGCCCGATACCACGATGTCATTGATAGGCTACCGATATCTACCGCTATAAGGAGGCTACTAGCTCGTGAGTATTCGCCCCACTAAGGGATCATGCATTATTATGCAAGTGCATGCGAAAACTATCGACTTTCTAGACGCATATCATTGCGTCTGGGGAGTCGATCTATCTATTATCAAGATTTGGTTTGGTTGATCCCATATTAACACGATTTGCGTGGTCCATAAAACATTTGGACTTGAGCTGTTCCCACACTACAACGACATTGAGTTATCTGAGTTTTTCTGACAGTGAAAGAATACAATATCCCTTGGATTATATAGGTTATATGGGTTACATGCGTAATTAGTCTCATCTAGGTCAGAAAGGTTTCGGAAGTTGCGTTAGCTTGAAATGAAAATATCTAATAAAATGTCATAATCTATATTTATATTTACATTGAATAATTGAGTACTGTACAATATAACAAATACACAAAATATATCAGCACGTTTCAAAAACATGAAAAGAATGAAGAATAAGAGACGAGGATGATTTTTGAATTCGTATGCAGAGGTTGCATAAAGTCTGCACTGAGAGATGTTCATTTGTATAAACCTTTCTCAGTTCGTTCAGAAACTCCAAGTTGATAAGTATCAATTATAAACAATTCAAGGTAATTATATACAATTATACATTATATACAATTTAAGGTTTTCTAATGAATACGTATCCGAGAAAATTGGGTATGCCATCTGAAAAAAGTAGGATTATGTCGCTCGGACAAACAATTGAGACCTTAATATTCTAGGACCATATATCCAAATCATCAACTTCAAGTTTTGTGTGCCTGTGTGTGTAAGGATATAGATATCCTATTTATATATTAGAGAGAAAGCTTGGATGTTGTAATGGGTTGGCAACAGCTATTGTCATGCTTCATAAGTCCTTTCCATGTTATACGTATGTTATATACGTTCATACCTTTGTCACTGCAGCTCGGAGTGTTAAAACGTAAGAAAAAACCAAGCCGAGATACTAGGAAAGATATTCTTATGATAATTATCATCTTTGTATTTTTCCAATTTCAATTTATTCCTGAAGAATAACTCACTTGACCGAAATATTTCATTCCCAACGACGGCATGAAGCCACTTATTGATAGGCCTAAAGACTCTTGACATTTACTAATTACAAATAATTTGGCTTTTTTCATTTTCTGTTCTTCACAATACCACAACGATGAATATACTGATACCCCCAATTCATGTCCCTAGAATAAATCATTTCATGAATTTCGGATAAAACTCTAAGTTAGCTATTGTTTGAATGTTGCAAACCGATTGCATTAAATGTTCTCCACAGAACGAATAAAGGTAGAGTCTCAATAGACTCGCGATCGACAATAGCGAAATTTGCAATTGCAATATACCTGAAATATCAGACTAAAAAAGCAAGTTTTAGGAATTCGAAGATATAATTCACATATTTTGGTACTTACACTGTATGTTTTCAGTCCTGCACTGATGAAAAGAATCGCGAGAATTACATGCGACTGTAGAACAACGTGATTTGTAGCAGAATTTATTTTTCGAACGAAGCTAGAAGATAAAAACGTATTTAATTTACTAGCTAAAAGTTGTCAACAATCCAACTGTTCATTTGCTAATAACAATATTTACCGAATGACGTGAACGTGTTCGCGGATGCACCCAATTAATGTTTGAAAATTCACTCCCATTTCAAATTGTTTTTTGAGCAGTTTCAATTTCATGATTGCAGTAGACATTAACACGGTAATCATAAAATCCGTTTGTGGTATCATCGTGGCATACATCATAATCAGCGAATTAAGAACATACGTGAAAACTTTCATTTCTGAAGTGTAAAATACAGATGGTAAATAACCAGACAATAGAGGCTGATTATACATGACCGATCTATAAACATATACAAAAACAATTATAAGGGAATTTCCGAGAAGCGACACATGAATCAACGTCAACATTTTTCGATAACGGATCCCAAGTTGAACATCATTTTTCATGGCGAATTTCGAGAAATTTTCGTAAACTTTGAACAGAATCTGAAAAAAATGAACATGTTTAAAGATTTAAATAGTCGTAACAGACACATTCTTTTACAATCTTCAAAATAATGACATTTATCATATCATAAATTTAAATTTCGGTTTTGACAAGCCTAACCTTATTCATTCGAAATGAGATTGCGACTGAAAAAATTCAATATTCATTTCAAACGTTACTATATTTTTCGTCCCAGCGGCAGTGAAGTGCCTACTTTGCGTCCTTACCTGGCGTTTGCAAAGAATGGCACTTTTCTGCCGCGGGGTACGAAAAATAGTATATGCACCTCGCTCATCTAGGCTATTTCGGCACGCGCAAACTTGCAATCCTCGCTGCGCTCGGATTGCAAACGTTTCTCGTGCCGAAATCGCCTAACCTCGCTCGGGTGCATAGTATACTATATCTCCGTCAAATCTATCTATTGAATGAAAAATGCTTTATCTACATAAGGATTACATAATTACCTGGAATTGATTTTTATTCTGTTTGAAACAAATCATGCGATTCAAAATCTCCAAAGTAATAGACAACTCAAAACAAGGATAGAGGAATGAAGATATGTCCGATGCTTTGTGAGCTGCTATGATTTGTGAAGCTGCTAATAGCCAGAATGTGACATGGAATAAATACCACATGAAAACATTTAGAAATTTTCTAAATTTTCTATTATGATTGTCTTTGGGATCAAATGCGTAAAGTCTTCCCAACATTTCAAGTAATCGAAACTTGTACATGGCTGTATCGAAGTGGTAGGTTATTTTCGAGATCACACTAGTCTTATTAATCATATTATCTAATGTGACTATGGAACTTTTCAAGCTAAATATTGCGTAATATGACCACTATTATTTAAGCTCGTACAACATTTGAAAACTCTACACTGAACAACTTTCCAAACAAGCTGGATTAGCTTACACGACTTGCTGGAGAAGCAACTTTACTTCATTTTCAATTCAAAAACATCGTTCCACATTATTTTGGACACTTACAACTAGAACCAATAATTTGTGAATAGCCTAGACGCTTATGAATAGGGCAGGCCTAGAATAATAGACTACCATGATCATTCGAATAATGACTCTCAATCGAACATTAATCTTCGTCAAGGGCTATTGATCACAGTTAGACAGATATGTACAACATTTTTCTAACATTTTTCCTTCAAAGATTCTTAAAAATTGTTACGCTCATGTTTCCGAATGTTTATAACTTCAAATCTGCAAGATTTTGAAATCTGTTCGACAGGTCTTCTTTGTATTTAAATTTGGAAATGAACTTTCTTGTTTTTATGTGGAAAGATAATATTTAATCAATTCTCTTTCTCTAGCCGTACCTCTATCGGGAAAAATGAAAACAAATGAAAATGAGTCGTTGCTCATTCACACCTTGACTAAAAATCCGATAATTTGAACATCCTTTTCTGAGAATCCTGTTCTCAGGCATCAAGAATACAGTTTATACATATGAAATTTCATAGTATCTTCACAACTGAGGTGGAAGATTTGAGAGAAATTTCGAGTAGTGAAGTCACGAAAAATCTCTTTTGTAGTTAGAATTGGAACACTAAGCATTCAAGAAGACTACCGAAATTATTCTTGTTTTATGTACTAATATGAAAGAATATATCGTCATTGATACTACAACGACCTTTTTACCCAGTTTATATTCATAATCATACAGCAAAAATAAACTAATACTCGCATCGAACTCAGGCAGAAACTGCACTATCGACTCAAAAGGATGTTAATAACGCCTTTGGATTCAGCCACGGACGTTAATTTGCTGTTACAATAAAAATCAATAAGAGAAGAATTATCAATTACCCATACCTAATTCAGTCGATTCCTTTTGGTCGAACTCATCCGATGCCGGATTAATAACATGCTTTCTGAAAAAGTAACATAGCAATTACGCTGGCATTATCGTATCGGGCTGTGCACCGATCGGTCTCAACGCCCATAAGAGGATCGATGCGTACCCGTGGAATCTCACAAAAACACCCCGATTTTAATGTTTTGAATAACGTTTTGGTTTTCCGGAGTACTGTCGTATTTCACTTCTACGATAAATAAGTACAGAGATATCGAAGATTTTTCCGAGCGAGTACAATTTGAAGTCGATATTCACCGACCCGCAGAACTATCGCCAGAGCCCTTTCCACCACCCGGCCGGAGAGTAGGCTGAGAGAGATGATTTCGCGGACACTTATTGGTTTAAATAGTTTAAAATGATTTTGTAAATATCTCGGACAGACATTTATTTTTATGTTATACGTGATCATAAACGCTCATTTCACGCACTCTCAACACTAGTGAAGTGAAATCGCATTTCACGCACGGAATTCGATGCGTGAAATGAGCGTTTATGATCACGTATAACATAAAATATCGTATGCAACTCGTGGAATGCGATTCCACTCACTAGTTGCATAATATACTATTAAGTCGTGTTATTTGAGAAAAGTCCTATGTACGACGTGTACAATCGTCAAATTGTGATTGAAGTCTCCATCAAATGAGCTGAAGATGATCAAAAATCAGCTTCAAAGATTATTCATGTGCTTCGTAAATTCTACTGAAAATTTGATTAAAAAATCAGTACCGAAACGTAAAAATATAAACAAATAATTAACAAATGTATGTACCGTTAACCTATCGTTACTCGTCAGAAATTTACACTTTTCTTCAGAAAGGTTTTATAATACTGAATTTGATAATTATTCAAGTTTAAGAGTCCCCCGATAATCTAAGATAATCCTATACGTCGCTCATACGATCCCTTTAAAGGAGGCGCTCATACATATCGATCGAGCCCGACATGCGACGGAATTCAGCGTGGAAGCAGACAAACCCGATACCCGGAGCACATCGGGAGCGCCACAGATGAGAATTGACACAGAGACAGTAGCAGTAGGCGAGCGAGCACCAGCCAAGTGGATTAATTGACGGATCAAAGCGTGCACCTGATGGCGAAGAGGAAGGAAGCTTTCACCTGGCAGGAAGGTACATATCCGGAAGTTCATTGTGCTTATATCGAAGATGGTATGGGCAGAGATCTCTTCCGGTGTCAAATTTTCAATATGCTGCTTGTAAAAGTTGGATTTTAACCCGGTCCAAAAGTATTGCTCCTCGAGAAAGGGATAAAGTCACAAATTCAATGTTTCCAACTTCTTCTGTCTGAATATAGAATGGATTGATGATGTTTATGTTACTCTATGCGTAAAACGGCGTTTCACGCACTAGTGCGTTTCATGTGGGGCCATTTTACGAGATCTCATAAAATAAAATTTAGTACCCAACTGGTGCGTTAAATTTTAATCACTCGTGTGAACGTGCAATACTTGTCACCATGGCTTCACCAGCCTCTCGCAGACACGCCTTAAAAATTTTACGCACTGGTTGCATGATAGTATATTGGATAGCAGACATTGGTATTCCTTCATAAAATTACAACTCCAACAAATCCAAAGTTCTTTCATGACTAATAATTATTTTCAATTTTAAATCTTTAATGTGTTTACATGTAACTTCTTAGAATATTGATGAAAATATAGAGAAAACTCGTTCCCCTTGGGCCAGTAACAAATTTTTCCAAGTTTCGATAAGCCCATCTAATCTTACAATACGTTCAAATCTTCGTCACAGCACGGATAGTTAAAATATAAGAAAAAATCAAGCCTAAAAACTGGGAAAAAATATTTTTCATGATTTTCATCTCCGTATAGCTGTCGAACTTCATCGTTTGCGTACTCACTTGGCCTAAATATTTCATTCCTAAGAATGGCATAAAGCCACTCATTGATATGCCGAGAAATTGTTGAGTTTTACAAATCACGAATAAATAATTTGGCTTCTTTCAAATTTCGTTCGTCGCAATACCAGAGCGATGAATACGCTGATAATCCTAATTCATGTCCCTGTAAGAGAAATTACATGAATTTCAGATTAAACTCAAGATAGCCAATTTTATAAGATGTCCGTACCGATTTCGTTAAATGTTCTCCACAGAATGAATTAATATATAGCCTCAACAAGTAGATGAACATCAATAGCCAAATTTGCAATTGCATTATATCTGAAACACCAGACTATTTCGAGACAAGATTATTAATCAGATATGAAATATGGCTCGTGTTTAATTAAATACTCACACTGTGCAGTTTCAATCCTGCACTTATGAAAGAAACCCCGGCAATCATATAAAAATTCAAAACAATAACATTCGAAACACCATTTGTTTGTCGAACAAATCTGAAAAGAGAAAAAAATGTCAATTGTCAAAATGTCAACTCACCAAAATTTGCTACATGTTCTTCATGTCAATTGTAATACTCACAGAGTAGAGTGATACGAACGTGTTCACGAACATAGTCAGTAAATGTTCGATAGTTTACTCTTTTTTCAAATTTTTTTTTGAGAATTTGTAATTTAATTTTTGCCACGGACATTAATACAGTGACATGTAATCAGTCAGGATTAATAAATGAGCATAAACCAAGATCAGTAAATGAATGACGAACAGGAAAACGCTTAGCATTGAAGAGGGAGATTCAAATGGACGATAACCAGACAATAATGGTTGGCTATGCGTTATTGATCTGTAAATATATACAGAAGTGAGTGTAATACAAGATCCAACTATCAATACATGTACCAATGTGAATATTCTTCGATATCTAAGACCAATTTGTAGATGATTCTTCATTGCGAACCGTGAAAAATGTTGGTAGGTTTCTAACAGTGCCTGAAAAAATTGATCTTGTTGGACATGTTTTTACTGTAATCTTCAGAATAGTTCCATTTTATCTACATTTAATATTTATTATCTACATAAACACTTCAGATACCTGTAGGCGACTTCTCTTCAGTTTAAGAAAAGCCATGCGAATCAAAACTTCGAAAGTAATGGAAAACTCAACTAACGGATAGAGGAATGAAGATATGTCCGTTGCTTTGTGAACTGCTGTGATTTGTGAAGCTGCTAATAGCCAGAATATGACATGGAATAAATACCACATGAAAACATTCAGAAATTTTCCAAATTTTCCTTTATCATTATCTGTAGAATAGACTAAATATAATTTTCCTAAAACCGTAATTAGCTGAGAATTGTACATGGCTGTATCAAAGTAAAAAATTATTTTCGAAATCACACTGGCCATGTCAATTAAACTTCATAGAAAGTAATATTTTCTAGTCTACGATTATCCACACACATGTTGTATGTGAACTCTACACTGAATGGCATTCCAAAAAGCTGGATTTTCCCGCATGGCTTAGAACTCATGTTAAAGACTACTATATATTCAACTGTGGTATTTCACTATGGAACAGGGATAATTTAGTTCACGATCGTATGCAATTCAAGGTGGCTCATTTCAGTACAAGCTCGCCACGCGACACTAACGTATCACTGGATGCATGGGCATGCATCATTGTTATCATGGTTACACGTTTTTTTATTTTGTCGATAGAATAGTATATTATGCACCCGAGCGAGGTTAGGCGATTTCGACAGGAAAAACGTTCACGCGTGCCGAAATAGTCTAGATGAGCAAAGTGCATATACTATTTTAGTCCTGGCGTTTGCAAATATATTTATAAATAACTTCTCTTTTGTGCTGGTTGAAATGAAATGCCACATCACCAGGGAACTAATTTTTGAGTTTTTTAAAAAATATGAAATAGTTTTTTGAGAAAATTGTTCACAAGCTTTCGAATTGCCGCCCTTGGTCTGGTTACATTCACAAGTACTGCTCGACCAACCAAAGTGATTTTGACTATACAACAAAACTGCTAAGTAGTTGAAATCATTCCAATATTTGAGAATAAGAGTATCGTTGAAAATAGTCTGTATTGATGACAAGTCGTTACGTCCTCATGAGTAGGGCGTATAGAAGTATGTTCCTATCTTATGATTATTTTTGAATCATTTCTTTTCTTAATTACTTTTTTATAAATGGTCGAAATCGAATAAATACTCCATAATAATCTATTTCCTTCTATAGTATGAACTTTATTTTACTCAAATCTCAATGGAAACTAGATAAAGCTCACATTACAATTTTTATAATTTGAATATACAATTCGACATCATGGCAGTATTCTTCGTCGTTCGTCATATTAAAAGGGGATTTATTGTTTTATTTTTTTTTATTATTTTTTTTCAATCTAACGAAAGAATAACTATTTGCCTCGAGCCCACAGAGTGGGCCATTAAAAATGTTCCAATACAAGATAGGTTTACAACTTTACGATTTGTGAACTTTAATCTTAACTCTCGTCAAATTTTTTTCCAAGTCCATGTCATAATCTATTTTGAAATAGACTTCAAATGCTTGAATGATTCATTATATTAACATTATCCATTCATGATAAATCACAGATGTCTCAGTGAAATGGAACCGTTAGACTACACGGTTACAGAAACAACCTAGAGAAGTACATTAAAATCATCTTGAAAAGTTTCATCTTGATTGGTCACCGGAAGGCCTTATACTCTCTCCATGTGAGTAATCTAATTAATCACTCTTCCTTCCGCCCGACACCCATACAAACGTTCCATATATAACATGATTGCTATTCAATGGAACAATTATTACAAAATCGTATATTATGCAACTAATGTATTAAATTTCTAAGACGCACGCGTGACGGCGACAAGTGTTACACGTTCACGCAAGTGATTAATATTAAATGGACCACGCACTTGGATACAATATTTCTCTTATGAGACTAGCTACATACACCCGCTGCGCGCAATCTACATTCGTGTTCACAATATTTGCATTTTTTAACCCTAAATTCATATTTCATACAACTTTTATTTTATTTTGATTATCCGCAGCTTTAAAACCTACATTTAGATTTTGGAAGCAGCTGGCAAGAAGGATTTGGTCGTTACAACCTCAAAATTTATCGTTCTTATGTATCTTGCTTGCCTGCATTCACTATCTATATCTATATTTTACGCGACTCGTCACGTGGTTAGGTATAAACCAATCAAATCACGAGTTAACTGGCTTCACTTTGACCCCCATCACTTTTTTATATAAGGATCTCGTGAAATGGCATCTTAAGGAACACACCTGTGCGTCAAATGACGTTTCACGCATCGAGTAACATCAAGTATATTACACCTTCAAATTACCTGTAACAGCTTCGTTACGTGAATTCGATCTCTTCACATTTATACTGGTTTGAGTTTCTGTCAAATAAATGGACAAAAACAAAACTGCATGTTACATCGCAAAGACCATTGAAAACGACCATTCAAAAACGACTCCTAAACTGAGGAAAATACATTTCAGGACTAAAAGTCTCTCGTACTATCTATTACTGACAGTGACTTGAGCTGACTGAACGAATTCGATCATTGAACCCGACATGCGGCTAGTGACGGTATTCGATGTGGGGGCAGACAAACCTGATACCCTGCAGAGTGCACCGAGTGCACCAGATGAGAGTCGACATACAGACAGTAGCAGTAGGCGAACGCGTGTAACGTGAACTGCGCGTGTAACGTAAACGCACACGATTTAACGGAGAGCGGGCACCAGCCAAGTGTACTGATTAACCGATCGAACGTATACACCTGATGGCAAAACGGAAGGAAGCGTTTGCCGGACGTTCGAGCTGTCTGTACCTATCCAAGATGGTGTGAGAATCGTATATCTTCCGGTTTCGAATTTTCTTGCGTCGGGTAGGGCGGTTTTTTGTAGTATAAGAGAACTCTTAATTGGGGTAGAACTGCATCTCCATACAACAGAAGTCGCGATGTACAGGTATGTTTGCAAGGGCTGCCTTTTTGAGCGTCAGTTGCTAATGTAAAAGAGACTTTGAATAAATTCTTATGTCCTAGACATCAGTGAGTATTCAAATGAAATTGTAGCGATTTCTCTAAGAATCTCTATATTCTTCGAATTTACATTCAAAAGAACAACTCACACATGAAGTTTATGGAAGTGTATAACCGCATGAGAATAATGAGAAATTCAAGAGACAACTTGATCCAGTGGAATGTAATAGTTTTCATATAAAAATGTAAAGGATGGTTATAGGCATATTGTATTTTTTGATGATCCAATCCTGAGGATATATTTACATTGAGTAGTTGCACAAAATGAATGAGCATTGTGTGAAATACGCTGGAAACAAATAGGTTTCAGAACCATGATAGAATATTCCTTCTTAGAATACAGATGAAACTTTAGTGGAAAGCTTTGGTGTCCAAAGATTGGTACATTGACAGCCTATATTTTTTGAGCTTTAATAATTTCTCTTTATCTGACAATACATTCAAACCTTTGTCACAGCACGAAGAGTTATAATATAAGAAAAAATCAAGCCTAATAACTAGAAAAAATATTTTTTATGATTATCATTTTTACATCTATCAAATTTCATTCAATGTCTACTCACTCGACCTAAATATTCAATTCCTAAGGAGGTCATGAAGCCACTTATTGATATGCCGAGGGACTTTTGACTTCTAGTAATCACAAATAATTTGGCTTCTTTAATATTCCGTTCTTCGCAATACCAGAGCGATGAATATACTGATAATCCTAATTCATGTCCCTGTAAAAAATAATCCTCCATAAGTTTCGAATCGAACTGAAATTAGCTAATTTTTTAAAGGATTTGTACCGTTTTCTTCAAATTTTCTCCACAGAATGAATAAACGTAAAGTCTCAATAAACCACAGGCCATAGTTAACGACATTTGCAATAGCATTATACCTGAAATATCAGACTACTCCAAAGCGAGATTTAGAAAAGATAAAATGTAAAGTCTCTCGATTATTTTTGTGCTTACACTGTACAATTTGAAGCCTGCACTGATGAGGAATATCGCGGAAGTCACATGAAAATTTAAAACAATAACATTTGTAACTGAATTGATTTCTCTAACAAACCTATATATGATGGAAAAAATATCATTTTTATGAAAATATTGTTTTTATAAAAATTGATCATGTTCATTTGAATAAGTATTTACCGGATGATATGAACATGCTCGCGAATACATTTTGTTAATGTATGATAGTTTAATTCACTTTCAAATTCTTTCTTGAGAAGTTCTAATTTCATGGTTGCCACGGACAACAATACAGTGATCATGTAATCAGTAAGTTGTATAAATGGAAAATAAACGAGTATGAGCAAATTATGAACAATAGTAAAAATTTTCATTTTTGGAGAAAGGAAGACAGGTGGATAATAGCTAGCCAATAAAGGTTGATCATACATGACTGATCTATAAATATATACAAAGACAATTGAAACGGCCATTCCAAAGAGCAACATATGTATCAAAATGAATATTCTTCGATAACGAAGCCCAAGTTGAAGGTCATTTTTCATTGCCAACTGGGAGAAATGTTGATGAACTTTCAACAAAGCCTGAAAAAATGTAACATTTCTCAAAAGGTGGATATCTGCAACGGAAACATTTTTGTACGATCTTCAGGAAAATAATAGTATATTATGCAACTAGTGCGTGAAATGCGATTTCACGAGTTGCATACGATATTTTATCCTTATATAAAAAAGTGATGGCCTTTAGAGTGAAGGCATTAACTCGTGATTTGATTGGTGTAGATCTAACCACGTGATTTGTAGTGGGGTGTATATAGATATAGAGTGAGATGTATATATAGATAGAGAGTAGCCGATGACATGATATTATAGGTTAGAATAGTCAGTTTCGTTGATGATACTGTCATAAGTTTCGACAATTTATTTTCAAAACTATAATTGTAGGTATGTAAATTTGATTTATGGTACGTGGATATTTTAGGCTACCTTTTAGTTTTGAACAGTTGCCGGATTGGATAACTCTGTTAGGTTAAGATGTCTGATTTGTAAATTTTATGTGTTATGTGGTTGAATAGTTTAATATTAAAAATCTGAAATCGCCTTGCGAGCTCAAGTGTCGATAGCTCAGAATTATTTAAATAGCAGAAGAAGTCAGTGCTCGATAGTTCTTTCTAATACTCTTATACAGTTTTTACATGAATCATAAGAATTTAGGGTTCGGTTATTCATTTAGCTTTTAGAAATTCGCATCATGAAATGAATTGAGATGTACGTCAGAACGATTATGGTCAAGATTCGTGGAAAAAATAATTGAAATATGGTTTTGAAACACATACATGTAGATCGCGCGCAGCGCGTTTGATGTAGCTAGTGTTATAAGTGATCCAAACGCGAATTTCACTCATCGAGATTTGAGTGCGTGAAATATTTCACGCACGGAATTCGATGCGTGAAATGAGCGTTTATGATCACGTATAACATAAAATAATTGTGAAGTTCACGGGACTCAAATGCATTGCAATAATTCAACTCCATCACACTATTGATCAGAATTAGTTTGTGTTGTTTCAAGCAATGTTGATACTTTTTATCATTGGAAAATGACTAAAAGAATCGTTTGATACACGTGTAAAATGATACTTTCCGCAAAAAGAATCGGTATGTTTCTTACCAGTATCAAAATAGTATTTTATGCAACTAGTGCGTGAAATTTTGAAGACGCATGTGGACTGTGGACGTGTCCACTAGTGACCGACGGATTGCAACACATCCAAACAAATGATTAAAAATGAACGCACCACTTAGATACTATATTTTATGTTACGAGTGCTCGTTTGAGGGACATTTAAAATATGCACAAATGAAGTACCATTTCACGCACTAGTAGCATAAGATACTATTTAACAATTTGTTTGGCTCATGTATTGAATGAAAGTTTTCATTCTAATATTGAAATAGTATATTATGCAACTAGTGCGTGAAATGCGATTTCACGAGTTTCATACGATATTTTATGTTATAAGTGATCTATACGCGAATTTCACGCTCCGATTTGAGTGCGTGAAATATTTCACGCACCGATTTGAGTGCGTGAAATGAGCGTTTATGATCACGTATAACATAAAATAATGTTCAATGCTCAAAATTATAAAAACAAAATATAAAAAGCATCTAATAAAATAGGCTTCATAAATACCTGTATTCGACTTCTGTTCAGTTTGAAAAAAATCATGCGAATCAAAATTTCGCAATTGACTGACAACTCAACACAAGAATAGATCCTTGAAGATACGTCAGTCGCTTTGTAAATTGCTGCGACTTCAGTAAATGATAATAACCAATACATGACGTGGAATAAGTGCCAAATGAAATTATTAAGGAATTTGCTAATTTTACTATCATTGTCAATAGAAGAAACCACGTATAATCTTTTGAAAATATTAAGCAAACCAACATTGTATACAGCTGTATCAACGGAAAAGAGTATTTTCGAAATTACACTGGCCATATCATTAATATAATATTTTGGAGATATGAAACTTTTTCGTAAATAAATTTCTACATATAACTGTTAACAATTATTCAGAGATCTATATACTTGAACTACAAATGCAGAACTTTTAAAAAATGCTAGTATGTTTTCAACTAGTATGTTTTCAACCAAAGAACACCAACGATTGATTTGTTGATCGCTTGTCATTAAAAGACATAGTTTGCGCGATACAAACAGAAAATCCATCTTCCTTTGTAGATGATCGCTCGTAGATATAGCGCATACTTAAAATGATCGACGACTAGTATAATCATCTTCATATAATAATACCCTCTCGAACACTACTCACCAATTAAGGGCCCATGGTCACATAAATATACAAAAAAGGGAAATGTAGATCCGCTGTACGTATTCTGATGTTTACTGTCAATGACATTATTATTTTCCCAATAATGGAATTGTACTTTTTGCTAGAAAACATTGTAACGTCATGAAAATCGACCTTTGGATTGGACTTCCGGACCCTTATTTTCGTAATCTACTAATGAATCCTAGAAATATATATGTATTTGTGTACGTACGTACGTTGTACATATATACGCATGTACGTATGTATACATCGACGTGTCTTACGAAGAAAGACACATAACTGAATCTGTCCGCGAAGAAAGACACAACTCGCAATCTAGCCGCGAAGAAAGACACAACTCGCAATCTAGCCACGAAGAAAGACACAACTCGCGTCTGCCTGCAAAAAGGATACATGGCGCACATCCCACAATTTTCCGACGTAAAAAATATATGGAATGAAAGCTTAGAATGAGTAGGTTATCATTGACAAAAAAAAACAAGCCTTTTCTACAGTTTAAACTCTTTTTTCGTTAATATTCGCGGGAGAATAATTCCGACATTTGTCTTTCTTCGCGGACAGATTGCGAGTTGTGTCTTTCTTCGTGGCTAGATTGCGAGTTGTGTCTTTCTTCGCGGTTAGATTGCGAGTTGTGTCTTTCTTCGCGGACAAATTGAGATGTGTCTTTCTTCGCGGACAGTTTGAGATGTGTCTTTCTTCGTAAGACACGTCGACATGATGATATTTTTGGCACACAATATCCCCCGGAAGAAGAAATTTTTTTGCAACTTTAATTTCCAACAGCAACAATTGTTTATTTCTTTATATCAACAGTTACTTACGTGTCACGGGACAATTTCTCACGAATCGACTGGTAATTGTTCATTTGGATTGAGACTCACGAGGGTCAATGAAAATCCAAGAGATACATCAGAAAATTCCATAACAAAGATTGTTGACATCCTTAAAATAAGGAGGAACAGAGACTTTCTCAAACCAATTCATGAATTCTGGTATAATCTAATTTTACCGGGACATATTCATTTGTGTGAGTCAAAATTGAATCCTGCTAGCCTTCAAGGGGAAAATATTGCAAACTGCTACCTATTTCAAGAAACATTGACATCTCACATAATATTGTTCATCTAATGTTTCTTATGTGAAAAATCATCCTGCTGTTTCTTTTGGAAGCGGTTTTTACATCATTGCCTCTTCTAGTTCTCAGGAAATTTCGGCCCTCTATTTTCAATGTTTACAAAAAAAGTCATATTCAAGTTTTGCTGAAACCAGGAATCCTTCGACCTCCCGCGTGACGTATTCCAGAAGACAAGCGATGGTCTATGGTCAAGAATTTGTACAAGCTTCTTGAGAAAACGAGTTGAATTTTCTTGATCTTATATTCTTGAGTTTCAAATATGTGCTTTATTTTATAACAAGATTTGCCACAGGCTGTTGTTGCTTCTTACATAATATTGTACTTACTACTAAGGATTACTCTCTGTATTTCCGTAAGTTAATTTATGTACTTATATACACTTCTTCACTATAGTTGGAAATGAAGAAGATCTTACCTGGGGGTTCATTTTTACCTCATGATTTGTCAAGAATTGAGGTTTCAATGAATTTGCACATAATTTTTATTCCAGAGGGAGTTCATAGTAATATCCATCGTATACTCCTTGCGTTATTCCATTTGCTACATCGAAAGACATTAAATTCAGAAGACTTGGACCTCGACTTGTGCAGAATTGGAGGAAAAACATGATTTTTTTTTCATAATGTAATTCACAGTTATTATGATTCTAATAAGTAACTTTGTGGTGGGTTTTCTATTTCATAAAATCTTATTCTATAAAAATTCATTTTATACGAATATCTGATTTTCAATTCCATTCTCGACGTCCAAAAATGTTAATAATTTCAAACGGAATCATTAGTATGGTTTCTTAAAAAGAATATGCGAATTAATAATGTATATTGCAGTGCAGAACCGCGAGAATATTGCATTGGCTGACCTTCGAGTCTTCCAGAAGTTCCATCCGAGCAAGAAGAAAAAAAGTAAATTCAATAAAACCCTATACATACCGAGCATAACGTATTCCCATGGACTCGGGGGAAAAATACGTGGCGTAATTCGATCGACAATGGCGCTATAGGATCGAATCGTTTTCTCGGCTGTACCAACATAAATCAAAATTATCGATACGTCGTGGAAACGCGATGGAAAAATCTTCAATTACGTCTCTAGCCTTACGCTCGTCATCCGAAATTCCGCAACGCCTGGATGCAGCGGAGCTCGCGAGCGGAGGAGTTTCGCAAGAGGTCAACTGTTTAGCAGCGCGGCTTATCTGCGCGAATCGATCGAAATTCACCTGTGGCGGCAAGGCGCGCACTCGCTCGCGAGCGTGAGAGTAAATCGCGCTCGACATTTGATCATGGGAATGATAGAGACACATGCACACACTCGCGCGCGCGAGCCGATTGTACTAGGCTTTATTCTCTATCCAGCCGATCGCTCCTTCTCTCTTTCGCTCCTTCGTTCAGCCGTGTATAAGTATTCTCTCTCGGATGAAAATCGAGCTGCGCTTTTCCGCGCTTCGATGATCGGTCGACTTTCTTTGTTCGTCGCTCGTCAGGGGAAAAATGGAAACGGGCACTGGACTTCCTCTGGGCTCGGAGTCGCGCGACGCATGGCTATAAAGGCTATTCGTTTGTCGCAATTCAAATTCAACTTATCGAGTATACGCAGGTGTAATAAACGAGCGTAAATCCAGCGTGTAAATCGTGCACGTATGCGCGCCGCGGTTGCGTTCGGTGCAGAGAGATGGAGAGAACGGGATAATGGATTGAGTAAGGCCTCTGCAGTGTGGTGATTCAGTTTGCGCTTGGGTATGTACGTATAAAACGTACCGAATGATTGAATTGCGATTTGCAACAGAGTTCTGCCAATTGTACATCGTACTTCAATTAAGTCTATGTGTACTTTTCTATTTCCTCCTAATCCCGCATTTCGTATACAACGAAAAATCTAGTATACGGCCTGCGAACGACCAGACAACACTTTTCACTCTTAACCCTGTCTCGTTTCACAATCATTGTAATAACTGTGTTGCATTTCAATGAAAAAAATTCTGCCTTTCGATGGCGAAATTGCAGTTTACAAGATACGAACTGTAAATTTATTGTCGCTTATGTACACATTGGATCAATGATCTCATCGAACAATCTGTTTATTCTAAGTATATAATGATGAACAAGCTCAGACATAATATATACAATCAACGATCAATCATCAAATCAAGATATACTCAATTTACACATTCTACTACTCTCAAAATCTTACAGCGAAAAATCACTGTATGTGGATGGATGAATGATGGCGTGGAACTGCAGCTAATTTTTATTATATCAAATCGAGTTTTCACTTTAGTTCCATGAGTTTTGATGGCAAACATTTTTTTTTCATTGCAAAGTTTCAAGAGAGCACGATAATCCCTATACGGGGAATATACTAACAATAATCATTCGCATCTTTTGTAGCACACCATTTGTCGAAAACGCTAAACGGCGCACGATTTGATTTAAATGATGAATAATTCATATGAATGACACGGATTTTGAACAAAAAGAAAAAAAAGTATAAACGATCACTCTGGATGACGTCGTTCTCTTCGACGAATTTCAAACTGTCCACCGACAAGACGGGGAGAAAAAAAATTAGCCTCTTTCCAGACCCTCTTGGACGAACAAGTGAAAAGTACCGCTTCCCAGGGGACTTGTTAGCGAGGCTCTCGTGCAAGAGCAAAACTCGCCTCGCGGGGAGTACTTAGATTCCCCGATCGGATCCGTAGTCCGGTTGCGAGGGGCGAAAGTAGCCGAAGTGTCGAGTGTCGGCGAAATGTTGGCTCTCCAGCCTGTCCTCGGGCTCCTCGCCTCCGGCCCCGTACTGCGTAGCGCCAAAGTCGCTCGAGCTCGCGTCCAGATTCGAGGGAGCCTCCTGCTGAAAAAGTTTATGCTCGTCGTATATCTCGGCTTTTTCACGAGTTCCTCGAAGTGCTCGCGCCGTATATCGGAGCAGTGTGTGAAACAGTTTCGCGCGGGCAATCTTCCGATCGAATATGGAAATACTTTGACCAATAATCTCACGCGTTGCGCTCGTTATGTTTTCAGTGATCGATAAGATAATGCCAATCAGGTGAACCAACAGGTTAGACACCTCGCGCAATGCCTCCGGAGGCTCCCTTCACTCCACGACCGAACCGCACAAAGCGCTCGGGAAATTGAGTAGTAATTGTTGTCCGCGCGGCGAGTGCAGGGGGCGCATGAAAAAGCCGGAACCGGCTTCCTCGTATCGCGTAACCCGCGCTTAAAAATCAGGTCCGTAACGAGCCGGCCTCGTGTGGACGATTCAAAAATGACTTTCCTCGATTTCCGCGACGACCGGCAGCTCCGCCTTTCTCCTCGGCTGCCTTTTTTCATTATTGCCCGCCTTCTTTTTCGAGCGCGCTTAATTGCCGTCCCGCGAGACTCACCTGGTGGTTGTAGGGAAGGGGCAGGAAGACGGGGCTGGGCACGGCGACGGGCTGGGGCACCGGCACCGGCTGAGGCAGGGCCAGGGTCCTGTGCACGAACACCGGCACCTGCTGGGGCAGCGCCACCGGGTACGGCCGCGCCACCGGCACCGGAACGTGATGCGGAACCCGCACGATCTGCGGCACCGGCACCGCTACCGGCTGGTGCACCGGCACCGCCACCGGCACGTGATGCGGAACCTGAAACCAACACACCGAGCTTTCACCCAATAGTCGGATCTATCGATAGTATTTTTGCAAGATAATTAGCTGATTTTCCTCGTTTGACTTCGAGCCGATCGAGGCACTGTTGTTTCTAAGCCAGGGGCGTTTTTGTTTTTGACGAATGTAATTGTCGTCGTGTGGTGCTAAGACGTGGCGACTATCGAAAATTAAGTTTGGGCCAAAAGTAAATTAGATTCCGAAAAATTTATAAAATTTATAAAAATAAAATTTAATAAAACGTCAAAGTCTCGCTTCGTTTTTTAGATGAGTACAAGTGCACCATTTCTGCGGGTATCTGAGGTGGTTCGAAAATAAATCGAAATACTGGAGAATCGAATGAAATTTCCACACGTTTTCAATGAACCTCAAATACGTCATTGCCAATCAATAAAACTGCCAGATGCCGAACAACTTATAGGTTTATAAATTTGATAATAGTATATGTAGTATATGTAGTATTCGCCGATAACAGCCATATTAAAAAACCTAATTTTCATGAAACTTTTTCTCGCTGATTGGGTGGGCTTTCTTTTATTCAAGAATGACGTATTCCGGGTTCATTAACAACCTGTATAAATTCCATTTGATTTTCCAATCTCGTGATCTACATCGTACTTTTCTATACTCGAGTATACGTTGTTCTTGAACTACCTTAGATCTTCTAGATTATTATATATTGCATTGCATAGATAAAATCAACCATATACGTATCTCAATTAACATCCTCTTTCACACTAATAAATCTCATTGTTTTTCCTATCAATTTCTGTACGATTTGAACGAAACATGGACGGAAAAAATTGAGAAGCCAAATCCATACAATTTTTAAACTCTATGTTCTCGGTCTTAGAAGTAGGATAATGGACTCTGAGATTAATATATTGAGCTTCAAGAATAATAATTTTCACAATAACTTTCCTATACACTTTGTCATCATGATCAAAACTCAATGTTAGTGCAGTATTTTAATTTTGTAACTTGATCAGAACGAGCAATTCGCTCACGATAACTGTGAAGGTTATTTGATTGGAAGCAATAACAAAAGATTTCACAAATTCAAGTTGAGTTTATTAAAAAGTGAAGTTCGTTAATATACAAAAGTTTTAGCTAACACGAAGGCTGCTCAGTACGTCCTCACTCGAGAGATGCACGGCTAATCCTACACACGTAACCTATACACTACCCACCCCATACATATAAGGTTCAGGTGAATATACCTGGGTTCATCATTATGCCCGAATATCGATATGCTCACTTAACATTAATCCTTATTACATTAGGCTTAATTACCTACCTGGAGAATCCCAGCAGTCGTCATAAATCTGCTAATTTAATAATTAAGCTAAACTATTGATGCAGAGTTCTCAAAATATCTCAACAATAACCAATAATGTATATTTTTCACAAACACAAATACCAACGCAGAGTCTAGAGAATTAAAAAAAGTAACAGAAACGACGATCACTGACCTTAACAGGATACGGCACGGGGACCTTGACGGCAACTGTCTTGGTGATCTTGATTATTTTGGTCGGCACCTCGTTTAGGTGCACTGACTGCGAGATCAGCTTCGGGTGGATGGGGTAGAGCGGCGAGTCACCGTACAGCTGATGCGAGGCCTCTGTCGCAGCGACCAGGACGGCCGCCAACGCTAACTATATAAATCCGGCATTCGAAACATTAACTCTGTGCATGACTCCTTTTTTTTTTTCTTCTAAAACGAATCGAATTTTCATGTATTAGACATCGTATCGTACAATTTTCAAACTCTTCTTTGCGACCTAAAAACTTGTAAATTTTGCTATTAATCTGTAAGGCCGGGGGCAGACGCGAGAGAGAAACATTTGTAACCCTGTAATCGTATTGAAAGGAATGAGGCGAAGAGAATATTTAAATAAATTGTTCAGCCCGAAAAAGTATGACGTTCCTGGATTCCCGAATTATTTTAACTCGTGTATCGGCTACAGTAATCGCATATCGGAACCAATTGCTTATGGACAAAAACTGCGAGCGTAGAATTTACTTTCACTTTCGAGTGTTACAATAAGAAGGTATCATATTCATTCGATCAAACAATTATAAGTTATGATAAATCCACCCGAGAAAACATCGTGCACGAGCATGACGAGCCATTGCTAGCGACGTTTATTATTTCTGAAAGAATCCAAAAGGAAAATAATCCTCTTGGTAAAGTAATACCGAAGTGCCTGTATGTATGCGAGTCCCAGGTACCAATGGGCAAGTCAAAACAAAACCAAGTATTTCCCTCGAGTTGACAGGCGTTAAAACGGTTTTCGTGTTCCGAATAAATTTATGTGCACACGAAACTCAGGCCGCTGGGAGTCTCGTTGGATTTTCGCAGCACTGCATACCATCGCATCTGCTGGGTCTCTTTTCAAAGGATATATACACACACACCATTGGAACAATTCACCCAACGCGTTGGCTCGGGAGAAAAGCTCTTCAAACACGCGAAATCAATCGAACGTCGAATGAAATCCAAAGGATTTCAGAACCGGGGAAAGACGAAGCACGTGAGTCCATCGACCGATCGAGACTCCACCAGTCACTACGAGCAAGCTTCCGTCGTTACGATAAATTAAGCGGGAACAAATTCACACTGTATCGCTGGCTCGCGGCACATGATTAATCGCGACCGGCCGGTAAAAGTGGGACCCTTACAGCTCGAATCATCGCTGGGACAAGAAAGCGGCTAGAGGCAGCGACAATGGGACGAGACAGACTGAAAATAGCGGCTCGGCCGTGCGGCGGGGCTCCTCTATATATATGAGAAAAGGCGCTCTAACGAGCGGAGGAAGGAAAAGGCGTGCTTCACTTCCTACTTTGTGTAAGATCGGCTTTGCCGCGCGATCGCCGATCGGATCGATGACTTTTTTTCCTTTTGCCCCTGCCTCCTCCTCCTCCTCCCCCCGCCGACGTACACAGCGCGCACTGTGTGCGGCACGGGTTCGTTGAACCACTCGCGAGGCGCGGGATTCTCCTTGTGAGGCGCGAGGTGTCGAGATCGATGCCGGCCCCTGTGTGTGTGTGTGTGTGTGTGTGTGTTGCAGTATCGGCCGCGACCGATGCGTCGACCCACGGCCGCGTTTGGTCAAGTCACGTGTGCGAGATCAAAGGGCTTTCGGTTGAGAGACTACGCGAGCGCCGGGCGGAGATTACCCTTTGCCCGCGACTGTATAGACGCGCTTCGGCGGAAATGTTATTATTCTTCAACAATTACGATTTTCAAACCGCGATGGTATGCACTGAAAAAAAATTTCTGGTAAACCCTACTATATTTTCACTATATTATATGAAGGAAAAAGGCGACAACCATACGTGTTTGGTGAATCCTACTGTATAAAATTTAGGACATCATACCAGATTAATATGGTTCAGATTACCTGAAAATATGTTAATACTTACTTCACAAATGGCAAATTATTGAAGAATTTTCGAACCCTTAATCCGTTAAAGCCCACGGAGAATGTGGGCCAACTGAATTCAAAGTAATTATTGGAAATAGAATAAAATTGTGGAAGATGACAAAACTTCGATAAATCTATGCATGGTTGTTTCCTATATATTAGTAAGATATACTATACACTAATGAAATCTTGAAAAAATATACTTAGTTACAGACACTACAATTCGTATAGTGATATAACTCAATATAAGTACTTGTATTTATAGTAAATATGATTGAGTGGATACAGTTGACTGTAATTCTGGTTCATTAAACAATAATTATTGGTCGATGAACAATAATTAAATAGTAATAACATTCTTAGAAAACATATAAAACATGAGGGTTATTTACACGAATAAAGTTAATTTAACGATATTTATAATAGATTCTACTATAATTTCGTTTACTATATCATATAGTAGATTCCGATAAAGGAATTTTTCTCAGTGTAAACAACCATATGTAGGTATAGTTACCAGTATCATAAATCCACTAACTTTTGTATGTTAGGATTCGCCATACACGTATGGTTGTCACCTTTTTCCTTCATATAATATAGTAAAAATATAGTAGGGTTTACCAGAATTTTTTTTCAGTGTAGGAGAGATAAAGGCAGTTGAAGAAGGAATAAGTTAGGTTACTCAGTTTTTTTCAGCGAACTAATGGTAATGATTTCTGAGTTTCTAATGATCGAAACTCATTTCCAGAAGCTGAATCAAACATGCCAAGTTGGTTTTGAAATTAATCGTCGATGAGTATAATTCAAACATAAGTACAATTCAAACAAGCGAATTGCTGTTACTACTATAGTAGTTTAAATATTGAATTCGAGATCAAAAATAACACGAACTATTTTTGCGGATCATAACCAGAGCATAGTACTTGTATGGAATAGGTATATGAGAATCAAGTGAGGCTGAGATAGAGGAAAAGTTAATGACGGGATACAATGACTTCCGACTATTGTCGTCGGGATTGATTTCCGGATGATTAAAGCTGGGCAAAAGCAATTCCAATGATGATCTGAAAATCGTGTAGTACAGCCGACAACGCGAGTGAAAGGACTGAAATGTGAAATCGAAAAATTTGATACCGGCAGAAAATTAATAAGCCTCTAACTTACAATGCCAATACAATCATTGGGAATCCGATTATTTTGAACATCAATGAAAAGTAATAGACAAATTATCGACAGTGTTAGTTCGTTGGTTCTTTTAAAACATTGTTTGTATAAATAGTTATTGTCGACATCAAAGCTAATTGAATTAATGAAAAGGAGAAAATTAATTATCGACTCACAAAGCTTTTTCTGAATGACCATATGAATGCCCGAATTTGTTTCATATATTATGAGTGACTATCTCCTAGGGTGGAGAGTACACCCCGATCTCTTTCCACGCCAACCCTAATTTTGTTTTGTATTGAAGAGTTAATTTTTTATACATTGTTTACTGTTTTCTTAGTCTTGGTTTCCTGACTCTCGTATTCTGCCTGCGTTTCGATTTATGTTATTTAACTTCTATCAATTATTCCTAGTTCTCCATACTTGGTTCTCGTGCTCCCTTATTTACTTCACTTTCATGTCTCCATTCTATGATAACTGTATAGTGACATGAAGTTTTCATCATTATTGTTAAAATTTAGTTTTATTATCTTATAATGAACCACAAAATGTTACTAGATTTACTATAAAATATACTATAAAAGTTTCATTTTATTGAAAATTTAATAGAAATTATCTCCGCGGTATATCAAAGGTTTAGTATAAGCGAATCTAGAGTTAATTTTTCAATAAATTTGATTTTAACGATGGATGTAAATCTGACAGACAAGAATTTCAAAAGCAATGGTTTTCAAGTAAAATTCTTCTCTAATTTCGATTAAATATTGTGAAACTCAATAAAGATAAATACATTCAACAAATTTGGAAACCATTATAGTAACGAGTATTTTATTTATTTTTAGCCATAGAATAATTGGTTGATGTAATACATTTAAGGTGGTTAAAATAATAACATATGAGTATGCCGACGCACGTATTTACTCATGTATTATCAAATTGAATTTGAAAGTTAAAACTCAAGACAATTTAAACAGAGAACTAGTAACAAAAGTTATAGCAACAATGATTAATAAGCAGCCGTATCCTGATCTATCGAGTCTGCACACAGCACAAAACAGTAATTATATAACGTACAATAGTACTAGTTCTCTGTTTAAATTGTACATAAAGACATTTTCGAGTACTTGTGTGAAAAACAGACTTGTAAACACCTAATGAATCTCGTCCGGCAAGTCATTCCATAAGGTTACTGCGCCAATCCCGAATGATCGCTTACATACGTCTATGTGCTGTGAACCATATTTATTAGCGGGCGGAATTTGAACAGGTCAAACGGGTGAAACGACGCAACGCTTCGAATCGCAACACACTGGCCAATAGATGGATACGCATAAAATCACGCGCGTCTCGCGCGCTCATAGTTTTTCGTTCCCATTGTGACGAACCGTAGCGAAGCGTTGAAGCATAATTCGCCGGATAGCTGGAAGAACACACCAGCGTAATATAATCAAGGCACGGAAAGATAAACGTCTCAATTAACATCAATTTTGTCGGGTTTCTAATGTAATCGCTGGTCTTCCTGACACGGAATAAGAGTCAAGTCCAGGATTTTCACCCTTTTGTTGTAGTTTATGTAGAAAGTTACATTTTCACTAAATAATCGATAAGTTTTAAAATTACCCTTGAATCGTATGAACAATGTTGATCTTGAATGTTCAATGACCATTGAAAGATTCAGTTGGAAAGTTTACTGGCAATCATACAAGACAGCGAGCGTCGGAAAACTCGAAAGTGCGAATATTGTGCTGGAGTAATGAGTGATTACGATTAAAATTCCAGATTCCCAAAAGAAATTAGCTGACTTTTTAAAAAGTTCTCCCTGTAACCGCTTACCGCCGCCCCGTTATTTTACAGTTCAAGCAGAATTATTTCGAACATGTGATTAAGTTTTCATAAACGAGTAATCATTTCCCAGCTAAGATGAAGCAGAAATTGAATCATGTTGTTTGTACGGATAATTATATTTATTCAAAAGAGATCGTCAAACATACATGAAATATTGAATTCTTACATTTTTTATAAGAACCCATGCTAACGAAAGAGTCAGAATATTGAACTATAGTAATAATAAAGTGAGATTATTCGTACAGGTGCGTACAGATCCTTCAATAATCATCAAAAACTATATTTTGTCAAATGATTTGTCTTTTCTCTATGATTGGATGGATAACTTCTATTCTCGAATCTATTTAATTTGTCTCGTAGTTCACTTTCAGATTGTAGCTTTTTGTCACAACTCGAAGTGCCATTATATATTGGTACGCAGAATATAAGAACTGTTGAAAAAATAAAATGAGAAATATAGTTCATTGTGAACACGTTAATTGTTACGCAACTTATAATTCACATGATATTCTTTAAGAAAAAATCTTACACGATTATAGAATTCCATGCCTAAGTACGGAGTGATCACTCCCAAGGAAATCCTCAAAGGCTTTTGACATTTGCAGATAATTAGTGACCTGGCAATTACCATTTCTCGGGATTCTCCATGCCAACGAGAAAGGTACAAAATACGCGCGAGATTTTTATCCTGGAATATTATTCATTGACACTTGTATATTTCTTTGCATATTTGATGCTTAGGTAATGACTACCTACCAATGTTGTTATTTTTTCCCCGCAAAATGCAAGCATGTAGATCCGCATCATTGCTATGATGACAGTTGGTAAAAATTCCACGAGAGTATTGAAGCTGAAGTTTGACTGCGGGTTTCAAGTAAAGTAAAAGATGATTATCCAAGTAAACCAATCTAATGAAATAAAATCTCGCATACAATTAATTATGATGCTATGTAGAAACTGCATATGAAAATAAATCCACATTTTATGACTCCGATTCCTTAATCTAGTAATCTTTTTTCAATGCCTATTTTACTCGTCTTCACAACGAATTTATATATTATAATTACGTGGAATCACTTTCATAATATCTTTACGCGGCTCTGTTACTTGTAATCGAGTAAAAGTAGTTTTTAAAAATTTAACAAAAAATTAATTTAAAAATAATTACGCTGAGGAGTTGTAGACTAACAAGAATCACATATCCCAGTAAAGATATTAGTGATTTAACGACTATTAGGCCAATTACTTTCTCAGCTTCTTGAACAAACCTATAAAATGATGAAATGGAAACAGTGATTTATCTATCGAATTTTATCGTCTTTAGTGAATTGAATACCATTCTCATTATACCCTGTTATATGTTGATGTTCACGTACACAGAGGATGAGTTGCAAGTGAGATTTTACTGTTCGGAAAGATTGTGTCAAAATTTTTAGTTTTGCTGCACAAATTGCCATGATGAATATGACAATTGCATCTGACATAATTATCACAGCCGAATCTATTATAATAAAGTACTGGTTGACAAAGATAAGAAACTTGATCGTTGCCGATTCTAAAACATTATTAAGAGTATGCAATTGAAACAATATCAGAATATTGAGAACATTTCTTTAACAATTATACCGGTTTGAAATACTGCATATAATCTTTCTATTGATTGAAAAAGTGATTCACCGGTTGTAACGAATTGCGATACAACAATGATTATCAAAAGAAATAAGCCAGTAGTTGAGTTGAAGATTATGAGATACTTCTTCAGAAAGTTTTCAGTAATTTTCTTCTCATAATCATTGGCGAGTGTGACATATTCTTGAGATGTCTTCAAAATAGCCTAAAATAAAAATTTACATCCAGTTGTTAAAATTTGATAAAAATATTTGCTTTTCGAAGGCGTTTAGATTCGTAGAACGTATGATTGTCTTAGATGAATCCCGAAAACAGACTCGAAAAGTGCCCTCTTCATATTATATATAATACAATTTTGACGTAAAAGAATTTCATTATACCATTTTTTAAAAAATTAATATTTTAACAATTATAATCATCAAAATATAATCAAAATTTAAACTATGCAAACCTGTAGACGACTACGATGTACCCGGCATATCACCATCAGAAGTACAACATCAAAAACAAAAATTAGTCTTAACCACAATTGCAGTATCAATATGAGATCAGCAGAAGTAAGATAAAAAATCATTAGAACATTTTCGATCAAATACACAATGTAATTCAGCAAAATGAAACACCACCAAAAATATTCAGCCAAGATTAGACGGTCACAAGTATTAGCGTCAACTGGCCAAATTGAAAATACTATTCCACAGATTTTCAACAAACGTAAAGGTAAATTCATATTCGCAGATTTTTTAAGTATGTTCTGCAAATTTAAGAACATAGATTTAAAATTCATTTGAAAATATTTTGTACTCTTTAGAAAAATATACGGCGCTACGTACTTGAATTGGGCAAGTCTGTCTCCGGAATTAGAAACATCATATCTGTATTATAGACCGCGAGTGAAAAGAATACAAATCGAGTTTTAATTAGACTTTATTCTTTACTCTTAATTATACAGTTCTCAATAACCCTTAATAATGTTCAATTTCTCTTCAATCAGCTTGCGCATATCAATATTAGATTAATTAAGGTAAGAAAGCCTTTAGTCAAAAATTTGTTACAATCCTTAACAAAATCCACATTTTTCGATAATTTATTTTATGATTTGAAATTCTGCTCACATATATACTCCTTTAATATGTCTCTGGAAAAGTTAATTGCTTACAATTAACTTTTCCAGAGACAATTTCTGTAAACTTTCATGAGCACATTCTTTATTTATTTTTTAGATGCCAGAATCTCTATGGAGTTTCAAATTTTCCTTTTATTGCATTTTTATCAAAAATGAATAAACTGGGAAATTTCTGTTTGATTGCAGATTACGCGCATTCTTGAAAAATAACGTTCACGGAAATGTTAACAATTGTCAATATATAAGTTATTGCTATTGAAAGAGTAAAATTGATGTTGAATATAGTAATTTTGAGTTCCTAGTTGACGATAGATTGTTAACATATTCATAAAAGTCTTGCCCACACCATAAGATTTTGATTTTTGAGACATAAATTAAACTTTAGAAATAAGAATGAAATTATGATACACGCACAGCTGTAGGACTAATGACGTTGAGTTCTGGGAAGGGTAAGATTTAAGAACTGTAAGTCATTCGCTTACCTCACTAATTAAGTCAATTAAGTTAGCTTATTTATAAGGTCTACTGAGATATTCAGGCAGGTATCAGGATTAGTACTAAGTGAGCATAACGGTACCCGGTTACGCAATGAACTCAGGTATACCTGAGTTCTATACCTGAACCATTCATATAGGGATGAGTAGCGAATAGTTCAGTTGCATTATTAGTCGTACTTCTATCGAGTGAGGATATACTGAGCAGTCTTTGCGCTTCCTAAATATTACGTATGTAAGAATTTCATTTTTCAAGAAAACTCGATAAGGCATAGAAGCATGCATCTTTGAATTTTCTCGGTAATACTTGTGCGACGACTCTGAAACATCCTCAGTAAAGTATGCCATTAGTATCGGGAATAGCCTTTCCATCTAGCCATTCAGTTTCTCCAGTTCTTCCAACTCAATCTCCATTCAAATCCAAACATTCAGCGAATTTTCTGGATCTGAGAAACATCGCTAGAACATTTCCAGTTTAGGTTGTGCTAGAACTCTAAATTTTGCCAATATACGACGTTCAGTTCCAAAGAACGTTACGTCAAGGGTGTTTTTGGGGTGTGAATGGAAGGTTGACGACTCTGCGTGAAGTTCTGTGAAATGTCTAAATAGACCGTCACTTTTTGCATCACTACGCTGATAAGTTGGGGTCTGTTGTCACAGATCACTTTAGCGACATCTTCGACGATAAATATCCACTTGTATTTGTCGGCGCTTCCCTTCAGTGGGTCGAACAAATCGATCGACATTACCACGAAGCGCTGGTGCATTACCAGTGACTGGACTAGCCTGGCTGGCTTCGGGTTTGTAGCCTTGTTCCGCTGGCACTCGATGTATTGTTCCACGTGCTCCGTGATCTGCATCCTGTACCAGTAGTAGCGGCCTTTCAAGGGACGATCACAACTCGCGACGTCCAAGGTGAATCGCACTCTTCGTTGACACCGTCTTTTAACATATCATCGACTTCGCAACGCAGAAGTTTCTTTTTGGCCGGCGGGAGTCTATAGGGGGCGTTGATACGGATGGATTTTCCCCCGTGTCAATCCGATGCATAGCTTGATCCGTTGGCGGTCCACTTTCTCTGAAAATATCCTCATATTTTACCAACAGTTGCACTGAGTTGCGCTCGTTGCGATTCCGATAGTTCGGTGGCCTCGTCCGACCGCAGATTCACGTCGCTCGCGGCGATATGTATTTCTTGCTGGATCTTCTCTAGACCACTGGAAATTGAAGTCTTACCTTTCTTTGCTCTTTCGTACCCTGCATGAAAAGGGTGTGATCAATTTCTATGCGGGTGGGTGAGAGAAATAAAAACAAGTAGAATTTGGGTTTGACAAAATAAATGAATTTTTATTTTATTCAAAACTTACAAGCTAGTTACAAATAAATTACGGACTAACTTACGAACTAGATTTACAAATTACTTACGAACTAGATGTACAAATAACTTACAACTATACTACAAATAGAAAATAAACAAGTTACAAAATTAAAAATAACTGAATCAAAAAATAAAAACGACCGGTTTTAACAGTTAAACTCGAGGCCACTCTCAAGCTCAGAGCGGTACATGGCGCCGTATAACGATCAAGGCACGCACGAACGAACAAGCCGGATCGCGCCGAACTCTAAACCGCATCTCACGCACCGGGGCAGGCATATACGTACGTTGTCTTATGCGCATACGTAGGAAAAGGATAAGGATAAGGAACATTGCCTTATATACGTATATAGTCTTATACGCATAAGAAAGGAAATGCCCCAAGGGTAGTTCGGTGTTATCGAAATTTGTTCTTCCTTGGGTCGTTGATGATACCTGGTCTCAACTCATGGGTTGAGAGGGTTGACTTCATCCCCGCTCGTCTCTAAAAGAAAAAAAAATTTATACTCTATTTTTTCAATTGTTTTGAAACAATTTTGTGCGTAACGCAATATCTCTTTAATTCACTTATAGCCATGCTATAAAGCGTCTCAAATCTGGTTGCAGCGGCTTTTTCGCCCTCTCTGCTCCTAATCTCTGAGAAAAGTTATATAAATTTTTTAATTTGTCTCTTCTAGAGGGCCACCTCTGGTAGGCTATGGGCAGCTTCGGCGTCCAACGTCTCGATGTGGCGTGCTTTCGTGACCAGGTCGCCAAAGGTCGCCACGTCGCTGCGTGCCACCTCCTTGCGGATGCTCAGTTTGAGCATGCGGTATAGCATATCCAGCTGCAGTGCCTCGGTTAGCTGAACGGTAAGTTCTGCCGCCACAGCGCGCTTGCGCATTAGGAAGGATTCGGTCGGCTCGTCCTTCCTTTGTGGTTTGCTAAAAATTTCAGAAAAAACCTCGTGGTTCGCCCTCCTAGGCACAAAAGCAGCGTGGATAGCGTCAAGAGCGCCTTGCCATGTGGTGATGGCGGCCTTTCGCCCCTGCCACCAAGTGCTAGCCTCCCCCTGGAGTAGCAGTGGGAAACCGGTGAGAACGGCTTCATCAAATATGTTCTCCACAGATCTATACAATCCTACGTTGATGGTAAACTCCTGGACCTTAGTATATACGGTCGCGGGAGCCATCGTACCGCGAAGAATATTTGGCGAAGCTGCCAATCAACCGCGCTGCTTGCGGTAGAACGGCGATGTTCTGCAACATCCTCTGGAACTGCTCCTCCGAGAGCTGTATTGCCGCCATGTTTCGTGGACTGCGTCTCGTCGGTATCGCGTTATGCCGGGCAAACGCCGTCTTCTCTCTTTTCACTCTCTATCTCTCGCAAACTCGGGCCTCTAGTTGGGCGCCAGTGTGAAAGGATTGGGTTTCGGGGGTAAGTGGCGAGTATTGCGAGAAGATACGGTTCAAGTAAAAAGAGTGTTTATTCGAAATACGTCGGAGATATGTGATTGTGTTCGTTTTCTCGAAACAAACGAGCGAGCTGTAACAATTATTATTAATGTTAAATGATTTTCAAAAAATTGCATATACAATTCAAATTTACTTACATGATAGTGGTCTATTGCCGATCTCTAATTCAGATAATGAGTTGCAAATTATTTCTTCTATTTCTATGATGTCGTCTGAGCTCCAGAGTATTTCTATGTCTTCGATGAAATCACCCTGCACTTCTGGTGGTGAATCTATTGAATGAAAATATAATTTATTAATAATTAATAATTATTCGAAATATATTTCAATACATTGGAATATAGAAGTCAGAGAGAGAGAGAGAGAAATGTTACATTTCCAGAGTTGGAAACATTTCCATTTCTGTACGCTGTGCAATAAATGTGCTACATCATGCCTATAGAAACATTTCAGTAATATTAGTAATATTCTATAGCATACTAAGTAATAGTTAGTAATATTCTATAGCATACTAAGTTATATTCACCGTACGTCATATTATTAAAAGCCAACTTAATAGCGTTTTGTAAGGCTAGAGCACCATCAGTTACATCTTTAGGTATCTTAGCCCCAGTTTCAATCCACGACCTGAATAAAGATTCGAGGATTGAAACATTGTGTATTGATAACAGAGCCTGCATGAGTGGTATAGTTTTATTTGCAAATCCTATCCCCAGTACGTAAAAAAATATCACGTTAGATTTAACTACATCGTATAGCTGATACCGTCTAACTACACTTCCAGTAGAGTTGAAAGATAAAGGAAGACATCTATCGCAAAGTAGATTCCACAGTTCTATTTGATTTTGGCTCCAATACCACAAATAGAATGGGTTCAAACAAATCTTCCTGATGGAGCAAAAAGCTTTGAATTTCGAATCTGATAGAGGTTCATTCTTATATTCGTAGTAACCGATATCCTTATCAATACCATCTTGACGTATTTTTCCCAATGCATCTAAGCTATTCAAATTTTGTGGCTCGTATTCAGTAGATGTTAAGTTAGCTAATTTCTCAATTCGATATTCTGCTACTGTCGTCTTAGCTAAAATCTTTTCTAATTCTTGGCGTTTTTCACCTCGGACTTGGTATTTTTTCTTGTGATATATATGTTTAGTATCGAATGTTTCAATTTTTATGTTCAATTCTTCTTTATCAAATACATTGCTTTTGCCTTCAATGCCAGTTTCACATTCAGAACATAATCCAGTGAATATAAATTGAGTATCAGTTAGAAATGGAACCAATGGAGTGAAAAGGCACTAATATATGCTCTATAGAAAATTCAGTAATATATGCTCTTAAATTGTTTCTCCACTCTTTGACCATCGTTTTATTTTTGGATGATTCAATTACTCTATTCGATAATATTGAGAACTCGAAATTCAACTCCAAGCAGCTATGAGGATTTGCTTTTTGTCCTTTTGGTTTGTATGTCTGTTTCCGTGTTTGCTTGATTTTAAAATGTTTTTCAAGCTCTGTTCTACATCCATTTATATTATTATAAATATACAAATAAATAGACAATGGACTTTTATTCAAATTTAAAGACAGTAAATTTTAATTGAAAAATACAATAGTACATTGGAAACCTTGATGGCCCAAATCCTAAACATGATTATATTCTGTGTATATTAAAAGAGCAATTTGTACTTGTAATTTATTTTTCTCCATCCAAACAGGTTTTTTTGCAAATCCTGAATCATCAAATTGCATCCACTTTCCATCTAAAGTTCTACAATAGGCAACATAATGCTTCAAATTTCTCAACCCTATTGGCTCAAATCCTACTGCCCCAGTTAATAGAAAATGTTGACAGCCAAAATTGATCTTATGCTCAACTGTGTTGAGATTAATTCTGTTCTCTTCCATGTTTTCAGTATCTAAACACAGAAGATTCTTTATTTCAAACGCAAAACTACTGATACATCCACATAATTTGCACCGAGTGATAGATGATTGAAGTGTTTCTACAACATTTTCAATTACATGGGAGAAATTTGTTAATGTGATCTTATTGAAATATTTGAAATGTGTATTTTTTTCATGACATTGGCAACTGTACTTTGCAAAAGTATTTGGAAATAATATTTCTTTGACAAAATTCTCTATATGAGTATCTGTATATGTAATTTGGATCTGATAATTCTTTATATGTGGGTATTTATTATATTCTTTTTCTGTACCTTTTTGTTGTCGATTCTGCAATAATGATTGAATTAGGGTTGATGGCGGCTGCTCGAGAATATCCCACACGGCACTATGTGATTCTGAATGAGTACCTGTAAATAATGTTATATCTAGAGTTGTATTTGTGGTTAGAACATCCTTTTCTTTCCTGATAATTGTTTTTATATAGATATATAAAATATATATATATTTTATATAGATATATTATTTTATATTTATTATAAAAGAAAGAATCAATATTAAATCAAATGATATAAGTGCACTTGCAATACATAGTGATGATCAACAAAATTCTACTTTCACATTTCATTAATTTTGACCACATTCTTCAGTATGTTTTATGTAATTTCTTAATTCTACCTGCTCTCCACATCCGTTGCAGACGTCTTTCCTATCCTGCATCATGCAGAATATCCTGTGTTCCCTTATCTCCCTTATCACTACCATTTCTCGGCATGGTTCATGCAACGTCATCCTCGCCTCGATGTCTTGCCTCTCTTCATCCGTCCATCTCCTTGGTGTCGCTGCCGTGACTGTGAATTTCTCTCCTAGATGTTTCCTGATCAACCCTATGCTTTCCCACTTGCAAAACATTACGCATATCATCGGCTTTTTGGAGCCATCAATTTGACTTCTGTCGATCCCTGTGTTTAAGTAATTGATTGGCCCGCATCTTATTATTTGATCAATCACTTCTCCTGTTGATGATTGACTTGGTACAATAACTTTGACTCTCTTCATTGGGCTTTCGTGCCATTTGGCTTCGCTGTGGTCTCATGTCGCTCAGCGTAGGTAGAAATCTTCTCGCATTGTTTTGCCCTTCTTGCTCCTTCTCTCACTCATCTTCGTTGTTCTCCTTGACTTCTGGTCCTGCATCTTCCTCTCTAGCTCCCTCAGCTTCATCTCGTGCCGCTTTGCCCACTGCTAATTCTCTCAGTTCCTGCTCCAACCTTTCAACTTCTTCAACTGCTTCTGCCTGCTCTTTCTCAACAACCGTTCTTTGTAGTTCGTTCGAACTGCTACTTGATGATACTTCCTCTTCTGACTCGCTCGAGCTAGAGCTAGCCTCCTCTTCCATCTGTCTATACTCCCCACATCTCTGCACGACCCTCTCGACACTTTCTTCTTTCTCGTACTCGATGCCATACCAGCTCTCACTTTCCGTTGTCTTTTCTTTGCTAATCCCCATTACCTTTCCATACCTTGTCATTAGCTGTTTCACATTGTCAATCCCCAGTGGTTCTTCAATAAAGAAAGCCACCTTGATTCTCTTCAGATCCTTTCTGCTCTTCTTGGCATTGATTACTACTGGCACCGACATGTTCGATTTCGTTTTTTTTTCTAATAATTGGTCGAAGGTTAGTGGGTCCTGTGATATAATGAAATGATTTTGTTATTAATCAGCTTGTCATATAAATTGTTTATTTTAGGGTCCGTTTCTGTCCATTAGGGTCCTGTTGGTTTCCCAACTTTTGTTCTTTGCTCTATTGAGCATTAGCATTAAGTCCTGTTATACATTAGTCCAATCAATTTTATTTATCTTATTTCAATCCTTTCTTCTTTTGCTGGTCATGAGTTTTTTGTGCTCATCTGTGTTCAGCATTGGATTCTCGGTTCCAATTTCCTGTTTCCTTTTGTTCCGTTCTTTTGCTTCGATCCTATCCTGTTCACATCTCCAAAGATGCTGTCTCCTGCATGTCGTTTCGTGTAGATTATATGTCACTGCTTCTACTTGTCTGCCACATTCAAGGTGAAATCTCTTGGATGTCGATCTTATTCCTCCTAGTCCAACTGGTGATATCCTTGGCATTGCATATATTGCTTTGTAGCATCTATTGCTTTCCCTCAACGCTATTTCTGCGTCCTCCTTATCAAAATAGCATACGTATCCGTGAGATAATTTCCCATTTTTGTTGGCCATCACTTGGTGGTATTTCAAACTTCCAAATGCTGCAAAATGTCTGAAGAAAATGTCTTCTCTCTTCTCTTCACTCTCGCTCCATGGCAGTAAACAGAATAATCTTTTCCAGTCCTGTGGTTTGCTTCTTAGGTCCTTGTCCATGTCCTTGGTATTTTTTTCTGTTTGAATTTGCGGCATTGCAGTGGCAATTGGTCGTGAATTTGACACTAGTGTTTGGTTTAGTAGTACTGCCCTTGTTGCCTCCTCCTCCGTTTCATAAGTTATCTCCATCATCATCCTACCAGCTTGATTAGGATCCTTGATTACTGTTAGTGCTGTGATTTGTCCTTTTTCTTCGAATAGGGTTACTATGTTTGCCATTGGTATCGTTGTCTCATACGTGATTCGAATTTGATTGGTGTCCATGATTTTGTCCTGGTCCTTGTTCATGTCCAAATTGTCCTTTGTCCTGCGATTTTTTTTTGCTTTTCCTAGTATCGCTCTTTGCAAAATTTCAAAATTTTTGGTCCCATGTTAATGTTAGTCCTATTTGGCTTGATGAGGTGTTTATTTACATGTTAGTCAACTTCAGCTATATATTGTGATGAGTTAGTGGTCGTGATTGTTTTTTGTTCTTTTTCTTTATTCGGGGGTTCCGTAAATATGCTATGGATAGTGCATGACTCAGTTGTCTGTGATCCCTGATTCAGTAATTTTTGCTTTATTAATTCTTCCATTTGTTCTTGGCAATCCTGTGCTAAGCTCTTGTTGAATTTTGTTGTTGGTTCCATTTCTATTACCTGATGTGCATCATCATGTGTCCTGATTGGTTCCCAACTTTTGCGCTTCTTTACGCATTTGTTGGTATAAATGATGATTAATGTCAGTATAAGGATCGCATAAAGCGCATTATTTCCTGCTATCATGCTGTGTGTAGTTTATTGGTTCCTGTCGTTGTAGTTGATTTGCGTTATTTGGGTGCCGATGTCCCTTAGAGATTCTTCTCTCTGTTTCTATAAGTGTCCGTCCAGGTCCTGGGTCCTGTGCTCTACGAGTGGACGAGCCTGTCTTTTTGGTATTGTGAAAGGTCACGTGACACTCCGATATATATATATGTCAACTTAGGGAAAATTAACACAGGCCTTATGGGCGAAAACTGATTTATATTTTATTTACGCTTTGTCAAGACGAAATACTCCAAACGAGTGATTGAATCAAATTTTTGAGGTGACAACAGATACGTGATGAATTTTTTTCCTCGCTGAATCGGTCATTAAGGTTTGAAATTTCACCTCGAAAGGGTGAAATAAAGCCATAACCTGTCAATCTCACGTGTGTTTACCTCCGTAAATTGTACCGGGTAGAACTGCTTCTGCTTTCGAAGGTAAACATATGATACAGGTTATGGCTTTATTTCACCCTTTCGAGGTGAAATTTCAAACTTTAATGACCGATTCAGCGAGGAAAAAAAATTATCACGTATCTGTTGTCACCTCAAAAATTTGATTTTATCACTCGTTTGGAGTATTTCGTCCTGAGAAAGCGTAAATAAAATAAAAATCTGTTTTCGCCCATAAGGCCTGTGTTAATTTTCCCCAAGTTGACATATATATATATATATATATCGGGATGTCACGTGACCTTTCACAATGCCATTAGTCCCGGATGGATCTCCATCAGGTCCAAGTTTACTTCTGGTGTACATATCTGGTGTTGTAATTTGTGTTAGCTTCTTCACTCAGCAGAATGATTTCGTCACTCTGAGCTTTGCAACTAGTGTTGATTTTCAGTATTCCTGCTCCTTCAATGATAACTTCCTCTGCTGGTTTGTTGTTACAGATCACTCTGATATTCTCTTTCCCTATTGTAGAGAATAGCCATGATCCATCAGATTCAATGTATTGCCATTAAGTCTCGTTATTGTATGAATATTGTATGTCACAATATGTGAATTGGGCTGATTTCGATCTTATTAGCATTTCCAGTTCACAGTCATGCTTGTTCGAGGTGTCCTTTAATGGTCCAGTAATTGGGCAGATATATGCATGTCTGGTATATATGCACTTCGCTAGCATCTGCTCATCCAACTTCATATAGTATTGGTGGTCCGGGTCCATGTCTATATATGTGTGTGTTGCTTTTATATAAGCCATACCTATGAAGCTTCCATTGTGAACTTGTGGTGCATTTAATGGATACATCTTATACAAATTATATGGGGTACGATCCACTAATTGTAATTTTATTATTACTAATACCCTACCTTCGTGATAGGTTACATCACTCTTTGCCAACTCCATCAGATCTTCTGCTCTCAAATGTTCTGTTGGAATGGGACTGATAAATTTTTTTAGAGATCCATTATCATCAAAAATACCATGCTTCAATAACTCATTCCTTTTATCGTCATGACTTATAGTTGGTTTTGGTCCACATTTACCCATTACAAGAGAGACTATTTTCCTTCGACGTTGAAGGAAATATTATCTTAATAAAGTACAGTTTTATGGTGCATGTAAACAAATCTATAATAGACCAATGGCAGTGTCGAATGTCGGTGACCGCCGAGTTTAAGAATGCACCACACACTGTGCAATACACTTCCGGAAAGTGAACAGCCGAAGTCAATTCTAAATAGAATCAATTTATTCCAAAATACTGCATTTATTAGCTCGTTCAGAATCCGAAATGTAAAAAAATATGAGCCACACCTATTTTTTGATATTTATAAAACAGTATCCCGCTGCTACAGTATGTTCAGGAGTCCATAACTCCGATAATATTGAAAATTCAGACCTGAATAGATAAAAAAAATGCGCATATGAGGAATGATCAAGATACCGTAGGAAACACTTTTTATTTTAGCCATTTATGTTCTGAATTTATTCTTAGTATCTATATTCAAGTCTTTTTTCAATTTGGAAATGAATTCTGGACAAGTTTTTGACTTTGCGAGATTGCGCTTTTCCGCAATCGCGCGAATTCAAAAACTTGTCCAAAATTCATTTATGCGTTTGCGCCTTTCCGCTATTCCGCTCTTCATGTTACATGTAACTTTGATCTCTGTTCAATTTATTAATATTAGGCAATTTCATCACGGGAGAATGAACTTCATAATGTATGTATGTATATATATATACCCGAAAGCTTGGCCGTTAAAGTAATGTTTACAAGTATTTTTACAATTATGTTTACAAGAATATATATTACTAGCAATAGTCTCTCGCTATCTCAAGCATTTCATGGGAATTCGAAATCAGAAATTTTGAAAGACATCACACAATGCATACATATCGATTGAAATAACTATATCCATAGGTAAATATAAATCCGCTTTTGGATATGCACCTCACCAATGCGTTCTCGTCGTGAGAGTGGGGCAACATTCTCTGACAAATATAAATATAAAATATGCATTGTGACATCAATCCATGGATTTTCTCAATAATTTCGAATAAACATAAAAATTTACATATATTTTTTCGCACTTCACGCTGAGCCATTAATTTTTTCAAAATTTTTACCATGAGATATGGAAGCACTTTCAATGATCATTCGATTGGTCAGACTTAAGGAAATCAAGTTCAAGTACATTTTCAAACAGTTTTGATAATATCTAATGGGTATGTACCAAAAGTATACCCACCCTTATGTACATACAGGTAAGTCTCGATATGAATGATTTAACTGATTTTTTTTACTTGTTTCCAAATTAATTATATGAAAGGACTCTTTTTTGCGATTAATCAATTAATTAAGTGTAAGTGTCAGGTAGAAGATCAGTTTTACGCTGGTTTCATATGGTTGGAAGGCTAACCGCTAAGAGCGCATCAATCGAATGTTCTACGGCCGGGTAGTTACATCAACCGGTTTGCGGCAAAAAGTCAAGTTATCTATGAACAGTTACAATGTTTCGATTTTTCACTTTCCCCCCGATTACGTGGAAATTTGTTGAATACGTTGAAACTCGTTTGAGAGATAATCAATTTCACATGCTCTGGCTTAACTGGGTAGGTTTTATATCTTATGAACTATCTAACTAGAAACAAATTTTCTGTAATGTTTTAAGCTTGGAATTTGAAAAACTGGTACAATGAAAAAAACTTGGCCTTCTTACTTCTAACTCAGAGCTAATGAAACGATCTGACTACTTCTTACTGACTAGTAGCAATTAGAACGTTAGAAGTGCAGAGTTATAGGTGCAATTCCTTTTCTCTTTAATGAAGACATTGACACTGCTAAGAACCAAAACCATCGCTCACGCGTTAGACTAACTGTAATGGAAACTAACTATATTATGGCTGAGCCTGAACTCCTCCGGATGCATTTTCTTTCGACAATTAAAAAAACGTTGATATTGACGGAGTTGCATGTGTTTCTTATTGACTGAGGAATTTCGTTACGGGGTGAAAATTTTTATTCTTTAATAGGAATTAAACGAACATTTGCGCAGTTCACATAGTTGCTTGCTATTTTTGATCGATGGAATCACAAAATCAATCTTTGTTGAAATATCATTTGCAAATATAATTTGTAATAACCCCTGGAAGTAAAAAAAAATATATAATTTGTCATACTTATCACTTAGTTTCACAATTATCATCATTTCACAAGAATTTGGTGATTCTATCTAAAATTACCGAATTGAATTTCCTGAATTGCACTATATTTCTAATGGCGATTTTCGTATCAAGAGTGTAAAGTGCAACTTTAGGCTCGTGGGTGATCGAATAGGGCAAATAGTCACACGATCCCCACGGTTAGTTAAGTTGCCCCCCTACGTCTGAGGTGCGAACATGTTTTTGATGGTACATACCAAGCGTGTGTTTTTGGTGACTTGTTGTTAGAGATGCAATAAGGAGCTCACTGACAGCGTCAATCGTGAAGAAGAGAAAAGATCAACGATCCGCAACTTATTGTAAAGCCTACTGAAATTAGCTCTCATCTTGATAACAGCACACATCGTTTTCTTGCAACTAAACCCAATGTTAGAATGTCCTTTTCTGCTTCACGATGAAATATTTTCCCACCCTTCAAATGCATCGAGTATATGTCAAGATCAACCGCATGAATAAATGTTCCCAATAATTAAACAATCGAAATATTATTTTCAATGATTTTATTGAACAAACACAGCAGAAACATATAAACTATAACTGGGTGCGGCTTTTCAAATAAAAAATTCGGATAAAGTATACAGTTTCATCAGTTTCTAACATATTTGCATTAGTACTTATATATTAATCTACATATATAATTTGTGTTCAACTTATTACTAAATAATTTGTTATTTTACTCTACGATATTCATACCAGATAATTCACTTTATTTCACTTTTATCCGCAGTCACACAGTACGTAAACGTACAACCGCTGTCAACCAAGAGAAATGCGAAAACAATTTTAATTTGGATTTCTAACCGTGATCACGATAGTGATAATCCAAAACACCGGGCTACGTTCATTTGAATGACTTTTTCTCAATTTTTAACACCTTTAGTGTTCTGTTGTAACAGTATGATTTTAAATAAAAATGGGTCATACAAGCTTCAAAGCCTGTACAATAGTTCATAAAGCACGCAAGCACATATGTACACAATTTACATATCGATTGTTCGTATGTCCTTTCATAACACCCTAGATTAGCAACAACTGTATAGAGTCCAGTCAGCTAATTTAAACAAGTTTTATTTTAGCAAGTCAAGTCAGAAATCTTGTCAGATTGAGATGAATTATTAATTACGAACAATGTATACTAGTTCCTCTTAATTTAAGAGGATTATACAAAATACTTTAGTTTAAAATGATTTTTACACAAAGTGGGGGGTGACTTCATCTGTGTAATTAACTGTTATGTCAATGAATTAAGTAAAACTAAAAAAAGTAAGCATTATGAACAATTCTCAAGTTTTCTGACCCGATTAACAAAATGTCTTCAACTCCTTTCAAGAAGTCCTCACTCGATGTTGTATAACTTTAATTGGCTGACAAATTAACTGGACACCACGAAACATTATTCGATCATTTCGGTCGGAAGCTCTGTCCTTGAATCTTGATATTGAATTCAGACGAACAATTTCCAATCCTTATTTCACGGGCTCGTGACAATAAATATTTTGAAATGCAAGTATTAATGATCAAGTATTAAAACCTTCAACTAGAATAAAATTTCAATATTATGAATGCTGATGCTGTGACGGGTGAAGCAATTTTGTGCCAGGTCTCCCCTCAAAGTCTGATGCCCAGTACTTGAAAGAAGAAAAATTTAGATATTAGATGAATTATCAAGTCGGATATAACAAAAGTATACAATTTTATTGATAACAATCTTAATACAGTTAAAATAAATTAAACTAATCTATAATTACAATAATTTGTTGAATGGATTTTTCATTACATGGGTTTCGTTTAGTTCTTCTCTTCCTTCTTCTTTTCTTCACTTTCGGGTTGTTCTTGCGTCTGTTGTTGATTGCTTTCTCGTTCAGCAGCCATCTGTAAAACAATATTCGATGATTATTCATTCGAAATCTTTCAAAAATCGTTAATTTTTGCTTCTTATATGATTGTACTCAGTAAGTTTGTCCACATTAGCTACTAACAAGTAACTTTGAGAGACGAAAAATGTAAAACATCATAGAAAATGTGATTGTAAAAATGCTATAAAAAGCTCTCGAGATTGAATTGAACCTTCCAATAAAAACTCATGTAGCACATCAAACTTTAAATGAAAATAATTGTGATAATAAAATCAACCATCAAGTTACAGAAATGTTTACCTTCTTGTAGGCCATTTCAAAGAGTTTCAAGCTAGCCTGTTGGAGTTCGTTTGTCTGTTTCTTGATTTCCTCAGGATCTGTTTCGTCTTTCTTGGCCAGAGTTTCCTTCATCTTAGCAACTAATTCCCTCAGTTTGTCGCACTAAACGGAGAAAAAAAAATGAGAATCAGTATCATCGCCAAACGCATTGAATTATGATTGTTAAATGAGTATTATACCTCTTCTTGTGGAAGCTGCGCCTTGAATTCCTCCATCTTGGCTTCTGTGTCATGGACGATACCTTCGGCTTGGTTGACCGCTTCAACTCGTTCCTTCTTGATTCTGTCTTCCTTGGCATACTGTTCGGCATTCTTAACCATGTTCTCAATTTCATCCTTGCTCAGACCACCACTCGACTGGATCACAACTGAAATAAAATTGACACAATATTACATTTGACGCCAAACATCAACTGACCAGAAAATTATTCAAATCTTAATCAGTGAATTTTGTCCACATGTATTACATAATTCAATGTAGTTTTGAGAGACGAAAAATATTAACATCATTTTAGCAAAACTTATTTATCAATAAGTGCTTGCACAAAATAAAACTTACTTTGTTGTTCCTTTCCAGTACCCTTGTCCCTGGCGGATACGTGGACAATACCGTTGGCATCGATGTCAAAAGTGACTTCGATTTGAGGTACTCCTCTGGGTGCAGGAGGGATACCGACGAGGGTGAATTGACCGAGGAGTTTGTTATCATTGGCCATTTCTCGTTCACCTTGGTGTACTTTGATCTCCACCTGAGTCTGACCGTCAGCAGCCGTAGAGAACACCTGGCTTTTCTTTGTGGGAATGGTTGTGTTACGTGAGATTAGTCTAGTGAATACTCCACCCAAGGTTTCGATACCTGTAAAAGATATTCATGTTATGTCGCCCAATATCATGCTATTCGTTCGATTTTTACGAAATATTGTTAGCTCAGATAAAAATAATGTCATCCTGATGCTTTTTTGAAAGCTTTTCAGAGAGAAGATTAGTCACACATCATTGTTCTTTCATAAGTATACGAAAATACTTCACAAACATCCCTATATATAATAGAGTATTCTATTGAGATACTTTCTTGAGAAAGAAATGGTTCTATAAATGAGTATTAGAAACAAAAATTGAAAAATTCATACCAAGAGACAAAGGAGTAACGTCCAGAAGAAGGACATCGGTGACATCTCCAGCGAGAACACCACCCTGAACAGCGGCGCCGACAGCTACAGCCTCGTCGGGATTGACTGCCCTCGAGGGTTGGCGACCGAAGATCTCTTGTACGGTTTGCTGGACCTTGGGTACCCTGGTCATACCTCCGACAAGAAGCACATCTCCGATGTCGGACTTGGACACCTCAGCGTCGCTCAAAGCCTTCTGGCACGGTGCTATCGTGCGCTTGATCAGATCAGCGACGAGAGACTCGAATTTACTGCGCGACAGCTTCAAGTTCAAATGCTTAGGACCACCAGCATCCATTGTGAGGTAAGGTAGATTGATGTCTGTCTGTTGCGAGCTCGACAGCTCAATCTTGGCCTTCTCTGCGGCCTCCTTTAGACGCTGCATCGCCATGGCATCTTTGTGTACGTCGATACCTTGCTGTATACAAAAAAAATGAAAATTAATTTTGACGAAAAGAGCAGGTTTCTCTGGTGTAGGTGTAGAGAATTTGTGTTATATAACAATTAAAAAAAAAGTAAAATTCAGACATTTTGAATCGGTTTAAATACAAAACGCACAAAGAGCTGATAAAAAACTTCATTTAATATCATGAATAGTGAGCAAAGTAAGTTTTTGAGTGTTTTTATAGCAATATGTTTTCATAACTTACGTCTTTCTTGAACTCATTGGCAAGATAATTGACCAGAGCATTGTCGAAATCTTCACCACCCAAGAACGTATCTCCATTGGTGGACTTGACCTCAAAGACTCCCTTCTGGATTTCCAAAATAGAAATATCGAAGGTACCACCTCCCAAATCGTAAACAGCAATGCTAAAAAAAATGTATAATTCGAATAAAGATCTTCAGAAATTCGAAAAAAAGTTACTCGATGTCTAATCAAATATATTACATTTTATCATCAGTTTTGTCCATGCCATAGGCAAGCGCAGCAGCTGTAGGCTCATTGATTACTCTAAGAACATTCAGACCAGAGATTTGACCAGCATCTTTGGTGGCCTGTCTTTGAGAATCGTTGAAATAAGCTGGTACAGTAATTACTGCATTCTTCACTGGTTGGCCAAGGTAACCTTCAGCGGTCTCCTTCATCTTCATAAGAACAAAGGCACCGATTTGACTGGGTGAATACATTTTACCATCAGTTCCTTGAATCCACGCATCACCGTTCGTTGCTTTGACTATTTTGTACGATACCATTTGCCTATACAATAATTCATTTTAGTTACTGCAAATTTTGATTCAGCAATTTCACTTGTTGGATTGAATTGTATATTTATTCAACTTACATGTCTTTCTTAACTTCTGAATCGTCAAACTTCCTACCAATAAGACGTTTTGTAGCATAAAACGTATTCGCTGAGTTCGTAACTGCTTGTCGTTTAGCTGGCATACCTACTAACCGTTCTCCATCTGTGTAAAAATAAAAATTCATATAAATTGAAATCAGATTTAATCATAATTAATTTTCTCAAAATATGTAATAGATTGAAAAGTTGATCTAATCAAGACACAAGCAAATCAATAATTGATTTCACATTACAAACCTTTGGTAAAGGCAACATATGAAGGGGTTGTTCTTGAACCCTCTGCATTTTCAATTACTTTTGGCTGTTTTCCTTCCATAACAGCAACACACGAGAATGTTGTTCCAAGATCAATACCAATAACTGCTCCCTTAACTCCTTCAGATCTGAAAATATGAGAAGATCCATTTATAACCGGAGTTATAACCAAAATTTGGAAAAAGTATCGCAGACAGTGTTGCATTTCAATACTCCAGGAAAACTTTAAGATATACAAAATTACGCACAATACATAAACCATTATACGACTAGAAATTAATGAGCTGAGCACATAACCTCAAAGTATAATCATCTGAGCATGGTATATACATTTAATAATGTTATTACACAAAATTACACAATTTACATCATCTAAACATTGTATATAAAAACAAATTTCAAGTCATGTTTAAAACTTACTTGAATCTGTACTGTTGGAAATCATTGCGCTGTGGGAAAATGACTGATGGTGCAGCAGCCTGGAAAAATATAATCATGTTATTGCCAGATTATTTGTCATTTTGTAACATAACATACTGTATTCTCTGATGAATTATTTTTTTAGTTGTACAAGTTTATCAAGTATAAGGTATAAATCACTTTCAATTTTTACCACGCACAAAAAAAAATTAATTTTATCAGTGTGGATGTCCATTTACTAGCTATACCATCTTATCAATGAGAAATTATTTGACTTATCTAAAAAATACTGAATAAAACAAAGACTTCTAATCAAATTTAAATCCATCCTATAGGAAAATTATCTGGACAATATAACAATGGAGCCATTCATTTGATTGTGCAGCATGCGCACAGCACAATGCCGATATGAGTATTTTCTTCTCTGAGAGTATACAAACTTGGATAACTTGACATGTTATCAATTCACATGAATCCTCAACTCTCGGTCAATGAGAATTATAAATTCATCATAATGACCAAGCGGAACAACTAATCCAAGGAAATTCAAGTCAAACCTCAAAGACTTGGGGTGCTGACAGATAAGATAAGAGAAGCCAAGCCCTCTTGATAAAGAGAAAAAAGTAGGACCCTCGAACGAGGCCTTAAAACCCACACGCAGAGGTACTCGCCCGATTCTCATTTATTATTACGTAAACAACAAATCGCGGCAAAATCAATGGGGAAAGTAAGGGGGGGGGGGAGACGCCGGGGGACAGCAATTAACAGCAATTAATCATGGCAGGCTCGCGATGGTTTGTAAATAAAGTTTGATCGTAGAAGTGCAGGGAGCAAATCGTGGCGCAACGTTGGGACACACGCGCGAAGCCGTGGGGGCCTGAGACACGCGAGCACGTGCCGCCGGCACGCCGTGCTCCAGACCTTCTCGCTCGTTCCACGGATACGCTGGCCATCGCGTGCGACTCTCCCAGTGTCCGCGGACCGACGCGACGCCGTCGATCAGCGTCCAAGAGACGCTTCCGACCCCGAGCAAATAAATGTCGAGCCACCGAGGAGAATTACACACACGCCGAGCGTGGGTTCGCGTGCGGAGTCGAGCCGCAACGATCCCGAGAAGCTTCGAGGACCACAAGGGTGGATTTACAGCAGGAGCCTCGGCCGCCGGGCGGAGGGTGAGGAGGTGCTCGGGCGTTGACAGGGCCGGGGGGAGGCCGGGGCGACGGGGCCGGCGCGTACCTAACCTCCTCCTGCCTCCGACCCCCCGGGCAGCAGAAGCTCCGGTCGGCGTACTCACGTTTTTGATGATGCTGGAGAACTGCTGCTTGCGGGCGAGGTCGCAGGAGGTGGCGGCGCAGCCCCTGCTGAACAATCTCGAGGCTGCCAGCATGTTCGTATCTGCGTGTTCCTGGACACCGGAGCTTAGGCTGACGCGACGGCGGCGGCTACTTCACGTGCAATGATGCAACCACACGCGCACGGCTCGTACAGTGTGCCCAGAGCTGCCCCCGGCGATCTGCGCATGCGTCCACCGCCGATCCCGAAACTTCCACGAGCGTCTCGAGTGGCCTGCGGCTACTCGTCCACCACGTTTTTCCCGGCGTGTCTTCACACACGAGCCCAACTGAGCCCAACTCAATTGCGAGGCCGAAGAGCCGCCGGGAAGAGAGTGGGCAAACTGTATAAGTATGCCTGGTGTCAGGTATGATTAGGGCCCAAACGCGGTGGACTGCAGGATGACCTGGGCGGTGAGGCGGCAAGATACACCGGTTTCCGCCCCGTTTGAATCTTACGGGTGATGCAATGCTCGCTGTGGGATGCGAAAGTTTATATCATGAAACGTCGCTTTACGTTGCTTCTTTATTCATGAATAAAAGATGATGTAAATCTTTGGATTTTGGACGTATGTTGAGTCATTGTTACGCGAACTCGAGCGAACGGCGGCGTTCGACAAAACCAAAACTCGTGCTTCGATATTTCAATTCCCGTTTTGTAGACGAGAATAAGAAGATTCACTGGTTTGTGTATGAATTCGAGTGAATGAGTTTATGACAATACGTGTAGGATGATTCAGTTTCTGGTACGCTTGTATTGTAACTCTTATTGGGTAGATAATTTTAAAAACAGTAATACCGATTACATAGCTTTTTTTCATGGGTTATTTGATTAATTATGTAATAATATTTGATGTAGAAACCAGTGAGTTCATAAAATATTGCACATACGTAAATAATATCTATTCGTGTTGTTATTTATTTTTTACAAATTCGCTTCAGTTATTGAATATCTATTCAACCAGTTCATATAAGAATTTTTTTACAACAATAACTCATGTTAAACCCCACATTGTAAGTAAAAAGTACGTATTAAAATAATTTCTGAAAATTTGACGTTATATCTATTTTTTTTCTTCAAAAGATAATTATCCTAATTGCGGTTGGTCAAAAAATATTGTCATACTCTGAAAATTGGATGAAATATGAACCAAGTCGATGATTTTATAAACTATGGCGCATTCTACCGGCGATATAAAAATAAAAAAAAATAAAAATTCTCTAATTTTTTGGGTAGTTCAATGTGTATTGTTAATATTCTATTATTGATTGGATGACTGCAGGAAAAACAATTGGGCTTAAAAGTATGCTGTTGTTGAGAAAGGAAAAAAAAACACTTCAGTTTGGAATATCGTTTTTTTATTAACGTTTTCTCAGTTACAATTTTGATTACATACATATAATGGTGGACTTTTAAACACATGTTGCTATGATACAAATGACAAGGATAAAAATTTGTTTTGGGGAGTGCGTAAAAATGTAATTAGATGACAATTTTCTTTTTTATTACTTTATTGGTCATGGCAATGCGTCAACTTTGAATGTATATTAATATAATATACCGAGCTGACCCATTTCCACTTAAAAGGTAAATGTTATATCCTTGCACGCAATAAACGCCCCTATTTTGCTAGTATTTTTATACACTATGTCGGGTGCACATTCGTCGCTCATTTTTATCAGTTTCATTAAAATCGTCATTCGACACACTGACAAAGAAACTTGGACTACAGACATGGAGCTCATTTTCTCGAATTGTCGTTTTGATGCTGTTTAAAAGCCATTGTGGATTGTGAATACTCTAAAAATAAAACCATAACTACAAGTCTTGATAGCTTAGCAATTGACTTTTCAAGTCATCTACAAAATCTAGACTCGTTTCGGTTTTAGCTTTATTTACACGTTTAGGTCTTTTCAGAATTAAAATTCAAACATTGATAATAAATTTTAAAAACATCTTCTTTTATCCAGCTATTCCCTGAGCTATAACAAGAGACTTATAAATATTTATCATTCCTTACCAAAGTAGAAAATGACTTATGGTTCAAAGATGAAAATCTTTAATTCATTCTAGATACATACCTAACCAGTAGAGTTGAGAAATATTAAAATAAACTTTTTACAGAATTCAAAAATCAATCGAGTTTAAGTAGAAAAATTAACTTTACGTGTATATATTATCAATGGAGTTGAGTGAATTCATAGAGAAATAAAAATCGGCAATTTCACGATCCACGTAAGAAACTCGAGAACACCAGTCTAAGTACACAAAAAAGTGTTTTCGTGTTAAAAATTTCTAGCGACGTGGCAAATCCTTGTAGCACTTACACCAAAAATGCATTCTCAACATCATCGAGTGGAAATCAGAAAAAATAAAAAGCTAGAATCGAAAGATAAGACACAACACGAGAGAATAATTTATTGATTTATTTACATTTGGTAAAATCACGCGATTCAATAGATTCTTTGTCAAATGATTGTTGATAATGCACTTCTCTTATTACCTAAGACGTAAAGAAAAGAGACAATTTAGGTGCTCGATGTCTATCTTCCACAGTCCTACTTTCGTCACAGCATTGTTGTTAAAAATGCTTATATTTTATATAATTATATCTTTCGTCGCTTCATACTCCATTCATTCTCGAGCAGATCGACATGCGACTTTGTGTGCTTTGCTAACAATTAAAAATTTCCTATTACTTATCATTCGTGTATTTTTTTGTTGTTTAAATTCAATTCACATTATTTAGAGTATAATAATTAATTAATTATAATAGTATCATTATAATTCGTAATAATATACAACGTTTCTCATAGATCATTTATCCTAAAACCCACGAAACGCTCCTTCATCTCTCCTTTCTTTTTTATCTCTTTCACGTGCAACACATACATTCTCAAACACACATGCTTACACCTTTATTTTCTTTATACTTTCACGCAGAAACATCGAGCTATGGGACTGTACTGGCTTTTCACGAGTTGTTCAAATCAACTGATTCTTGATTAATCTTCGATTTTTGTCCTATATTTATTATTATTGTTTGAACGATATCTTCTATAGTGGCTTGTGAACAAATCTGCATCAACCCACATTTATATCTTCCTTGCAATAGTTTCACAAATATTTACTACTAATTAAATTGGTTCATATGTATAATCTTCTTTTTTACACGTAATAAATTAAGAACGAAGCATTGTTTTGATTTTTAATAATAGTTGCGCGATGAGGAAATATTACCAATACTAATTGGCGATAGATCATTCGAAAAATGTCATTAGATTAATTTTCATACTCCACGAAAATCTGATGTCTTATTCTGAAGAATAGCAAAGGTATAATTGATATTTATGATTTTCTCCAATACATGCAAATGATAGCTTATTCTAAGTTGAGACTCGAAACGTCCCAGAGCCTCATTCAAACAATCCACGAATCAAATGAATAAAATTTTAGGATAAGTATAGAATCTTATGTGAGGCTAAAACTTTTTTCTTCACAACATGAATGATTATCCGAATCAAGCAATTACTCAAGACAACTTCTATCTCAATTGTTCAAGGAAAAATATTTTTTCATTTTGTCCTCCGTCTAAAGATAACTTTAAATGTAAGAATGAGTTATCTTGCTCTACTTCACAAATTCAATTTCAAATGAAGACAGAGAGAATTCATTGTAAATTAATGCCCTGCTTATATATCTACAACTAATAGAATACATGATGGAAATGATTAATGAGCAATGAATTAAAAGAAAATAGGAACAAATATATTAAGGAACATATATGCAATGCATAACTCGAAAAATCGAGGAACTATACACGATCAATATTCCATGTCGAGAAGAATATTCTAGTCCAGTATTTATCGTTGAAAATGTATTTGAGTCTTCAAACATTCCGAAACATTTTCAATGATCAGCATTCTTTCGTGTCAAGGTTCGATGACAAATTTTTGTAACAAATAATGGCAATATTTGTACATTTTCAACAATCTGTTGGCATGATTACAAAAACATATCACGAGTTTTGTCGTCGACACGAAAGAATCTGTTTTTTAAATGCAAAGCATGATTCCTGAAGAAATCATTTGAAGTAATCTAATTTTAAGTGTCTTATCAACGCTGCACACTGGAATTCCTTACATGGCGCCAAAAAAAATCATGAATTCTACATAGTGAATTGTAATTTACCTCTGCTACCTCGGAACAATCCAACGGATTCAATTTTCAGCTAAATTATTACGTTTTGATGATTGAATGGTTACATGTAGATACGAAAAATTGAAGAAGTATCAATTACAAATTTTCCTAAGTACCGTCTCATCGCGACAACAAGCAAAATTATAAAAAAAATCTTTTCCTGATCGATTCTTCGTTCTTATCGTTTGTTGTGAACTCCTGCACACACCTTCGTTTGTCATTCTTTCAATCTTGCTCTCACTCATACGCACTATTTCAACTTGCTTACTTTTGCATGCGCGCATTCGCATCGAACATTCTTACACTAGATTCTCCTTACATTATTATATTTCATTTACTCTATTAATTATATCAATACTGTTGACGGATAGAGATTCATTCACAGCTCCACACCAGAGCGTTCGTATTAAAATCGTCCCTGTCGCGTGTGGCAATAATTTCTTCTTAATTCCTCTTATGTAACTTGTTTAATTCTCCAGCGTATTCTTCATGAGTCCTTTGCTTTTCACATAATAAAGAGTCACACACGTTCCGCTTCTTATTTTTTTTCCAGTTTGATCTATTCGTATTTATCCTTACTCTCGTCGCTTCATCATAATTTACTTCTTATATGTATAATCTATGTATATTTCCCTTTACCTCGCGTCACACACGTATGTGTATATATAATATATATATGTATGTGTACACATATATAATATATCACACGCCGGATGCTTCACTGTATACGCACTATACGAAATCTACTCATCGACCGCCACACTTTTGGTTCTGTCGCGAGACAGTTAGTCTCTCTCCTATATTATGTTATGCGCGCATCTCGAGCCATTGTCAAGAGATAATGTCGCAGGGACCGAACTTCCCGACTGGTGTTTCAAAATTTGATTTGACTATTTTTTTTTTCTATCGTTAGCAAAACGTCAACTCGCTGTTATCCTGTAGAAGCTATCATTAGGCTACGACCCATCGACTCTCTCGAGTAAGAATCAAAAGTGTTACTTCAGTACGTTTGTTATCTTCGTAAAAATGGACCGACGTGCCAAGTCAGCTAAGTAAATTTGCGTTTTGCACTGTTTGGTTACCAGGGGCGGGTTTGTGGGCGGGGGGGAGTGGGGCATCGGCGTTTCACAGTCACACCGATGGGGAATTCGGCCTTCTCGGTGCAGCCCAGATCGTCCGTCCATCGTTGGAGATTTGGCGGGTTCGGCACACAGTCGAGAATGATCGAAATGGGCGGAGAGAAGGCTTCGGAGCAGATTCGCCACTGGCAGAGAGTCCGGAGTGCGCTTAGATGTGTCCGTGCTGGGCGAGCAGGTACTCGATCTGCTGCAGGTAGAAGACCTGCTGGAGTATGCTCTGCAGCGGGTTCTGGGAGGCCGAGGGGTTGCCGGCGGGCGCGTGGGCCGACTGCTGGAGGGCCTGCTGGCCCTGCTGCAGCAGCTGGCTGAGGTTGGCGGGGTTGGCGGCCGGCCCGAGCGGCAGGCTCTCCATGGGAGGCAGGGGCAGAGTGCCGATCTGGGAGAAGCGAGCAGCGGTCGAGGGCAGAGACGAGGTCGCGGCCGACAGAGACGACGCCGACGAGGAGCTCGAGGGTGCGCCGGGCAGGAGGTTGTAGGGGAGTTGAGAGTTCTCGCCCCGCTAGGGAGCCACGTTCTTGGGCCGGCGCCCCCGTCGCCCCCTGGTGGGGGGGCGCGGGGACTCCTGGCCTCACTGGCTCACCGCGGGGCTCTTCTTGTCCTGCTGCTGCTGACTCACATCTCCGCTACCCTGGACACCCGCGCCCGCGCCGCCCGGTCCTCCTTGTACTCCCTGCTGAAATTCACAAGTCACACCGTCAATTCAATTGCGTTCGATTGCATTTCATTACAGTCACCCAGAGTAACACCCTTCATTATGAACCCAAAGGATCTGAGACGTTCGACGAGTCGTTGTCCTCAAACTTTTCTTTATTAACATTTTTTATACAGAAAAGAATAATTTTCATAAAAAGTTCTTTGTCCTACTAAAAAATAAGTTAATCTTGAATTTTGTGAATTTCCGTAATTTCGACAACTGTATGCATTGTAAACGACATTTCACCGACACCTCACCGAGCGATTGAAAATAGAATTATTCGATTTGTTAAAATAACGGCTAATAATTCCATCAGGTGGATGAAGAAAACAACTCAACTCACTTCGAATTTAACTTGAGCTCCTGGTCCTCCCTGGGGTGGTCCAGGACCCCTGTCTGGAGGCCACGAGTTTCCGGGCTGGGGTTCCGAGTGGAACTGATGAGGATGGGGTGGCGGCCCACCCGACGCATCGTGACTGTGCGGGTCGAGGCTGTTCGCCGCATCGTATTGCGTGTTCTCCAGCCTCGTTATCAGTCTCTCGTCCTCGTCGCCAAACTCACCGCCCATCAGCGAGGGCTCGCCCACCACCATTACGTCCTGTAAAATCGCAATTATTGTTATTCATTTATTCGTCTCGGACTCAGCCACGATCGAATCGTGTTTTTTTCTTCTCTCAATCAAATCATCCTAGAAATTTAAGAATTATTCATTCAATAATCTCTTCAACTTCTGAATTTCAACGTATAACTTTGTTTGCCTCCCATGTATGTATGTACATACATAGGTATGTTTCAAACGAAAAAAAAAACACCAATACTTTGCAAAGTTCGCATGGCGACGTAGAAACTTTTGTAAACTAGAGAAAATGGATTGTATCGTACGGCCGAAGAAAAAGAGTAATTTTATCTGTTCTTGACGCTCTATCGCCTAGCTACAAAGTTTCCGCGCAGGAAAGTTGTAGAAAATGATTTCTCACCTGCGTCGTAAGGGAAAAGTTGGGCCCCGGCGATCTCTTTTTACTGGGCGCCGGTGGCGCGTTGTTGCCCGGCCCCGATGTGCTTCCTTTTCGCTTTCTTCTCTTGTTGGTCGGCCTCTGGGATTCTGCAAAGCAAAACATAACATTTAGTCGACTCGTTAAACTTTCGCTCCAATGAAAGTAGACTAATTTTTCAATTCAATGCAAGCGTGTGCAAGAAATTCTAAGTAGATTTTTGTGAGCTGAGCTTACATATAGTGCAAGAGTAAATAGAGAAGTGGAGAACCCATGAATGATTGGGGAATTCAATAATCTCGTGCTGATCAAGAAATTGAAAATTTCATTGCGCACAGACTGAATCATTTATAGCTTCTTTCTTTAGAACCAGAAATATAAAAGTCAATCTCCGTCGGGTATCTTTAGATGATATGAAACTTATAATCCATGCAATTATCCTATAGAAGAATGAGAACCATTTAAAAAAAACATTGTTATTTTCGTTGGGTTATGAAAGATAAGAAGAGAAAAAAGAATTTGAAAAAAGCAATGTCAATATAAGCTCAGCTAATAATAGAAACTACTCAGCTGTGGACCTTTTTATCAGGATCAAAGGTCTCTTACGTATTTACATTATAAAATCTCATGTACAGACAGCGCATGCATACGGCTAATTATGTAAGATAATCTTTAAAAATCATTACTATGTGTCATTGTCATCGTCATAGTCATTTTGCCCTCTCTCTCACTATTTTTCTCATTTTTACTCCCGTGAAAAAATTCTAGTCTCCAAGCGCCTACAGCTTACGAAACTCTCAAAGGACAGCGACAATAAAAAATCACGACCTACGCGAAACTTATTCAAGGCCTTGAATATTCTTTAAGCAGCGGCACGCCGACTCAACGTCATCGCGAGAGGGATTCATGAAAAAAAACTCGAATTGTTTGCTCGCTACTGTTTCCAACAGATTCCTTGATTAAAAATTTCCTGAATTTTTGCAATAAGTTTTATCGAAAACACTTTGAAAGAGTAAAACGGTATCTCTAATTTGTTAAGATTTTTAAGATGATTCGAAATTTTCATTTGACATACTCTCTAAATCTAAAATAGTAAAAAAACTACTATTTTACAGCGTACAAATTGCACAACTGCACAAAATAGTAGATATTCACTAAAAAAATAGTAAACTTTCTAAATTACTAAAATATTAGTAAAATTGTACTATTTCGAGCAGTTGTGCAATTTGTATTTTTAATAGTAGTTTTTTACTATTTTAGATTTAGAAAGTATGGAAAACCAAGAGACATTTTTCAGAATATCTGCAAATATTTTTGATAACTATAGGAAAATCAAGAAGTAATAAATCCACAATTAAATTCCAACAGAGAACAAAAGATGCGTCGGTCAGTCGCGGGACAGACAGAGACAGTAGCGAGCAAACAGTGAAGTTGGCGAGGGCACTCGGATACGTTAGAGAAGCGTATAGAGCCAATCGTGTCTCTCGGGCACGGCGTGTGCGTACGTATATATGCAATATGCATTGCGCAATGTCGCGCACGCTTGGTTCCAAGGCTCCGCCGACCTTGCTAAGGATATACGCTCGTAGGCAGCAGCTCGAGTGCGAAGCAGCCCTCGAGTGCGTGACTGCGGCAGATATGCGCTCGCGAAAATTATTTGTCCCGAGTCCGAGGAAAATTTGAGGCAGGAATCTTCTTTAGATTCTAATCGCTTTCTCTCGCGTAGCCTCTCGACTTCGGGGAGAAACAAAAATCGAAAAATGCAAAACGAAACGGATTCGTGAGTGCGAGAACGAACGAACGAACGAACGAGAGAAAAAGGGGGAGAGAGACGCGAGCGGAAACGTGGCTGATCCGCGGCTCGGATAAGAGGGCGATTCGTCCGCGGGGCGACCAGCCGGGCGTGAAGCCACTGGCGCGGCGTCTTCGTCCGGCGCGCCGAAGGATCCGCTCGGAATTAATTAACATACTCCCCGCATGCCGAACCCGATTCGTATGTATTATTAAGGAGGCTCTCCGAGGTTCCGTAGTTTTCAAAGTGCATTTCACACGGATTTTTCCCCGGTGAACTCGAGGAAAGTCGCGAAAGATGGGGAACCCGATGGAATGTGAGCTTCGCCTGTAGCGGAACCAAGCGAAACGATCCCAGCCCGAGGGAAAAAACGAGCGAGTCCGCATGTATGGGACGAGTTTCGAGAGCCGTTCGGTGGCTGGATAACAAAGTGGCGCTTGCTGACTGGCGATCCACTGGCTGGTGGTTCTCTCATGTAAAGCAACAGTCTGTGTCTACCTCGCTTACCCGGCGGGGCAACCATCCTTTGCCACTTCTGGAACAGCGTCGTCTTCAGGCAGTCGCGCGGCGAAAGCGCGTAAGCCTTGTGCCTCGACATCAGCTCCTGCATCGGCTCCAAAATCGCGCATAACTGTAAAACACACACACACACACACACATACGGATTAGTAAAACGATAATCATCGGAAGGATATGGTATGGGAAAAAAAAATTATTCGTTGTTATTGGTAAGCGAAAATTTTCATCTGTACCAGCCCATTCGTCTCTTAGACGCTACTCTGTACTCTCTAAATCTGAAATAGTAAAAAACTATATTATTTAATAGGACGAATTGCTCAACTGATAAGAATAGTAGCTATTGACTAAAATAATAGTAAAATTTTATTAATATTTTAGTAATTTAGTAAGAGTTTACTATTTTTAGTCACTAACTAATATTTTTGTCAGTTGTGCAATTTGTACTATTAAATAGTTTTTTTTACTATTTCAGATTTAGAGAGTACACATCAATGCCTCTTACGAAGAAAAACACATGCAATTCCGTCCGCGAAGAAAGTCACATCTCGCAATCTGGCCGCGAAGAAAGACACATGTCGCAATCTGGCCGCGAAGAAAGACACAATATTGCGTTTGTCCGCGAAAAAAACACATAGCGTACATCCCCGAATTTTCCAACGTAAAAAAATACATGGAATGAAAGCTTAGAATGAGTGGGTAGTTAACAAAAAAAACAAGTTTTTTATACAGTTCGATTGTGGTTTACACTCTTTCTTCGTTTTTATTCGCGGAAGAATAATTCCGACATGTGTCTTTCTTCGCGGACAAGTTGCGAGATGTGTTTTTCTTCGTAAGAGGCATCGATATTTAATAGTGAAAATTGCACAACTTATAAAAAGAACATATATTTACTGGCAAAAAAGTAAAACTTTACTAATATTACTAGTGAATTAGAAAAGTTAAATATTTCTTTTATCAAAATTTTACTGAAATTCTTTAAAATATTACTATTCTTTCAGTAAATATCTACTATTTTCATCAGTTATGCAATTTGTACTATTAAAAAGTAGTTTTTTACCATTTTAGATTTAAAGATCAACACCAGAGTATGAATCGATAAAAAAACTTGATCGATCGATTGAAAATTATCCGGCAACCGAACGCATTGCATAGTGCTGCAAACAACCCTCGAAAAGACGGGTTTGAATGTAAACAACCCAAGAAGACTCGGTTTTATCGCCGATGGATCACACGCCACGGACGATTTGGTTTCGAGCGCTTTCGTATAGATTTGAACTGCGCCTGGAAATCGTCGACGTGAAACCCGAGCAAAACATACGCGACTTTCGATGGTTCGTTAAAACTCACCTTAAGGTAATTGAGGGTGGAATTGGTGATGCCCTGCCTCGTGATGTTTTTGGTAAGCTGCTCGAGCGCGGAGGGATCCTGCGACATGGATACCATCGCTCGCGGGACGAGCTCCCGATGATGCCTCACCGCGTAGTGCCACGACTTTATCCTCATCAGGTCGTCGAACGTAAACTCCAGTATTAGCCTACCTTCTGTACACACCTGCAAAATACAAATCGCATATTGCAATCGTCATTTTCGCCTTGTTTCACTATCCTCCCAGTAAGAGGTCGAATCATTTCATCTAGTGAAAATCCTCCGACGAACACAGATTCGAGTCGAACGAGTCCAGTTGAAATCGGTTGGGAAAATAAGGATAACCGGCGCGCTTACCTTCGTGAACGTGGGTTTCCCGTGATGCGTGACCATAATGCAGTGATCACAGTCCAGGGTTATGCTAGTGTTGTGAAACGACTCCTTTGGGTGCTTCATATTGTAGTAAAGCTCCGTCACGCCGCCCTCGAATATCGACCGGAAGTACCTGGGTATTAACGTCCTTCCTATCGCTGGAAACAAACAAGACGCGTTTGATGTTTAGTCTCTGATTGTACGCCGACACACACACACACATTCCCGTATTATAATCGTCTTGCACGTAAAATGAGTAGGCGAAAAAATGCCGACTGATAACGAAATATATATATGTACTCGTCGATGAGTCGAGAGCTTTCTCGGTGTCGGCTGAGCGAGTCTGAATAGCATCGAGGAATGGAAGATTTCATTCGACAAATTACATTTTCTTCAACTTTATACAAACGGTCTTTGCTATACGATAGTTCTACTATGGAAATTTAATATCTTTTGATAAGTATTGCGATCCGAATAAAAACTAAATTATCGTCCATCATTTATAAAATGAGTATTGTCACGGTAGACATCTAAAGTACTCGTTTCGATTTGCATCAATACCTATTTTTAATGAAAATCACATTTACTCGGCATTATCAACTTGTTGAGAGTGATCGAGAGATGCAAGACATCGTTACAGGAGGTACTTACTGTATCTTTTGGGTCCGTCCTCCAAACAAAACGTCAACGTTAACGATGCGTCGTCTTCGAAAAATTCAGTCGCAAATGCATCCCACCAGAGGTTATCGCTTTCCTGCAACGAAAAATAAAATTTATAAAATCAGCTATTGCCATATCATTTCGTCATATACTCGTGATACATAATATCACGATGGATAAATATACGTTGACCAAGTGTACTGAATTATCTGGTTCAAGGGCGCGTAATCGTTTGTTTTTGGAACGATCGAAGGAAATCTGCATATTTTCATCGAACCAACCGCGTACGATACTAATATCGATACAATGTAACAGTAGCCAAACCCACCACGGAATCTGCAAAAGGTCAATTACCATCCCGTGTCCCCGACCAAAGCAGTGTCTCGAAAGCTCGGACACTTCCGCATAGTTTCAACCATAAAAATAAAACTGCCGATCATGCAACCCACATAGAATTACGCTAGAAAAAAAAGAATCGCTATTCATTCCTGGAAACACACCAGCCAAGATCCATGCGACGATAAAATCAAACCGATCTCCGAAGCGAATGGACGTCGCGTAGTGAGCAGCTGATGCGCGGTTGCATCATCGTTTGACTGCCACCCCCCGGATCCCGGGGGCAAGTCGGACTCGTTCGAGCGAACGATATAAATCCGGCGCGGCAGCCCAAAGCAGCTCTCGGCCGGTCGTAAATCGACGAGTCGCGTATATCGAGTGCGCTCGCGCATTATTTGTAGCTGTTGGGGTAAACGCCGCCGCCGCCGCCGCCGCCGCACTATGGGGCAAAGTTGAAATAGCATCTCGGGAATCCGCTAAAGCTTAGTAAAAATTATCCGATTTGAGTGAAACTTTTTCGTAAATATAGAAAATTATCTTTGAGATAGTAAAGTATTCATGAAAAAGTTCATATTGCAAAAATAATACCTCAAAAACTAACAAATGTCCAGACGTATTTTTCTGGGACGAAATTTGAGCTCTCTGGAAAAAATAGATCTGCTTGTACAATTTCGCTGAAATTCATGAATAATGTGTAACAGGTCAGTCTCAGTGGATATGGCAAATGATATTTTGCAAAATCGCAATTGCTAATCTTATCATTGCAAAAACGTCAGGGAACTGCCCAATTCTCAAAAAAATCGGCTCATTTGCATTAATTGGTCTATTGATCGTAATTCTGACATCATACTCTTCAATTATCAATTTTCAGTATTTGCAGACAATACTAACAATGAAAAATGATCAATTATAACAAATGTTGGATAAAAATGGCTGATTTCAATGAGTAATGAAAAGAAAAGGCTCAATGCATCTTTTTATAATGAAATTTCATTGATTAACAATATATATTTGATAAATAAACTAGTTTCAGACTGTTCACTTGCGACAACGATATAAAAATCTATTTACATCGATAGTTCTGCAAAAATAACAACAAATGAATTTTTTGTATGAATCACTTGTAAAAGTATTGATTTTACTCATAAAATTATGAAAAATAAGAAACTTGAAGCAGTAGCAAAAAGGTCTTTGTTCAGGTATTATGAGCTCGTTATGACTTCGTCACCATACCCGGAGAAAAAAAAATTTTTTTTCCAACATCTCGGCTTAGCTATCCTGTCTCGGCAGCAACATGTGTTTCACTCCTGTCCAGTCCCAAGCCATCCCTGGCGGGGGGCTGTGACGATGCATCCGAATTGGGAGAATGGAAAAAACTATACCGAACAATTACCAAAATCGCAATTCATTACACAACTATTGAACAAATTTGAAAATTATGTTATTAAAAATTTGAACTGCTATTTTTCTCAAAAGTAAAACTCAAATGAATTTTTTTGATTATCGATATACATTGCCACAAATATTTTATAACTCGTATGAGAGATTGATATCATGTTATACAATAAACAATATAATAAATAATTTAGATTCAACATAAAAAAATGAAGGTCTTGGAAAAAACTAAAAAAAATAGATTTTGCGCTCCATAATCAAAATATAACTATCCATTTATTGACTTATACATTTATAACAGAAAAAAGTTAACAAATTTTCAAGAATTCATAGCACAGTTACTGGAAACTAGACATACCTATATCCTTGCCGTGTTAATTTTTTTCACATAGATTTTAGACGGGACAGTTATGGAAGGGGTTTCACCTCTCGCCAGCCCCGAGAGCCAAAGGACGACCCTCACTGCGCCAAGCCCAAGACCTTTCTTTATTGCTTTCAGCTGGTCGGAATCGAAAGGTTCTAAACTACTGCAAACTCGGAAAAACGAGATGGCCTGTTTTGAATATATTTTCTCTTGATACTTTGATACTTGAAAATAATCGAGTTTGATCGGTGAAAATCAAAAAATTGAGATTTGAAAATGACCCATATTTTACATATTATTTCTCAATTAATTCTTTGATTTTCACTATTCATCATTGAAATTCTTTGTACACGTTCTCGTATTCATAACTTATAAGAATACGTGGAAATCTTGACTCCATTTCTATCTGAATTGAAAATAATCGAGTTTGCTCAGTGAAAATCAAAAAATTGAGATTCGAAAATTTTCCATATTTTACATATTATTTCTCAATAAATTCTTTGATTTTCACTATTCATCATTGAAATTCTTTGTACACGTTCTCGTATTCATAACCTTTGAGAATACGTGGAAATCTTGACTCCATATCTATCTGAATTGAGAATAATCGAGTTTGATCGGTGAAAATCAAAAAATTGAGATTCGAAAATTTTCCATATTTTACATATTATTTCTCAATAAATTCTTTGATTTTCACTATTCATCATTGAAATTCTTTGTACACGTTCTCGTATTCATAACCTTTGAGAATACGTGGAAATCTTGACTCCATATCTATCTGAATTGAGAATAATCGAGTTTGATCGGTGAAAATCAAAAAATTGAGGTTTGAAAATTTTCCGAATTTATATATTATTTCTCACTAAGTTCTTTGATTTTCACTTTTCATCATTGAAATTCTTTGTACACGTTCTTGTATTTATAACTTACAAGAATACATGGAAATATTGACTCCATATCAATCTGAATTGAAAATAATCGAGTTTGATCGATGAAAATAAAAAAATTAAGATTTGAAAATGACCCATATTTTACATATTATTTCTCAATAAATTCTTTGATTTTCACTATTCTTCATTGAAATTCTTTGTACACGTTCTCGTATTCATAACCTTTAAGAATACGTGGAAATCTTGACTCCATATCTATCTGAATTGAGAATAATCGAGTTTGATCGGTGAAAATCAAAAAATTGAGGTTTGAAAATTTTCCGAATTTATATATTATTTCTCAATAAGTTCTTTGATTTTCACTATTCATCATTGAAATTCTTTGTACACGTTCTCGTATTCATAACTTATAAGAATACGTGGAAATCTTGACTCCATTTCTATCTGAATTGAAAATAATCGAGTTTGCTCGGTGAAGATCAAAAAATTGAGATTTGAAAATTACCTATATTTTACATATTATTTCTCAATAAATTCTTTGATTTTCACTATTCATCATTGAAATTCTTTGTACACGTTCTCGTATTCTTAACTTATAAGAATACGTGGAAATCTTGACTCCATTTCTATCTGAATTGAAAATAATCGAGTTTGCTCGGTGAAATCTATGTGAAAAAAATTAACACGGCAAGGATATAGGTATGTCTAGTTTCCAGTAACTGTGCTATGAATTCTTAAAAATTTGTTAAATTTTTTCTGTTATAAATGTATAAATCAATAAATGGATAGTTATATTTTAATTATGGAGCGCAAAATCTATTTTTTTTAGTTTTTTCCAAGACCTTCATTTTTTTATGTTGAATCTAAATTATTTATTATATTGTTTATTGTATAACATGATATCAATCTCTCATACGAGTTATAAAATATTTGTGGCAATGTATATCGATAATCAAAAAAATTCATTTGAGTTTTACTTTTGAGAAAAATAGCAGTTCAAATTTTTAATAACATAATTTTCAAATTTGTTCAATAGTTGTGTAATGAATTGCGATTTTGGTAATTGTTCGGTATAGTTTTTTCCATTCTCCCAATTCGGATGCATCGTCACAGCCCCCCGCCAGGGATGGCTTGGGACTGGACAGGAGTGAAACACATGTTGCTGCCGAGACAGGATAGCTAAGCTGAGATGTTGGAAAAAAAATTTTTTTTTCTCCGGGTATGGTGACGAAGTCATAACGAGCTCATAATACCTGAACAAAGACCTTTTTGCTACTGCTTCAAGTTTCTTATTTTTCATAATTTTATGAGTAAAATCAATACTTTTACAAGTGATTCATACAAAAAATTCATTTGTTGTTATTTTCTAAGACCTATCGATGTAAATAGATTTTTATATCGTTGTCGCAAGTGAACAGTCTGAAACTAGTTTATTTATCAAATATATATTGTTAATCAATGAAATTTCATTATAAAAAGATGCATTGAGCCTTTTCTTTTCATTACTCATTGAAATCAGCCATTTTTATCCAACATTTGTTATAATTGATCATTTTTCATTGTTAGTATTGTCTGCAAATACTGAAAATTGATAATTGAAGAGTATGATGTCAGAATTACGATCAATAGACCAATTAATGCAAATGAGCCGATTTTTTTGAGAATTGGGCAGTTCCCTGACGTTTTTGCAATGATAAGATTAGCAATTGCGATTTTGCAAAATATCATTTGCCATATCCACTGAGACTGACCTGTTACACATTATTCATGAATTTCAGCGAAATTGTACAAGCAGATCTATTTTTTTCAGAGAGCTCAAATTTCGTCCCAGAAAAATACGTCTGGACATTTGTTAGTTTTTGAGGTATTATTTTTGCAATATGAACTTTTTCATGAATACTTTACTATCTCAAAGATAATTTTCTATATTTACGAAAAAGTTTCACTCAAATCGGATAATTTTTACTAAGCTTTAGCGGATTCCCGAGATGCTATTTCAACTTTGCCCCATAGTGCGCCGCGGGAAGCAAGAAGGTCGAGGGCACGTGGCGTCTCTGAATAAAGCATGACTCCGCCTGGCGGAATTATGGCGTTCTCACCCTCACCCGCCCGCCTTCTCTTTCAATTATGCGCGCCTCCCCCCACTTGCGTTTATATCCGCGGCTTTTCGTATATACGTATAGAGTCGATCCGGATCTAACAGAGATAGGAGCCTACAAGCGAATTCGCTTTGTTTTTGGGCTTTGTCGCGATGCCGCGACTCTTTCCGCGTGTATGGACGACTCGCGAAATGACCAATCGAACGAAGGGACACTCTATTTTTTCCCTTTTTTCTTTGTCCTCGCGCACTGGTGTAACGACGTAGCCGCGCGAAATGAATGGCGAATGCGTAAGGGACAAAAGGACGACGATTCGTCCGTCCGATTTCCACCACGAGGGACGCGATGGATTTTCAATATGATAAATATAGGGATTGATTTACGAAAACCTCGAAGTTTACAGGTATATAATCGATTGGCTTTCCAGGGATCAACGTTCGATTGATAACGACTTCATACAGCCGTAGCCGAGGCACGCGACAGTGTACCATCTCATTACGAACCACACGGAAGTATTCAAAGTAGCGATTCCCCGGCCGGCTGCGACAACAAGCTTGCAAACACCCAACGGATTCCCGGCGACCACCGACTCGCCGGCGAATAATACACTTATCATCGGACCGGGAGGGAGGCGGGAGGGATTTTTCGCCGGGGCGGCTTTTCCCTAAATCAGCGCGCTCATCTGGGCGTAGGCGTCTATAAATCAATTCTCGGCCCGGGCCGGGATTTATCGGCGTATTATTTCGGCGCGATGCGTTTTGTGCCAGGGCGCGGCGAGCTCCCGGGCAGCCGTCCAAAAACCCCCGACGTCGCCGGACAAAGATGATGCACAAGCGGAACCCTGAGACTCGCGAACCCTCTGGTGAAAAAAGGCCTCCACCCCTCCCCCGCCGCGGGATCGTGTCGCCGGCGTTGTTTTCCCTCTCGCGTGCGACCCCAAAGATTGAGATGAGAAGAGGCTCGTTGCGAAAGTTGTTGGATGCAACGTTGTATTCGTGGGGTGAGATTTTGTGGTTTGTTTTCAATATACACTGGTAGTGAGAGAAATTTGGTTTGGGAATCCTACTACCGTACCGTATACCTACTACCGTATAGAAAAGAAAAATATAGTAAATCATACTGTATTTATATCTGAGATTCACTATGTTATAGGGAATTTCACTATCCATTTATAGTAAAATTCGGTGCAGGATATCACTATACAAAATATAGTGTCTGTATCTATATTTTCGTAAGATTTCACTAGTTGTATACAGTATATTTTACTAAAATTTAGTAAATAATCATATATAGGTATAGTTACTGGCATCATAGATCCTCTAACTTTTGTATTGTGGAATTTGACATACACCTTTTTCCTTCATATAATATAATAAAAACAAAACGTGCGTTATTCGAACGCGATTCATTTAATAATAAATTATGTGAAATTCCTCCCCATCAAATTCGGTGTGTTGGCTTTGAGGTACAAGCAATTTTGGATGTTTGAGTATTTTTGAAAAAGAAAAATCAACTACAGAAATATCGGATTGAAAATAAATTGAATTTGCTGTTGGAAATCGAGCGATGCTGAACAGAAATGAAATTGAAATTCGGAGCCGTGTTTCATCAAGTGCACGAGAAACGTAAATGATGGGTGAAAAAATAGATAATCGGCACAGCTCGATGAGAGACTTGTGGTCACATCGATCTTTCAAGCTAATGAAAACAAGAAAGAAAGTACGAAGGTTCTAAAGATTTAGTAAATTATCTTACGTTTATCATATAATATATGTGTACTAGTCATGTTATTTTGAATATATACATCGAGTGTCACTTCAAATATTTTTACAGATTCGTGAGTAATACGAACAAATTACATTCTTTCCAGAAATCACATGATACATTACAATATTTACTTGTGAATATTAGAGTCAACAATTGCACGTCGTAGCAAAGTTGATTATGGAGAGATTTTAGTTTTCTTATCATTTTGGTCCGTTGGTTGTCGCGAAGTTTACACAGCCACAGTATAATACGATTCAGATCTTCTAAGTAATCAACATTGTAACTGAACTTTGTATTTTACTATGTTGATTTTTCCTAGCGAAGCTGCCATCTTGTAGTGTTCTGCCTGTATATTCTTTTCATGGTGACGATGTACTCACTTGAAAGTTTCCTGTTAGGAAACTAAGGAGTTCTTTCGTCATACAATGATGAATATTGTTTCGTCTGTAGACAGATTTTTTTTTCAATTCAACTATTAGTGCATTCACATGCGTCTTTTTCGAATTTCTCGAAAAAGTTGGTGAAAGAGCACTTATCTGTATCGACTGTATCAGGACTGGTGGCAGCTTCGGTTAGTTGACCCGTCATCTTCATTTCCCGGATTCCCAAGTGCGCTATTCATATTTTTTGATAATTCTTCCTAATCGAAACACAAACATTTCACACAAGAACAAAAAAACAGCTATAATCCACCCAAAGATGAATATCGCGAAGATCAACTTTAATTCGTCGATAGGCTGGGGCGCGGCAGGTTCATCGAGATTCTTCACGTAATGCATTTTCTCGCGTTCGTGAAGAAATTGGGTAAATCCTCCCTCGTTCAGTCTAGCCAAGATAGAATTAAATTCCGGCAAAAGAGACGATTCTTCGGGAAATATGTACGAGGTATATTCCTCCGCTACGCTCTTTTCAGATACGTGAATCAACTTGTTCTCGGACAAGATGTACGGATAAATCCAATCGCTAACGAGACAAGCTATGTTATCGCCATTCAGAATCCGCTCGGAACACTCATCGATATGGGTGTATTCGCGAAAACGCTCGCGAATCACGGGATACGGTATTGCCTCCTTGTAAATCATGAAACCATAAATTGGCAAATTGGATTCGATCAAATCGTCGGCCGAGTCGATTGCCGGTACGGCAACTGGCACAATAGCGCTCGCTTGTAAATGACCCTGGAAGGAAGAACTAATCACGAAGGTTACCATAATGACAATCATGAAGACAATCCTGGTCGCAATGAAAGTCCGCGGCTGGTTTGGACTCGAGGTCGATGAAAATATCCGCACAAATTCGAAGGTGGCATCCAATAGAGATATACCGAAGACGTATTTGGTGGCGATCGCACAGACGAGGCAGCACACGGCGAAGTATAGCCAAAAATCAAACTTGAAAAAAGCCAAGAGCTTGTCCTTGGTCTCGTTGGGAAGTTTTCGAGTGAATATCTTGATTTGGACAGAAGTGATTGGATAAAGCTGCCTCTTCCAGGAATCCCCGAGAAACAATTGGACCGGTGTTACGTCAACTGTCTTATCCGTCAAATCTCTGATCGGTCCTTGGGGTTTTCCATGCCTGTCAGTCAAGCCAGAGGGGCCAGACAATTTCACCGTGACCTTTGCTCCGATGTGTTCCAGAATCATGCACATTATCACTACGAGAGCACCGTCGCACCTTTCGAAGCCTGATTTTTCAACGTTGAAACGATACACTTTCGCGTCGTTCTTGAAGGTAACCATCTTGAGATTGTAATTTTCCAGATTTCTTGTCTTGTCGTAGAATAATACACCGCATATGGACGAATTCGGTGTTTCTGTTGGGGAAATATGCTGCTGAATCGTTACGACGAATGGATACTTTCGACATTCAGGAAATGATTCCATCAAGAAGTGATGGAATTATTATACTTACGATTACTCGACAGTGTTTCGAGCAGTTGCTCTTCCGCCAACTGAAACATGGTCCAACCATTCGACGAAAATGTTTCTTCCGGTGCTTGATCCCAAAATTTTGGTGCGATTTTCGAATAAGGATTGAAAGTGTATACCGATACGTTCGAACTCGATTTGGTACATAAATAAACAGCGGATAAAATATTATAGGTCCAAAGCGTTTGCAAAGAAGCTTCTGCTCTCCCGCAACCGTCTGCCGCGCTATTAATCAGCAAAAACTGTGCCTCATTATTCCATCAAATGGAATTTCTCATTTTCAGTAATATAGCATTTAGCATTTCATCAGATGTGATCATGATAGCAATGCCCGTCGCGGGAAAATCTTGTCGAACCATGTCAGTTTCGTTTAAAAAATCTACTTTCTGGGATCGTTCATGTTTTTCTAAGACATATTCATGATAAATGTCAAGTAAGTGTAAGGGCGTTGGAGAATAAGAAATCAGATTCGAAATGTTTTCTTCAATTATATTTGTATTGGTGGAGAAGAAGACATTTTTTTCATTGAAGCAACAATTTATTATTTTTCCCTAAAAAAATTCATACTTTACTTTTTAATAAATCAAATTGGAATCAAACAAGAAGAAAAATCGTAAACTCACAGTCATCCTCGATAATTGGTTATTCTTCTTGAAGGCATGAAATTTACTCTCTGATTGAGTAGTTTCGAAGTGAAGAAATACTACTTGGGATAAAACTAATGCAAAAAGGATATCGGATTTCATTTTTTTCAGCAAATTCACCTTTGTACATCAATATGACAGTGGTGGCTTTCAGCACTAGACTGATTGTGAAAAATATTTCAGTTTCGACTACAAAAGCGAAAATGAAAATGGTCAAGGGCACAAAGACAATTTCATTGATCCAGCTTGCTGTTGTTGTACTTTATTACATTACGACGTTTAGAGAACTCGTTTACTGCGTCTTTTTCTCTTCTTTTTTTTCAATTTTTTTTTCCATTTCGCTTTGAACTGTAAAAAAATATTTAACTTTTCCAGTCGTCGTAAAATATCGTTTGTCACAATAATTGTAGTCAATAGTTATTTCGTTATTCCAAGTCTTTGGGCGTTCTATAACTCAGAACGTCGTAATTATACGAATTAAAACATATATTAGCAAGCTGGATCAAGCCCACCCGTCATTATTCCATTGAAATAATTTATTCGCATATTTAGTTTCGAATAATTATTTATAGATAATCGGCAATAAATTAACATTTTTCAGTGTTGGTAAATTTGGAAAATCCTAAGCTATAAAAGTTGATCTAGAACCTACTTAGTTGAACAAGAAATATAATTCTTTAGAGATGCGCTCCTATATTATGCGAGAGACTGAAAAGTAGAAGAAGGCTGTCCTTTGTCAAAGAAAAGAGTTGAGTTACTGTATTATAAATAATGAGTTCGAAACTGCGTTTTTACATTCACAGTTTCAGTGCATTTTCGGAGTCATAGCTTGCGCTCGAAAGCTCCACGGTCGATACCCTATAACCTAAGCTATCGCGGACAAATTATTTCAATGCGACAAGGACGAGAATATCATTCCATCCCGCTGACGCTACAATTTCGATGAATACCTACGAATCTTACTTTCACGGATAGTAATATTTTGCGGTAGTATAGTGTATCAAAGACGCGAACGACAGCTGCTCCCTAAAAAGACAAACCGCGTATTTTGTCGGATATTTAATTGTGCGTCACCCCCTCACAGCCGGTCCCAGTTTCAATCGCTGAAAACGCTCCAGAGGAGCAAGTGGAGGCTGCTGGAGGCCCGACCAGTGTCTACATTCCAACGCGACATGTCTCTCCCTGGCACTACGCGCGCTGACCCGTTCCCACAGAACCGGCGCCGCCAGCCAGACGAGGACCGACGACTCGTCGCCAGGATGCATAACTATAATAACTGGTTCCGCTCGCTCGCGCGAAATGGGCCTCTCGCGACCTTTGCCGGCGTTTTAATGCACTCCGAAGGTGCTCCAGCTCGACACACTCCTGTGAGGGGGTATCTCGGGTGGAAGGGTATATTGCAGCGTGCAATGCGTAGACTCTAGTGGGCTGTGCAGCCGAGTGGGAAGCTGGACAGTTTTTCAAAACCGGCTTGCTTATCGCCATTCGTTGCGGAAATGTTTTTTTTTTCATATAATCTAGTTAAAATTTGGAATTACAAATTACTGATTTTCATCCGGAAATCGTGGGTGGGAGAGGAACTTTTCGTAATCCCTTTTGAATATTACACGTTATTGAAATGCGGAATGGCGTGGGCGGGAAACTCCAAGCGACAATTTCGAAAATTACAATTTTGAGCGGACTATACCGATTGAAACAGAGCTTGCAACGTGAAATCATTCGAATTCCAGTGTAATATTACTGCACTGCTTAGTAAACTTTGCCAGAGACGATCTAGAGCGAGCAAGTTTACCTCAACTGTATGATTTGAGCCCGTTTTATTAACTTTTGCATTCCTGCGTATCTAAATTTCAAATGTTATAATTTGTGTAACTGGTGAAAATAGGTGATATTTTACTGATCTACTACTATCCGTAAGTTATAAAAATTCTACTGATAAATAGTAGTCTCTTACCATTTTAAATTTTCAAAGTTAATTTCACTGTCCACGCACTAGAATTAGGATTAATTTTGAATCCCTCCGTTACCCCGGCCAGCAGATAAACACAAGAGAAAAAAATGATTATTCCCCGGCGCAACGAGGCGAGGGTAAATTAGTAGTGTCACACGAGCCGCGACGATACGCACTCGGCGTTTATAACAATAAGTATACTCGTCGCCATATCGACTGGCTCGCTCGCATCGGCCAAGATTTATTTCGGGGCGATAAAAACGAGGAGTCGTCCCGCAAATCGAGCAAACTGTTGCCCCGAGCCGTCGAAATTGATATTTCTGGCAGTGGCGGCGGAGGAGCCCGCGAAATTAAGGGAAAGACGAATCGCCCCAATTCGTTCGATCCTTCCTTTGCGCTTCTTCCCGTTCCGCCCGCCGCGTTTTTTCGTGTCCGCGAGCGGTGCGCGCAAATCGCGCCGCAGTTACGGACAAGAGCGAATGTATATTCATGTGCCGAATATTTCGCTGGTAGATGATCCACGCAATAGTACTGCAGCTCGGATAGTTATCGATGGTTTGGAATTGATTGACACGGGAGTACGAATGACCCTCTAAAATTGAAATAGTAGAAATCGCATACAACTGCTGGTGAAAATAGAAAATATTGAACTAGAAATTAGCGAAATTTTTCATTTGAATATTTGTTTTTTACTATTCTAAATTCGGAGCATACTGGATCAAGCTTTTTGGAATACTTCCGAAACAATCAATTTCAAGAGCGTTTGAGTAGGAAACGCTCTCGAAACTAATTGTCGCGCAATTAACAAGCGAGGCGGACATATAGAGCGGAAATATCTGGGAAAAAAAACCGTCGGGTCGGTAAAGTTCATGAATTTGAATCATTCAGCTGTCGTCCAAGTTTTTGGGTTATTCCATTAAACAGTAGAACTCTCGGCGAACTGTGTCCGCGCAACTCGAGTGTTGACAACGCTCGTGTTTGGACAATGGCCGAATAAACAATGCAGTGGGTTGTTACACGGTAACTGCTAATCCCGGGACTCGCGTGTGTGCGCACGGCTAAAAATTGCTACGCACGGAGGTGAAAATTGAAAACAGGAGGTGATATCGTTCGTTTTTTTTTCGAGTCTCAAAATTAAAAATCCCCTATTCCTTTCGCGCACCCCGGCGATGTAATATCAAGCCCCGAAGCGTCACATAATCCAAAGACGTCCCGAAAAAGCCCCTTTTCTACGTGGCTGCGCGAAATATTCGCGGACCGGCTCTAGTCGCTATTAACGCGCGCGAATTTACGAGTGCCGGGGGACGGAGGATCCGCGTGATTTACGCGCGGCCCCGATAGTACCTGCCGCCCCGTCTCCGACCGAGAGGAGACTCGGGGATGATCATTCGGCCTCGTCATCTTTCATCATGCAGCTTTAGCTCGGCGACGATTTTCGAGGAAACCACGTAGGGATCGCTTGGTTTGTTTGATTTTTAATTCGAGTTCCAAGTCGATGTGAGTCGTGGAGATACTATCGCGAGTTCGCGAATCGACTGGTTGGAAGTGAAATCTGTGCATTTAGGTGATTTATTGCGGATTTTCCTTGGAAGGTTAACTACGTGGACGACGGAATGGTCATTCGTGATTTGAACGCAATATTTTACATTGGAAATCGGTATATACTCGTAAAATTTGCAATGTTTAATTCTCTTTTGTAGAGATTATCTTTGACAATGATATATCATCACGAGTGTTGATATCATCATATGGTCGTGAAATATTTAATATTTGAAAATCATGGAAATGACAGCAATAATAATAGTTTTTAGTAGAGGAAGTAGAAGGTTATTTTTCATTATTGACAATAATCACTGCCAGGAAGCTTAAAGATATGGTGCGCTTGTCACTCTTTCGAGAGATGAAAATTTTATTGTAGACTTTATTTTCGGATAGTAGCAGTATGGCAGCATTAAATTTTTACGAAGTAATACAAGTCATATAATACGGAGTTGGAACCACAACAACCGTTCTTTACAATTCCCTCGAAATATTATTATTAACAGGATCATCGTGGATAAAGTTACCAAATACATCTCTTGTATGTACAGATATCAAGAATAGTTGATGAAAAGTTATGCTAATTGCTAAATTTGCAACATCAACCCACGTGATTGCTGTATATCGGGAAAACTACAATAGGGCGAGCACATCTAATTGCCAAACTAATTATAATGAGGCTGGATCTCTGTGTATATATACGCGCGTCAATATGCACGCGGGTATGGTCGAAACAAAAAAAAAAGAAGAAAAAAAGAGAGAGAGAAGTTACCATGTACACAAAGTACATCCGAGAAATTGTTCACGTGGAAAATTAACGTCACGTGTCAATCAACAGCGCCCGGCATTCGCGAGCTCGCAAATTCAAAATATTCAATTGATCCGAATATGTTGAAACGAATAATACCCGGTCGAAATGCTCCGAATTAAAAATTGAAATGAATCTCGATACACGCGAATGTTAATAATATTGCCGGGCGCGTTTCAATACACACCGGCTCTCGATTCGGCTTTGAATTAAATAATATAACAAATAATCGTCTACGATTTTCAGAGACAAAATTAGACTCGATGAATCATCGCGCCGATATACACTTTAAAGGGAACGTGCCGTTATGAAATTTCGATTATTCCCGGAAAAACTCGGGAAAAATCATCGGAGTAATGGAGTATTGGGCGCCGGGAGCCCCACAGACCCCAGGGCCCGAAAATCGAACGAAAATTCGAGACCCCATTTTAAAGGGGAACTGCCTTAATGTTAGGCCCCCAAAACAGCCGAACTTTCGGGAAATTCGTGGCGCCGATGTTGTCTCGGCCTGGGGGTCCGGTCGTTGCGTCGACGGGCCGCGAAAAAACCTCGGCGATCCGGGTGTAAGGGTCGAAAAAACGCGGCCAGGTTAAAAATGTCGGGGCTCGCCGGGGAAACTTGTGCGGCCGAGTGTACCCGTCGAGGCGGCTCTACTCGCGGCTCCGACTGTACCACCCTACTGTTGTTAGGGGGGGAGACTAGGGGTGGTATATGATCGTGTATATACGCGGCGGCCAAAGTATTGTCGGCGCGCTCCACCTCTGTATTTCCCGTTGAAAATCCGTTTGGCGGCCTTAGCCGGGGCCCACGGCCTCGGCCCGGGTACCGAAAAATCCGCAAAATTCCCCCCCACAGGCCCATCAATTTTCGCTAATTTAACCCTCGGCCAAGCATTGATAATCAAAGGAGCGGGGAATACCTCTGGCGCGTGAGCGGCCGGACAAAACGAGCCCGGCCGCCGACGCCGCCGACGCTGCCGCCGCCGCCGCCGCCTCGAGTATATACGGCCAGGGGCGTCGCGCGAGCGAGCGAGGGGAGACCGGGAGGTGGGGTGAGAGAGAGAGAGATAGAGAGAGAGAGAGAGAGAGAGAGAGAGAGAGAGCGGGAGGGGACGGGGGTACAATATGGGTTATCGAGGGGGGCCCCACCCCCCCGGGGGAGGGCAGGGGCCCTCATTTTATTACCCGAGAGCTGTGTGCTCCCGGCAAAGGTTCTCAACCACCTCCACCCCCCCCCCGGTAATTCCCCGCGCACTGTTTTGCCTATCCGCGAAGGGGGGGTGTGTACCCGCGCATTGTGCGCAAAGGATTGATCCGCGAGTGTACACGCGGATGGCAAGGATCGACGTCCGATACGCGCGCGCGAGCCCCGGAGATGCTGCCGATGCTGCGAAATAAAGGCGAGGGGATGCGCGCAAACGAGCTGGCCCGCGGTCAGCTGATTTATATGCCGCGCCGCGAGAACTGCACGATATCTCGTCCGAAATTCGGGGGGAGGCTCGGTTGAGAATTCGGACAACGAACTCGAGTTGGACGAAAGAAAAAATATGGCAAAGATGCTGCTGTGTTTTCACTGGGTTGTGTGTATGAAGGAAAAGCGGGAGCTGTAAGTGCGTGCTCGGCGAATCCCATACTGGGAATAATTTGGCAAGTCTCGAGAGATTGTAGGGTTTGTTTCGTGGATCAATATTGTAGGATTTACTTTGTTTTTAGCGAGTTGTACGAAAAACGTATTTTACTGAATCTTCTGGGCTCCCGAAGTAGAGGCTCAAAGTTGCTATACTTTTGCCATTTTTGCGGTTCTACGCCCACTTTTGACCTAAATTCATGTCTGTATAGACGAATTCACAAGTTTTATAATTCGTGGTTATACTATTTCGACAAGTGGGAAATGTAGGATCGTTCGAGGTATACTAGTGAGATCTACTGTATACTAGATAAACTTTTATCGAAAAAAGTGACATGAATTTTTTTATAATAGTGATATCATTCACACAATTTAAATATATAAACAGATTACAGGTATAAATCTAGGATTATTTACTAAATTTCATTTTCCTATCCGGCACCGTAAGATTCCCAAACCACTTTTTATCAGTGTAATATCTAAACTTCTTCCTTCCATGTTATAGTTACAGTTACTGTAACTTTAAATCGGCCGACGAGTTACGTTAGAGGATAGAATTATATTGTCAGGAGAATCGAAGGTTCATCGATTCTAATGAACGGGATTTCACTTGGTGGACAATTTTGGGTGCACATCCGGTCGAGAGCTTTCTTATCAGATTAGCACTCGATCGATCGACAGCGTCGGGACAACGTTATCCGCGGGTTCGAATGACAGCCCCAATATTTTTAGATTCATCGGAGCTTCGTTTCGATGGAAACGTTGCGATTCAATGGTGGAGTCTGATGGAAAAAGGAGTACGGATGACGCGAGGCGATGGAATTTGTTCGAGGATAATGACTTTACGATTGAACATCCGGTGTATTTCGCATTATCAAATACGAAACGACTCAAAACAGCAGTGGAAGTACTTTTTGAGATTCCACTATTGCTCTCTGTGAGACACGCTTGCACGTTCTAATAAGACGTATTACAAACCCAGACACCTATTTTCTTAATATAAAACTTGATAGAAAACAATCTACGGCTAATTGCATTTGAACATAAAAAAACAACGAGAACAGTGGGTTGACAATTGACTGAAACACAATTATGAATGTGAGTTGATAAAACATAATCTCGAGAAAAACAAATGAAATTATTGAATTATCCAATTACATTTTAATTTAATGATGTTCTCACGAACGTTCGAGTACAAGATAAACAAATCATAATAATGTATCTTAATTAAGCCTCGAAGCATGAAATGTAATGGCAAGACGAGATTCTGTAAAAGGTTTCTTTAATTAATTACCAAGTGATGAAGTAATGATCCGAGTCAAACAGACTCGAGGTTCAGTTATATTTGGCTCTAATTAATTTCTAAATAATAACTCCGGCTAAATATACAGGCGATCCCTTCGACCGAGAGACACACACTGACAAATTTCGCTTGCTCGCAACGGAATCATCGGATTTTCAACTTCAGAATCTACCGAATACAACATTCAACGTGTACGAACGGATCATATACGGCCGATTCGAGGAGAAGCCACTCGCGTTAATTAGCCACGCGAATCATAATCCTCGAACATCGAAACCGAGACGAGATCGCCGCGGATACGTACCCACGCCCTGCATAAGTATATACGCAGGTCGGCCAAACGGAAACGAAGATCGTAATCCAAGATGAAAATAACGCAACGTAATGTACAATCAGCGAACATGACTTTGTTGTAATTTAATTTCAACCAAATAACAAACGGTACACCCAACCGTATCCACGTGAGAATCGCGAATCCCTAAACGATTGAATCCACGACAAAAATCGCGAGTCTCGGGTCTGTCACCTCGCGATTCGCGTGTTTTTCACAGAGACAGACGGATCAGACGAATGGACAAGTGTTTTATCCGCGGCTGGGGACGTAGCAATGCAATAATTAGAGCAGGCGATTCGTAGATATGTCTGGTATATTAATCAAAGCGTCCGTTCTGAGCGCGGGTGTAACGTGGGACGTTGATCGGACGCGTCAATCAGGTGAAACGATAGCGGCGCTGAATTTTGTAATACGGCAAAGGCACATAGAAGTGGGCCGTTAAACCTGTCGGGCGAGTGGATGGCTACATACGACATTTTTCCGAATTCTCCCGTGTATATAGCTTTTGCGTCTCTGCGATCGCTTCGCGTTGTGTGCACTGAACATTCCGGATTGCTACACTAACCGTGTGCGAGTTGTCGGCTGAGAAGCAACTGACCTGAACCGTATACATACGCCCTTGTCGCTGTATAGATACAGATATCGAGTTATGCGTCGGCGTGTGTGAATTTTCTCACGGCTCGATCGAGATAGTCTGTATGGACGCATTGTTTCACCCCGAAAATTTAAATTATTTCTCGCTCTCTCGGTGATTTCGTGAAATCTCGAGGGTCTCGCGGATGGAATGTCTTCCGCTGCATCGAGAGCTACTCTCAATGTCGATATACACAGGGCGCGTGTTTACACTCGACTCGAGCTCATTCTTTTTTCCGCGCGTCGTTCTATTGTACAAACACCTACTCGAGGATTTATGTGTGCTGCGTCCGTCAGAGTTAAAGCTCTGGGGTACCACGTGTTGAGAGCCACGAGGCCGCGGTCGCGCCTCGGAACAATCGGCGGAGTTTACAGTTTTAGTTACAAAATTATATACAAAAGTGATTATATATAAAATGTAAGGTAGGTGTACCCAATATGCGCCAGGACCCAATATGCGCCACCCTTCGTATTTCATATATACGCGCGTCTAGAGCATCGCCGCGGCACAGAATCTTGTCGGCAATGCTAAATAATGAGGAAAGAAAACATTATCACCGATCGGGAACCCTTATACCAACTTGTTACAGCTCGTTTTATCCATTTTTTCGTCAATTTTCATTCTCGATCTAATTTCGCTCAGGTAAGTGCGAATTTTTTTAATACCCTTAAACTGGGCCAAAAAAATCGAGCGACATATCATTCGATTCCTTGACATCCCATCTACATCATCCAATTTTTTTTTTCTTTGTATGACCTTTTTATCAATCGTTTCAATAGCTCTTCGTTATTTTTATCAAATGTACCCAATATGCGCCACCCCTATTTTCTTGCTCTAGAAGCTACAATCAACCCATTGATGGTAAATATCCGCCAAACATGGTGGAAAGAAAATTTAGTTCAAGCTCTGGAGCAGGCCGAGAAAGGTGAGATATCGCAGAGGATGGCTTCGACTATATATAAGACACCTCGTCGAACGTTTCAACGATATGTCAAACAAAACATCCGATAAAAAGGAAAATGAGTCGACCATATGCGTTAGTACAAAACGAAGAATTATGTAGTCGAATTTAACGCTTAGCAGATATTGGCTATCCTATAACGAGAAAAATTTTGAGGTTATGCGTTTATAAGTACTGTCTAGCAAAAAACATCAGACAGAATTTTTCTACCATCATGACAATAGCTAGCCCCAAGTAGGCTCGGACATTTTTTAAATTGAACTCTTCCATTTCAGTGAGAACATCTCAATTATATTTAAAATTACACAAATAAGAATGTTCATCAATTTGAGAGATTAATATTGGAATTAGATGTTGCATAAGTTAATTTTGTTAATTCAAAAACAACGGTTTTTCATGAATTTTAACTGAAAACTTGATTTGATTTAGGTTGTTAGAAGTTTATATAATCTATTTACTATGGTTTAATCAAAAACAAAATGTATTTTCCAATAGAATTATATGAGAAATATAATTTTTTGTTTGTATTTTATCCATTTCAGACATGCTTCATGCTTCAAATTGGATGAAAAGAAGTATTTTCAGGGTGGCGCCATATTGGGTACACTAAAAATTTTTTCCCGAACATTTTTTTTTTTTTAAAACCGCGGTATCTTAGCGCAGAAATGTTCAAATTGAATAAGACTCAGCTCATTTTGTAGGTATTGAGTAGACCTTTCATTTGACACCAATTATGTTAGAAAATATTCATTTGACGCGGTGTAGTGACCTTTCTCGCTTAGGTGGCGCATATTGGGTACAGGTACCTTATATAATCTGTATATAAAAATCATCAGATCAAATGAAAGAAATCAACATTCTCTTGCACAGTGCGTGGGATTTTGTTGAAAATATTATCGACTGCTTGTATATTATGCACACTGATGCCATTTCTTCGTAGAAGTAACTTTATATAGCTAAAGCAGTCGTAAGATGAGGTTAACTGCCGATACACGTGAAGTACGAATCACACGTACTTTATTTTTTCCAACAGTGATCCTCACATGTTTTTTGAGGATTGATGTTTCAAAGATTTTATAGCCTCAAATTTAATCCAGTTTTTAACTAGTTCCTATCAAGATTATATACAGATTGTATATGATCACTTTTGTATATAATCTGTATATAATCTAGATAAAAACTTGCCATGTTTTTTTTACTTGGGGTTCGACGGTGTGAACACACGTCGTCTTGGTTCCTTTGCTCGCCGGTGACAACGGATCTGAGAATATTAGCTGGATTACCGAATCAAGAAATTTCTTCCGTCAAATTCGAGATTGATTCGAAAAGAACTCCCCAAAAAACCACCCGTACGCCAGTTTCGCCGATATACAATACGGACTCGTTTATCCCCGCCGCAGGAGCCTACTTTCCACCGCATAATCCGGCAGCCGGCGGCAATCAGGAGGAAAAGTCGCGAAAGGAAAGTCTCACGGATAACCAAGCGAAATTATAGGTGCACACCCACGCGCCCACGGCCCCCCAAAAGTGCGCGAACCAATTTTCCCCGCGCGGAAAACGCTGCACCTGAGCCGCGGGGGGGGGGGGGCGAGAAAGTTTCCTCTTTCTCCCGGTGAGAGAAAGCATCGTCGATGCGCCTGCTCCTCTGGCTTTTTCTCTCTGGCAGGCGCGTATAGAAAGGCGCCGGCGCACAGCGGAAAAATTCGACGATGGCGAATCGATTTTTCCGCTGCTCCTGGCTCGTTTTTATTTTGTTCTTATTTTTCGACGTACCTCCTCCGCGGAGGAGCGAGTTTTTTTTTCGTGTCGATCGCAAAGTTACGAATAACGAAGGCTCGATCTCACACGAGACGTAGGAGTAGTGTAAAGGCCGCCGAGCAGGGGGCACCGCAACGCGGGTCGCACGTCCCTGGCTTCGCGCGCGATTTTTTCCGTTCGCCCAGCATCCTGCGCTCTTTTTGCTCGTTGTTGCACTCCCGGCCGTTTCCAGCTCGAGCTCCCATCGTCGTCGTCGTCGTCGTCATTCTCTTCCTCCTCTCGTCCTTCTGCCTCTCTCTCTCTCCTCTTTTTCCTCCGTTCTTTTTTCCTCCTCTTTCTCCTGCTTCCCCTCCTCTCTCGCGCGCCTAGGTCTCTCGCTCGCTCTGCCGCGCGTGACCACCTACGTCCACCTGACGCAGCGCGAGAGAGAGAGAAAGAGGAGAGGAAGAAGAAGGCCGTTGCAGGTCTCTCTCGTGTAATCGATAAATATGCGAATTTCGAGTGGAGGAGCGTCGTTTCTTCGATTCGCGGAGGATTTCTCTTGCCTCCGCCCGGCGACATTGTTTATCGGCTCGTTATTTTTTCCGAGCTCGTATCGCTCTGACCCTAAATAAGCATTGGGAGAATCGCTCAGGTGGGATCGATCCGCGAGAGGCCCAATTAAATTTTATACCCGCACAGCTCGGTCCGCCGGCTCTCATTCTTACCTTCATCCCCATCCGAATTTCGTTATTCTCCTCCTCTCTCTCTCTCTCGGTCTTCCCTCCGAGCGACCAAAACTAATTGACCGTGTATTGTGTTCTGCGTAGCTGTCACACCGGGAAGAAGCGGCGTTATTCAAATCAAATCGCACGCAGAGGAGATATATGGAGGCAAACTGTAGATACGCGATACTTTTCCTCAAGGCTCATCGCGAAACGTGAGAGAACAACCTGGAATTTTCGATTCGAGTATAACACTCGATCGCCAATCAAAATACTCGAAGCGCAAGTACCGGTGCAGGCTGGAAGCTTCATTTCTTCGAAAAAAATAAATAAAAAGTCGGTGGGGGGGAGAAAAAGCTGCGAAATATACGCGACCAAGGGGGTACAGTCACAACGCGAGGTTCCGCGGAGGGGTCAGCCGCGCGCTGACACACAGGGTATATATACATACACCCGATATAGCCGCGGGCGGCGAGCGAAGATGATTTACGAGGGCTCGACACGCCACGCGTCACACGCGGTGTCGCGGGGGTGAGGAGAGGCTCGATATTTTTTGTCACTCTCGGCCACGAGCTACGGGGGTAGGTATACGTAACGTTGAAATACGCGCCGGCCGACTGATGCAGAACAGGATTTTTCATCGCGTGCACCGAGCTTTTCCCCGTACCGTGGATACATCGGGTTTTGTTTTGCTTTCTCAAAGAGAAAGCTTTGTAATGGGGCAAAAATCGACCCCCCGAATCAGAGCTCGGGACCTCGATTTTCGTAATATACGGGTCGAAAAACACGGAAATCCAAAAGTGTCTGTATGTATGTATGTATATGTATGTATGAGTTTGCGTCCCGTTTTTTTTCGTCCACGATAACTCTCGAAGGAATGGTCCGATTTTCTTGCACACATGTTAGTCTCGGTAAAGTCTCGGCCGAGTTCAATTTTCAGCGAAATCCGTTGGTTATTTCCCTAAAAACCGTTGTTATCTCACAAATCCTCATAAGTGCTCACTGGGGCTAGAGAGTCAAGGAGAATCGATGAGAATCGATGAGATATTTCCCATAGCAACCACTGTTGATATCCTTGGCAACCGTTTGTTTAAATCCCCAATAGTAACCGTTGCTTCGGAAGCCGGAAAATCAGTTTTAAGTCACACTCGATGGCCAAGGACACTGAATTGTTCTATTTGCTCTATAGCAACCGTTGTTTACCTCCCTAGTAACCGTTACGAAGATTGGAAATCATCAATTTATTACCCATTCCTATCATTTTCGACGGCAAAGGACACAAAGTCTTCCCAATTAGCTCTTTAGCAACCGTTTCTAAGGAGAAGAAAAAAATTAACGTAAGTTTTGTTTCGTGGGTGATGTTGAAGCCTCTTTGAGAAAGCATACTGCTAAGGTATTGGCAGCGGTTTTTTTTCTCCTTTCGTTCCTCAACCGCAGCGCCGGTTCTCACCTGCGGAGAGAAGCTTCGAGATCACTCCTAGCTTGTTACACACGCGAGATCGATGCGAGGGCTCCGCCTACGCTAAAAAAAAGAACCAGGCCCCCGCGACTCATTACCGAATCATCGCGATCGATCCGGCACGATCGATCGATCGATCGGGGAATTTGTTCGCGGCGAACAGGAATGCGCGCGCAACACTATCTCTCGAGTCTCTCCACCAGCAGGTTCATCGACTCGCCGCGGCTGTCAATTACGCTGACGGTGAGGCGCTTTTCGATACGCTGTACACGCGTCGACGCGTATATACGTATGAAGCGGATCGTAAGAAACGGGTAGTAGGAAGTCTATGGGCTGGAAGTTGGTGTGACGGGGATGAGCTTGCGCAGTTTCGCGTGTGTGTGTATACTCGCGCGATCGGCCGAGATTATGTACACCGAGAAAGAAAGGGAGGATTCAATCTTTCGACGCTTCCACGGCGAGTCCCGCGATACTTGTCGACCGCGGTTCGATCTCGGGACTGCGCGAGATATAGCGCGCGAGGCTAATTGGAAGGGCTGCTTCGCATCTGTTGGGATAAATGTGCTGCCGTCACGACGGGACGAACAAAACAATCTTTTCGGTGATTTTCAATGCCAAATTCACATTTTTTCGAATTAATCTTGTTGAGAGTTCGCGGGTTGCTTTGGACGATTCGAATGATCAAAACTCCGTGTTTCTCTGCGAAACGCCCAGTTATGTTCGCCAGCCTCGTCGAGCAATTTTTATTAAAGAATAAAATAGTACAATTACAATTATTTCTTCATCGCATCATAAGATCGTTATATAATCAACCACATTTAGTGATATTGAACGTGCTTTATGTATCTGATTTCAGTCATATTATGATTATGTGGAGTGATATTTATTTCTACTTGAGAATAGTACACTCACATAAAAGTGTCTTCAATAAAGAGAGTTTGACGAAGTTTTACGCATGCTGTATGTGTAAAACGACACTAACTTTAGATAGACGAAACATTGCAAAGAAACATCTAGGTATAATCTTATTATTCAAATACTCCAGAGATCCTTAAATCCATCTCCTCAATTTGAAATAATCTTTTCTCCATAATTCAAGGTAGTATATTTCATACGAGCTAGTGTGAGAGATACTATGGAGTACTATAGAAAGAGTATAATTCAAAAGTCCTAATGATACGACACGACATTCTCACTATTCCAATTTTTGCTTTCTCAAAGAGAAAGCTTTGTAATGGGGCAAAAATCGACCCACCGAATCAGACCTCGGGACCTCGATTTTCGTAATCTACGGGTCGAAAAACACGGAAATCCAAAAGTGTCTGTATGTATGTGTGTGTGTGTGTATGTATGTATGTATGTATGTATGTGTGTAACGTTTTTTTTCGTCCACGATAACTCTCGAAGAAATGGTCCGATCTCTTTGAAATTTTGTACACAGGTTAGTCGCGGCAAAATCTCGGCCGAGTTCATTTTTCAGCAAAATCCGTTGGTTATTTCCTTAGCAACTGTTGCTAAGGTGTAAAATTTTTCGTTTCTTCCATCCATGATAACTTTCGGAGGAATGGCCCGATCTTCTTGAAATTTTGCACACAGGTTAATCGCAGCAAAATCTCGGGCGAGTTCAATTTTCAGCGAAATCCGTTGTTTATTTCCTTAGCAAACTTGTTAAGGTGTCTATTTTTTCGTTTCTTTCGTCCACGATAACTCCCGAAGGAATGATCCGATCGTCTTGAAATTTTGCACACCGGTTAGTTGTGGCAAGATCTAGCCCGAGATCAATTTTCAGCAAAATCCGTTGGTTATTTCCCTAGCAACCGTTCCTAACGTGTTTTCTTACAAATCCTTATGAGCGCTCATTGGGGCAAGCCGGAAAATCAGTTTTAAGTCACACTCGATGGCCAAGGACACTGAATTGTTGTATTTGCTCCATAGCAACGGTTGTTTACCTCCCTAGCAACCGTTACGAAGGTTGGAAATTATTAATTTATGACCCATTTCCATCATTTTCGACGGCAAAGGACACAAAATCTTCCCAATTAGCTCCTTATCAACCGTTGTTTACCGCCCTAGCAACCGTTGCTAAGAGGAAGAAAAATTCATGTAAGTTTCTTTTCCAGTATTTTCAACGTGCTATAGAGAAAATTGGGAAAATTTGGTGTCTTTTGCCATCGAAAATGATCAAAATAGATTTTTAATTGATCATTTCCAACCTCAGCCGTCGAAAATGATCAAAATGAGTCTTCAAGTTTTCTAAATACGGATTTGAGGGCAGGACGGATCGATTTTAACCACCATTAAATCGTATGACAGTCACAAGATGAATTGATCGAAAAATTAAGCAGGTCCAAACGGCTCGCATCGTGTAGAACCTAGAACCGTTTGCTTTGTTGCATTTGATCAAATAATAAAAGAGCCCGGTCAGACATCAACAATCGCGACAAAGTTTGGTCAATTGAAAAAGAACGACACTTTACACAGTCACAAAGATACGTATTGAACTGATTAAATAATATTTTTGTAATTTTTGAAAAATAAATGATAGTATCTACTTTGTATCTCTTTGAGAAAGCATACTGCTAAGGCACTTGGCAGCGGTTTTTTCGGCTTCGAAGAGTATCGGAATAGCCACTTGACGAATCATGCATCTTCATCAACACCGTTGGAAATCGATCGCGGATTCTCCTCAATTTTTTCTCTCCCGAGTGGCGTGTCGCGTAGCGACCAAGTACACAGCACCCGAGAGTAAATCCAAAGGAGACTCCCCCAATGTCACGCGGGGACGAATTGAATACGAGCTGATCTCGACTAAACGTCGCGGCAACACATCGGCAATACAATCTACCGGCTGTATCTCCCGTACGAAATCAATTCGCACTCGTATGGAGGGCCGTCGAAAGAAAGCCGCTGCCCACACACTCACACACACGTGGGGTAGAAGAAGCGCGCGAGAGTAATCGCGAAGGTCGATCGATCGTCGGTGGCATTATCGCTGCTGCCGCGGGCGAAATCGGAAAGCGATGGGATCGTCGCGCGACACATGCTCGCCCGCTTACGTGTGTATCTTATCGCTTATCTCGGGGGGGAGAGTCGGCGCGATTGCGGGTCCCGTATATATGTGGGCCAGATTGTTGGGCGCGAGAGATACGCTACTTGGTTAACGTCGATTGCTCCTCCTCTTTCTTTTTTCCACGTCGTTCTCGTATCGCCTCGAAGGACTAGATGGATTTATGGAGGTCGCGAGGGAGGTACTTGGTGTTACGCGATGATAATTCGTTGTTTATGTATTGGAAAGTTTTTTAAATTTAAACGGGGCGCGAATTGTGATTTTTCGAGCTTGCACAAAGTGACTGAAATTCCTGCACGCGCTGAAGAAAATCAGCGCGGCGTCTATGCTGGTTGAGACTCCTTTTGAGCCAGAAGTCGGGGTATAAAATCAATATGTTCGATGTAGTCTATACACGATCCCGGTAAAATTTTTGTCCCAACGTCATTTTTCATGCGCTAAAAACTGGAGTAACATCTGGGGTTGTGCAGATGGAACAGACATTCCCTATCATACATACCAAATAATCTACTTCAGATGGATCGTTTTATAATCCGGGGAAGATGTTGACTCTTGCGGTGGTCGTAAGACATCAGTCTACTAGTTGTCGCATTAGTATTGAGAAGCGGTGCATGAGTGGCTCAATCGATGAGATTTGTTGAAAATAGTCAATCAATCTCAAGTGAAACTACTTTATTTCATTCAAAGAATATCATAGTCCTTTTATCGCAATATCCACGATTGCGATTGATTTTGAGATTCTTCAACAACGAGAAATAATAATTGTACAACAATTTTTCCCATCGTATCGTCTAGGAAACAAATGAACTTCTAAAATAATCAAGAAGTTAAACTGGATAGTTTTTCCCTTGATAGCAAAAATATTGCCGAAAACCAGATAATTCAGTACCACCCAGATGCTATATTAATTTTTCATTCTCAATTGATTGGATAAAATGTAGGAAGAGACTCACCTCGGTACGCTGCTGTAACCTCTTGTTGAGTTCGTAGAATCGGTAGTCGGGCTGGCCGTAGTACGGGTTGTGCCTCCTGGGGACAGGCAACGATGATCTGTCAGACCAGACCGATCGGTCATGTTAGGGTGCGTGTTCAGTGTGTCTTTTATATTACATTTATAATAACAATCTTCCATCATTGTGCGTGTTTTAATGTTGTGCTGGGTGCAATAGGATGATCGATTGCCAATGCCATCGTGATTAATCATTACCTTTTCGTATGTACACACAAGTATAAGTTACTGAATAAGGCATTTCCAAATTTACTGATATACCAAAACGTTCATCGACGACGAAATGATGAATGAAAATTTATGAAAACAATGCACAAATGAATCTCTCGAAAGGGAATACCTCGTGCTGTATCAACAAGCTGACAAGTCAATATTCGGTGAATCGCAGATAAGGTGATATATCCCCCAAGTGAGTGTTTATATACAACGAGCGGCTCGTCGCGGGCGAGAAAACTTGGTTGCTACAAAAATTTGTCAGCCGCGACTGGGCCATTGGGATTGACGCTATCGGGCGCAGCGACAAACAGGCCCGAGGCTTGGGAAAAATAAAGGAGCGAACGCGCAAAGTCGACGATAAATTCGGCGAGCTTGTTAAACCGAGAGAGCTGCTCGTTACGCCGCCGAGGGGCACAATCGATTCATCCACCATTACGATCCAATTGCCGCGCGCCCGACGACTGTTTACGTGTCCGAGTATGCCGCGCGGTTCCCTCCCCAATCTCGTGCGGTCGCGCTAGAAATTCTTGCGCCTTGAGTTGATCCGATCGCCTGTTTGGCGCCGATCGCGACTTCGCGAGACTATACGTTGTTTTTGATTTTTGATATGGGCTCACGAGGAAGTTCGATTTGTTGGAAATTTTCGAAGTATTTGTACGTGAGTTTCGTACGAAAGAATTTCAAGTACTTAACGATGCGTTGAATTTGCGCTGACCCTCTAGAAGTCAAACAACAAAAGTCGTGATGGTTCGATGGGGTTCGGGGGTCGAGGATTACAGAGCTGGCGTCGGTTTATGAAAATTTCCAAGTTTTTGAAATTTCGACACGTTATTCAGGATCTGCAAAATTGAATTTTCATAAAACGATTCAGTTCCGTAATCAGCGATACCAAAAACCCACGTACATGCCCATATTGATACGTGATTCCTGACAAATTCGTTTGAATGTGACTCCGTGGTCGAATATTCTTTAGAAAATAGATTCGTCATTATAAGTTATTAATAATTAATTATGTAAACAAACGTACTCATTTTCAGACTTAGAAATATGTATATCATAAGTCTCCAAGATGCAATTAGAAAATATCGTAATTTAGAGTGTGAAATTGCAAACGAAAACTAAAAAAAAAAACTGTAGGGTGCCACTCGAGTGTCTGCCGTCCCTGGAAGGGGTTAATATACTCGTAACGCGCAACTGAACGATGAAATATCAAGCAATGAAAAATGAATCAGCGGAGTTTATTTCCTCGTTTGGTCCACGTTAAACAAGACAAATTTCCAAACCCGACGACTTGCCCCCGTCAGATTTGCTTCGAGTATTTCACAATGCATCATCAAGGCAGGTGAGTTCATTATTCACCGAGAGAGCGGATGTAAGGCGTGAGTCTCATTATTACAAACTAGCAAATGATATATCTCAATGGTTTTCAGATTATTCATTATAAACTTACACTTAGTTTTCTTAATTGCGACCTAACTCAATTTATAAGCGTAATCTCATACCAACATGATAGATAGACGCGAATTTACATAATAACTACGCATTTACAGCCAGTGTAATTTCGCGTCATAAATATGAGTTGTCTCGCGCTCGCCTCGACAACTATCGACTTTAATGGGTTTTAACTGAGATATAGATAAGAGAGAGACGTCGACTCCTCGATGCGTTCATATACACTCGCTACCTCTCTCTCTCTCTCTCTCTTCGTGACAATTCAACGTTTATCCCCATTTAATTGTCTCGCCGTGAATTATGGAGTTTGCGCACTTTTTATACCCCCCCCCACGTCGATTATCTCAACAGCCGCGTCATCATTCGAATCCTAAAAAAAGTCAATGAATAATTCAATCCTTGGTTTACGCGCAAGGCTCCAACATACCAATTCTCGAGCCTGGCCGTGTACCGAAACGAGATATTTCGCGAGCACCTGTACGGGATTGATTGGACATGGCGAACGATCGTACGGAGTTCGGAATATGATTCACAGCCAAAATTCTGCCTGATTCCGGGCAGTTTATCCTTGTTAACGAATCTTCCCAAGCGAAGGAAACCTGCATATGGAATTCCACCCCTATCGTCACCAGCGATTTTGTCAGGGTAAAGTTTTTATCATACGATTTCGCGCGAATTTCTGTATGCAGCCTTCTTCCACTAGCAAAGACTCATTACCAAAAAAAAAAATATTTTGTCTATAAATTCCATTCGAATCTCACCCTCGTACGATTATACCCAACACAAGTACAACCGCGGGGGCGAGAATCCCAGCCTGGTCGACACCTCAGTAGCGCGACTGCCCATCGATCATAGTATCAACCGGTTTACAAAACAGCCGCGGCGTATACATAATAGGCAGCAAACCCTCGAGTAGTGCTGCGGAGGCGACCATTAGAGCGTCCATTAGCTCTTATCGGCGGACAATAAACGCTCGCTCGCTCGCGCGGGAACTTTGGGTGTTTTCAAGACGCCCAACAGGCGAACAATCGCCATTAGCTGAGGCAGGAGGCGCAGATAAGGATTACGTTGTGTACTACATCCGCCACGATGATTAATCGCGGCCGCTTAATAGACGTTTCTCCGGGAGGCGCGCGCACGATCGATTGCGCGTAGGGTCGATTACGCTGTACAAACGCGAGCTCGTCTACGTACCCGACCCGAAGCTCTCTCGACTTTCCGCAACAGGCTCGGAGTTATTTGGGACACGCCGACACACGGAGCGAGCCGAGGGTTCATTGTTCTCCCCCCGCGATACCTGGTGTTCATACGGTTTCGTCGATTTTTCTTTTCTTTTTTTCTTCGAAAATGAAAAATTCAAGCTGTACGGAGAGGAAATAGCACTCGGGGGATCGGGATAATTTTCGCGCTGACTTTCAACGGGGAGATAATCAAGTTTTTTCGAAGCTTTCGAAATAACCAGCTTCACTCGCGATCGAATTATTATACTGATGAATTCTTCGATATTAAAATAATCCGCGAGTCAAGAGAGAGAGAGAGAGATGGACACACGGGTGCGATAATGAATCTCGTCCGAGTATATTCCACTCAGTCAGTCGACGAACCGCTCGGTATATATATATGACAATTTTTTGCCACTACCGCGGGGCCCCTCGAATTTTTCGTCGCAACAGATCAATTAATTCAATCGATCGCGAGCGACTTACGATAATTGACTTTTATTCGAAACCGTACATCTTGCGACACTGGCTGGTGGCGTCGTGTTTAACGGGGGTCCCCGAAGAGTACATAATCGCTGATGAATTAAATTTTTTCCGATTCGTAAATAGTCCTCGATGTATGAAGAACGTCTACCAAAACATGTGACGCGCGTGTGAGAACGAGTGTATTAGATCATAGTAAGGACCTGTCACGGCGAGTTACACGACGTAATAATGATATCTCCCTGAGCTGCGGGGGCGAGGGAAGGAAAACAATTTGCACGGCGAGAGGAAACGCACCGCCGTAAAGCATATAAGAGGAAAAAAAAATAAAATGATCCCCCGCAAAGTACACGAGGGAAGGGAGAGAGCTATAGGACGTAACAGCCGCACCGACGTTTCTCTCTCCTTCCCTTTTCATTTTGCCCCGAAAGAAAAAACGAAACGAAACACATACATAAGAAGCGCCAGGACGCGCCACCGGGGCTCGAGCGTGAAATATTCAGATGGACTCGTGGGCTCGTGTCCTGAGCGGAATACATAACGGGCTCGACACGATCGCGCGTAAAATCCCAGGCGCGCAAAGGGTTAGGAGGGTAGTAACCGAACGGGCGAGGGTCGCGGGGGGTTGGCTGCCTTAATGCGCGCACATATTCAGGATCGTGTCGGATTTGGCTCGGCCGCGCCCCGACTATACGTACGGCCGAGAGACAAATGCGCGCGGCTTTGCCGCCTCCTTACCCTTGACGACGTAATCTCCGCTGCGATTTCCCCCCGCCTAACTGGGTCGACCAATCAATCAACGCGTCCTTTAGTTTTCGAGCGTTTTCAAGCCTTTCAACGTCGCGCGATGAACAACAACACACAAACCTCCGGCGGATATAGATTTTTTTCATCGATCGCACGCGAACGATCCTATACACCGAGTAAAAAATCATCGGGGCCAATGATATACACCGCGGGCAGCAAAATTCAATGTCACGAGAGTCGGACGGGCATATCGGAAGGGTGAGCGAGTGGAGTGGGGATATATACGTATACGAGAGCGCGACCGAGAACGAAGACGAATGGGCGCCACGTGATCGGGGAGCCGACGACGCGCGGGTTTACACACACGGGACACGAGCTTTCGGCGGTTCGCGCGATCTTGTTTTCGGTTTTTTATTTTTCTTGGCAATGCTCCTCTCTCCGGCTGGTATATATTGGTTGGATTCGTCCGGGTCGGTAATACACCCGATTCGATTCGTCCGATAAAAAATCAACGCGCGTCGAGCTTACTTTCACGGCAGTCAATGCCGGCGCGGAGGGGAGAAAAACGCGCGTGTGTATGGACGAAGCTCGTTAGGTCTCTCGGGTCTCGTGTGTAATGGGGCTAGTCGTGAAAACCGCAGCCGAGAGAGATGGCTCGTGTATACGTGCGGCGGCGGGCCGATCAGCTGAGCAGCCAGCTGTCGGCGCGAGGAGCCGGCCGGTTGAGAGCCACTGGCGCGCCTGCGCCTAGCGCACGGGGGTGCAGCGCAGCCACCGTTATTACCGCTCGCTCATGGGGGGGTTCGGCCGGGGCTGCTGCTGCTGCTGCTGCTGCTGCTTCTCCCGATCAATGCCTGGGACCCGCCGACGCGCGCACCCCCGCGGATGCGCTTACGCGCGCACGAGTATGCGGATACGCACAGCTCGGTATAGGTGTGTTTATTGGCAGGGCGAAGCTAGAGAGCCCAATGGCTGCGGTTTCGTGTCGAATCATCCGAGCTTGAGTGGATGGATCGACGGCTACGCGACCAAGACGTCTCTCGTCCTTGGGATACACGTGTGTTTTACGCTGCGGGGCCGTGTCGCATAGGTGCGTGTGGGAGTCGCCGCGCGATTAAATTGCCGATCGGTGCTGTTCTATCTGTGAATTTTAGATTTGAGCGTGAGGCGAACTTAATTTTTTCGGATTTGAGTTTGCGAGAGGAAATATTTGACCGTGTATCATGTAAGGATCCGGACTGCGACACCGGGAAGCTGGCGGATAGGAAACGCATACTATATCCACACTATCAATCGGAAAAGTACTTAGGAAAACTAAAAAACAACTACTGTTTAACATTGCAAATTGCACAAATGATAAAAATAGTTGATATTCATTAAAAAGATTTTTTTTCAGTAAAGATATCTACTATTTCTATCAGATGTGAAAATTATACTATTTGATAGTAAGAGACTACTATGTATTAGTAGAATTTGCATAACCGATGATTAATAATATTCTCTCGAAATTTAGTAAAATTGTTTCCTAATTTTTAGTGAAATTTCACTTCAATTTAGAGAGTAGGTACATGAGACAAGTACACGATCAGTTGAACATTAATCGAAATTTCCTCACGAAAAAGTAACCCAAAGACGTGTTTTGATTGGCAGCTGCCAAATTTATCCGCGAGAATTCGAACGTTGTTTTGAGTTTTTTTTTTTTGAAAAATCAAATTGTAAATTGGTTGTTTTTTTGTTTGCCGAAAGTGTATGTGTAACGAGTTTTCGGATGCTACGAGTGCATGTCATAACTCGATTTTACTCGAAATTTGATTTTATTCTTTTCGAAAAATGGACGCCGAGCGAATCAGAAATTTCACTAAAATTCACCGCGAGAATATAAAACACCGATCGAATTCTTGAAATACCTTGGGAACAGTCACTTGGGGCGCGGGCACTTTGGTGCAACTAGTAAAATCAAATAAACTATACATGGAATTATCGGAGAAACGTCAAGCGTAAATGAAGCATGCCACATGTAGTCCCCGAGTACGTACATACAAACACACACACGTGGATCGATCGACGTCATCGAGCTCTGGCATATATTGAACAACTTTCGAGGGCCCTTTTCTCACATTCACGGTTCGCCCAAGAGAAAGCGCGCGAGCTACACTCCATTCAACCGTGCAGCCAATTCTTAACGGACCGATTTCGACTCCTTTTGAAGGCTGGCATTTGTGCGAGTCAAAGGTCTTCATATATACGCGCTTTGATCCTTTGCTCGCGCACTGCAGACGGAGCAAAAAGCTAACGGGGGATGCCGAGAGAGCTTCTTTGAGAGAGAGAGAGAGAGAGAGAGAGAGAGAGAGAGAGAGAGAGAGAGAGAGAGAGAGAGAGAGAGAGTGAGAGCGAACCCAGCGCTGGAAACCCGACTTTGCAATACCGTGTATACACTCGAGCGATGAACTTTTCGAATCCCTGCGCAGTACACACACGCTTGTGTCGACTCAATGTCCCTCCCTCGCCGGGTGATAAATACGCATCGAGATTAAATCCCCAATCATCGTCGCGCTGATTAATTATCGCTCTCTCCTATCTGCCGAGCGTCGAACTCGAAATTTTTCGGAAAGTATCAATCGGACGAGAAGACAAAGATCGCGAGAGATATACACCAGAGTATACACATTTTGTACTGAACCGCGAGACGACGAAAGTCACGATAAATTTGTTTGGTGCGGCGGCTCGACGGCCAGGAGGATTACCATATTTCATAGTCGGTACACACTGGCGGCGACGTTTAACCGGTCGAGAGTCTAGTTGTGACTTGGTGCTTTCAATGCAGCTGTCATTCGGATACTGCTTAGACGTGAAAAGATTGCCCAAAGAAACCCTAAATGAGGAGTTACGACGCGCTACAGCAATACGAGAATCCATATGAATGGGGAATTTTGAAGAGAGGAAGCAGTGAGTAGCGAGTAATGAGACGAAAACTTGAATACGCATATACACCCGCGAGTGCGCGCACGTCAACATGTCTGAATGACGACTGCGTCAAAGCAAAGCTCGTAGATTAGTTTTGAGAGAGAGAGGGACTGTGTCTAATTTTCCGGCAACACTGGGCGTATGTCATACACTCGCGCAAAAATTGCTTCTGCTGTATTGATGAGATACATTCGTTTCGAATAGTAGAGTCATTCTGATTCTGGGTGGGATACGTTACTGCACTCGATTCTACGACACTGAATTACCGAGTGAAACAAATTAGGTTTATATGAAGTTAGTATGAGGTTTTGGTCTTGGCTTCATGTAAACTTCATACGAACGTAAGAAATGAGATTAGGGTGAACTTGACGTTTGAGTTAAGTTCATCTTCAGCGAAACTTCATCGTGACTTCGTATAAACTTCAGATAAACTTTCAAAATAGTGTGATTTTTCTTTCAATTCATAAGAGATTGATATAATATTGATAGAAAGTTGACATATACTGCAATTGATCTCAACTTCTAGAGAACTTTATACTACAAATATAAACCTGACAGTGAAAAACCAGTGCGTATGAGAGTGAAACAATCACTGGATGAAGATGGATGAATGATTGAGTGTGGAACTGCAGTTAATTTTTCCTGTATAATCAAAATTAATTTTCACTTCAGTTCCATGAGTTGTGACAGCAACAAATTTACTGCGAATTTCGTGTAGAAATGTTTGCTATCAAAACTCATGGAAGTGGATTGAGGATACACTGCACTTCCACTCGATCACTCATCTTACACTTCACACAGTGATTTTTTACTCTCATACACTGGTTTGTTACTTTAAGATTTTAAGGGCCTTTTCTCACGGTCGCGTCGCGTAGTTTCTCAATTAATCAAAACGATTCTCGCGAACGACACTCGCACTACTCCTCCGAGCGCAGGTTCTGTCCAAAGCTGGACGAGTATGTGTGTTATTCAATTGCAATATGTGCGGAGTATGTGAAATCGAAGCTACTCGCGAAGCGAGCCCGCGACGACGAATCAATCTGGCTGCAGTCCGAATGGAGCCGACCGCAAAAATCCCACGGTGCAGTACGTGGGTGTATACACATGCGCGACGAAAGCCCCGCTCGTCAGACCGCAGCGTCATCACATAGCCGCACCGGCTAGACGCTAAACGCGCCAGGCCGATCTGCGGTCGGCTTTTCGATTGGCCACCGGCTGTTTTGCGCCGCGCTATACACTGCACCGGCTCGCGTACGTATAGCAACTTGTTGACGCTCCCGCAGACTCGTGACTGACAGACTAGGATGTTTTGAGAACCAAAAGTCAATTGTTCCATCGAGCCAATTGCCCGTGGACGGGGAAGAATAAATAACCCGACTATCCGACTAAACGATACGCGTTCGATTCGCGAGCGGAAACAACTCCAGCGAGCCTGACGATCTTTCGCATCGGCGAAAGTATATATCGCGTGCAAAAGGAGAAGCCGCGTATATATGTGTGTGGGTATAAGGACAGTCTCTTTCGAACTCTCGGGTGAGCAGTGATTTTTCGCGATGCCTATGGGCTCTCGAGTGACCCACATTCTAAGCTAAATCGGACACGACTAACTCGCTCGATTTCTCCTCCCACCTCGGCCGGCCTCGCGAGGCTGCTCGCGAAATTTCGCTTCGCCGCGGTGCCTCCGGATGGCTACCAACTTGATTGGGGAAAAAATGCCTCGGGGCAACGTTGGAATATTGCTTCCTCTTTTTTTTCTCTCCTCGCGAAAGTTACAGATACGGATCTGTGAAAAAAAAACGTTTTATATGCAATTGAATTCGTCTTTTTTGTTGAATTGGTGGGACCTAAACCAAGACTTGAGAAATTTTGCTGAGCGGTAGTTATGAACGCAGATGAGTAACGGGCGCATGCGCCACTCTTTTGTAGCCAATTTCGGTCTACACGCTCGGGATGAGTATTTTCCGAACAATCAATTGCTTTCAATAGAAACAAATTTAGAATCGAAGGATATTCTTGCGTAACGTTAAATATTTCTGAATCGCAAGTATGTGTGCAGGATTTTGGATTTTTAGCTAATGGAGAAGTAGGTTGAAGTTCGATCGTGAAATTCTGCCCCTCAGGTGTAGAAATTTAAAAAGAGAGCCTTATTCGAACTTCTTGTTGAGTATTTTTTTTGAGCATTTGATTACTCTCACAACAGATACTTCTTTTTCTAAGATGGAAAAATTTGCTAGTATGTATATTTTTCTATATGTAAGATGAGAAATATTTTAAATGGAAAAATCCCGACACGCGAAGATTTTCGTTCTCGTGCAAAAGAAAAAACAGATACAGAGACAAAAAAAACAAAACTTGAAAATATAAGAGCCTCCGATATCAATCATTGGGAGAGCATATAAAATATCTATTCATATATGTTAAAATTATAAATATATTAAATAGGATAATGAGTGATATAATGAGTCGCAAATAATTGATTTTGCTAGAACTTGTGTCATCATTTATTGCAGGGATATAACATCAAGTGGGACAAATATTAAGGATTCCGTCGTCGGGTTGGAGGAACAACTGAACGACTCAGTAAATGTGAATCGTGATAGTTTGACGACGCGGTGTAAGACGTAGTAACTCGGCTTGTGAAAATTCGAAGAACGTGAAAATTTCAGTCGAGTTATCACGTTCTCTAGCTCGTCGCTGAACTATCGCGTTTTACAGCGAGCGAGTTGTCGCGTTGATCCTCTAACCCGACGCTGCAGAATCTCTCGTATCTGCAGTTGAATATCAGTGCTTTTGGGGGGAGAAATGAAAATCATTCATCCCTCAAACGAGTATGTGAATATTCTTTTGTTCGGAATTAATGGAAGGATACAAGATTATGCACCATCAATTTACTAAATGATAATTGGTGATGATTGCTACAATTGCTTTTGCTTCATCCTTTTTTATCCCATATGTTATCTAAACGATTATTCTCTTAATAACACTCAGTCTCCCATCTGAGATAAGATATATGTAATAAATAACTAGCTTCCGCGCCTAATCAGGATGGTTGTTGAACTTTTTGTCGTGGGAACTAAACAAGGTAACGAGAACCCAATTTTTCTCACCTTTTTCATTAAGCTAAAGAGAATGGAACGTACAATTATGGAATATGGTTCAACCGGATCACTAACGTAAATTTTATAATAAAAAGTTTGATGGTGAGTTTCTTTTGTGCGATAATTCTATAAACAATGAATAGATTATTCGCATAGTCATCAATTAACGACAATCGTCAATAATCTTTACATTTCGTCGTCGTAAAACGTCTTTAATGCGTATATATTTAAATTCAATGTTTGTGACAATCCAAAACTCATGTATCATTTCATTTTTCTTACGCCAGATAATCCTTCAAATGTTTACACCTGACGAACACATATATAATAGCGCCATAGTCGAGCTTAGAGACGATTGTACCCAGAATTCTTTCTTCAAATACGTTTCGCGAGGCCTAACTCCACATTTGAAAAATATCTTTTTTTTTTAACTAACAAGAATACCCTGACTTATATTTTGACACGGGTTGCTGATACGCATTCGTCACACTCTATGAAAGCCAAAATTTATCTAAAGATCAGTCACAACATTTTTCATAACATTTCTTCAAAATTCAATCGCACGAAAATTCAACGCGGCGCAAAAGTCAATAACTGAGAACAACATCGACTTGGGAAAAACGAAATATGGTCATAAGGCTAACTTCGGAATATTATCAAGTGTCTTTTGTGAATTTGATGAAAACTCGTTAAATTATCAGACAACAATTTCGATGATTAACCAGAAGAAATTCATCCAAGCATCAAGCCTCGGCTCCACCGCGCTCATTCACTTGTGGTCTCGTACTGCTCTAGTCAACTCCAGAGACTTTCTCGACCCAGTTGGGGCTTACACACGGGGTTTAGTCGTCGAATAATGTTTTCCAATTTATCCAGAGCTACAAACGAGCTTTTCAGTGAGCTCCGACTGTCGATCGGGTATTCATCGCGTCCGAGAGCAGCATCGTCCATATACACACACAGACAAGGCGCGAGCAGACACACGAAGAGAGAGGCCACGTGGCGGCGGCGGCGGCGGCGGCGGCGGCGGCGGTGGCCGCTCCCACCCCGTATATACTCGACTTGAAAATCAATCGGCGGCGGATCTCTCCCTCCTTCGGGCGAAATCACGGGGAGCCAGGGGAGATGCCCGACTACGAGGGTTAGGCCGCACGTGCGCTCGTATATACACGGCTGCTTCCGCGTTGCCTCTCGGCGCATCAAAACCGACCCTTACACCCATGCGCTTACCCAACACACCCGTGTAGTTTTTTTTTGCGGTTTTTGCGGACGATACGAGGATCCAGTTGAAATTTTAAAGTTAATAAACACACCGATGGAAATAACAAAGATTCCCGAGAGCCTCGTGACCATCGACGCTCCGAATGAACGGCTTGCCAGAGCGACAGAGAGAGAGAGAGAGAGAGAGAGAGAGAGAGAGTCGAACTGTAATCACCCATGTACACATGTTTGCGCGCTCGCGCGACAGTACACACGAGGAAGGGAGAGCAGCCGTGGAAGGGAAAAAACGGGAAAGAATGGCCTTGTGAGCTTATATACACGCGCGCCCCGCATCCCGCAGACAGAGACGGGCGGAAAGTAGCACGAGGGGTCGGAGCCGGGCGTCTATCTCTCTCCCCCCTTATCCCCTGCTCCCGCCACTTTGTTCGCTGCGACTCTCTCGCGTGGCTACGTTGATACTTTTTTGCCCCGTCGACGTATGTGTGTGTATACGTAGACACACGAGCCCGCGATGAAAACCAGACTCTGAATATTTAAATCGGTCGCGCGGGCGGGCGGCCGCTTGATTAATTTGGCTCGATTCGTTGTCGGGCACGCGTACATGCGGCCAATCGCCGGCTACGATTGTAACGCGACTTGGAAAATCATCTATCTGTCGTTTCTTAAATTTCCGATCAGGCGAAAGACGCAAGACTATCAGCTAATTTATCCGACCTCGAGCGATATAATCCGAATTTCGCTTGTCGCTCTCTATCAACGGCCTTGTCAAACAGGCTGTATGTATTAATCTCGGCCAAATTGAACAAACCGCGGCGGCTGATTTATCGGATGTGCTTTAACGCATCTTAATCCGGGACTGCCATCGCGAGCCGGGCGCGATTTTTCTCGGGATTCGTCGGCGTGTCCCGCGAGAGAACCGCGTGCGTGTGTATATACACGAGCGACTACACGGCCGGCCGCGCTTCGTTTTTCACTCGCCGAGTCAGCTCGCGCGCCCGACAAAAAGCTTCGCTCGCGCCCGAGACACGAGTGATTTTCGGTGCGCCTCTTTCGTATACCCATCCCGGCTCGTTTCCTCTATACCGCTCTCGTTTACTCGGCTCGACTTGTGTTTCGCGGTGTCGAATCTAATCGCGTCCGATTCGACTCGTATGTAGTGTTTCTGCGTCATTCACGAATTCGTGTTTTACACGTGTCGAGCGTAAGAAAGTTTATACCCCGACTTCGTTTTTCGATTTATTAGACGAGCGTATTCTCTGAATCTAAAATAGTAAAAAACTACTATTTAATAGCGTACAAATTGCACAACTGATAAAAATAGTAGATATTCAATAAAAAAATAGTCGAATTTTAACTGAAAAATAGTAAACTCTTACTAAATTACTAAGATGTAAGTAAAATTTTACTATTTTTTTTGGTGAAAATTTACTATTTCGAGCAGTTGTACAATTTTTACTATCAAACAGTAGGTTTTTACTATTGCAGATTTAGAGAGTACGATGCGGATTTGGCGCTGCCGAGGTCGGCCTATGTATACGTTTGGAAAAACAAACGACGAGAGGCCGATGCGTATACGAGCTGTGCATTGAAAAGCGCTTCGCCGAGAGCATTGACTCAAGCGTCGGCGGCGACGGCGGAGACTTGTTCGCGCGTGGGAGGCTGCTAATTTATTGCGTATTAACGTCACTTGTCCCTGGACACGCGCGCGGCTCTCCTCCCTTTCGCTCCGCATTCGAATCCGACGCTATATGCGTACACCGTGTGCCAAGCGTCCTCCGCTCCAGCAATGATCCGGCGTATTCGCGATTTTCGTTCGCCAGTTAATAATGCTGGTTTGCAGCGTTGAATCGCGCGTCAAGTGGATAACCATGTGTGTATGAGAGTGAAAAATCACTGAATGAAGGTGGACGGATTATTCGATGAATTGCAGTGAATTTTCACTTAAGTGTCTCTACGATAGCAGCAATTTTTACGTCAATTTCGCCGTAAATTTTTCGTATCAAAAATCATAGAACAAAAGCGCAATTCACTTCTATCATGGGCGAAACTGCAGTTTCGCTCCATCATTCGTCCACCTTCATACAGTGATTTTTCACTTTTGTACACTGGTTTTTCCCTCAAACAGGTTTGAACAGATAGCATCGAATAATATATTCGTTATAAAAAATTCATTACAGAGATACATTTACCTTCGATTAGCTTTCGAACTCCAAAACACCGGGCCTTGTATGACCTTTCGGCGTCTACACGGATAAAATCGCGAAACTTCTTTACAAAATTAAACAACTTTGGTTGCTCGGGCATTAGCTACCCAAGACTTTTCGCCAAGATCGGCAACGTACACTATCCCCGAAACTCGCCCGTGTGAAATTGGGTCGGGGCGTGTACACCCGCGCAGTTTCCATCTGTACCGGGAAACTCGGGCCCGCAACCCCGTGTAACTTCATTTCGCGAGATCTCGTGTATACGCAGCGAGGTCGCAACGGTCCCGCGACTACACAGCTTCCCGAACAATTCCAATCTCGGCATTCCAAATCGGCTGACCCCGTTGTGATCGGCCCGCATTTTGGGCGTCTTCGGAACAAACCCAATCGATTCAACTCGCGAATTCACATCCGCGTCTCTCATTCAACGGGATCGATCGTTATTTGGAAAAAAAAACATGCGGCTGGCGCACCGGTATATCATCGGCGTTGCTGAAAGAGCCGAACAAATTGCGCCGCGTGTCTCTGTGGCTCGCGGCTAATTAAAGGCCCGATGAGCCGCTATCTCGGGGGGGAGTGAGGAAAAAACGAAAGGAGGAAACCGCGGCTGAAAAGCGTCTTCATTAGGGATTCACGTGTCGCGCGGCGGCTAATAGATGCAAGCCGCGCGCGCAAGTGTATTGTGCAAGCCGGCCACGCGAGAGCTGCCCGGTCGCCCTTATAAAGCCGCTCTCGATCGGCCTGATTGAGCCGTTAATTGCCTTAAACAGCCGCGCGAGCCTCGTCATTTCCACGTCTGGTTTTTTTCGCCCTCCCTCGACAATTAGCGGCGTTGACGCGCACTGCACGTTTCTTATGTATACATCCCATTCGCGGGCCAACGATTTCTTGCCACCGCGGATCGGCGAATCCTGAAGACAACAGTCTCGGATTGCGTCACGGCCGGCGCAATTAGGAAATTTCGCGACGTGACAGAGACGCAAACGCTCGAATATCTTCGAGGATGATCACGTGACGAGTTGATTCTCAAAAGCATCACGCGCGAAAGCTCGTCATTCGAAATAACCAAGGGGAGGGAACGTAAAAAATCGAACAAAGAAAAGTCAACGACGGCGGCGAGCCCAATTCCAAAATACGCATTGGAATTAATGGAAATTCACGACGTCGACGGTAAAAATAGAACACGAGAAGTCTTACATATAAACAAGACGGCGCGGGAGGGGCGGAAGGAGGAGAGAAACTACGGGCCGCGGGGAAAAGACAAAGATAGATCATACATGTGTAGAGAGAAGGAAACAGGAGACGCGCGCGAGCTTGAGCACAAAGGGGCAAAATAATTCTGTCGGACACGGGATATATAAGACGATAACACACGCCGGTTGTTCCACGTCGAATAGCGCGCAGTTTTCGATCGTATACAATACACTTGTTTTTTCGGATTCGAAACTTAAAGTTACAGGGAGAATAAATGCCTTGATCGTAAAGATGACACGTCGATTCGTAAGGCCGTTCGTTCAACTTTCAATACTTTTGGGATAAAGTAGTCTACGTTTCCACCAGACAGTAGTTGAACGTGTTCTACTTAGTTTTGTTGTAGATGTACACGCACGAAATTCGACTTATCGAAATGTTATATCGTTCATCCAAAATCAAATCGGATAGATAATAACGAATGGAAAAATAAATGTTCTTCCTTGAACTGCCGAAAACGGAGTCCCGAAACTTCGACTCGTTACCGTTACTTCCACTTGATTCCCGAGGATTCGCGTCAACTTTGCGAACTTTGGTCGATCTCTTAAGCTATATTCCCCAAACGCGCGCGTGTTGGGAAGCCGCGATTCGCGCACGTGCGTGCGCTTACGCAATCCTCGGCTCGCCAGCGCGTGCCGGGCCAAATCCATCTCTCTCTCTCTCTCTCCGACGCGTGTCCTCTTTTATATACGCGTCGCATGGCTCGATCAAATCGGCCGCTCCTTTCGCGCTCAACACGCACTCGCGAGCGAGGAGATTTATGCCGACGATTGTTCTTCTTCTGCCGTGCGCGGCTTTGAATTCGAAGGCTCGATTTTTTTGCCGAGCGTGTGTAAATCGTGATTTTTAAAGTTCGTCGAACGTTGGGCCGATCGATTATGAAGATGAGCTACCGCGTTTGCTCGAAATTTTCGTGAATAAGTATATTCGCGCGATCCACGTGTGGCTGTGTATTGTTGAAGAAACTTTGGAATCGAATACTCGGTGATGAGCTATACGAATATCGTATACCTTCTAAATTGGTAAAAAATACTATCTATCGATAGAAATTGCACGACTTATCAACATCAGTTAAATCACTGGGAGCTGTTATTAATATTCTACTAATTCTGGTCTGCTATGTAATTTATATTTTCTAAATTTAAAATAGCAGGAATTGCGTAACTGATGAAATACGGTAAAATTTTATTAATTGACCAAATGAATACTTACTATCATGCAATTTTGCCTAATAAACAGTAGTATTTTGCTATTTACAATTCACACTCTGAATCTACATATAACGGTAAAAAGCTACTATTTATCAGTGGAAATTGCATAACTGATAAAAAAATAGTAATTATTCAACGGAAAAATCAGTGAAATTTGACTAATTTTCATTCGAATTATACTATTTTTATCAGTTACGCAACTCGTACTATTCAAATGTTCGAAGGTAGAAGCTAGTTATTTTTCTCGTTCGATTGTTGCATTTGTTGGTTCGAACAATCGTAACGCACAAAGGCCGCTCGCGACATCGCATTGCATCATAACCGATCATCGAGAGAGAGAGACTTAATCTCAGGGATGCATAACAAGCGCTAATCGCGCGTGTCCGCCGCAGTCCAGCGACTCTCTCTCTCTCTCTCTCTCTCTCTCTCTTTCTGCTTGGCAGAGCCGGCGTAAACAGCCGACGGAGGGCCGATTATAGATAGGCCAACTTTAGATGAGCTTGCCGAAGCTGCAGCGCGCGTGCGGCGCACTACGCGTACACCACCCCATTCGCGGCTTTCCTCGGACTTTACGGTTATTCCGCGATATTATAGTCGCCAAGCTGGATTAGACGCCCTCGATTCCGGTCGACAATTTAAGCGTGGATTTTTTCATCTTTTTTACCCAATGGATTTCAAGCTGTCCCCAGTTCGAAACGGATCAATGTCGCGTAAATGCTCTCGGATTGAAAGTCCAAGGAACAAAGATCGGCAACAATAGTCGGCAAAGTTTACACCATCTCGAGATAATTCACTCCAAGATGATGGATCTCGGATGTTTGTCGTTGAACGCCTACGCTCAGGCTAACTCACCGAATATTGACTTGTCAGTTTCTCGACTTTGATTTGACGTGTTTTATACGTAGGCCATGCGGAATGTAGCTTACCTGGAACATAAAGAAAATTACAATTCATTATCTATTTGCGCATTCATAGTTTCATCATGAAAAATCATCAAATTAGATTTGTATCTACTCTCTAAATTTAAAATGGTGAAGAAACTATTTACGAGTGATGAATAATAGCGAGTGTTCACTTGAAAATTGGTAATATTTTCCTATTACTCATTGACCATTCAATTTCCAATATTACAAATAGACATTCGCAAAGAGACGTTTTTGAATTGACTAAAATTGTGATCCAAGTATATTTATCCATACCGAAGATAAGCCGGTACGAAAATTCGTTTTCACGGAAAAAAAGCTAAAAAGGTTATTCGAAAAAAATACGCGTTCGGGAGTTCAAGGGTCGACGACGGCGAGGAGGAGGAGGAGGGGGGATGGAAATCGGGGGCTCACGTGCTCGCGCGTAATCGCCCAGGCAGACGCGGAGCCGATATTCGTTTTTCAGGACACGTCTGCGCAGCGGCGGGCTTTAATGCATCTGCCGCGCGCTCTGGGCAATCGGAAGTTTATATCGAGGCGAGATAAGTCTCGGTACCCCGGGCTCCTCGTAAATACACATCGATATCGGCTGCTGCTCATCTTCCCAAACTCTCTCCCTCGTTTTTCGTGTGTGTGTGTGTGTGTGTGTGTGTGTGTGTGTGTGTGTGTGTGTGTGTGTGTGTGCCGCTTGGAAGAGGCGAAGGACAACCTGTCGCGCCGGTGGCGGCTAACTGAATATATAGTTTTTATTTGATAAGTTAATTGATAGAGATAACAGGTTTAGTACAGCGTGTAAGTGTGTGTGTATATACATATTTCGTGGCTAGGGGTGGGGGGGGGAGGCGGGAGGGGATCTCGCCAGCGGCCGTTAGCTAATTAATTGTGGGAACTTAATTGGATGCGGGAAACGCTCCGCGGCTTTTATGGCGGTGTAATGAAGTGATGTTAATTGCGCGCTGATGTGCCTCTAAATTGTGCGATAAGCCATCTCGCTCTTAACACGGGTATCAAACGTTTTTTTTTTGTTTTTCATTTCCTCGTGTGTATATATCGAGGAGACACGAATTTAACGTGATTAGCCGCTTGTAAGGATTTTGTTGATGTGTCAGCGGTCCGGGTGGCGATCGTATGTGTAGTATCGTGACAAATGGGGGATACATTTGTATAAACAGCAGACTCGTGTAGTTTTTCACAGCGAGTTTTTTCATGAGAAAATCACCGAAACAAACTACGCCAGTGAAAAAGCCAATTTGGATCATCAATCGCGTCGTGACTCCTCGCGAAACGTCACCGATTCCTCGAGATTGCGATCGTGAAATCACACAGGTTATCTCAAAGTATACGGTTGCCCCCCGGAAAAAAGTAGCAAGAGCGCATTCTACAGTTGCGCAACGGATCTGTAAAAGTTACAATGTGTTGCGCAAGAAGAAAACTAGAAAGTATAAGCGGGTGAAGGGGCAAAAAATGAGAACAAGCGTAAAACGGCAGCAGGGCGAAGGAACGAAAGAAAAAAAAAACTGCTGCCCGGAGGAGTTGTCATCTCGACCGCGCGTCCTGAGGCATTCCAACGAGTGCTCTGGACACCCGGAGGAGCATTGGGTAATCCACGAGTTTCTCCCTCGCGGAAACTAGGCGTCCGCGCGGGGTCTCCAATCAATTTCGATAGCGCGCGCTGAAATCGCGGCCGGCAACAACAACGAAACCTTTCACTTTCGCGCGTACACTCTTCCGCGTACATGTGTTTGCGCTCGTAACTGGCGCGCTTGGAAAAGTTGGAAAGAAGCGTTGGGGGAAGGAAAAAATGAAAAGAACACGCGCGCAAATCCTTTCTTTACGCGACATCGGCCGCCGCGCTTTGAATAATGCATGTCGCCGCGGCGAGCGTAATATGACGGAGTGGCTTTTAATCGAGCGCAAATCGCCGGGAGACGCGCGTTTTTCGAAGCCGCGCGGCCGCGATCTTAAACCCGACATGTCGTGTTTCAATTAATAACCATCCCGTGCGGCGTGATTGAATTATCCCCTGGTTCGTAGGCACACATACGATTCTGTATTAATATCTTTGGGACCCGACGGAGATCGACTCTCGAGGCGGTATATGAATCAGCTTTCCAGTTTTTCAATGATTTGTCAATTTGTCGCGCAAATCTTGGCCATACGATGAAAACACGCGCGTATTCGCTCCTGCGCCGAGCAATAACAAACTGCGTGACCCACGATATATACGTTAACGATCTCTCTTTTTTTTTTGCAGCGGCTCGGCGGATCAACATCGGCAGGTCGTCAAGTAATTCCTAATGAGCCCCTGACTCGATGCTAATGTACTCGGCGACTCGGGTAGCCCAGGAAAAACCGTCCCCGGGCTTCTGTATAACGACGATTTTCCTCGCGTGCGCCTCGTTTGCAGCCGCGTTATTCCGATCGACAATTTACGAGAGGCGGAGGCGGGAGGAGGCTTTTTTGATCGCGAGTGTCTTGCCGATCGCTGTAAGCTCACTCGATTACGGTTAAGGTACGCGTCATTCGAAATAAATCATCCCTGGGGAGTTCGTGGATCCAAAAGCTTGAGGATCGAATTGATTGATCGAATGTAGAGTTGGATGACATTTTCTATTGACTGTTGTTGTTTTTATTTTTCTGCTGAAAGCTACTCGCGATACCCGTTTAAAATGTACTAGTTTTCCACCTGGTAAAATCGAATGATCGATGATTCGGTACTGAATTGTCACAAACACACGTGCGTGATGACCTCAAGGAGAAATCAATTTTTTTTTTCAAATTCAATTTTGAATGAAAATCCAATGGAGACCTCGTTGAGACATATCCTAATTAAGAAATACTTTTTGAATATTCAATATCTCGGAATCAAAATAAAAAATCATCTGACCGTGGGTTCTATGATATTTGCATCGGCAGCCGTTTAGCCTTACGCCTCTCGTACTCATCTCAAACATCCGTGATTATTTATTGATTTCATACACGGATTCCCGCGCACACAGACATGCACAGCCCATGCGTAAAATCAATACCGATCGACGATGGCATATCTCCGAGAAGCGCGTCGGGCTTAAACGAGCTGGATCAGTGTCCGCCATCTCAAAATAAAAAACGTCCCGTCGCGATCGGTCGAATCAGGAAAGTCAACAATTTGTCAGGACTAATCAGCCGTTCGAAGTTCGCGGGGGGATATAAGTAGTGTCGTTCGGAGACGTTATTCGCGACGCGGCGTGCGTCAATCGAGCGAAAGAAAAAGAAAAAAACACGGATCCGTATAATCCGGCGCGGCGGCGGCGGCGGCGGTGGGACACGCGATCGGAGCCGCGCACGCAAAAAACGCGCGCAGCCACTTTGAATCGCGCGTGACGCGAGAGAGCCGCTGACAGGCGTGAAGCGAGCGCCACTTATAATATTGGCCGCGCGCGCGGGAATCCCCCAAGTCGCTCTCGAGCTCCGCGACGAGTTAATAATCCAATTCAATTAAATCGCCCCCGGAGAGCCGACACGACGCTCAATCGAGTTTTTGAGGAGCGTTTGGCCAGATTCCTTGAGAACTGATTCAACCGACGGCAGCTTGCTCGCTCGGATTTTTCTTTGTGTATGTAGGTTTTAGCGCGATCGCGTCTGTGGCTTGGGATAATGGACGAAAACATTGGTGCTTAATGTTTGGATGTCTTTCTGTTTGTTATCATTAAATGAGTAAAGTCTAGAGCGGGATTCTCACTAGGAAATTTATGTTATTGAACGTGAATAGATATTTCAGTGAGTAGTGTATCGGAAAATTTCAGGATTCGATCGTTACCGACTAAATGCCCGAGAAAACTGGCTGTAAAATTAAATTTTTCCATAGAATTAGACATTAATGCGTATCATTTCTTCTTCTCGTATAAAAATTTGAAAAAATCGACACGAAATTTCCAATGAAAATAGAGTTGTTTCTGAAAGACCAGTGAAAAACAGAATGAATTTCGAAATGTATGGGTTAGTGTGTTCCCTGCATGGTTCTAAAAAATACACTCTTCACATATTTCAATCGATTGCCGATGGAACAATGATATGAATAGCAATTAATTTAGATTCGGTCTAGAATCAAAACGCCACTTTGAAATATCGATTTCGAATTAATCATACGATACATAGATAATTTTGATTTCTCGAGAAAATATCCTTTTCCGAAACATCCAGTTCAACAACAGCAGGTGAGCTTTCACATGTGACCAACATCTCGCTTCGATAAAACCGACTCTAAGAATCGAGAAATTCAAAATATCATTCTAGAATCACCACAAGATCGTCAACAAATAAATCATTGTAATCCATCGAGCGACACACCAAACGAAACCAACAATCGTCGGTACGAAACGCCCCGGTCGATCCGAAGAATCGAGTGGCTCAAAAGACTGCTCTATAGCCAATGGCGAATAATCGGTCGCGGGGTCTCGTCATCTGAGCTTCGAACGGTATATAGTTGTAACGCAAGTGCGCGCGCGTCTAACGCCTAAGCTCGAGCGCGCGAGACTCTAAAAATAATCCGGGATCGAGGCGGCTGCTATACGCACGCCGCGAGGCGAATATAAACACGTACGCGCGGCCAAGGTAACGAGATATGCATAAAATGCACGCAACCGACTCGACTCGCGTCTCTTTCTCTGTGCGAGCATTATTTCGAGCTGTTTAAACTTTCTATATCTTCTAGCTGGCGCCCGCAACATCATTTGCCCCATCTATCCCTCCGCGGCTACGATTTTATTTATAGTTCGCACGCTGAATTTGCCTCGATGCATTGTGCGAGGGACACGTTTGGGCGTCGAACGCGATGGCTTCTATCGGCAACGCGAGCGAGATTACTCGCGTCGGAAGAAATTTAATGTTTCTCTCGTCGAGCGAACGTTAGTTTTGGCTGTTGATTTCGGTGACGATTAAATTTCGAGTGTATGGGATGCCCTCGAGGGTCTTAATTGCGGCAAAACAGATTTTGCTTCGGCGATATATAAGTCGAGCAAACCCAGAGTCCGCGCACAAGACGTTGAGCAAATGTTTGCCGAATCGGGGTTTACACACCGAGCTCCTTGTCTTTGTTACGCGCCGTCAGAGCCTCAATTCACCAATGAGAATAGATAGCGTCACGTTATTAGACCCGACCGATCGAAACAACCGACCGATTTCCAAGTCCTGTCTCCTCGTCGCGGTCCTGACGACTAAAAAATCCAATTGTTGCATACATACAATCGATCGATCTCAAGGAAGTCGAATCAACTCGCGGCGGTGCAGCGTTAGAGTCTCCACAGCTTGGTAAAAGTCGGCGGCGCCGCGGCGGACACAACGGGTTTACGCAACCGCGCGTCTGCAGCGCTTCGGGTCGCCGCGAGAGCACGTGTGCACGCTTCGTTTATATATACACGAGTGTATACACATGTGTGTGCGCCTGCGTACAGTATATACATATCAAAGCCGCGCGCGGCACGCGCCGCCCCCCTTGCGCCTCAATCGAACAGCGCTAAAACATCCGTTGCGACGCGTCGCACATGTCGTCGTCTTCCTCCTCCTTCTCGCCCACCTCCTCCTCTCGGTCTTGATGAATTCCCGAGGATATAATCCCCGTATACGGAAGCAGGTTATTTCGGATTCAAGCACTTTGGTAAAAATTCACCAATTCAAATTTCACCTGTCTGTCGCGGTTTCACACACACACACACTTCCAAGCGGTACGCACGTCGCGATTCGCGAAGTATATACCAAAGTTAGGTAAAACAACTGCTTACGTGGGGTATCCGGCGTGCGCGGACATCATATAGCGAGCGCGTGGCTATACGCTGCCGGGGAATCGCCGCTTTATAAGTTTCTCTCTCTCTCTCTCTCTCTCTCTCTCTCTCTCTCTCTCTCTCTCTCTCTCTCTCTCTCTCTCTCTCTCTCTCTCTCTCTCTTTCTCTCTCTGATGGGGAAGACTCGCGTAAGTGACGTTGATCGAAAGGAAATCATTAGGAGAGCCGCTCGCGAGTCTTTCGCTCCTCTCTCCTAATCGGCCGTTTATTATTCGGAGGGATTGCCACGCGCGGCCGAGTCGATCGAATCCAACCTGTATACTACTGCGCGTGATACGCCCCTTGGAGTAAACAATAATATTGTGCCCCTGCGGGAGAGGGGGGAGGATCGGGGAATTTTCAGATTCGACTATTTGCCAACTGTGATGGGCTTCGAGCGCGCCGCCGACGAATTTTCCAATTGATATTTCGAGAGAGCCGGTTTTGCGACTGCGCGCATGTATCCGTTCTCAAAATACCTCGCGGTATGAAAAAGCTATCGCTCACGAGAGTGCAAGATCGATTCGCTTTGATACACAGAGGAATTTTCATTATTGTATTCTAATGGTTTCGACGATACAACTATTCGCCAGCCGGAAAATCACTTCGGATTTCGGTGAAAATTTTCCCCAGTATCAAAAACGAATTAGTCTTCTACACTGAGGAAAAAATCTGGTAAAGCCTACTATATTTTTACTATATTATATGAAGGAAAAAGGTTACAACTTACGAGTATGGCGAATCCTACAATACAAAAGTAGATTTGTGATGCCAGTAACTATACCTATCTATGATTATTCACTATATATTGCGATGTTTGCCTCATCACAATATTAGTTAAATATACTATGTATACTAGTGAAATCTTACGAAAATATAATTACAGATATTATAATTTCATAAGATTATTCTCTATATTTTGTATTGTGATATCCTGCACCGAATTTCCATAAATGGATGTTAAAATTCCCTAATGAATTTCAGATATAAATATAGTATGATTTACTATATTTTTCTTTCCTTTACGGTATAGTAGGATTCCCAAACCAAAATTCTCTCGGCGCACTCTCACATGGTGCTTTTTTCGCCGTAAAATAAAACTTTTGAAATTATGAAAAACGATAATTTTCACGAGGGACTACAAAACAGCAAACCGAATCGTACAACAGCTTGTCGGTCGCATTCTCGAATCCGCGCGCGAGTGTGTAGCAGCCGACATTGTTTCGATCGGGCGCGTCGGTAAATTTCGCGATCCGCGACCGATTAGCCCGAGTACAGCGACTCGGTCCCCCGTGCGTGTGTGTGTGCGTGTGTGTGCGTCGGCGACGACGAGTTTAAATCAGGAATGGCGGAGGCCAGGAGGCCGCGTGTGTCGCGCGGGAGGCACGATGCGATGTGTATTTTTATCGGGCTAAATATAGTCACGAATCTTCTCGTCTCGAGATCCGCGCACCAACACTTTTTTCCTTTCTCTCTCTCTCTACGCCCGGCGGACGGATATGCTAGGCGATAGAAATAGAGCCTCTCGGCCGAGGAAGGAGGAAGAGATTTTTGGGTTAGGAAAATACGAGGCCTTTTTTTCCCCACCTTGTTTCATCCGGCTAATTCGGGCGGGTGTAATTCCTGTTGCGCGCGCCGCGAACGAGAAAATCGGAGAGACGAGCTAACGAGTTGGATATTCGAATTTCATAAGGAAGATTCTCTTAATTGACATGGGATAGATTGGTCGGTGGCGAAATGAAATTTCGCAAAGACGTGTATAAATATGGAATTTGATACACTCAAATTGTCCTCGCCAATCGAGCGATCTGATTAACCGACGAATTCAAACTATCCTTCCTTAAAAACTTGTGCGTCGTGAGTTATTAACAATTTAGTGCAAAAATATGCATTTTTTTTCATATTATCGCGAATAACTCAAAAACTATGTCGTTTAGGAAGATATTTTATAGGAAAAATTTTGTTCCTGACAAAATTTGGCACAAGATAGCATTGGTTTCAAATCAAAAAATATATTTTTACAATGTGTTATAGCTTAAATAACATTAAAAAAGCAACAAAATTTTAACATTTTTTTATAGGTAAATAAAATTGATTGAAATGCTCGCCAATTAAGATTTGGGTACTTCATTATGATACAAATATCCATGCAAAATTTCATTTGAATCGGATAGTTAGTTTTTGTGCAATCCATTTGTTAACTAATATTTTTGCAAAAATTGTCAACTTTGTCACATCCAGAATCCGGCCTGAAATCGGTCGCCAATTTTTTTTAACGTTCTTTCTAAGTTGATCTTTCAATTGGCAGAGTTATTTCTACCATTTCACATATTTTTACAACTTTATGATTTTTTTTTTTAAAACCGGCCAAATTTTACCTTATAAATAAATTGAATATCTTCCCCAGTTTTAGGTCTTTTTGAAAACTGAAAAAAGATATGAAATCTATATAAATAGCCGCTCATTTTAAGCTTTTATTTGTTGAGATCGGCCCGGTAGAACCGGAGTTATATTGTTATAAACATATCGGTTGCTTACGTCGAAATTATTGCAGCTACAGCGATAAAAAAAATATTGTTGGCTTCTGTAATATGTACCGTATTATGGTACATTCGATGAAATGTGTCTTATGGTGAGAATGTATGTAAAAAATATTCATGAAACAGTCCGAAAACGCCCGGAATCGGCTCTCTCAGCCGACTCGCCGGCCGGGCGGGGAGAGGGGGGAGCGCGCGGCAGCCTCGCGAGTCGGTGAATATCGACTTCAAATTGGACTCGCTCGGAAAAATCTTTGATATCTCTGAATCTATCCATCGTAGAAGGATGATTTTTTTTTAATTCGATATAGAAAATCACGAGAAATGTAATGGTGGAATCAGTACTTCAGAAAAATCACCATATCGATCTACATTTTTTATGATCCTTTTTTTTACATGCAACATTATATAACTCCAAAGTATATTAAATAAATAAATAAATAACTGTTTATTGTTTTACATATCATATCTTATTATACAGAATACTTTTTCATTTATCTATACAGCATACATGTTCATTCATCTATTCGCATCTTTTTAGGAGGATTTAATACCTCATAATCTTCTATTTCACTTTCATCCTCGATATCGCTCATATCACTTAACTGTAAGTTATCTTCTTCACAAGTTTCCACTCTCTCATCTTCTTTATTATCATTCTTATCTTCATTTATACTATTTAAATCAAGATCGTCAGGGTCCAAATGAACTTCGCAATTTTTACAATTTTTCCCCAAACAATTAGAACAATATTGTGAGCATTTAAAACCATGCTTCACGCAACTACAATTTTTTAAACAATCTTTGGTGCATTTACAGCTGACATATTTGAGAATATCATCAGGTACTAATTTTTTGCCAACTTCTAATTTATTCGGATACACCCCAAAATTCGCGCCTTGACCTTGCTTCTGTAATATCCCGCGTTTTCATCGTTCTTCAATTATATATGCGAACGAAAAAGGAAAATATGGCTGATGAGCGTCCTTCTCGTTTCACATGAAAATATGCAAGCAATCACGTTGAACATTGAATGTTCAACGCAACTTACTGTCAATTTATAAATAAATAGAAAAAATCATGAAAAATGTCGATCGATATGGTGATTTTTCTGAAGTGCTGATTTCACCATTGCATTTCTCGTGATTTTCTATATCGAATTAAAAAAAAATCATCCTTCTACGATGGATAGATTCAGAGATATCAAAGATTTTTCCGAGCGAGTCCAATTTGAAGTCGATATTCACCGACTCGCGAGGCTGCCGCGCGCTCCCCCCTCTCCCCGCCCGGCCGGCGAGTCGGCTGAGAGAGCCGATTCCGGGCGTTTTCGGACTGTTTCATGAATATTTTTTACATACATTCTCACCATAAGACACATTTCATCGAATGTACCATAATACGGTACATATTACAGAAGCCAACAATATTTTTTTTATCGCTGTAGCTGCAATAATTTCGACGTAAGCAACCGATATGTTTATAACAATATAACTCCGGTTCTACCGGGCCGATCTCAACAAATAAAAGCTTAAAATGAGCGGCTATTTATATAGATTTCATATCTTTTTTCAGTTTTCAAAAAGACCTAAAACTGGGGAAGATATTCAATTTATTTATAAGGTAAAATTTGGCCGGTTTTAAAAAAAAAATCATAAAGTTGTAAAAATATGTGAAATGGTAGAAATAACTCTGCCAATTGAAAGATCAACTTAGAAAGAACGTTAAAAAAAATTGGCGACCGATTTCAGGCCGGATTCTGGATGTGACAAAGTTGACAATTTTTGCAAAAATATTAGTTAACAAATGGATTGCACAAAAACTAACTATCCGATTCAAATGAAATTTTGCATGGATATTTGTATCATAATGAAGTACCCAAATCTTAATTGGCGAGCATTTCAATCAATTTTATTTACCTATAAAAAAATGTTAAAATTTTGTTGCTTTTTTAATGTTATTTAAGCTATAACACATTGTAAAAATATATTTTTTGATTTGAAACCAATGCTATCTTGTGCCAAATTTTGTCAGGAACAAAATTTTTCCTATAAAATATCTTCCTAAACGACATAGTTTTTGAGTTATTCGCGATAATATGAAAAAAAATGCATATTTTTGCACTAAATTGTTAATAACTCACGACGCACAAGTTTTTCAGCGTGCGGGAGTGAACATGTCTTTCTTGATACTCTTCTGAAGCGAGTTCAATTGTTTTTTTGCACCCCGCTCGCAACATCCACGCAACTTCCTAATACTACTCAGCTAGCAGGCAAAAACAATGGAGTATCCCGGCGATTCGATCGCCACATCCTTGGCTCTTCCTCCCCCCCCCCCCCACCGGGTGTGTGTAACTACTCTATGTATATAGCGCGGGCGGCCCTGCGGTGACCAGCGCTGCGACCGCACAAGTTTCCGCAGACCGCGTTATATCGGCCCGAAAAGAGTCGAGAGCACACTGGGCGCTTCACGGGCGAATTAGGATTTTGATCGAACTTCGAGCCGCACACGTCTGTCACGCCCGGCTTTTGGACGTTCGATCGTCGGGGCTTCGGGGATCGAACACACTCCATTGGTTATGTACTGCTCGAACAATTTTCTTTCGTTTTAATCACTCTATACTGGCGTACTACTCGTACTTTTGCACTGGCAAATCATCGAGCTGTAATGATTAAAGTTGTATCCGCGAGTTTTTTATCTCCAGCTTTTACAGCCGCGTCAAATTTCATCGGGAGTTCTAGAATTTTTGAGATTTTGCATTATGAAAATTCACGGCTGCTGTGAGGATCAAATTGAGTGCAATGGTACGAAGCGAATCGAAGGAAAATTGATTGGATTTGACTTTGTAAGAGGACTCAAATAGACCATTTCCAAGTTTGTGGTGAAAAATCGATAACGAATAACCACGATTAGCAATCGTACACCATGAATCATCTTGAGATTAATCAGCATCAACTGATACTACAGTATATGGTCAAATCCCACGGATACACGTTTTCATGAGAACTCGCATGTTTACGGGTATTATACCCAACTCATTAGCCTATAAAGTTCTCTCAGTGTAGACCGAGTGACATAAAATTGGTTAATGGCTGTTAAAAATTGATAGAGTACGATTCACGGATTTTCATTTTGTAATTCCAATACGTGAGCAGAATAGTCATATTTCACTCGGATTTTCTGTTCCGAAATTCTCTGAGCTGTTGAAAAATAACGTACTTCTTATCGATAACACGTAAGACGTTACCACAATATACCGGTCTAAGATATCACAATTGTAACGAGTACGAGCGAGATTCTGTCTCGAGGCAGCTAATACGAGTCCAAGGCCTTCCGACATAGACGTCTCGCGATTCCTCTGTTCCCCAGGAATTATCTAAAGCATCGAACAAAATTTTGAATCCTCGGTGAACAATCTTCACGACCAAAACGTTCGCTCTCCAGCGCCGAGGTATATTACGTCACCCGCGAGTCCCGTCGCGCGCGAATATACGCTCCCGCGCTCGCGCCGATCTCTGATGTAACCCGGAAGCGGAAAATACCTTTGCGCGCGGCCTGTCGGCTGAGAAATATGAATTACGAAAATTTGTTTTGATGCACGCGCCGCTCTCGTTTTTTTTTGTTCGCGTTTCGCGAATAGCTAATAATCCACGGAGGAGTGATCCATAATTAGTTTATCATTCTTTTTTTTTTCCTTCGACGTGGTCGAATTTCAAGGTATGCGCGAACGCGAGAAACGTACAGCTGATTTCGTATATGTGATTTATGCGATATCGAAGGTTGAGTCGTGGAGAAAGCCAAATGACACCGATGCCAACTTTGAATTTCAAATTCATTCAGAGTACCTTGGTTGTTAAATAAGGTAGGTGTACCCAATATGCGCCAGGACCCAATATGCGCCACCCTTCGTATTTCATATATACGCGCGTCTAGAGCATCGCCGCGGCACAGGATCTTGTCGGCAATGCTAAATAATGAAGAAAGAAAACATTTTCACCGATCGGAAACCCTTACACCAACTTGTTAGAGCTCGTTTTCTCCATTTTTTCGCCAATTTTCATTCTCGATCTAATTTCGCCCAGGTAAGTGCGAATTTTTTTAGTACCCTTAAACTGGGCCAAAAAAATCGAGCGACATATCATTCGATTCCTTGACATCCCATCTACATCATCCATTTTTTTTTTCTTTGTATGACCTTTTTATCAATCGTTTCAATAGCTCTTCGTTATTTTTATCAAATGTACCCAATATGCGCCACCCCTATTTTCTTGCTCTAGAAGCTACAATCAACCCATTGATGGTAAATATCCGCCAAACATGGTGGAAAGAGAATTTAGTTCAAGCTCTGGAGCAGGTAAAAAAAGGTGAGATATCGCAGAGGATGGCTTCGACTATATATAAGATACCTCTTCGAACATTTCTATACGATATGTCAAACAAAACATAAGCGAGAAAAGCAAAATGAGTCGACCATATGCGTTAACGACAGTACAGAACGAAGAATTATGTAGTCGAATTAAATGCTTAGCAGATATTGGCTATCCTATAACCAGAAAAATGTTGAGGTTATGCGTTTATAAGTACTGTCTAGGAAAAAACATCAGACAGAATTTTTCTACCATCATGACAATAGCTAGTCCCAAATAGGCTCGGACATTTTTTAAATTGAACTCTTCCATTTCAGTGAGAACATCTCAATTATATTTAAAATTACACTAAAAAGAATGTTCATCAATTTGAGAGATTAATATTGGAATTAGATGTTGCATAAGTTAATTTTGTTAATTCAAAAACAACGGTTTTTCATGAATTTTAACTGAAAACTTGATTTGATTTAGGTTGTTAGAAGTTCATATAATCTATTTACTATGGTTTAATCAAAGACAAAATGTATTTTCCAATAATATTATATCAGAAATATAATTTTTTGTTTGTATTTTATCCATTCAGACATGCTTCATGCTTCAAATTGGATGAAAAGAAGTATTTTCAGGGTGGCGCCATATTGGGTACACTAAAAATTTTTTCCCGAAAATTTTTTTTTTTTTTAAACCGCGGTATCTTAGCGTAGAACTGTTCAAATCGAAAAAAAACCTTAGCTCATTCTGTAGGTATTGAGTAGACCTTTCATTTGACACCAATTATGTTAGAAAATATTCATTTGACGCGGCGTAGTGACCTTTCTCGCTTAGGTGGCGCATATTGGGTACAGGTACCTTATATACATGGTAGATATACAGTGTTATTGGGATAGAAAATTATTATACCGTCTTATCTTTTATTATTCTCCCACACGGTTACGCAACACAATAAAACTTCCGAGTCGGTGAATCCGATTAGAGAAGGAAAAATCAGAGATAACGGCGCGCGCGTTATCTCCCGAGATAAGGGCAATCGGGGAAGAAGGAAAGAAAGAAAAAAAGAAACGAAAGAATTTCGCAGTGAGTCACTTCCCTGTCGCGCGCACGTGTCGGCAACTATTTTATCCTTTAATAAAGCCAATCGGGGAAAAAGCTGATAGATTCAATAACACGTCGCGCAACGACGATGCAGTATCAAGCGACTCGACATGTGTTTCGGAATTAAAAATAATAAAAGAAAATTGTTGAAAATAATGCAAACTCGGTATTCCTCGCTGCGATTAGATAAAATACGATAGTCAAATGTGGAGCTGGCACGTATACGCGTATGGAACGAGTATTTACAAGCGATAAGAAGCCACCGGTACCGTTATTGGTTCTTGCGGATTGTGGTCAAGTGAAGTGACCGTGTGTGTACACCTCGATAGCTAACCTACAAAGATCTAATCACTACGCGCGGTCACCGCAAAAAATTAGCACGCACTTACAATTATACACAATTCCGTTTCGAGTTTCGTTCTCTCCAGAATTAGCATAATATTAAATACGAAAAATCTGGATTGAAAAGAAGACGTCATATTTTTGGGAAATCCACCGGAGTATACTTTTGTTTGTTTTTTTGCACGTACGCGCGGTAATTCGATAATTATCCGTCTTATCGTGACGTCAAGCTTGAAAAACCAGTCTATTACTCGTCTAGAAATAGAAATCAAACAAGACAGCTTATAACCAATATTAATATCAATTATGCTAACGCTCAAATTATACGTCGGGTTCACTTAGCTCTGAATAATCGTTTCTGTCAATCGCCAAAATCGTTGTTAACCGAACAATTTGAATTTTGAATTTTGTAAAAAAGTAAATTTCCAAGCCACTTGGAAATTCCAATGCGTTTCTCGTTATTCAACCTTTATGTAATAATTCAACTCTCGACGTTACGGCGATGTAATGACTGTATCGTTTCAAGTTGCTATTGTTTTTCAGGTAAAATTCAACGTAGCTAGATAGATGATCCACAGTTCATATTGTAAAATTCAAACGAAAAGAGTAAAATTCACACACTGCAACTTTCCAAGTTTGAAATAGTAATTAATTTCTAATTATATAAGTAGAAATTGCATAACTGATAAATAATAGTAAACATTCACTGCAAAATTTGAAAAATTGTACTAATTTTCAGTTCAGTTACGCAATTTCTTCTACTATAGATTTAAAAAAACACAATTGTGAAGTACTTCAGATAAATTCAGATTATTTATCCCTTCTTCTCAACGTATCGTATAGGCTAAACGCAGTTTTCGCGCCGCGAGAGGACGACAGTTATTCTCATGAGAAAGTCATGATGCATCAATATTTTAACAATTTCCAATATTCGCTGGATCAACACACGGGAAAACAGTATGCAGAGAGCTGGCGCACCGCGTAAGGTAAACATCCCCATATCCTACTTGTACGAATTGAAGCGGACCGTGAAGCCGACCAAAACTTAATCAAAACGTTTCCTCGTTGTATATATATATATATATATATATATATATATATATATATATATATATATATATATATATATATATATATATATATATATATATATTTATGGGAGCAGCGGCGTGTTGACTGAGCAAAACTCAAGCGTCTTTTACAGCCCCTCCGCCGCCCAGAGACCAGCTAAACGTCTAATATCCACGTAAACACTCGGCCAACTTCGCGGCAAACATTCCTGCGCGCGCGTCGCGCCCGCCGACAATCGAATTAACCCCCCCCCCCTACTCGACCTCTTCCTTTCTTTCACCCCCCGCCCCTGAAACAGCCGAGGCACGCGTAATTCGCGCTGCTGCTCTCACGCAAACACGGAAAATTTGAATGTCAAAACAAAGTCTCGCGCGCGCGAGTCCCTCGAGAACGAGCCGCACTCTCTCGATCGATTGTCCCGCCGCCGGCTCCGGAAGCTGCGCGGGACACGTAGGGTTTCCGACTACTTCTTCTTCTTCTTTTTTGCCCCGACATTCCGGAGGTGCCTCCCTGTGGAAGCAGCCAAGTCTCGGCGGAGCAGGAGCGCAAGGGACGAGTCGACCTCGAGGTCGAGTCCCGCGTGGATCTGTCTCTCGAGGGGGTCCGAGAAAGAAAAAACTCGACTCGTCGACTGTCGAAGCTGCGCGCGTTTGCTCCATTTTGACCCTTTAAATTTATTCACTCTCGCCGCGCGTGTCGCGAGAGTTGAAGGTGCGCGCCGATGGTTCGAAGTGATTTTTCATGGGTTTAAATCAGCCAGGTGTAACGTTTATCCGATCGATTCGGAAAATTCTCCCACGATTTCCTGAATTTTCACGAAATAACGAGTAGAAACAGGCAATGAATGATAGGACGTATGAATGAATGTTAGGAACGATTGTCCGCGTTGATCAATTGACCATTCGATCTTGTTTTCCATAAATCCCCGTGAAAAATATATCGTGAGAACGATTCACGCTTACACAGGAATCACCTGATTACGCGAGAGAAATAATCATTTCGAAATCCTTTGCAGACAATAATGTTATCGATTCTATCAGTTATATAAATTGATAAGCATATCAGAGGATAGAATCAATAATCAATTGAATATTTTATTCGTGACAATATCGATTTGGTATACTTCACTCGAATCAATATTGTTTCCCATACTGAAACTTTGACATTCATCCGACACACACACACACACACATCAGCCGGTTAAATCGCTGGTAAATTCATCATCCATCCAGCATGTAAAGACGTCTGCCCGGACCCCGAAATCCTCCAATGCTCAAGACGTAAACAGAGTGTGTGTGTGGACAAACGGCGCGGCGGCGTCTCGAGTGTGTAGGGCGCAGTATGTATACAGCTATATCGTCGTGCGACTGCGCAGCTCGTGTGTGTGCGCCGAAGAGCTGCGGTTGGAAGAAAGAGAGAAAGAGAGAGAACACGTGGGAATCCTGGCGCTGGATCTCCCGTGGGAATAGACGCACGCGAAAACCGCCAGCCAAGCCCCCCCCCTCCACCACCATCGACGAAGTACGGCTCGCGGGATATGCGAGCTGCAGCGGAGATTCGGCCAATGGACGGTTTTTGGCCGATCAAAGTATCCACAACTGCAGATACACACGAAATCTGGTTGTTTTTTCTTCCGCGGAAGGTGTAACGAAATTGATCCGCTGCGGATAATAATTGTTGGTAGTTGACGTCGTCTTCGGGGGAAATGGGTAAGGGCACAGAGCTTTGTAGGGGTGGTTCTCATGAAAATCTATCCGATGATTCTTGTGAAGAAAAATTCCACCGGTTCCTGTGAGTGATGGATCTTTCTCACTCTAAGATAAAAATGGTAGAAATTGCATAACTGATAATTAGTCATTTTTCACTATTTTAGATTCAGAGTGTACAAAAGTATATGTAAACTACACAGCCAGCCAATCTGACAATTTCTTCTGTTTGCAATACTCGATAATCTTTATTAATTTAATATGTATGTCTTTACGTCTGCGTATGAACAAGGAGTAAACCAAATTACTTAATTATCCAAGTTCTCAAAAATAACCTAGAGCAATTCCACGAAGATCTGCCACTCAACTAAAACTATACCCTCTACTTCTTCAAAATCGCATCTGGTCCTAATTTTCTCAAGATTTCAAGAGTTTCCCATAGATATTCCTCATCGAATCAAGCGAACGAAGCTGATATTGTCAAGCCAATGATTGTTCGTCGACAGCCAACGATCAGCCGAAGAAGCCAAACAAAGCCTCTGAAATTCATCAGCTTCTCGCACGCGTAGTCCCGGAGGCTCGACTCATTGGGACGACGCGTCTGAGAGCCGCCGCGCGCCGAGAGCGTCTATAAAAAGCGCCGGAAAATGAACGGGAAAAAAAGAGAGTTATAAAAGTGAGGGGGCGAGGGGGGGATAAACATAGAGCCATGCGTCGTGGCAAAGGAAAAAGAGGAAACGAAAGGGAGAGGGACGGATGGGCTGGTTGAGGCTAAAGAGCGTGTGTCAAACAAGTAAACATCAGCCCGACGTGGAAAACTTGTTATGACGTGAAATCATAACTGGAAATGAATGGAAGTGAAATTGAAAAAATTTCCCGTGGGCCGAACAACTTTCGTCAAAAAATACATTTGCTATCGTTCAAAAGTTATCGCTGTATAATGAAACAGTTCCTATAATATTTCTTGGTATCGTCAATCGTAACTATAAAATCTGAGAAAAATTATATTTTTCGACAACTCATCGAGATATTGAGTAAAAAATGCTTTGTCAACGTGTCAAACTTTGTACAAATTAATTCCAAGCATGCCAGAGACAACCAAAAGAATTTTGGGGTAATTCGGGGTATCTACTGTCTCCAAGAAGTCCTCTGGTAGTTTCCTCCGATAAGCTCCTCCCAAAGAAAGCTCCTAAAGCAGTCATTGGAAAACTAAGGTATCATCCTACCGACGATCTAACGAAGCCTCGTGTCAAAGTATGATTCCTCCCCATCACGAATGGCGATGACGCACCGCGAGGGAAAAAATCGGCGCGCGAAAGGGGAAAATTTCGAAATGGCCATAAGCGAAAAAAAGGAGACGGCTCGCTTCGGGAACGAGGGAGAATAAGAACGAGCGAGGGATGACTGGCGCGAAACGGAGCGTGATGGGGCTCTTTTAAAAAGACCCAGCCAAGAGAGAGAGAGAGAGAGATCGACGGTGCCGCGGCGATATTATTTCTGGCCACGCGGCTCGAGCACCACGCGACCATCGCGAGCAAACCGCAACGTTTTCTGCTGAGCGCGAGAACATTGATCGGAACCAACGATTCGACGGGAATTATTTTTCCGGACTCGAGTATTCCGTGACTTTTCAACCATCGGTTTTGACTTTTTATTTTTTGAAACAATAAAATACTTTGCTCGCGGGAGGACTGGAAGAACTTGGCAACAGTATTAATATCCTAGATGAATGAAATATCACGAGACTGGCATGTAAGACCTAACGACTGATGGAACATTATTCGTATGTGTCTAATGAATATACCATTGATATTTCAAAGACCAAACAATACCATCAGTCAATTCAAACATGAATAACAATATCCAGGAATTGTTGGTTAACAATTCATGTAGCTGATGTTCTGTCAACATCTCCAGAGTATTTTAATTATAGTTGATTTTTAATAATGAAAACGAATTTCAAAAATTACTAGGCGTAAAAAAGGCACGATATAAAAAAAATTTTTCATCCAAGATCCACCCGATACGACTCACCGGTAAAATTTTGTCGATTCATCAACACTCAAGACTCGAGCGAAATTATGCATAAACGCGAAACACCAGTTCGTAGTTCCCGTCTGAGCCCTGGACTTGATAATTTCGCGTTTCTCTCGGCCCGTAACTCATTTCCACCCGTCGCGTGTCATTTGTCCCGATAATTCCGTCTCGCGCCATAACCGCAGTTTGCGCCCCCTCGAAATCAGAAGCTTTCAAGGGAACAGAGGCTTCGTCGTCGATGATCTGCGCGCGCGAGTCTGCTTTTGTCGCGGGCGATTCGTGGAAGTGCACGAGTATATATACGCACACACGGCCTCCCTCGACGGGCTATTAACGTTTTTCAGCCCCTCCCACGAGTATGCGAGTCTGTCTCGCGTGCGCGCGAGGGCGTCTCTCGCTTTGCCGTCGGCCGCGAGACATTTGTCGGTCAATTGGCGCCCGGTGAAAATACGGTTTCGCCACGGTTTCATAGCTCTCTGACTCTCGGTGCAGTGTGTTTCCTCTCGTTTGTACCAGTTCTCTCCGCAGAAACGCCTCTCTTCTCGTAATTTGAGATGTTCAATTAGCAAAGTCCGACGTAGAATTTATGCGAATCGAATGAAAAGTTGACGAGATCAAATCCATCGAACGGAGGGAGCATTGAGAAGAATGCGATAATGCTCTCGTACTAGGAGAGTTGGAACAACCTTTGGGTTACCCATCTTGAGATACGAAACTTTGTAAAATGGTCAGGATAATATCTTCTTGGTAAATATTGATTTGTCAGGCTTGGTGGACTATTCTAAATCACTGAAAAAATGAGTTAGACTGTATGGGTGGAAATATAAGCCATTCGAGTACCCAAGAACCATCTCACAAAGTTTCATCGTGATGAGTTTCCCAAAGGTTGTGCAGCCACTCCTAGTCAATGTACGAAAACTCCACTGTGCGAGAAAGTGGAAACCCTTGTTATGCGAGTCGTGTTAATTGAAAACTGGCGAAAAATCATTGTCATTTGTGACGTGCATTATTTATTTAATTTTTGTTGTTGGCGAATAAAACAATTATCGTTGCTAATGAGAAGAATCAATTCTTACCATGTGTTCCGTTATAATAGATATCCCCGACAAAATTTGAGATCCACCGAACAGTAGGCGAGATATTTGAATCTCAAATTTATTTTTCTATCAAAAAACGCCTTGGTAGAACATTTTGATTGATGAGAAAAAACATAATGTTGAATACCCATCATTTTTCAAATATATTTTCTTTAGACGATCTTTGAGAGACAAATAAAATAATTCAAATCGCATGCTTTAGCGAAACATTTTTCCAACTTATAGGTTCACTGGCCTCTTCAGACTGTTTTTGTTAACGAAAACGATATCAATAAATGAATAATACACTTATAATTGACCAACAATGTAACGACAAAAAAAATAGTTATTTTTAACCAATATCGTCACATATTTTCAATCAAGCTACTTAAAATTTACAGAACATATTAGTACAATCCCAACGATAAAAACGTCTGCTAACTACATTAACGTAGCTTTCTCGAAGAGGCTTTGCAATAGACTTGAAACTGATTTTCCAACACTGACTGTACAGTGATTACCATTCGTTACTGTTTAAAAACAAGACATCTTATGATCAAGTTGAAGATCGGCTCGCGCATCAAAGCACAGTATTGAGGAATCACACCAGCACCAAAAGTCGCGTAAACGGTATGGATGCAAGTAAACACCCTCGACCTTCGTCGGGCGCGTGTTTTTTTTTTTGTCGGGAGCCACGGGAGGCGTGCCGGCCGATTTGTATGCGGAGTAGCGCGGCCGAATCGTCGCGGCACATATAACGATAGCGGCGCATGTAAATTTCGCGCGCGCGCGAACTACTCGCCGGGGGAAAACAAGGAGGGCGGATTTACAAGCGGATCGCTCGTCATTTTTACCCGTCGCTCTGCAGCACCCCGTTACACCAGCGTCGATCTATGTATGTATATACGCGCGTGTGTCCCACTGATGGGGCGTTGATGTTTTCCGAGGGTCGAAACTCGCGCCTGCGGTTTTCACCTTTTTGCTGTATTTACCAGCGATCTGATTCTTCGTGGTCGCGTATATAGGCGGCGGCGATTCGCGTGTTTAGCGATCGCTTCGGTAATTTCGTTGCGTGAATTTAGGGATGAGATATTGAGATATTGCGCTCGAAGAGAAGGCATTGTGATGGGGTGAAAACCTAACTGACGAATTCGGAAATCGTACCGTAATCTTCGTTATCTATCTTTTTTTATTTCAATAATGTCGAATCCTAGAAATTCATGTCCTCTCTAAATCTATAAGAGTAGAAAAGTACTATTCAATATTACAAATTGCTCAACTGATACAAATGGTAGATATTAACTAAAAAAATAATCAAACTCTCAGTAATTTACTAGAACATCAGTAAAATTTTACTATTCTTCTCGTGAATATCCACATTTTCATCAGTACTGTAATTTGTACTATCAACTAATAGTTTTTCACTATCTAGATTTACAGAGTACTTAGGTAACGCTACTTTTGGTACGCGATGTCTTTCAAGGGATTGCTGAAAAAGAATACCAATACAAGGTCTGTTTCAAGAACTTTCGACAACAAGACTCATCAAATTTTCACGATAATCTGTAGCAACTATTATCTACAACATTCCAAGTAATTATTGCTAATAGGAGGGTCAACTATCGAGAATTATAACGTCAAACGTTACAAAATCTCCGACATAGTTTATACTATTCCTAGTGATCTATGTTCATTTCCTTAGCAACCGTTGAAAAAAAAGGAAAATTCAATGTGAGGTCCATTTCCAAGACTTCTCAATTCCCAAAGCCAGTTTGAGAAAGCGTGTAATTCATTTGGCAACTGTTTTTTTTTCATATTCGAAAATCATTTGTCTACAACTCACCGGTACCAAAGTGGAAAATAGCGATGAACGAATAATGGAAAACTGTGGATATCTTACCTGTAACAAAAAGAAAAGGAAATATTGTATATACGTATAGATATATGAATACATTTGAGATTGATGGATTTTTTTAATGGAATGAAATATTACATCTTTGTATATTCTCTAAACTACCCAACAGAGTTAATAATTCTTCTGGAAGAAACATAATAAATTGCCACCTGAACTCGTAATTTATCATCCTCATTCGGATTATTTCGTGTTTAAAAAAAAAGCAATAAAATCACGATCGATAAATTCGCCGATGATTGACTGTATATTGTCAAGTTTCGTATTGAAATTAGAAGGAACGTATTCTGGTTATTCTGAAGAACCAGCCTCTGGGGAAAGAAAAATGTAAAACGTAAATCCACAAAGTCTGGAGCGGCTCGGATCGCTATTATTATCTATCGAAGCGTCAAGCGAATGTAAGATGAAAGTCAAACAACACTGGTCTTTCGGAACTTTCGTGTTTGTACAACGTCTGCTTTGATATCTGACTTTTGATAAATTCAAAATTACACTCGTCGCTCGTTGCGAATGACGATCGATTCGAAATTGCTCCAAAATTTCTCGAATTTGAATTCGACGAAAAATGTGAGAGAAAATATTCAATCATTCGCGGAATAAGTACCTAAACAGTATAGTTTTTCACTATTTTTAGTATATCATGGCAGCGTAGTTTCCGTGAAATGAATAATATATCCAAGAACGCGTTATACTCGCTCTCTAGCCGCAGCCCGACACGGGTCTTCTGCAACTGCAATCTAAATATATCCCAGCATCAATATTAATTTCCCCTCGTGGGTCTAAACCCCGCGACTCCTTGGAAAAACCACACCTCGTACCCAAGATCCAAAACAGCCGAATTCGCGGCCGATTCGAAACGCTGCTATCGTGTGGCGCGCGCGACGTGTTCGCCTCGAAAAATGGAGTGCGCGAAGGTGCGCGCGAGTGAGCTCTCGCCTATAGGTAGGAGGAAAAAAAAAGACGAGCGGGGGGGAACGAGAGAGAGAGAGAGGAGGAGGAGCAGAGGATCCGAGGAGCGGCGACGGCCTTGAGGAGAGCAGCGAAGAATACGAGAGAGACCGGCCGAGCCGACTCCGACGCTGCCTCGAGCCGGTTCACTGGCGAATATGCCAAACGGTTCTCATTCGCTCGCTATTGTGCGCGAGCGGCTGGTTTAGAAATTCTTTTCGATCGAGCCAGCGCCTCGCGGAGATCGCGGGACACGACACTGCGGCAGCGTTATGATACCCTCGTCGACCCCCCACACAAAGGCGTTGCTTTCGTTCGTGTGTATACAGCGACGCGGTTGAACTTTGTGCCTTGGGGAATATTTAACGTATCGTATCCTGAGGTATAACGCGTTCGAAGTGTACAGGTGTACTCGCAATCGAGTGACTCGTGCCTTCTATATACCCAAAACAACGTCGGCATACTCGTGTGACGGAATTAATTCTCTTCTTCTCGGCAGTTCCCGGTATTTCCAACTCTTTTTTTACGATTCGTCTTTGTTTACAAACGTCTTCGCGAATCTTCTGCCCGACACAGACATTTCCGCGATCTAGTGTGAAAAAATCCATTCAATCCGAGATATTATATTGTAAATTCGATATAAGAATATCCGGTGCGATCGACTCGAGGAACATATACACCAAATCGTGCCAATGAATAGTTACGTTCGCGTTACACACAGTCGAGCAGAGACGTGTACAGGTGTATATATGTATATTAATAACTCGTCGCACGGGGCATTGGCGGCGGATCGATCGGAAAGAGAGCGAGCCCGAGAGCCGGAGAACCACTGCTCGGCCGTGCTACCGATAGCATGCGAGAGAGAAAGAGCGAGTGCGCGCATATACTTATATCGGGCAGGTAAAAGCTGCATCCCGGCCGGCCGCCGCGGCTCTCCTCTATATGTATATAAACGCGTGTGTGCCTGTGTGTATGTATATACGTGTACGTATACACCGGGCCGCTCGGCGCAGCGTTGCCGCGGAATGCATCGAGCGCCTCCCGCGCGCTGCCGCGCTTTCTCACACACAGCGCCTCTCTCTCTCTCTCTCTCTCTCGTGCAGTCTCGCCCCACTCGCGCGCGCACGGCCCAATCCGCTGCAGATGCAGTTTGGACGTCGGCTCGATTCGAGCTCGCCAACTTTTTTTTTCACTTTACTTTTTTTTTATCAAAATTCACGCGCGATAACGATTGATCTCGACTTCGGAGAGCGTTCGCTGATTCTCGAATTACACATATGTATATACAGGGGAGAATTGAATCGGGGCAAAAGTGTATTTTCGAAAGTTAACTCGGAATCCCGAGCTTGTTTTCGCGAGTTGAGCGTACACGAGAATTAGATCCGTTGGGTCGCGGCGGGGGGGTTGAAAGTTCGGGGCAACTAAATTGCACGCGGAGCAATGCGCCGTTACGTTGTGTGTGTGTTGCGTGCTTTTTGGATTGCTAATTTCCTCCGCCGATGCTGCCGACCACCGGGTGTACCAAATCTTTTTCCAGACAGTTGCATTGTGTACAACGCGGCGCGGCGGATTCAGGCTGGAACGCCGCTCGAAAACTAATTATAATTTGGTTTATTTGTGTACGCAGATCGGCCGATTCGAGATTATTACTCGTATAGTAGGGATACACAGGCAAGTCGTCTATGCGACGTGAAAATAAGAACATATACTCTGACATTTGATGTTTGTGGGCCGAATTACTGACTATACTGATTCTTGTACTCCCTTGAAACCTTGCAGTGAAGTACCAGTGTATGAAACTGACAAATCACTGTATGAATGATTTAGTGGAACTGTAATTAATTTATCATATAAATAAATGATGTAAAAATAAGTATGATTTATTGAAAATTTTATACGTATTTCAGTTCCACATAATTTCACATGAAAAATGTCACTGCAGTTCCACTCGATAATTCATCCACCTTCTGACAGACATTTTTCATTTTCATCCACAGGTTTTTCCCTGTAAGATTCAAGAGTCAAGTAGGTTTCATTCAACAACCAGTATCGAACTGAAATTTCAATCGACCGGCGAAAATTCGAATTGACGAGGAAGCAAACGAATCCCGTTTTTCCAGACGAGTGCAGTATATACATCGTGTGCACAAATCCGCGCACGTTAGCACTCGCTTGTCGGGTCGGATCGGCGTGCGATCGGTCGCGCGAGCTTTTATAATGCAGGCGCGCGCGCGCAACTTTTGTCCGCTCAGTCGCTCAGAACAGCCGATAACCTCGCGGTTATCCAATAGCCAATTATCGCGCGCCATATCTTCAATTCCTCGGTGAGCAATATAGAGCATTTCTCCCTCGTCTCCTCTATACCTCTCTCCTAATATTGTATATCTTTTGATCTCTGCAGGATCGATGGAAAAATTGTTGTTTGCCAATGAGGGGTGGCTATTAGCGATGAAAGTCCGAGAGATTGACAGTGACAGTTTGCTTCCAATGTGTTCGATGAAAAATTAACAAGAGCTGTAGAGCTCGAATTGATATTTATAAATATTCATCTCGTTGTCACAACCGAGCGAATACATCGTTCTAAAATTGCCCACCAATTCATCAGGCTGGGTATAAGATAATCGTGTCGTACACACTCGGAAGTTGAGCTTTGATTATCCCTATTGGATCTTCGCGAAAACTGTTGATCCACAAGTGACTGTGATACTTAAAATTCCATCCCGTATTCAACAAAACATTACACAAAAGCTTTTCCACAAGAAATCCTTCGACGAATAATTTTATCCATACAACCATCTTCAAATTAACGCAATTTTTAAAACGACATCAAAATTACACTGGATAAGGACAATCAACATTGAATTTCATCGAAAAACGCGTCGCGGAATCATCGATAATTTCTGTCGTATACGAGCCGGCACAACTCGGGAGTAACCCACGCGCGCGACAGGTCGAATCACTCAAAACACAAACGCACACCTGTCCTCGCCGAAGGCACCTGCGCGAACTTTCTTCGAGCAAAACGACTCGGCTAGTCACCCCCTCTCCAACCCTCGCCGCTCATTGTCGCAACAGAGATGCCCTTCCTCGCGTGTTCCCTTGTCCCGTTCGTGTTCTGCTCTCTTTGTATCTTTTGGGGCGGTGGACGGCTATCTCGAGAGCCGTACGGTAGTCGACTTTATGGAGACGCGCGTGTATTTTACTACTCGCGGGAACGCGAGAATTTCCCGGGGCTCGAATTTGTCGGGGAACGTCTTGGTGCTTCAAGGCCTCTCGGCTCGACGATAAATATTGATTTTTGTGAAAATAACAGAAAGAAAAAATTAATTGCGCGCAAAAAGTATAGGTATGTGCAGTATCTTATCTCGCAGCCGCTTATCTCGTTCGTATCGCGCGCGCGCACACTCGAGTCTGTGCGATTCATCGAAATCACTCGATAAATATTACGCAATCGGGGAAAAAATCTCTTCCCAAGTCGATCCGTGCCCGCGGTAAACAATCGTTGATTTATACACTCGTCTCGGCTTTGTGAAAACGGCATATTGTGTCGATGCGTCCCGGAAAAACGTATTTATTTTTGACAGAATTCAAAATTCCAATTTATGAGAACGAAATCCGGAAGCGTTCATTGTGATTTATTTTCTCCGAATGTTTGAAGAATCACGCAACCGCGTTCGAACGAAATCGGCAGTCGTTTTACCCAACGTCGCGTCGCGCGCGATCAAGGTCCTTCTTATCCTTGCGCGCGCGCGAGAGCCGAGGTCTCACCGATTAGATAAGGATTTTTTTCTTCGCCATGGCCAGCTCGACAACGCGCCGTAGCCTCGCGCATCCGAGCCTTTTGGCCTTTTCGATTTCGGCATGGCTTTGCGAAACCAGCCGCGTTAGAGCTATATGTGTGTCAAACGCGTATAAATCACTCGTCGTTTGGCTGATCCTTTTTAGCGGCGGAGGTTTTCGGGTCTCGGTCGATATACATCTACGTTGGAAGAAAGTTTCACTCTGAGGACTATTGGGACGAAATTTAATTCGAGAGGCACTATTCGAAATTCCATTGCGCTTGTGTCCGGTTCAAAACACGATTGAACGGAATGAGAATCACAGAAAATCCGTGTTTTCGTTATTAGTAACTTTACGACGCGCTTCGCCAGTGAGAGCCAGAACATTAAAAAAAGCAATAATTTTACCGTCGATATGATTTTAATTATAGTTGACAAGTGTAGAATTTTACAGACTTGAAACGTCGCCTGGGCAAACACATCAGAAGACTCGTCGAGGACAGTCAGATCTGCGCATTAAAATTTTAAACTCTCGAGTGAAAAAGCGAATTTGTCAAGGAGAAAAAACAATAATACGCCTCGACTTTGTAACCGCGTGAAAACTAGTTCAACGCCACGCGCATGTGGCTGTCGATGCATCACGCGTATACCCAATAATAAAAGACAAACTCATTAGCATTGAATGCAGTTGGCGCGCGGCCGCTCGCGTCAACTCGAGTGCGCGCACAAACACACACACACACATACAAAGCAGCGATCCACTTGTTAATTAAAAACAAAGCCCTCGTTACGGGACGATTCGTCTATCGGTTTCACGCTTCCCCCGGCGTGCTCGGACCCTTCATCCCTAATAAGACACGAATAGAGCGGCGTTTCTTCCCCTCCTTTCGACGAGTCGTAGACGGGCCGGCCGGGGAAGAAAGTTCCACAGAGGGCGGGAGCACCTGTCTCCTCCTCCTCCTCTTTCACCTGCGTTTAACCTCGAGCACCTGTATGCTCGAGCTTCCGTCGCTGTCCGATATCGGCACATTTTCGCGCTCGATTGAAGATTTTTCGAAGAAAAAAAAGACATCGTTCCATCCTTGAGTCTCCGCGCACGTGTGTACGTTACATATCGACGCGACTCTCGCGTGTAATAAACAATGAAAGGACAAACCGGAGGAAAGAAAAATGAAAAAACATATAAGTGCGCGAGTGGAGGAAGAGTCTGAAGGACTGCGAGAGCGAGACGGACAAAGTTTACACGTGTCTGCAGTGCGGGAGCACCTGACGCTCCGCGAGTGACCTCGGAAGTGTGTGCGAGTGTGTCTGCGTGAGTGAGGAATAATCGCCGTTGCAAAAATTTCAGCGCGTGCGTGCTCGACTCCTATTATCGGCATGCGATCGAATGTCAGGCTCGATCGGCGCCCCTCCGTCGCAACAGAGAGCTACATAACGAGGGTGAGCTCGCGTTTCGTTTATCGAGTTTGTAAAGGGGCAAAATCAACCCGCGCGTCGACTTGATTGCGATAGAACAATCGAAGTAGCTATTCATAAGCATCGGCCGATTTCAACGGCGCTGTAGAACTAGTCTGGGCTCGAGAGAGAGAGAGAGGGAAAAATCCAACGTGTGGAGAGCGGATGAATTATTTCACGTTGACTCGGGGGTAGCGATCCGATCGGTCCAAGGCCGCGCGACCAACGGACCACACGAGCAGTTTCGACAGCGCGCGCGAAAGTCTACGCACACCGACTTCTATATATACTCGACACATCCGCGCGCGATTTCCGCAAATTCCGAGCGGAGGAATAGCTGATCCGTGCGCGACAGGATACAGCCGCGCGAGTCAAAATATTGAAAAATCAAAGAGAGTTTCGTTCGAAATCGGATTAAAACACGTCGTAGATATGTGATTGGATCGTTGCGCGCTGGAATTATAGATCGATCTTTGGTCGAATCCGGCGTGAAAATTCCAAAACTTCGGCGTGAAGCAGAATTTATTCGTCCGCGAGGTGAAATTTGATCCATCCGAATGGACCGGAGCGATGAATTATTCAATTTTGTATCTGAAAACAATCCTTTCAACTTTGAACGAAGAGCTGAAGAATGCACGTAGGCCAATCCATCAACAGCATCGATTTGCATGGTTTATTTTTCTCATTCACTCGAACAAAGTCGAACAAGCACGAGTAGTTCGTGTTTCTTTCTATTATCCGATCACATCGAAATCGAAGCCAACGCGCGTTGTGAATGAAGTATACATCGAAATGAATCTCTCTCCGATCCTTTGAAAAAATGAGAATCGAAGAAGAACAAATATACGACCCTCCTTTGTGTCCAGCAAACACACGCTCAAAAATTGCAAATAGTATTAAATCGCGCGGCTTCTTTTTGCTTCCCACCCGGGCGAAACGCGCCGGGCGTGTACCGTTGTCTACGCCGCGGTACACACCTTTTGGTTTTATCGATCGCGCGTGTGTGTGTGTACGCGGAGAGCTCGATCGGAGGATTCGTCTTCGTGGGGCCGGGGCAAGAGCAAGAGTCGGCGGACCAATAACGGATTCTCGGTGTATACTGTTAGCGCGCGCGCCGCGCTCCGAGAGAGCGGCTAATGCCGGGGCCGCGAAGAGAGAGCGAGAGGTGACATTATACGATTCGGTTGCTCTCGCGCGGGCGAAAATTAACATGGCACCAGCGAGAGACCAGTGAGAGATGGAGCTCGCTGAATTCCGAGTAAAGTCGCGCCCGAGGTACCGGCGACTTTGTCGAATACTTTCGCGAGTTACGGTGAGCGTATATTCACCTTGCAATCGCGATAAAATGGATCCGCGTATATGGTTGTTGTATCGAACCTCCGTATCCTAACAAGAGAAATTATGATAATGAGTCATCTTTGCAACGATATATCGATTTATTTCTTCGAGTGTTTTTTTCTTCATAACGCACGGGGAATTTGGATTTTCGATGCGCGCGAGGACGCGGACTAAGTTGAGCTCGAGCGCGAATATATAATGCGATGCAATGCGCGCGAGAAAAGATTTATGGAGAACGGGAGAATATAGCGGCTGAGAAATACGCTTCATCCCGGCGTTTTACGGCTGGCAAGGCACAATAAATGATCATTCATGATTAATAGCACCGACGACAAGCGCATTAGCATCGGGTCTGTTTGATTAAAGTATCGCGAGATGGTAATATCGTATGGATCATTCGACAAGTGCAAGGGCGACGCTATTATGTCGGCTGCGGTTCGACTTGATTTTCCCTCGAACACCTCTCATTTCTCCGACGTTCATCATCCTACGCGTCTCGGGGATCATTAGTTATGGAAAATAATGCAGAATTGCAACATTCTGCAATAGTCAGTTTCTCGAGCATCATCATTCGTATGCGAGGTGAGAAAGAACAAGAGCACATCCGATACTAGTTACCTACTTTTTTGCTAATCGCACAACTCGTGTATAACAGGTCAAGAAATAAAACTCCTGTCACCAGCAAGCATAAGAGTCAGTTTCGGCTATAAGCTGTACGAATGAAATCGACAGGTGTAGGAGAAAGTTACCTGAAGTACGGTGAGCCGAAGGGCGCGCAGTAGAAGGGGTCGTTGTGCATGTGCGGTTGTCCGGGCACGCCGCCCGGTCCCTGCGGATGGGGCGGATGAGGGCCCATCGGGCCTCCCGGTCCGCCGGGTCCGCACATGCCGGGCCCCGGTTGGGGCTGCATGCCGGCCGGGCCCATCGGTCCCATCGGCCCGCCGGGCCCCATGTGCGGGCCCGGGTGGTGGGGCGAGCCGACCATGTGCGGTCCCGGGTGGTGCGGGTGCGGCGAGGGCCCGCCGGGCCCCATGTGCGGGCCCGGGTGGTGGGGCGATCCGCTCATCATGCCGTGGGGCTGCATGTGGTGGGGGCTGGGCGAGGCCCCGTTGAGGTGGGGCCCGACCCCGGGGCCCTGCTGCTGGTGCGGCGTGGGCGGGCCCCCGTGGGTCGGCGTGGTCGCGGGCTGCGGGGGCGGCAGGCTCGGCGGGCCCGACGGGCCCAGCGGCGGCAGGGGCCCGTTCGCCATGTTGTTGAGCTGGGTGAGCGAGGCCGCGGCGCTGGCCATGGCCTGCAGCGGGTTCTGCGGCTGGGGCGGCCCCGTGGGCGGGCCTCCCCCGGGGGGGCCTTGGGGCCCTCCCCCCGGGCCTGATATGGAGCCGGGCGACGGGCCCTGGGGTCCCGGGCCCTGGCCGAGGGCCGAGAGGGGCGGCGAGCCGGGCACCGGGCCCGAGCCGGTCAAGCTGCAGCGAGCCGCCGCGGGGCCCGGGGCGCCGCCGTGTAACAGTCCACCTGGGGGGCGCGGCGCCACCCTCACCGGCATCACTCCCCCCTCCACGACGCCACCCGTCTCGCCGAACACGAGGCTCGAGCCGTACACCGGACCGCTCTGGCTCGTGCCGCCGGGGCACGACAGGGTTGAAAGAATGGCGCTGGCCGGGGTGGCACTCAGGCCAACTGATGGGGGTCTTCTCAACGGCTAGCTCCGCGCCGACTGCGCGCGCGGGCCCAACTCGGCTCCCCGCTGCTCCGACCCTGATCAACGGCCGAGACCAAGACCGACACCGCCGCTCAACCGGCTCCAGCAATCATTGCACTTTTTCTTCTTTTTAACAACACTGTACCGCGATAGATGCTCACAAAAACTGCACTGGCTAGTTATCTTTGTCGATCCCGCGTTGCTGCTGCTAGTTTGCTGACGGACGTAGCACACTTGACTTTATTTATATATATATATCTATATCAACCTATATTGCACTGCTTGTTTACCACTCCCGAATAACGACTCTCTCACAAACGGCGGATTCACATGTTGCAGCTTGCATATATCACTCACACGTCAACGTATTGTATGGGAGGGCGTCTGGGATGAGGGACGAAAGAGGGAGAGAAAGAGAGAGAGAGAGAGAGAGAGAGAGAGAGAGAGAGAGAGAGAGAGAGAGAGAGAGAGAGATAGATAGAAAGAGGGAGAAGAGGCGCACGTGGGCTGTCACGTCGGCGTGACCCAGCGGCAGCGTTGCTGCTTTCGTCCAGCTCTCTTCGCATTAGCCATCTCGCCGGCCAGTTCGTTCGGTTATAAACACTCGGAGCGTCGCGTCGGTCCAGCGGAGAGAGAGATAGTCCGAACGGGGAGCAGCCGACGTATCAGTCGTCAGGTGTCTCCCGGCTGGGTAATGTGTAGACTGCACACAGGAGCGAGAGGCGGGTGTCTCTCAGTTGCCGCAGGGGATGCGCCGGGCCGGGCCGATCCTCCGTCGCGGCTTCATCCCTCACAGGACAGTCCCGAATCCACGGCCGCTCCTCGGCGACGCGGCACCGCCAGCTCCGGTCGTTCGACGTGGCACCAAAGGTGCGCGCAAGTATATGCGGTGTGCGCGTGTAGACACAGGGCCGGGGAGAGAGAGGGGGGGGGGTTTACGGCGCGAGTCACGCTTGGAGCATCGCCGGCGTGCGGCGGGTCTCTCTCCCTATCTCTCACGCACTACTCGGCAGCCTGAGCATCACTGACGAGCCGCTGCTGGCTCGAGAGAGTCGAGAGCAGCCGCGCGAGCGAACGGCACGGCGCTGCCGTCGCCCGCGCCCCCCCGAGCACACACACACACACAGTTGCACACAGTGAGAGGTGCGCGCGCGACTCGACGCCACTCTCCCGGGGAAGGGGAGAGAGAACATCGGCGGCAAGCGTCCACCTCGTCGCGCGGCTGAAAAGAGCGATCGCACACACCGGGCCGACGTTGTCCACGCGTTTATGTACGCGCGTGGCTCTGTGTATACTTACTCTCTTTTCGATCGCTACGAATCGAGCGTGATTTTTTTGATACACCAAGAGTAGTTTATAGTTGGGTGAACTCTAAATCTATGGATATGGTTATATTTTGACCAAACTATGAGATATCGTAAATTCAACTATGCAAACTTCACTGATACCATGGAAAAAGTATTATTTATACTATATTTAAATTAGATTTTACTCTTATATACAGTACTTTTATTTATAGTAGATATTATTGAGTGGATACAGTTGACTGTAATTCTGGTTCATTAAACAATAATTATTGGTCGATGAACAATAATTAAATAGTAATTAAACATTATTGGAATAACTATAGAACATGAGAGATATTTACACAAATAAAGTTAATTTAACGATATTTATAGTAGATGATTCCATAATTTCGTTTACTATATCATATAGCAGATTCCGATAAATGAATTTTTCTCAGTGTAGAGCGGAGATTGTTTTAGGACGATTCGTTGGGTTTTTTCCAAGATTTTCAAAACTCGTATGGTAAAATAATGAGCAGGTTGTTGGAGATTGGATGGCGGGAATTCGAATGTTTCTGAAGGTTCGCATCGATCCTAGTCGAATTCAGTATTGTTTGATAAGTATTCGGGATATTTCGAATCGAAGTTATTGATTGCGGGACAATCGTTCAATTTCCGATGATACACAATATGAGAGCTATTGAGTGTCGGTGAATATCATATATAAAATTACGATTGATTTGTTTGAGTAAAGTATACTCGATCAATAATATATGAATAAATTGATTCCAAATAACTGTTGATATTTAATATTTTGGAAGGATAAACACGAATGATATGTAAGAATGAAAATGCAAAATTAATTCGCATAGAACGTATCTCAATCTCGCCACGTTGTAGACCATTCAAATGTCAAAATATGGGATATATATCATACTACTAACTGTACAAAGATATCACTACTTCATCCATTTCTCCAAAGAAATCATTTTTTTTTTTCATCATTTTCCAAGGATTCATTCGAATGGTCCACGCGTACGCATCTTGATTATCGACCTATAAAAACCATAAATTCGCCCTCCCAATTAATTCGCAACGCCGAACTCTTATCAACGAGTTGATTACGGTTTTTTTTCTTCCGCGAAAGAGAGAAAAAAACGGACAATAATTTTTTTCGCGCCGCCTTCTCTCCAACGCGAGCTTGATTGATTTTCTGGCGCTCTCTCTCTCTCGGAGCTTGACTCTGACGCACGTACGCGGCTCTGCTTTTTTTCCTTCCTTCCGCCCTTTGCCGTCTGCTGCGCCCTCCTATACGTTCTCTATATCCCTCCCGCGAATGCCCCTGGAAGATTCCCCGTTCCGTCTCGAGGGAGCCGGCGTTAACCTATTTTTCCCTGGCTTTGTCTGGGAGGCGCGTGCGTGCTCGCGACGGTTAACCTGCGATATGCGACGCGGCTCTCCGAGGATAGAATTTTTATACGGGGTTGTATTAACCGAGCAAATTGATGATTTGTCGGGGGAGAATTTCTCGTGGACGCGAACGGACCGATGAAAAACGTGGGCTTGTGGGAAATTTGGATCGAAAAAATTCCTTTTTCTTCTTGCATGAGTTTGTTGGATGAGAATTTCGGATGAAAAAAACGCAGTATATGAATCCATCATATCTAAGACGTATTTACAATCGGTACAGCTGCTTTTTCTTGAAAAAAAAATTGAACAGTTTCAAATGTGTCTGTTCAAAAAACCTGCGATTCATCCAAGTCACGAAGTAAAATTATTCTTACTGAAGCAGCTGTACATTTCGAACTTGAATAACGAGGGAAAGCGTCTGAATCTTTGAGTATTGAAATTTCATAGCTGAAATCGAGAAAAAATCCAAAATTAAATAATACTTACTAAAACATCTTGGATCGTAATCGTATACTTTCAAAATACTTGTGCGTGCACGCCAGGTTTTCCCATTCCAATTCATTTGGCGTAGCTCGACACGAAATCGAAAGACTGACGAGTCGAATAAAATTTCCGCAAGTTGTTAATGAACCTCAAACACATCATTCAATCAAGAAAACCACCAGTTCCCGACCGAACTATATAGCTAGAAAAAAAAATTACTATAGTACATAGGATGTGTAATTTTTTCAAAGTTTTTTCTCGCTCATTTGGCGGATGACATACTGCTGTCTCGATCGAGAATGACGTATTCGAGGTTCATTAACAACCTGCATAATTTTCATTCGATTCTCCGGTCTCGTGCGATTTACATTGTACTTTCCAATACTCAACTATACGTCGATGTCGAGCTACCCCTATCCAACCAATCTAATATTACTTTCCATTCAAAAAATTGAAAATTATCCGTCCAAAGATCGACATTTCTTGGTATAATTGCGATATTGGGTCTCTCGTCAACAGCGTATCGACAGAGAAAGAATCTCGTGCACTCAGGTCTCCGACGCGGTAATCCGAGTGCCCGGATGTGTATAGAGTAACGCTAAACAATTCCGGGCTCGGTTGTCCGTCCGCTAGACAAACAGCTGATAAAGCCGGGCCGCGGAATAACGGCGATCCGATGGTAATTCGATCGGGGGCAAAATAGTTTACAGGAAGAACTATAAATTCGGTATGGAAAACTCGCTATATACGCGCGCGCGTATCGAATTATATTTCCTCTTTTATTAGACAGGGGAAAAAAATATTTTTCCAACGCAATCCCGCGCCAGGGAGCGTCTGGTGCCCTCTGTGATTGGAATCACTTCGTCTATATTATACAAGAAAAAAAAAACACGTTGCATATCCGCGTCTGAATGAAAGAGTCGTTTGTCACGAGGATCGGTTGCATAACTGGCCGTCATCTGAAATACAAGCCTCGATGGGTAATTTGTAAGTGATCAATATATCCATCTTACCCGGGGGGCAAAAACAAATGTACAGGCTTGATTAAAAATACGAAAAAACTCGCGGGGTCGCGACGGATGAATTCCCCAAACGATCCTCACCGGCGCGCGGATAAAGACGCGGCGACAGTCGCGACTGTCCGATTTTAATTTATCCCCCGGCAATTATACGATTCGAGCAGCAGCCCCCCGGTCCGTTCGATTAGAGAGGGGAGGCGCGCGGCAAAAAACTGCGGGGGGAATACCTCGCTCTCGAGTGACTCAACAACTTCATCAGAGTTCGGGAGTTTCGTGCCCTCCTCGCGCGACGACATCCCCCTTTTCGCGGCAGGCCAAAGTTTTTTTACCCCGAAGAATTTCACCCGAGTCACGCAGTGGCATTATTTATCGGCGCGTAAATATCTCTCTCTCTCTCTCTCTCGTCTTTGAAACGTCGATTACGTCAATTGTTTACGGGGGGTAGAAAAAAGAGACGGCGACGAGAGACTTATGCAAGACTCGGCCAGGTGATTTACAGGTTCAAGATCGCTCTTGTGTTTCGCTTTTTCCCCGACGCGTCTCTCTCTGTCGTTTCTTAGTATCTGGAAAACGTTCGCCGCTGCAGCGCAATCAGAGAAAGGAAATACTTTTCCCGTTCGCTTCTTCTCTGGGCTGCGTCGAATTCATATATATATATAGATCGTAACTACTTCGACGTTGCCACGACGGACTCTGTGGATTATTTTGCGAGACACACTGCGAGTGGATGAAAAAAAAAATAAATGGTAAATGACTAAGACGTAACTTTTGCGCTTGTTGAGCGATGATGATATTGATATAGACAGTTTGTGAAATCTTGCGTTCCGAGTAACTGCGTGAATTCATTTACAAATATGACTCTGCAGACTCATACATATATAGCTGATTATTTATGCTTCCCGGGTTTTTGTAAGACTAAAAGTAGAGTTTTTGAAAGATGACCAAACTATGCTACATTCGCTCCTGGGTCATTTCACCATCCGATTTTTCCTTGTAACGAACCTCGCAGATTATTGTTTATGAAGAGGAGCTTGTACCATGGACAAGTATCAGCCCGTATAGTCTATAGAGTTATCCGGTAGCCAACAACTAGGCCGATCAGTTCAATAAATTCACAAATTTCTTTCCACATATGTTTTAATTTTTCATCATCTCATAATCGTACACACGTACTTCACAAAGTAAAGGATCCATTTCCTGGGAGACGGTGTACCTGAGCTCCTGTGCATCAAACAGCCCAACCTAACACAATACAAGTCAAAATACCGATGGACTCGTTGATTGAGTCGTCTCGTGCCGCAAGGTATACACACCAACATCTCGGTAACGCGGCCATAATAACTCGTGCGGTTGTCCGTTTTTCCCAAACATTGAAAGACGCCCGGAGGAGCGGGTCGAGAGTCCGTGTATACACGCGCGTGTGCCCGCGACGAGGACGTCTCAACAGGAGCCGGCCCTGACATTGACAGGCGCGCGGCTGCGAAACGGGTTTCGAAACTTTGGAAACGCGCGGTTGCACAGGTGCGTAGGAGGAGGCCCCCCAACGAGAGGGCAGCACTCATCGCTCAATCAGCCGAGCCAAAGCCGAGATGATCGGCCCCCGAGCGGCCGGATTTTTGCCCATGGTGTATACACGGCCCCCCGGCTAATTTCGCAAACCCCGACAATCGCATTGTGCGAATGACTCGAGCCGCACTGATCGACTCACCCAAATATATATATACTACGGCGCGCCCCCGTCTTTGGGGGAGAGAGAGATCGGCAACAGCGCAGCGCAGATTTTGCGTGTCCTCTCTGCAGCCCGGGGCCAAGCTAATTCATCCCTCGAGCGCGTAATAACGATAACTCGAGATCGATCGATCGATCGCCCAAGTATTGTTGGACGAGTGCGTAATATGCGGCCCTGGTGCGGATGGGGGAGCGATGCTGGCTACCGAACCAGCCCGCACGTGTAGCCGGGGGGTCGTTGGCCCATACGGACGATCGGTTTCGCCGCCGTGGATCTCAACGTCGTGGGAATCCGCCCAACTTTCCGCGCGCGTATCGTGTATAGCCCGGCAAGCTTCGATCGCTCCAAATTTCAACGACTTTCATCGATCGCTCGATTCGTTTTTTCTTGAAACGCATAACCGACAAAATAAATAGTAAATGTTCATCTGAAAATTAGTGAAATTTCACTGGAAATTTGTACATTTTTCCAAATTTTACTGGAAATCAATCTAATCGTTCTCTACACCCACATCGGTCTCAATGAATTTCGATAATTTCACTCGACAAGGGAAACAAAGTGAGAGGATCCCGCATGTATTTTCGCATGCTCTTTCACACGGTCACTCGCATCCGAGAAAATTGCAAACCGCTTCACCTTGCAATTTTCTTATGGATGTGGTAAAATCAACTTTAAATAAAAAAAAGCCTCCATTTTTTATATCGAGCACCACCGGATAGCGAAGGGAATCAGCGTAGCGGGTGCAAGAGCCGTCGCGAAAGCTCATCTCCACGCGCGGTATCGATACACACAGCGCATACACACGCACAATAAGACGCTGAGCGAGAGAAGAGAGACGAAGCGAGCGAGGAAGAATAAAAGGAGAGAGACGGGGGCGCGCAGGTAAACGCATCTTCGCTGCTTCTGCTGCTGCTGCTGCTGTTGCTGCTGCGCTTGTTACCGATTCCTCGAGAGCGCAGGTAGACGTGTGCTGCAGGTATAAGACGAGATCCACCCGGGGACAGATGCTCCCCCCACCCTCCCTCCCTCCCGGTCTTGCAAAGCGGAAAATTCCAGGTACTGCGCCGAGGCGCCCGGACCGAGACCCGGCCGTGTGTATGTGCGCTGTACCACGGCGAAGTTTTGGGGATCGGCCGAAGACGAGAGCAGACGAGAGCGTCTCTCCCGCGCGATGCTTCGCTCTACTTTCCTCCCGCAGTACACTTTGGGATTTTCATCCGATCTGGGACACGCGATGATTTTTGCGGGGTACGAGTATGTCGTTAGTACACTGATGGGGTACGGATGCTTCGGTGTTCGATTGATTTTGATCAAATTTTTTTTGCTACAGATTTACCGAGCGAGTTTGCGTTCTCCAGTCGGACTAAGGTTACGTTGCTACAATTTGAAACTGGTAAAAAGCTGATTACCCGAACAATCGAATGCATTCAAAGTGAAAATGAAGATTTCAAACTGCGCAGTGTACACTTGTATAGTTTAAGATCGCGGAGCAAACTTCGATTTGATCTTCGACGTGTCCAAACGTTTTTTCGCTCGAGCTCGCACGGGGGAAGCATTAGATTTTCCAATTAGAACGAACCGCAGCTGGCAGCGGTAAAACGCAGTTGAGCCGTCCTCGGGCAATCAATCTTCGGCTAATTCACCGCGTGGAGGCCGCGAAAAAAATCCAATAATCTCGGGGGAGAGCAACGGGAATAAGCAGCAGGAAGAAACGCGCGGCGAACGAAATTTCCCGCGAAACGCACCACAATAATCCGACCGACGAGTGTGTTTTGCGCGGGCCCTCATTAAATCGCACTCGACTCGGTGTGTCTCGCGGCCTCTCATACCTCCGGAGTCTCGGTATCCTTTCCGACGTATACCACCCCCCTCCGACGTACTGTCTGTCGCGTTAATTTGGTCACAAGGCGCGAGAGAACGTCTGCCGCGCTCCAGCGACTCCTCGATGGCTCTCTCCATCTCATGGGGTTTAACTGCCTAAGGGTGGATTCGTGTCTCGCGCGCGACGCCGGTTTTTATGTGCGGCTGCACGCGATTGGGTTTTTTCTTTCCCTTCGTTTTGCGTTGATCGCGGCTGTTCCACATTTATTTGTGCGCGCCCGCTATAGTTGCCGGTTGCGTTTCAGGTGTGTGTGTTCACCAGACTCGATAGTTCTACGTCGGAGAGCCCCGCATGATATTTGGAACATTGTGCGTATTTTCTTTTCTCATTGGTGCCAACTGAATCGGTAGTATGATTTTTTGAAGGGACCTTGCGCGAAGTGTGGACCAAAGGTGGATATCGGATTGAAGAAGAGACGCATATAATTGATCATGCGAACACGAAAATTTAAATCGAGCATAGGTGCAGAATAGAAGAGTTCCATTGATAAACCATTGGTAGATAGGATTGTAAACAGGAGCTATGGGAAAGTATTGTCTTCTGCCATCGAAAGTTCTTAAAATGTACCTAAAACTGATTTTCCCTTACACGCAGCAACGGTTATGGAATATGTTTCGTTGGTTCCCCACTGGGCTTCATAAACCATAATTCGAATGCCAATAAGCATTTATATAAACGGCTGCTAAGAAAAATTATGAAGATCCTAAAATTTGACATTTTTTAACCTTTCGATTTGCTTACACTGCAATGCGTGACAGATAAAATAAGATAGATTGGAGCGGTTTTGTCAATGATTGAATAAGTTAGAAGGAATTAAAAATATTAAAATGTGGAAAAAGAACGGGCCAAGCACGCCTCAAGTTAGCTAGCAATGATGAAACTTTGTTTTTGGGTACCCGAGTAGGTTCCACCTAATTGCATAAAATCTAACGTTTCTGATTCACCAAAGATGATCTCGCCTCTATACAATCATGTGAGTTACAGCTCCCATTATTTTCAGGTGGCACGTGAGATTTCATAGTACAGAAGAAATTGAATTTTTATGGGAGATATGTCCTCAAGTGGGTTTCTCTCTTAGTATATACGGCTGTCAATTTTTGAACTAGATAGAATATAGAGATCAAATAATTGTTTGATTATTCAGTCAACTAGAAAATATTTTTAGTCGATTTTGATTTGTACTCATGCAAAATATAATCTGGAAATGATATACTACAAAATTTTGATTGCAGTCATAGACCAAAAACAAACAGACAATACACTGTCTGAAGAAATGCCACTGTATATGAATAAAATGAGCCAACAATCTGTTAAAGTCTTACGATGCTTATCAAAATGCCAAGCTAATCGTTTCATAACTTCCCATAATGAATTAAGTACGACACATCAGTGTCTAATTAGAAAATGAGCATGTAGGTCATAATTGACGTTAACGACTACGAAAAGTAATCATATCGCAGACAATCTAGAAACGCTCAATTCGATACGAAAAGGTTTTTTGAATTAAAATCAATGATTCCCATTGATTCCAGAAATACCAATATTACATGCCACCTCATACGCATAACTAAGAGACTCAAATGACTCTTGATGGTATAGTTGCTTGGAAGGAAATACACTTAATTTTAATCGTGTAAATAATTCCTGAATTTCACTGGTGAGAAAAAAAAATGTTTACTCTTCGTCGAATATACGTAAATGGTATTTGTAATATTTATTGTTGTTCTGTGATAATAAACAGCCTGCCGAGGCCAGCGAACCATGCTGGCGAAATTTATATGGAGTTCATCCATTTATTGAACTCCATATTACGGATTGGCCCTCAAGGATCGCAACAAACGAGCATCCCATGTAAGTTACTGACAACTTTGCAATGTTTGTCTTTTTGTGGCTTTTAGATATACAGCTTTGAATGTAATCGAGACTAATCGAGCAAATGGCGCTATTAGTGATGAGAGTGACAAAATCCCAATTTCAGGGTGTGCCAATGTCAAAATAAAGATAAATTTTCAATTTTGTCTCTGGAAAAATTGATGACCTAGAAAGATTCATCACATTTTGAACGCGTCTACATACACTGCAAAAACGAATCTTTGCTTCGAGCGTTTTTGCAGCTAGCTATTTCAGTATAGAACTAGCACGAATACGCCCGCGGCGAGTCGAGTTGCATCGCGGACTCGAATATCGAAGGATCGTTTTTGCGCCGCGTATACAGGGCTTGGCTCGGACGCGCATCGTTCGCCAAACAAACTTTCTCCCCCCAATCCGAGTGGCCGTTTTACGGTTGCCCCAAAACGGTTAAAATCACATCGATCAGCGTAAAAATTCCGGGGCAAAAATGCGAAATCGGGCGGGCCCCCAGCGTAGATAGTCGGTCGCGCGACGAGTCGGCTCAGCTCGGGGTTGGTTGCTCTCGCGCGAGGCTCGTTCGCAGTCTCTCTCTCTCTCTCTCTCGGTCCCTCGGCTGCAGCAACCGGCCCCAGACTACCAGGAATTCCACGAGACCATTAATCTGGGCTCCGCGACACCCGGCGCTCCTCCCGCCCCCCCCCCTTTTCAACTTGCTCTTCTTCTTTCTCCCTCCCCACTGCAGCCCGCGGCCGCCACTATATGTGCCTCCTCAGCACACCGGTCTATACGTCGAGTTGCCGCTCGGTCGCGCGCGCCCTCGACCCTCGTATCGCACGCGCTAGCTCCAAAAATTCGGATACGCGATAAAAGCACGAGCGATTTTCCGCCTTAACCTGTGACGATCGCGAGAGGTAGTCCCCGCGAGAGCCTTTATTTCGATAAATAGTCTCGGATCTTTGTATACACACCGATGCAGAACGTGCATAGGCTTTTTGACTCTCGTTGGCGGCTAATGATGTTGTAATAGATACACGTGGTACTCCGCGCCGAATAGGCCAATTAAAATTTAGTTTAGCATTTGTCTCTTTTTTTTCCTATACGCTTCTATTTAGATTCGCTACGGTGTCTGTCTGTCTGTATGCTTGTATGTCTGACAGCAATGGAAAGGTCGGAACTTTGTGAATTTTTTTATTTTGATCTACTTATCGGGGAGCTAATAATCTCAAACTTTGCACGAATATAACTAATATCGATGACGATGCTATGCTGTGATGGAACATTCCATGAAACTTTTTTTTTATTGAAAATTAGTAGCTTGAAAAATATGAAAATTTAAACGTGTTGACCGAAGTCGGCTACGACAGTAAGCACATGCGCCTCTTATGCATCTGCGTTTATCATTCCGGGTCAATATGACCTGCCAGTATAACTCATAACTATCGCGTTTTTCCAGCCCTACAAAAAAATATGAAAAACTTTTTTTTCTTAAATACTTTTTACGCAAACGACTGATAAGAAAGAACGACTGACTCGAATGTGTCCTGAACGTTTTTTCGTAAAAACGTTGGCTGCTTCATTGTGAATGATGAATTAAAAACTCCCGTATTTGCGAAGGAACGTCTATTCGGACGTAATCGAGTAACATTATTTTCTTCTTCCGTATATATTAAAAAAAAAACATTTTTCATTAAGGGGTAATATACCTTAGTGACTTTTTTTTCCTATTTTTTTTTATTGGCTTAAACACTCCACAAACTACCTAAGAATGATATAAAAAGTCGATCAAGTGGGGGAAGAAGTTCTAAGTACCTCAAAAAATCGATTCTCTGAACAGAGTCGTATAGTACTAGTACAGTACTCAAAACTTTGAACGCATTTATCTCGAAACCGTCTTTTTTGACATTAGCCTACCGATAGTGTCGTCAATTTTCAACCGATTCACTTCAAATTTTAACTGTAGCCTGGAAACATGATTTTTAAGTGAACGTCGTACGATTTTTTCGATATTTTGATTTTTACCGATTTTATGGCCGATTTTCGATCGATTTTTTTGCAAAAAAAAAATTCAAATTGACGCCATTTGGCCCCAAATTCGAATTTCAAAAAAATGGCCCGACGTTCACTGAGTTTTTTATTTTACTTCAAAACCCCGTTCGATTTTTTCTTCTAGGGTCAAAATTGTGACCTGTAGCGGTAGGCTAGTGAAGAAAAAGTAAAAAATTTCTTTCTGCTTTGACGAGCTGATACGCCGCCATTTTGTATTTTTTGGAAAAAATAAAGTGTGTTTTTTGTAGTCGGAGAGTAGTACTTTCATATGCAATAAACCCTATATTCATAGAATTTTTCCTGCGCTTATGGTAAGTGTTTGAAAATGACCTCGAAATCGGAGGTCACAAAGGTATATTACCCCTTAATTTTTCTCTTCAAGTAATTCCCACTATTTCTCGGTTTCAACATCGTCAACCTATGAATTCGTTTTCAAATTGTTCACATCGAGACTCCCTTTCGCATCGAGTCAGAGCAAAGACAAAACGCCGATGATAAAAATGTTTTTCAATTCTCGTCTACGACTCGCCCACCGAGTAACAGACAAGTGCAGGTAGTCAAGGTGCATTAGCCCGCCCTCGCCCTTCGGCCTCTTTCACTTTCCATACGCATCTCAAAACCGGAGAGGCCAGCGGCATTGACCAAAGTGTAATGGAGCCGGCAAGTTTCCCAGCGGCGGCGTCTTTATATCGCCCACGACCATTGCCCCGTTATACAATGCGCCAGTACGGAGCGTTTCGTATTTTGACGATAGCTTGGAAATAATACAAGGACAAGAATACAGCCGGACCATGGACGTGCTTACAGAGACGCTTTTGCAAACCTCTTCGAGGCTTACATACTTTGATATCTATTATTTTTGTAAATGCGCGGCTAGTATCGTGTGATCCTTTAGAAAATGGAAAAAAACACAAGGTGTACAATATTACGGTTCTATGGTTCTCTTATGTACTCCGTAGATTTTCCCCATTTTTAGTTGGACTCACTTCCTCTAGTCAACAACTTCCTGTGCACAACAACACGTGGAACCGTAAAAGTTCATGAAGTATAACGAGCTACGTGGATAAATTATCGATCGCGATGCCCAAACATGAGCCAAACCAGCCGTAGTTTAACTTATGAATTATTATACCATGGATATTTCGGCGTGTTGGTTTTGAATTTTGATTATGGGGAAATTCGTACTACGATGATGAATTATTTACACCTCAAATAAGTTATTTCGAAAGTACGGAAAGTATGGGATTATATGAAAAATTGCTGAAAATGAAGATTTTTGTATTTGGATGCCTCCAAATAATCCATAAAGCAAAGTCAGTAAAATTATTAAATACTGTAATAACTACTTTCTTTCTAGAGGCCTTTTTTCGTAGCTATTGAACTGTGAAAATTGAGTAGCTTCCCACTCAAGAGCGATGAGACTTTTAACGGGAGGGATGGAGGATAAAGAATAGAATATTCATACTTCATCTTCTGACTTCATCAACCTAATGAGTTTGAATGAAAAGCTCCTGTATGAAAAGTTGAAGTTGGATTTTATAGTTAGAATTCGATTTCCATATGCGTGGTGATGTCAAACGTTTAATTTTTTTTACCATCAGGCAGGTATAATCATTCACATTTTGTAAGACCTACAAGAAGACATACCTGTATCTTCTTTCATTTTTAGTGACGTTCTTCTACTTCAAGCAATGATCACGTATTCTTGGTATAGAAATTAATGAAATTAAACTAAAATCTAATCAAGTTTGACGATTAAACACATCTCAAAGTTCTAGTAAGATATGGGATTCAACAAAACTCATTAGTTTCACAACAATTTCCAAACTATTCTGACGTATTGCTGAGTACAATTTCGAATCGAAATCCATCAGATCGTAAGGTTAATTCTAAAAACGATTGATAAATCATATAGAAATGACTATGGATGAACCAATGTGCGAACTCGTCTCTGCCGATAACTTGGTGTACAAAATCGACGAGCAGTTTTATTTTGGCCCATCTAAATTCCCCAATTCAAATGAGAATAATACAAGAAATCACTTCTCAGCTAAAGTCGGGGAGAAATTGTGGCGGGCCCCAAACCGGGGCGAGCTTTTGATAAGAGCGGCATTTCTCTGTTTCAGCGCCCTTCGGACTGGCTAGCCAAGCACTTTAAATTCCCCAAACCGCGACGAAGCCAAAGGTGAGGTTGCCGCCGCCACCACAGTTTCAGAAGAACAATTATAGAGGCCGAATATAAAGACGGAGCAAGAGTCACAGACGAGCGGGTTGCAGAGCGCGAGCGCGCGAGCGTGTATGTGTGATTTCGGTCACGCCGCGCGCCTGTACGTTGACCCCAGCAAGAAAAAGAGCGAGAGAGAATTTACTCACCGCGTTCCCTTCGTATACCTCACACACATACATGCCCCCCTCCTCTCTCTCTTTCTCTCTCTCTCTCTCTCTCTCTCTCTCTCTCTCCTCCACGTTTTCTTCTTCTCAATTTTTTTTATTTCTCTCTCTCTCTCTCTCGCTCTTTCTCTCCAACACTGGCTCTCATGTACGTGAGTACGTACATGGATAATTCCAACAACAGTTGGAAAATGAGTTGAATTGATCACTTTTAATAAACTTTATAATACAAATCAGGATTGAAAATATAGTTTCGTAGTCAAAACAATTTTGCGAGTTCAAGTCACTATTCGTCGAATTTTCTGTCGCATTTCCGTAATATCGAAAAGTATTAATTTTAAAGGAGTTTACGATTAATCCTTTGTATTGTAATAGTTCAACAATTTTGGATAAATAATAATTTCACTAAAACGATCCCGAATATTTAATTTTTTAAACATGAAAAGAAATCAACGTATCGACAGTTGATTAAAAGTACTATAAAAAAAAATGATCGTGTTACGACTTTCAAATAAAAAAAATTCGAGAATCCAAACCAGAGCGAACTCTCCCGGGCAAGCTTGGGTCTATTATATTCCACTTCCCGATTTCGCAAAAACCTTTTTTTTTTCGAAACGCGAAAACGCGGTTTCCGATTACCAACACGGAAATTGCGAAACTACTGGTTGCGCGGTGCCCAGTCTCGTTTACAGTTACGCGATCCGATTCGTGAATGTCTCATTTTCCAAACCCTTGAGCCATACGCGGAACAAACTCGAAAAGTCCAACCGATGAACAAAAAAAACACCCGAATAAAAATTGCTCGTGTAACGTATATACATTCGCGGATCAGCGCCAGGGAGAAAAACTCGCCCGAGTCACCAAGCGGCCGAAACTAATAATCGAACGAAATTGGGGCGCACGTGGAATGCGCCGTATGGACGCGAGCAGCCTCTCTCTCTCGGTCGTGAGCGGGCTCGCGCGCGCGCGCGAGAAAGCAGCAGCAGCTCAGCAGCGAGGGAGGAAGAGCGAGACGGGCTGTGTGTAAGCTCGTGCGCGAGGCTCTCTCACTCGCGCGGCCGATAAAAACAGAGCAAAAAGAAGATAAGTTAAAGGACGCGGCAAAAAGGAGTGAAAGAGCGCGAGTGGAGGCATAAAGAACGGCGCGGAGCAAGAGAGAGAGAGAGAGAGAGAGAGAGAGAAGCCTAACCCCAGGGCCCCGAACTATCTCGCGCTCGAGGTATTGTGACTATACGGAGGAGGAGAGGGAGAGACAGAGAGAGAAGGTCGCGAGAGGATGCCGAGAACTCACTCTTCGAACGTAACGCCGCGCGGATTTGTTTTCAGACCCGCTTCATTCATAATACGACCGGCCGCGCCGCGTATAGCTCCCTCTCGCCCAGCCGCTTTTTACGGGGATTCTAAACATTTTTCACGTATACTGGTCACGATGTCCCCTGTCGAGTGTAGCCATGCTAAAAAATCTAAACACGTCCGGGAGTAAGCGGATGATTTTTCAACTATATGTATCTTCCGATTGACCACCCGACCGAGAATCCACCTGTATACACGTGCGATAGGGTAGAAGAATTTCTCGCGACACCTAATTTTTGCGTGTATCACGTAGAAATTAATTAGTCCATTTTTTTTTTTGTTCAAACTCATTTTCTCAAAAGACCATTGAACTTGGGAAGATTTAGCGTTTCGCAATGTGCACAGACATATTTCGTACGTAATATATGACAAGCTACGCGTTGTCACTACCGATTTGTGACGCGTCACACGGATTTCACCCCTTCGTGTATTAGCTCGAGCTTTGGCTGGACCGAAAAACAACAAAAATACGACCCAATTATTTTCGCGCGCACTATTGATTTCTCAGACGAAAGAAAAAAACAGGATGGTCGGGTGTATTCTTGCCTACTGTACCACACTCGTAGTACGCTCTCAATATCGATCGGCAAGACGCGCGTGTGCGCGCACATGGACCACAATCAATATCACACTATATAGAGACCATACAGTCGCCGAGGGCCACGCGGCGATTCAAAGTACACACCTCAAAGTTTAACGAGATTTTCGACTCGTCTCGGGTCCCCATATTGATCAAAACCACCTCGTGCGAATCCGACTTGATTCGTCCACGTATACAGGCGAGAGTTTCCGTGCGCAAAGTCGCGTGTTTCGCCCTACTCTCGCGGGCAACACAGCAGCCGCGTCGTCGCTGATTGGCCGAACCTCCGGGGGGCGAATTCACCGAAACGCGAATTACGCCTGATGGGATTGCGCTGCGGTCAGTCGGAAATGGGCACGTGTATTGTTTTTGTATTTTGCTCGGGTAAAAATCGACGCGCCGCGAGGTTTACACGCTTCTTGTGTCCTGCCCGCGCGTCGAGAATATAAATCTCGACGCGGGTGTGTGTGTGTGTGTGTGCGATTGTAACATTTAATATCCCGGTCGTATGTATCGCAAGATGTAGAGCCCGACTTGGTTGTCCGACAAAACTAAGGGGGAAACGATTGAGATGAAGGTTTGGTTTAGCTCGTAACGCTTTGTATACGGTGTGACATTAAATTTCGGTTGTGTGTGTTCAAAACAACTCTGTCACTTCGATAACGTCCACATTTGAATGTATAACGTGTATTTGACTTTGTTTAATTGATCATTACGATGGATTGGCAGCCGTAATCCCCTTAATTGCCGATGGGAGCAATTATACATTGGTTATACACAATATACAATTATATATCATTGGTTGTATACAAGAATCACATTGATTTTGCACACAAGTAAGATTACTCGTTAACAAAATATATGAAATAGTCCACGGAGATGCTTGCGATTGAGAAACAAATTGAGAATACTTAGAATACACTCGACGTCAGTGTATTCTCGATGACCCGTTGTAACCTCGGCCAGGACTGAACAGTATGTGAAGTAGCTTTATGCTGCTCGCTCGTGCGAAAAGTGGCAGGCGGCATCGTCTTTCCGATACGGCCGCTGCATGAAGCTACTCCACACAACGTTACAACGGGTGAATTTACGCAAGAAGAGATAGTAATTTCCATTAGAAAATCTGAAGTTTCAGTCACAGACTGACATTACAGTTGTTTTTACTACAGGGTTTCTTCTAATTTTGATTTTTCATTTTGTCGTCGGGGAGTCTGTAATCGACGGGTATGCTAGAATCGTCAGATAAATGAATGAAATAGTGCAAATTGGAGGTTATGTTTGTATGAAAAATGACTACAGTCTATCGTAAAAATGAGCAGATATCACCTGTACTTCTATCATCTGACAATTTTTACTATATCTTCTAAAGTAAATTTTCATAGAAATTTTGGATTTTCTTCTAGTATTTCTGGTAACATTTTTGGTTTTGTCAGTCTACGAATACGTTACTACCAACTATAGTCATTTTTACTAGAACTCTTCTCTTCGTGCAACAAAATCGAAATATAAGAAAACTCTTCGTGTGACAAACCTGTAGAATGTTTGTTTTCACGCTCTACATTAAGTGAGTAACGCAAACAACCTCAATAATATCGCCATTGACGATTTAAGGAGAGGTTCTCATCTAGCACCTCGAAAATGACCCATTTTTCTTTATTTTTTTTTTTCATGGAAGGAATTAAATAATGGTATGGAACTTTTTCACACGTACTTATACATTCAAGTGCACGAAAAAAATTTTTTCATTAAAAAATAATCATCATATAATAAATTAAACACACGTTTATGGGCACGCTTCTACAAAAAGTTTCCGCATGGAGGGAACTCTAGAGCCTCCAATTTTTATCTGAGATCAAAAAACGAAAGAGTTTTAGAAAATATATAACATTTGTGAGATATTATACCAACAATACTGAAAAAAGTTGAAAATTAACAAAATGGCGGACTTGAGAAAATTACGTACCGATTTCGCACTCTTTTTTTGCTCTTAAAATCGATATATAGACAAAAAATAATAACAAAATTGATGGTTTTATAGGTATAAGCTACCAGGGATTTAATTGCTTGATGAGAACCTCCCCTTAGTGTGTATTGAGACAACAAAACGGTAATTACTGGGGACTTGTATATTGTTCATATGTTATCCCTTCGAAGCCGCACAGGCAATATTCTACGCGAATTTTCAAATTTTTCGAGTTCAATTCAAATTTCAATCCAGCCAATTGGTCTATTCAAATTTCTGCAAGCTAGGATAAATTGGCTTTATCGGGGAAAAATTCAGTAAAAGAAAACAAGCGACCTCCGTTCGGTATAGCTGCGGTTCCGAATAAATTATACGGATCAAAACGGAAAAAGGTGAGACGCGCGCATGCGCACAGGGCCACGAGAGCCCCGCCGTTCGCGCTCTTATATATTTAGAGTATAACAATGATGAAGCACGTGAACGCGCGGCTGGGCGTCTCTTTATTAAAATTCATTGATTTCGTAATGAAGCGCAAGTCTCTCGCGTCTTTGGAATCGGCCCGAGCTCCTCTACTTTCAGACTTTTTTTTTGAAAAAATCCCCAAATGAATGGCTTAGATTATTATCAAGTGGCTGGATGACGAGAGGCTACCGCGCGAGCGTTCACTTATCACGTTAATTCAGAGTTATGACCCATGTCAGAGCAGCGGAGTAACTATGCATCAAGTCAACTGATTATGTGTCAACTATCCATTTATCCAGGGCAATGACGCCAATCATAATGAGATTCAGAAATTCGAGAATTCTCACGTATAATCATGAATTCGTAGTTCAGCTGATCAGACCGAAAAAAAAACTTCAAGAATATCTTTAAAGCATCAAGCTTTTGATACGATATACTCGTAGCTCTGAATTAAAATATGTATTTACCCATAGATGAATATGCGATGATTTTGACTGTCGGATACATACCTGGAACAAACAAAAGAATTCATATTTATTTCTCAATCGAAGCAATGGTAATTTTTTTTATATGTAAATCAAGACTTGCAATCATTGCGTCGCCTCCTATAACATTTCAAATCCAAACCAGTCTGGAATGCACGCCTTCACTTCTCTCGTACAACCTTTACGTTTCGAATGTAGCGATTGGCCTTCGTTTGAAGTAAGACCGGTCGGGTCGGGATAAAAATAAGGCTTCATTTTAGAAATATGCAAATACGCTGAACACGGCAATAAGCCGCGTCTGAAGTACCGCACACTGTATGGTCGCAAAAATCACGGGCATCGCGTGCGCACGAGATGAAAAGAAAGTCAAACAACGATAACGTGCGTCTTCGAGGCACACAAAATAAAGGAATTCATACACGGCGTCTCGAACGTATCGTGTTAACCGCGAGCTGAGGATGCGTAATTCTATAAGATAATTCATAGGATGAATCAAACGGACCAATCGATCCAATTCAAATAAGGTAACTGCAGCCAACGCGTCACCCCCTAAGGGTTTTTTGCGAATTTGACTATGATAAACTTGGAACTTTGAAATTCTGCGAACAGTATCTTAAAGCTTTGCTCAATACCTATCAGAAACCATCTCTATAGTTATCATCCAACTACATTAACCTATTAAAAAGCGTAATTTAAAAATAAACGCAAAAGGGCCAAATTCACTACGCGTGCAGTCAATTCGGCACGATTTCTTAATCACTTGTTACAGCCTATATAGGCCTACAGGGACGATCAAACTGGCATCGAAATAAACTCTCAATCATGTTCCCAGTGATATTTATACGAAATTTTCGACATTCAACTCAAAAATACGCGTCTAAATCATCGTAATATGTCTATAAGTCGTTGAATATTCAACGATTTTACTTACGCTTTGATTTATAATCGTGTATAGGGCCACATTGGCTTCACTTATTTTTGATACGAAAAAGAGCAATTAGAGTAAGATAAAAAATAGTTTTGGGAAAACTGATGTGATCAATTGAAAGATGAGAGGTTTTTACATAAAAAAGAGTAGTGACACTTTGAGAGATAAAAAGTATTTATCCTGATTTTTTAGGTTGAGTGTAAATAGTGAAATAAGAAAAGGGTAAAAAATCAGTAAATGAAACTTCAAAGTGTTGTATGAGAGTGGTTTCAAGGGCTAAATAGGCTGAAAATGTACACTGAAAATAAAATTTCCCTGTCAGGACTCAATGGAATGATCACTACGATGTTGGGTCATCAGAGGGATACTGTAGCGTTCCTACAGCCCAATTCGATTTCGTTGTCATGACCAAACAGTCAATTTGTTATGACAGGTAACCAAATATCCTTGTAGCACCGCAATAAAATATCGTGCGCACAGGTGATTTTAAAAATAGTATTTTTTGAGTGGTTCAAACGTGAATATGATCTGATGGCTGATTTCTGGGTGACGGAGAAGTTAAAGTCTTGGGGACTGGATAAGTATCAACCTACGTTTCAGGGTTAAGTATAAAAATTATACTAATATATATATATATATATATATATATATATATATATATATATATATATATATATATATTAGTAAAATAAACACTGGGAGGGTACAATGTGTACAACACTTTCTGCTTCGAAAGTTAATGTGTGCGAAAGTATAGCCGAAAAAAATCAATTAAAGTTGGCATCAATATTCTATTGCAATTCAGGTTTTTTTCCCATAGAAATTGGACCTTCAATAGTAAGAAATTTTAAAGATTTGCCAATTCAGTTTGATTCTTGCATGAATCCTCAAGTAGGATGTTTAATATTCAGTGTCAAAATAGTGAATTGGATGAAGAGCAATGGAACATTATATAAACCTCTATGGTATTTTGCGTTGGAGAACAAGAGGGATTCCCTATATTTGGGTAAATAAAATATATCTTCTTGTGGAATAATAGGCCAATGTTTATATACAGTCGGCTAACAAGTGTTTTTCGAGAACATTTTTATGCGTACGAAGTTTTGAGTTCCTCACATTTGCACAATGTCATTGCTTACGATAAACTTGTTACGCCTAGACCTATGAGCTTGATAGAATCTCAAGATAAGCAATTTATCATTTTGCGATTTCACTTATGAATTATTTCTACTACAATATTACTCACTCACTCATGCTTAATCATTATATGATTCCATTTATATAGTTCACTCGGTGAAAGAACCGACTGTAACCGGTTAACAGCTCTACCGTATAGTCCTGACACCGATACGAAAAAACAAATGATGGTCGTATGGGTCTCAGACCGATACTAACACGCATCGTCTGACAACGATATGCGTTGGGCTGTGACAGGGCAACATAGAGCTATGATGAGGAAATGTTATTCTCAGTGTACTAAAAATTTTCTTTCAATACCCCCAACATGACCCAAGGGCGACTGATGCTCAGAGAGCACCGGAAATATGAAATCTAACAAACGTGCCTACAGTTACCTTACATAATACGTGTACGGAAAATCTATTTTTTCCTCAGAGGGGCGAAAAACAACGTACGCGAATTATTAATTTAAATTTCCTTCTCAACTAAATACGAACTCGTTCAGGGCGGAGGGGGTGGGGGCGACCCACGCCCGCGAAGGTCCTCGAGTAACTTTAAATTCGCAACTTCGTCATCAGCGGCAATTACAAATTGAACAGTGGATCATTAAAATTACTCCGTGGACGCTGAGCCGCTGTGCCCCAATTACTGACGATGAGGGTTAATCCCCGGCGGTAAAGTCGTTCCAATAGACGATTCGCCACGCGGATCTCGACCTGACCACGTTTGATGAAGCGTGACACGATCAACCCCGGACGATAAACACCTGTTCTCCTCTGTGAGCCAGGGGGTAATCTTCGCGAGCCTGGCCGGCGTTGCATCTCCCGCGGTGGGCACACGCGAGCCTCCCCCGCGGCTGTTTTTAATTACGCGCCAATTAATTAGCGGGCCAAGCCCTTGGCTGGTTCGGGTAGCTGCGTGCGTGGGCGCGAGCGGTTAGGCGCCGAACCCATTACACAGCGGCCGGCTTCTTTGACTCCCGGGAGAGCGAGGAGCGAGTGGTTTGCATGCGGCCCGCGCTGCGGTCGCTGCACGCTTTCTTTAATGCGTCGGCAGGGTTTGTCGGGTCGACGCCGCGCGAGGATCGCTCTTGCGGTGACGAGATATAGCTCCTGCTGCCGCTCGAGCCTTTTCCCAACTCCGCGGTCAATGACGCTTCCACGGCCACGCGTGTCGGATGATGCACGATTTCAGGGTCGCGAGGTCGCGAGGCTGCGGGGTATAACTTGGATTCGTGTATCGTCTTTGTGAGTAGAAGGTTTTTTAACCGGTTCACCGTTGGATTCTTCAACTTTGGTTTGAAACTTATAGTTGCAGGTGATTTGGATTAAACGCGAGAGTTGCTTCGTTGATCTGGTTATAGGCAGGTTACAATTGAATTTGCTGAACAGCGTTTTGAAACCCGAGTTTATACTCTTGACGAGTCGATATTGGCGTCTGAGAATGAAACGTCGGAATGGAAAAAGAAAATTGCGCGAAATCGATTGTAAAAATATACATGGATTATTTTTTCAATAAACTTCGTTTCATTGAATGTACGCGATGATTTGTCGTGATTTTGTGATTTCGTGTTCCGAAATATTCTACAGGATTCTCGCATAAATTATGCAAATTTTGATTTTTAGTATATTTTGCTGCTCGTTGGAGTATTTTCTATGAGTCTTAGATTCCAACTTATTGGAATTATAATATTTCTATGCAAATAATAATATTATGTGCAGCAGAATATTAGTGTGATCCTTAAAAACTATAAATCGATTGATTTGTTAATATTTTTGGTTGATGAAGATCATTTCAATTTTTCTATAAACAGATACTCACATTTGTAATCTACATTCAAGCTATTTTATTATTCAGTTTAATACATTTTTGAGCCACTTTATTTTGATAAGAACTAATTAGTACGACAAAATTGTAGAACTTGCCAACCTATCATATTTTCCACGATCAAAGTAGTCTCAGAAAATTTTTATTTTCGGAAAAATGTCATCTTCAAAGAAACTTTCCCTCGGAGAATTGCAAAAAGGATAAATTGCTTCCAGCTGGGAGTATCTCTTAATAAGCTATGGCTGCAACGATCAATAGAGTCATTTCTTGATTCATTACAACATTCTTCTTAGAAACTCTCACCCATATGGTCAACAGCACATACCGGTAAATTCTTCAGACGAACGTTCATTTATGAAAACAAAACATTTTCAATACAATACTAAATTACAATATATTTTTCACGAGTAATCTAATTCATGTGCAAAATCGCTGTTATTCTTTTACAATAACATTGATACAACAATCATAAATAATAATATTCATCAGTGATTTATTCTATTCTCTTTTATGAAAATATTCATGTAATTGCATCTTTTTTCGCTATATGCTCTAGATTAAAGAATTTTTTCCAACTAAAACAATGACCCATTCCTAAACCTATTACTAATAACAATGAGCCTTTGATATGCATAATTAACTACAAATACCACCAGTTCTTAACTATATTCGAACAAGAGCAGCATGAGTCGGATTTGCATAATTTATGAATAAACTACCCTTAGAGAGAACTTCAAGTTAGTAAGTATTAATAAACGCGTAACCGTAGAATTTGACCATGCAGTCACAACTGATGCACTGCATCAGCCGATGATATAACCTCAAAATGATTCAGCACTTTCCACAGTTCATCTTTCATGACAAAGCAGCATAATCTACTCGAGTACTCTCGCAACATCGAATTTAATAGAATTTTTTCCCCACAATGCATCAGTTGCTACTGTACGTGTGATGCGCCACCCGTGAAAAGTGAGGTTATGTTAAAATGATGCCCGTTTACAGGAGAATCATCATATTTTTTGGCAACATACTCTAATTATCAACTCGTAATTCTCGTGCCCCAATCAGTAATGAAACAACAATCGCTTCCAGTGGCTTTTCTTCACCAGCACGTGTAATATATGCCTTGACTCGTATGCATATTCAGCACTCCATTGGCGGATTACCAGTTGGATTGGCTCGTTATAAGTTGGCCCGAGCCAGGTGCCAGACTCGCACATAAATATCGTCTTTGCGCGGGACGTACGGGTGTGGTGCAAAGACGCTGTGCCAGAGAGACTTCCACCCAGAATTTCACGGCACTTGCCGGCACGATTTATTGAGGCTTGAGGTGGACACGGCCTGAGCAAACGAGAATTATAGATATGATTGAAGATGCACCCGAGCGATCGGTACGATAATTTTCAGCGATTCTCAGAGTATATAATTCATTGATCCCAAATCTTGAATGTTAATGAAATTTCGTTGTGATGTAATTTTTTTATCAGGAATTTCGTTGATTTGATTCAATTATCTTATCAATTATATCATACCAATTGTAAAACAATCGAAGGGAAAAAAAATATTTGAAAAAGACATGAATTACTAGCCGTGCGATAATTTCCATTTTCAAATATCAGAAATGAGTACTCTCTAGATTCAAAATAGTAAAAGAGCTACTCTTCATTTGTACAAATTGCATGAATATCATTAAACATTCACTGGAAAATTAGTAAAATTTCACTAATTCCCATCAGTTATGCAATTTCTACAATTTTAAATCCAGAGAGGGAGTAAATCAAGTGGATCTACGAATTAAGCAAATTCTGCCTTGCTCATTATGCCTAACCAGTATAATTAAAAACCTCCTTAAAATGACGTCGTGGTGCCAAATATTGTAGGAAGTATCAATCGCGAGCCCTGACGCATATTGAACAATGTTCCGCACTAGAGAATCAATAATCCGAATCGTCTCGAGAGCACCATCGCAAATCTAGGCATCACACAACGATATTCCCAAGAACCAGCACTGAGGTGGAGTGATAAGCACGCGAGCCCGGCGAAAATCGTGAGTGCACTTTAATTCTCGCGCATAGGATGGAATTAACGGTGGCCCCCGCCGCCGACGTTGGCGGCGTCGGCCCTTATCCGTACGTGCAAATTTAATCAAGTACATCGGGGGGCTTTTATTGTGTGCCCAGAGTCCGCGCGACACGAGGAACACGATGTTCCTTTTACCAAGAGTCTCGTCGTTGTCCCGGCAGCGGCGGTCCTTTGTCTCTTCGGGGACGAGCAGCCAGAGCTGACGCGGAGAGACAGAGAGCCGAAATTCACGCGACCGGCTAAAATAAGATTGTCGAAATTCTGGGCGGCCGCCATCCGAAATGATTCGCCCTCGAAACGATGCTAATTTCAAGTCGGCTCGGTGATTGGAAAATCAAAGACTTGAAACGGTAAAATTAAGCGCAAAAAATAAACACGCAAAGCAAGATGTGATACCGAGGTGAACCAAAATTTAGTTTTATTACGAAGACGAAGTGATTCTCACTAGGAATGAAGAAGCTTTGGAAATTAAGCTCCCGCCTCGATGCTGGGGTTCAGTTTGCTTAGTACACAGTGACGAGAGAACGTCGTCGCGAAATTCGTAACTAATGAATATAGGGATTTCAGCTTCGAGCCACCTACCGCTGACAAATCCGGATTAAAATCAGCCCTCGCGCGCGCAGGCTTGAGATTGTATATTACACAGCTCTGCATTTCCGAAATGCAAGCTCGATCAGCAGATAATTGCATGGACGGCTTCTTCGTCTTTTCTATTTGCGCACTGCGACAACTTTGGGCTGATAATTATGGTATATTGCTCATGAAAGTCAAAGGTTTCCACGGTAAACGTGTGTCCGAGTGACATAACCCACATTTTTGCAGTTGGCGCATTGAGAATTTTCCCAGTACCTCTTCTCGATGGTTATGCTGCGCTATTAAAATTCATACAGTCCCGGCTGTTAATGCTCATGGAAATCAAATGGGATATACAATGGAACGAAGCAGGCTGAAGGTTATCGAAAAGCTATGGAATTGCGAGGGTACTCAAATTGGCTGTTTCGGGTTGTAGTGAAAGATCGATACTGAATAATTAAGATCAACAGTCGCAAACGACGAATCATTTTGAGGTTATTTTATTATTTGATACTGTATACAATCGAATCTCACGAATACGCGTTCACTTATTAACTTAAGGTACTCTCAGTGCAGTGACCAGATGAACTGCTCGATATGTATGAAGAACGGAACGAATCACTGATTCAGAGGCCAAAAAACTTTTTTCGATTTAGGGGAAATTTTTTTGTTGGAATGAGTAAAACATGGTAATAGAAGGCTGCCCATAAAATTTGGGTAAGATCCCATGACCGGAACCACCCCTACCGTCACCCTATTGCCCCCGCGAATCTTCTTACAAGTCCCAGGGATCAAAAAAATTTGTAAAAGTTTAACAATGCACCAAATCCGAAAATTCCTTTTTCTAATCAAATGGACGTTGTGTCAGTGAAAGACAAGTAGAATTTCATCGGGATCGTATGACTGGATCAATTTTAAAGCAATTTTTCACTGCTCGGGTTTTGGTGCACTTTTCAATCTATCAAATTCAAGTACTAATGGTAGCATTAGAATGAAGTATACAGCACTGACAATTCTACCAGAGAATTAGTTACACAAAATACGAATCAAACATCATTTAATTTTATTTTTCTATAATTTTTTACACATTGAATAAAATTTTTCGACTAAAAAACTGCCGACTGCCAGTTTTAAAACAAGTTAATCATCCGAGGTGTAAATGAGCAAGTTGAATTCCTAACTATTTAAAAATACCAAGTTGGGAAGAAAATTGAACTTGGAATAATAAAACTTTGATATTAAAACTTTCCTCTACTGGTTCTGTTTTCCCGAAGAAAATGTTATTCCATTCAAATATATATAGAACTGTTTAAAAAGGCACGGAAACATTTTTGAATAGTACTCTTTTACTATTTTTATTTTAGAGAGTTAATAGTTCCATATAAACTGATGGCACTGCTAATCGAGTCACCTCGTAAAATCAAATCTAATTCTCGAACCTTTCGCTCTAAATAAAAAATAGTAAAAAAACTACTATTTATGAGTATAAATTGCATAACTGATAGAAATAGTAAATACTCAACTAAAAACTAGTACAATTTCAGTAATTTTTCAGTTGAATATTTACTATTATCATCAGTTATGCAATTTATACTATTTCAATCTTTAGGGTTTCTCCAACGAATAGCCTCAGGCCTACACCACCGGTCATTAGGTTACCATCCAATCCAAAAAAGTTTGGAATTCTACTCTCTAAATTAAAAATAGTAGAAATTGCACAGCTGATGAAAATCAATAAAACTTTATCAATTTTCAAATGAACATTCCCTGTTATTTATCAATTGTGTAATTCCTACTGGTAAACAGTAGTTTTCTACTATTTCAAATTCAAGAAAGTACAACCCAGCAGTAGACAACGCAACTTTCAATTTGACCTCGTAAGTTGGAAGCCGGGGACTAATGTGGGATGCAAGTTATTCGAGAGCGCGAGTGAGCCAAGCCCGTTAAGCATCGTGGACATTTTATAAAACATCCCCCCCGTCAACGAGACAGTCGATCATCCGGGTCAGCTCGCGGGTTGAACGGGCAGAGGCGACCTTCGTGTGGGTCGGGTGCATCGCTCGGCGCGGGCGGGGTGTGTGCCGTTGAGAGCCACTGAGCTACTGCGCTCGTGGGGCGGGGGTGGGAGTCCCGAGCTGCTCCGCTCGCGGGGGAGGAGTGGTTGGTGCCAGGGTAGCTTTTGATCAATATCTCGGCCCCACCGTGCCCGCGCACCATGCAGCCGCCCGCGCGCATCCCCCCAGCCATGGAGAGAGCCGGCCACCTATGGATACGTGCACTTTTGCATGCTTTTACCAAGTCAGAGAGAGAGAGAGAGAGAGAGACTCGAGGAGCTCCCTGGGCCCCTCTGCTCAGGCTCCTCTACTCGACGTTTCCGGGGTGTCGAGCCGCGTTATTGATCTCTGGCCTGTTGCTTTTTTTTTATGGTTGTCCGCATGTACTGCGTAAGGGTTGAGCCACGCGCACGCCAAATATTGCCGTACTCGACAACGTCACGCTCATCTATAACACACGGCTGATGTGTACGAGGCATATATTCACTGTGATGATCATTGCGTCGTTGAGTTTTGCCGGACGAAGGTAAAAGAAAAAGTACAATTGACATATTTAGGAATTTCCTTGATGATCCGTCATCGAGAAGAATAATATCTCTGAAGCACATTGTCTAGAGAAGTCGAATGCGCGGAGAAGTGTATGCGACAAGTTTCAAAGCCAATATTAACCACACACTCGCCGCTGAATTTATAGGAGATTAATAGTGTGTACAAACAGACTATTTCATAACTGCTCTCCAGCCTACTTCGATTTCTGCGTTTACCCTGCGGCGATAATGAATGGGTAAGGCTTATGGTCAATGGTGTTGAGCATACAACTTAGCCATATTTGTTACAGCTAATGTTTCCAAATTTAATCTAATCAAAGTGGTATAGGAAAAATGTCAGGAAAAATGACGTAATTATATATAATTGAGGGGAACAACGAATCCTATGGTTTCAAAATGGTTTTGGAAACTATTACTACTACTAAATAATTATTTGATAGCGGAGAAAAAGAAGAACTTAATGACTGATTCATGTATTTGTAAGGAAAGAAGAAAAAATGAAAAAAGAAATTGAAGATTATTGAAACAGACCCTAAGAAAAATACAACAATTTCAAGAGAAATTTGGCTTGGAGAGCAATGAGAAAATACAGTAAGAAACAAATAAAGTAACATTAAACACGATAAAAAAATGAATAATATCTTAAATCATTATTTCAATTACACAGAGAGAGAAAGATAGAAAAAAGGATTGAAGACTGTGAGAAGAAAGTGGATGGATAAGAGCAGAGATTAGAGGAGAACGAGCGGAAAATACACGGAGAGAAAACATACAGTAAATTTTACAAAAAAAATTTGTAAAAATTACCATTTTTTTTAGTAATGTAGGGACAGACGGCCACTTCAGTAAACTTTACTAGAGACTATGGTAATTTTTCCTATAGTCCCCAAGGCTTCGATCACATGTTAATTTTTACTATTTTCCATTGTATATTTTACAGAAATAATTGTGAAAATTATTTTCAAGTATCGTAAATGAAAAATTTTATACATGATTGTTTCTCACTTATGAAATTTAGTACTTTGAAACTTTTGGTTATTTGGATGCTCAAGTCATTTTAGTTTTTTTTTATTTTATAGAGATATAGAACTTCTCTTTTTGGTGATCCTAGTGAACTTTGTATATTATATCGCACGATTTCACTAGGATCGCATTATATTTATATATATACATATTAATGCATGTTGTACATACACTGACATTTCTGTCCTTATATACAAACGAGGCACTAACTCCACCACTCGCGAGAGTCGCGAAAAGTGAAGCGCCACCTAGTGTTCGTGTATATGTACCTGTAGGTACGCATGCGCATTCTTTACTGAAGTTTTTATCCCGTCGGGCGTCGGGTTGGAGCAAGGCGACAGCTCGGCTTTGCGCTATCAAAGGCACACGTATACCTTAATCATACGAGCTGCTACCTTTCATATAGGGCGAAGTCGAATGGTCACATTCTAGCTCCCACCTGGCAATATTCATATATAGCCGATTATATCAGTATTTACGGAGAGAGTATGTCAATTGCGTTACATAGGTTATTGTCGGTGGATGCCAGCTGATCTGTAGAGTGCAGACGATTGTCGACGCGGGCACTCGACGAGTCGTCACGCATGCGCACAACACTCGTTATAAGCAAAATTACCATTTTTTCTACACTGATAGAAAGGAATCCTTGGCTATAGTCCCGTGTACTAACTATTAGTACATATGTGCTTGTTTTATAGGGTAATCCATATGGACTAATAGTTAGTACACTGTGCACTTGAGGATCGGATTTGCAGCAAGTGCGTAGTGTACTAATAGTTAGTACACCGTGTATTTCTATATAGTACCTCGGAAATTGGATTATACAGTATGGATTCGAACGGATAAATGAAATAACAAAGTATGGATTCATTTTTTACATTTATTCTAACTTTCTACGCGTCTCGGCGAGAGATTACAAATTTCCCATCAACTGTTACATGCACTTTAATTGGACGTTTATACTGCTTAAAACTAATCTTCAACAATTCTAGCTTTTGCTTTCGTTTTGGCATGAATATCTGGTATGCTTTAATATGATCAATGAATCCAATAGTGTGACATGTTTGATAAAGTAAATACACTTCATTTTTAAATGTTCTAATAACATAAGTCATGTCATTGAAAGAATGAGCTTACCAGAGAAAATAGTCAATTTCTTGAACCTAACATAACCTCGAAGATGAGGCAAATGTGAAAAATATTTTTGCACTCCCCTGTCAATACACTTGTTATCTGAGGATAACCCCAGACCTTCAAAATTGGCTCCATCCAGTGTAATACACACTTGAACAATATCAATTACAAATATCAACCGGTGAATGGTGATGCCGTTTGAAAACGTTGATGCAACCGTTGTCCCGCGCGCAATCGTCAGTTAGGCCTGCTGGCGCGCAGCGCGGGAAGAGAGAGAGAAGCGGACTGCGGACCAGGTATATATATATACATATATATGGGCAGTTTTACAAGTCCCTACGTACTAATAATTAGTACTTCAGCGTACTTGAATCAAGTCCGCAGAGGGACTTATTCATAATACACGAAGATCTTGTGGTAAGTCCGTACGTGTTTCACGCAATTACATCACACAATTGATGTTTCAAGTACATTGTGTACTTGATCCAAGTATTCCTTTCTATCAGTGTAGTAAAACATGCCAGAGCCCACAGGGAATATTTCCAACGTGATAAATTTTACAATAGTCCATAGTAATTTTTTCTATCTGGTCTAGTGATTTTTCTTGCTTTTCTTAGTAATTCTTCCTGGAAGGTTATGTAGAAAGCCTGATTATGGACGTCTGTCCCTGCGTTACTATAAGAACATGGTAATTTTTACTACATCTTTTCTCTCCGTGTAGAAGAGTGTGAAAAAATAATTGACTCAAAGAAAATGTGCGGAAATTGTAAAAACATAAATGACGGAATAAAAAATGGAGACATGTGTCATGGGGATAACAAAAGAAGATGCGAACCTTCCCCGTGAGTCGTGAATTTGTTTTCAAAATTACAAATTTATTTTGCTTTCCAATGACGATTCATTCTTATCTTACAGGACGGATTACAGAACAGAAGCAGCAAGGTTCGAAAAGATAAAATTCTCAAATTACTGAATAATATAATTATGAAATAACATTAATGGGACGGAAATTTCTAATGCGACACTCGGAAAAGAAAATATGAAATTGAAGAATAACAGATTCTATAAGCAATGGCAATTCATCTGTCTATGTAAAGGATACATATGTGTTTAAGTTAAATAAGTAATCGTTTTTGAAGCCAATGAACCACCCTGCTTTGCTTTTTCAAAATGTGATCTGGCGATTGGCGATTTCATTGGCGATTTCGTGGACGAAAAAAAAGGGACGCACGCACGCACACACACACACACACACACACACACACTTTTGGAGTTCCATATTTTTCGACCCGTAGATCTCGAAAATCGAGGTCCCGAAGTCTGATTCAATGGATCGATTTTTGCCCCATTACAAAGCTTTCTCTTTGAGAAAGCAAAGTAAAATATATATTCCTCATATTTGTTTGTTTTTTTTCCTATAGTATCATGTTAATTTTTTTTTTTATATTTTTGTTGGTTCAGGGGAGTTGAGGGGCGCTCCGGTCAGTGTTTCCGATTTAAAATTTTAATTTGATTAAAAATTCTCGGTTTACATGGCGTTACAAAGCTTATAGACTCTATAGAGTTGGTGGCTATATTTATGGCGATTCTGGCGTCTCGTATTGGCGACTTCTGCCGACTTTTCGTGTGTCAGTGGCGACAATCAAATGAAATGCAAAATAGGACGAAGCAGGCTGAAGGGTGCCGCCATGTGCATCAGCTAAGACCGTCAAGTAAAATCACAGAGACACACGTTAACCAGAAATCCTTCATTTTCGGTACCCCACTCATCAACATCAAGTTCTGCCAGCGTGTTTCAATGGGATCCTGACTCTGATGCTTTCCAGGACTCTCGGTGTTATTCGCGACTCCTCAAAGTACGGAAGATCACAAGCGATTTGGGACACAGGCAAGCGAGGGAAGAGAGAGCGAGAGTCTAAGGGTGAAAAGTCGAGGAATGAGCGTGAAACAGGACAATGCCCTTGGTACCTACACAGTCTCTCGTCGATTTTGTCACTGCTCTCGTCAGTCCAGTGAACTTTGTGAATTCGGTTAGGTTATTTGGCTCTTTGATCTTGGTCCTTTTCGAGCCTCCACTCGACCCTTTGACTTTATCGCTTCTTTATTTTCAGCCGCGGAGTTTTTCTCCCTTTCTCTCGGATCGTTTCATCATATTCAAATGAAAATGAGTTTGAAAGCGACATCGCCCAAGAATACGGCGAGAAAAACTCAGCTGAGGTAAGGTGTTAGCGGTGCAGAGCAAGCAAGTCAACTTCATTTCGTTCAAGTGGTATTTCACTTAATTTCAAGTACGACACTTGATTTTCAACTGCACAAAGAAGAGGAGTGTTAGAATTTTCAAGTACTTCTTAAACCACTACCGTCTTGAAGTTCTCATATAGATGCATTTATGAAGCTAGTCATCCCTTATTTGATGATACTAGCCACATTCAGACGCGCTGCGCGCGATCTACATTAGTGCGTTTCAAAATTATGTTCCAATTATTCACATACGATAATCTTTTCCATTTACTCATCAATTCATTCACAATATTTGTATTTTTTAACCCTAGATTCATATTTCATATAACTTTTATTTTATTTTGATTATCCGCAATTTTAAAACCTACATTTAGATTTTGGAAGCAACTGGCAAGAAGGATTTGGTCGTTACAACCTCAAAACTTATCGTTCTTATGTTTCTTGCTTGCCTGCATTCACTATCTATATCTATATTTTACGCGACTCGTCGCGTAGTTCGGTCTACACCAATCAAATCACGAGTTAACTGCACTGAGAAAAATCTGGTAAGGGAAATTTACTAAGTCAACTTAGTAGAGGAAAACCTAGTAGCCTTTACTAGATTTTCTGAGACTGAGTACTATATTTCTAGTAAAGTTTAAAATTTCGGATAGTAAAATTTACTAATATCGTTTACTAGGTATATTCTAGTAAAATTTACTATTTTTTCGTCTTTTTACTATATTTCTAGAAAATTTTACTAAGTTGTGTATGAATTTTCACTAATTATTCATGTAACATTTTCACGGATGAACATATTTTTTCCTCCAAAATCGTATAAACGTTTGGAGAGCAGCGAAGTTATTTGACTTAACTTGAACTTAATGGGTTGAAATAGCCAAATTATTATTATAGAAAAGGTTTCTGATAAGCCTTGAATTACCCTCGAAGATGGCGTTCGCGTAGAATTTCGAAATTCTTATATTATCTTAGTCAAATTTTCAAAAAAAACCTTTAAGTGGTGGCACATTGGGTACAGTTACCTCAAATATAGTAAATTTCACTAGAAATATAGTAAATTTTACAATATATACTAGTAAGATACCCTATTAAATCTAATAATGAATGCTAATTTTTCTAGTAATGATTACTAGTTTTTGCTTAGTAAAGGTTACTAATATAACTTTGTTGTCTCCGTATTCTACTAGAAAATCTAGTAAAAATCTAGTAACCATTACTACCTTTTTCTAATAATGATGAATCTAATTAATGCCTATTAAATCTAATAATGAATGCTAATTTTTCTAGTAATGATTACTAGTTTTTGCTTAGTAAAGGTTACTAATATAACTTTGTTGTCTCCGTATTCTACTAGAAAATCTAGTAAAAATCTAGTAACCATTACTACCTTTTTCTCTCAGTGTGGCTTCACTTTGACTCCCATCGCTTTTTTATATAAGGATTTTTCTTCCCTGTCGACGCGTCAAAAAAACTAAATACATCTTTGTGGTACTTTCTAAGTCTATCACTGTTTCGTTGAATCATTCACAAAGAGAGAAAGAAACATCAGCATCTGCTTTGCCTGCGTTACGAGGTCCATCACGTCACAGCTTGGAAGAAGCAAATCAGTAACGTGGTGCACTATATCAATCAAAGCATCGACTATCTAACGATTGATCAGGTAAGCAGCTCAATAAAACACTCGGCTCTCGCGTGAATCGGAAAAAAGAGGCCGATCTCGGCTTTCATTGGGATTGATTCGTCGAGCAATAGGGCGGGTAGCCGCGAGCTTTCAAGGCTTAATCCCCTGTGTACCCACTTTCGCGCACGGGCCAAAAGAGAAGCGCCGACGAGTTTCCGGAAGTTGGCCCGCGGCTTCCGGGGAAATGAGCGTCCACCGATTCGAACGATTCGCTCGTGCGTACGCGCCTCAATCGGCCAGAGGGCGAAGTGGAAGGGTGAAATTACCAAGTTCTAATTTGTGGCGCCGCCGGGACAAAGCCTCGAACGCCCGACCCCCCGTTTAACCGGGGAAAAAGGCTACGCTTCAGCGTTCGCGAGTTGAGTCTTATTAGGCTCCGCTTGGTACAGTCCAAAACTCGAGCGATTTCGCGTTCCAAGTTACATTCGGGCATGATTTGTTCGGCTTGTTTTGTCATTTGGATCGAAATCACCTAATCAAAGATCATTCGTTCTTTGTTTGCCTCATTGGCGGGTGGTCGTAGGGAAAAACAATGGACGAGCTACGATTGATAAGAAGAAAAACGAACAATCAGTTGAACTTTCAATTTAAAATGCAATCGCATTCGCATATGGATATGTGTATGTATTTCGATACAAAAGTTTGTCTCATGACACCAGATTCATCGGAACGGTTGTACAGCTGCTGCGTATAATATACCGATGCATTTGGCTCATCACAAGTGCATTTAGAAATTTAATTATTTTTTTCAACAAAATACTTTTGTATCACCGTGTCCCCGGGATATTATTTAAAAAATGTAAAGTGCATTCATTGCTATAATTTATTCCGAAAATAATCAGCTGCTTGGTTACATCATTGACGTTAGTATATAAGGTTTGTTGCATCACACTGTCATTCCTGACGTAGGCGATTTTTTTATGCTCATTGTTGACTTTAGCTTGCAATTCAATGCCTGCTTTGATCAGAGATTATCCGAGTGAAACAAGGAGTTTCATTTATAGAAAAGCATTGACAGATATCGTTATAAAATACTGTTACGTTTCCAAGTTGATCATTAGACATAACCTATCTCAACGTGGATCTAATCATATACAGTTTAGAAAATTCTTTCGAAAATTCTGAAATATAGTACATTGCGAAACTAGTGCGCGAAGTTAGTGATTTTAGCACAGATGGGGAATCTGTCTGATAAAATTAGTATAAATTGACTAAATTGTAGTAAAATTTCACTAAACAATAGTAGAATTTTAATAAAAAATTGTGAACCTCTACTAAATTACTAAAATATCAGTAAAATTTTATTAGTCTTTCAGTAAATATCTACTATTTTTATTAGTCGTGTTATTTGTATTATTAAATAATAGAGATTGCATAACTGATGAAAATAGTAAGTAAATACTCAACTAAAAATTAGTACATTTTTATTGATTCTTCAGTTGAATATCAACTATTTTTATCAGTTTTGCAATGTCTGCAATTTATTTTCAGAGGGTATAGAAAAGGTACATTCCGCACGCATGATGCAACACACGTGATATTCAACTTCACGCCCTAGTGTCGAAAAATCATCCGTGTTATTCGGTGCGTGAAACGGAATTTTACAGCACCGCGTGCGTTTTTCAACATGGCCTTCAACAGATACTCATAACACGAGCTATCGTATCCGACTGGTGAAAAATTAAACACTCGTGGGCACTAGTTGCATAACGTACTATTCTCGCATTTCACCTGAACATACATGCATTCATTTCACACGAGACATGGTGCGACGTATTCGTAAACTATATATAATTTTTTCATCGATAATCATCGATATATTCAACGACGAGACGTTCGTCCTATCTCAAGAGCGAGAAGCCAACCGTCGAATCTCGACCTATGAGGCTTTTGAGCATAATATCTGGGGAACACGATCGAAGCGTGATGGACGTGAGTTCGTCACCGATTCGAAAAGCCAGCAGCAGCAGCAGCAGCAGCAGGAAGAGCAGCAGCAGCAGCGCGATCCATCGCTTTAAGGTCGGCCGAGGTATATAGCGAGAGGTAGGTTCTCGCGGCTACGCCGTTGCTACTCAGAATTCCAGTTTTCCCCTCCTCTCGGGCTCTATCTGCGTCCCTGCCGCTATCTAGCTCCGTCTCGCGCGCGCGCAACCCCACCCACTCGCTAGAACCTGTTCCACCCTTGCGCCACCCAGCCTCGCTCCTCTCTCTCTCTCTCTCTCTCTCTGGCTCATTCCCTCCTTTGCTCTTTTTGCCCGAGAGCGAGAGAGGAGAGGACGGTAGAAATAAAGAAATAAGAAGACGGAAAATAGAGAGAGAGAGAGGGTATGCGCGCACGCGCTCCCATTGTTTGCCGCGTGTGTCTCTCTCCTCCCGGCCGGCTCCCTCTCTTTCGCTCTCGGCGCGCGCTACTCTTCCTTTTTTTCTCCTCTCCCGCCGGCTCACGGACCTTCCTCCCGTACCTCTCTCTCTCTCTCTCTCTCTCTCTTTCTCCGATGCCTTACGGAATTCTTTTTTGCCTCTCTCTCCCCTGATTTTTTCAGCGCCTTTCTCGAATGCAGCTCTCGTGTATGTATGTGTGTGTGTGTATACCCCAGCGATCCGCGATTATTTATTGTTGTACTAATTAGGCCGAGTGATTTATCAAGCGTATATAGGACTGCGCGGGTTTTTTGTTGACGCGATCCCCTGCCTGCGCTTCCGAGAGACGTCGAGCGTGCGTCGATACGATCTGTCCGAGACGTCAATCATACGCGCTGCACGAGCGCGCGATACAATGATCGATGCCTCGTTATTGTCAATTATTTTATTAATCGCCCGCCGTACGTGCTCGTGCGCGTGTTCCGTTCGCTCCGGGGACGATTCGAAAACTTGCGCGCGATTCTGTGGAGTGGTTTTCTGGAAAAACAAAAATACCGACCCCCCCCCCCCCCCGAGGGGATAAAAGTGTCTCTGGCGCGAGATAAAAGCGAGGAGCGTGAAAACAGCAGAGTTGAGAGTCGGGGAGGGATAATCCTCGCGAGATGCACACGCGTGGCTGCACAAATTATTAGGGATTTTCCGAGCGCCGCCTTGGCAAGGTTGCGCCCCACGAGGATTATTCGCTCCGTGGAGACTGCGCGCGCGACACCCAGAGCCGAATCGTCATCGAGCCCTCGCGGTAGCGCCTGCTCGAGCTTGCGGCACTTTTTTCCTTTCATTGTGAGCTTTTGTGTTGATTGTTCGAGGTATGTAGGTTAGGAGTGGGCGAAGATCGCTGGCTTAATTAGAGTAGCTGTCCCTCGCGAGTGCACTTGCTTCTCGAGGATATTATACTCGTCACTCTTTGGGCAATGCACCTTCTGTATTTTGAATTTGAAATCGATCCGACATTTGTTTATCTCATTTGTGTCTATATTCAATTTTGCTACGGTTTTCGAATTCACACGATATTCCTTGAGTAAACATTTAACACTCGGAATTCGTTTTAAAATCTGTGTAGAAAAGTAAAACGATAATATTGACCCGAGTAATCAAATATTTATCCCGTGGCGTCGTCGGTGCAATCGAGTATGAGAAAATGCAAAGTCAAGCGTTCGTCAGAGAAAGGTTAGAGCGGAGACGAGTGGCTGCGGTGATTCCAATATAAAATACAACTTCGAGCTCACAATATCAATGTCGACATTTGATTTCAACAACTTGTAACACAGCCGATCTGGCCTTCTTGCGCGCGCAGTTGCCAGATCTTACCATACCACGCTATACGTCAAAGTGGAGCACCGGCTTTTGATAATGTTCTTTTCGGCGATGAATTTGTTTTGCCTGGAGGAGCTGGAGGGAAATCTACCTCGATTGAAAAGCATATTGAATGAGGTTTTATTGTAGATTTTTACGCACTGTCATTTTAGTTCAAGTTACTGATGACGAATATTTGCAGGCTATGACTCGAAGCAGTTAATTTCGCGAGTGATAATTCACATATCGACTCTCGATAAATTGAAATTAATAATAAAACGATACGATAAGAAACGACGAGAAAAAAATGTAAAATCATTTTGAAAAATAGGGTAGAGATCGTGAGGGATAATTCGGTAGAGCCAAGAGAACAACTGCTTTGAGCCGTGCATGAGAGTGCAAATCTTAGACCACACGACGCGCGAGCCGTTCCAATTTTAACATGAGCCGCACAATGAGAACGTCCAAAGAATAACAGAGGCCATGAACTGGTTACGGCCACAGATTTCTACTTTCACATGACGGAAGATTTGACCCAGCGTCAATCGCCGAGGCTACTGTACCTTTGTTTCTCAACGCGTTTCCATCCAGATCAAGCATATATATTCCTTTCCATTCACCCTATACATTGGTTCTCGCTTCACTATTTATTTAGACACAACTGGAACCTTCTAGAATAAAGTATATTTTAAATTCGATCGCTGTATTGACGATTTCATTTCCCAAATTTCCCGCTTGACTCACTCAAGTATCTTGTTGTTCCCAGAGGAATTAGGCCTCATACGGAATTCCGCTAGTTTCAAATATAATATGTTGTTGATGGAAGAAGAAAAGTCGTCGCTCAAGAAGATTCTGTTTGGAAGTAGCAGAAATTCTGAATGAAGTCTAATTTCTTTCGGAACAAGAAGATACTTCTATGAGTGTTGAACACTACATCACACGATTGAGACGCGTAAAAGACGCGCGAAATTATCACGCAAAGACGATGATCGCGTCTGAAAAAGCGTCTTGATCAATCTCGCCGGTGTATAGCTGCCCGAGCTCGCGGCTGCACCTGATACGTCGATACACCCAGCGGGAAATCGCTGAATCACGCGCGTACAGCTTGGCGCGCGCGATCACTTGTTCGCGCACGCGCCCGTTCTTCCTTCGCGCGTGTGTGTGTGTATATGTATCTGCGGACGCGCGCGCGGGGTCGCGGTCGGGAAAAAAAGGGAAACGGCCGAGGAAAAAGAACAAAACATCGGAGCCGAAGGAAAAAGAGAAGCGTGACGGAGAGGAGGGAGGGAGAGAAAGGTGCAAACAAGAGAAAAACAAAGGTCGCTGCTCGCCGGGGAGACGAAGAAGGACGTGACAGAAGAGAAACAAAGAGGAACGCAAGGGAAGAGGAGCGAACGAAGCTGCTGCTGCTGCTGCTGCTGCTGCTGCTGGATGCGAGAGAGCGGCTTAGCAGTGCACCAGCTAAACTTTTAGCTGGACTTGCGCGAGGCTAATGTGCTGAAACCGTCGCGTTGCTCCCGTGCGCGCGCGGATCAAGCTCTACTCGCCGATAATCATTCGTCAGGACGATTCCCAGACGTTTTTTTTCTCTCGGAGAGAGCCGGGAGGGAGTATAAACCAGGATCACGGCCGAAAGGAGTGTGACGGGTCGTCGGTGCGATATTGACGTCGGGCGGAGGGATTTGAAAAAGTGGAACTTTTCAATATTCCCGCGCTAGTCAAATAAGGCCGCACGAAAGCTGCGTGAAAATGCGCAATATCGAAAATAGACAGAGAGAGAGGAAGGGAGCGAGAGCAAGTTCGATTTCTGGTGCTGCTGCGGCGCGCATTGTCTCGTTCGTTTTTGCCGGGGGTAAAAGCACGCGCTGCCGGATTCCGCGAGCAAAGCTCCCCCACTCGCACCGAGAATTGCAAACTCGCAAAATGCCGGGCGTGCGTGAGGATATCCCCGCGCGCGCCCGGCGCCAGTCCAGTCAGCAGATACTTGCTGATAAAACGTCATAGCGAAATTTCACGAATATTCAGCGGCCCACGAGGAGCGATGTTTTTTCTTTTTCTTTTTTTTTTCACCCGTAACTGCCAAATTCGCGCTTTACCGTACCGCTTTACCGTACCGCTGCCTCTTACCCTGACGAGCTTATTTTAGAACGGCGAAAAATTACTATTACTCGACGAGTGGAGAATGCAAGAGACGTGCGGCGAAGGAACGAGAGGTGGGCAAACACGATCGGAAGCCGATGAATTAGACCTTCTCGTCATCCACATTCTTTGACTCTCGTAATTTTCGTGTTATATTTTCGTACAGCTTGTAGTTGACAAACCAAACACGAGTGTTCGTTCCGCTCGTTGCCACCTGTCTGAGGAGCGAACGCCAGGAGGGAATATAGCTGATCGTGCTCGAAACAATAACGCGAAATCGGCCAGAGAGGAGAGGAAGCGAGAGGAGATCCTGTGTGTGTGTGTGTGTGTGTGTGCGAGTCGACGTCAGCAATAAGAAAGGCGGCGAGCGAGCAATGAAAATAGTTGGCCTGCTTCCAGATACCGTTTTCCCGCTGGATTAGCGAACGTATCTCCTGCCGCTCCAGTCCGCTGCCGCGCTAATTCACCAAGGAAGATCGCGCGGACGAGATGCCCAGGTGCAGCGTTCACGCTCACGTTGTGTCGTTCTTTACCTCGTTTCTTTAAATCCGACTCGACGAGCCGTGCACTCCTGATTCCGCAAAGAGTCGAGGGTAATTTAGAGAATAACATTTAATCCGTTGACGAAATTTAAAATAGGATGTGTGTCGGGTAATGTTGGCGATACGTTGGGAATTCGAACGAATACATTGCTAAAGGTTTCTTTTAGAAGATTATTCGTTTTAAGGTACCTACGAGTAATACGGCCAAGAAACGGCCATTCATTTTTTTATGTAGAATTTTATACGTGAAGCGTAAAAAGGCTCTTCCTGCAATTGTATCTTTTCTAAAAGGGTAGCGGTAACTCTTTTCTGAAAAAATTGAGACAAGTATTGAATCTCCTTACAATCACCTTAAACCAATGGAAAAAAATGTGTGCACTAGGCATACTCTGCAAAATCTCGATGGAATTTTTTTTCTAACATAATTTTTCACACGTTCAAACTTTTAGGTTAACATATTTCTGAATCCACCTATAAAAAACAGTTTTCAATCGAGCTGAGGTTAAGGAGGCTGCCATTTTCAGTACATCCAAAACCTCTGCTGATTGGTCGAGAGATACAGCCATATTGGCCACAAGAACTACGCGCACGCGGTACGCGTGCTAAACAGCTTCTAGTCATGTAAAACGGACATTTCCTATCTTATACAGTACACTGGCAATTGGCACTTTGCTAAAACACGTGATATACACCTGAGAATGCGAAAAAATGTGAGAATTGAGGTCACTGAATCCGAATCTGGGGTCAATGAATCCCGAATTACCAAAACTCAAGGCGGACGACACAAATTGCCGCCACAATATTTGAAAAAAAGACCTGACAAATTCGTTTAAGAGAGATTTTCTGGGTCGCAATACTATTTTATTCAGTCTGCTATTTTAGATTAAGTATTAGAATTTGAACATACTCAACTTTTCAGCCTTTCAAAGTCACCAAACTTCTTTAGGAGTCTATATTATCCGCGGGAACCTCACTTTTCAAACGTGCCAAATCACTCGTTTTGGCTCTACTATATTACAGAAGACGCGAATAAAAAAAAAAGAATTTCAAAGACGATATATTGGCGGGAATAATTTCTCGACGTATAAGAAGCAAGCGCGAAGAATCTTAGCGATCATCGCCGCATCAGCGGAATCAGCGCGGAAAGGGTGTAGCAGCCACATAAATCCGCGAGTGGGCGCAATCTCGGAGCCGTCGCCGACGGCGGGCCTCCGATTCGGGGGATAAAACACGAGATCGGCCGGCGGCGAATTGGCTGGCGCCACCGAGCGATACTCGCGCAAGCTCTCCCTCAGCGTCTCTCTCTTATTTTCCCTCTAATTAGTTTGCAAGCTAGTAGCGTCTTGTCTTCTGTTTAGCAATGACGTCAGTCGGATATTTTAGATGTTAATGTTAAGAGTGTAACATTTTTTTCTTTTCAACCAGTATATATAGGAATTGGAATTTGCTAATCAGATCGAGGAATACTTTTATTATGGCCAAACGAGATCCTTCGCAGAGTATCGGATCCTCTAAAATACGTACCATTGTTATCATTAATTTTATCCATGGATGACGGATATCAGCTGTATAGTCAAATTTTACTCAGCATAGTCACAGCCGAAGACATAACCTTAAAATAATTCATCCTACGCGATTTTTAAACGTAGTTATGTGGTATCGATCTTCTACTACAAACAGTTTATTCGATTCATCTTACAATGACTATATGCGCGAATTTTCATAGTGTGGACTCTCAAAATTTGAGAAGTCATCGGGCTTCGGTCACTCGGATACACGTTTTTAGTATAACTCAATTCTTATGGGCGCAATATATCCTTATTATAAAGTTAAATTCCTCTCGGTGTAAACGGGTGATCTCATCTGCCGCAGGAGCCTTAGTTTAGAGTCACTTGAAATCGTTCCATTAGTAACAGAGAATTTTAATGTGCAACAGTCTATACTCACAATATTAGATATTTTCGGGCTTCTGAACAGATTATATTGTATATAAGAATAGTTCATCAATCGATTGGATTGGATTATCGTGATTAAGTATATCTTACAGTATTATCTTACAGTAATTACTGTAAGATTTTGTAGGCTATTTATGTAACTTGCGTGTCTGTCGGCCTACGCTTTATCTAAACTTTATCTATAGCGATATACGCGTTATCTAAGCAAAATTGTCAATGAGCTGTTGATAATTAATTTTGCTCACTCTAATATTCTCCCAGTATTATATTTTCGTTTATAAATGATTAACATCTTCCAAAGTATGCCCGAGATTCTACGGTTTGCAAACATTGCCACAGCTTGATTTTGACCATACACTCACAAAAATATCTTCTTGTTCCCAGAGGAATTATGCCTCATTAAGAATTTCTGCTACTTTCAAGCAGAATCTTCTTGAGAGAAGACTTTTCTTCTCCAATCAACAATATATTACGATTGAAAATAGCGGAATTCTGTATGAGGCCCAATTCCTCTGGGAACTAGAAGATATTTTTGTGAGTGTAGTAATCAACTCGGCGCTGCAGTTGCCTCGAATCTCGCTGAAAACTCCAATTACATCGCAATATACCGGTGAATTCTCTATGCCCACCTTCTCACGCGTCCCCTCGCTCTCTCTCTCTCTCTCTTTCTCTATGCATCTTTGCCTTTTGCAATCTTGCCGATCCCGCTGGCTCGTCCAATCCCGCTTTGCCTCCTCCTTATTACCCCCGTGCCCTCCCCTTAATTACTTCCTCATACTGTATTTCAGGACGAGCGAGTCCGCGTTGGCTCCTTATTTTTCGATATTTTATACCCTCTCGGTTGGCGCGCGCTTCCTTTCATTAAGCTCCTAATATTTCGCAGGGCCAAGCGCGGCTCCGCTATTTTGCATCGAGCGCGTGCAAGCGTCATCCCCTTTAAGCGTTGGATTGAATTTTTCCCCGTCGCGCACTCGAGAGAGAGAGAGAGAGAGAGAGAGAGAGAGAGAGAGAGAGAGAGAGAGAGAGAGAGCGCGAGCGAGAGGCTGAATAGCCCAGGATCCCTTTCATCGGGCCGGGCTCTGTGCGTCCTCGTCTGGCCGGGGCCGAACTTTACTCGAGCCTCTCCCTCTCGCTCGCTCGGATCGGCTTTTCTCCGTCGCTCGTTCGCTCGCTCGCAATCGTCCTGCATTTCCGTCCGAGGCGACAGGAGTTTTCCGCCCGCGGCTGGAGGTTGCCCGTGGCAACTGGGCCGCCCGAGCCCCGGCTCGTCGCGAGCCCGCACGCAATGGAATTGTCCGCTCCGCTCCGCGAGAGAGAGAAGGAGCGAGAGGGAAAAAAAACGAGGAAGCGGCGCGCGCGCGCGGAAAAAGCCGGGGCGAGAGAAGGGCCGATGGGAAGGGAGGAAAAACGAGAGACCACGCGCGCGCGCGATGACCTGCAGAGATCGGCCGCGAGCAACTGCGAGCTTGTGAACTTGGGGAGATTATGAAAAATTTGGCCCAAGTGCCAGACACTTGGGTAATTAATGCGTGAGGCCGATTTGAAAACTGCAATGCGTAGCGGTTTTTTTTATCTGGCTCTCGGAGCTCGAGCGGGGAGAAAAAACTTGCGAGTTATACGCGGATGTCGGCCGTCGACGACTCGTGTCCGCGCCGCTGTTTATGAAGCTTCGCGGGGGAATAAACTCGCGCGTGAGCTGCGGAGAGGGCATGCCAGATTGTTTGTTTTGAATCGATGGCACAAGGTCTTCGGGGGACGGAAACTTTGAGAGATAATTTCTGGCTAGCCCTATATGTTCTATCTGCAGCGAATATCCATGATTTATTATCGATTTTATCCTTTTACAATGCACACGTACATGGAGTTCTGTGTATATAGATTTACATAGTACATGCATACGATTTCCTTATATAAAAAGTGATGGGGGTCAAAGTGAAGCCAGTTAACTTCGTGATTTGATTGGTGTAGACCTAACCACGTGACGAGTCGCGTAAAATATAAATATAGATAGTGAATGCAGGCAAGCAAGAAACATAAGAACGATAAGTTTTGAGGTTGTAACAACCAAATCCTTCTTGCCAGTTGCTTCCAAAATCTAAATGTAGGTTTTAAAATTGCGGATAATCAAAATAAAATAAAAGTTATATGAAATATGAATCTAGGGTTAAAAAATACAAATATTGTGAATGAATTGATGAGTAAATGGAAAAGATTATCGTAGGTGAATGATTGAAACATAATTTTGAAACGCACGAATGTACATTGCGCGCAGCGCGTCTGAATGTAGCTAGTAATAACGAATCACTGATGTTTCAAGAGAATGGGAACATTAGGCCAAATGGATTCAGAAAAAACAGTAAATTTTCTCGAAAGAAAAATTGATGAAGAAAAACTATACTCAACAAATCATTAATTCAGCAGAGTTTAATGGAAAAAATGCATCTTTCACAGAAAGAGAATAACACAACATGTCATTCAGTGAATGAGTATTGAAGTTTACTCAATGAGAGTTGTCGCAACCGATCAGTCCAGAAGCCATTGAATTCGAAAAAAGTACTTTGTTCGACCTGTCCTATAAATTAAAATTCAGTATCACGACGGATCTGGAAGATTTGAATGACAAAGGCGCCAAGAAAACCGAACGGCATAACGGTAGCAGTATAGCAGAGGCTTATACAGAGGCGCCGAGGAAACGAGAATTCAAAAGTAGCTCTGCTACCCGGCTGCTGCAGCAGCTTCGGCTCAGACTGACTTTGATGCCTACTTCGACCGATATATAACCCGTGTCGTTCGCTGGAAGCCCAGGATTAAGCCGTGCTACCGTAGACATCGACGAGAACTCCCACGTCTAATACTAGTTCGGCTCTCGCTCATAACAAGAAAATATTTTCCCCACTTTCGATCCCCGAGTGGTAAGCTAAGAAGGACAAGGTGAATTCCGAGAGACGTATCCATTGCGATTCTTCTTTTCACTATGTGAAATTCGATTTTTTGGTCCGATTAACATTTATCTCTTGGGTTTCAATGTGGAGTCATCGACAATGTATTCTATATGGCTGCGCTGCGCATCGAGTTTGATCGGCATAGACTCGTTTTGAAAAGTGGAATACGTATACGCGGGTGGCCAAGCGACGCGACGATCGCCTTTCACTAATCCATAAGAGTGTTTCATGGATATCGAGTTTTTATACGATTTGTCTGGTTATGAACCGGAAAGTCTGATTAATGTTAGTTTTCAGGTGTTAAAAAGGTGCAAATCACTTCTCATTGCTGATGATGATGATGATGATGATGATATCTTGGTTTTGCGTTTGTGATAAGATCAAAGTCGCATTAACAGCTGTATTACATAAAATAAACACCAAATAAAAGTAAATCAGAAATCAATGAATGAATGAAATTTCGTGCGAAGTAAAAAAGAAAGATCTAAAAACATATGCTGATCTTTGCAATGAAAGTCACATTCTTCGAGCAAAATTTTTGGGAGCTCTTGGAAAGAAAAGTCGTCGACCCTTACACATTCCTTGAACCGAGAGAAAAAAAAGCAGCGTCCCCGAGCAATCGCTGAGATTTTCCTTCTCCATATTCCCCGACGAAAGTCCTCCCATGCATATATAATCGCGCGCACGGGCTGAATTGCGAGACTCGCTGCTATTACTCGACTCTCGAACTAGAAATCTTACAGGCACAAGTACGCGCGCGCGCGCATGTGCACGTGAGTGCGAGCGTAATTTCATACGCGCATATATACGTATTTTTGCTAATGCGCAAAACTCATCGCCGTAAATGTATAGGAAAAAGAAGCATCAACCGTTACTCGTGTGCTCGTGTGCACGTGTGCACCTGTTGTGGTGCCCACACTTGTGGCTATACATTTTCCCGTTTGCACACTTGCGAATAAACATCGTATGATTGAACGGTTTGAATCTCGAATAAAAATAAACGGGGTTCCTACGATCTATAATGTGAACGAGAGATTTACATATCGGTAGGTAGATCCCCTAAGTATTCTTCATATTTAAAATGCCAACTGTAAGTTTAAGATACCAACTGTATTTATTTAAAGATTGTTTCTGTAAACTATGAGTGACCGATTCGATAGTGAACGGTTTCATAGGAAATATGTATAGAGTTTGAACGACTGGGTATAGAATGAGTCAGACGAATTTTTTCCAGCATCAAAACTGTCAACAAGAATAGAATAGCTACGAGAAAAATAAATAATACTCCTGTGTTTGCTGTATATGGTCTAAAAATATCAATTCTAGCCATGTACGCGATGAAAACCATATTTTTCGCAATACGCTCCCAGGAAAATCGTACTGAAATGTTGAAGAGAAAATATTCTGCAGCTGTAGAATACAGTTAACTCTTAAAAAAAAAGAGGAGGGTAATTTGATAATAGAGAAATTATAATAATAGATATTCCACGATTCTCTGAAAAAAAGTTACGGAATCATCATTTCCAATGAGTTACTCTTGCATGATTTTTCACAGCAGTGTATTTTCAATTTTTCGAACGGCTCAACAATTTTATGGGTAAACCTCTAAAATAGGAAATTTCAAAAGAAAACGTTGACCATGGGAGGCATGCATAGTGAATAAAAAGGTCTAATAATTACAGTTGATGTACTCATGAATCTCGGTATACAGGAAGATTTTGATACAAATATAAGCCAGTTACGTTTTACTTCTTTCCACTAAGAACTTCGGTCAACTGAATTTCACTCAGCTTGAATATTTATAATCAAAAGGATGTTTGTATAGGCAGGACGTTCGAAGCGAATATTCAGTCGACTTGTAAATAACACAGAATCCAACAATACAAGCTGTACATGTATCGAGTGAAAAGCAGAAAATTACCCGCACATTTCAAACAGAAACACGAACGGTATTTAGTGCACATTCATCTCTCTTTGAGCGTAACAGTACAATTCCGTTTGCTGAATGAAAAAAACTTCCGTGTCAATCAAACCGTCGCGCGCGCGTTTTGGCGCAACAATAATTACTCATTCCCGGCGAGCGGGGCTGCTCCCGGTTACTCTTCACCGCGGCTGACAAGTTTTGAAATTCGCGCGCGCGCGCCAGAGAGAGCCTAGGCGAGCTCGGCTCATTGTTGATTTTCCAGCGCGCAACATTGAAGTCGATTGTTGTCGATAACGAGTTTTCCATTTCAGCGAGGCGAATATGCATTACCAGCCACGAGCTACGCCTCCTTCGGGGGGTGGGCTTTAAAATGACGCAATGACGGGAAATTAATTGCACCTCGAAGTGCCAGCCGATTCGCGCGCTGCTGCGGGAATAACTTATCGGTGCCGTGGCCCCGCGTGTGCCGCTAATTATGTCAAAAACGCCGCGGCAACATTTGACTTGGCTTTATTCCACTTGTACCAACGCTGAAGTGCAAAAGAATGCCACTTTTCTTCCGTTGGAGAAAAAAAAGTCTATGCACCACACGCTCATCTAGGCTGTTTGAGTATGCGCAAACTTGCGACCCTCGCGGCGCTCGGGTAGCCGAACGTTTTTCGCGCCGGAAATGCCTAACCTCGTTCAAGTGTATGATATACTTTTTTTATTTTTTCCCCCTGGATATCAATTTCATAGGTTCCTGACCAGCATCAATGGCTAGAGGAAAATATTTAATCAATGATGATAGTCAATAGAATTTACATAACGAATATCAATATCCAAAAGTTTATGACTCTATTCTCTGTTATGAATTATCATTAATTTCACCCTATTATTCAATGCGACTTATAACATGAGCCTAAAGCGACTTGATAGAATAATTCACTCACGGCAGAAAATGCAATAGATTTTATGAAAACCTGCCTTTGCATCTTGTCATACTAAAAGTCTCCCGGGTAAATTATGTTTTCCAATGATCTATTTCAGAATATTCATCCAAATGTCATGTTGCAGCGTGATTATTCAAGAGAACTCGGGGATTCGTTCCAACAGTTGTAGGATTTCGATAAAAGCGTCAAAGTAACATGAAACCTATAAAATCAATGCAACGTGAAAAATTGCTGCCAAGTGAATTGAAGCTATGCTTTCTCAAAGAGACTCCGGGTGAAAACTATTAGATAATATATAGATAATAGTGTAATATAGATATATAGATTTGGATATGGAAAACGAGAATGTAAACGAATTACAAAATGCAGAGAAGACTCCAGAAAGTATTAATGATACCTCTCAAAAACAAATCTCAGAAACAAATCTTTGCTATTCAAATGTAAATTTCAATAATAGTGTACATTTTTAGAATAACAAAGTTTCAAATCATTATGAATCAGAATCAGGTATGAAATATGAAGATTTCAATAGATTATAAAATAAAGTTAATTTGGATCCTCAGAGCAAGTCCTCAGAGGATTTGTACGATGATATATCGTCTTGTAGCGGTGACAACGGTTTTGAAGATTCTAATCATCTTGACTTGAGAAATATGGCACTATGAATCGAAACCAAAAAAATCCTATTAAAAAAACGAGAAAATAATATAGATGAGAACATCAGAGCATTCAGAGCTGAAGATGACAAAGTAAAGAATTTTCTTTTCCGTATTCGTTCTAGGACGGGTAGGGATAGCACCAACCAGTCAGCGAAAAGTAATCACGTGCATGGCTTCAGTTTGGATGAAAACTGTAGGAAAATCATGAAAAATGAGCTATAGCAAGTCAATAATCGACGTAAAAGGTGGTGTACGCACAATATTTACATTTCTCAGTTAACCCGGATATTAGGGAGTGTTCACATCAACACCAAATGCGAGGTGTATACATAGACATATCTGCCATAGAGCCGTTATGCGCAGTATGCAACTGCGCAACTCGCACATGGTATGGATGTGAACACTCCTTCATGGGGAGTTGTGTCATCAGTAGTCGTAATTGGCCCCATCCCTATCCGTTTCGAATGAGAATTGGAGCCCCTTCTATTCCCTCTGCAAGTTTCAGATCTAGAATAGGACGTGATGTAAAAAAAAATTAAATTGGCTTTGGAGGATATCTTTATCAGCACTTACCAATGCGCATGTTCATTACGTTTCACTACTCTGCGGTCTAATAGAGACGATGTTGTTTCTCATACGCAACATTAAGTGTCGACATCCACACCAACAGAAATATAAATTTATAATTGCGGATTATGATCAGTCGAAAGGAAGAATAAATATTAGAAGCAATGAAATACTGCGCAGTATCTTCACAAAGAGGAAAGTGGTTTAAAATCATATGTTCTGTTGAGAGGTGCTGAGCGCTGCGAATATCCAAGTAAACTAAAGTTTTGTTCAAACCGAACTGAAGCAGTGGACTTTCATAAAGGTGCAGCAGTCGTTGATTGGTCGTGAGTTTTCATTCACTCAGTATTACAAGAATGCACGCAGTATTTGAATATTATGTATGAATATTGTGTGAATGAGAAACCATTGCCAAAGGGACTGATTTTACTCTGAAGTTTCTGTTTCTGTTGGTTCGGGTGGGGGGCTTCGCCCCCTGCACCGCTGAACTCTCTTTGCCTTCTCCTTCTCATACCCATACGCTTACTGTATCTTCGTTGCACTCAAGTAACAAGGGCATGACGCTATATACGCGTGTAAATAATCCATTGTCATAGTCGAATTTAGCGTTTTTAATATAGAGTTCTACCAGTGTGACGTCACACTGATTCCACCCCCTCGTGTATTAGCTCGAATTTCGATTGAATCATAAAATAAAAAAAAAGACCTAATTATTTTTGCATTGGCTATTTAAATATGCAGTTAAAAAGTCACGCAAATTCCCTATTCATGTCACAGTCACGTCGTGAACTCTGGGTCATGTCGTGGTCAGGTCACTGTCATATGACGTACGTCATTGTCACGTCGCATCATAGAATTTCGATCTGTAGATTACAAAAATGAAGACCTGGTAGTCAGATTCGAAAGTTCGATTTCCAACCCGTTACAATGCTTTCACTTTGAGAAAGCAACAACTCTTCACAACGTTGTGTACGTATATATACTAAAGTGCTTCTGTTACTATCTACACCATTTATTATTCAAGATGATCTCAAGAAGACTCGCGCCTCAAGATTGAATGAAACGTTTTGCATATGAATGCTAGGTGTAGGGATCCTATAGGTCGAAATTTCGGGGCTTGATACTTGGAAATTCAACTCAAAACTCACGGGTTGTCACCAGATGAATACAATAAGGTCTACTCTCACACGAAATTTTCAGAATATTTCAAGGAAATCAATTTGTCGGAGTATCGATTCTGATAATTGTTGTGTTATGTAAGGAGAGGAAATTACTCTCCGAACGAATAGCGACAGGCGTACCACATTCGAACTCCATAACACCGCACCAGACTTGCCGAGAAGAACTGCTCCCTATCTCCTAGTGATTCGTCACTTTTTTACTTGCGGCAATCAATTGCCAGTCTTTCAAGAATCGCCAGCGGGCCCGCAAAAAAGTCCGAAAGAAGGCGGCGCGCGTAAACGAACAATCAATCGGGCGAGCGGAGTCGCATCAATCAGTATAAGCCTATAGCGAAAAGAGCGAGAGAGAGAGAGAGAGAGAGAGAGAGAGAGAGGTAGGAAGAGGGGTCGAAATCAAACGAGGAAATAAGCTCCTCCGAGCAAACAGGGCGAGTCTCTCGCGGGACGAGTCCAAGAAGCGAGCACATAGCCCGAGGAGAGAGCGCAGCAACAGGCTGCAGCAGCCGCGGCTCTCTTTGAGAGACAGCCCGCTGAAATCGAGATAGAGCGGAGCGAGCGCTTAATTGCGATTAGTGTCGAAACAAGGGACGACGACGCGCTCGGCGGGGATCGTAAAAAATTAATTTGACGAGAGCCAGCTCAGCCCTTTGACACGCGCAGCGCGTGCGCCTCTCTCCGACTATTTCGATCGGGTCGGGGCTTTGCACGGGGGGTTTTTCGCGCTACTCTTCCCGCGTGGGGGGTCAACGCCGCGCTATCTCGTACTGATTAATTTGCAGTTTATATTATGCTCCAAATAATTATCCTGTGATTTTCGCGGTAGATCCCAGTCGCGCATAATTAACACGTTCGCTATTTCGATCTGTTGATGGGTGGAATTTCGTTTGATTAGCACTTACCAGTCGATAACGAGAATAATTGATCTATCGTTCGTTTAACAATCATTTTCAAGGGTTGTCTCGAAATTTGCTTAGCGAATGATCCATTCTTGGGGCTCGGTGGATTGATTCTACGTTCAGAATAAAACTTTTGCTTATTTCGAAGAAATGAGTTGACGCCGGTTGTTGTCACTGTACTGTATATTTCTCCGATTCTTATCTCATTTTGAGAAACTTGAGGCACCTCGTAGTTAAAATTTAATAAGGATACAGAAAAGAAATGATGAAGCTGTTGGTGAATATCAAAGTTTTATCCAATAGCTTTTGTACCAGATGAAAAAAAATCTTTTATTAGTGGTATATGATTGATAGATTTTTGTGAACGATGAAATGTACCAAAAATGTTTCTATAGAGCTTGAAAACTACTGGGGGAAAAAGATAAGAATAGAATAGATGTCAAGGAGATCTCAAAAATCATGTGCCGATCCCTTCAAATTGTGCATGCGTGCACATTCGAGTGTGTATGTGCAATCGAACGTTGGAAGAGTATTCTTGGGACGGTCTATAAATTCGAAGGCTATTCAATTCTAAGAGAGTTTGGACTTTATTAGTGGTGGTAGTTCTTAATTGATATTCAATATTTTGAACTTCGGGGAAGCGATAATTAACTGTGTAAACTGTGTTCTATGCATAGGTCCAGCCATTCTTGAAAAAGTCATAATCAATCGAAGCATACTCGAAATAATTTTAGAAGTATAATATATATATATATATTCTGTAATCTTGGAAAAGATTCATAAATTCAATCAATCCGAATGTCTTTTACAATGTCTTTTACAAATGTCTTTTACGATGTCTTTTACAAATGTTAAATGTAAAATGAAAGAGTAATATGTTGTATGAACATTAATTTGGTTGTAAAAGATTTGGGTATATGATAAATTGTGTAAAGTATGCTTAATTAAAAGAGTAATATATATGGTATATTAATTTATTTTCAGTAGTATTTCTGAAAAATGCTAACGGATAGGAAATACTCTATCCGTTTTGTTCTAGATACACCTGTACATACAAACGCATATACGAATGAATATAACATCCAAATAATAAATACTTTACCGAAATCTAGATGTGTTTCGATGCAGTAAATAGCAAAACCAATAAAATCCCTGCAGATAATTGGGTGATTATCAATATGCATTAGTTTATTCTGATGCGAAATGAATTTTGGATGATTCATGCGTGAAATAAATAGAATATACATTATTCGATTCCACTCGGATTTAGCACGATCAAATTATACGAGCATTAACCATAATAATAAACAAGAAGTAATGCAAAAATTGAACTTCTGATTTATTCATAATAAAATGTTTGTTTTGACGATTTTTTCATTGAAAGTTCGCATTTGAACAGTGATGAGAGGTTAATAAAATTGACTTTAGTATTATTTATAATTCTACTGCTAACTATAGTCTAACATATTTCAATCATTTTATAACTTTGTACGCTGCTCGTAATTTTTGTATTATCGAGTGAAATATCTTGTAAGCTGCTACTTGATATATTTTCGATGGACAAAGCAACTTGCCAAATTTATTTATAAATATTTATTAATAACGTGATATTATTACAAATCATCGTTACAATCTATCATCCTGATACTATTTTGCTAGACTGCGTAATAAAATCATTCAAATGTGATGTAAATTCTGAACATTTGAAAAAAAATCATAAAGAAATGGAAAATGAAAAATACACCGACTAATACGTTCTGAACATTTCTCACGGTGATTTCACTATCAAGATCAAAATCATACGGTAACTTCAATCTACCGTCTTTCCACACAAATATTGTGAATACACGCGAATATATCGCTGATTACTTTCTGAAGAATTTCCACGTTCTCCAGAATAACTTGTTTTCCCTCAAAATACAATAAAAATTAAAATCCGCGGCGAGTCCCGCGTTCGTGGGCATTTCTTCGTGTTATATATAAGCAGTGTGCGAGCGCGGGCTCACCTCAGGCGCGCCGCAGTTGGCACTCTCGGACAAATTGTTTCTCCGGGCTGTATGCCAGAGCTGACACATCAGCGTCATCCGCGCGCGGTGCCCGCGGAAAACGCTTTTACACGGAGCATATCGCCCGGCGTCGCCGAGAATAATTGAGCAATTGCTTATTCGTACCTTTGTCGCTGACCGGTGTATTATGCACTCGAAGCGAGAAATGCTTTCTGCAGGTTGACACTATTACTATACTCACGGGAATTGAGACTCGATGTAATTCGAAACTATAGCGATAATTTAGCGCATTTTCGGGATTTTATCAGTTTCTTGAAAAATGGCGTGTAGCGCAAAGAAGACTGAGAGCAATCGCGTATTTCTGAACCATTATTTATTTGTGATGAAGAAGGTATAATATTTTGTAAATCTTGACTTGGTCTTGATAACAAGTGTATGAGACACTTGTGCAAGCTAGTTTGATTATGAGAATCAACTAGAAATACATTACTCTGGAAAGGCTATGATAGAATCAGTTATATGAATGATAATCGTACCAGAGGATAGAATCAATAACTTTTGGGTATTACATTCATATATTGATGCTTGATGACAGTATCTATTTAGTAGTAACTACTTAAGTCGATTTTGTTTTTCTAATAATTATGAATTTAATGTTCAATTGACATATATATAAAAATGTAAAATCATTCTCAAATTTTTGGGAAAATAAATAGAAAAATCAATTTATACACTATTATGCTTCGTTAATTTTGTGTAGAGTTCATGCAACGTTAAAATAAAAAAAGGTTCATTACTATAATGATAACTGTTGAGCCCAAATAAAGTTGTTAAACTAAATTGAAAAGATCAGTGAAATAATCAGACTTAAAAGTAATGATGGATGGAAAGAGTTTATACGAGAAAATAAAATATTGTACACAGCTACATTCAGCGCTGTCAGGACAACTTTTCGCGAGTCATTGGATGTTCTCACGGATGCACGGAAAACAGAGTTTGTGAACGCTTTAGATAAATCTAGCGTATAAACGCGCAATTTTACGCGAGATTTACGCTAACGTTGACGACTGTGGTGATTGCTGTGTCACTTCAAGCTCTCACTTGTTGATTTATTGCAAAATCAACGAATGAAATATGGAAATCATTTGATATTTTAATTACGAAAGTAGCTTACACTAACACGAGCCGGAACCAGCCTCGTTATAAATTATACGCACGCAATATATTATTCAATTCAACCTGAATGACATGTTATTTTTATTACAAGCGTTTTGTTGATACACCCGTATTTGTACAAACATCCTATCCGACAAATTTACATTTGAAACGCATATATAATCACATCGTGAAATTTTCGAATATACAATCGTTATCTACATTATCGGGAATTCACATCTGTTTTACGGCTTGCAACTGGATAGTGATTATTTTCAAGAAAAATAAAAATACGACCGAATGTTTAGGTATATCTACTACTGAACACACTCGAAGAACCAAACTACATCTGGTGGTGAATATTGGCATCTATATATTGCAAGGGGCATTTCATGTGTTAGTACACGACCCAGTATAATGGCGAATACATAAAAAAAGCATACGAGCCAATGAAGATTTGTAACACGAATTCCTAAAGAAGAATATTATATACATCGTTTTTTCCGATGGATATCAATTTCATAAGTTCCTCATGTATTCATAACTAAAGAAAAAATATCATATTTACAAAATCTTGTTACCAAGTTGCATTAGTCTTTTGGACAAACTAGATTGATTGTGATAATCAACTGAGAACATTCCTCTGAATTTCTGACAGAATCAGTCAAATGAAAAATATATCAATTTAACTTCGAGATCACAATTTAACAGTTAAGAAATAGCAAACCGGCGAGCGTGATCAAATCGCCAAGAAGACAAAAGCCAGGTCTCGAGTTGCATATATACTTCCCAGCCAAGCGAGTATAAAGTATAACCGGGGTAAAGCCCTGGTAGATTTCTCCTGTCTCGTGACGATCTGGTCATGAGAAGCCTCGGGCAAGTGCGGACAAGTGGTCCGGCGTGGGCGTGTGTGCCCGCTCACGATCTCCTCGAGCATTTCTCCCCTTCTACGCGCGACGAATCGCGCGTAAGGTCGCGCGCGCGAGCGCAGCGCCGCCGAGGCGAATCTGATTGTCAATCTCGTGGGAAATGCCGAAGCGGCGGCACCGAGGAGCCTTGAATCGAATTATGAAGTTCAATGCTGCCCCGCGAGTGTAAATATAGCTGCATCTGTTTGTTGTCAAGATGTTTTTTTTTCTTCGCCCGATGCGCTTCGTTATATGGCTGCAGCGCGTCGTAGAGAGGCGCTGCCGAAATTCGAATTGGGAGATATTCTCTTTTACATCGGCGGACGAGGCTGAATCCGTCCGAAAGGTGAAATTCGAAGCTGGAATATGGCGAACGTTTGTCGTGGAGTACTGGAATGTGTATAATATTGTGCGAGCGATATTGCTGGGAGAGACGGTTCGGAAACGAATTCCAGGTAGATTCGCGGATATGTATATGAAAAGTAATTCGAATGAATTCTCAAAATCCATTACTGTACTCGTGTAATTTACATTGGGATATGATTATTGTGTCTTTTTTTCGACCTTATCGTAAAACTTTATTCTATTAAAATTATACAAGTAACATTTGATGCCGATAATACTCGAGAAATCATAATGGCGAGTGACAATCAGCTTGGGAAATGAGACTCGCAGGACGGGCGAAAATAAAAACAAAAAATATTTTAATCCCAACCATGATTAATTGAAGCTTGATAGAAAAAACGACAGGTATATATGAATGAAAATTCAGTGAAATGGAAAAAATCCTTTGGACTGTCCGAGTGAAGCGTACTTGGTCCTTTGAGAGCAGCAATTTTTTAATATTTTTATTCTTCATTCGTTCTCGAAATTGAACCATAAAGATGGAGAGTATAAAGAGAGAGGTGAAAAAGTGATGTAATTACGAGTCTGCAAGGAAGCTCATTGTATTTCAATTCAAATGAGCTTGCAGAAGTGAGAACGAGAGGAGAGTACAATTACGAGTATAAGTGAAGGATGAATAATGCTCTCACATGTGGATGTTAAATAACTCTCAAACTCTCAAGAAGCGAAATTTATCTGAAAAAAACTCAATTGAAATGTTCGAGTAGCCAAACTGAAGGCAACAACATTAATTTCTGTCCTCAATTGATTCACTTGGCTCGAGTCGTCGGTTCAGAGAATCACGTATCGACGTATCGGCATCGGAGGAAGAGATAAACGCAAACAGAAGTCGGAAACTACAAGTCGCTATGAGAGGCGAATAGCTCGGACACGCAAGGGAAGATATACAGGCGCTGACGAGACAGAGAAAGGAAGGAAAGTGATTTTCCAATTATTGGCACTAGAGAAAAGGGCAGGTGAGATGAAAGTCAAGGTGGACAAAGAGAGTCGGATTCCTTTTTTTTTCTCGTGACGTATTGCTTCATGCACCGGCGGATCAGAGGAAAAATGCGAGGCATTTCTTCGCCAATTAGGGACGATATATCGACAAGCTGCAGCTCCTTCGACGGCCCGCACACTTACTTTGCCGCAACGGTTCCACACTCTTCATCTCCGATTGTCAATTCATCAAGAATTTCAGAATTCGGTAATTCCAACAGCAAGAAAAAAAAAGTAATTCTTTTTCTTGGCCGAATGTGCGAAATCGACGCAACATTCGTTCGCACCCTCTCGTCCGTCGAGCCATTTCGATTATCCCGCGGGCTCTTCCTCCGGCGATCCTCGGCTACGAGAGCACACAACCGCGGCTGGGGAAGGCCGAGATTTATGGGGGCGCGAGTCGCGACTACCATAAGGTGTAGCGCCGGGGAAAAAGGGACATTATACCCCCCCGAAGCCTGGACGCGAAGAATGAAAGCATAAATTTCAAGGCTCGAGCCCCGCAAGATCGACGAGTGGAGCTACGCCTACGTTACTTCGCCCCCCGGGCGATTCTTCTTGTTTGTCTTTAGCCTTTACATCGGCCACATAAGTGTGTGCTAACGCGCAAATGGCTAATCGGTTGGGCGAAACGAATCGCCACGTTTGATACTTTGAATTATGTATTTGATCTTGTAGTTTCAAATGAAAGATCGTCTGCATATACGGAATGTTGACGAAACACTGATTGTTTCTTCATATAGCACTGGTTGGATAATCAATTTGAGCTTCGCGAGAAATATCTAATGTGGGAAAAAAAAGCTTTGATCACATATTATATTTTAATCCATAAACAATATTGACTTGCAGTCAATTTTTTTGGAAGTATCAAAACGCGCAGTGCAGCTCGTGAACCGAGAGATGATTGAAATTCACAGAATCTATTTCTTCGTGGAGAAATTCCTCGAAATAATTTCACACTTATACTTCTATTAATAGCTGGCATGGACACGAAAGAATATGAGCAAAAAACGCCGTGAAACCTCATCACCCAACGTATTAGCTCGTAATTCCCTCCAGAATCACAAACCCAAAATTTGTCCTCGATGCTCCGGTTTCAAGTTTGTATCAATGCATTTCTCAAAAATGCCAAAATATTTGAACGAGCGTTACAGCAAACGGATGGAATCGATGATCCGTACTTCGCCAGGTCTCGAGCGGTTGCTTCCCTGTCGCGCGCACCCACGACTGGTTATTTTAGAAAGACGAGCCGGTTCGAAGGCCGCAGCATCGCCACCACCGTCGTTCCCACTATTTGAATCGGCGAAAAATATGTAAATTCATTCTCCCGCACGACTAGGCGCGCTCGTCCCCGATTCTCGTGTGAATCCTTCCTTCGCGCGATCTTCATTTCTCTCCATCAATGAAGTCCTCCAAATCAGATCTAATGAATAGGCTTATATAAGATTAACACGCGTGTAATCTTCGAGAGCCAGTACTGTTGATCAAACGACACTCAGCTTTTATCCTCACTAGCTTGCGCGCGATCTACATTCGTGCGTTTCAAAATTGTGTTTCAATCATTCACATACGATAATCTTTTCCATGTACTTATCAATTCATTCACAATATTCGCATTTTTAAACCCTACATTCATATTTCATGCAACTTTTATTTTATTTTCATTATCCGCAATTTTAAACCACACATTTAGATTTTGGAAGCATCTGGAAAGAAGGATTTGGTCGTTACAACCTCAAAACTTATCGTTCTTATGTTTCTTGTTCGCCTGCATTCACTATCTATATCTATATTTTACGCGACTCGTCACGTGGTTAGGTCTACACCAATCAAATCACGAGTTAACTGGCTTCACTTTGACCCCCATCACTTTTCACATAAGGATCTCTCATAATTATTTTGTATCATTAGCGTATCTTTGATTGGCAAAAAGTTGCATCGAATTTAAACATATTATACGTTGAAATGAAAATTCGTTGACACACGCGAGAAACATCGAATTCTTCATTCTAGATGCAAAACTGCGTTCATCATCAGTTGAAGTTATGAATGTAATATAATTCAATGAAGAAACCGACGAGGATAAAGTATACGCGGCAGTACTTTGCAACCGGACACTCGAGAGAGAGAGAGAGAGAGAGAGAGAGAGAGAGAGAGAGAGAGAGAGAGAGAGAGAGAGCTCGGGACATAAAGGTGAGCCAATTTACCATTTCGGAGTTAGATGACTTACGGATGGCGTGGCGGCCCTGAAATCGCACGCATATATATATATGTATCGTTTCGCACGCGGATCTGTTGCCCCACTCCTCCATTGTGTCCTTGATCGCTTCTGGTTTTCGAGTCGGCGCGAGAGGAGTCAAAGGGGGAAATGGATCATACGAGTCGGCTCGCCTCGTAGACTCTGCGCGTGTCTTTTTTTTCACCCATCCCTCCCATCTCCTTCCCGGCTTATGAATCTACGGTATACCGTTCAATTCACAATCAACGGGATACGCACACGGCAGAGAGTAAGAGAGAGAGAGAGGACGGGTCGTCGTACCTGCGCGGCGGTGTGCTTTTGTTCGCGAAAGCACGAGAAATTGTTGGCACGCGCTCGCGCGACGAGTCACGTGAGCCGCCGCGGCCGGTTCTCCGCTTCTTTTTTTTTCCTCGGCCCCCGGAGTTATTAGCTGTCCTCGGGACAAAGGAGCGACGAGGAGCGAGAGATGGAAATAGAACTCCGCCGCCGCTGCCGCACCGTGTGTTTTATTGATTTTCGTTCTCTGTGTGATATATTCTATTGGATTCAAATTAAATCTAGCGATCGGCGGATGTTTTTATAATGCGCATCCGATGGTATTGATTGAAGTGCAGGGAACGATTGACGATTCTCATAGTCTTGTTATCCGACGCGCGCGAGGGTTGTTGCACTCCGACTGTGAAATAATGACGAGTCCAATCATTTTCATCCCGCGAGCTTATGTTGGATTGGCTTTCGCGCGAAGACTCTGGGTCGTGTTGTGGTTCCAGGGGGCACAGATTCGACGGAATAATGCACAATCAACGATTTTCGAAACACTCAAAACGTTGTCTTTCCATCGAGGTTTGATTCAAAGACGAGTCGGGTAATGAACGTGTGGCATCAATCAGACGTACAGGATCGTAACTGTCTCGGTCATGACGTATGGGCTCCAAAACCGAGGCTCGTGTGGAGCGTCACCGACAAACCCCCGCTCAATCTTGGTGTATCTGTTGCGCGGGCCACCTCAACTAGCACCGAGGGAAGTTCATTACATAGACGGGTTAATCAAACGGCTCTCGAGTGCTAGTCGTTCGCTCGTCACTGCCGTCGTGCATCATTTTGGGCACAAAGTGCCACCGAATTCGAGTTTTCGAGGAGTCGGAAGATGTTTTAGTAACTAGTTTCCGCGGCGGTTTCACTAGGAGTTCCGGAGATCGATTGCAAACGGTAATATACATGATTAAGAGTGTACTTACCGGACGCAGTCACGATAGTGACAATGCACGTGCGGCAAAAATGTAACATGATTTTCTTTGAACAATATTACGCTTACCTGGAACAGAAAAAATAGTATTGTTTTAGAGCACTTCTCAAACTGTAACAATTGTAAATGACATGTGGCTCATAAAATTGCGAACAATGATTCTTTAAATCAATAATTTTCATTCAATTTTGGACGAGGTATGCGTAGTTTTTCATTTTCTAAACGTTTCATTTGTTATTTGCCTACAATGTAAATATTTTCAGGAACGTGAAGTGGATCGGTTCAACATAATTGCAAGATCAAAGACCAGAACCACTCTTGAGGTACAGGAGCTGCCATGAAATGAGAAAAAAACTGGTAATTGATGTACTGTCTTGCTAAAGAGACTCTGAAAGTAAAAGTTTCGTATACCACCAGTAACTTATATACTTGGATAAAACTAAAACATGAAAAAGCAAGCTATTATTTTCGACAAAATTCTCTTTCATAAGTGCTAGTACCGTCACCCGGGTATCTTCCTTTCTCGCTTAAGATCTCTGTCAGTCTAATCCCAATCACATCACGTCATTATGTCTAGAATTTCCGAAAACTGGCTTCACGTCATTTTTTCAAGAGAAGATATAAAAAAATGCAGTTGTGATGAAAAATTAAATGATAGACGAATAACTATGTATATTAAAAGGATGACCGCCGCCATCGCTACCATCGTAGACATTTTGTCTCCTTTTCCAAAGTCGTAGATAAAAGGTTATGGTTAGAGGTCGTATACATAAATCAAATACGCGATATAGGCAAAAGAATGCACGTAAAAGATCAGGGGCTAAAGGTCAAAGGTTAGAGTTCAAAGAGCAAAGATCAGAGGTCGGTGTTGAGAGCTCAAAGATTGAAAGGTAAAAGTCAAAAGTCAAATTTTAAACGTCATTGGTTAAGAGTTGTAAGTTGAAGGTCAAAAGGCATTATTATGGGCCATAGGTCATTGATAAAATATCGTATAAGCCAAAGTTGGACGTTTTAGATCATAGCTAGAAGGTCAAAAATTAGAGGTCAAAGATCAGATGTCAGAGAACGGAGACAAAAGTTTGGAGGTTGAAGGGTTGACGTTTATGGTCAAATTCTCATAGGATGGATGTCATAGGTCAAAGGTTTAGAGTTAGATGAAAAGGATTAAAGGTTATGGTCATTACTGACATGATCTATAAGTTGCAAAATTCAAATCATAACTCTGAATTTATTCCCTTCACTTATAACTTTTCTATTACTTTGGTGAGTGAATACACGGGAAAAATAAGCACAAATGAGCTTAGGTTATCGCAGCAGACGGCAGCATTTTAGAGGCATAGATTTTATAGGCCACAAACATACCATCTCGCTTGGCTTCATTTAATGTTATCAGAGAAGTATTATTCAAAACAAAGGATTAAAAACAGGCAAGAATATAACCATAGCACTAAACAGAAATGAGGATTGGCGGCCAAAACAAGCAGGGGTAGTCTTTTAGTACGATTTATAGGTATTCAAGATTCGATTGTGAACTGACGAAATTTTCAGTTGAAAAAAAATTCGCGATTCATATACGAAATCTTAGACGAAGTCGTGGAATTAGATTTTCTGATCGATTCCCAAAGAGAAAGTCAACATCCTTCGTAACTAAAACAGAATTCCCAAAAACTTGAGTGTAGCTCCGAGAAGTAACTGAACGCACGGTACATCTTGCGAAAGCTAATTCGTCAGGGTCCGCAACTCTTTACGAGTCCGACCTCGATATCTCTCTCTCTCTCTCTCTCTCTCTCTCTCTCTCTCTCTCTTCATTTGCTACGCGGAAATCGATTTTGCGGCAGCGGCACGATACGCTAGCCCCTGTGTCACTGAACCTCATCGCAATGTAAATAATTCAAGTAAAAAAAAATGGAACGCAGTACCGTTACAATTTTTTATGGAGCTCGCTCTTAGTGGGCCAATAAAAAAAAATCACCTTCTCCCTTGGCCGAGAGTTAATGTTACGTGCGTTTGGTTTGGTATTTAACTTGGTAGTTTCAATGGTTGTTTTTTTTCTTCGTAATTTCGAGCCTAATTGAGTAGGGCCGAGGGACGTTCAGAATGCTTAACGAACTGAAGAAATTAAAGTCTCGGTCTGGTCGCGGATTTATCATTATTCATATAAAAACTCTCTGCTGTTCAGTTTCGAGTGAAGACAAAAACGCAGATGGCAAAACCACAGAGTGGTTCCCTGTAAATCAGATCATCAGAAGCACGAAGAGGGTTGGTCCACGAAAACAGAAGCAGATGAGAGATGAGTGGGGGGAAGTTTGGAATCATCAAAGGTGAATCGAGAACGCGACGAAAGAGAGGAGGCGTTTTGGCAGTATAGAATGACATAGTGCAGTTTGGCGGAAAGTGCTCACATCGAGTGGCATCTCTGATCTTGCTACGTGCTGAATAATCGAGTGGAACGAGGGAAAGCGTATCGCTCGTGGGACAAGTTGAGGAGGCGAGAGAAAAGCAACGGCGGGAGGCAAGATAAACAAAGAGTTGCGAGCACCGGATCAAGACTCGATTCAGATAAGCAAAATTAGCAAGAAATTGGCTTGACTCGATGCGCACTTGGTCCGGTTGACAGATACTATGATTGGAACAATGAAATTAATCACTAAAGATATTAACGCCTTTACACTGCAATACTGATTCTCAATTCCACCCTGTCGACTTGGCGTAACAGGGCCACGATGAACGAGGTATGAATCGAAACGGAAAAAGCGTCCCACCCCCGTGCTAAGTGTACGGCAGCATCGGAAGCTCTAGCGATCGATCTGAAGTTCGTGACTTCTTTAATTATCGATGAACAACTTTCACGATGGAAGTTTTCCCCATCTCTCGAAGTTGCTCGCATACTTTTCTTGTCGGTGCTTCTTTCACGTGAAGTGAATCGGCCGAACGATTAAGCCTATTTCCCGATTTTTTTTTGTCATCGTGTGTCATAATGGAGTTTTCCAAGAATGCCTGGATGTATACGTGTGTGTATATACGTACGTACGTATGTGTAGTTTATTTCGCCTATGATTTCTCGCGAACTGACAATCTGATTTTGATTTATCTTTGTAAGAATTTTAATTTTGTCTGACTTTTCATTCCAGCGAATGCAAAGTGTCAACTTAACGTTCTGGTGCTTGCAAAATCGAATGACACTTTTCTCCATTGGGTTACAAAAAATATTACATGCACCAGGTGATCTCAGCACGCGAATAAATTTGCAAACCATGGTGCACTTGGACCCAATCGTTTTTTGTGCTGGGATAGCCTAACCACGCTCAGGTACTCAATATACTGTTCTTATACATTCTCTTCTCATTGTAAAATTTTCATCGAGTCTTTTGCTTCTTTAATCATGAACTTTTATTACGTTGGGTTTTCAAAGTGACATCTAGAAAGCTAGAAATGTCGTTGTGATTGAAATCCCGTACAAGAACTGCTAGTCAAATAATCTCAAACTGGTGCAAAAGAAAAGTCGAGTACTTATACGAAATTTAATCAAAACTAGCATTTGAAAAGAGTTTAATCATCTTCTGAAACCTGTCACAAATTGGTTTTCTCATAAGTCAGTATGAACCAACTACTCAGGATCCAATCCTTCGAATTGGCAGGATCCAATAATGGTATAGCTTTATAAATTCGATACTAATCACCCTATCCTTAAAAGTGTATCACATTTCCAATGTTTCAACCTAAGAGCTCGAATCACGAGCTCTCGAGTATTTCCGCGCTAACGGATTAATACAATCGAATTGAGAAGGTAATCAATGAAGCAGCACAACACATCAGCAAAAGAGCCACCCGCGGCCGGACTGCCAACAGCAGAGTGGCGTGGAATTGGTCGCGTGCAGGGCACGCGAATAGCTCGGTTGACAAGTGTGAGCTGCGACAGGAGTGGGTTGCTCACGTGTGCGTAAGCGCGCACCTGACTCGATGGGTTACATCCTCGAGCGCGTGCGGCTAAAAGCGGAAAGGAGACCCGACGCTGCTGCTGCTGCTGCTGCTGCTTCGTGTATAAAGCGATGACCCGACTCGAGTGTACACACACCGTATAGGCGCGCGTGTGCATTCTTGTCTCGGAATATTAATCCTCCCGACACGTGATAGCGTTATATAAAGTTGAGAACAAGAATCTTCGAGGTGGCATGTGATACGGCTTGTCTTCTTCCTTGCTGCTTAATATCTCCTAAGCCTTTAACGTGGTCGCGTCCAATTATCTTCGGACTCGCATCGAATGACCAGGACGACACGCGGCTTGCCATTCATGAAATTTCAGGATTCACGTGGCATCGAAGTGTATCAAGGAAATTGATTATCTGTGAGTCCAGATTCTGTTGTATACCGTAACGCTAGGCTTCCTAAATTTCACCATTGTATAAGACTACCTTGATGAAACCATCGTCGCTGACTAGGAGACCACTTGGCATTTGGATCTCGGATCTCGTTGGAAGCTTTAGAGATGGTTTACTCAATACAATATATCTGCAGTCATTCATCTTAACGTCTCGATTTCCCCAAGATATTGTCATATTTCGTGCAAAGTATAGCCTAGTATTTATACTATAAAACCCGAGAGGCTTTCCACTTTGTCACTCCCTCAAAACTTGGAAGGTATTCCCATCACGTATTAGATGGCATTCGAGTTTTTATTTCGTTAGAATACTCATTGAGTTTTGATTAATCTAGTATTATTAATTCATGGATCAGCAGTACACTGTAAAAACTCCATGGGAGTACTGTAGCGAGAAACCCTTCGATGACCTATAGACAATCAAAACACTACGAGTAACTGCAAATAATACTTGTTTGGGTATCGAAAAGCTATCTCTAAAAGTTTCAGTGGAACCGGAGACTCAAACGTGAGATGGTCTCATGGTGAGTGAATCTCTTGTGACGATTAATCATTTGCGATTCTTCATCACAATTTGCATTGAAATAGACTACATTACACTACGATATTATAAATCAGCACGAGAGCTTATAGGCAAAACAGCTGTAAACTATAAAGGAACGCACGTGAAACACGAAGCTAGGTTAGGAGTCTATGCTGAACTACACGGTACACGGAAGAAGGAGCATTTGAGCCTCTGTTTAAGTGACCTTATACCCAATATGTGTTTCGAGTCTTGAGACGCTCCACCTGAATTTTGTTTTTACTTCCAAAACTGTCAACCCCAGATGCTCATAAAATCTGCAGTACTCCAAAAACGAATCCTCGATCAATAAACTTTCGATCCAAGTTGGTCAAATTGCTCGAGGGCGGTTTAAAAGTGCTTGAAACCAGCTGCTACGTTATTTACGTACGTATATACCACTTATTCGGGTATCCAAAAATTGACGACTATTATTATTGAGGAATCAATCACATCGCGACTTTCTCTCGATATACGACTGATGGAAGTAGCTCACACGAGAATCTCGTATTCGCGTTTTTTCCAAGTGTAAAAAAAAGACCGGAATACTAAAAATCGCTTGCTTGGACGACCCACTCGATCCATCAAGCGCGTCTTGCGCCACGTGTCCTCGGCTCGAGCTGCTCGCGGCATGTCGCGGCGACACGCGAGAGCGGGTCAAGCTACATATACCTATACATAGCAGCCGAGGAGCTGTGCACGCGCTTGGCGAACTGCAGCCGCCTGCAAGACGGAGTGGGGTCAGTTCGTGACCCGACCACCTGTGGCAGCCGCGGATCGCATACGTTTTTCTCTCTCTCCCGAGACGTCAGCGCGCGCGTATTTGCTCCGCACACGTTCGACGGCCGCCCCGTTATGTGTGTGCATACGTACGCGCGTTTGCATCGCAAAAGAGAGAGAGACGCCAGAAGCTCGGGCTTGAAGGATGGCTCGCGCGGGGATCCGATGCTCGAGCCGCGTCGACAGGGCCCATATACGAGTTTCAAACTTTGCTTGCGGTTTATGGGAGGCGTGTCGGAGCTGAGGCGGATTTTGAAATTTTAAGACCTGTACGGGGAGGACGTGTCTCGCGTCAAGTTGAAAGTACGGTAACTTGTCATTGTGCCCTTGAAGGGATCGAGCTACTTCGTTTGTGTCTTGCGTCTAGGCGACAGTTAGCTTTTTGTTGAGAATTTGGAAAAAAAATACCGGATGTTTGACAAATTTCTTTCGATTTGATGAGACGTTCGAATCTTCTGCGGGTGTGCATTTTCAAATTGAATGTCTACGGGAAACTATGGTAGACTTCTTGGATACTAGTTCGAAATCCAACTATTCGTATACACGGTGAAGTGATGGAGATTTCGCACACACGCGGGCATACAAATATTGTAAGAATAACTATACAATCCTATGTCCTTGCTTTACTAAAAATAGTAATTTGTAATAGTGCTCCGTGCATACGTGTACGTGCATATTTGCAAACCTAGTAGACATGATTTGAGGATTTAGAAACCCCGAAAAACGTGTGAAAACATGGAAACCTAACGATTAAAGAAAAAGAAACAGGTACAATACGAAAGCAAAATAGTCTTATCGTGAAAATAAAAGAATAAAATCTTACGATAAAAATTCAAACGCGACAACGATGATTATTTTGACCTATATCTATTATCAAGCTGATAAGTGTTATCTAGCTTTCTTTGCTGTACTACCTCACGTACAATCGCGCAACTGCCGAGATAAAAAATCGACCATGATTCAGTTCGAGTTAGGTAAAATAAAAGATCTCGTTAGTTGTGCCTACAGCGCATTAACATTGAGCGATCGACATTTTTAACGAAAAAAAAATTCGGTTGATCGAAATTGAAGGTAACATTTCATACTCAATTTTCGTTCAATCTAATGAGATTCGAAAATGATTGTGAAAACGAAAGAAATGTATTTTAAACAACAAGTTTCCGACCTCGAAGGCTGCAACATCCGCGTATTATCTCCATCGGATTTTGCCCCCAGGCAGGGGAAAAATTACGTCGAGCATTTCTACACGAATCATAATTTTCACTCTGCAGTCATTATTACACAGCACGATAGAAGAGGAGCCTCGGCCATATTCGCCCGATAGCTTTCATTTAATTACCGCTGCGTTCGCACAAAGCATTTGCATTGCTTGGTTGTTCGGTGTATCAGCAGCCCCCGCACAGCGTTGCTAAAATAAACGAGAGGCAAAAAAAATGCGTTCTGGGGATGCGTTTTTCGATAAATCCGCTTGCGCGGGGCGCTCGAGCTGCGCGAAAAGGCACGAGGATGAAAAAAAAATGAAAAAAATGACGCGGGCAAAACGGATAAGTGAATGAATACGAGGTAAAGGGAAATGAGAGAAATGACGAGTGCAAAAGTATGGGGCTTTCGGTTCTTCCATTTTATTATGAATATGTAGAGTAACGCAAGTTTCCAACTTCCAAACTGGAATATTCCAGGGATGACTGTGTGCGTCCAGGTAATAGAATCTACTGGATGTAGTTTTACAAATTTTGAGAAATTCAGAAAATTCTCAACAACTTGCATAAGAAGTAAATATTCAATAACGGAGTATGTACGCTTAGAAAATATTTGCGAGACTAAAAAAACTCTCAAGAAAAATTTTAAATTTGAGATATTTGGAAGCTGGTTTCTCATTTACTTGAGTATTCTTGTTTTGTATATTACGGTGAAACGTCAAAACCAAAAGATATTTCGGTTGGTAATCCCGAATTACATATATTTTTTCTCGCAGATTGAATTCGCAGATTGATTTGATTCTCGTTACCTTTTTTAACTGCATAGATTACTATCAAGCAAAATACTCATCGAACCTTTTGGTTATTTTACCGAAAATCCAGAGTATTTCATAAAAATTGTGGTCAGGACGTGGAAGCGTAACAGTCGGAAAAATCATCGGGAATCTGTCGGGATTTGACGTTTCAATTTTGAATATGAAATTTCGGTCGAAAAGTAAGGTACCTGTACCCAATATGCGCCACCTAAGCGAGAAAGGTCACTACACAGCGTCAAATGAATATTTTCTAACATAATTGGTGTCAAATGAAAGGTCTACTCAATACCTACAAAATGAGCTAAGTCTTTTTCAATTTCAACAGTTCTACGCTAAGATACCGCGGTTTTAAAAAAAAAAATTTTTCGGGAAAAAATTTTAGTGTACCCAATATGGCGCCACCCTGAAAATACTTCTTTTCATCCAATTTGAAGCATGAAGCATGTCTGAAATGAATAAAATACAAACAAAAAATTATATTTCTGATATAATTTTATTGAAAAATACATTTTGTCTTTGATTAAACCATAGTACATAGATTATATGAACTTCTAACAACCTAAATCAAATCAAGTTTTCAGTTAAAATTCATGAAAAACCGTTGTTTTTGAATCAACAAAATTAACTTATGCAACATCTAATTCCAATATTAATCTCTCAAATTGATGAACATTCTTTTTAGTGTAATTTTAAATATAATTGAGATGTTCTCACTGAAATGGAAGAGTTCAATTTAAAAAATGTCCCAGCCTATTTGGGACTAGCTATTGTCATGATGGTAGAAAAATTCTGTTTGATGTTTTTTCCAACACAGTACTTTTTCCAACACAGATTTTTCTCGTTATAGAATAGCCAATATCTGCTAAGCGTTCAATTCGACTACATAATTCTTCGTTCTGTACTGTCGTTAACGCATATGGTCGACTCATTTTCCTTTTTTCGGATATGTTTTGTTTGACATATCGTTGAAATGTTCGAAGAGGTATCTTATATATAGTCGAAGCCATCCTCTGCGATATCTCACCTTTCTTGACCTGCTCCAGAGCTTGAACTAAATTTTCTTTCGACCCTGTTTGGCGGATATTTACCATGAATGGGTTGATTGTAGCAGCTGGAACAAGAAAATAGGGGTGGCGCATATTGGGTACATTTGATAAAAATAACGAAGAGCTATTGAAACGGTTGATAAAAAGGGCGTAAGATGAAAAAAAAAAATTGGATGATGTAGATGGGATGTCAAGGAATCGAACGATATATCGCTCGATTTTTTTGGTCCAGTTTAAGGGTATAAAAAAAATTCGCACTTACCTGAGCGAAATTAGATCGAGAATGAAAATTGGCGAAAAAATGGATAAAACGAGCTGTAACAAGTTGGTATAAGGGTTCCCGATCGGTGAAAATGTTTTCTTTCCTCATTATTTAGCATTGCCGACAAGATTCTGTGCCGCGGCGATGCTCTAGACGCGCGTATATATGAAAAACGAAGGGTGGCGCATATTGGGTCCTGGCGCATATTGGGTACACATACCTTACTTTTCAAAGGAAAACACACCCACGAACAATATCCAAAGTCGACAATCGTCGGTCTCACTCTCGACAAAGTCCCCCACGGCTCCCGGTGATATTCCTCCCGAGGACGAGCACTTCCACCCATCGGTCAAGCCACGACATAGCGTTGCGCGAAATTTCGACTGCATACATATCGAGTGGTCCGGAATCGAGGTGTACGCGGTGGCGCAACGTACAGAGGGCAAGCGTTAATTCGCAGCGGGAGCGCATTTGGTTATTGATTCGTTTGCAAAAGCCGCTGCTGAGCGACGTTGCGGCGTGTAATTCCCGAACGCACGAAGATTGAGTTACACGATCCCTTTCGAGACAAAGACAGAGAGAGAGAGAGAGAGTAGAAAGGGAGAGAGAGAAGGGAGAGACACGTAGAAGTTAGTTTCCGGTAAAAACAAGTAAGGCTAGAGCGAGCCGGAAGAAAAAGAAGCAGCAGGGCAAGATAATAAAAAGACAGTGGCTGCTGCGGCGGCGGCGGCAAGTGGAGAGGAAGAGAGTCGGCTCTGCGTAGCTCGCGTATATAGATACTCGCTCGCGCACCCGGGAGAGAAAGAGCGAGAGAGAGAGAGAGAGCTCGGCAGAGTGCGGTTGCCATGGTAACCCACCACCGCCGCAGCCCGATGTAATTATTTGAAAAACGCCCGCCGCAGCTCCATCCTCCGCTCTATACACCGGGCCGAACCCTCTCCGCCGCCACCACCACCACCACCCCCTCGAGCTGCTGCCGCTGCTCGCCCTCCCGCCTGTGCCGCCCTCCGCTTCCTCCTCCCCCCCACCGACCACGAGCTCGCGCTTCCCACCCGCGCGCGATCCCTCTGCCGCGGTACAGAGGTACCCAAAAGTACCATAGACCCTCAGCCTCCCTCCCGCGACCTCGCCTGTCACGGATCAATTGTTCTTTTTTTTTTCTATCTCGTTTTTTTCGTCATTTTTGCCGTCCCGAGCGCTGGGCCTGGAATTGCGCAATGTCACGTGTATGTATACACCTGAATTTTGGGATACGAGTCGATTTTCATCGATGGCGAGGTGAACCGGATCGGATGATCGGAGAAAATGAATTGGTGCAAAAATTACTCTGTAAATTTGAAATGGTAGAAGTTGCATAAGCTGACGAAAATCAATGGAATTTTTCTATTTTTCAAGTGAATATCCACTATGATTCATCGGTTATGCTATATTTATACCGATAAACAGTACTTTTTATACTGTTTTATAAAATTGCACAATTTGAAAAGTCAACCAAAATCGCGCATCGAATTTTCCATTCTTGGCATATTGAGGAAGAAATTTTACTATTGGCAAAATTTATCAAAAATGACAATTCACCAGTGAATATCCACTGTGCTTTTCGACAATTTCAAATTTATAGAGCGAACTTAGTCGACGTGCGCATACACACAATCAAAGTATCTCGATCGAACGGTCGGTCCGTGCGCGACAGTCGCGAGTGTCCGGGGGTCGCGCGGGGGGATAGGGAAAAAGCGCCGGGCGTAGTTTTGGGGCGGGCTGTACCTCCGCGCACACCCCCTGGGCGAAACGAGGTACGAGTGTATGCAGCGGTGCGCTCACCTGGACGCGCGCACGCACTGGTCAGGCGTCGCGAATACACACACACACGCGCGTGTACACCGCGGCGCAGCGACGCAGTTGCGGGGATAGAGCCAAGTACATATGGCAGCCATGGACTCTGTCTCTCTGCGGTCCTTCCGCGCGATGCGTTTCCTCCTAGCCGAGGATCGTGGAATTCCCGAGCTGTGCCGCGCACTGGGCCAATCTACGCCTTTTCTCCGGGACGAAAATGCCCTCGTTTTTTTCCCGCCGAAAATTCCGCGCAACTGCGGTTCTCGGCGGCGCGTGCCGCAGTTTCGCGAATCGCCGCGGCTTATTAGTTCGCTTCGCCAAGTGGAAACGAGTGTTTTCCTCCGACGGTACTGGAATTTCGTTTGATTTGGATTTGGGCGATTTTCGATCGAATTTGGAATCGTTGAAAATCGTCCAAAATAGTTTGCTCGAGGGGAAAAATAACTCGAAGCAATCCCTGAGATCAAGACGGTCTGTCCCGAAGCGATCGTGAGTGTCACAAACCTTCGATGAATCGAAATGTCGCGCCTACTCTCTGAATATGAAAAAGTAAGAGACAATTATTACTATTCAATAGTAATAATTGCTAACTGACCAAAAAAATGTCAAATTCTACTAAAAAATAGTCAAATTTTACTAAATAATTGTAAAATTCTAGTAAAGAATAGTAAAATTTGTACTGGAAAAAATAAAAAAAATAAATGATAAAAATGAAAATATATTTCTTATGTTTAACATTCAATAGTAGTTTTTCACTGTTTCATAATTTGAACACGCGTATTCAAATTCACCGCGTATTAAAATACAAATTGTCGAGGAATCAATGGAGAAAATGTCGAAACTACGAAAAAAAGAAACCCGCGCTGTTGGGAGTAGTTCGCGAAAGTGACTCGGACACGCTCGAGACGTCGCGTTTTCTCACCGAGCTTCGCGATTACTCGCGCTGCAGGCGTCGATTTTTTCAAGTCCGGGCGACACCAAGCACGCATTCGTAGACGAGCGAATTAGCAAGTATACATGGTAATCCGCTAATCCTCGTCCCAAGCCACTTGGGCGAACTCGGGCCGACTCCTTGGGAGTCCTTGGGAGTCGCGAGCCAAGTCGGGGGTGCGCGGAAGCACGTGTGCGCTCGGAAGTTCGCCGCATACGTCGGTGGCGCGCATATACCTATACGAGCCCTCGAGCGGTCAGCCACCCTTGGAGAAAAAGCCGAGCAGGTCGGGGGGTGGTGGTCGCGTATATATACCCGCACCAACTCAAGGCGCTGGACGCCGTGGCGCGCGAAGGAGAGAGAGAGAGAGAGAGAGCCGGCCGCGGCGGCGGCGCTCACTTGTTGCTCTCTCGTCGTGTCTGCAGTGCGGTGCGCGCGCGCGGCGAGCTTGCGCGCGCTCGACTAATTGCCAAGTAATTGGCCCCGTGGCCCCGGCCGTATAAAGTTTGCTTCATTGTCTTTAATAACGCCGTGACCTGCGCTAATAGCCCCGCGTCTCGTTTTCGACCGAGGCCACGTGCTTTCTCAGACGAGACCGAGGCGTGTATACACACACACACACACACACACACACACACCCGCCGAAGCTGCAACTTACCGGCTCGCGCTAGATATATAGCGAACGCACGTGCGCGACGCGACGCGCATCATTTCAATCTTTCCAACTCGAGCATTTAGCCGTGGATGCATGATTGTTTCGATGCCTTTGCGAGGGAGACAGAGATGCGCTTCACTTGTACCCGCTAAATTTTTTACAGGGAAATAGCACCGTAGGAAAGTTTAAGGCACTTTGATATATACAGTGAAATTTTCACTGTAATACCAGTTTAACGTAACTGTACCCATTGGGACACCCCTGAGGGTTTTCCGCGAATTCGACCGTAAAAATTTCACCATATCAAAGTGAATTAGTCTTTCGCTGTCGTACAGTGCATTTTCACTTTTATACGATAGTTTTAGTATACACCGTAAGGAATTCAGTGAGTAGCCTCTTGAATTCAGAATAGTTAAATAAAAACTATTATTAAATTTTACAAATTTCGCATTTGATGAAAACAGTAGATATTTACTAAAAATAGTAGTAATTTACTATTTTTGATAAAAATTGAACTATTTTTTTGCAAAGGACTACTATTTTCATCAGTTGTGCCATTTGGACTATTAAATAGTAGTTTTTTACTATTTCAGATTTAGAGTTTATATAACAAGGGCTGAAATCGATTCGAAAAATGAAAATACACCGACCATCTTTGATTCCCTGAAATTCGAACACGATTCGGAATAAACGATGCTTACATAACTATCTCAAGACCTATTCTCTTAAATCCTTATTGTATCCTTACACGTGTAAAACCACTGCATTACAGTGAAAAATCACTATAAGAAAGCGGATGAAAAATTCACTGGATTGCAGTGAATTTTTTGTGTAACCAAAGTGAATTTTCACTTTAATTCCATAAGTTTTGATAGCAAACATTTTCACATAAAATTCGCAGTATACTACATCATCTGACTCATAAGTAGGGTGTAAAGTGAATTTACACTTTAGTTAATTACTGCGAATTTTAAGTAAAAATATTTGCTATCAATACTAATGGAACTACAGTGAAAATTCACTCTTGCTACATAAGAAATTTACTACAATCCAGTGAATTTTTCGTCCACCTTCTTACAGTGATTTTTCACTGTAAGGATTCAGGAAAGTACGTCCGTTTCAAACATCTCCGTTTTCCATTCGTCAAACCTGTCGGCGGAGAAAAAACCATTTCCGCAATCTTGATTTTAAAAGTAGGAGCGAAACGCAAAAGCCGCGCACGAGTGGGGTTCTGATTAACACATTTGCCCCGAGCCCACCTGTGCACAGCGTCGAAGAGGCGCGCAAAACACGACGACACAAAGATTCTCTCCCACAGGGCGATATCCCCCGGACGTTTAATGGCACCAGCTCGACGACTGGCGGGAAAAAAAAAGAGGGGTATAACCCCCCCGTACGCGCGCGAGAGAGAACGAGCTTCGCGGCGACTCAAAGCGTATAGCTGGCCGGGAAAGCAGAGCGGCACTTTTGATTCGCCCCGCACGCTAATAGCGCATGCCGCGAATTTTCCACGGTAAACATGGCTCTCTTTCCAGCCTTGCGACGCGCGCATACACAGTAGGGCACACGAGCTTTTTGTCCGAGTCTCGCGATTACCCTCATTATCGCCGCTGCAGTTTTTGGCGGTGGCTAATTGGGCCCCGCAACTCTTGTCGATCGCTCTCGTGTGGACTGGCAGCCCCGTGCGTATACATGTACGTGCGCGCGCGACTAATAGCTCGACCCCCCCCCCCCCGAGATAATGCTACACTCGGCTCTATTTTTGAGTTTTTATACGGCGCAGATGTCGGGAGGAACGACGTGCTCGGGCACTGCACTGCATGTACGCGCGTGGTGACGTTGGATCACACTTGCAAAAATTGAAATTTGCTCGAAGAACAGTTTAACAAGCTTATGTAGCCTGAGGATTTCTTCTCAATCGGTACACAGGCGATCCTGTAGGATAGATGAAAGAGTCTCAATGCTAGAGGAAATCACTCGCAATAATATAATTTTTCTGCAAGAAGAAAAATCGGTTTGCTGCTATAGCAAGAAAATTTATTTTCCTGCTAAACAGACTCATCCGAGAGCAAGAACAGAGTCTTGATTCGAGAGGAAATCTTTTTGCTATAGCGTCAAACTGATTTTTCTTCTTGAACCAAGATTCCATTTTTATGAGTGTACAGTTACAGTGAAAATATTGAAACTGAATATTACAGTGAAAACCGTTCCACTGAAGCTTACAATGAGGTTTTCACTGTATGGAATTTGGAGAGTATGCTGCCTGTGTCAGTGTCGATGAAAATATTTCATAAGGATCACAGTTTAATTAAGCCATTCGTATTTTCTTGAACAAACATATTATTGATTATTTAATAGTTTTGTGGACCAAGTAATTATTTATATGAGACTTTATGTACTCCTACAATAAAATCAAAGCTTGACCAGCTAGTCAATATCAATTTCTCAAAGTATTTGTCTTATACAGAATTTCAAACTATTATAATAACTCCTCATGGAGTTTGTTGATATTTGGAATTTTATTCTTGACAGTTTCATTTTTTTTTTTAAATAAAAACTTTAGTTAGGAAACAAAATATGTTTTTTCTACAGAAAATGTAGAAATTAAAAACGTTTATTAAAAATACGTTTGTATGTAAACGACTAAAGAGAAGAAATTATGCAAATCACTAGAATACGTTCTAGACTCTCCTTTGTAAAATAGTTAGTTCTGCCGAGTGTCTTTAATCATTTAAAATCAAGTAACTTGTGCTTTGATGAAGGAACGTCGAGGACATATTCGAGTTATGGAAATTACTTTATTATTGTTCGTTATAGCATGTAAGCGTATTCGTAAAGAACGTTTTTTCACAGTTTATTTTCGTGGGACCAAAAAGATTCACAATAGTCACGAGTTATAATGATAGGTTATGTTGACCGGGGTATAATAGATGCAGATATGTAACTACGGACTTGCTATATCCTATACTACATATGTGGATGTAACAGATGTATGCGTTTGTCTCTCACAGCCAACTTCAGTCCACAAAGTTTGAGACTGTATAATTTTTCAAGCTACTAAATTTTAATAAGAAAATATTTTTTCATGGAATACTTTTTGAAAACACGAAATATTTGTCAACAATGAGTATATGAGAAAAAATTTTCAATAATTAGCTAATGAAGAAGTGGAATAAAATTTGATTTCAAATTTTTGGATTTTTAATACTTTTTAAAACACAACTCAAAATGGACTTATATCTATTTAGCCTGTATGCAGAAAATAGACGTCTATTTCGACTATATAAAAACGTGCGATAGGGACGAATGGATATTTGGCGCTGTTCGACGTCTTCGACTTTGACTCACTCGGAATTGTCTTACCCTTGCAATAGAAATAACTAACTTCCACTCCTGTCATACAGTATACTATTATTCTATAAAAATATAAATGAAAAATCTCAATAAACCGAATTAGGCAATATGAATAAAAAAAAAACTCTGAGAGGTGAGGATTCCGAGGAAAAATTCACCTTCAAAGAATTGGTGCTTCAATAGTATTTCCATAACATCAATAATGAAATATTCCCTGGAATCCATTAATACACGTATTGGACCAAAATCTGTATCCGTCAATGTGTTTCTTTGAACCTGTTCCAAAAGTCTTTCAAGTCGTTCGGTTCAATAATTTATTGCCGCCATATCGATGCGAGCAACTAAATTCTACACTTCCTCTCCGCCGTCACAGGCCAAAATTCAAATCTAGTTTGGAAACACTGGCGTATACTCAACGGCGTCCATATAACGTTGTGTACGCAAGAAATTCGCCGATGTTGACAGTCCAAGAGACTGACCAGATGTGCGATTGTGCGGAGAGAATCGTGAATGAGTCATTCGATCTCAATACGCGGCCGAGCGTGTGTATGTGCGTGAGCTCGCACAAAGGAGCCAAGCCGCGTATGTTACACATGCCCCGAAAATCGAATGGCTGGAAACGAGCGTGGCCGAACACGCGTATAACTACCAGCTCCGGCAGATATTAAAAATCGATACTCGCTATACTTGAAATCCCTGCTCTGCCACGTACTGTCCAGCTGCATATGGCTGACATTTATATGTCTCTCGTGTAGGGAAATTTTTATTTTTCTGGCTCGAAAATTAATGAACAATTGCTAGGATATTTTTCAACGGTTCAAATAAACACACTGACACAAGGAGACGAGTTCACCAAGCGAATTAAAAATAATTCAAGCTCCTACTGAATCTCGATTCGAATCGCAATCTGGTTTGCTTCAGATACAGATCGCTACGCGAGAAGAACCAGATTCCCCGCACGCGACAATTCTCTAATGGACAGCTACACGCGCGAATGTCTCAGTTAGCGAGATATACACAGACACGTGCTATACGTGATCAAGATGCATACTTCTTCCCTCCGAGGAACAAGCCCTTGAGATTTTCTCGTTCGTGTTCATTTGTTTTCGAAGGCATTTGGACAAAATATATTTCGGAATGATGGTTTGGAAGATAAAGTTGTGGTCTTTTCAACAAAAATATACCTTTCAATCGAGAGATAATTAAAAAGCGTACGAGGAGAAAATAATTTTCATGACGCGTAGATTTGAGTTTTGTTCAAAAATTTTTTTTTTTCTAATTACACGCGTAAGTTTCATGCGCTTTCTACCGATAACTAGAACATCAACGTTTTACCATAAAATACCATAATTTTTATTACCATAAAAATTATTTCCTCCGTGGAGTATTCCCACTCAACGTGGCATCGATACCGACGGCAGGTACATAGGAGTATAGAGAATTTGTCGTCGAAAAGTGGGTTGAACTTCGATCACGACGAAGTATCGACATTTTAGCGTTGTTTTTTCAATGACCACTATTCCCAACGGGAAATGTCGCCATGAAAAAAGGAAAAGCATCAAACAGCACTATACGCGAAATATGACAGGCTGCAGGGGTGGCTCTGTCGAGCGCGCGGACATCCACTGCAGGAAAGAACGAAAAAAAAAAAACAAAAAGGCGAAAGGGGAAAATCGCGCTCAAAAATAAGGCCCGCACGGAAAGAGTCGCGGGAAAAATAGGAGACAGAGAGAGGTAGAATATTTCCGAGCGAAATCAGCTGACGACGAAAAGTTCTAACCCAGCGAAAATTGCAATCGTAAGACGACCAGAGAGAAAATGGAAGGAACCAGAGATAGAGATGGGCCGGCGCGCCGCACCGGCTAGACGGCATCGTAAACTTTCGCCGCGGCAGAACTTTTGAATTTCAGTGCAAGGAGCTATACGCGTATAAGTGTACGTATATATACCTAACGCCGCTGCCGTGAGTTAGAGCCTCCCGTCTTGCGTGTAACACTTATATACTCCCGGGGATATACTCGTGTCGGCGAGCTTATTAAAATTCGGCCCGCTATTCTTGACGACTGTCGTTGCCCGGCTGATATTGTTTCGTCCACGGGCGAGGAATCGTTCGAGAGCGAGAGAGATGCGAATTTGAGAAACTGTGTCAATTGTCGCCAGGGCGAGTTTTTAATACGGCGCTAAAAGTCGCCGCGAGTGGCGCGCGGTTGATTTAGAATGCGCGTACTCGCGCTGGGGGTTCACGAACCCAGACAGATTGTTATGACTGGCCGACGAGATATTTGCTTGTCGTGGACTGGATCCAGAATGATCGGGAAACTATTTACACAAATGTTGATGTAAATTTTAGATCGAAGTTTTTACTTTTTCAAATTCTGTACTGCGGGAGCCGTTGCTTACTCAGTTTACAAGTTTTTCTGTATCGAAGTTCACGTGTCGCTTTATAGTTTTTTTCTGACCCATGTGTCCGACTACTCGTGTATGAAAGTAATTTTCACGTCCTCGTCGTGTAACATATTATTTTACGCTACTATTAAAATTCTCTTTTATTTCATAGGAAATTCTACCCGACTGACTGATTATTACACTTTATCGACGCAAATTGATATTTTGTAGCTACTCATGTCTGATCGAATAAAATTTGACTATGATTGTTCATCAATTATTTAAGATGGTTTCGATGTTAGGTGCTGTATCAGTACGGGGCCCTACTTGGAGTCCTGAATAATTTTTCAAAAATGTTCAAATTCTATTATTTCAAAATATATCAATCTTATTTTAGACTACGTAACAATGCTTGACAAAAGCACACATAAACGTCAAATTCATAAAAATTCACTTTTTCGGTTTCATGGCCGTATTTTTTAAGCGGCATGTGATTTTCTTCACCACATTAGGATTGCCTCACGAATACCTATTATTTTTTATTTTTCAAGATTTTTCATATCTTCTGTATTCGGTTGAGAGAAAGAATCAATTGATTTTCGCCGTAAGAGCCAATGTAAAAAATTTCATTTTTCGTTCTGGCTTTCATACGGAAATGAAGTCGGTTACCTTTTTTTTTTTTCCTTCCAAGGGTTATCCTCACAAGGAGATGTACCCACAGTCGGTTACCTTTGATTTTCTTTAATGCAATCGAAATTTACTTGTATCGGTCCACATTTTCTCCAAGCTTGAACTATTCCTACACCGAGCGAAATTTGGTTTGGGAATTCTACTATACCGTATATAGGAAAGAATAATATAGTAAATCCTACTATATTTGTATCTAAAATTCACTATATTCTAGGAAATTTTACCATCCGTTCATAGTAAAATTCAGTGTACGATATCACTATACAAAATATAATGTCTGTAATTATATTTTCGTTATAAGATTTCACTAGTTATTTTATAGTAAGATTCGCCATACACGTATTGTTGTCGCCTTTTTCCTTCATATAATATAGTAAAAATATAGTAGGGTTCACCAGATTTTTCTCTCAGTGTATAATTTTGAAAAAACTCACCAAATCGACACCTCAAACAATGACAGTTTGTTCGTTAGAAACAAGAACACGAGCTGTTTTGGATCCTTCCAAACACCAACAAATTATTTGTCGTGCTCAACAAACTTGGATATATTCGAAGACCTACATGTACTCGACAACAACGAACTTCGCCTCGGAAGGTGTATATTGCCTAGCGTATCGCCGGAACTCCTTCCGCGTGTTCGACTGGTTGAAAAAAAAACGCTCCCGAGAACTCCGGGGTTCTCCGGCGATTTTCGAGTAACAAATTCGAGTTTCCAAAATTCCCGGGGCAGGTAACATCTGGGCGAGATATTAGAATCGGGGCTTGAGGTGTGCGGGAGAGCGAAATCCCGGCAAGTTCCAGTGGTGCAGCCGCCCGAACGGGGGGAGAGTCGCCCAAGAGAAGGAAAGAGTTTCCAATTCGAGCTCGAGCCAGCGAGAGAAAGAGCGAGGGGAGATGATGCCGCTGCTAAATATCCGTGGAAATCAATACTATCTCTCTTTTCTTGGATAGAGAGAGAGAGAGAGAGAGAGAGAGAGAGAGAGAGCGCGCAGACGAGGTCCCATCGGCCGACTTAATAATGCAGGCTTTCTTTATTCCGAGGCTGAGTTTTCATCGATACTGTCTGGAAAATTCTGCGAGACGGCGAAACGAGGTAAATATATCGGGGGAGGCTCGAGTTCAGATGGTTGATGGATCCTGCTCGGTTTATTTTTATTTTCTTAATACACGACGAGAATGGGGTTTAACGGAGATTTGCGGCGCTATATCGGCAGGGAGTAAACGTTGATTTTCAATATTTTATCGGCCCACGCGGAAATGAAAATTACGAGGGGGGTGAATCTGATATTCGCGTCGTTAAAGGAGCTCTTCCTAATTTGGTTGGGAATGTTTTGTAATCAATGTTATACGTGAAAACCAGCATCCGGACTTAATTGGTATTCGGGATCCTTAGCTGATCTTCATTACCGGACGATAACAATCGATTCCTCAACTGAAATTCATCACTCTCGCAGTTTTTCAACTTTTACCCAGAGAAATTGCATCCCAAATGTGCCTCGCCTATACGTTTCTGTTACGCGCAGTGGGACAATCTTGTTCTAAAGAGAATCCGCTTTGCAGAATTTATTTCCACCAAAAACTCGCGAGAATCTTTAGGATGAGTAAAAAAAATCAGTTTTATCTTAGTGTGCTACGGTTTCAAACCCCTTGAGGTCCAGTGCAACCTATTTTATCTTTTTTTTCTTTCATACTTCTGATACGTTTTTGATTATCTGCAGACATTTTTTTAACTGCTGCTTACCTAATTCATCAAGTTCTCATGTAAAATTGCAATAATTTATTTATTCAAATATTCGTTTAAACAATCAACGTGAAAAAAGACGTTCCTTTAAAAGGGTTGAATAAGATTCTTGTCCTCTATCCAAAAGGATACATCCCGTAGCTGGATAGCGTACGGGTCGTAATTCCTTCGGGAGCAAGAAAACACGCGTTTGCCAGTTCAGATAGAAGCCAAGAACAAGTGTGTTACACCGTAGTCGAGCGAAAACAAATTCGATCCCCCGGCAACTGATCAATCTAATGAAACAATGCCCTGGCTGGTTTATTTTTGGCGCACCGCGAAAGTCAAGCTGCTCGAGGCACGCGACACGAATCAGCCTCGAGTCGCACAAGACACGAGGCTCTCCCTCTTCCTCGGCGCGCGTGAGAAAAAGTGTATACATATATAGCGCGATGAGCTGCCTTTCGATTCCTAAGCAAATATTCCAATAACCTCGATCGCGCCGAAACGTCGACGCGGGGAAATAAATTAGGCCAGCGGAGGAGCCACCGGACAGGAGCACGCGACAGCACACACACACGTGCGTTGTCGCAAACGTGACGGCTTCATCGGCTGCGCGTAACAGAAGCCCGTGTGCACTGTGTATAATACCGAAGACGCCCGGCGGGGGGGGGGGGGTACGTGACACGCGAGAGACGGTTTTTTTCTTTCGGCGCGATCCCCATATGATTAATGCGCGGACGAGGGGTTGAGGAAAGGTGCGAGGCGAACGGGGGGTGTGCGTCACGTGGAAGCTCGTCGATCTGCGGGGGAGCAAATTTTCGCCCGGCACGCGACTCATTCAATGGGACACGTCCCTTCGGGGTTCGCAACTCGTGTGTCCATGTCGCATTGTGTATACCCCCGTATATGTACGTCTAACGTCACGATTTCCTCGATGTAGCTTCAAACCGGAGCGGATGAATCGAAATACGTAAGGGGAGGTGGGCGAAGTTTGGAACGAATAAATGACTCGCGGACAACAAATTTTGGAAAATCCTGGACTTTTGGAAAATTTATTTTTGTTGACGAGTCTTTCCCGGTGAGAGATGAAATTCGGGCGTGATCCTGTGACGAGAATCAGCCTCACTGGTGACGATGGGGATGGCTCGTGCCGTAGGATCTTGCCCAAATTTCATGTGCAGCTCTCTTGCTGTGGAAGACTCGTTGACGAGAATAAATTTTCCAAAAATTGAAAATATACGTTTAGCTGTGAATCATATATTATTCCTTTTATCCTTGTTGAGAAGAAACCGTACGACTATAACATAAGTATTATTCTGCTTGTCAGCTGAATATCATATTCATACTTATTAAAAAAATAATTGAATCGATTAAAGTGAAGTCAGTTTGTAATGTCAATCAATAACGTATGAATAAAATATCCTGAAGTAATTGACTCTATTCTTCGGTAACATTATCAATTCATATAACTAATTCTATCAGCCTTTCCAGAGTAATGACTTTCTAGTTGATTCTCATAATCAAACTAGCTTGCACAAGTGTCTTGTACACTTGTTATCAAGACAAAATCAAGATTTTCAAACTACATTTTTTACCACGTTTAAGTATAAAATTTATATTAGACATGATAATTTGTAAATGAAATAGTATAAGTAGAATGTAGTCGGTATATTTTCGACGCAAAATTATTGAAAGAGAAACAAATTAACCCACAACGTGTCGAATGAGAAGTTTGATATAATGTTTCCATTGGCAGGTCGAAACACCTCAAACGGTCCCCCGAGGACGATTCGAAAACGAGAAACCCTTGGCAGACTCATCAAGGAATAAAAGCGCAAGAGTCGCGGCGACACGGATACATAAATAAACAGGTATAAACATATGTATGTATAAAAAGGACGAGTCTCGTGGGCTGTCGGGGCATCGCAGGACCGATGCTGGTGCGCCGCGGCGCGTGCGTGGCGCGCATCACGCGGTGTGTGTAAGCGAAGGTGCGCGCGCTGACCGGCCGCGACGCGACGTGTGGATATATATATCAGCTCTCTCTCTCTCTCTCTCTCTCTCTCTCTCTCTCTCTCTCTCTCTCTCTCTCTCTGTTTCTCTCGTTGGCGCGGCGTCCGCTCGCGCGCACCTCCGCCTCCCTCCCTCCCTGCCATCCCGGGGTCGCCGCGCGCGCGTTTCCTCCTTCTTCTGCGAGCGCGCGAGAAGGATCCCTGATGCGCGCGCGAGCGGCGGGGGCGACGGGAAGAGGAAGGTGGAGGGGGGAACTGCAGGAGGACGGAGCCGCGCGGGTGGGAAGCGAGGGAGGCAAGGGCGAGGGGGGACGCGCGCGCGCGAGCGAGCGCGTGGTTCTCAATCCGACGCTTTTCGCTTTTTCGCGTTGTGGATTTTCGATAACCTACTTTGTCGTCCCTTGCTCGTTTTTTCTTGGTTTTCTTTCTTCTGATGAGGGATATATGTCAGTGCCGATGAGACGATTTTATATAAATACGTGTATGATTGTATTTATGCTGTATACAAATTGAGCTTGCGGTGTTGCCGGAAAAAAAGTTTCGTTAGAAATCATAACACACTCGAGCTCGTTTAGATACGGGACTAGTTATACGAGATATGGGAACGTTCAAAGGAGATCGAACGCGTGAGCCATGTTTCTTTACCGACCGAGTAGAGGGTGGGTACTAGAGAAAAATGCTATTTCGCGTGCCGAAGTGCAGACTTGGTGAGCGAAGTGCATATTATACTATTTTTCGTAACCAGAAAAAAGAAAGAAACTCTTTGATAAGTGCTGGACATTTTTTTTTACCGGGGATGAAAAAAATTGTATACTTAAAAGAATTATAGCTCGCGCTTTTACAGAGGAATCTTCAGGACATTTGGGAGATAGAAATTATCTTTTTCTTTTCGTCATTTGCATTAAATTTTATTCTTGAAAAACATTTTTTATCATTTTTTTTGCGTGTGATATAGAAGACTCACAATAGCCACGGATTTTACTGAAAGTTTATGGGACGTTCCACGTCAAGTGAGCATGGTCAAAATTTTTTTCGAAATTCTGCATTGACAAATTGATTGGTATCCATTCCCAGAATACTCAAAAATTTTTTCAGATTTTTAGGTGCATGTATGTGGAAGTTAGTCTATGCACTCAAAACCTGAATTAATCAAAATTTAACTTTTTTCTCAATTTTGAGAGCCCAAATAATCTTGTATATGTGTGAAAATGTAAAAAACTTGAGAACAAAAATTATGCTGAATACTACAAAGATTATAAAAAAAAATTGTTTGACACCAGAATCCTCCATCCGGATAGGCTACTCTATTAATTAAACATGTTTCAACCAGTTTGGCTATGTTCGCCCACTTATTTTTGACCTTTCAAGTTATACGTACAAACCTTTGTTCGATAGCTTGAAAATGGTCTCATACATTTTTTGGAGAAATTCCAATATCTCCTGTAATTAATTGTTTAAATCTGCAATATCACAATCCCCTTCTTGTTAGTTTCAACATATCAGGTCCACGATGAAGCTCACAGTGAGGATATCATGCCTTCGGGTCATCAATCTCAGCCAAACTCTACAGATATGTTCCCTGACACTGGATCAAGCTACCGGTAGAGTTTGGAGTTCCAGCGCTGCCTTGTTATAGAACTTTTTATGACTTTAGACTGAGGCAGCTATATATAGATATACATATCTGCCTTGATTTTGTCTAAAATTCACATAATTTTCATAATTTCATCAAGAAAATGATGTATTTCACCTTGTTTGGTACTATGAATGAATATTAACTTATGGTTTCACTTATATTGTGTGAACAGCTGTTGACGGGTGGTCTCAAATCACATGCAAGTTATTTACACATGAAATTATAAACATTAACCAGGAATGTGATTTGAGACAACCGGTCAATAGCTTTTCCAACCTTAGCCTTGCAGTTCACACAATATAAGTCAATTACATGAGTTAATATTTATTCATAGTACCAAACAAAGTAAAATACATCATTTTCTTGATGAAATTATGAAAATTATGTGAATTTTAGACAAATCAAGGCAGATATGTATATCTATATATAGCTGCCTCAGTCTAAAGTCATAAAAAGTTCTATAACAAGGCAGCGCTGGAACTCCAAACTCTACCGGTAGCTTGATCCAGTGTCAGGGAACATATCTGTAGAGTTTGGCTGAGATTGATGACCCGAAGGCATGATATCCTCACTGTGAGCTTCATCGTGGACCTGATATGTTGAAACTAACAAGAAGGGGATTGTGATATTGCAGATTTAAACAATTAATTACAGGAGATATTGGAATTTCTCCAAAAAATGTATGAGACCATTTTCAAGCTATCGAACAAAGGTTTGTACGTATAACTTGAAAGGTCAAAAATAAGTGGGCGAACATAGCCAAACTGGTTGAAACATGTTTAATTAATAGAGTAGCCTATCCGGATGGAGGATTCTGGTGTCAAACAATTTTTTTTTATAATCTTTGTAGTATTCAGCATAATTTTTGTTCTCAAGTTTTTTACATTTTCACACATATACAAGATTATTTGGGCTCTCAAAATTGAGAAAAAAGTGAAATTTTGAATAATTCAGGTTTTGAGTGCATAGACTAACTTCCACATACATGCACCTAAAAATCTGAAAAAATTTTTGAGTATTCTGGGGATGGATACCAATCAATTTGTCAATGCAGAATTTCGAAAAAAATTTTGACCATGCTCACTTGACGTGGAACGTCCCTTATATTGACCGATGCGCTTTTGTAGCCAACTTTGGTATACGTTTGAAATCGTATAACTTCCATGTCACTCGTTTTGATGAAAAAATAAATTTTCATTAATTATTCAAGTACAACTTAGATTGTCATCAATAATAAGTATTTTTCCAATAAGTTTCAAATATTTACTTTCTAGAGATCTAAGTTTAATTTTGATGACAAAGTTTCGACTTTCTCGCTGCAGACAAATATAGGCAGATATCATAGTGCAGCTTTGTAAACCGTATTAATAAGTGTATAATAAAAACGAAAAGAACCTAACTTTGGGTCTTTTGCTACTGGAGTGTGCATTGAAATTTTTACACTCACAAAATTAGATTTTTGTTCCCAGCAGGATTAGGTTCAATCCAAAATTCTACTACCACCAAACGAAAAATATTCTCCATTAGAGGAGAAAAGTCTTATTTCAAAAGACACCTGTAAAAGTAGCGAAAATTCTGAATAGAGCCTATTTAGAATATCTCTTATGTACACTTTAATAGTCAGGGTATTCCATTCTCCAATCAATATCAGATGGTGAAATTGACGTCAAAATATAAGTTTCTCATTTTCCAATTTTTTCACCGGGTTCTGCAAAGAATGGAAAAAATTTCTTCAATGTTCGCACGTAGAAGGTTTCTCCGATGTGTCGGTAATGATAGGAATCTCTTTTTACCCACCCCGTTACCGACCGCCTAGAATGTCAGCCAGACTCACTATACGTACAGCGTTGACAGCGTTGACAAACATTTTGATCATTGCAATGTGTACAACGTGATTTGCAAGAACACCATATTTTCAACACCTGTCTGGCAAAGCGATCGATCAATCGAATAATCAGACACCTCTGGATCGACGTAATTCATTCTTAATTATCAAATAGACTCTGTTACAAGGTCGGTGGATCAGGTCAGTTTCAACCTCACTTTCTCACACGGAATGCCACTGATTCGGCGAAAGCTATAAGCCATACAGCCCAGAGATAACACAAAGCATCAACCGCGAGATTATCATCTCGAAAGCCTCCGAATTCATTGCGTAGCCCCATCATTTATCGCGGGATTGAAAAGAGTCACCCTTGGGGGCAGTCATCTATCCTTTGCTGCCGACTCATCAGACTCGTCGCGGCGAGTGAATCAAGCAAAAAAAAAAAGAAACAGCTCGGGGAAGAAAAAAAAAGATCAAACGCCACGATTGGTGGGGTGTGCGCGTCGTCATTGGCGTTGAAATAATTCGGCAGCAGTAGCAGCAGCAGCAGCAGCAGCAGTAGCGGGGAGTCCGAAAATTAATATACGGTAAAGATGAGAACCACCGTCGCTCGCTCGCTCGCTCGCTTCTTCCCCCCCAGCTCCCGCGCGTGCGAGCGTTCTTCTCCCCCCCCCTCCCCCTTCCCCCGGCCCCTCGCCGCCGCCCCCCTCCCCGTACGTACGGGGTAGCTGCTGCGCGAAGGTTTAGGAAGAGACGAAGACAGAGAAACGGGGGAGGAGGGGAGGAGAGGGGGGGGGGGGAAGGTGGGTCGCGTACAATCGCGCCGAAGAGTCAGCGACACCCCCCCTGCGTACAATCCCGAGCAAAAGTTTCGCGCGCGACTCGCGTGCTTTTTCGAAATTCACGAACTTTTTTGCGCGCGACGATGTCGCATTGTGACACCAGAACGTGGTAAATGCACATGGCGCCCGACCGAATCGATCGAGGTTTTTCTCGTCTCTATGGGTTCGATGATTGCTCGGATAATCGAAACCTATCTTACCTAATTTCAATATTTTCTCATTGGAATGGGATTTCGCTCGATTATTCCATATTAAATAATTTTGATCAATATGTATCTGCAGCGAGTTCATTAAAGGGGTAATAATAATTCTTTGTAAAGAGAATAAAATTGAGAAAATTTCTCTATTTCTATAATCAAACTGCAATGATTATAAAACGATCACGTGATCTTTGGAAATTTATAGATTTCCGTCGCAGTGAAAAATGTCAAGTTGCTAGATATTTAATCCTCAACATGACAGGAACTTCGGCGCTTTACATTAAGAATGTTTTTCTCGGCGTTATCAAGATGATTCCTACTTCTCTTACGCATCAATTTTTTTAATAGAGAAATTTGTAATTTTTTTTGTCGTGGCACAAATTTCATTCATAAACCCGTATCATTACTGAGAAGCGAAAATTCATGATTAAAAAGAAACAAAGCACCAGCAAGATTTTCAATTGATTTAAAATTAATGATAATAATGGCTAGCGTATTGTTGAATCTACTGTATCAGTCACTTGTTTTCCAACGATGAACAAGATTCATGAAATTAGAGTTGATTCACAAATCCACCGCTCTTCTCAAATTATTAATTAAAATTTTCATCCTCCGATCACGAGTCTGCACAATTGCGGAAAAAAAAATATCTCCGACTTTCGCAGTTGAGAATCGCGAGGAATAATAGTAGAGAAATTTGAAAATCGAACGCGCGAGCGCAGAAGTTGCGAGGGAGAGGGAGCGAGAGAAAAGGACACTGTCACCTGGGGAGGAACGTCGATAGGTATATAGAGGAGACGAAGAGAGCCGCGGACTCGAGTGGGCTAACGATTTTTTCCGCGCCAGCCCCACGAGAACCGCGCGCGCCGTAAGATAGAGGAGAAAAATTAGTTGAAAAAGACTGAAAATAGGGGTTGTCTGAAAATTTTTGGAATTGCTCCATTCTTACCTCTACATTAAAAATAGATCAAAGAAATTTCCTGAAAAGTTGCGGGAAATTGTAGAGAAAACCGAGAAAATTTAAAGATGACTTTTTTTTTAAACTTCAAAAGATAACTTTTTTCAGAAATTTTACGGAAATATTTGTGAAGTAAAAAGTTGTTCCTGTGAGAATTCCCTTCACAATGAGCTCTGCTCCGTTATAATTCAGTAATCATGATAATCGTAAGAGATAGATAATAAGGTAAGACACGAAAAAATTGAATCAATGGAAAAATACATTTTTCATGCTTCATATTGATGAAAATTAATAAATAGGATCCTTTCATCATTATTTTAATATACCTTCAAGCCGGTTGTGATTGATCCATAATTTTCCAAGATATGGATTTTTACATTCGGAAAAAATCGTAACTTCTTCGCTTAATTAAACTGATTCCGCTTAATGATACCTCTTCTGCTTGAATTTTTTTTAACACGCCCGTGAGATAGCCAACTATCATAGCCAACTTTAATGCTACACGAATTTTAGTAAAAAATAATTTTATCAAAGTTTGTACGTTTGACAAGTTTTCTTACGCCTTCGATTAACATTGGTGTCAAATGAAAGCTAGTAAGGTTTCGCAAATTTTGAGCATAAAGTCGTCACTCTACTATGCTTTAGTCACCGGATACTCTCTCCAAAGTTTTCAACAGTTTTCAGGATATTTAATTTACATTTGTCTACGCGGCGCGGCTCATTCGAAAGGTATGAAATAGCTGCAACTATGTGAAATGAAGCAAAAGTCCTGATTCACGTTTTTATTGGTAGAAGTACGTGAAAAAGCGCCCGGACGCCCGGTTTCCCAGGCATAGGCATGGTGGGAGGAAGCACAAGCGTCTGCTAGGCGGCCAGTGGAAAACTGATTTCGCGCGTTCAAAATGACTGTATCGACCTGTACCCTCTATATCTCCGCAACTATATATATGTCGTATTTCAATAATTGACGACTTAATTTGGGGTAGCTCGTCGAGCTGAATCCAAATTTCATCACGTGAATTAATGGAACCGCGTGAAATAATGAGAATAAATGACAAAATATTTTTATATCGCATTCAATAGTTGTACTTTTATATAAATATGTTATTACATTATGTACACACACTCACGCACACGCTCACTCAAATATATATCTGAATTCATTAACCAGACTTACGAACGAAGCTGACCTAATTTGTATTTCCCACAATTTGTTGACATTATACTGTACTTCTCTTCCTCTCTCTTTCTGTCTTTCTTTTCAAATATATGTATATATATATATATATATGTGTTTGGGTGTTTTTCCAATGATTCAATTTTTTCGTGTCTCACCACATAATCGGTCTTTTATGACTGTCCTAATTACTTAATCATAACGCAACAAAGCTCATTGTGTAGGGAATTTAATTAGGAACAACTTTTCACACTTCAAATATTTCCAAAAAATCTCTTTAAAAAAATAAGTTATCCACTTGTGAGATAAGTCATTTTTAAATATTCTCGGCTTTCTCTACAACTTTCCGCAACTTTTCGGGATTTTTCTTAGATCCAGTTTTAATGTAGAGATAAAAATGAATCGATCGCAAAAATGTCCAGAACCAACCCCTGTTTTCGCGTTATTTCACGATTTTAGGTCTAATGTCCCTCCTCTAAGAGACGAAGGGGTCAACCCGCGAGCGCGAGCGGCGAGGAAAGAAAGAGCGAAAAAAAATGAAAATAAAAAAAAGATCTGCCCGGCTAGTCGTGGAAAAGCGGACCCTGCTGCCGACGACTGTCTCGCGAAAAAACTTCAAAGAGCTCATTTCCTCCCGCGACTCGTGGCCCCACCTCTTCCTCACCCCTCAACTTACTCTGACAAAGCCTAATTAATCTAGCTCGGCGCGCAGCGCCACTGCACAGAGATATTGCATTGCTTGTCCACTTTTTCTCAAAATTTTCAGTCGTCTAATCGGTCGGAACTCGTCAAGACTAACTCACTGGAAATACCATTGACATTTTAGATACTTCTCGTCTTGGTAATAGAGACGTCCTGACATTTTAAATAAATGTACAACGATTCAACTAAAACAGTTCAGTTGAGAATTCAGCTCATTAAAAGATTTTATTTTTCCTAAATGTCCAGTTTCAAAAAGTGTTTATCTTGCAGGAACAATTGGAAAGAACAAAAATTATTCAAATACAAATCAAATGTTCTACCAATCATTATACGTGATTCAAAACTTCAATAACCAACTTAGGTAAATTACTAGTAAGTACTTACCCTTGATCGATTCGTTCAACAGGACCTCCAGGACCCATCATCGGATGCGCTGGGCCCATGGGCCCGGGACCCATGGGGTGTCCACCGGGGCCGAAAGGACTGCCGGGCGGCATGCCATACTGAGGACCGGGAAATGGTTGACCTCCGGGGAAGTGAGGGTTTCCGGGACCTGGAGGACCAGGAGGACCTCCAGGCCCGGGCGGCCCGAATGGCGGCCCCGACGAGCCCGGCCGCCCGACGAACTGGCCGGGCCCACCTGACGGAGAACCGAACGGACTAGGACCTTTAACAAAAAAAAATTTCATACATTAATTTCCATGTTCGACTGTTGTTTCATGTTTCAAGTTTGGCAGTATACTATTTTCATAACTTGATTTCAATAATAAAGTCATTATTATCATTTACTAATAGAAACTAATTGAATATTAAAAATCGCAGGTAACTGCATTAATAGTAGTATGCTTTCTCAAAGCGACTTTGTGTGAAAAACGGTTGCTATATAAGATGAGTTTCTTTGCCACCGAAAAATGGACCTAAAATTGATTTTTCAAGCAATCTAGCAACGCTTGCTAGCGACATTAATAACAATTGGTATGTAAAATATAAAGATACTGTGTCGTGTGGCCGCAAAGTCGTTCACCATCAATAAAAACCGCTGCCAAGTGCCTTAGCAGTATGCTTTCTCAAAGAGGCTTTAACATCACCCACAAACGCATCCCAAACCTGTATTTTCAACATTCCACTAGCGTAGATACTATCATTCACTTTTCAAAAATTACAAAAATATTATTTAATCAGTTCAATTCGTATCTTTGTGACTGTGTAAAGTGTCGTTCTTTTTCAATTGACCAAACTTTGTCGCGACTGTTGATGTCTGCCCGGGCTCTCTTATTATTTGATCAAATGCTACAAAGCAAACGATTCTAGGTTCTACACGATGCGAGACATTTGGACCTGCTTAATTTTTCGATCAATCCATCTTGTGACTGTCATACGGTTTAATGGTGGTAAAAATCGCAAACTTGAAGACTCATTTTGATCATTTTCGACGGCTGAGGTTGGAAATGATCAATTAAAAATCTATTTTGATCATTTTCGACGGCAAAAGACACCAAATTTTCCCAATTTTCTCTATAGCACGTTGAAAATACTGAAAACGAAACTTACATGAATTTTTCTTCCCCTTAGCAACGGTTGCTAGGGCGGTGAACAACGATTGCTAAGGAGCTAATTGGGAAGATTTTGTGTCCTTTGCCGTCGAAAATGATGGAAATAGGTCATGAATTAATAATTTCCAACATTCGTAACGGTTGCTAGGGAGGTAAACAACGGTTGCTATGGAGAAAATAGAACAATTCAGTGTCCTTGGCCATCGAGTGTGACTTAAAACTGATTTTCCGGCTTGCCCCAATGAGCAATCATAAGGATTTGTAAGAAAACACGTTAGGAACGGTTGCTAGGGAAATAACCAACGGATTTTGCTGAAAATTGATCTCGGGCTAGATCTTGCCACAACTAACCGGTGTGCAAAATTTCAAGAAGATCGGGCCATTCCTCCGAAAGTTATCATGGATGGAAGAAACGAAAAAATACACACCTTAGCAACGGTTGCTAAGGAGATAACCAACGGATTTGTCTGAAAATTGAACTCGGCCGAGATTTTGCCGCGACTAACCTATGTGCAAAATTTCAAAAAGATCGGACCATTTCTTCGAGAGTTATCGTGGACGAAAAAAAAACGTTACACACATACATACATAAATACATACACACACACATACATACAGACACTTTTGGATTTCCATGTTTTTCGACCCGTAGATTACGAAAATCGAGGTCCCGAGGACTGATTCGGTGAGTCGATTTTTGCCCCATTACAAAGCTTTCTCTTTGAGAAAGCAAAAGATTTGTAAGTGATTTTTCCTTTCTCGTAATAACGGTTACTAGGGATATCAACAACGGTAGCTACACACCGTACGTACGTACGTACGTACGTATGTACATACATACAGACATTTTTGGGATTCCATATTTTCCGACTCCCACATTATGAAAATCGAGGTCCCGCAGTTCGATTCGGAAGTTCAATTTTTGTCCCGTCACTAAACTTTGTCTTTGAGAAAGCAAAATATCTTCAAATCATTGAGTTACAACTTCATTCATTGACTTTTTTGGAATATAAGATGTACCTTATCTTGTTAACATCAACAATAGATTTTAAAAAAGCTTCTGACTACATTGAAAAGTCAAACGAACAAATATTGTTTATCATACAACTTTACTTCCTGTACATTTTGCTGTCTCAAAGAGAAAGTTTTGTGGTGGGGCAAAAATCGAACTTTCGAATCAGAATTCGGGACTTCGATTTTCGTAATCTACATAAAAGTAACATGAAGAAGAATATGAAATCCCAAAAATGTCTGTATGTACGTACATATAGATACAAGTTACGCTATTTTTTGGCGCGCGATAACTTTCAAAGAAATTGTCCAATCTTTCTGAAATGTTGCACATAAGTCAGTCATGGAAAGTTTTATCCCGAGTTTGTTGTTTATTTCCCTAGCAAATGTTGTTAAGGGAATGAAATATCGAGTTGAAGTTCATTTTTCGCAATTTTGAGGTCATACGACACAGTATTTTTGTTATTTCCATGGTAATTGTTGTTGATGTCCATAACAATCGTTGCTAAATCGTTAAAAAAATCAGTTTTTGGTTTATTGTCGATGACATAAAACACAAAATCTCTATTTCTTCATATCAACCGTTGTTTATTTCCTTATCAACCATTGATCAGGGAATAAAGATCGTGTTGAAATCCAATTCCAGTACTTTTAAAGACAAAATACATAAAATATTCGTATTTACTATCGCAACGATTGTTGACATCCCTAGCGACTATTTTTTATAGTCCTATATACCATTAATATAGAATAGCGGTCAAATAGCTTGAGGTTTATCTGCTGATGGCGGTAGACATCTCCCATTGGTATTATAATTTCCTGACAAATCCTCTTTGAGAAAGCATACTGTTAATGCAGTTAGCAGCGATTTTTTCTATAACTATTTACAAAAGTTCTTGATAGTTAGTCTAGACTATTAAATCCTAAAATGAATCTCAGACATAATGATTCTGTTTTTCTTTGACAATCTTCAATTGTCAAAAGAAGTAATACTGTACTATTCAGCTATCATTTAACCACTGTGACTTCGATCCACCCACCATTATATGGTGGTCCAGAATTGTTTGGAGGACCGGTCACCGGTGGAAAGCCACCCGCGTTGGGCGGAGGTCCTGGTCCAGGTGTGGAAGAGCCACTAGGAGCCGGGGAAGCAGTGTACTGAGGTGTTGCCGAGCCCGGTGGCGGTCCCTGGTAAGGCGGAGCGCCTGCAGGACTGCCTGCACCACCAGGGAATGGGCTCGGGCCCTGGAAGCCACCTGCATTGCTGGGTGGGCCACCTGTGCTGTTGTATGGCCCAGAGTTAGGGCCACCACCTTGATTCACTGAGTTCGGGTTGAAAGGTGAGCCTGGTGGCGGCCCCTTCCACGAGGCCGGAGTCCCTGGATCCTCCAGCGTGGTGGTGGCTGCCAATGGTGCGTTCAAACGGCTACAGCCTGGACAATAAATGTATTGTAGGTTAGAATACGTGCGTAAAACGATTCATTGAGAAGCGCAGGTGAATGCAATACACGATTGTGTTTTCACGCTCAAAATGGTAATTAATCATTGCAAAATTCAGAATACAATAAACATGCAGTACTTGATACTTTTCCAACCGGGCACATTCACGCTTTCCAAACAACGCCCTAGTCCGAGCACAAAGTTGATCGAGTAATTGACGTGTGAAAACAACTTTCAAATGCCATCGTTCGAATCAGCAAAGAATCTAAATGGATCACGAGAGACATGGCCAGGTTCCCATCGCATTCGCACATAGACACTAAACAAACCCCTGTTTGCGGAGGTCAGTGGCCAAGACTCGATGAAGACCTTGGTTCATCGGTACGCAGGGTAAACAACTGATAATCAAAGTCGACCGGGGCACAGCGAACACTCGGATTTCCCGTTGGAAAATCCATCGGCTAACCGCGTCGTACCAAGGGAGAACACACTCGCACACATACACACACTCAGCTGACCGCAGGTGAGCATTTGGCAGTAGAGAGGTCTGAATAAACAATCACCATTGTTGGTGCCATTGGCCTTCATAGTCCCTCGGCGAGGAGGCTCATGGTAGCGAGCCCGCGCTCAACTCGGCTGCTCTCTTTCTCTCTCTTTCTCTCTCTTTCTCACTGTCTTTCGGCGGGTCTAACGGACGGACTCCATGCACTCGGCGAAGAGTCAACGGGAGACAGCGCGTATAGGTTATGGCGCGGCGGCGGTGGCGGCAGCCGGCCTGCACATACACGGAACCGACCTAACCTCCGGTGCGGCGGCGGCCCTCTCAGGAGCTGCGGCCAGTGGGGCTGGCTGCTGCGGGGCCCAGCAGCTGCGGCCCGTTCGCCGGCATCTCTTTCTCTCTCTCTCTCTCACAAACTTGCCACACACACTTGGCCCCCGTGTCTGTGTAGGTATATACCGCACTTTGGATGTGTCTGAGGGGTGGAGGGGAGGAGAGGGTTGGGGGAGGGGGGAGTCGAGGCCAGGTGTCTCTCGCGGGAGAGAGAGACTCTCGGGGGGCCGGCGCGGGGCAGGTCGACGGCGACTGCTCTCTCTCTCTCTATAGATATACTCTCTGCACTGCTGCACGCACGTATATACACGGGGGCACGGGGCGATGACGACGACGACGACGACGACGCGCGCGTCTCCGCCTGCGCGCTATATAGGATATACGCGGTGCGCGCGGGTAATATACTCTTGGCGCGCGGGCCACTTGAAAACTCTCTCTCGAGGCGCGAGAGAGAGGTGCACGTACACGTACACACTGCCGCCGGCGGGGCTATTCAGGCGTGCCGTGCAGTGCTGCGCTCGTCACTCTCGTGCTTCGTGCGCGTGCGGAGATAACTTCAACGATGCGAGGCTCCGCCCACCGGAGTCTCGATCGGAGAGCGCACTGCCGTGAAAGTGGTTTTGCTCGTGCGCGCGGCAAATTCAAATTAGAAATATCGGTTACTCCAATATATTAACGCAAATAATCGTATATGTGTGTATGTTTTTTTTTCATTTATTAAACATTGTAAACCTTATAGGTTTATTCCTGCTACAGTAAATTTACAATCTTTTCTTAAATTCTAAGGTTACAATCCTTCAAAAAGGATAAGATGTATTGTCATGCTTTAATGTGAGGTTTAGTTACGTACATTTCAATGATTGCATATTCAATTTTTTCAAAGACTTGAGAAGAAGTTTTCTCTGCTTCTCATACAATTCACATTGCCATAACACATGATTTAGATTTTCATTTTCTCTTGTATATTTGCATTTTGCGTCATTAACAATATTAATTCGCTCTTAGGATTCGGCTAAATTATAGAGGTTTGACCTGATTCTATTATTTGTGACTATAAACTCTCTGCTCAATTTTTTATTTTTGAACCAGGTCTTTTTCTCGCTATTGTAATAATATTCAAAATATATTTTGTCTGTATCAGTGCTATGTGTGTATGTTGTGACGTAAATATATTCGAAATTATTGGTGCTTGGGAAATATCAGGACCATCGAAGAATATTATTAATCCTTATATAAAAAAGTGATGGCCTTTAGAGTGAAGGCATTAACTCGTGATTTGATTGGTGTAGATCTAACCACGTGATTTGTAGTGGGGTGTATGTAGATATAGAGTGATAGATGTATATATAGATAGAGAGTAGCCGATGACATGATATTATAGGTTAGCATAGTCAGTTTCTTTGATGATGCTGTCATAAGTATTGACAATTTATTTTCAAAACTATAATTGTAGGTATGTGAATTTGATTGATGGTACGTGGATATTTTAGGCTACCTTTTAGTTTTGAACAGTTGTCGGATTGGATAACTCTGTTAGGTTAAGATGTCTGACTTGTAAATTTTATGTGTTATGTGATTTGATGAATAGTTTAGTATTGAAAATCTGAGAATATCTGGGAAAATCTGGGGATACGTGGAAAAAATTATTGAAATATGGTTTTGAAACGCATACATGTAGGTCGCGCGCAGCGCGTTTGATGTAGCTAGTAGTATTAATTGACGATCATTCTTTTTCGAAGTTCCGCGCTATGCAGTACCGTGAAGTTGGCGCTAGCGCGTTGCAAATGGTTGCTACTGAGTAAACAGCTGTGTTTTGAAAACATAGTTTTTGACAGTCGCTGACCAGCTCTTTCGGTGAAAAGAGTTTGCAGCCCAGTGCCGAAGAGCGCGAGCAACTCAGCTGTTCGCCTTCGCCCCAACCAGCCCTCGAAGTCCAGCTTGCAAGAGGCCGATCAACCGCTACCAAATCGTCGAGCCGGAATTGTTAATTTTTGCGTGTTGTTGCGGAGAGTGTGATGAAGTATTGGTGTGCTCCGGTTGTTTGGTCATTATTGTGTTGTTGTGTAAAGCAATGAATAAAAGATTGAATAATTCAAATTATGTGTACGTATATTTAGGAGATGAATGATACGATCCATCAAGACTGTTTCTCACAGTCATATAGACGATGCTGAAGCAGACACCAGAATACAGATTTTCTGCTACGTTACGCCGTACAAGGGTCAATGCGGGACAATAGTTTGGGGTTTCAAAAGCGAAAATGGGATGCGAACGTGCGAGAATCATCGAGAAATTTTTCACCAATCAACACTCATTAAATTCAATAAAATTAGTCATGTTTTGTATCAAAATTGACTACTCTACAACCAATGATCTACCTTTTTTGCTAAACTACCTTTATTTCAATTCGAATTCGCCGCGCGCTCAAGCAAAGCCAGCTTCACGACATTGCGCTCTGCGGTCGAGACTCCGGTGGAGGTGGAGTCTCGCATCGGTGAAGTGATCTCCGCACGCGCGCAAGAAGTACGAGCGAAGCACTGCACAGCACGCCTCAATAGCCCCGCGGGTCGTAGTGTGCGCGCGTGTATGTGTGTGCCTGTGCTGCTACAGGGAGGAAGAGACATGTTGCTCTTGCGAGTCTCTCTTGCGCGCGCGACCGACCGACAGACACGGGCAGCACTATATGCATTAGACCCCCGAAGGGAGGGGACGACGCGAACATACACTATACGGTGAATGCATATACGTGCAGCGCGAGAGAGAAGAGAGCTGTGTGTGTGGTTGAGGAGGGGGCAGAGAGAGAGAAAGAGAGAGAGAGAGAGAGCGGCGGGCGCGCGAACACACCGCCGGAGTCAGCGACGCGCGGCCAAACGCACAAACCGCTGTGCTGCTGCAGCTGAGTAGCGCACCGAGACCGGGCCCTCGGCCTACTTTTCACGTGCTTCCGCGCGCGGCCGCTCCAATTCTCCGTATGTGTACGTGTGTGTGTGTGTGTGTGTGTGCGCGCGCGCATCGACGGATGCATGTTTCATGTATACCTATTATATACAGGAGCTCTCTCCTGTCGTTAGCATATATATTTATATTCCACATGGGATATTCACCTGTTTTGCTGGGTTGTTGATTTTTGATAAGAAATCAACAACGAACGTGTATGGATAGACAAGCGTTACGGAATCGAAAAGAGAAATGCGTTCGACGTCACGCTTGTATATTATATGTATAGGATGGAACTTCGAAATAATCGACGAAACAGCGCGCGCGAAGGGCTTGCGACTGGTACTCTCGAACGATATCGATATACGGTTCGATATAGCGGCCGGCTTGGTCACGATCGCAAAGAAAATTGTGTTCGCGCGACATTACTTGTGCTCAAAGGGGAAAGGATTCCTAAGTCGATTATAAGTCGGTCACCGTAATTTGTATTCGTCTCTTCCGTCCTAACGCAAGCACACCACCACCCCGAGACGCTCGGGATGATATCAAGAACCATTAGACTCCGGGCTCGTTGAGAAGCTCCAATCCATTCGCATCGGGCGATACATCCCGAGCCGCCCGAGCGCACCGGCGGCAGTGATGTGTACACACACTGCCTGCAGGGCCGAAGCGGCTTCAACATACACGTGCGGGATGCACGTGGTGCCCGTGCGGCAGCAGTGGCGTACACAGAGGCGCCCCCTTCCCACGTGCGCCAATCGTAAACTCTCCCTCCCGCCCCGAAAAGCTCGAGCGCGCGCGCCTCGATTATATACTCACACTCACAAAGACGCTCGAAAGCTCAGCGAGCTTTCGGCTCTGGCAGTACGAGGCTGAAACTGTCTTCGGTTGGAGTTTTCAATGCAGATTATACATAGGAAAGCTTGATTTTCGGTAGCGTCAGCTTCGTGAAAATGACGCGATTGTATTGCATGATGCGTATATATCACAATTTATTGTTGCAGCGCGAATGTATATACGCATTGCTTGATAAGTCAAGCGTGTGCTCGAGGGGATCGCGATAAGCAGTGTGTCCCGACCTTAAAGCTTATCCCAGGCCGCCACCCCTCTCTCTCTCTGTCGCATATTTTTTTCCCTCCCCTTTACCGAGCGAGCCGCCCCTGTCCCTCTCGTTCTTTTTCCGCTTCATTCCCCTCCCGCCGGCGACTTTTCTTTTTTTTTTCCTCCCTCGTTGGCCCCGACGCCGCAGGCCGGTGGCGCTCGCGCGATGCACCATCGCGCAAGCACAAAGTCCGCGCCCTTGCGGCTGCGCGTCTATATGCCACAAGCATATATAGCTCCTTTTCCAGCCCACGGCTGGACAACAGAGCAAATTCTCTCGCTCCCGGAGATGCTGTACGTTCACGTGTGCCACCCTCGCGGACGACGTTTTTACGTTCGCAACCTAATCGTTGGAGAGAAATTTTTCAATACCACTCTCGGCGACTTTTTTTCGATTGTTCGGAGATAGATGAGATTTCGCGGTGTTTTGATTCGTGAGACAAATCGAAATGTCGGTGGCAAATCGATATGTACAACGCGAATTCCACTTCCCTTCAAATCTTGAAACTTGGTGAAAAATGGATTACAGTCGAGATCGTAATCTTACGATGAAAGGTCATAAAACCTTAAACCATTTTTGATTTCACTTTTTATGCCAAAATTTTTCAATTTAACAGCGGGTTTACATTGATAAAACGTGTACAATATATTATCTGGCCCTTTCCTTCTTCTGAGCAGTAGCACGCTAAAAGTCAGAAAAATTGCACTTTCGCAAATTCCATAACAATAGTTTTTTCCACGAAAAACTTAATTTTTCTATCGCCCTTGGAAAATCCTTGATAAAGATACTCCGTTCCATTTTCCAGCCGTACACCCTTGAAATTCATTTTCAGCAGCTCAAACTATATCGAAAAAACTGCTAGGGAAATAAACTATGAACTTAGCTGAAAATTCAATTTCCATCTGATTTTGACTCCATTTTATGAAAGTTTTCCGTTTCAATCTTCTGCTAAAGCTCAAAACCACTAGAGTTTTGAGCTTGAGATTGAGAACTCCACAAACATTATTTATTTGCTTTAGAATCGCTGCTCTCCAAGTAGAGTGTAATATTAAAGATGCACACGTTGCAGATGTTCCACATTATAAGAAAAGAGAGCAGCTTGTGTACGGTAGTTCAGCGATTTAAGCGTATACCACGTAACAGTTGGCAATATTTTTATTCCTCCCGACTTCTTTTTGCTTTCTCAAAAAGAAAGCTTTGTAATAGGGCAAAAGTTGTGTGTGTGTCAGTTTGAATGTGTTTGTGCGAGTAATATTTGATTGTGTAATAAAAGATCGACATCTACTTTACACAAAATATCATATAATAAACATTACTTTTGGGGTTTTTTTGACGTACATGTGTATGATACACGTGTAAAATTAAACAACTGTATTATACAATTGTTTAATGCCATTCAAATTGATTATTATAATAGATTGGCAATACATTATCTTCCTAATTGCTGATAGATGCAATTATATGAATGTTTCATAAGGAAGAATAGAATCGCTCACTGATGAATATTGTTATTCATGGGTTGTATCAATGTTATTGTAAAAGAGTAACAGTGATTTTGTCTCATGAATAAGAATACTCATTGAAACTATATAAAAAACATTCTATGTTTCTAATGCATCCAAAATTATTTTGGACGACAATCCCATTAGGATTCACATAGTTTGCACCCAAGAACTCCAATTTCATTCCTGCATTTTTCAAATTATTTCTCCTATGAACACCATACTATTTTTCCGTTTTTCCATAAGGTTCGACAAAACGGATATTTCTTCAAGTTTTTTTTCACTTCAACAAGAAACAGGTTCAATATTGAATTTATAACTTGAAACGTGTTCAAGAAATAATATCTATGAGAAGTTCCGGATGAAAAGGCTTTTTAAGAACTGGAAATAAAATGAAGAACATTTACATTACACGAAACTTTAAGCCGAACGATTGGACTTTCTTGGGGTAGCCTGAACAAACCATCTGACAAAGTTACTGTGTAAAGTAAAGATAGAAAGTGGGTATGTTCTTCTATAATATTACTTAAATTGTATTTTGTCGTTCAAGGGAAAACCTCGCTGTTGAAGTATTAATAACTACGAAAGAGAAAACAATTTCCATACCCTCATAATGATCATTAAATGTTTTTATTTTTTTTTTTTTTTTGAGCATTTCAAACCCAAATGGCTTATTTCTGTTATGATCATTAAATGTAAACAAGAATTATACTCTGTTTTCGAAAATCTTGATCTTGTCTTCATAAAAAGTGTACAAGACACTTGTGAAATGAGCAAAGTGAGCGAACCGCTTATGCAATATTCCTAGAAAATATGCAATCCAGTTTGTTACAAAAATAATAAACAACGCCCAGGGCATATTATGTTTGAGTGATCGAGATTATCTTCTTTCTAGCATAAAAGCATATTTTTCAAAAGCTTCTCTATAATTTAATTTGCATCATTATATTGATTGATAAATCATCAATATTCGTTTTATACTTCCAGGTTGATAGCGGCCGTCCACTTATACTCAATGTAAACTCTATCGTATGAATATGATGGATGCCAGTGCTTCATTATAATAGTATATTATCCGCGAAAAAGTTTGCTTAGACCGAAATAGCCTAGTTAAGCGACGTGTAAACATACTCTTTTCCGTCTCCGGTGGGAGAAAAGTTCCATTTTCTGCAAACGCCAGGGAGTAAAGTTTGTATTTTTCTAGAGGAAACAATCTTCCTGCAAAGTATGCAAGAGTTTCGTTTTACTTCAATTTCACCGAGAAACCCGTCGAGGACGGTTCTAATTCTTGTATGAAATCTATCGAGTTTTCACTTTTTCCCTTTCCTGACAAGATAATATCATACAATATTAGATAGAATTCCTGCTGTACAATAAAGGAATACAAAGGAAAATAATACTGTACTAATCATAATATTACATAAATAACCATTGAGGAAACCCATCACGATGAGACTCGAGACTATGAGATGGTTCTTGAGTACCCTAACAGTTTCTATCTCGAGCCATAAAGTCTAACGTTTTTTTCCATAGATACATTGACAAACATATTGGATTTTAAGCATAAACATTACATCTATATATACAAGAAATCAGATATATAAGCATGTTCATATATGTGTAAACTGTCTGATGAGGCCAGTGAACCTTACTGGCGAAACGTCGCATTAAATAAACATGTGGTGTATTTTGTGAATTTTCCCTTTTCCACTTCACTCTGGATTGGCCCTCAAAGATCGACAATTTACTCATATTTGAATTATGGAGGGTGCATAGCATAATATTAAGCATGTTCATGCATAGAATGCCTAAATCATCGATTTGTTTTGAGCTCAATGTATAGTGTCTGTTCAAATTAGGTGGGCCTCATTAGCTACACTCTGGTTTATTTCTTCGAAAAAGATGATTTTTCTAAACTACTACTCTTATCAGCGTATAGGAAAATCTAAATTTCACGTGGCTTGAATTATTTTGACGGTATTAAGTAGACCTTTCATTTGACTCCAGCTGCGTTGGGAAATTAGCATTTGACGCCGTGTAGTGACAGTTCGCGCTTAGGTTGGTCTTATTGGGTACACGTACCTCGGATAATTAATAGTAAATTTTAGAAAACACTAGATCATAATATTCACCATGTTCTAGAATTAATAATAATCTATTATTATTACAGATTCGTTATATTCAGACGCGATCTTGATTTCTAAGTTACACTTTGATTATTGTTCTTGCGTTTCTTTTACTATTATATTTCCCACGTGTATACGTATCAATTCATTTCAATGGTGAATTTTCAAATACTCGTTCTAAACGAAGAGATTTGATCATTAGATCTTTGAAATTCAAGCTTCTCCTAACGTTGATAAGACTGACTGAAACTGGCGCCGCAATAAAAAAAATTCACCATCTTCACTCTAATCGATTCTCTCTTCAGACCTTACTTAGTGCCACCTGTTTCTCTCTCACCTTTATACTCTCTATCTATATATACATAATATCTCACTCACTCACGTCACTAAGGTTAAAACTAAACCGATCAAAATATGAGTTAACTGGCTTCTCTTTACAGGCCATCACTTTTCATTTGATTATTTATCATTTGATTCTTGTTGACTCTGCTGTCTACCTCTCTCTTACACATCTTCATAAAACTGCCTCAACGGCTCGAGGCGCTTAGAAGCCGTGAGGAACAGGTGTATTCAGAAATTTTATATTTTTTCACAGATCCAAAACTTTTGATACAAAGATTTGTCTTCAATGTATGATACAATAACAAAATAAGACTCGAGGTCAACTTTCTTGTTCCAAAAAATATTATAAAAACGTCACTCCTACCCCCTTAATTTTCAAGCGCCTTACCCGTACTCATTCACCGAATCAACAGTCAAATTTCAATTCATCCGGCACTAAATCCAGCCTCAAATAGTAATACCCGAAGTCAAAACGTCTCTTGAAGTCGAATGTTCTCGAGTTTTTCAAATCGGCATTACATGTGTAGCTAGTTGGCGCGCTGCTGCTGTTGCAAACAGAAGAGACCAGTCGCGAGCTCGCGATAAAGCGAGAAAAAGGACGAGCAAAAGCCCGGGGTCTGGAGTCGAAGAACCAGAGGAGGAGAAAAGAAAAAAAAGAGAAAAAAAAGAGTCGTATAAAAAGATGCACTCGAAGAAGAAGAAGAGGAAGAAGAAGGAGGAGAAGATGAAGAAGAGAAGGAAAAAAAAGGAAAGGGAGGCAGGAGGAGAACGAGAACGATTTTGCAAGGCAAAATGCTCCCGTCGGACTGGTTGAACAGGTTATCAGTTTATAGCCGCCGTAAAGCGATTTTAAATTTCGCGGGGCACATGCTCGTGCATTCCGCGCGCCCGAAGACAGGCTCTGGCTGCTGCTCCTTTTTCTCTCCCCTCTCCCCCTCCCCCTATCGCTCCCACCTCCCCGCGCATTTTTTTTTCTCCCTTTCTCTCATTTGTTTCATTAATCCGATGCTCATTCCGAGCTTCATTTGTTGATCGTAACGGATCGCCGTAAATTTTCTGCTCCCCCGTGAGAATTTAACATGACGAGATGGCCACCTGAGATTCGCATTCGAATCGTGCGGTCGGTCGAGTGTGTATATATACCTTTTGTTGACTTGTCCTATGGCTCATCCTCCGTTGGACGAATCAATATAGATTCAGTTGCATGTTTTTACACTCGTCTCGAAATTCGAATAACAAGATGTTTTTAGATGATTGATTGAAACTCGTTGCGCGAGTGAAATGGGGAAGAATCAAATAACGAAATGATTGTATTTACTTTGTCAACTTTATGATCTAGGATTTTGAAGATCTGAAAGCGACGCGTTTCGCTTCATAGACGATTCGATAGAGACGTTCAATTATCTTTTCGAGATTGGCAACAGAATCTGTCTCAAATATTGGTGTAACTCTTCTTTCTAGGCGCGTGTCTCAAATTGTTACTTTCTCTTCACATTCAAGTGTATCTTTGCGTGATTTTCTCTCTATCCATTCAAAGTGAAAACAAACAATAAAAACTGAATTCAAAATTATTAACGATTAGATATTTTTCACGCTCGCTCGAGCGTGTTTCGAAAATTGCGCAATAAAAGATAAAAAGAGTTATTTAAAGTAATCAAATTTGCACTTCTTCCATTGAATATTAAATCAAAGTATATGTATTGAGATAAGAGATGGCACGTACATAATATCCACCTTATAAATTTCGATTTCTGAATAATGACGACCGATCACCAAAAAATAACACATCAATCAAATCGCAATAATTTCTAAATTTAACTTTTCAACACGCTATAAAAACACCTGGAAAACAAAAAAAAAGAGAGTAATCCCAGCGTAATTGCTTTAAAAAAGCTTTCTTGGTTTCAGATCTGTGTAAGAAATCGCGCGATCGCGTCACACGTGAACTTGCGCGCACTGGTCACCACGAAGGTATAAACACGAGAAAATCATTTTCGTTTTCGCGACTTCCTAGAAGTCACCCGCGGGCGAATCTCTTCACTACCTTCTTCGGTATATACACAAGCGCATAACCGTCGGCCTTGCATAAATTTTCGGCCGCGCCGAAATTGGGCCGTGTATAATCGGTTTTGCGTTTCGCGATCACGCAGATTGCAGTGCGCGGCAAGCCCACCCGTCTCCTGTAATTTATTAGCTCGATGGCGCAGGGAGCAGCCGCGCGCCAAGGGCCCAATTGAATTATTTCGCCGAAATCAATTATGCGTCACCAAAATGGATACCTGATTTACGCACGCCGTGCTCTTCTCGTCCCGCGGCTTCTGCCGCTCTATACTGTCGTAGTGCCCGTTCTGATGTCTTCTTCCAACTGTAGTAGCGAGCGCAGCGTTTTCATGTCGATTAACGCTGTTATTTGCTTTTGCAAAGAGAACAACCGACCGTTCGAATTAGTTGGCTACGACGCAATCGCGCCGAGTTATGGAACTTTGAAGAAAAAAAATCAACACGAGTTCTGGATTCACCTACGTGCGTATGAGTTGCGTATTAGTACATTGTGTAACGAGCGCGGAAAATTGCCAATTGCACACGCGGGCGCGTTGAGGCGCGAGCGCAGCGAGTGCGACATGTCGCCCAAGTATGTTATTGGCAATTCTACCGTGCGAGTTGCTCATACTATTTCGTCGCCTGGGGAAAAAAGCAACGATCTCAGAAAAGCGCTAAAGAAAGATCTATTCCGAATCAAGCGAAATGAAAAGATCTATTCCGAATCGAGCGGTATAGAAAGGTCGTTTTCAAAACGACTTTTAAAGAAAGATCTAACTCAGTTTTTACTTTATAGAAAGATCTATTTCAGGTTTAATTTTATTTTGCGGCGTTTTCTCGAGTTCGGAGTTGATGCGGTACGCGCGCACTTGAGTGCGATTGCTTATGTGCATGTGTGTGTGTGTGTGTGTGTGTGTGTGTGTGTGTGTGTGTGTGTGTGTGTGTGTGTGTGTGTGTGTGTAAGGACACATCTGAATGTGATATACCAAGTTAACTATTTAGTTGAGTTTAGTTAACAGTTTTTGCCTCGATTGTTTCTTGTAGAAATTGCTATACATGGGTTTTTGAGGTCGCTGATTACGAATCTGGCCTTAAATTTGAAAAATTCGAATTAGAGCCTCTAAGATTGGCGACCGAAAATTTGGAAAGATAATGAAAGCTAATGAAACTTGGTATACATGGGTATATACATGGGTATATACATGGTATGGTACCTTGGTATACATGGGTTTTTTAGGGCGCTGGTTACAAAAAGTTTCAGATTGAAATAAGCCTGAACCTTCAACATCGTCGACCGTAACAAGGAAACATCCTTTTAGAAGGTTACCCATATAAAGAGCCATCTCATATTTAACTTTATAGAAAAAACCGTTTTAAGTGTTATAACATTTCTTCTAGTTTTTTCGCGTTTGGGAGTTAATGCATGCATTTGTGTGTGTGTATTCCCAATTATAATTATATTCCTATATTTGTTCTACAAGTTCCTTTGACAGAACGGAACAAATGAGAACTAGAAAATTCATATTCAGTGGTTCGAGTGAAATACCGTGAGACTCTATTTGCGTAACAGCATAACCTCTGGTACAAGTATTGAAGATTATACTTGTCACAAACATTTTTGCATATTTTGATCGAGGCTTATTACTTTTCCAACATAAGTTTATTTTGAATGGAATCTTACGACTTTCGCTGACATCAGAGTAGAGAAAATGTCTCTTTATTCAGTAAACCATCTAAATAGATGTTTGTTTGTTACCATCGACGATGTTGAAGGTTTAGGCTTATTTCCATCTAAAGCATCAGTGTAATCAGCGCTCAAAAAACCCATGGATATTTTCATCAAAATCCAGTATCTTTTCAAATTTTCGGTCGCCAATCTCAGAGGCTCTAATTCGAATTTTTCAAATTTAAGGCCAGATTCGTAATCAGCGACCTCAAAAACCCATGGATACTAACTTCCATTAAAATCCATTATCTTTCCAAATAATCGTTCGCCAATCTTAGAGGCTCTAATTTGAAATCTTCATATCTGAGGCCGGATTCGTCATCAGCAACCTCAAAACCCCTTGGATACTAACTTCCATTAGTAAAGGGTTAAAAACTATAACGAATAAGTATATATAGACAGAAATAAAATCTAACGAGTAGATAAAGGGTGGAATAGGGGTGATAGAAGGTCAGGGCGCAGCCTCGATTGGAGTGCAAGGGAAGAAGCCCTCGCCGGGGATTCGGGAGGGGCCCCTCTTTCCAACACGGAATAGAATGAAAAATCACATACTTGTGATATAATGACTAAATTTATTTTGTCATCGACTCATATAGCAATAGCATAAAAAGACCGATGTATGTACATATGTATATACGAACTATGCCTAAACTTTACAACTATTATATACATGTATTTATAAAAGATTAAATTAACAAAATCCATCTAACGTCTGTCAGACGGCTGGAATAAAGTTGAAGATATGCGCATTGAGAAATTGAACTCATTCATGAATGAGTCTACCAAGCGTACTTATGATATTTTCTTTCCTCTCGCCATTATGCCCTACGGCTCCGAGTACGAATCCACGCGTACAATATATTTTACGCTTATATGACAAAAAATTGTAATCACACTGCGGGCGTAAAGTACGAGTAAAGTTGATAATACGGAATAGCTGCAACCGTATACGTGTGCGAAAATCGATTCTCGACTTGTGTAGTCTCTCGCGAGAATCACCTTTACCGCACTAGTTTCGAAATGTACAAAACGACTAGAGACATGTATATGCTTTCAAAAATTAATAAATACCAATTATACTGTTTACAAATTTCAAACCCATCGACTAACTTTCTTCATTGTTGCTGTTTTACTTTTGCTTTCCCTTTGAGGAAGCTCCGCAATCGTGTCTGTAATGGGTATCGTGGATGTATGTGTGTGAGCTGCTGATCGAGATATACTCAAGGGATTTTGAGAAATCTAAACACATTCCGTTCTCAATCGATGCGCCGAACAATTTGGATCTGTTCTTTCCTATATTTGAAAACCGTATTCAAGTTTTTAACCAAAGCGTAAATGAAGTGCAACAGGCCTCGTCGGCGATCCGCTGACCTCTGTTGTAGTACTGATGGCTTCTGAAACTATAACAAAAATATTATCTATTTTATTATATTTATATTATTTGCTCTATTGAACCTCTCATTTTCAACACACAGAGGCTAGCCTCCCATTACATGTAGAATCCAATATTTTAATAGAAATTAAAACATGGCAAAAAAAATTATTTTTAATTTATGTTTGCTAGCCAAAAGGAGTATTTTCTCTCTTTCTATTTGAACTATAAAGCAGTTATGATTCAGGAAACCTTCTACATTTAGCCAATGTCACCCGAAGGTTGTTACCCGCGATCGTCGCAGATCTTGTCGCTGATGGATCACCCGTTTTTTGCTCAATCAGTACGAAAAAAATCAGTTGATTCGCTTTATTATAACGGAAGTTACCACCGGAAAAATGATTCTGAAGAGTTCAAGATTTATTATTTCAGGCGACGTATCGGCAATTGAAACATCACCGTCTTCGAGTTCTTAACGAGTTTCATAATGCTCAACTATGAATTCATCACTGTAGTCATTGTAAAAAATTTGATTAACTTTTCAACGACACACGCGGTTTCCAGGAAATTATTTACTGATGAGAAAATTTAAAGTAGCAAAAAGAGAAAGAAGAATTCAGATTCATATCAAGTTACAGGTAAACTTTAAAAAAGCACATCATATCTCGCATTATGCCGTACAATATAACAGCATTAATATATTTTCATAGTACCAATAGTGTTGACCTCTCTCCATTCTCTTTTTCATATATATGTATATGTGTGTACAATAAATAAACGATTTTTCAAATTTGATTGCAATGACTACTTATTGCGGAGAACGAGATTTTAGTCGAGTAATTTAATATTAGTTTTCAAGGCCCGGAAAAAGGATGACGTTCAGTCACCGAAACGGTGGCCAGAAAATAAAACCTCTCAAACTCTTAATAATCGTGTTTTTGATACCTTCATAAAAACGTAAGAGTGTAATACTATATTCACAAAAGTATGATATCTGTTTCATTCATATATGAAACAATGGAAAAAAAAAAGTATTTCAGGGGCCAGAATTAATATTTATTTCACGGGATTTATACTCGAGCTCGTTCGTATTTTTCAAACTTCAAGCCGAATTGTTCGAATCATTGATTTCAGCTTCAGGTATATCATGTCGCAAGGGATCCGCATGCAGACGGCCGTAAAATTGGTCAGGGAGTTACATTATCACGATGAGATCGCAGAAAAATGATGGATGAACAATGGTGCTCATTCTGGAGTCGATTGGCAGCTGATGTTCTACAACTAACGTTGACCTCGATTTCAGTAATTTAATGGAGTTGAAAAGAAGTTATACCCGGCTCGATAATAACAAGTATGGTTATTTTTAAACACATATATACTGCGACATTCAAAAGACTAGATTTAAACGATAGATGGCAGGGACAATGTATGACGTTTGGGAGTTTTCATTTTTCCTGACGTTTCGTAACATGGTTCTTGGGTGCCCAAATAGATTATTTTATGAGTGTAACAGTTCCGTCAAACAATAATTTAGCAAGATTCGAGATTCCCAACCCTTCAGGGAGCGAGGTGCGTATACGAAACTTTTGGTGACCACTGCCACGACGGCGAAATCGGCCATTTCGGGTAACAACTTCTGCATCTAGTTGACTTGACTTAATGTTATAGTCCATATAAGTAATGACAAATGATATAATCAGTCTATAATTCGAATTTGCGAGAGACGCGAACGCAAAATCTGAAGAATAGAATGAGAGATAATTGCTAGTTCGTTATATTTTAATCCGTTTCAAAAGTTTTTTTGTGCATCGCGGGAAACTTAATTAATTGAAAAAAATAGCAGAATATTTAGCTGCGTACTTACCATCTGCGAAAGTTCGCGCCAAGTAGCATGTAATACTACAGTGTATTATGTGATCCGGATTAGGGATGTCTTCATCACAAGAGCATTTTATCGGTAACGTGTGTACTAAATATGTTGAATACGTTGAATTAAATTCCATACTCAATGAAAAATTCAAGGGTTTACGAGTGAGATTCTGTTTTTTATTATACTTACATAGCATTCCATCAGAGACGACGATGAGCAAGAATGCAAATCCTAAAATCTGTAGTGTAAATTTCATGTTTCAACAAAGAAATAACTCTACTTATTTCTTCCTTCAATAACTGAAAACTGATTGATCGAAATAATAGTACACGTACAGAACGACAAGATATCGTATGATTCAGAGAAAAAAATATACATTTATATATATGAACACATGAATGTTTGAACAGCTTATAACTGTGGGTCGAACTTTATTTGACAACTAATGTAATATTTGAATGGAATGTGAAAACGAAAAAAGTGCGTATGTTACTTCTGCCACGCGGCTATACTCATGTTGAAAAAATACTGTTTGTTCTACGATTGAAATCGGGCGTCACACGAAGTTTGACATGCTGTAGAATATTCCATAAATCATTCACTAACGAGTTGTATAACATCTATATACGAAAGCGCAACTCGAAACTGCAGGATTAGGCGAGTGTATATATACTCGTAATTAAAACTACTACACGAGCTTCCTGAATCAAGTTAAATAGATAATAAAGACACATCTGTATCGTATTTCCCGAGTTACTCATTTATTACTTTGATTTGCCACGAGTAACAGGGCTCTTATCTCGAGTAAAAAACCTCCGACTCAGCCGAATCTGCGGATCAGCCGAAACCTTTTTACAAATTAAGGAATTACACCTATCCCGTGTAACAGAGCGATCAAGTCGCCACGTAACACTTTACGCGAATTAATTAATCAACAGATTTTTTTCTTTGCAGGTATATGTGTTTGATGAAACGAGCAATATTATATCCATCAATAATGATTTAGATAAAAATTGTTTTGCTGTATTTTTTCTTCACAAAACTCTGTGACTTCTTGCTCAAACACTGTAATTGTTAATTATTTTGATATATTATTTTACACCCCATGTGTGTAGGTGCGCACGCGTGTGCTTGTGCAAATATTTGACACGCGATATTTCACGAATGAATGAACGGAAATGGATGAAACTTTATAGGTTTCCATGGGTCCATGGATCGAGGATCACAAAAAGGAGGTGCAAATGATTATTAGGGAATATTAGAGTTGAAATCCTATTCTTGGATAAAGGTTCTTACCACAAGCAATATTTAATAGCTGAATAAGTAAATTCAAGGTATATATGAGGCATTGGGTTTCAAAAGCTGCCAAGTCCTTCATATGGGATTTGAATATTTCATATCAATTGGAATATGTATCGATTGTAGCATTGATTAGCTCAGGAATAGTATGTTTTTGAAATCAAGGCATAACAAAATATAACTGTTTTGGACTTGGCCACTTTTTGATATACAACGCCAATTGTTCACCACTATTTGGACAGGTGAACATTTTTGCTTTCTGAAAATGAAACGGCGCAAAACTCGACCTCTCGAATGAGAAGGGTCAAAAAACATGGAATCCCAGAAATGACTATATGCAAAATCTGCTGTATCTTTCCCTACAACGAACGTTGCCAAGGTGACTTTGGAAGGTTCCCTCTGATTTCTCGTGAATGGTCGATGAAGCTCCAAAACTCACGAGGATCGGCGAGACTCAATGACATATTTCCCATAGCAACTGTTGTTCACGTACTCTCGCTAAGGGAATGAATATCGAGTTGAGTTAATTTCCAGTACTTTCGAGGACACAAAATACAGTGTCTTTGTATTTTCTATAGCAATTGTTGTTGATACTCCTAGCAACCGTTGCCAAGAGAATGAAAATTGAACTGAAGTTAATTTTCTTTCATATAAAGCCTCTTTGAGAAAGCATGTTTTTTCCGTTCGACGACTTGTGAAATATGTAGAGCGAGGTCTGTAGTAGACCTAGTCCGTAGAATACATTTATTGGTTTAACTCGACTCACGATTTTCTCGGAATTGGCAGGTTTTGGAACCCAACGCCTCGTATGTGATCATAAAAAGGCGCCATTTCAGAAAAAAAAACCGCTGCCAAGTGCCTCAGCAGTATGCTTTCTCAAAGTATTGCAATTGAACCTCAACTTGCATTAATCACCACTCTTTGAGAAAGCAAAATGAACCTCTAACTCATTTCCTCCACTCTATAGTAACGGTTGCTATGGTAAATATCCGAGCTTCGGTGTTCTTACTTCTTAGTCGTCAACAGTTCCGAAAATAGACCTCTAACTGACTTTTCCCACTCCATAGTAACGGTTGCTAAGGACGTAAACAATGGTTGCTATGGTAAATGTCGGAGCTTCGATGTTCTTACTTCTTAGTCACCAATAGTTCCAAAAATGGACTTCAAACTGACTTTTCCCACTCCATAGTAACGGTTGCTAAGGACGTAAACAACGGCTGCTATGGTAAATGTCGGAGCTTCGACGTTATTACTTCTTAGTCATCAATAGTTCCGAAAATGGACCTCCAACTGACTTTTCACACTCCATAGTAACGGTTGCTAAGGACGTAAACAACGGTTGCTATGGTAAATGTCGGAGCTTCGATGTTCTTACTTCTTAGTCATCAACAGTTCCAAAAATGAACCTCCAACTGACTTTTCCCATTCCCTAGTTACGGTTGCAACCGATATAAACACCGGTTGCTAGAGACATCAACAATGGTTTATACGGGAAAGGTCTCTTTGATTGTTATAGAATCCCATAAATATACAAACCCAAATGATCATTTATCATGAATTATATGGGAACTTATCGAAAACACGCTAGCAACGGTTGCCATGGAATCAAACAACGGATGTTGCTGAAGACCGAACTCGGTTCACATCTGCCGGTGACCGACCTGTGTGCAAAATTTCAGGACGATCGGACCATTCCTTCGAAAATTAACGTACGACAAAAAAAAAGTCAGTCTGAAGCTGAATTTTGTATCTCCATAGCAACGGTTGCTAGGAGAATAAACAATGGTTGTTCCAAAATGAATGTCTTATCGATTCTCATCGATCGTCGAAAGAATTCGAGACCATCATCGTGCATTGATGATGATTTTTGGAGCTTTTATCAAAAACACGTTAGCAACGGTTGCTAGAGAAATAAACAACGGAATTGGCTGAAAATTGAACTCGACCGAGATTTTGCGGCGACTAACCTGTGTGCAAAATTTCAGGACGATCGGACAATTCCTTCGAGAGTTATCGTACGACAAAAAAAAGTGCACGTACGTACGTACACATACATACAGACATTTTCGGATTTCCATGTTTTTCGACCCGTAGATTACGAAAATCGAGGTCCCGAAGTCCGATTCGGTGGGTCGATTTTTACCCCGTTACAAAGCTTTCTCTTTGAGAAAGCAATATTCTACATAGTTTTTTTCATTTCAGAGTAGATATCGGGTTTGGAGGTAAAGGAGAGAGGAAAGATCACTTTTCAAAATTACTTAGAGAAGGCGTCATTTTAAAATGATCTTTCAAATAATTTCAGGGAAAGTTTTATTTTAAGTAACTTTTCCGATTTCAGAATTCATGCTGGCAATCATTTTTGATTATTTTATTCCCACGGACTACAGTCGACCCATTACTGAAAATAATGCTGTTACATAATAGTATCTTATGCAACTAGTGCGTTAATGGCGGTTTCACGCACCAGTGTGACAAGCCAGTACGAGTCGTCGACGAAGTTGGGGAACGAGTGCTAAATGTTCACACGAATGCATGGAATCGTATTTCACGAGTTGCATACAATATTTTATGGTATAGTGATCAAACGCGAATTTCACACATGGATTTGAGTGCGTAAAATCGCATTTAAGACACGAAAATCGATGCGTAAAAATAAGCGTTTACGATCACGTATACCATAAATTCGATTTTCATAGTATTTCTCTCGAATATTTCTCCATTTTTTCCATATTTTACCGACATCAACTCCGAAATCGAAAAAACTTAATAAAATAAAACTTTCCCTGAAATTACACCTCATCCACAAAATTTGAGACGTACGTTCGGTTGTGTACGCTTCTTTTTTGGCGCGCGATAACTGTCGGAGAAATCGTCTGATCATCCTGAATGCACACATGTCAGTCGTGGAAGGATGTAGCTCGATTTGGTTGTTCAGCAACATTCGTTGTTGGTTTACATACTAACCGTTGCTGAGGTCTTTTTTGGATGTTCATTATAACTATTTTTAAATGCCCGTTAGGGTTTGAATACACACGAGAATCAACGGGAATCAACAAGATATTTCCCGTAGCCACCGTTGTTGATCTTTGTAGTAACCATTGCTAAGAGAAAAGAAAAATCCGTTTTAAGTTCATCCATTGATGGACCATTGTTACCTTGGCAACCATTGTTTACGTCCTTATAGGGACCGCTATAGCAACCGTTGCTAAGGGAATAAAATATTGAGTTCAAGTTCATTTACAGTACTTTCGAGGTCACGCGACACAGTATCTTTATATTTTAAATAATAATTGTTGTTAATGTCCCTGGCAATCGTTTCTAGGTAGTTAGAAATATTAGTTCTTGGCTAAAGACCTAATTCTCTATTTCTCTAAAGTTAAATTTGATATGGCAGCAATTAATTTCAAATATAAAACTATATTTGAAATTAATTACTTTCTCCAAGAGAAAGCTTTGTAATGAGGTAAAAATCGACCCATCGAATCGGACTTCGGGACCTCGATTTTCGTAATCTACGGGTCGAAAAACATGAAAATCCGAAAATGTCTGTATGTATGTACGTACATACGTGCACTTTTTTTTTGTCGTACGATAACTTTTGAAGGAATAGTCCGATCGTCCTGAAATTTTGCACACAGGTTAGTTGCCGCAAAATCTCGGCCAAGTTCAATTTTCAGCCAAATCCGTTGTTTATTTCTCTAGCAACCGTTGCTAACGTGTTTTTGATAAAAGCGCCAAAAATCATCATCAATGCACGATGGGTCTCCAATTCTTTCGACGATCGATGAGAATCGATAAGACATTCATTTTGGAACAACCATTGTTTATTCCCCAAGCAACCGTTGCTGTGGAGATACGAAATTCAGCTTCAGGCTGACTTTTTTTGTCGTACGATAACTTTCGAAGGAATAGTCCGATCGTCCTGAAATTTTGGACACAGGTCAGTCTCCGGCAGATGTGAACCGAGTTCGGTGTTCAGCAACATCCGTTGTTTATTTCCATGGCAACCGTTGCTAGCGTGTTTTTGATAAGTTCCCATATAATTCATGATAAATGATTATTTGGGTTTGTATATGGGACGTTCCACGTCAAGTGAGCATGGTCAAAATTTTTTTCGAAATTCTGCATTGACAAATTGATTGGTATCCATTCCCAGAATACTCAAAAATTTTTTCAGATTTTTAGGTGCATGTATGTGGAAGTTAGTCTATGCACTCAAAACCTGAATTAATCAAAATTTAACTTTTTTCTCAATTTTGAGAGCCCAAATAATCTTGTATATGTGTGAAAATGTAAAAAACTTGAGAACAAAAATTATGCTGAATACTACAAAGATTATAAAAAAAAAATTGTTTGACACCAGAATCCTCCATCCGGATAGGCTACTCTATTAATTAAACATGTTTCAACCAGTTTGGCTATGTTCGCCCACTTATTTTTGACCTTTCAAGTTATACGTACAAACCTTTGTTCGATAGCTTGAAAATGGTCTCATACATTTTTTGGAGAAATTCCAATATCTCCTGTAATTAATTGTTTAAATCTGCAATATCACAATTCCCTTCTTGTTAGTTTCAACATATCAGGTCCACGATGAAGCTCACAGTGAGGATATCATGCCTTCGGGTCATCAATCTCAGCCAAACTCTACAGATATGTTCCCTGACACTGGATCAAGCTACCGGTAGAGTTTGGAGTTCCAGCGCTGCCTTGTTATAGAACTTTTTATGACTTTAGACTGAGGCAGCTATATATAGATATACATATCTGCCTTGATTTGTCTAAAATTCACATAATTTTCATAATTTCATCAAGAAAATGATGTATTTCACCTTGTTTGGTACTATGAATGAATATTAACTTATGGTTTCACTTATATTGTGTGAACAGCTGTTGACGGGTGGTCTGAAATCTCATGCAAGTTATTTACACATGAAATTATAAACATTAACCAGGAATGTGATTTGAGACAACCAGTCAATAGCTTTTCCAACCTTAGCCTTGCAGTTCACACAATATAAGTCAATTACATGAGTTAATATTTATTCATAGTACCAAACAAAGTAAAATACATCATTTTCTTGATGAAATTATGAAAATTAATGTGAATTTTAGACAAATCAAGGCAGATATGTATATCTATATATAGCTGCCTCAGTCTAAAGTCATAAAAAGTTCTATAACAAGGCAGCGCTGGAACTCCAAACTCTACCGGTAGCTTGATCCAGTGTCAGGGAACATATCTGTAGAGTTTGGCTGAGATTGATGACCCGAAGGCATGATATCCTCACTGTGAGCTTCATCGTGGACCTGATATGTTGAAACTAACAAGAAGGGGATTGTGATATTGCAGATTTAAACAATTAATTACAGGAGATATTGGAATTTCTCCAAAAAATGTATGAGACCATTTTCAAGCTATCGAACAAAGGTTTGTACGTATAACTTGAAAGGTCAAAAATAAGTGGGCGAACATAGCCAAACTGGTTGAAACATGTTTAATTAATAGAGTAGCCTATCCGGATGGAGGATTCTGGTGTCAAACAATTTTTTTTTATAATCTTTGTAGTATTCAGCATAATTTTTGTTCTCAAGTTTTTTACATTTTCACACATATACAAGATTATTTGGGCTCTCAAAATTGAGAAAAAAGTGAAATTTTGAATAATTCAGGTTTTGAGTGCATAGACTAACTTCCACATACATGCACCTAAAAATCTGAAAAAATTTTTGAGTATTCTGGGGATGGATACCAATCAATTTGTCAATGCAGAATTTCGAAAAAAATTTTGACCATGCTCACTTGACGTGGAACGTCCCATATTTATGGGATTCTATAAGAATAAAAGAGACATTTCCCGTAGAAACCATTGTTGATGTCTCTAGTAACCATTGTTTATATCCCTTGCAACCGTAACTAGGGAATGGGAAAAGTCAGTTAGAGGTCCATTTTCGGAACTGTTGACGGCTAAGAAGTAAGAACACCGTAGCTCGGATATTTACCATAGCAACCGTCGTTTACGTCGTTAGCAACCGTTACTATGGAGTGGAGGAAATGAGTTAGAGGTTGATTTTGCTTTCTCAAAGAGTGGTAATTAATGCAAGTTGAGGTTAAATTGCAATACTTTGAGAAAGCATACTGCTGAGGCACTCGGCAGCGGTTTTTTTTCTTTGCTGCTAATTTTGAAATGGAGCTCTCTAGCGCACTTTTGAAATTAATGCTTTTTTTCAAAACACTTTCATGTAGAATTGCTCCTTCAACGTACGATAGATGGTCCGTGCTCACATGTTTCCATCCAAGAACATTATTCATAATATTCTCATATATGTTATAGTCGTTGAGAAATGAATATTTTTCATATAAAAAAGTTTGTCTAGGATAAAATTGTGTAGAATAAACATTTTTTCGTGGATAATAAAAATCCCGAGTGTAGAATATTTATATTTAAGAGTGAAAAATTCAATCAATATCCTGCATAATTTTATTTGCTACAAGTTAATTCTTCACATTACAATTTATGTGCAGATACTCTGTGATGCGCCGATCAGTTTAACCAAATTTTAAAGTAAGTGAAACGGGCCTCTCCGGTTCTGGAGCTATAACAAAAATATCATATGTTTTATTATATTTACTAGGGGAGTACCCCCCTACTCGCTTCCTTCGCCAACCCCCTACTTTTGATTCAATATTTTGATGTTCACCAAAGAAAAAGAATTTACATGGAAGAATAAAGTCAAGTTGGTAAAATCAAGGTCCCTTGCTCGCTTTGCTCGCTAAACCCCCATCACTGGTTATCATAGACCTCTATGGACTGCAAATTCGTTATCACTCTTTATTAAAAGCTGAACCGACGCTGCCGTCATTCTGCTCCTCATGGTTGCTTCTCACGATTGCTCTTCGTATTTGCTCCACATTTTTGCCCTTTATTATTGCTGATCTTTGCTTCTCATTTTGCTATTTATTTTGATCTTCCTTAATAATTTCGTTTGTTATGATGACACTTGAAATACTTTAATATCAATCAATTCTGGATTCTGATTTTATTTTTCTAACAATATCTGATTTGAGTATATGATGCTATGCCCATGAGTACCGATTACTTTAATTATTTCCAGACTTTTTCTGTTTTGCCTTCTCAAAGAGAAAACTTTGTAATTGGTCAAAAATCGACCCACCAAATCAGACCTCGGGACCTCGATTGGCGCAGATCGTTACGCGAAGTAAAAATATGATTTTATAACGCATTCGTGTATTGTGCTGAAATTCCTTTGTGCTAGCTGTTTCCCTGACGTTTCATTCACGTGCATAACATAATGTAACTGAAGGTATTATTTCGTTCTCCTCGAGTATTTTTCCAATGATGGTTGAGAATAATTAAAAGAAAAGAACGTAAAGAAATATCGGAATCAATAAGATTCCGAGATAAACAAAGATAAAATAAAACCTTTCAAACTCTTAAAAATCGTGTTTTTGATACCTTCATAAAAACGTAAGAGTGTAACACTATAATCAAAGAAGAGTGTGATATTTTTTTCATTTCATCATCCTTATATAAAAAGTCATGGGGTCAGAGTGAAGTCACTTAACTCATGATTTGATTAGTGTAGACCCAGCCAGACGAGTCGAGTAAAATATAGATATAGATATAGGTAGTGAATGCAAGCAAGCGAAAAACAAAAGAACAATAAATTTTGAGGTTTAGGCACGTACTATAGTTTTAAAAACAAAATAAAAAGTTTTGAGGTTGAAACAACCAAATCTTGCTCGATGTTGAATAAAATCTAAATACAGGTTTTGAAATTGCGCACCATGAAATAAAGCGTAAATCGCGCGCAACGCGTCTGAATGTAGCTAGTCATATAAAACAGATGACCAAATGCTGAAGTTACAACGAATTTTGAAATAACGATAAATGCATCGGGCAGGCAGTTGGTGAGGCGAGTGTCCCTCAGAAACACTTAATCCTTTATCCAAGTATTATGTAAGAAAAATGTTACAGGGCTCATTAAAAAACCGCTGCCAAGTGCCTCAGCAGTATGCTTTCTCAAAGTATTGCAATTGAACCTCAATTTGCATTAATCACCACTCTTTGAGAAAGCAAAATGAACCTCTAACTTATTTCCTCCACTCCATAGTAACGGTTGCTATGGTAAATATCCGAGCTTCGGTGTTCTTACTTCTTAGTCGTCAACAGTTCCGAAAATGGACCTCTAACTGACTTTTCCCACTCCATAGTAACGGTTGCTAAGGACGTAAACAACGGTTGCTATGGTAAATGTCGGAGCTTCGACGTTATTACTTCTTAGTCATCAACAGTTCCGAAAATGGACCTCCAATTGACTTTTCCCACTCCATAGTAACGGTTGCTAAGGACGTAAACAATGGTTGCTATGGTAAATGTTGGAGCTTCGATGTTCTTACTTCTTAGTCATCAACAGTTCCAAAAATGAACCTCCAACTGACTTTTCCCATTCCCTAGTTACGGTTGCAAGCGATATAAACACCGGTTGCTAGAGACATCAACAATCGTTTATACGGGAAAGGTCTCTTTGATTGTTATAGAATCCCATAAATATACAAACCCAAATGATCATTTATCCTGAAGTATATGGGAACTTATCGAAAACACGCTAGCAACGGTTGCCATGGAATCAAACAACGGATGTTGCTGAACACCGAACTCGGTTCACATCTGCCGGAGACCGACCTGTGTGCAAAATTACAGGACGATTGGACAATTCCTTCGAGAGTTATCGTACGACAAAAAAGTGCACGTACGTACATACGTACGTACGTACGTACGTACATACATACAGACATTTTCGGATTTCCATGTTTTTTGACCCGTAGATTACGAAAATCGAGGTCCCGAAGTCCGATTCGGTGGGTCGATTTTTACCCCGTTACAAAGCTTTCTCTTTGAGAAAGCAAAATAGAAAAGAAAGCTTCTGAGGGTCACCCTCCGCGCAAATTTAGAAGGGATTTCTTCTGGTTTTAGAATACGCAAGATAAGGTGAATTACTGGCACGTGCTGGAAGTGAATGAGCCGTTTCATACAAAATAAACGAACAAAGGATTTAAAAGCTTTCGCAGAATCGATGATTTCCTTAATTTAAAAATGAGATTGTGCATACATGGAGTCGCAAATAAGACCTTTCGCATATTAATTGAAATTCGAGATATTGAACGTACGTGTCAATTGAAATGCGTTGCTCGCGATTAATTCTCCCTCTTTGGGTGTTATTTTTCAAGGATGTATTAATAGAACCCATAGGAAATCCACACGTGTGGTAATGCCCCGCGAAGAAGTTCAACACAGATCAAATTTACAGTCCGCTCGGTAAATATGAATAAGTTTATCATTCTAAGAAATTCAACACTGAATAAGTGTGCTCGATAGCGTTCAAGTTGTTCAACTAATACATGTGTGTTCTACGTCCATTCAAGCCCAAACATAATGGTACATGAAATTCATTTTATTGAAAATCACCTATAGACGAAGAGCAGTAAGAGTCTACACGATGCAATTTTGCAAAGCAACATTCATCACGTCGAACGCAATGAAAAATCGTACCCAGAAAAACTGAACTTGCTACGAAACCGTAGACCACCCACGTAGTTTTCAGGAAGCTTTATTGACATTCATTGTAGCACGTGGCAAAATTATTCGTGTTGGTCGATGCCACTCTCGAGTCGCGTTATCTCAAATATCATCAATCACAGTTCATTTGTCTTAACAAACAGAATTTAATTTTCGTCCCAGCGGCAGTAAAGTGCCTACTTTGCGTCCTGGCGTTTGCAAAGAATGGCACTTTTCTGCCGCGGGGTACGAAAAATAGTATATGCACCTCGCTCATCTAGGCTATTTTGGCACGCGCAAACTTGCAATCCTCGCTGCGCTCGGATCGCAAACGTGTTTCGTGCCGAAATCGCCTAACCTCGCTCGGGTGCATAATATACTATTATAGCTGTACTTAGAAAATAGGACTTCTGGATCGTCACACTTTTCGACATCTCAAAAATGCTTACAACGTCACTTCATCAATGGAATTCGTATTATAATAGGAGTTTGAGATTGGAAATAATTCCCAGCAATCATACCAAACTTCAGCATAACTTTAAATTTATTTCTATATACTGGAGCTACATTCATGACTTCTTAAAGTCTCGTCTGAGCTTAACAACTCAACTAAAGACGATGAATTTGATTGCTTTCTGTATCTTTTAGAAGGTTGAAAGATAAATTGAAAAGGTAGTTTCTGCACGTTTGCAATATTATCTGTATGTTCATTCTGCATGTTTGGTCGTTTCACTCTAGGGCGAACTCAGGTTGTCGGACATAGTTACACTATGAACAAAATTTGAGTGTAAAAATGATAGGCAGTAAATAATAATACTTGAAACAACGTAACTCATTAGTAAAATAATATTATATAGAACCGAAGCTTCCGTATAATATCGGAGATGTGTCACGGAAAGTAGTCGGACATTTACCGTGTGCTTTTTTTTCTTGAATTGGTCCATGACTTTTGAACAGTAGAATAGCTTTACGGTGATTCTGATTTTTTTTTTAATTATTTGTTCTTTTTATTTTTTTCAACTGCAATCTTAATTTTTGGTGAAAGATATTATCTGTCACGCTCCTTAATTTACATAAACTTAAAAAATAAGAAGAAGAATTTTTGGGGAAAAAGAAGGAAATGCAGGTTTTGGGACAAATAATTTTCTGAATATATATATGATACATAAAATGCGGAACTCGCAATTTTGCTTTATTATTATTCATATTATTATTAATAGTGTTATCGTTTAGTATCATTAATAATAATCGCCATTAATAATGATTAATCGTTATCGCGCGAGACTTCACCGAGGGCACAAATCGAAATTCGCTAATGGCATTTTGCGACGCTTTCGCAAACTGATGCTTCATACGTCGAAATTAACACAATCTTTTTTCTCACAGCATGTACACATCCTCGTCTTTTTCCGTATGATATCGAGGGAAAAATTCCCAAAAGTATACATGAGTTGAATTTTTCTCTAAAGTTTACGAGCATTCAATCTCGCCTGGCGCCTTTTTTGCCCAATTATATCAAAGTCATTCTTATATATTCACAATCTCTATGGGCAATGTCTCACTGCAATATGTTTTAAAAATTTCAAACGCACATAGATATAACAAACCACAAAAATCGTAAAACTTCAAAAGGTAACAAAGACAAACACGCATTTCACGAACATCTATATCCACTTGCCTTACTCGTCTCTTCTAACACACTCATTTTTACTCATGAATTTCGTCTTCAATTTACAACGTACTCTGTACAAGATTTCATGATTTATTCATGTCTCTCAATGTGTAGTTACTTTGTGAAGAAAATATTCGACGATTATAATACAATTGCAATGCTTATGAATCGTAACAGAATCATCACTGAATAAAATCTGAAAATTTTGTCTGGTTTTGGTAAATAATGAAGATTTCTATTTCTTATCATCGTAACTTTAGAGAGAGCATTACAACTCAATTCTAAGATGCCAACGTACAGTTTTTTATTGATTGACATTTTGAAATTATAAATAACTAGTGACGAATTCAGATTATTTGAACGTTCAATCCATTGGACTTATATTCTGAATTAGAATCAGTTGTGGAAATATAATGCATTGAATAGTTTCTGGGTATTTCAGATAAAAGGTAGTCAATATATCATTTTTTTTCAAGATATAAAACCGTTTATTGTAGATTTACGTTACACTGAGAAATTCGAATTCAATTAAAATTGCAATTACAAAAGTTTAATTTCCATTCTGAAACCTATAGTTTCAATGTCACAAAAAATGTTTGTTACAGAGAAGTCACCACAAATGGCATTTTCTCAACTTAAACTCCACGTGAAATTTTAATCACTCGGAAATCAAAGCTCGACTTATCATTTTCCTAGGAAGTCGCACGCGATTACGATTGATGGTTTCTTCTTCTACTATCTTCTGTAACCGCAAGAAATTCTCGGTGTATTCTTATTTTGAGACTTTCTTCTACGTACTCCGTTCATACACACGGAACGAGACATAACAATAGTTGAAAATCTACAAAATTAACAGGATTTTCGATTAAAGTTCGTTACGATGTTAATAATTTTTTGATTGGAACGCATTGAAAAAAAAAGAATTGAAAATCTAAATGCAAATAAACTCAAAAAACAGTTAAGTATTAATAGTAATAAGAGCAAAATATTTATCATGAGATAAAAATTAATCTTGGCCAAAATTACGGAATGAAAGAAACTTCGATTTATTTTATATGATAATTTTTCGCAAAATTATATTTGATGTTTAAATCTAAATTGTCTTATAGCCTAAATTCATGCAAGATAAAAAATTATACAACTTTATATTACAAAACTTAAATCAAATCAAAATAATCTTGCAAAAAATTAATACTCGAAATTCTGGGAAACAAGAATATATTTTCCATTTTTTTTTCATCAAAATTTACATCATCTCCTATCAAATTTATAAAAAAAATTAACAAGGTATTAAAAAAATATCAATTGAAAACTCAAGTATTTTCGGATAACAAAATAGTTCATCGTAACAAAAATCAGCCGAAATTCTTTTCACTGAACCCGAGACTCGCGAGTCATAAAGTTCGGGACGGCCTGTACACATATTTAGAACCTTAATATTTAACTCATTGTTACAAGTTTTACGTAATATTCAGAGACATTCTTGAATTTTTCGTATTTTTCAACTAGATTATTCGTTACGACTAACGAGCGAGCTTAAACTTTAAAATGTATGTACACTATGTACAGGTTCACAGTTCAGCAATTATTACACTCGACAATATTTCAAGGATCTTATTTCTGTCAACCAAAAGATGAAATTCATACTCTTGACTGTTTTATACTTAAATTAATAATATTCCAAGTTTCCATCAATATAGGAATTTACTTCTTTCTTATTATTTATAATTCTTGCTAATCAAGTAAGATCATTTTTTATTCAGATGGTTTCGAGTGTTATCGTTGCATCGGCGAAAATTGCCCGCTAAAGCAGCGCAGTCCGCGAGATCTGTGCGAATTTTTCTAGCGAACAAATTCGCTGTTAGACGGCTTTTTTATATTTATTCAATCCTTACTTAACACTCTCGCATTATATGAATACCTAATATTATCACATCGCGCATGTAGGAGTTGGAAGGAAAAAATGCGCCCTAAAGTACGTTAGCCGTAAAATTGCGCGCTCATTCTCTCTTTCTCAGCCCTTTAAACAAGGGTTATAATTAAAAAATGTACATCATCTTATACTAACTTTGTTTTTTTTTTTACTAAAGTCTAATCACACAAATAAAAAGCTTTAATCTTCTCTTCTAATGATTTAGACAAAAACGGAACATACATCGTGGAGTAGCTGATCTAAACTAACCACGAATTATAGACGACTTTGTTTTTGAACTTTTCCTTTAATATCTACGAAATCAGATTTTTAAACGGAAACTTTTCACTGATAATTTGGCGGTCAAAATTGAATCTTCAATTTCTTTTTTCTTATCATTATATGACTGAATCACAAATGCTCGTCTTCAATCTCCCATTTTGGTCTTATTGATCAACAGGCTCAATGAATCCATTGAAAAAGATTGAGAGTTCATTATACAGATATACTTTTTTTGCCATTCCATAGATGTTCAAGCGATTTATCTTCCCAAGATTGGGGAATAAATCGCAATACTAAGCAGAAACATCAAGGAAACAGCAATCGTATTTCAAACGTAAAAGAAAAATCAATGAATTTCCAATTTTAATATGATCAAAATTGATCCATATTGACTGCACCATACAGTCTTTATTCATCAAATGATCGTCTTATGTCGTTTAATGGAATACTTAGAAAAAAAATATTTAAAAAAAAGAACAACACGTACTACATCGAAGAACACACTCCGCGCGATTTTCAATTTTCTAATCACACTCAACTTTTTCAAGAGCTTACGGACGAGGTGTCTAGTTTTCTCGTGGTAGCTTATACAACACAGAAATAAAATATGAAACTGTTAATCAGATATAGCTTGGAGATCAACGAATAATCATTGATAAATAATATAAATTTTAAACTCTTCATAAAATTCAATGATGCAACTCCAAGCCGAATGAAAACATTGAATCAATCAATTTAGCAACTATCGGTTCATCTTCTCTTCTGTGCACCACCCACTATCAACACGTAAGCACTCTTTCGAACAGACACCTCGCCGGCACACGCACGTGAACGCGAGCACTAAAGTCCAGATTGAACAGTCTATTTAGAGCTGGGCGGCTGCTGCATGGTGAGTCTCGTATGCTGCGAAGACGATGCGATCAGCTCCTTGTAGTAGGCGTTGAGCTCGGGCGGCAGGAGAGGCGGAGCCACGTTGGGGGGCAGGGGGCCTGGGAATAGGCCGTTGTACAGAGCCGAGTAGTACATGGGGTCGATCATAGGCAGAAACTTGCCGGCCGCGGCTGCAGCTGCGACTGCTGCCGAGCCATTACCAGTCGCTGATGCCAACTGGTGCGCCAGGAACGCCGAACTCGTCGGGGGCATAGCCGGAATGTAGCCCGTCGGCAGTGATGGCACGCTGTTTCTTCTAGACGCCGCCGCATCTGCTTCCCTGCACGACAAATGAACAATTAACTCTCATTCCCGATTTTTTTTCTTCATCCATTCGTCAACATTCATCTTCTCAATTCATAAAAACAAATCTGACCTGGAAAACCAAAAAGTCCAAAGTGATTTTTCACAAAACGAACGATTAATTACCTCGCATGCTGTTTCGACGCATTCGCCAATGCCTCCGTTAGGCTAGCGTGTTGCTGTTGCATGTACAAATGTTCATTGCCTTCGGATATCCTGCGTATCTGTTCCCTGGCGTCTCTCTCCGCTCTACTTCTCTTTTCCATCGCGTAACGTTTGTAATCTATGCTGTGCATAGCCTCGCCATGAGCTGCAGCATTGAGGTGACTGAGGTTCGGCACATTGGGGATTACCGGGTGCTGGACGCTACTGTTCCCGCTACTCGAAGACGTCGGTGCTTTTCGCGGAGTGTAAGGCGAGACGGGCTCCGACAATCTAGACGGGTACTTCCCATTCATGTGTTGCTGTGGCTGTGGCACTGGCGTCGACCGCCTCGGTGTTGGGATTGCTGGAGGTGGTACCTAGAAATAGCAATGCAATTTCAAAAATAACGAAACGGTTATCGATGCGACAAATTCGTAATTTTCTTGGAGAAAACCATGATCCTACCCGTATAGTTGAACTTGAATCATCGAAGAATACACGGTTGTGTCTCCGATAAACCGAGTAGCATCGATCGAATGTTAAACTTTGCACTTACCACATGGTTCATCCGGGTAGGCGGACTGAGTTGCGGTGGACCAACGGTCGCTTTCTTCGGGCTCACGAGCGTTATTTCGAGATTGTTTGTGACCATGGCGCGGCTGTCCAGTACGTTTGAGTAGCCTGTCGGTGCGGGCAGGCTGCCCGTCGTGAACTGGTTTTTACGCGACGTGGTATCCAAGGGCATCGGTTGTGGCGAGGGCTTCACGGGCGATGGACATTTCAAGTCTTTGCGAACTTCGAGATTCAGAGGATTAGGCCGCGGAACGACCGGCACCCTTACTATCTCTAGATTGGGTCGAGCCAAATTCTGTCGTTCCGTTGGTTTTGCTGTGAGATCCAGTACACCAGTCGACGCTTCGTTACGCGCGGAAGAGGCTTGCAGGTCGCTGAAAATAAGCAATTCAATTTTAGCCCAATATTAGATAGCAGAGAGATGTTATGCTGTGTGAACATAATAATCGTATAAAGTATTTCTCAATATGGATCTTGTGTAAAAATGAGCGAGTACCAACCTTGGACTTCTAGACGCAATCGGTTGTGGCATCACAGTAGGCATGTACTTGGGCGCAACGAGGATATCCTTTGGATTGCCGTACACCATTTTCTCGCCGTTGCTGAACATGGACCTTGACTGCGTGACCTTCAGAGGCGTGACGAGCCTGTCGTTGATGGACGCAGTGAAGCCGGGTCTGTTGGGTTGCGGCAGAGGCATGTTCGCGTTGGCGTACAGCTGGAGGAGGCTGGCGTTGTTATTGGCACTGCCGAGGTTGATTACGCGGCTGTTGGCCTGTTGTTGCTGTTGTTGCTGCTGTTGTTGCTGTTGCTGCTGCTGAAGTGGCATTGCCTCGGAGCGGGGAACCATGTGACTGATGTCGGGTGTGACAGTCACGTTGATCAGCTTGGGGATAATGACAGGCGAGGTATAACTTGGCGGAGTCGGCGACTGATTGCCGGCCTCACTCGGCTTGTGCGGGGAAATCGTGGCCGTTACTATCGTTGGCCCGGGCAGTGCGCTCGACGTGGAGTTCGTCGGAGGAACGGACTCGTTGTCAGCCGTCATTGGAGTTGACGTCGGCGGCTGAATAACGCTGGCTCGAGTATCTGAAAACACACAAGTCGTGAGTACGAGAACTATATAATCCGGGACAGGTGAGTGTGAATTTCAATCGATGAAACATGATTTCTACAGTCAAATTCGTCTAGCTTATATTCTGACTGGCAAGTCACTTAGAATTAGCACAATTTAGCGATCTCTATCGCGCTTTTTATTTTAAAATGTGTACTAGAAACCAACCATAATCAACGGCAGTGACTTCGAGGCCACCCTCGCGCAGGATCTCGAGCTTGCGCTTTTTCAGACTGGGAATGATGAGCTTGTCTCTTCCGGCACCAGCCTCCCCATCAGTCTCAAGATCGATCACCTCCGGCGATCGGGGGCTCTTTGCCTCGTACACAGGTATGTTCTCTTTGCCTTGGGCCAACAGGCTCGTCTGTTTCGGATCCAGCTTAATCTCTTTCATGTCCTTCTCGGGCGGTGGTGTTAAGGTCACCACTGTTGTCGCGTTCGTCGAGACTGTGCTCACTGGTGGCAAATCCGATGTGGGGTTCTGGAAAATATAAATTAAAATTAATCAGACTAGATTCGATAAAATGACAATATAAGAAAACAATTCAAATTGCTCAGTAAAGACACAGAAAATACAGAATGACTTTTCGAGTGATTTGCGAATGAATTTCCATAGTAAAATAGTATTGAGAAACAACTGATCTAAGTAATTACATCATTATCTTTCAATGTAGATTCTACATATATGCTCTGAATGATTGTTGTTGTTTGTTCTTTTCCTCTCTAAATTACAAAATTGTTTTGAGAAATTTAGGTCATGAATCATTCATTAGTACAAATTAATTTGATTTCTCATGCAAACTGAACGAGAATTGTTTCTGTTGTTACCACTCAATTTTCTACGCTAAACTCAATGGCTACAGAGTTGCTGCAAGAATGTTTCTTTCGGTACATTCTTGTAAGTATGGCAATGTAGTTCTAACTCTTGCATAATCTAAGTCGTAAATATATTCATCTCGTAATAAAAGACCGGAATCTAGATTGAACTGGAGAAAAATCGATCATCAAGCTTGCTTGCCTGTTGCGTGATGAGAGGGCTGTTAAGCTGTCTCTCGAGGACACTGTTGGCTCCGGTGGGTGTGCCAGACTGAGGCGGCGTACTCGTCGGTGAGGAGGCCGACGAGGAGTTCGTGCTTGCGGCGAAGTTGACGGTGGAGCTTGGCGAGCTCGGCAGTGGTTGATTACTGGCAGGAGCTGAGTTACTGGTCGCTATCATCGAATTCAGCGACTTGAGCCGCTCGGGCTTGACGCGCACGCTGCGCAAAGACGAAGTCTTGCCACTCTCCGTGCGCGGCTTATCACCGGGCAGGAATGGCTGTGGATTGATTGACGCAGTTGATTAGAAAGTTTATAGACGTGAAATTGGAAGTGAGCGATAAAATTTCAGTAATTCCGATTGCCCGTTGCTCAAAGTGTTGGAAAAATCAAATGAACAATGAAAACGTGAGAAATTCGCCAATTATAATATAATCATCCAAAAGTTTACGATAATAGAGGAATAATTATTTGGACTTATTGGATTTACATATTTCTCAACAATCTCTCGCGAATCCAACGTGATTATGTTGATTCGATAAAATTACTCAAGTATATAATTCAGACGGAGTTGGAACATATCTTCCCGGCGTCAGACTCTTACTGTACCAATGAAAAATCGAAATTACCGAAGTTGCAAGTATCGACTGTAAAGGCGGAGGAGTGACTGCCATGCAGTTTGACGTTTCACTTGGTGGTGGTGGTGTCTCCGACGGTGTCGGGCTATCGACTTCTCTCTTCACCTCGACAGAGTCCTCCGATGCATCGGATATGCTCGACGTTTTGATGCGTCTGCCGGCCTGATTCAGCTTCGCGTCATCGTCCTTCAGATTTCTCTCGTAAGGCAACAATAATCTGCAGCGCAACGTAATGATTAGACATTCGAATCCACGATCAAGTGCAACGAATCAAAATCATAATGAGTATATGTAATGTTTTCTGACCTCTCGTAATGCCTTCTCGTTATTGTCGCAGCGCTCGTCGAGCTTGTGTTGCCGCCCATCTCATCATAGATCGACTTCCAGAGTCTATTCTGACTGACTTTGTCGTATCCGCCGAGATCCTGAACTTTCGTGTAGAACAGGAACAAGTCGACTGAAAAATAATAAACCAATCGTTCACAAAAGTTCAAAATTACACTCGCTATGGTTGAAAAAAAAGGAGAAATAAGAGACGAATCAAACTTTGAAAGGCGGCAAAAGAAACTCACTTTGTCTGTATCCCAGGAGGGGCATTTTGCCGAGGGGCGTGTTGCGCTGGCTCATGAAGCTGTGCACGTCGCCGACGAACTTGATCTCGTCGGGGCCGGGCTTGCGCTCGGGCCGCTTCGACGACGGCTGGGGCTTGGCGCTCTGGCCGCCGCTGCTGCTGCTCGACGAGCCCTTCGACGTGGACGCCGCGGCCGACGACGCCACCGACGCCTCGCTCTCGTTGCTCGACTCTCCCGGCGAGACGCTGCGCTTTTTGCGCTTACGCCGCGGCCGGCCTTTCAGCTTCGGCGCTGAAAACAAACGCATCGAGTCAGTTTGTCTTGTTCTGGGATGTGTGCGTGTGTAAATACACTTTGATCGATTGATTTCCAACGGATTTGGACGTTTTATCAAGCGTTGTTTCAAACTTTCGCGAATACACATGGAATTTGTATTATAGATTTGCCGATTAGATTTTTCGCGGTGACGATTCGTCGCGCATTCCCCCTGGGATATTTACTATTCACTTTGCTATATGTGGTTCCCAATTGGAATGCGTAAATATTTACTCATAAATCGTTAATAAGATTGCCTCTACTATATACATTTCTGGTTCTAAATTATCGAATATAGGGTACCGTATATGCTCTATACAGGTTTACCGTATTACACGTAAGCATACATTGCAGATTGAACATCGAGCTGACCAGGTGTTGTGATATAAGTTGCGCCCGAATGCAGGCGATAAAACGCGTCTACCCCGCGGACGAGCGAATCTTACGACTCTCGGGAGGAGTGAATAACCTGGATAAAAAAAAATAGGTTCTCCGCAATTGTAAACTTAATACAGCTGTGCGTATCTCGTATTATGGATATCAAGAAACGCGCTGCACTTATCTCGAGCGGCGAATAAATCTATCAAAGAAATGCATAACACAAGCAGATCGTAAACATTGATGCTTCGAGATATTGGATAACCCAAATGTTCTCTCAATCGAGCCGCCCTTCATCTATATACACACCCATATGAGTCGTTCCGAGAAGAAAAAAAGAGCCCGAGTGACAATCGAATCCGAGCGCGATAACGGCCGACCGAGTGTTCGTGGAAACGGCCTGTGGGATTTTGTCAAAACACCGCGGCTAGTTTTTCGGGGGAAAGAAGCGGCTGCTTTATATCGCGCGTATGCACGTGTATGTATATTGATGTGTGTAGCTGCGCGCGGTTTGGCGCAGTCGCTCGAGGCTTGTTTTATAGATATACCGGCGGGCTTTCCCGGAAACGCGCGGTGCTTTTCTTGAATCCGATATAGGATGACGTGTTTACACACTATATATTATATAATAAAAATATATATTGCTCGTCTCTCCGAGGCATGTGGGCGACGGTTTTTACGCTATTCGATAATACCGATGAGTTTTCAGCTGATGTACGCGAAGGTCGCTTGTTTAACGAGTTCGTTTGACGAAGGCTTTTTCCGTGGATCTAGTTTGAGAAATTTACAGCTGGATAATCGCGTCGAGGCAACCGTGTCCTATCTCACCTCATCACGATTCATTGTTTTACGTTGTATATGATGAGGCACATTCGGGATTTTCCGGATAAATGCATTTCCAACCCAGAGAAAGATCAATCGTAATTGACTTTCACTGCATTTGAATGTATGAAACCTCGGTGTGGCATAATTGATTGCGATCAATCGTCATTAGGATCAAACGTAAGTAGTGGAACGAAGGCTGGAATGAAAACTAAGGAAAAACGGAAGTTTTCATCGGGATCTGTTGCAATTGTAAAACCCAATATTCGATCAATCTAATTCGTACAAACCGAATCGTAACCATCACGAGTTCGGGAGTTGTTCGACCACACGAAAAGGAAAAAAATCTCCACATCGGCTCGTGCCATGCGGGATCACTATCGAGCTGCTGCCATAGTGCTTGCGAAAAAAAAATTGTGGAAAAAACAAAGAAATCAGGATTTTGTAAATGGTCCGCGTTCATTCATACCACAGCTTATGCATACGCCAACTCTCGTTCTCCTTTCATTCAACAACTCACGTGTCGTTCGCGCCGTGCCCTATATAACCGAGAGAGAAAGAGAGAGAGAGCAACTCTCGAAAAAAGTCATATCGGTGGGGAAAAAAGAAGAAAAGGAAGGAGAGAGAGAGAGAGAAAAAAAACCAATCTCACTGATGTGCCCGTCGATCTTGAGCTCGACGTTGTTGTTGCAGATCCTCATGATGATGCCCATGACGACGACCTGGTCGTCCAAATTCGATGATCCCGCGCGGGCGAGCGCGAGGGATTATGTATGTAAGTATGTGTAGGAAAAGAAAAAAAAGTGCAGACCCACACGCGCACGTGTTCACTCTGGCATAGCCGGCTTTGTTTTGGCCGGTGCACGCCGAGCTCGACGCGTTAGCCCTCGTGGCTTTGACCGCGCGCGCCAACGGAGGGGGTCGGTCACGTGGCGCACTCGTCTCTCTCTTCGCGCACCTTTGCGTCGCGCGCGCTCGCTCGCGTGTGTGTGTATACATGTGTACATATATACAGAGGCGGATTAAAGATGTTCCGGAGTTTTTAAACGCGGCAATCGGTGTCTACCGTCGCGGCTTCTCGTTAATCGCGCTGATGGCTATAATATGATATATGAAGCTGTGTTGTCGTAGGCCGTGGAATTTCGAGTTATTTGGGTATATGTGTATACACACGCGAATCAGTATGCGCGCGTGTATACACTCGGTACCGATGTGGCTCGATGTTTTGATCGATGCCGAATTAATGTACCCGCGCACGGATAATCGCACGAGTGCGATTGAATACACGGCGCTAGACTTGGATTGTATTTCACCGCGGGGGACGATACTTTGCAATGGTAATTTTCAAAATTAGAATTTCGCTCGCGATTATTAGCTTATCGGTCTTAGCCGCGGATAGAATGCAGGAAAACAAATGTTTCGAAAATCAACTCATCGACGAAGAGGAATTTACATTGGGGCAAAATTAATCCGATTTCGACGCACGACTGTATCTATCGATGTGTATACGCTCAGTAATACAAAGTGTCTCCGAGAGAATCTGGACGCGGGGAAATTAAAAGGTCTGTTTTTATTTTGGCCTCTCGCGGGATGTATATACACTCCGTGCGAAATTCAAAGTACACCAGAGTGGAAGATCCATTTTTCACGCTTACCTTGGCCCTAAATAAGCCAGTGCAGCGCCGGGTATACGCAATCGAGCCGTGTATCTACGGCCATGCAAATTTATCTTGAACACCCCCCCCCCCGAGCAACGAGTTTCCCTTATCTCGAAATTATCCGAAATTTAGCATGTCGGATAAATTTTATCCGAGAGCCCGCGTCTCGAAGGTCGCGGCGACGTGGATTAGCTTGGAAAAGCAAAACAAAAGCCTATACACATCCCATCGGTAATTAACACTTTCCATTCGCGAGCGGCCCGAGGGCAGTGTAAACACGTGTAGGGGCTCACCCAAGTGGTTGCAGAGCAGCTCGTGGGTCTCGAGGTCGGGGTAGTCGAAGGTGTCCCTGCAGAAGAGTACCCTGGTGCCGGGCGGGGCGGTGAAGCCGCCGAGGGCCGCGGCGACGCTGGAGCACAGCCACTTGGGCTCGGAGCCCTCGAGCCTCCTGGTGAGGGCCCGGTAGCGGCAGTACCTCGGGTACGACAGCACCACGACCTTCGTTTGCTGGGGCTGGTTGTCGAGGTTGGTGTGCGCCGCGGCCTGGTGGCGGCGCGTGTGGTGCTGGGCCTCGAGGTCGCGCTGGTGGCGCTCCACGTCGGAGAAGTCGAGCCCCGGGTCGGACAGGCCCTGCGGCTGCGGGCTGGCCTCCGGCGAGGACGCCGGGCTCAGCGGCAGACACACCTCCCGGCCCCACGACCATTCCAGCGACGGCGTCAGCCACGTCACCAGGTCGTGCACCCGCACCACCACCTTCTCCGAGATCGTCAGCACTTCGTCCTGGGGAGGCAGATAAAATTTGATGATTAATTTTTCATTTTTCTCCGGTCGATCGGGTATCATACTCGGATTGGATTCGGGTAAATATTGTATTCGTGTAAACACGCGTGTACACGTAAATAGATGCTTGTACTTGGGCACGTATAGCTTCTCGAACGAAGGATAATTATTCACGGTGAGATAACGTATCGCTTTCGAGTTTATTATTCCTTGTGTTTCGTGTGTATATATACGTTTCTTTAAGTTTTGGGGCAACGAGTATCGATCGATGATTCGACCCCCTGCGGGCGCGAAACGTAAAAATGTATTTTTCTGCCCTAAATGTAATTTACCCGCGAAAAGGTATCTTTTATAACCTTTCGGAACTCTCGCGATTTCGTCCCGCCTAACCTTATCGATCGCGCCGAGACTTCTTGGAACTTTTCAACGCCGACTTTTCAGCTGAATATAAATTGCCGTCAAATGCATTAATATAGAAAAGCTCGGGGGATTACTAAAACACTCGAAACTCGAGTGTAATCCAATTAAAGCAAATCCATAATCTTCCCTTCGTTTGAATCAATTCGAAAAGTTTCTTCATCATTTCTACTCGATATTCGCGAGAATGAAAAAAATTTTTTTCAAAAAGCAATTTTACCCATCCGTCCCTGGATCGATCGAAGTTATGAATTCGACAAATTATTAATTTGAGAATATTCCTTCAATCAACGGGGAGAGGAGAAAATAATGATTTCATTAAATTTTTCTCTAATAAACGTGTAATCAAGTTATTCGAAAAGTTCCGCACTCAACTCAAATTATTGCCTTCCTACAGGGAAAATTTTCCCTTCTCGCGTTTAAATTAGAAGTCGGAGCTTCTCACCTGGATAATCCAGTCCCTTTAGTGCGCAGACTCTTCAGCAGTTCCCTACGGATTTTCGAACCTCTCGGTCATTCCATCGCAAGAGAGATATATCCTTCCTTATATACCCTTAACCCCTTTTTTACCTCTTACTCTTGTTTTCTCACTAATACTACATCACACTTATTTCACTCGCTCTCTAGTTTCTCTTTTCCATATTTTTAGTTGAATTTTTTTTACAGTTTTTTATGTATATTTTTCATCTTTCTTAATACGCGTTCAATGTATAATAATTAACTCTAAAGCAATTTGGACAATTAATAAAAGTTCATTATTCTCTCTCTTATGATTGACGTGAATGTATATTACGCTGTGCATCGCAATATTATTTCGCAGGTTTAAACATTTTCTGTGACCCAGCGTTTCACGATTCTCATAAAAGTTTATGAAATTTTAATCCTGCCATTTCCAAGCTCTTCAGCTGCTTTGTTCTGCAAATTTTACATCCGACCGTACCAAATTTGAGATATCTATGCATGGGAATCTGGGTCAGAAGATTGTTTGCATGTGAAAGCAAGAGCAAATATTTGAAATGACTAAACCAAATGAAGAGATTTCCAACCGTTATATACTCGTCTTTTTTTCCCCTTTCACAATCGATCCTTTTGATAATCTCGAATAAAAAAGTAATTCTCCGATTACTCTCTCGAGATAATATCAGTCGGCATTTCAATAAATGAATATTAATATTTTCGCGAACGTTCAAGCTCGCCTCGTTATATTCATAATAAATGAAACATCCACGAGGAACTCGTAAGGAAAACTACTTTCAAGTATTAACATTTCATTTTCCATGCTAAAGAAATGCAGTAATCGTGTTTAGCTGATAAAAACATGAGTAGTCGACTTGTTGACCCAAAAAATAATGTCACACTTCAGCCGCGAGTGAAACAATTACGCAGCACTTGACTACATTATTGATCCAGCTTTATATTTACGGCAGCGCCGTTGTACAGCGAGCTCATAATCGTCAAAGCCGGTAATGAAATTCGAAGACCATAATGTACGTGCTTGATTAACCATAGCGCACCTGCAAATTCGGCTGAGGATCGATATAACTGTGCCCACAACTAATACCCGAGAGCTAATGAAAAGGCATTTATTCCGATTTTAATCTACGTCCCTATACAGGCCGAATGTGCTTATTATAAAACCCCGACTAAAATAAAAACATCTCGCGAGGGATTGAAAATCCCAGGATTGATCAATAAATAATTTTGAAGCTTCGAGAATACGAATATTCGTCGATCGGCGTTTCAACGCGCGTCCCCGACGAGGAGAAAGAAAGACAAAGAGGTAAAAGAAAAAAATACATTTGCCGCGCGGGTGGAAGGAAGGTCGAAATATCACGAGAGAGCGACAATGCTGCAGTTGGCGTACATAACCCACAGAGCGCGAGTAATACATTCATATATAGCGGAGTGCAGTGCGGTGCGCTGGGAGAGATGGGGACAAGCTGAACTGTCGTCTCAACTTTTTAAAAGTTCGCGTCGCCGCGTATACACTCGGCAGACCGTAATTGCGAAAGCGCTCGAGTACGCGTCTAAGACCCTCGCATCTTTCATATACATTTCATACGGATATATCCCTTCGCTCGCGGGGAATTAATGGCGAATAAGAGAAATTCGACGAATTCCCGAGTCATTTTCCCAACGAATAAAATAGTCGAAAGTTTATCAGGAGGGAATGTTGATTTCGTCATCCGGCTACTCGTACTATCTGAATTTAAAATAGTAGAAATTTTACAACTCATGATGTATTTTTGAAACTTCGTTAATATCGTGTTGAATTTTACTAGTTTCCATCAGTTGGGCGATTTCCAAGGTTTTAATTTATCCCCCATGGATATCAATTTAATATATTTAATCGATGATGAAAGTCATTAGAAAACGTAACGAATATCAATATCCAAAAGTAAATGACTCTATTCTCTGCAATAAAGTATCATTTATTCGACTGATTCTATCAGCGATACAGAGATTTTTTTCTAGTCGATTATTATAATCAAACTAGCTTGTCCTAGAGACTATTGCAACTTGGTATCAAGATTTTGTAAAGATTATGAAATGTAATCTTTTTTACGCTTTGAAAATATAAATATAAATTTTAGATATAGTAGTATCGCAATATTTTTTCTAAAAAAAGCATCGCAGGACTATGAAAAAAGTTATCGTGTACACTCTATACAATCCGTCGAATAAACTGAACAACGCAAAAATTGATTTTCGTATCGACGTTACGTACAAACCCATATATGCACACGCGAGAGCGAGTGAATGCAATCCAATCGGAAGCCGGTGATTATTTTGAAAGCAGCTCGGCTAGTAGACCACCCCCCGGCAGCATCTCTCCCCGAGTATTAACTCTTCCCGACAAAATACCTCGTCACAAGCAAGCCGCTTTGTCTTTATATACACGCTGCCATGCATATACAAGAGCGCCGTCAAATAAAAAGATGAGTGAAAAAGCCTGGGAGAGGCTCCAGAAGACATGAATCATTGTTAGAACGTATATACAGGGTGACCCGAGCTAATGAATACGGAAGGCTCGTCCATCACTATTGCATCGCGTGATTTTCAAACTGGGCGAGAGAGAGCCATCGAAGATTCATCCGCTGCGGCTTTTTTCATACCGACAACCCGTCGATTCGCGAGTTCTCGGCACCGAATTATATACCCGGTCAAAAAATCACTCCGCAAGATCCGAAATACTGCGTGTAACGAGTGATCCCTCAGGTTTCCGAAAAGAGTTTCGCAGTCTCGAGCCCACAGAGGTGGTACGTGTATACACACACGAAAAGTTCATACGCGCGCTGCCATCTCCAAAGTTGAGCGCGATCGTTAAATTGCAAAGTGCCGCGAGGAAGTTCATATTTTACGTATAAACAATTCGGGAAAACGTGCTTGAATGTATTACACGTCACACCGTGGATCCGTGTATTAACAACGTTACGTCGGGATTTCAATATGCCCGGGCTGTTTCCGTCCACGCTATTCTGTCTCTCTCTCCCCGGGCTAAATTTAATTTCGTCCGCGCGCGCTGATATAATCACATATTCAAGATGAAGCAGTGGCCGGGAATCCGAGTGAACTCGTGGAGCGAGAGTCGAGCCGTACAGAGGCGGTGGCCGTATCAATGGAATTCCGGGGCCGATCAAGCCTCTCTCGGACGCGCGGATCAAAGTCCGTGTCGACGAGCTACCCCTGACCCGAACAGCCCAGCGTCGCCTCGGGGTTAACGAGTCGCAGTGCACGGGAGCACCTGCCTATACATACATCCCATTGCATATAGACTATATGTTATCGCCTGTGCCTCGAGAACTATCGGGAATGCGACGTTTTTTTTTCTCGCGCGCGGAAGTGAGTCGCGCTTGATTAGTTTGATTTCGTCCGAAGAACAAAACTACATAGAAATTAAAATGGTATGCATATCTCTCCGAAGCTGAATAAGTAGAAATTGCATGACTGAGTAAAAAATGAGTGGGAATTTTACCGACTTCTCTGTTTTACAGTGAAAAACCACTGCATTACAGTGAAAAATCACTGTAAGAAGATGGATGAAAAATTCACTGGAATGCAGTGAATTTATCATGTAACTAAAGTGAATTTTCACTTTAGTTCCACGAGTTTTCATACCAAATATTTTTACATCAAAATTTGCAGTAAGTATGGCGGGAAGTGAATTTTAACTTTGGTTACTTCAAATCGTGATGTAAAATTATTTGCTACAAAACTCGTGGAACTAAAGTGACAAATTCACTTTAGTTACATAATGAATTCACCGCAATCCAGTGAATTTTTCATCCACATTCTTACAGTCATTTTCACTGCAATGCAGTGATTTTTTAAGAGAGTAGTTTTTTTGAATTATTGTTGATTTAGAGCATGATTCGGGTAGACGGCGCGCAAAGTTCGATTGAAAACTCAAACATCGCTTTGGCGAATAGTTTTTTTTTCTTGTTTCGATCAAGTCCCAAGCGCCGCACACTGTATCACCCGTGCGCGCGAGAGGCTCACTCGCCCCAAAGTTCCGTTTGAACTAATGGCCTCTTACGTCTATACGTGCGCGCAATCGGTTAACCGCGCCGCTTCAGTTCGCTCTATATGTACGAGCGCGGCTCTTTCGAATTATCCCCCGCCCTATTCAATTAGCTCTCAATTAAGAAATCGCGTACACGCGCCAATCCCGCCACGAGCACACGTATACGCGTGTCCGATAATCGATGCAACGCGCACCGCTGCATCAATACCCCCGTGAATCGTGTATCTATATACACGTCCAGATATTCCGGGTGAGAGGGGCAAAAAAAAATCGAACTCCGCGTATGGTATATACTCGATTTACCTCCCCCCAATTATCTTTATCGAAACGAATAGCGCTTTTCACCCCGATGAAAAGCACATCGCGTATATCCTCGAGTGCGGGGGCACATATTGATTTGCGAATCCGGTCCAGGTCCTCGGCCGATAAACGCCCGGAAAGACGATATCCGCGAGCCTTTACGGGGGCAACGCCTCATTGTTCGCGTGTATATATATATATAGGAGGGAGTGCTGCTTCGGCGCAATCGTCTTATTCAAATAATTCGCCCGGCTGCTGCTAAGTGAGCTTATATACCGAGTTGGAAACTAAGGTTTTGGGCTTATCTTTGAATTGTTGTTTTATCAAACTCGAATTGGTATATAAGAGCTGTTCCCGAGGGGCGACTCACTAAAATTTTCCGTCAGAGAATACTAAAGAATACCGGGGAGTACCATGGAGTTCGGAGGAATACCATGGAATACCATGGAGTACTGAGGAATACTAAGGAATACTAAGGGGTATCAGGGAATACCAAGTATATATATATATATATATATATATATTCCACCTAGAGAATATTTTTTTTCATTCGGTCTCTTTTTGTAGTTCTGTGGTAGAAATCCTATGAAGTGGTAAGAACTACAAAAAGTCGACTTAATACCTTCAGAATGAGCTAACTAGGAGTAGGCACAATCTTTGGGAAACCAATCACGAAGAAACTTTGTGAGATGGTTCTAGGGTAGCCTAATAGCTTATATTTCGAGTCATACAGTCTAACGTTTTGTTTTCCGTTCTAACGTTTTGTTTGATTTTGAGCATGAACAGTATATCTATATATACGAAAATCTATAAATATAGATATACTGTAAATGTATAAAATCGAATGAATTGACAGAGTAGCTCCTGAAAATCAAAACTTTAGACTTCATGGCTAGAGATATAAGCTGTTAAAGGACCCATGTACCAGCTCACAAAATTTCATCGTGATTGATGACCTAAAAGATGTGCAATTTCCTAGTAAGCCACATAAATTCGAGAGAAAAACCAATGGTTCATGAGTTGGGAGGTGGCGCATATTGGGTCCATTTGAGAAAAATAACGAAAACCTATTGGAACGGTTGATAAACAGGACGTATGACGAAAAAAAAATTAGATGATGCAGATGGAATGCCAAGGAATCTAATGGTATGTCGCTCAATTTTATTGACCTAGTCTAAGGGTATTAAAAAAATTCGCACTCACTTGAGCAAAATTAGCTTAAGAATCGGAATTGGTGAAAAAATGGAGAAAACGAGCTGTAACAAGTTGGTGTGAGCGTTGGCGATCGGTCAAAATGTTTTTTTCCTCATTATTGTGTATTGCCGACAAGATTTTGTGCCGCAGACCTGCTCTAGACGTGCGTATCTATGTAATTTCAAAGGGAGTACTATTTTTAATATGGAGTACCTGGGAATACCAGGGAATACCAAAGAGTGAACTTGGGAGTACTGCAGTGAGTCGCCCCTCGGCTGTTCCTCCCGCGTATAACTTTGCTTGCGACATTCGAATTAACGCGTGTCTCAGATTGATACGGCTTTAATCATCGAGAGCCCCGGGGACGGATATAATGAGTCGTTAATTAAATTTATCGAGAGAGAAAAGTTGGCGCGCCGAGGTTGAAAGGGAGAAAATGATCTTGGGCCGCGCGCGGGTGAAAGAGGAAAAAGTCGAAAGTACACGAGGGGTAGGGGGGCGAGAATTCACAAGAAAGAACTTCAAATCGCGTTTTTCTCTGTAAGAGAAAGATTGCCGTGGAACGGTAAAAGTCGAGCCTCTTTTGTATGCACTCGCGCGCGCGGGCGGCCTTCATTTTTCGGTGCTCCCGGCTCCCCAAAGGCTTTGTCGAGAGTTTTCACCCCTAATTGCAGCGCGAGACATTCTGTGTCGAGTCCATTATCGTGCGGGGTACTCGAAATTTTCGGAAAAAAAAGTGAACGACTCTTTTCCAGCCGACTATTGTTTTTCTATGGTTGTCAAATTAAAAAATCGATTGTGCCCGATGAGTTTGTTCGGGAAATCTCGATGGAGACTTTTTTCTGTCCGGCCATCCTCTTCGGATAAACAAATTAATTGGACGCAGGGAGAAATCTCGTTTGAAAATACTAAACCTCCTCCGGGTGAATTATGAGCCCATCAATATTACTGATTAACGAACGAACTTCTATTCTTGGATCGATTCTCATTCCGAGCATGGAACATTATTAAATCCACCAATATTGAGCTTTTATTACTCCCCAGACAGTTACTGTTCAAAGTATCAAGTTTTACTAGTGCTTTACTTTGCCGATGCGTTTCTACGTGAGGGAAATGTGAAAATCAATATCGCCAAACCAGAACCCTTTCGATACGGTCGTATAGACGCGAGACGTATATAGAACATTCGATTCGTTGAATCATTTTGATTCGTGTTCATTTTATATATGTAATTTCGGAACATCCAATATCGATGGAATAATTATTAATTTCGATGCGTTAGTTCCAATCAACATATCCGACTAAAATATCAGAAAATATATATCTGACGTTTGGAAATGTGGCAAACTGTCGATAATAATCAAAATCATGTCAGCATCGTGAAAATGTGAAATTGAATCAACTTGTTATACAACGAGTTGAATATAATAAAAAATAATGAAAGAAACGTTTTAATTCGCGCGACTAAAAAAACGACTCAGCTCGAGACGAATTCCACGCTGTTATTGAGCTAGTTTTTCATCTGCAAACACTTTATCCTAGTTATTTCACTTCCAAAGTTCGTCCCTCCTTTATCCAGCTATTTGGCGGAGGTCGCGCGCACGCGAGATGCTCAGCTTCAGCCTCGTATACTTGTGCAGGCACACGTTCACACGAATTTTCGCTAAAGATTCGCGCGAAAAATTTGGACAAGCAATATTTTGAAATATGAATCGCGACGCGGGTATAGGGTGAAATTTGAAGGAACAAAAAAGGAAAAGCAGACACACCGAGGGCAAGTGAGATATATGGTAAGACGAGGGATGAAAAAGCAAGTCGGCAAGAAATGAAATGGAAAAAATATCTCTCCCCTCTGAGAATTTGCGTTTTTTCTTCGCCACGCGTGCATCTCGTCCGCGTGAGAGAAAGAAGCGTATTATGCGAAGATGAATGTTCATACCGTAAGATGGTGCTCTTCTCAACAATTACTCGCTCAAACTCTCGATGATGCATTGTTTTTCTCCTCTCTTCCGGATCAAAGTTAGCATTCGCGTCGCTTCGACGACATCCGCCCTTGCAAAAATTATCGCCGCAGAATACACACACATTCATTCGCAAATTTCCCCGGCATTCCACTCGCGGGAAATATGAAAATCAAAAACTCGAGCGAGACGCGAGTTTCCGCTCGTCACATCCCGCGGCCATTTGGCGTTGTATACAATTATCGATCACGTTTCGTTCGGTTGAGTTATTATATGCATTTTACTCGTTGCACACTGTGCGCATCCGGCTATATAGAAACCTGTCAAAGACCTCGGCGTACACGGGGCGACTGTATATATACATACGAGATATTTTAATCCGCGACAACGTGATTTATCGATTGTATACAATCCGTAAAACAATTTCCGGTGGTCGGGGGAATTTAGTTGAAAAACCCGAACAGCTTATTACATCGGCCTCTGGGTCCAACTAATATATAATGCCGCGACAACGCAGTGTGTGTGTGTGTGTGTGTGTGTTTGCAAGCTGATTTGCCGTGTATATAATGGGAATCGCTGCGTCTCTCGCGTATACGCGTCCCGTTATCGAGTGAGGAAAATCGACCGAGTGTCCTAGCGTGTACGCGATAAGGCCAAATGAGACGGGGGATACGTATTATTATAAGGGCCGAAAGCTCTCGAATTGCCGTGGCCGTGTATCAACCGGGTGTTCACTGGAAATATATCTCGCCGGCTGCATTATTCATCATCGTTACGCCATCGTCTTAATAATGAAATAAGCCTGATGCGTCTCATGACTCGAGCCAACTGGTTAATGATAAATGATACGCGCAAAGCTGCCTCCCTATCAATTATAGCTGCTCGTGTACTTTGCCAGCGGATGCATGTATGGACAGGTAATTTTCTAGAGCTCCATGAAATTTACTTATGTTTTTCATTAGCTTGGAAAACTGGGCAAGAGTTGGCGGATTCGATCATGGCAATTCGTGTGTGTTCTTTGATCTGCCGTCTAAACTCGTTTAGAATCCGATGTTCTTATTTTCTTTGATAACTTTGATTCTGATCTTAGTTGTACTCGAAGGTCCGATGGGCGATGATCATCAAAATTAAAGACGGCGGATCTAATATAACCTCAAGCTTTTTTTTCATTTTCCTTGCGAATAAACGTGGTTTCGTGTATTACGTTACGCTACTCGCCATTCACAACTGTCCATAAATCTCCAATAATACGAGATTAATTATTTCGCATCACTCAATCTTTGAATAATCGTCACTCGATCTCAAAACAAGTGAAAAAACTTGATTTTTCACATTTTTCTCTTATTATTTATGGGGATCCCATCGAAAAATCCTATCAAGTTTGCCTGAGATTTCATTTTGTGGTATCTTGAATCATCGCCTATTGGACCTTGGGGGTACAAAATAACTACTTTGTAGTATACAAAACGAGTAGGTTATCAAAGCTGAAATCCCGACAGAAGCAACAAAATTATTGGAAACGGAATATTCGAGAATTTCGAAGGCAGTGCTCCTACGTGTTCTATTACCAGTTGGAAACGAAATCTTGTATATTGCATTTTCGAATAATCCCACGAGATATCTTCGAGTATCAGTATACAGGGATATACACACACACACACACACACACACACACATATACATATCAAATGTCACTGTGCAATTGTCCCAACTCAATGCACAAACGCGAGCCACTGTATACGCCAGTGTATGCCCTAATGTATATTAGGGCCCTAGGTATACCTGTATTCGCGTGCAGTCGAGTGTGTTCTTAATTCGATCGGCCATGTGCGAACATACTATTCGAAATTCGAAATTCCTGGCACGCCGCTTTGGCGAGTGTACGGAGAGGAAGAAACGTTCGTTTTATGAATCGGGAGGAAGCCAGTCAAGTTCATATACCCGGGACAACGACGAGTCTCATTGTGGAGATGATCAATGGTGATTTCATTTGATTGTTTTTTTTTTCAAATGTTTTCTTTTATTGCATTCTAGAGTGAATATAACGCTTTGGTGTATATTCGATCGCAAAAGTATTAGCTCGATGACGAGGCAGTCGAGATCACACTAGAAATAGAAGAAAAATTATAGAAAACAAAAAGCTGATGTACTTGTCCGATCGCTATTAATCGTTTGATCTTCCCCGGCGACCCGGAAAACGGGGTATGCCATTTCACTCTCGGGCATATATACCCGAGAGAGACTGTTATATCCGCGGAGCTGTACCTTCTCTTTACGCGATTCCGTTGGTAAGCGAAATACCAACCCACGGTACACGTTGTACACCAAGTGCTCGTGAATCGAGCCTCTCTCTCGTGTGCATAGTCATCTCGGCGTATTGATTTTGAAGAGTCTCGTCGAAAGTCAAAGAGGGAACAATTGGGGATCAGCGAGTTTTGAGTGGCTTGCCAAAGTAAAAGTATATACACACACGCGCGAGGTTTTTCGCGTCGCGCGTCAATTCGCACGTGTGTAAAGCTTTCGAGAAGGAAATCGAGCGATGCCCGATTCTTCCCTTTAATTAAAGTGAGCCCGGCTCCGAGCGACGTTTTAATTGCTCACGGCCTATACTCGGTTGATTAGCTTGTTCATTGTTTCTCTATCTCCTTCTAGCATATGTGTGTCTGTGTGAAGCCAAATGCTTTCTACTGATGAATCTCGTACCGTTATATACGATTTTTCAAATATCCACACGGAACAACGAGCTCCTTTGCATTGTAATATCATTTCAAATGAACTTTACAGTTCGTGACGCGTGTACGAAATTGAATTTCATCCCCGGCAAATTAAGTTCGACGTCCTCTTCAATCCTCAGCAGTGTAACACTACAGTGTGAGAGTGAAGAATCACTGTACGAAGGTACGAGTGCAACACTGCAGTTAATTTTCCATGTGTGCACTGAGAAAAATTCCTTTATCGGAATCTGCTATATGATATATAGTAAACGAAATTATAGAAGAATCTACTATAAATATCGTTAAATTAACTTAATTCGTATAAATGACCCTCATGTTTTATAGGTTTTTCAACAATGTTCAGTTACTATTTAATTATTGTTCATCGACCAATAATTATTGTTTAATGGACCAGAATAACAGTCAACTGTATCCACTCAATAGTATCTACTATAAATAAAAGTACTTATATAGAGTAAAATCTACTTTAAATATAGTATAATGGATACTTTTTCCATGGTATACATCAGTGAAATTTGAATAGTTGAATTCACAATATCTCATAGCTAGGTTAAAATAAAACTATTTTTTATTTATAGGAGATACCCAACTATAAACTGCTCTCAGTGAGTGTATAACAAAAGTGAATTTTCACTGTAGTCCCGTAAGTTTCGATAGCAACAATTTTTAAAGCTGTACGACATTATTGTATTACATTCAATCACTCTTCTACCTTCATAATATTCTCTAAATCTGAAATAGTAAAAAAATACTATTTAATAGTATAAATTGCACAACTGTTAAAAATGATAGTTATTGACCACAATAATAGTAAAACCCTAAAAAATATTACAACTTTAACTAAAAATAATAAACTCCTACGAAATTACTAAAATATCAGTAGAATTTTACTATTATTCTAGTCAATAACTACTATTCTTATCAGTTGTGTGATTTGTACTATTATTTCGATTTTCTCACGATCCGGCCATTCCTCCCGTAAATAATCTCTCGCAAAATTGTACATCCAAGTGTTTTCTATCTAAACCAACCGCACGCTGCAGTGTGAATATTGCGAGGATTACTCAACATCCGGCGAACCGGCTGCTATCGATTCGAGATTCAATAATAAGACGAATCCATTTTGCTCTCTCAAAAGCAAGAGGCTATTTCGGAGAGACGCGTATATATATAAACGCCCAGTATAACGATAGTACGAAAGTATTATTTCCCCAAGTTAGCTGTCGAGCACACTGGGCGACGAAGCAACGCCCACCAATAACAATATTCATCAAAGAGACATGTGTGTGTGTGTGTGTGTGTGTGTGTGTGTGTGTGTGTGTGTGTGTGTGTGTGATATTCGATTTTCGAGGCCGAAGATAGGTCGATGACTCTCGCGTTCAAGTTTATCTCTGCGCGCGACCCCACTTCATGCGGTTTACAGCCTCTGCGTATACCTATATATACACAGGTATACATATATATATACACGCGTACACCCCCTGCCGCCCCGCGCATCTGGCGCTCTCCCGCGCACGTGTCGGTGTGTATACGTGTATATACGCTCGCGCACACACACACATACGCGGGTCTAAGAGCGAAAGCTGCGCACTCGGGCAAATAGCAGAGCGGCCACACGCGCAGCGTGTAATTTGTTGGCAATGCGTCGAGCAGAGTCAACTCGAATTGATATATAAGTGCTTTGGATTGTTGGGTTTGACAACACGCCATTGTTTTTTCTCACGCGATAAACAGGACCTCGCGGGCGAGGGAATTGATTATTACATATACGAGGCCGAGCTTTCGAGTTCGTTTAGTCGTCGCGGAGGAAGAGCTATTGATCGGAACAAAAGCTGATGACTGTCTGTTAGGCTCGTCAATGGTCGAACTCTCCTTTAGACGGATTGGAGGGAAACTTGGTGTTTGTTCGGATAACACTAATTTGATTGAAATAATATCCAATCAATGTCCGATGGTCAATGAAAATATAAATAACAATATTAAAAATTTGTCGATTCCACTCGTACATCCGGGGATGATTGATTCGTGTAACTGTTGTTACAATTAATGATATTAAATGGAAACGTAATTTGATTTCTGAAACAGCAGACTCGAGCGCTCCATTAATTCCCAACATTTCATCTCGATTCACATACGAGCCAATATAGGTCAAATTTGGATTCTGGATACACGAAACGTAGTACAAAGATTTTAAAAAAATGTTGAAATATTTATAAAACCTTGGAATACTTGGCGATCAATATAACCTTCTAATAATGTATATTAAAACAACGTTGCGGGGGATTTTGGCGGAGCGAGAGAGCGGATTGTCGAGCCACATATCACGACACGGGTTACACGAGTCCAAACGCTCCGGCGACACATGCGCGCCAGTGTAAAGGGCACACGCGAGCTCATTCCATTACTCGATAATGGGATACTAGGTAAATTTGAAGCGTTACAATGGTCGGCTTTAATTATTCATCCGGAATTGAGTTTGCGATTCGTTCGCAGTCCGCGAAACATTTCGATGCTGTGTGTGTGTGCTCCGCGAACAAATGTTTACCCGATAGATATACACGTGTACACACGGGGTCTAAAATATTTTTGATTTTCAAAAAGTGGGATATGCGATGACTGGATATTGATCAATATATGCCGGGCGTATGTATTCTCGCGTACATCACGGCGAAATAACGAGACAAGCAGAGTAACTTTGTTTCGGACGCTTTGAATAACGCGAAAGCTCATGGAAACCGGATTCTCGCGCGGACACACACGCGCGCGCGCGTTGCTTGAACTTTATGCCGACGCAGCGAGCAGTGCAATATGCAAAAACTCGCGCCAGCCAGAAAATGAGCGAGTGGGGGAGGTTTAATTTTCAAAAGTTCGAGCATTGAGAGTTGAAGAGTGAGGATTTTTCGTTTTTTTTCTCTCGTCTTTCGGATAGTTCGAGGCTTTCATGGTAACTTGTGTGAATATTATATCGCAACGGATAACCCGAAAGGTATATAAATCCATTTTTTCGGGTTAACGTGGTTCCAGCGAGATTTATTAATTACTTATGGAAAGCGATTGAAAAATTAGTACAAAACGCCCTAGAATACTCACAAATAGATTGTTATGTTAAAATACTTTATTTTCGAGTAAATAATTCCTCAAAACTATCCAGTTTAACATGGCGTCTTATGGGACTTTTCAATAGAATTCCTCAGCAATTACTTATGGAAACTTGACCAAAAAAATGTGGAATATTTGTTTTTTCTAGTTAATTGATATGCCATGAAAAAAGTATAGGTAATCGATGAAACGGAGACAGAAATATTAGAGTATGTCAACTCTCAGAACCTGGCCATGTCATGGTTGTTTTTTTCTACGCTGAGTGGTTTAAAATATAACTCAGATATGATAGCCACTCATCTGACTGGCTAAATTCATATAAATTATAAATACAAAGCACCCTAAAGGGCCTCGACTTGATACGACACCAACCGCTGGAACTACCTTAAAATACGAAATATTCACTTGATATTGTTCCCGCTCGTTTTTCGTAAGAACCAATCGGAACAACGGATAATCTTTCGACTGGCAATTTAATCCGAGGATCAATCGGCAATTTATCCGGTTCGAAATTACCGCAGTTTGGCAAAAGCCAAGTTTCAAACGTGTCCACCCAATAAAGCGCGACAAGCGCGTCGGTTCATCGGATTCGTTTTCGCGAAATACGGACGTTCAGTCGGTGTCGAGGGTGTGCGGAGAACGAAGCGGCGCCGTATAAACGACGAGGAAAGTTTTTATTTCTTAAAAAAATGTACATATAACTTCGGGGAGACGACGACGACGACGACGAGGGATATCACCTCGCGCTGTTACCGAAGGGATAGCGTATCAGCTGCCGCGCGCGAACCAATGCCGAATGCTCACCGTATGCGCGTATCGATAATATTGCGCATCAAGAGGCTGCTGCGACGGATGATCGATTCCTTTACGACTTCCTCAACTCTCGGCGACGACGAGCGTAGTTGACAAAGTTCGCTTCTCGACTCTCCGCCAGTTGGATGTATCTCAAAGTTGCGTAGAGTATGCTCTTCTCTCCAAGTCACGCGACTCCTCTGTCGCGTTAAAAGCGCGTCTATCTCGATGCAGAACGTATCACGATTTTTATTTTTCCTACTTTCGGTTGACGATTAACCTACAGCCGAACAGCGAGGTTCGAGTGATGTAGCTGTAGCCAGTCTCTTCGCCAACAAAGAGCCCAACAATGCCCCCTCGTTACTCGCGCGCGGCTCATACATCTTGGGCTCGATAGAGTTACAGAGTTATCCAAGCGTGTATACGTTGTTAACGTAATCAAGTGCACCGTCTTCCAAAGCCCGCGCAATGTTGCTTAGTTAACCAATCTAACTTTACAATTCGAAGATGAATTGTGATTCGGATTTAATTTCACGCCCGTACCCCTCGCTTTGTCGATCGAAAAGAGCTATGTATAATTTGCTGAACGCTCGTGCAATTTCGTACATCGAACATGATCCGGCGTTAATGTATTTAATAGTCGTGTGGCAATGGCGACTGCCACCATATTAGAATATTCCTGAGCATACTCACGAAATCTTCTCAATAACAATAGAACTTTTCAGTGTTTGCCTCACCTGAAACAAAAGAAAAATAACAATCACATATGGGAAATCAAATCGTGAGATATACAATAGCAAATAAATCTGAACAAAATTATTTGATATGTCAGTTTCGTCATTTTCTTTCAAACATAACGAAACGTCTTACTCAAATCCACGAAATCACAACTCAATGTAGAAACATCGTGGAAAAAGCGAGAGGAACAAGCGCGCAACCAATCGTATATACACTGCGCGAACGACAGATCAGCCTTGCACAATCCGCGGGCTCGAATCTTATCACTCGGATCACGGGCGAATCCGGCTGAGCACTCGGTACGCGTCGCGGGGTCGTCCTACGGGCATATATACGTACATACCCACGTAGGAAAAGTTGAACAAGACTCAAAGGGCCTGATTAATTAAGCGCGTATATATCGATTGGCCGTGACGCGCTCCGGGAGACAGAGAGAGAGTTCGCCTCAGTTATGTCGTATACCGCGGGGCGCATTATACTGTCTGCACTTTTAATGCAGGCCGAACCGACGGTCGTTACGTAAGCAGTGCCGCGAGGGGCTGAGCTCTCGAAAGATAAGCTCTCCCATTCTCCCCCCGTACCGTCCTTTTCACTCGAGCTCGTTGATTCCGTGTTTCGCTTCTTCGGCAGAGGATCTGTACCGCGCAATTTTTTCCCTCCGCGTTGTTTATCGCTTCTTTCGTGCAGAGTCCCCCCGCCATTGTCTTTTGCTCGTCGCCGACACAATTCGGCGCGTGGATTCGGGTTTTCGCGAAACAATTTCGTTGAAATTTCTACTTGCCATTAGATCGGGTTAATTGTGAGAAACAGAATCGCGCGAGCGTACGCTTTATGTTGATTGATCTCTTCGCGTGAACTAGTCTCTGAATTTGAAGTAATAAAAAACAACTATTTAACAGTACGAATTGCAGAAAAATTCCTACTCCCCAAATTTAACATAGCAGAAATTGCATAACTGTTGGAAATTATGAAAAATGTTCTGGTGAATATTATTCATCAGTATGCAATTTCTACTAATACTAGTTTTTCACAAATCCAACATTATCAATTAAAAGTAACAATTAATTGATTGACGTAATTGAATGACCCATTTTTAATGTTGAATTTAGATAGACGGAGTTTCGGTGGCTAGATATTCCAATATCCCAATATTCAATACCATTTTTAATTCTGTAAATTTATTTGATTATTCTCAATTAGGCCAGTTACATAATTTAAATAACTCATAGTGAATAATAATAATAGTTTTAGTATTACCGATAGTTAAATATTAATCATCACATAGTAAGCGCCATTAAACTAATAAATTACAGCAATTGTAAATTTGAAGTAATTTATACCCATCAGTAATAATAAATCCACCAATCCGTCAAATATGAAGCATAATATTCAAGAGTTATTGATTCTGTCCTCCAATACAATTAACAATTCATATAGCTGATATTATACATCAGCGTTAATCCAGAGAGTTGCAATATTTATTCGATTCTTAATAATCAAAGAAATATAGAAAAATAGTGTTTATCCGCAAATTGGCTTTGATTTTTATACAATTCACGTTTTGTCATAGCAACATTTCAATAGAAAAAAAATCATTTAGATTATTTTTAGTATTATTTATTCTGACATTTGTGTCTGAAGTTGGATCTACCTCGAAAAAAAAAACTTTACAATGAGTCCTAACTGTCAAATAACAGGAACCAACTAAAAATCGCGACTCTCCGGAAACTCTCATCTAGAACACGAGCTCCGCAAATCATCCCATAACACACAATCATCGAAAATCAAAGAATTAAATCTTTCCCGAAGTACAAGCTAATCACTAGAATTCGAATGATCGTTAAAACAATATCGCAACCGGGGGTGAAGACACGGGGCTGCCGCGGCATCCGAGTGGCAAATTTAGACGAGAGCCATGGACGCTGCTCGCGGGATGATTAATGACGCTGAGGTCGCGCGGCTGCTGTCGTGTCGACGGGCTCAATGACTGCGAAACCCCGTGCTTCTGCTGCTGCTGCTGCAGCCGCGTGTCCTCGCCGGGGCAGTATAATGATCATCGGGGAATGCAGCCGCGCGCGGGAAAGGGACTCTGACGGGCACAAAAACAACCAACGCTGTATGGCACACACACACGTGCCCGTAGATATGGACGGGAGAGAGAGTGTGTGTGTGTGTGTGTGTGTGCATCGATGGAAAGTGGCTCTCGGTGTGTGTCCTCGCGGTGCTTCTCTCGCTTCGATTTGTGGCATTGAATTACATATGATTCGTCAGATTGTTCGACTGATATATGCGTACGTATGGCCGCGGCTACATCTTGAAAAGCTACTCTATGCAGTTGAAATAGTACGAAACTACTATCAATTAGTAGAATATACATTTGAAAATTAGTATAATTTTACTATTTTTATTCATCACTCGTACAATTGATACTATTAAAATTTAGAAAGTAACCTCTGAGATTGAAATTTTATGAATTGTATGAATTATAAAAAGAGTAAATATTCAACTGATAATTACTAAAATTTCAATAATTTTTCAGTTGAATATTCACTATTTTTATCGGTTATGCAATTTCTACTAATAAATTGTAGTTTTCTATATTCACAGTTATAGGGGCACACGATTCGCTGAATATTGCAAGTTACGAATATCGGTACTGGATTTTACATGTAGATTAATGGATAGCCAATGCCTGAGTTTATTTAAACTCGGTCGATTCGCCCGGAGAGAATATACACGACCAGGATTGCGTGAATTTTTTCGCCCCCTTCCCGAACGTATGCGAGAGAAGAATGCCCGAGAAACCTTTTTATAAAATGAATTAGAAGGAGAAATGCGTTCAATATTCAAAGAGGTTTAATTTTCGGATGAAATTCCCATTATACACCTCGACGTTGAAACTCGGCTCGGTAATTTTTCATGCAACGCTGTCTCAGCGTGGGTCGTAAAGAGAATATATACATCGAGAGAATACAGGAAGTGGAAGTGAGACAAAGGAGACACTGCAGAAGCAGGAGAATATCGTATTTCTGGGTATTTCGTTTAGGTATATGAATACGAAATGTAGAACGCCTGTGTGTTATCGAGAAGTTTCACGTCGTTTTTTGTCCCCTCTTCATCTACTAATCGTGGGATTGCGTATATATTCACACGAAATGACGAAGAAATAGTTTATAATTGAGGATTCCAAGTTGGTTGGGGAGAATAATCAATGTCGTCACACTCGATTCGAACAGAACGTCAATTTTTGATCGTTACAAAGTAGTTTGCATCTGATGGCAAATACATCACGGTTGAGAACGAATATCGATTTTCGATTTTGCGGACGGGGGGAGATTCGGCCCGGCTGTACAGGAGCTTGCAGTCAGTACCGTGAGCATATAAATGCACATCAATGAAAATTAATAGATATATCGTCTAACTTAATTCGAACGATGATTTATGACTCGTGTATATAAAATTATGCGAAACAACCCGACAACTGAACACACGGATTTCTTAATTCAAAATGATAAAATAATATATATCGTAAATTTCAATCCACATATTATTCCGAAAGAATGCGCGAGACACGACGAAGTATGAATTATTCCACGCAGGCGCACGACACGAATCGCCTGTCAATTAAATCCTCCGATACACGCAGCCGCGTTATATACGCGAAATAGCTTGCGATGAGCTCGCAATGTTTAAATAAATAAATCATTCGGATTTACACGCGGGTTGCATTATATAAACGTCAATATTATCCACGCACGTTCGAGTGAATGAAAAAAAAAAAAAATTCACTATATTTTTTCATATCGATCAAAAATTTTTTTCCCCTACCCCTCTATATAATACGCGTGCGAATGACTGTCTATCGCGATATTCGAACAGGTGCGCGCGCGAACGTCTGTCGACAGGGGAGAAAAAAAGTCGTTAATAAACGATCATTGGCTCGTCAACATTTTCGGGGAGTACGCAGCAATAAAAATCTATATTGCAGCGAGTAGTAGTTCGCAGTAATACTCGGCCGGAGCTCTTAGCGAAGTAAGTTGAGAGGAGGCAAGAGAGAGAGAGAGAGAGAGAGGGGAAGCGGTTTATTGAGAATTAAGGCGATAAATAATGTGGGCAACGGAGTCGCTTGCGGTCGCCTAAAGAGAATGAGAAGGAGAGTAGTTAAGGGTGACTGGCGCCTTGTTCGTGCGCGCGCACGTATACATGTATATATGTAGCTCGTGCGGAGGGTTCGCGCGAGGGTGTACGCTTCAATGAAAGTTGGGGGAAGAGCTGCGAAGGAGAAAAGGGGCAGAGATTGAGGGGAAACGGAGTAGAGGTTTAATGTTTTCTCGGTGCGCTATGGGAGGGGGGGGGATATTTATAATCGCGCGGCGTTGCAGCCGCGTTGTTCGAGACGTAATCGGCCGTGTCGAAATTAAATTTCGACAAATTTGATTTTCATTAGCTCGATGCCTGGATAGTACGCGTTACCGATCGAAGGTACGACTGATTTACCGCAATAAAGCTGGCTGTATAGTTCCCTGGTTTGCCAACGTTGACGCTTTATCGGGTGAAATCTATTTATACGTCTATTCATCCGTTTATAGCACGCTGTAACATTGGAGAAGCATTTTTTTTTCGAAATTTAAAATGATGAAAAGTTTCAATTTAACAAGTTAAATTTAACAAGTTAAATTTGACGAATCGAGTGAATCATGGAACACACGAAGTACGATAGAAAATTACGAAACTCTTCGTTTCAGACAAGATAATATTTTATCGAGGGTCTGGAGCAATCGATTTTCCACTCGCTTGTACCATTCGCTCGAAGACGCGGGCATAGAATTGGGTTAACAGCGCGCCAGCCTAATTCAAGTATACGTCTAAGTTCTCATTAATTCTGAAAAAGCACGACCGCGAGAGTAAAAATCATTTTACATACATTGATATAAGCTTGTGGGGGGCGGGTGAAAAAGACGGCTAGCACGTGTATGCCCCGGCGGAGAGCATGTTTCTGTGCTCATGTGAACGAGCACGAGTGAGATATAGCTCGCGGGGACGGGAGAGAGGAATGGGGAAAAATAAAGCGAGCCTCGAACTGAGAGAGAGAGAAAAAGATAAGGACGAGAGAACACGACGGGCTGTCGGATCGAGGGGTGTGGTATAGGCTACGAGCTGAAAAAGCCGCCGAGAGTGAAGAAAATTACTCGGTGATAAAAATAGATGACGAAAATGAAATGAGTTAAAAGACATACAGGCGAAAAAAAAGCGTATTTTATCCTCTCTACCGAGACGTACAAGATCGACATTATACGCTTTGAGAGGCTGCTTATTCGAATTAGTCCGACATCAATATTATTCCCATGAACGAGGCTCGCTTCCACGCCAGATATATATCGCTTTCCTTTTACGCAACCGCACGTTCGTCGGCCTAGAAAGTCTTTCTCGACTGATGCTGTGGCTGCTCGATTCTTCCCCCGGACTGTGGCGAAGTAAATATAATATTTTTGTGTGATGAGTAATCTTATTAATGTGTAAAATCATTGTTATTCTTTTACAATAACAATGATACAACGTTCATAAATAACATTATTCATCAGTTTAACATAATCAATGGGCAACCACAGTCTCCTTAATTGCTGATAGATGCAATTACATAAATATAATATTGCCTGCTGCAATCCCTGGGACTCTTTTTCATCGGAATCCTCACGCGATTCCTATGTGTGCCTGCTATGCAGCGTACTCGCGCGGCGAAATACAAAGCGGCACGAAATTGAAAAATCACTTTTCGAGTGTTTCCCCAATGAGATTCGTTAATTTAAGACGCGCCCAACCAACGGGTTCAGGCAACGTAAATTTTACGAATTTGAGCGGCCATAAAGTTCGGAGTGACGCGCCGCGCTCGGTGCAATCACCTCGAGTATATACGAGGAGGAGCGGGGGGGGGGGAGGGACACAAGAGAGTCCGAGCGAAGCGGAGAGTGAGGGAAAAGCAACGCATGCGCGCGCTCGCCAGCGTTATTCCCACAGTTTTCTGCTGTGTGCGCGAGAAATCACACAAAGCACGCGTTTTCCGGCTCACCTTTTTCTTGCGCGGACTATCCAATCGCGGATGGCTTTTAATGCGTCGCGCGCGGCTCTTCCTTTGTTCAGGTGCATGCCGCGCGGGCCAAGTGCAGCGCCCGTTTTATAAACCCCTCTCGCGATGCTAATGCCATACTAATACAACGGCCGCGACGATGCTGAATGGATTTTTTCTTTTTTTTTTCTTTCAAGCGCGTCGACGTGATTCGAAATAATTAATACCCAAGATTTTCGGTTGTTTTCGACTCTCGGCTGTGTTGGTTTGACGTACGGATGGAAAATACAAAGTAATCCGGAATAATATGCGGAGAAGCGAGAGGAAGTGTACGAGGAGTTACGAAATGTCGAGAAATACCTCGAGTATGAAGCGGAGATGGGGATACGAGGAGAAGTTAATTTGAGAATAAATTGATGAGTCAAACGGGCGGGGACCAGATATATGGATCCGTGCTTTGAAAATACGGTAGGAACGAGAGGGTTATTACCCGCTGCGACAATCGAAGCCCAAACTGTCTTTTGCTCCCTTAATCGCTCGGATTTAATTGGAATTATGATTACACTCCCGGGTAAAAGCCAACTAGAGTGGATGGAGAAGGAAAAAATTACACACATTTGCAGGATTTAACGAGACGGGTTTGAGTAAATACGCAGCAAATATATAGTTTTTTTTTTCTTATTCGCGGCGTAAGTAGGAAAGCAATCGCATGATAATTATCGAGATATATATATATATATATATATATATATATATATATATATATATATATATATATATATATATATATATATATATATATATATATATATATATATATATATATATATATTTCAATCGAAGTTGAAGTATTGATAATAATATCCAATCGAATGTTAATTCGAAACAGTTTCTCCACAGATCCCAGTCCAATTCGAATCATTCCGTATTCAGCCGCAAATAAAATTGATGGGTTTTCGATACAATTGATTGATTACCAAATCGACAGAGCTGTGCACCAGAGCCACTATAAACGAAACTGTGTCTACGAACTATTGCCTTTCTTCGCATGTAACATTCGCTCGAAGCTTTTAATAGGCAATCACGTATAGCAATTATTATTCTTCGCGAGAGCGAAAGGAATCGAACGCCGTCCATTCAAGCGAAGAAAGGAAAGTCAGTTTCGTCACATTAACGCATGAGAAACTTCGTTCTCGGGTATTAATCAAAGCTCGATGAATCGCGGAAATCATTGAATACCCCGAGAGTAAATACTCGCGCGTAACAAACTGCGGAAATCACATCGGGACCGTCGTGTATCCTAGAAGGGATTTATTACACGGTTTGTAACAGGTGCCTTATAGACAGAAAAATACGATACGAGTACAGTTTGATCGAGATAAATTTTTCTGGAAAATTATGAAACTTTACGATTCAAAATTGAGCCAATAAAGTAATGTCGCAATATTTGTCCCGTGGAGAAATATTTTCATCAATTCGTGCGTATAATAAATTCACAGACTAGTCATTATAGAGCTAACTTTTTTCAATTAATAGATAATGAATAGTGGATTATTAGATAAGTCATCCTAATTAATTAAAATACAAATATTCTGCTGAATTATAGTCTCGTGTATTTTTCAATTTAAAAAGTATTATATAACTCTCCGCGAAATTATTATCTTCTCGTCATAATGCATTCATATACAAATGGACGAAAAGAAATACTTTTTTTTCTCATTATTATTAAAAGCGTATTTTGGGATCGAAACGGAACTGCTTGAATGCTATTATTATATTCAGTTAAATTCAGTGTGTGGACGCTATACACAGGTAGCCGCGATGCATATGGCGGCAAAATTGGATTTTTCACCCCCTATACTTTTCCCTCGCGTTCCCAAATATGATATACACACGCACAAACGGGACAATCGGAGAGGAAACCAATGGGAATTCATCACGAGTTTATTCGCGGTAACGTCTAGACGTATATGAGCCACTTATTGCCCGAATAAAAATAAAACACTGTCGTAGTCCAGATCTAGTCGTATAGCATTTGAGAGACGCTGGCCAGGCTCAATCGCGTGACCGTTTCGCACGCGACCGAAAACGAATTAAAAACGAGCGCACGGAAACTCATTCGCGTGCGCGCGATTGTACACGCGTAACGTATGTGCTCAGTTACGCGGAGGACGTATTTCACGTGCTTTGAATGCTGCTGCTGCTACTTATGCTTGTGGAGATTTTTCCCGATAATTACTATTCGCATCTTTCCGAGAGGTTCGACATGTACAAGTTGATAAATTGCAAAATAGCTGATGTTCCGAATTCATTCAAAGTACCAAGTGGAATATTGATCCTCGAGCCGGGTGTATGCGAGAATTATCTGATCAGGGAGAAAGAGTGATTATTTACTTTGGATGATTCATTAAGCTATACGCCGCACTGAAACTCCAAAATAAAAAAACGTGCTATTATTCAATCGTGATTAAAATAATATAATCTGGATATCGAAAATTGGAAAGTAAAAATGTATGATTATATTCGTTCCAATCATCTTCCAAGTTGATTAGAGTATCCTTTCATTATAAACCTAAATAGGTTTCGAGTGAATAATGCACTCGGTCTCTACAAAGTGTACTAGTACCAATATCGAATTTCTGAAGCTGGATCAATGTTATACCGCAAGTGTCAAAGCTTTTCGGCGTTCAATCAATGTTTACACGATCTGTTTTATACGTGTATATCCATGCGTGCGGGGCCGAATGCAGCATGTGTTCTCATTCATCTTTGCACTTGCACATCGGTGTATTCAACCGTGTATATGGAGGTAGCGTCAAACACATTCAGTGAGCAGGTTCATTTTGATTACGCGCAACGCATGTCGAAATACCCCCGATATTTCTCCTCGTCCAATGCTTCACCTACATTAAATTGAAACTAGAACCCATTCAACTATCGACCGAACAAAAAAATTATGTTAATTATAATCGTGTCGAATATAATTGCACGTCGAGTGTAATAAAAAGTGATAATTGCGAGAACAGTTTCGTTTTGACTTTTCATTCAGTTTCAAAAGTTGAATAATTTGTATGGCCGAGCAGCGGATGAAGTTTAAATCAAACTAGTAAAACATCGAAGCTATTTGTGCAGTTCGACGCTGTTGCTATACACAGAACAATGTCCCGGAAAGTTTCGCTCAAATCCGAGAGCTGGCTCGCTCGTGCAAGCATTTGAAAGCGACCTTATTTTCCAGGAGCTTTTGAATATGAAAATGCTCTCATTCAAGAAATACACCGATGGAAGAGTCCCTTTCTTCCCGAGTATTGAAAGGATGATCTGCAATATCTACTCGAGTCGCGCAAATCTCCCGTGAAACTTCTTAGTTGACATTTGAAAATTGTGAAATTCTATCAAGAATATTTGATGAAAATAATCTCGTTTCTTGATTGATTGAAAAACCGTCATTGTAGAATTTCCTTGTAATATTCTAGTTGCCATCGACGTGTTTGGAAGTTTGAAGTGGCAGTGTCTTATTGATCGTAAAATATACTACATATATCTCGTACGACTCACTCGGACATTTCCTGCAGCTACCAATTTTACGACCTGCGGCAGCTTTTCATTTATCCGAGCTACTTCCCTCTTTATGAAATTCGTTTATATTAAGAATTTATGAGAATCCATTTTTCCTTCCACGAAAAATATCTGAAATTTTTCTAGGAACACAATGTATTAAGTAAATGCTTCCCACGATCTTCTTATATACTTCTATTACAGATATTCTTCTTTGGGTAGAAATTAATGTTTTCTCTCAATTATTCAATTATGCCATCTCTTATTGCGAAAAATTGAAGAAATCAACTAATTCAAGGTACCTCACCGAAACACTCCACTCCAACAAAAGTTATTTCAAACATAAACACCAGAAAAAATCTTTCATTTGTAGAGACATTGATGAAATATATACTGAACGTGTTTAGGTCGGATATCTCGTCGCTTGAACAGACAACCAATCTCAATTTTCGCGTGTACTTATATAAAATGAAAAATTCCAAGACATCACTACAGAGAAAATGTAATTATCGACGAGCTGCGCAATCATTATCAACATCGATTATCAAAGACGCGAAATCGAACATGAAAATACACACAAAAACCCATAGATCAATTTAATGCAAATTCAACAGGGGTTTATCCATCCGAAAATACGCGAATCGACGATATATTTCGCCTCGGCGAGCCTTAAAAAAATCCACTCGATGTTTTCTGTAAATACAGAGGAAGAGGCCGAAACGGTTAGAGCGGTAAAACGAGTAGCGGGTGGTAGTTTGGCCGGGGAAAAGAAGGGAGCGTAGGTGGCCGAGACGCGGCTAAGGGTTTCCGACCTGGCCTTGTTCGTCCGAAGTTTAATTTGATTCGCGCACGCGCGGTCATCTCCTCCCCTCTGTTACTGTATACTGTGGCGTCCAACACTGGCGTGTATACACACACACACACAAGTGCGAGACGACAAAAGCCAAGGCGACGTTCCCGGCTCGATGAAGCGGATCTCTCGGGCTTTTTCTCGCTCCTGTATATAATCTTTGATTGATACTCCCGTTGCGCGCGGATTATATATCGGTTATTCGCTAAACCCCGCAGAAGTGGAGCGATTCAAGATATGCATCGGGAACACGGTTTGGCTTTCGGAGCCTTCTCTAATGACGCATGGATTATATGTCTCCTTGAATATATACTCTCTTATATCCTTACAGTGAAAAACCACTGCATTGCTGGGAAAAATTACTGAAAGAAGGTGGAAGACAAATTCACTGGATTACAGTGAATTTCTTATGTAACTAAAGTGAATTTTCAACTTAGTTCCATGAGTTTTTATGGAAAACATTTTTACATAAATTTCACAGTAAGAGAAATTCACTTCGCACCATACTCACTGCAAATCGTGATGTAAAAATGTGAATTTTATGTAAAAATGTTTTCTATCAAAACTCATGGAACTAAAGTTAAAATTCACTTTAGTTACATAAGAAATTCACTGCAATTCAAGTGAATTTGTCGTCCACCTTCTTACAGTGATTTTTCACTGCAATGCAGTGGTTTTTCACTGTAAGAATTTAAGAGAGTACGCATTTGCAATTTTCTCGCTATATACACAGCTCGATTCCTCTTCTCTATAAATTCGAAATACAATAGAAATTGCACAGCTGTTGAACGTTAGTGAAGTTTCTTCTTCGATTATAATTAAATTTCCCGGAGGGTTTGGACGGACACACTGGAATATGATTTAATTGGTCCGGGTTTCGAATTCGAGGAGTTTCGGAGAGCAAACGTGGGGGAGAAAAGTTCGATAAATAATTAGCTGCGAGGGGCGAGATTGAAGTTAGAATTTTATAATCATTTCACGGGGGGGGGGAGGAGCGGATACTTTTTACTTTCATCGCATCAAGTGAACTTTGCAGGTTCAGTAACGGAAGAGACTCGGTCGTTACACTGTATGCACGCTCGCGCTCGCGCGACTAACTCTTCAGTTGCCGGAGCTCTCCGGAAAGTTTTGGCCGCCGCCAAGAAAAGTTTCGACTATCAAACCAGGAGAGAGGTTTTATTATCGCAAATAAAATCTTTCGAGATAATACGGTTTTACGCGCTCGCCATGCGGCCGACTTTAATCAACTTAATTTTCATGTCTTTGCGACGTTCTTGGATAACTTGTTAATGTTGTCCCGATGCGCGCTTGATCCGTGTAGTTTACCAAGCGGACTATACAGCAGGCAATCAGACGTTATGCGACTCAATGGGTCGACGGATCAAATTTACTATGATCGATCCGCATATTGATGAAGGGTCAAATAAGTCTTCGTGCACTTGGATATTCATTGGCGAATCTAGTTAGGGTCAGAATTGATCGACCTCGTTAGCAGGAGAGAGAGAGAGAGAGAGGCAGAAGGAGAGGAGGAAAAAAAAAGTTACACAAAGTCTCGGCCGAGTGGGCGCACCTTGATAAAGCCCTCGTTCATAAATGGATTTTCGAGACCGGGAAAAAGCCGGGAAGCAAATCGTCGGGTAATGGATGAAAGGAAAAGCGACGCGGCGCGGCGTCGGCATAGGGGAACTCATATAGATTGAAAAAAAGCCAGGACAACACGCGCACTCTCTCTCGGCTTGGCCCGGTTGCTATGGCGACTTGTGAAAACCAATAAAATATCGTCCTACGGGCTGTATATACTGACCGGCACGGGAGAGAGATATAGAGACGTATGGGCCGGCGGGATGAGAACTGATTGAGCGAGTACGACGCTAAAGGGTTATATTGTTGATCTAATTTACCAATGAAAATGTAATTTGATGATATTACGGTAATTTCATTTGTTGGAATGGTTGAGCGAAGAAAACATTGATCGGAAAACAACTCGTCGTATTTTCATTGTGGTAAGTGGACTTTTTGCCAAATTAGGATTTTTTTTTCATTAGTCCACTTTCAATTTTCTAAAGATAGAGTAAGAACTGCGCGTATACTTAGTGGTAAGTAGTAGTGGTGGATTTAGTAATTTGTGAACCATTTCTCGTGGATAGATGACAAAGACATGACATACGTTGAAATAAATCAAAATTAAAAAGTAATCAACTAGGTACACGTAAATGGGGCTATTTGAAGAGCTAAAACTCACTGAAAACTGAGAGCATAAGTAAGTTTTGTAGTAGATGGTTAATTAAAAAGCTCGCCCCAGTTTTAAATTCATCAAGAATCTCGCGTAATTCAAATTCGTCGTCTTCAAAAATACAAGGAGATGAATTTGATCGTTGCTTTTCATTAATTTATTCATCACGAACGTTTCAACCGATTAAACATACGGAGAGCACATCAATTAGTAGCTTCGCAGCGGCGAAATTACAAAATAATATTGTTCGAGCTAAATAGTTGCAGGGAATGCCAAGTAGCAGCTACGCGCACACATAACGCATGCAATTGCAGCCCACTAATTCCACTCAAAACACGAGCATCCGTTGGAAATTGAATTTTCATGCGAGCGAACGAGTGGCGCCGCGCGAAAGCGGATTTTCGCAGAATTCCCCGAGCTCCCCGAGTCTGAAAAATGTTATCGACCGGGTTGAACTATACGAAACTTCCCAAATGTTATATACCGAGAGCGGCACTCTATATTGATCCAATCGTTATATTCCCTAAGCGGGCGGAGTTAGAGGAAGAAAACGAGCACGTTGATTTATTTTTTTCGACCAGCCAGCCGTGTAACACACTCGTGCATGCGAGCAGCACCCGGTGACTTTGCGGAAAATCGAATTTTCATCGGGCGATTTGCACGTTTCTCTTTCTCTGTAGTAGAATTTTCGCGAAATCAAATGAATGGAGGGGTGTAATGGACACGAAACGACTATACCTTTCAAGTTATTGAAATAGTACCCTTTAAATATGGAATAGTTAAAAATTTAGTAGTTGCAATTTGTACTATTAAATGGTTTTAATAGTACATATTGCATGACTGATAAAAATAGTAGATATATTTACTAAAAAAATTATATAGATTCATTTAAAATACGTAATCTTGGTTTCATCGCAGATAACAAATTTATATAACTTCAATCAATAAAAACATACGTACACTCTAAATCTAAAATAGTAAAAACTTACAATTCATCAGCAGAAATTGCAGAACTGATAGAAATAGTAAATATTCAACTGGAAAATTAGGGAAATTTCATTAGGAATATTTGATATTTTAATCATTTATGAAATTTCGCCTGTTTGCTCCAACATTAATTTCACTCTCGAAATTTCGAGAGTATATCGATCACTTTATCAATTTTCATTCCGGGACGAGTCGCATGTAAGGGAAACGTCGCATCAACGACGCGCGATCGATCACCAACCCCCGGGTCAACTCTATCGTCACCAAATTTCAAAGCCCATTCGGAACAAGAGAAAAAAAAAGCCAATATAACGCGTCGCGCTAGGACGAAGGAAGGCAGAGATAAGTAGGCCGTAAAACGCCGCCGCAAATAAAAGTGTACTAGAGAGAGCGAGTATACACTCGAGAGCGAGGGAGGGGGGGCGAGTCGAGACTCATAAACCACAAAAGAGGAATCACAGAATCAGCTCGTGGGTCCGGCTCGGCTGCAGGGCGAATTGCAGCCGCGGAAAAAAGCCGAGCGAGAGAGAGAGAGAGAGAGAAGGACGAAACAAGCGAACGTGCCAACGACCGGATACTAGGCTCGCTCGTTCAAGTACTCCAACGTGTATCCTTTGTTTTTTTTTCCTCTCCCGTCCCCCCACCTTCTAATTTTTCCGCTACTTCCTTCCCTCCCCCGGGGGGCTTCGTTTTTCGTTTGCTTTATGCGCGTCTATTTTACACACCCACACACACACACACACACACACTACTCTCGACTTCAGCTGGATTTCAGAGAGAGAGAGATCGACTGGGATGACATACTGCGCGAGTTGGGCATTATAATACATAACACGGGGATAGATAGTCGGGCTGGATCGTTACTCGTCGATCCATTCGACGGAGCACCGAGTAATTGATTCAATCAATTAATGGGGTGGCATCGGCCGGTACTTTATGGTGGCAACGGTACTCGCTTCGTCGCTCGCTCGACTCGGGCGGCATATTTTATGCGCGACTTGGAGCTGACGGGTGTGTGTGTGTGCGGGTGACCCCGCGGTACACTGAGGTATTTGGGACAGGCGAACTAGGGAAACTTCGAAAGGGGAATCATACTGGCGGAGGTGAGGAATTAAATTTCATCATTTAACGATCGAGTTATCCGTGCCACTTTTGTAGACTTTGAACAAAGCGTTTACGCGATACGAAGAAAATTGTGGCTCGAGAAGAAATCAAGTTCTACTGAATTAAATGATTCGCGTACAGTCTAAATTAAAAATAGTGGATGTGGTTGAAAAATAGGAAGACTTTACAAAAAAGTAGTAGAACTTCAAATATCTACTATTTCTACCAGTTGTGCAATTTGTGCTATTTTTTACTATTTTACTATTGAGAGGGTTTGCCCATTGTGCAAGAATTTTCATTGCGCCGCAAGTTGTGTAACTAATCGATGAGAATACACCTAAGTAAAATACTGCGAAAACACGCGAGTATGATTCCTTCTTTAAAAAAGTTATGTGAAGCCTCTCTCGCTCCCGGGGATTTGATTGGTCTGTACAGCTAACTACGCGAGTGAAGAAGAAATTTAATATGTTACACTCTACATCTGAAATAGTAAAAAACTACTATTTAGTAGTACGCATTGCACAACTGATAAAAATAGTAGTTATTGACTACGATAATAGTAAAATTCTACCAATATTTTAGTAATTTAGTAAAAGTTTAATATTTTTTAGTCAATAACTTATCAGTTGTGCAAATTGTACTATCAAATCGTAGTTTTTTACTATCTCAGATCTAAAGAGTAGACTAGTCAGTTTCGTTACAAGAAACTAAGGATAATGAGTTTTAAGGCTGTCATGATGGAAACCTGAATAAAATATGAAAATAGGTTTTAAAGAAGAACACACTGGAAGATATTGATAATTACGTAACATGAATATGCGAGACCAATTACAATATTTGAAGCTATAGGAACGCCATCGAATAGCCCATCCGAATGAACGGGATTAAAGGAGCATATTAAAATCATTCCGAGCTTGAAAGAATTAAATGAAAGATCGTTGGTGTCGATCTCCGATGGTTAAATAGAGCCTGCGCGTCGTTCTGGTAATTCGACGTAGTCGAGGAATCGCGTTTGAATGCATGAGCCGTCTAAACACAGCGCAGAGAGAGAGAGAGAGGATCTGAATTTCCGCGTGACTGGAAAGTTAGCATCAGCGACGAAGTTGAATAATTAACGCCGATGCCATAGCGGACCGAGTCTGAATTCACGCTTTTGCAGCAGAGCCGAGAGCAACTAGCGTCTCGTTGTTTGGGTAAATAAATCGACGAGACACCCGAGTTTTGCATCGGGAATATATCCGCAAGACGGATATGCTTCGTTTTTGTTCGTCGACAGTCGTCCTCGATTCGCGGAGAAGAAAACCAATTCAAGCTTTTTCGGATCTGTATCTCTCTGTTGCGAGCAAAAAAATTTCTCGGATGATTCAATGTTCTCTTCTCGTCCCCCCCCCCTTATTGTTTTCTCGATCCGAATGTCGGATTAGATTTGGAATTTCGCAAACACATATGATTACATTGACGGCTGAGCATAGCTTTGTGAACTTCCCCGCGCACGAGAATAGCACTTCCCTGGTAATTAATTGGATTCTCTGACATTAATTAACATTAGAATGTTCAATTTTCGTTTTATCGTGCGCGTGTTTCTCTCATTTCAATTTCGGAAATAGGGTGAACCAAAATTTCATTCGCGATTCACAACTGTATATAATACACTAATTAAACTTTAACGAGAATTAGAATTTTGGATTGTTTCGTGCTGATTATCGTTAGATTTTATCCACGTTGTAATTTCCAATTCTAAAACTGAGAGGAAATAACGAATTAGCGTAAAAACCCATTGTTAAATTGCTCATTGTACAGTGATCGGTGAGGCGACAAGTAAATGTGAAAAATAATAGCGAGCTGATTGTGCTTCTAACTGAGGTAAAAGGATCTCGAGGGAGACAGAGAGAAAAACAACATTTTCTATTTAATCCTCCGACGAAAATCCGCAATTTCACCGCGTGTAATGGTATTGCAGAGCGCGCTGGAATAATGTGTAATGGAAAGTGCCAAGATGTATCTTCCGCTTCCGACGCGTGACTTCCCCGAAAGTTATATAAAGCTTTATTGATTGCGCCAGCTGATGCAGTGCTGTTACTTTCAGTCCAGAGGTTTTCTGATTTAGTTTAAATTCCCTCTCCAATTCTATGTATATTACATTTGCATGTGTATGCCCAAGGATAAGTCTCGAAATAAGGAACTCGGCCCCGGTTATACGGAGAATTTCGCCAACGTAAAATCGATAGGTATATACCCGGGCACTCTCGATTATTCGATTACTCGACCTTTCTCCGGGATCGAATTAAAATTGCCCTTTTCTCATCGACATTACGTTCTCGAGTTTCGATGTTTTCTCTGAAGAATCCGGCAAAAACATCGAATTCCGCGTGTCAACGTCAGCGGAGTATGATCTAAATCAAACGCTACTCTCTTAAATCCTTACAGTGAAAAATCACCTCATTGCAGTGAAAAATCACTGTAAGAAGGTGGACGACAAATTCACTGAATTACGGTGAATTTCTCATGTAACTAAAGTGAAACTTCACTTTAGTTCCATGAGTTTTTATGGAAAACATTTTAACTTGAAATTCACATTTTTACATGACGATTTGCAGTAAGTATGGTGTGAAGTGAATTTTTACTCTACTTACTGTGAATTTTATGTAAAATGTTTTCCATAAAAACTCATGGAACTAAAGTGACAAATTCACTTTGGTTACATAAAAAATTCACTGTATTTTACTGTAAGAATTTATAAGAGTTAAAATTTAAAAAAAAATCTAATGCACCGGTACGCGTGTGTATCCACTTTGGGTTCGCAAAGAAAGGCGGACAAACGCGGAAAAGGCGAAACCGAATCGTTCACCACGAGTATGCAATTCCACCGGTTACGAGGCGATGCCTCGGAGTAAATCGTGCGCGGGCGAGCCTTTGGAGAGGAGCACGTGGCTGACGTCTCGCTCGTCACTCGCGTGATTCGATCCCATCGTCGGCTCACCGTGTTTTTTGCCCGTTCAAACCCTCGAGAGCGCGGAGGTCGAATTGAATTATGAGCGATCCTCCTCGGGACCGTCCCGAGTTGATCGGGGAGTTCGGTGAATGCTCGACTCGTCGATGTATAACTCCGGGGCAGAGAAAAACTGACGAGTTGAACTTGGACAAAACGCTTCGCGCACTTCCGGAAGGTAATATCCATACAGCCGTTATCCAGCGGTCGATAAGTTAACAGCTTGAAATTATCGACGCGGCAAACGCGCGGGTATATTCAACGGGGAGAACAGTGTGTACGAAACGGGGTGGAGGAGAATCGAATCGCGGTGGGGCGCCTCGCGCACAGATTTTACAACTCGAGCAGTGGATGGGACGTATCGATTGCCCGGCTGCGATAACGCTTTATTATTATTCGACGCGAATCGTCAACGGATCGACGGTCTTTCGAGTGTGTCATCCATTGGAAGATTGATCGATGACGAGTGGGAGTTCCGAGGATTTGATGGATAATCAAGAACCGTATGCGTGACATTTTATCGATAGCTTCTTGAGATTCCAGTCGAGCTTCTCGCGGATAGATTGATACTTGAATTTTTAGATCGACTTTAGTGTATACGATTATTGTTAATTGGGAAAATCGTTGGGAAAACTGGCTGACGTTGATCCGTGATTCGAATTCAATTTTGAAAATAATCCTTTACCCTCCGGTGCTGGTGGAGTACTTTGTGCAGCAACGGGAATTCAGTTTCACGTTAATTGATGAAATGAAATGAAAATTCGAGAGCGACTGTATTTCAATCGTATTTTCATCGTGAAATTATATAAATAACCATGGAAAAGGTAAATCATAGGTAAAAAATGCTAGGATGAATTATCATCATTTGATCATCTCAAGATAATCATTTAATTTACATATCGACCCTCCCTATTCATAAGGACGTATCTCGGGCGGCAGAATAATAAAGACGTATCTCGGGCGACTGCAAAGTAAGGACGTATCTCGCGTGAGCGCAAAGAAAGGACGTATCTCGGACGAGCGCGAAATAATGCCGCAGCTCGCGGAGAATTGCGACTCAATATTGAATCTCTTATTTGATTGAAAATTATAACCGATCATAACCGCAAATAAATCTCAAGCATAGAATTAAAACTCGGCAAACATGAAAGCGATCATGGAGGCAAGTAAAAATATGAAGCATCTGTATTTTTTTATTCGTGAGTCAAAAGCACAGAAACGATGGTCAAGAGCCTACCTGGCATTTATATACGTGGAAACGCGGTGGCTCTGCTCGACTGCGCTGGACTGCGTCAAGACGACCAAGCTGCTCTGACTGCAGTCGCGAGTCGCGAGCGCTTAGCAGCTAGTAACAAGACGCAGTTTTTCGTCTCTCGTTATTGGCTTGTAGTTTACATTCAAGAAACCGACTATCCACAATCACATGATGCTCACGGCGGAGCGTGTTCTTATTTTTGGTTTCCATATAAAACTGGCCCTACAGAGGTGCATGCCGAGAAATCCGGGAATCGAACCCCGAGTCTTATCCACGAATTGAGCCACCGGCCGCGGCGCGCGGCGACTCATTCCACAGTTGATCACTGCAGTAGCCGCTGTCAGACTCGAGCGCTACCGTCAACTTCTTAAATCAGAACCAGAGTCATATCGACAGTGTACTGCAGTGCTTATTATGGATGTTATTAATAAACTTGCAGTGAAACGTGTAAGGTACTCGAGTGGCGACTATAGTGATCAGAATATTGGTCTCCTGCTGTTTTTAGAAGATTAATACGACTGAGTGACTCGTGACTGGATTTTATCTTCATGTGTAAACTTCATTAGTTGATTTTACACCGCTGAGATACTTTCTTACTTTGCAATTCTCCGAGCTACGATATTATTTTGCGCGTTCCTCCGAGATACGTCCTTACTTTGCGCTCGCGCGAGATACGTCCTTACTTTGCGCTCACGCGAGATACGTCCTTATTTTCCCGCGCTCCGGCGTTCCGGGAGATACGTCCTTATTATTCTGACTCCCGAGATACGTCCTTATGAATAGGGAGGATCGATATATACTTCGAGTACGATTACGATATTGCATCGGTTTGAGTTATCACAAGTAGATAAAAAAAGCCCATCAGAAAGTGAATAAAAATGTATATTCCATGTATGAAAATCATGGAAACACTCGTAATGATAAAATGAATAATCCCAAACTGAATTTACCAAGAGCTCATAATCATCACAACAACGAGTAGTCGTCAGAAATTTATCCAGAGCAATAGAAAGGAATCGTGCATCGATAAAAATAAATTCCAGGAAATCATATCCCTTGTTTCCCTCGAATTCAAAAGAATATATTTCAAAATTGTATTTCTCTGCAACCCGGAGCCAATGCAATACTGGAAAAGCTCAGGATCGCCGTTCGATACACACGCGACCCGAGAGGAAAAGAACGGCACGAGCGAAATATCGCGAGAGAACAAGGAAGAAAATTGGGAATTAACGAGGGCAGCCCTCTCGGCTCCCGGGACTCCCGGGGAATTATTGACGAGCGCGACAAGGGTTCGAGGATGATAAAAATAAATCGGCCAGGAGGAGGAGCGTCCCGGGGAGCTCGCGCGCATATTCCGCCGCGAATGTGTGAGCCCGAGCGGAGATAAAAGGGGGAGGGGGGCATAGAGAGAGAGAGAGAGAGAGAGAGAGATCGCAGGAAATTGGAGTAGGAAATAGGAAACCCTTGCCGACGCGCGCGCTTTACCCCCCCGTCAAACGTCGCATATGAAGTAGCGATCGACCAATGTGCAGCGGACCTCCTTTTTTTTCTCCTCCCCCCCCCCTGCGCTTACCTCGTTCGTTTTGCAAGTGCAGCCGGCTGCGCGCAGCCCTTTCATTCACCCCCACTCTCTGCGCGTCCCATCGGTTGTCGATATAGTGCAATTTTTGCTCCCCCCCCCCCTACCCAACCTCACCCCCGTTTAATTAAAAAATATCGAGAGATCAAACCGGGGAGGCTCGACTTACGATTTTTCGTTTGATCCAGCGTGGGAAATTTCAATTTTCACGTTCCCCCAGATGCTCTCTGGATTTTGAATGGTGGAAAACTACTAGTTATTATAAGTATATGAATTGAATTATTGATGAATTACATGGTGAATATTCAATCGGAAATTAGTGGAATTTTATTGAAGATTATTGAAAAGTTTGCTAATTTTCATCAATTATGCATAATTTTAACTCTTTTTTTTTTCAAATCTTGACATGTTCTTCATTACAAGTGTACCTATTCAAACACTCGTGGTTGATCAAACAATCAACCCAAAATTCAATACTCTGGATTACTGCCGCCAGACCATCAGCTTATTACTGACTGAACTATTTTAACCAAACACACACACACACAAGTTCGTGTTACTCAGCCCAACGGGGGGTTGGAAATTACTCGCGGGAGTTTGCGGTATATCAGGGCGATTGGCGAACGACGGGTATTACGCATCAAAGAAAATCGTGCGGCGCTCGTTGCGGAACACACCAAGTGGCGTGCGAATATACGCAATAAACAAAACGAGCCTCTCTCTCTCTCGGACGCGCGTGTGTGTCCATAATCCGGAGAATTCACCGGGCTTTCACCGTCGAACGCGCCGAGCTCGAGCGATTGCATTATCAAATAAAGTAAATTATCCGCGGCATAGAAGGTATACCTCTCTCTCTCTCTCCTCGGCTTGATTATCCGCGCGTTTATGCGCCGGGTGACGGGCGCGCGCGCCTTTGTTAAAGTGTCCCAGTTGTCTCTGCGGCGGCATTGTAATGGGGCCCCTCGTCGCGCGATACTATCTTAATCTGCACGTGTATGTACTCGTATGTGTGTATACGTCACGCATACGAAGAGGAGACGTACACATGTGACCCGTGCGCGGCAAGCTGGTGTATACCTGATGCGGGGAATCTTCCCTCTGTATCTTCGGCATTCCTTGGATCCCGCGGCTATGGCCTTTTTTTCCCTTCCCTCCGCATAACAGTCTCGCGCTGTGCGTTAATTGACCGCGAGAGGCGTGAAAGTGTCGAGCGAGCGATGCCGAGTTTGGATATGTGTACGCAGTCGCGGACAATCTCGCATATATTCGCAGTCGGTTACTGAAAATGGGATAAAATCGATCATTGGGCTGTCCTACGGAGCGAGCAACCAGAGGTAATCCGGCCGCTATGTGCAGCTCGTGATATTCCATTTGATTCTCCTTCCATTCGTCGAGCCGGGAATTTTTGGTGGTAGGTTCGATCGAGAGCAGCACGAGGCACCTATTAACTCACAATACACGCGAGCTATATCCACATTGCGTGTCATTGTGATTATCTACACCGGAGCGATTTCGGACGCGAAACCAATCGACACCCGTGTTTGGGAAATTATACCCTGAAATGGGCTGACATTATCTATGGGCATGATGTAAGGGGTGAGGCCGTAATTCGTGAGGCCTTGTAAACGAACCATCGGTTATACATAGATAATTATAAAGTTCGCTAGGCATAGGTAAATGCCTTGATCAATCAATTAATTTATTTATTCACTTATCAAATAATTGATAGATTATAAATTATATTCATGAGAATTATAAATGTTAAATATTAAGAATGAGAGTTAATTATCAATGATATTATTCATTTCTGCCTAATATTTGGTATTCTGTTTTTGATGAATTGAATACTGAATTTACCCATCTCTGGCTGCAGTGATGGGCAGTAGTCAAATATTTAGTGAATGAAAATTTTTTAAATATTTTTTACTTCGCATTCAATCAATAAAACATTCAATTTGCTCATCATCTCTGGCTCACACAGGTATAGTGCATACAAAACTAAAACCTCACGAATTATGCCTCGATCACATAATTATACCTAGACGATGGTCGGCCCATTTCCTCGCCCAATTTATGCATGATTTTTTTCCACTCGGGTAAACCTTCTCACATTGTCCGTCTTGGCTCAATTTGCAGAATCCCGGTTTACGCACTGTGACATCATTTGTTGTACGTACACGCATACGTACATATGTGCCCCGAGCAGGTGTGGGCGCCGAATCCGACCTTCGCGCACACTCGCGAGGCTCAATTTGTCAGGCACTTGTCGAATATTTCCTCCGTCGGGGCCGCTTTTTATTTTTCCCCCGAATTTCCTCGACTCCCCTTGCGCGATGCGTTTGTCAGGATATAACGAGAGTAGGGTATTAAAATCGGCCCGAACGAGTATTATCGAAAAGCGAGAGTAATCACTTGGATTCTGCGCGCGAAGGATTATACGGCACATCGCGCGTGTGTGGTTTGATTTTCGCACGGGGTTTCTCGCGCGATCGTGTCACACTCGGTATATATACGGGTGATTCATGAACAGCATCATTCATACCCTATACGATGGCCGTGATTGGAAAGCCGTTATTTACATCGCGTATGTATATACGTCCGGTGAATTTATTAGCCTCTGGTCACACAAACGCCCCGCGCGAGTCTTGCGACTGTTTGATTCCCAATTTTAATCAATATATTGTCGCGCGTACACCCGCTGTTGCCCCTCGAATCATAATTACAAAATATACTCGTCGAGCTGACTGGTGGGATCGATTGCCGGAAAGAAATCATAACGTCCGTGTCTCTTGATTCTTTAATCACAGTAATATGAATGTCGGGGCCGAGGAGTAAAGGCTTTTTTTCATCCGCGCGAATTTATCCACCCGAAATTTCACGTTACGAATATACCCGCGGAGGCTGTGCATTAGTTCTCGATTCATAGTCGAGGCCTTCCAATTACTTGAGGCTCGAGCCAGTCTCCAGCATTCTCTCGAGTTCTCAACAATGAAATACGGCGCGCGCGAGAGAGATAGAGCACGGGGGGTAATATTAAGTTATTAACCGATTCGAGACAGCCGCGAATTCAACCGAGGCGATTAGTCCAACTGTCGCGCGACGTGTCGATCTTGTTCGAACCGGCCGCAGCGATCCATCCGGGAAATAATCAAGTTCATCACTCGCAGTCGTAGTAAACAGTGTGACTCCGACGTTAACGCGTTACATTTGTCATTCTATATTCATACCCTTTAAGATGGAAATAGTAGCGATTGCATAACTGTAGAATGTTTAATATTTTTGCCGGTTATGCAATTTACACTAATGAAAAATAGTTTATTAGTGTACTAGTTTAGATTTAGAGCTTCTGCTTCATTATTGTTTGTGATATCCAAGTTTTTTTTTACTCGTGTAAACTTTGTTAAATCCAGAGAAAAGTCATTTTGTTGATTGGAAACTTTATGACGCTCAACGTGTGATATTGAATATTAAAATAAGTCACGTAATTATCATTATTATTATTATTCACTAAGCATTATTGTTATAAATTCGTGAGCCTGATTTGATAATTGTTTGAATGAATTGTATTGGACTCGTCAGTTAAAATACAATTGACTCATTAAGAATCGATAATATAAAAGACAATAGAGCGATGAATTCGTTGCCCATCGAAGGTATATTTGACGGTATATCTTACCAGTTCGGTTCAATGTTCATCGTCGAATCGTAACATGCGTAACTCACCTGCAACAAAGAATTTAAAGGGAAAAATTAATCACAAAGCATTGTCGCAAGGGTGAAATGTTGAATTGTTTCAATTTCCATCCGACGCGATTCGGCAATATACGCAGCGTAAGCCCGGCATCAAGCTGCAATTCGCATAGTCAGCTCGCCCATATCCAATATATACTGGCTCGACCGGGTTATCGTCTCTGCGTCCCGAACTACACACATATACGACCCATACACCAAACTACAGTCGGACTGTTTGGAGGGGGCGGGAAATGAAGAAGAGAGAGCCGTTACAAATTCACGATCGGGTATAAAAATCCTTCCGACTTTTCGCGCGCGACAGATATGGAAAAATTGGCGAGTGGCGCAAGTGGCAAATCGAGAGCAAAATATACGCGTTCGGCGGGGAGGAGGACGAGACAACTCGCCCGAAGTTGGGAAGCGAGGAATAGGAAAGAGAGAGAGAGAGAGAGAGATGAATTCGCCCCCCGGGCTCTCGCTCTTGCACACTCTGTATATATAGCCTATGACCTCGTAGTGCTCGCCCATAGAAACATATATATACACATATTTGTATACACAATGTGCAAGTATCGACTGATTGATATAATCTCCCGCGTCAGATACGATTTGATGGCTCGAATTTACAAGTCGCTTTCATATGAATAGTTACTGTTGAAATGTATTCCTTTTTTTTGTTAGAAATTGCTCATTCATCCGCATACTCCACAGGAGAATACCTTTTTTTTCTCGAGAATCCCGCCCTCCAGATTAAAATAGTAAAAATTATTATCCATCAGTATGAGTTGACTGATGGATAAACTACTAATTTCTATTAGTTATGCAATTTCTACTGGTTTCAATTCGGAGAGAAAGTAGTCTCTGAGAAGCTTACAGTAAAAATTACCGCTATATTTAAAGTGAAAAATCAGTGTACGAATTTATGTAATAAAAGTGAATTTTCACTTTACTTTCATAAGTTTTGATGCTTTTAATACAGCGGATTTTTACTGTGAGATTTTAAGAAAGTAGGATATTACTTCGCCTTAATTTCTTTCCTCATTAAATTTGAAGAACAATATTTTTATTCGACAGACAAAGATTGAAACACTGTTTCTCATAATACAAGCCGCGACATCATCAATGATACTTTGCCGCATAATCCCTCAAAGTTATGCTTTAGTAACGAACGCTTGATTTGAAAGATTCAAAACTTCTAATTTGCTTGGCCAGCCGTGAATCGCGCGATTGAGTAAAAACACGCTAATTGCTCGCTCGATTGGAAGTGAAGTCTCGACAAAACATCTCCCTTTGCCTCGAACAGATCGCACAATTCGCGCCTCGACGACGTACAGAGCCGCAACTGCTTATTGCCGTTGGAAAGTAAAGGCAAACACGAAATCAGAATGAGCAAAAGGCACATTGGAGTTATACTAATTCAGGGCATATCAAGTCGAAAGTATATAAACTCTCTTGGAGGGGCTGCTGCGCATCGCGGCGTATTTGCGCTGCTAAGAGCGTTAATTACCCGAGCGCTACTATAGCCGCGGCGAGAGAGGGGATGAGAAGCCTTGCGTAAATATGTACACGCGGCTTGGAAAACGCGCGGAATCCCGTGCGATGTTCTCTCTAATTGATAACTCGCGACGTGCCTCGAATTTCGATGCTGCCTTGGCGGATATGTATCGAATATTGCTGTCCGACTGGCTAACTTTTTTTTTTCGTCCGTCGGCTCTATAACCCAAGTCACGTTCGCGATGATCGCGATGATTGACAAATCGATCGCGGCGGCCCGTAAAGCTTCGGATCATCCGCACGTGTATCCCGGCTCTCAAAGGAAGGGAAAACATTTTGCATCCAAGGGCTAATCCACGTTTCATCAAGTTACACGCGTCTGCTCGCGGGAGTGCAGCCAACTGATCCGTGTATTGTTTGATTCTATAGCGTATGTATGCATACAGCCGCAGTGGCATACTTGATGCTTCCATTCGCTGTGCTAGAAAAGCGTTTCCAAATGGCAATAATGAATATAAATTTGTTCGTTTCCAATAAATTTGGAGAATGGTTCACCGACCCTGATAAATAAATATTTATCGAATATAGATCCGTCGCTCCGACTGTGGGCTGCACTTTATACATTTTTCGATTCGAATTAATTTTACTTAATTTGAGATGCATACGTCGACTGAATTACTTTAATTAATATTTGTCCTTATTAGATTATTCTTTATTCTATTTTATTTTAAGAAATATACGGTCGATGACCCTTTTACAAAATAATATTGAGAATACATGGAAAATGCAACTCTCTGGAAATGCTGATGGAGTCAGCCATATGAAAAATGTAATTTTTAAATTGCTGAAGAGTGAACGGAGGGCTGCATTTTGTATTAAACTCGTCATCAAATTTAATATGAAAATAACATACATGTCATTCAGTGATGGTTTATTTTACATGTATTATATTAAGGAAATGAATTGATATCTGAACATTTGAACAGTAATATACAATAGATAATTTTACAGTTAAATGTGATGCAAAAAATTATGTAGAAAATAGTGGATTCTTTCCAAGAGTAACCAAATTAATTCTGATCCGGCTGAATTATCATCTATTAAAATTTACAATAATTTGTTAGCGTCTAGTCTTTTTTTACCTAATTAGGTAAAACAAGTCATACCAGTAATAACAGGAATTCTCGGCAACGTTTTACAAAATTATGGAGCAAGACTATATACATGTCTAACGACAATACCAATTTAAAAAGTTCATTATGAGGACACAATATAATAAGTGCGACAAAAATCGCTCTTCTATCGCAAATGACTACAATATCTCGTACTCTCCCTTGAAAGTAATAGCAGTTATTGATGTGAGTGCACTTTTATATTGTGTATATCCAATATAAAATAAACCAAAACAGTAACGAATTAATAATGTCAAGTCTGAGTCATTTACTGGACTTATCTCTCTGTTTAAGTATTTATACAATCAATCTAGTGACTAGATTTGAAACTATTTCCGAAAATGCAAAACTATAAATTCCAATACAATTGAAATAGTACTGAACCTTAGAGAAATTAGATAAATTTATTACTGCCTTGTACCAACCATCAATTTGTTCGTTTTAACGATTATCATCGCACAAATGGAGATAATATATCGATAACATCTCCTCGACGTCTCTCCCAATCGTTTGTCCAGCATACAGATTTCACAATATATCCATCGAACAACACGCGCCGCGGACAAACGAGCGTCTCTCTCATTATAATTGAATATAACGCGTTTCGCGGGACGCTCGCATCATCGAGCATCCCTTTACAAATTTATCTCCCATTGAAAATCTCTCGTCTCGGACTAAAGTGCGTGCGCGTATACACATACATGCAGCATCACGTGCAGCGCGTCTTGTCGCGTGGAAAACAAGCTCAACTTATTTACGGCGCGCGCTTCGGCAAAGCCGTTATGGGAGGCCTCAAGCCATTTGCGACGGATGGCCTTTTGACTCCCGTCCATTGTGCTTGTCTGCGCTGGCAATCGATGCAACGAGGCCCGTCTATCGCGTGTGTGTGTGAATACGCGAGCTTTCACGTGTGGACAACGGCCGAGCTGGAGATTTTTTAATGGCGGGGATATAATGTGTGTCTTTTTTTTAAAAAAAAAAAGGCTCTTTGATCCTCGCGGACCGCAGAGTTTGATTTTAGTTCCGGGGATATTGGTCGACGGCGGGATGATTTTGTTCGTGTCGCTTCAGGCTGCGGGCGATCGGATGTTTGCGTGCGGCTCTCGAATCAAGCTCAACAATGTCGAGCGGCCAACTATTTTGGAAATGTTATGTATATTACGTGTTGTACAGAGAGGCTGGTTAAAACGACATTGACCCTCGACAATGTGTCGAGCCCGGCAACAATTCTAACTCGAGTCTTCATTGGGACAATGAAAATTTTGCCCGACTTCTGGGAGATTGTCGATATTCAAAAAGAGTTTTAGCGTTGAGGAATTTTGTTATGAAAATTTTATCGATTTATGGCGTGTCAAGGAGGAAAATGGAAGTGAAATGTGATGTTCGGATACAATTCGAGATTTGCCCTAGGTCAAATACTATATCCACATCGTAATGATCATTGGTGGAAAAATTAATATATATTATTGAAGTAGAATTTAATATGCTTCTAGTAAAATGCATGGACTATGTAAAGTGAATTTTTACTTTAGTTCCATAAGTTTTGATACCTAAAATTTACTGCTAATTTTCTGGTACAGACATCATGAATGTAACACAGAAATACAGCACAAAATCAAAAGCTATTAATTAAAATACTAGTTACTACAACCAATGTAGTCATTTTTATTCTTTAATGTATATACAAAATAATCTGGATGGCATTCTAATTCATTAAAATAAAGCTTTTCGCTCTTTGTACTTGTGAAAGCTGCATAATGCTCATCAACGCCAACAGTCTCATAATGCTGTGCAACAACAGCAAACATTTGAATATTGGAATAACGATCATGAAACTGTCTGTGTCGATAAAGTCCAGTGAAGGGTACGATTTTGAAGGGAAAATATATTGTTTCGCAGTGTGATAATGGTCCACGGATAATTTACTAACGTTTCACATGCAATTATTTTGTAAAATTAACTAGAATTATAGTGAAAAGCTGATGTTATGACAGACTTTACAATAATTGACATAGCGAACTATATTATCAAATATCACCATGCGATAATCATAATGTTTGCTGGATAACAGAACTTTGATAACCACAGAATCAACTCGAATTAACAAATGTTAAAATGAAATAAAATATTGTTGTTTATTAAATTTCTGATCGTAATAACGTGTTCTCTGAGCTTTATGCGTTAAATTTATACACAAAACAATGCGTATATCGGGATGAAGTTTTAAATAAATAAGTATCTTTGGAAACGCTGACAGCTATATGAATTGTTAATCATACTGGCCGGAGATCAAAATGAACAACTTATGGATATTGTGCTTCATATTTGACTGGACGTAAATTATTGATGACTATGACTACCTCAATTGATTATGTTCGATCTGTATAGTACGGAGTGTAATACTCATTGGACGTACATGAAATACACGCGAAAACGGAAGAAAATTGTTTCGAAGATTCGCTCGAATGAACATACGTTAGGACGAGCGTCTATAGGACTGATATAATATGATGGAAAAAAAATTAATTTCCCATCAACGGCCAAATCAACGTCCTTAGATGTTTCCAGCGTTAAAATTATAAGTTTCAATACAAGGGGAAAAAAGCAAGGAAAAAAAAACAACCAATACCGTAATCTACCACTCTGCTTTTTCTTAATACGTATATCAAAGATCCTCGCACTGTCTCGACAAATCCGAACGAGGTCAATCGCCAGCGATCCGCGTCGTCTTGCGTAAAGGCCCGCGACGAGAGACGGATTCGGCACACAAAAAACATGCAAATCGCATGTAAAACCGTGGAAAACGCGAGTATAATCCGGCCGAGTACTCCCGATCGAAGCTAGAGGGAGCGAAGAAAGCCCGATAAGCCTTGTTTTCTCACATCTCCCCCCTCCCTCGCGCGACGACTCCTCCTCGCACTTTTATTCTCTCTCTCGCGCGCGAGTTCTTCGTTTGTTCCCCGTACTCTCCTCCAATTAGATATAACGCTCGTCATTTTTCCACGTTCGAATGACGCGCAATCTGCTTGTAACTCGCAAAGTTCGTTTGAAAATAATTTCCCCCCGACCCTGGGGGTTTTTCCGCCTCCTCGGCGAGCTCAACAGTTTACCGTTTGGATCCTTCTGAATTTCCCGGGGATCGCTCGCCGGCAGCTTTTAAAATATTCAAATTAAATCCAACTGCCGAGCTTTGGCTGCGAATCTTCCAGCGTAATTCTCAGGAAATTCTCAGTTCGTTCATTATGTTTGATTAAACTTTCATTTCACTCGCGGATTACTCGCGTTTGCCTACCGTTTGCGTTTGATTTATTTTTCCCCGACAATTAACCGTATCCGAGAGAGTTGATAAATCATGCCATCGGTACCCGGCCCAGACGAGAGCCGGCAGAGAATGATGGAGTTTTGTATTAGAAAACACATCGGGAGATGGAAAATCAATACGGGACCCACACACAAGAGACGTTAGCCGTTCTCTCTCTCTCTCTCTCTCGCTGGTACGGGGGGGATTTTCTCCATTTTTCCCGGGGAAACCCTCATAATCCTCAATCTCTTTGAGCTAATATTATGGCTTTGCTTTCTCAATTTCATTACACACTTCATCGCCGGGTACAAAATAAAAAGACCGCGGCAATTTTATCATGCTCGCGCGGGACATTTGGAACGTTACGTCGTAAAGGCGCGTATATATCGTCGAGGGCGCGTCATCGATAAACCTCGTCGCGCGCGCTCGTAGCGAAAAAAGCTTGCCCAAAAATCAGAAACTAGCGTCGTAAGCGTAAAGCGGCGGAAAAACGCGCGAGCGTAAACAAAATTATAAAGAAAAGAGGCGAGAGAGAGAAAAAAAAGGAAATTGAAAGCCTAGGTGGGAGGGACTGGCGGTAGTCGCGTTGAATTTTTTCCTCTCCTCGCACGCTCGCCCAGCCACGCCAATCTATTTTCGGCTGGAGCGTGACTCTCTCTCTCTCTCGAGCTCGCTCTCTCGACACTCCACATTATGATTTCGCATTTACCATGCCAACCAACTTCCTGCTGATATTACCCCCCCCCTCCCCTCCCTCTCTTTGAATCGAATCAATGCCTTTTATGCCGCGCTCTCTTTTATTCGCGGTCCTGTGTGCAGTGTTTTATATGCTTTCTAGCTCCTATTTTCGAGATTATTTCACTCGTTCATCATTCGTTTTGACTCCGTCAAAAAGTGAACTGCAGTACTTTGCGGACACGAGTGTTTCAATTAATTCTCACCCCCCGCCCCCCCTTTGATGCTGGCTAAATTTTAACTCGCGAAATGGCATAACCGACGATAATAATTGGTAAAATTCGACTCAGTTTTCGCGTGAGTATCAGTGCAATTACTACTTACGTATATTAGTAGTTTTCTTACTATTTCGAGTTTAGGAGTACAGAATAGACGAGGATAATTCCATCGTTCCAAGAAAAATCGACGATCGATCGATTATAATGACAGATACTGATGGATCAATCAAACGACTGCAATGATTTTTCGAAATTGTAATTTGGCTACTCTTTAAATTTAAAATAGCGGAAAAACTTCCATTCATCCGTAGAAATTATGTGACTGACGGGCAACAGTGAATATTCACTTGAAAAACTCCCATCAGTCGTGTAATTTTTACTTATTTTGAATTCAGAAAGTACGAAAATGAAAGATGCCTCCAGCGCGGAATCAGTCGATCTGTGGCATATAAATACGCGCCAGGCTTTGGTGAATAATGGAATAAGACTTTGGGTGTGGGGGGAGGGAGAAAAAAAGAGCTTTCGCGACGACATCGAAAAGCTGCGTGCATCTCGCATTCAATTCCAATCATACTAAAAGCTTTCCTATTCAAAAAGTCATGAGCATACATAAAATAGAGCTGCACTAGCGAATCAAAAGCCTTCGGCCGGGTGTACACACACACACACACACGTGGCCGTTTCACGATTTCGATTTGCACAACTACACACGTACGATAAAAACACATGCACACACGCCGGGTCGTTTACTCGATTCAAGCTGAATCTCCAGAGGCGGATAAAGCTACGGAGCAGCCGTAAAAACGCGCGACTCTGCAGAGCCCGTCGAGTCCGGGTATCGCGCGATAATCCATATAGCATTGACAAGCAATGTTGGCCAGAGCACCTCGGCTGATCAGCAACGAGATATAACCCATTGCATGGGTCGCGCGCCGCGTAAATTATGGCAAACTCGCGCGCGCGCACTTGTGCTCCGTGAGAAACGGGAAGCAGGGAACGGCTTTTTCGTCTTGGAGGGTGAGAAAGTGGGGGAAGGGAAAAACAGGATTTCCGCGAGTGAGGAAATTATGCCTGTGGGAAATTATGCGTGGAAATCGACCGACTGATTATGTTCAATTCGTATATGGACACGAGTTCTCTGTGTTAGCCTAGTAAACTTTCTATACAGGACTATATATAAATCAATGGTTTTCTTAACAATTATCAAGTATAAGAGTTGATTTTTAATAATTTTTCAATAATCTTCAATAATCCACTGATTTTTTAATACAACGAACTTTGTGATGCATAAAACGAACTATGCCTAAATTCATTTCCACGGTGTAACTTATGCATAATTTTTCTACTGGGGTTCGAGTGTTTTATTGAAATTTAATTTGATCGAAAGAGTCTGGCGATCCGAACAAGAGAAGATGCGCAGATAATATGAAGTGTATTTATCCGCGACGTTTATTACGCTGTTTGTCAATGTTGACGCAGGTTATTTGTCCAACCGCGACTACACGCTTTATTATAGTCACACAAATCAAGTTTATTTTTTACCTCCATACACATTTTCGTATGCGTATATGCGCAATTTACGTTACGAATCCAATCCGATCGCGATCGAAATTTTTTAGAAAACCACGAGATCAAAGCATACACACGCGGATGGATAAACGAATTACGCAATTCGTGAGAAAAAGATGAAAAGCTTTTTCTCGTTCTTTATCGCGAGATTCTTAGTTTCCGGCGTGAAATCGACAAACCAAGAGCCAAAAACGCGAATATCCCGGCGGTGATGAGAGAGCGCGCGATCTTGGGTACGAGAGGGCCGCGGTCAAGTGTATATAGATCAATGAAAAGACGGGCGAGATAACGGAACTCGAGCAAACACGGAAGAAAGCAAGACGGACGGGTATCTTATACAAGGAGGGCATGATTACACGCGCGCGCGAGGGCGTACGTATACGTGTTAAGCTATGGAGCAACGAGAGATAACTCGTATATATGTGGCTGTGTGCAGGGCCAGTCGATAATAATTATCGATATAGCCCCTCCGAAATTACGAGCTTCGCGGCCGGTTGACATTGGCTACGCGTAATAAGGACTCCATTCGACCCCCCTCGCGTGAATATAAATCGTCGCTTCGACCCGCCGCCGGCGAATTGCGAAAGGTCGTTTAGGAAAATCGAGCGATTTTGGTTGTAGCTTTCGAGTTCGGCTTTTTTTCAAGGTGGGGTTTCGTGGAAGCCAAACGAGCATCGACAATTCGAACGCGTACACGGGATATAATATGCATTATCTATGGATTTTTCAGTTGGAGAACGAGTTTGGCGAGACTCGCTGATGTTTCCGTGAGAGGATCGAACGGTCGAATGGAAATTCCAGTGTAATTAGTGAACGATTTATATTTCTTGTGTTTTCGAGAGATTATCTTTTCGTTGCGTGGAAGACTCTAGGTGGAGTACGAGAACGCAGAGATAAGAGTAGTTGATGGTGATAAAAGGTGCATTTTATGAAGCAAGAATTATACGGGAAATGAGAAAACTTCATTGTGTTATTACAGTCAAGATAATACCTGTACACCGTCGAAATTACCAGCTAAGACGTCTCGACAAAAATTCCAGTATTTCATTTCGACTGAAACATTTATTCCTACATCTTTTATCACCGTTGATCAAGAGAGTTTTCAGAATTTTTAGTTGATTTTCAATTGGGATTATCCCCTTCGGAGTAAATAAAAAATGGCATGGTAAATTTGTAATGGTTTGTGGATGAAACGAATTGTTAATTATACAAGAGAACAGAACCAACAAATTTTCGATATAGTGCTTTGTATTTGACTGGGCATTATTGACAGATACGAATTAAGTACTTCAATTAATTACGTTGGATCTCTGCAGAGTATGAATACTCATTAGACGCACATGAAACATTTGTTAATTCGAGCGAATATCTAACAGAGCTCGTTATTTACACGGAACGTATAACCGTGATATATTAAAGTCGTTCAATATTTACAGTATGTTCCAGCTACAATGATAACTCGGAGGGAAGTTCGCTGGAGGATCCGGGAAGTTTGTTGGGTAACCCAAATTCAACTAGTTTGGAAGAATTTATTAGAATATCGTCTATATGCTTCGTCGCGCCGATCGGAAACGCGAAAAAATATAAGTTTTATCGTTCCCAATTGAGTCGAATCAATCCCCCGACGGGGGGAAAATAGAAAGACACGAGAGAAAAAGCCACAGGAGACAGATCGTCTCTCTATCAGTGTCATTTTCCGCGCGGCTCGTATCTTCGGTACATCGATGTTGATGCATACAAAAGAAGCAGTAGAAGTGAGTAATTCGACATAGGAACAATGGAGAAAGAAAAGCGAGCGCGTGTCGTAATGTTTGCGCCTGGTACGAGCGTAGCTTGAGGTTGTGTGTGTATGCCATTGTGACGGGCAGATAGGCCACGTTTTCCATCTGACGTAATCGATTTTTATTGTTATATCATTATGGAAAAATAAAGGATGCTGCGGAGGTGAGCCAGTGCAGCTCCGTTCGATGTCGAAATTCGGAAAAGTCGGACCAGAAACACGAATCATCGAAAAGCACATCGCAATTACGACGACGACGGTTGCGAGCATACAAATACACGCACTTGAATCATGCAAATTGAGTAGGCACAATGGTACGATTGCGGCTCAATAATAAACGCGCATATGAATACCAATTTCAATTTTCGCCTTGTAAATTCATGCCGTCGAAATGACGGAAGCGACAGCTCGTCGCGATATACTCCATATAAAACGACGACACTGGTGGAAGCCTCTCGGGGGGTATGGGAGAAGAGAAAAAAATCTGTCGCACACACGTGCGCGCGCAAAGTAGACGAATCACCCTTTCGAAATCCAATTTCGTCGTGTAATGTGTATATACGCACACGCAAGGCCGCAGGGACGTTCGTTGTGTTTTTTTCTTTCCAGAGCCTCCCGAAAAATACGAAATGGCGAAAAAACGCACGGACATAGTTGGAAATTCGAAGAAAAGCGGTGCGCGTGCGCCGGAGAGTCTCGAATCGACCGCACTAGCCGTATCACTTTGATGTTAACTAATACATCCACAATGGGTAAACACACCGAGCGGGGAGTTTCTGGCGCGTACGCGCCGATGAATTATACCCCGTTGCGGAAAATTGATTGGGAAATTTTGAATTAGTATACGCTGCGTAATTATACGGTGTCGGCCGATATTCGATGACGCGCGACGTGAAACATGGGCGACGGGGTGAAAAAGGACGAGCTCGTCGAGGAAATTGACTGATTCGACGAGATATCGCCGTGTAGTCTTCGCGATACGAGGGAAAAAAAGGACACCAAACAGTATCGCGAAGCGACAAATACACTCGATGACGATTTGAATAATGAAACTATTCGCCTCGCGAGTGATGTGTATATGAAGCTCCGTGGGCTGCGCGCGATCATTATATTGTGTCTGCAAAACTTTCGCCGTGCGTGCCACGGAATAAAAGACCCAAACGACGATATTTCCCTTATGCGCACAAAGGAAAAGAGTCGCGCCGGGGGTATTATACTTCGACACTACCGCGTCGTCCGTCTACCCGCGCGTGTAATTCAAAGAGCTTCCACGGATTCCCGGCCGATATATATCGAGGAGCGCCTGTACACACACCCGACGACGGGATATAAAATTCCAAAATGCGCGCAAGCCTCCCCGAAAAAAAATGAGCAGCGCGAGTGACGCGGGAGGGGGGAAAATGACACAGTCGAAAAATCGCGAGGGGCATTATCTCAGCGGGGTGATTTCACGCTCGTTTAATTTCGCTCTCACGTCCGTTCGGGGACGCGTGGGAGTCTATTCTTACATACACACGCACATGCGCGCGCCTTCTTTCCGCTATCATCTCTCCCGCGTCGTTTCGCGCGTCCCATCTCTCCTACGTCTCTCTGCCTTTCTCCCCCGGTTCGTCGGCGCTTTGTTACGAAACGCCAAGCATCAGCGGCTTGTTTGCATCGTGATTTGCACCTTCTTTTCCCGTGTATGTACACACACGCGTATTATGACCTTCGAGTGTATTTTATGCGCACTGTTAGAGAGCCGATTAGTACAAGCGTAAGGAGTCTTTCCGTGTTTTCGACTAATCGTTCGGGCTCGGGCGAGAGAGACAAGCTTCTTCCCCTCCCATTTTTGTAATTGATGTTGGATAACCGAAAAACGCCCGCGGATATGATGACCGACGCGCTTCCGGAGTACGCGTAATTTTTAATTCTCCACCGCCAACGCGGATTAACTTTCTCAATTGCGAATGCCCGGACACGATCCGTTATATTCCTCTGGACCGATAATTTTCACGCGGTTGAATGAAAATTATCGTCGATGCGAGTTAAACAAATTATGCATAAGTTATACCTACCCTGTGAAATTCGAATAATAGAAATTGCATAACTGATTTAATAGTAAATATTCAAATAAAAATTAGTAATATTTTCCTAAAAATTAGTGAATTTTTACAAATTTTACTAATTTTTCAGTCGAATAATTCTTAATTCCATCGGTTATGCAATTTCTACTCATAACTGGTAGTTTTTACTATTTTAGATTTATAGTTCGGGAAATCATGCTTAATCAAAGCATTTAGTTGGTATAGATAAGTAATCTATATCTAGAAAACGTATAGACAAGAGACACACGAGCTATTGTTTATGCCTTGATAATATACATTACTACTCTAATAAAAAATAAAGTGTATCGATTATGCTTAGACATTTATTCATCATACATTAGGCATGGATAATGAGTGTCTATCCACAATTTATTGAGAAATGCGACGAGATCACTTTTTTATTTCATCAAATCAATTTTCTGTTCTGCAATTACTGATTTCACAATGACATTGACGAAGATCTGCATTGTATTATTGTGATGATCGTAGCTTTATTGTCGATTCTTTCTCGGAACAAATCTTGTCGTTTTGGCACAATACGATCCTTCATCCAAAGATTAATTTCTGCTCAATCACTCGAGAGGAGAGAGTCACAATTTCATCTTGTAATTATGTTATAATAGATGTATTACCCTATACGAATGTCTGAACGTTTACCATAGGCGCATATAAAATTCGACCGTATGAACTGTATATGCATTGATTATATCTAAATAATGTCAGTCCATTTCCAGTCGTAATTTTGCGCGCGTAATTTATGCATTGTTTTCTTCCCTCGGGCTGGAATTCGTGAAACTATCTTGACATAATGCATGAAACAATGACGACGAATCGCAATATCATACAAATCTAGCGACCAGCGGTTAAAAACACAACTTGTCGCGTTGGTCCTACCTCGAGACGGAGCGTCAGTATAAAGGAAATCGCCCAGCGCACAAATAGATACCGTCAATTTCGAGTAGCTCGATTCGCACGTATATACACGCACACGCGCACGCAGGGGTCGAGAGCGAAGCGTACGTATACATATCGATCTTGCGCGTCTGGCTGTATATGAGAAAATACAGCGGCCAAGGCGTAACCGGAGGGGCCCCGCTTAATTAACTTAATGCCCGCTGATTAATACGCTCGTGAGATTGCCCGACGCCGTCGAGCTTATGGCTCCGGGAGTCGCGTGCAACTCCCCGGACACGCCGAATTCCTAATCGCGAGCCCGATATTCCATTGTCAGTGGATCACTTCGCGATGGGCGAGACGCGACACTTGTATGGCGCGGGAGTTTTTACAGTCTCGGCCCAATCTGCCAGATCTAAATTGGACGAATGACGAGCCGGGTGGCCTGTAATACTCGTATTTTTGGCTTGATCGACCGCTATCCGGTTGAAGAGTGTGTGTGTGGATTCACGTTTGGAGAAACGAACTCGTATATTCATACCGCTGAGTTCTATTTGTCAATTATACTGCATCGCAGTGGAAAATCACTGTAAGAAGGTAGACGACAAATTCACTAGAATTGCAGTGAATTTCTCATGTAACTAAAGTGAATTTTCAATTTAGTTCCATGAGTTTGATAGAAAACATTTTTGCATAAAATTCACATTTTTACATCACGATTTGCCGTAAGTATGGTGTGATGTGAATTTTTACTCTACTTACTGTGAATTTTATGTAAAAATGTTTTCTATCATGGAACTAAAGTGACAAATTCACTTTAATTGAATTTTTCGTATACCTTCTTTCACTGCAATGCAGTGGTTTTTCACTGTAAGAATTTAAGAGAGTACTTCACAAATAATAAAGATAGTTTGTTTATTGAGAATCGACTAGAACTACGTATCAGGATAAAGCAAGTAATTTTAAGGGCTACTAAAAGTTCATTTTCTTCAAACAGAAATAACAATGATAAAAAATTCGTGTGGAAAAATTTTCATTCCATAACTCGCTTTGTATATATGTAAACAAAACTTCCAGTTCGAAGCTACTCCAGACTCTCTCGCGTATGATTTCGTTCTTCTCGCATTACCAACGGTAGGCAAATCACCGACACGAGGCAAAACTGCAACGCATCACGCGACGAACAGCTTTATGGTATACTTTTTCTTTCCTTTCGGTACTCAGCACGAGGGAATATATTTTACATTGATACTGCGCCGCGATAAATTCGATGCAGTTTTCACTTGCTTTTGGGGCATTAAAAATGAAAAGATAAACACACGAAACATTCAATTTGAAAGGTGTAATTAATAGTGATCCGAGTGGTGGACGTAATCATTTTTGAAGATAAAAAAATTAAGAAAATAATTCAAAGTGAGTTTTACTCTTGATTTAATATGATTTTATTATCGAATCGGAATAAAAAGTGTTCTCTGATTTTATGATAACAGATGGAAGTACATAACCATTGATATATACGCGGTGTATTAAGGTCGAGAAAGAACGCTTCTATTTTTGCAGGTCACGTTAGTTTAGAACTCAAAAGATATTCAATTGACTTTTATTACATAATACGATAAGGAAATTCGCTTCGTCAGACAACAGTTCGCGGCGGAACTTGCATAATATTATACTTGAATATTCCTTTATAACAAATACACAAATGCACTCGGGATATTTTTATGAAACACATCGATTCCAGGCCAATGAATCGAATCGAAATTTCATCAAGATATACCAGCAGTCCTTCGTGAACGTCCATCAATCAAGTACAAGGGCGAGCTCGAACTCTCTTTCTCGTGTTATTCCGTGGGAAGCATTAAAGATTTTGAAAAAGAAAAAGAGCAAAAAAACGAAGCCGTAGCTTCGACGAGAGTTATTTTTCTAAGATGTTTGAACACACGAGGAGAGCACACTATAAACACGAATACAATATTGCAAAACACGTCGACTGGTCGCGGGAGACCTTGCAATACTTAGCCGAGCTCTTTGGAGAAAGGACAGGCGCGTAAACCAGTCGGGTGTGTATATCTGTATAAGAGTATATAAATGATCCAACGGAGAATTCTTTCGAGAGTTGACAGCCCGTAAAGTAATTGATATACTGTTAATTTCATTCGACGACCGAAGAGAGAAATTCGGTCAGTTCAATATTTACTCAACTTGGGGCTAGATACATTTTAATTATACTAAAAACTCATACAATTCGCTGATTTATTGAGGATAATTCAATGAACGTCGAACCAAATGAATATATTTGCTTCGTGCCGAATTAGATAATAATCTAATGGGGAGTTATAGAACGAATCAAATTAACGTTCGTTCAACGATTAACAATGATTTCATTACTCCCACACACACACACATATTTCTTGTCGTCGCGTTGCGCATGGAATTTCGAATCAAATAAATACTCCCAGCGATATATGGTATTGTGTATGTTTTTTAGTGTATTTTGTAATTTCAATCAAATGAGTTTTACTGTGCAGTTCTAGAATTCGACGTTGGAATGTAATGAAATGTATCGGAAATTTTTATTCCAATTATATTTTTGTACAAAATATAACGAACAACAAATTGGATGTTTCTAATTTGGCGAAGATTCGATTGAACCACGGAACAACTGCGAGTATATATCGCAGGCTTTTTTCTCTTTTCAACTAACGAGTTCCATTCTCTTGTATTTATTTTTAGATGTTAACAAGTGTAGCGAGAGAGTGAGAAAGTTAGCGAATAATGAAAAAGAGCGAACGCGAAGATTTACACTCTTGTCGATCGCATTTTCGCTACTCGGCATCGTACGATAATCACGTTCGCTTTTGTTAGAAAATAATTGTCGATTAATTATCAAAATTGTTACTCTCTCCGTCCCGAAACGAGTCGATATATTTTATTCCTCATTCGAGCAGCATAAATTGCACGCCAGATGATTTTCCAACTTTTTAAAGCGGCGCAAGAGGTCGACAAAACTACTTTCTAAATAACATTGAAGCGCGCGCGGATAATAATTCACTTGTTAATGCGAGCGAAGAGCTCCGGAATAAAATATCAACAGTCCACGGCTCGCCAGCGAATTTATACTCTCTCTCTCCCCCCGGCAGCGAGTAGCATTAATTATTTCTCCGGATGAAATCTTTACAAGCGAAATGAATATGGATTGACAATGGAATTACTCGGCGGATAATTGGACTGCGGCAAGGAGGAGGAGATGAAGCGAGAAATAGTTGGATAATTTATTGCATACATCGGCTCGTCGTGTCCTTAACATTTTCGAAAAAGCAAAGTTTGACGCGATAACTCGGGATCGATTGTGCATAATACATTTCGCGGCGAAACTTTCCCGGGAGAAGGAAAGCAATATATACATACGAATATTGTCCGATGCCATTGCTCTAGAAACGAAAAAGGCGAGGAGATCGCGAGGGGGGGAAAGGTTCCACGTGCGTGCGCGCGCGTACCCGTGAAAAAAAGAGCAAGCCGAGAGCGGAGGAGAGGAGGAGGAGACGGAGGAGAGGGAGAAGACGCCATTGAAACCAGCAGATGGCCATTGAAATGGAGAAAAGCGTTTAAAGCCTCGCGACTGGTTTATGCTGCCCTCGCTACTTCGTTGTCCTCCGTAATTTAGCGAGGCTCGCTCTGCGGCCTCTATCTTTCGCTCTTTTTCTCCCTCTCTCTCTCTGACGCTCGCCGCAACTCCGCTCCTTTTTCTGGCTTTCGGTTTTTCTTACGATCTATTTTCTGTTCGCCTCTCGTTTTTTTTTCTCGTCGTCGTCCCTTGCCCCGCCAGACCCCCTCCTCTGCTCGACGGTAATTATTTTTATTATTATTTTTCAGCCGGAGCATATGTTTTTATTAAAATGTTTCATAATTTCCCAGCTGTATGTTATCTCTTGTTTCTCACGTTTGAGGAGCGAATCTGCGGAATGTCAGTCTTCGATTCCAGATCGTCGTTTTTTTCTTTTCCTCATACAGAGTCTCCGGGTGAGTATATATTGAGAAGAAAAAAATCACCCGATCCACTCGTTTGGCAATCGAAGCAGCATGAATGCACACTTTTCGCTGGATGATTCATGAATAGGAAGCTATTGTTACTTACTAATCGAAAGAGTATCGTGTTTGCGTGAAATTCTAAACTATGTACTCCTCTTATGCATGACGCAGAAGCTTATTTCAATTTATTCCACTCTGCACTACAATACGTCCATTTGGATTTATTCGAATACAAATTATTCACAAGTAGATCGAGTTTTTTGAATAAAAAACAAGTACCTCGAGAGTTTATTCGAAATTATTTGTTTGGAAAATTTAATTCAAGTCCGCAGCATTTGCGCCGCGCTTACATTATGATTTCATCGTAAAATATGATAATGAGGTATATAGTACGATGAGTCGAAGCAAAAACCGCAATTACCATGGGAACCAGCGTGAAATACGATAAAACAATGCGAGCAAATCGCAGCGCGTTCGCACGCGTCTTTATTTTGCGCACTAGCGCAACTCCGCGCGCGGAAAAAAAAAGAAGAAGACGAAGCGTATTAGAATTAATTTCTCACAGTTGCCGCTCGATGTTAATCAAACAAAACGTTCCGCGATATATCGGCCGCGATTTTCCGCGGGGGGTATATATTTATGAATCAAACGAATTATACAATTAAACAACGATGGCAATGAACGAGAAAGCCTGCTTGTGTATCCAGCGGCTCGTGCGACTCTTTAGCGTTTGTTTCCATATAGACCGAGGGGGCGCGTACGCGCGCGCGAGTGTACAACTTTATAAGCAGAAGGAAATTATGTATTCACAGTAGAGCGGGCATGAAGCCCGGTCTCTCAGAAATTAAATTGCCAGACAATGCACAGCGAAAAATCTCACAGAATTGCGCCGCTGCTGTCGCGGCCGTTGCAACGATAAAACACTTTAATTGAGGTGTGCGTAGCCACTGATGTTTTCCCGACCGAGCGATGAATACATCGCACATCGGTATTTAAAATTTCATCGGGGTTTTTCGATATTCCGTTTCGATTGTCACGAGTTTTCTTGGGGCAAAATCGGAATAAATACTCTATGAATTTAAAATAGTAGAGTTTGCGTAACTGGTGGAAAATTAGTACAATGTGTTTATCTACACTCTAAATCTAAAATAGTGAAAAACTACTATTTAATAGTGCAAATTGTACAACTCATAAAAAAAGTAGAATTTTACTAAAAATAGTAAAATTTTATGAATAATTTGGTAATTTAGTGAAAGTTTACTATTTTGAGTAAAATTCAAATAACTTTTAGCAAATATCTACTACTTTCATCAGTTATGCAATTTGTGCTGTCAAATAGTAGTTTCTTATCATTTTAGATTTAGAGTGTACTATGATTCATCATTTATGCAATTTCTACCAATAAATAATAGCTTTCAACTATATTTTAAATCTAGATTTTGAAACGATAAATTCATAACGCGAAAGCCACGGGAATGTACAAGTCGGTATAGCTTGGTTGAAATACAGAACGGAATAGCGTTTCGCTTTTTCGACTCGTTCTTTTATCGACGCGGATACTCCAAACAAGTAAGTGGTTGTCAAAGGAATCTAACTCCATTATGTACAGGACGCGTCTTCCACCCCGACGAGTCATTCAAATACATCTCGAATGCACACACACACACACATATAAAAACAAGCATTTACACACACGCGCGCTCGTCTTGAGAGCTGCCTTGAATTCAGTTTGGAATTCAAACGCACGAGTTGGCGAATCTCATGTCGCGCGAGTTCGCACAATGGGATTTAATCAATTTGATGGAATAACGCCAGGATATAACTGGGGAATATCGAGCGAGCGAGAGAGGACGCGTATATGGATATATATATATATATACGCGGGCGCGCGCGCACTAAATTTCGACCTCATAATCCGTCTCTCTCTCTCTCGCGCGTTATCGCGTAAACTCATCATCCTCGTCTCTTTGGCCGTTTGGAGAGAGAGAGAGAGAGAGAGAGAGAGAGGGGGGGGATGATTGTTACGGCAGATCTTATCGTCGCGGGCTCTTGAATTTAATCTTGTTGAGCGCAGGATACTCGGCGGATTTATAAGGCTGACGCGTGCGAGAGAAAAACCACTAGCACTCGTTTCGTTATTACGGCTGTTCGCTAATCGCGTCTATATACACCAACTGTCTTTTTTTCAATGTGTCAAAACTCATACCTGGAACGAGGATCTTGGTCGTCACTTTGGTTGTTTTCGTTAGCTTGGAAGAGATGCAGTTATTTCCCTTCGATATTGACATTATATATACAATAAAGATCCGTCCACACTCGCATGCAACAAGATAGACACGGGATAAGACTCGGCGTGTAGATAACTCACACGTGGCAATCGATTATGTTACCCTTGATGAGAGCAATTCATACTCTCGCGCGGGCTCTCGGTTAATATTCAAAATGGTGCGGCTCACAACGTATCAAGACAAAACGCGACCTGAATAACGGCTCGTGAAGTATCGCATAACGGTCTACGGCTCTCGCGCGAGCGCGAGAGAGAGAGACTCGCTTTGCCTCAAAGTTTTACATCAATTACACGGCCGACAGATAGGCGCGGATGTGAATTATATACCGACGGGCTTTTCCAACGAGGGAATCTGTTTAACAATGAAAATTACATAAGCAATCGTTCCTTTACAGGACAAAACTCACCGACACACACACATCGAGTGTTGCGTAAGGCGCGTTCCATTCATTTATTGTATATACACGCTGCAAATTGTTTGCGCACGCGGGGGGGGGGATTACACTTTTACGCGTGAATCAAGGCAATGATTAACGAAGCTCAGGTGGATGCACGTAAAGTCCAGCGGAACAAGCGCTCCTTTGTACACAACGAAAACCTCGCGAAGATGCGTCTCGAGTATCCACCGTATTGTTTTGCATATAACACAGTGGATTTGATGGGGTTCGCTCGGTATCCAGATTGGCGAACAATATACTAATGCAGCGCCCCGTTATCATCGGATTATTGATTGTAGCGCATAGAGAGACAGACCGGGGTTACATAAATCCTCGCGCGAGGATTATAATATAGTCAAAGGGTTTTCAGTCATTTTCTCGCTGCAGCTTCTTCTCGGGGACAATATTTTCCCCCCGTCTTGTCAATGGTCAAGTTCCAGCGAAGGACATATCTCTCTCTCGAGAGAGTTGGCTGGCACACATGCGCGCGCGCCTGGGTATATGCGTATAATACGCGGTGTGTTGCGGTCATGCGCGCAGCTGCATAAAATCAACCAAGAGGAGATGCAAAGCGCTATTATACCGCGGATATACGCGCGCGAGTGTATATATATATATATATATATATATATACGTATGCATACCTCGGTAACCAGACGAAACATCGACGATGAGCCAGGGAAGAAATTCGAAAGTAAAATTAGTCCGGGGAGAATATACCACTGTTATTATACTACGGATATACGGAATTATTTAGTTGCTGAAAAAATAAAATTTCTGTAAAGTAAGACTGTTCGATGATCATTGCGATCGTTGCTCGATAGATTTTTTACGAGCGCTCGAACAAAAAACTCGTAGAAATTCGCACACACGCTGGGTAAGATGAAGAAAGGTTTCGCGTCTGGGCAGAGCTTACCCGACAAAACGAAGCGTTTGCCAAGGGCAATTTGAAAATCGTGGATCGTACAGGAGCTTGGCATGAAACAAAGCGTACGCCCCTTCCCCTCGACCTCCTCTCTACCTTCCTCTTCCCCGCTTTCATCAGTTTACATCCTCCCTTTCATTCTGCGCATATATATATTCTCCCGCGACTTTTTCTCTCTCCCTCTCGCTTTCGCTGTCTTATTAAATTGACGACAATTTCCAACGATAGCTTTTTCGGAGATTTAGTAATCATCCGAAAGCCTTGATTGGCAATATTATCTTGGACATTGCGTATAAAAATATTTATTCGTAGTTTTAACGACGAGGATTTGGTTGTAATGCTAAGAACCAAGTGATTTATATCTTGGTGAATCATTTTAAATGCGAGAAATAATATATCTTTCGCAAAGAATAAAACCAAGGATTTATTTTGAAGCCTCAAATAAGTCGAGTCTTTGTTTCGTACACTGGATATTGTAATTAAGCCTCTACTGTTCCACCTACGTGAATCTTTTCTCATCCTCGCGGGAAGAAAAAAGGATGATGCAGTTATAAAATGGACACGTGACCGGCCAACTAACGAACTTAACAATTCGTTAGCTTTTAATGGATCTTTCGTTGTTTTTATCTCTTTGGCTTATCCAAGTTTTCTGCGACGGTTCATTAATAAAAACCGTTGGATTAATCTTGATAAATAAGATAATATTACTGAATAAACCTCGCAGTTGCAGGATCAATTCATGGAAAATCTTTCCAACTCTCTCTCTTAATATAAACTAGTTTTTATTCGTATATAATAATTTATCTCTCTCTTACTCTAACGATAAGCCTGATTAACATACGTTTCGATATCCATCTAAATAATAAGTCGTTACGATTGGAAATTGCTGAAAACAGCGATAACGACTCCATTAATCAATTATAATCATACCGTTCGTTGTTCAAAAGCTAACACACACACACATACACACACACACTCGACCGCTTCTGGATCAGATTATAGCGTCATACTTACACGGACAACACATTCGATGCGAATAATCATGAATAATTAATGAATCCAACATATCGTGTACACTGTGTGTAATATTTTTTTTTTCTCAGTCCTTAACTATAGCAAACGACACCCCGCTCGGAATATTATTTCCAATTAAGATAAAAAAAAATCAAACGATTTAGTCCTCGGCGAATGATTCCTTCGACACGGCTACGGCGCTTCTCTCGGAGCGAGAGAAAAAAAAAATTGACGAGTCAACAATGCGATCCGTCGTGAAGAAAGTGAAACGGCACACTTGTACGCGTCCACGAAGGAGGTTACGCATTCGCGTGAACTCTTTGGCTTTCTTAAAGACTCGTTCATGGTTACCGACGGCACACAGACACACACGCACGCGATAAATACAATCGACGCAATATAGCAAGCGCAAAGAGCCGCGAACGTCGCGGGAATTGTCATTCATCTGAAAATGACGAGCTGCCGAGCATATAGCCTCGATTCTTTCTAGAAATCTCTGAATTAGTCTTTGCACAATGCCGGGGCTCCAACTGTATCCCAGACGTGTTGCGCTTGAATAAAATCGAAAAACAATGATCTATGGAAATAGAAATGATGTCTCGAATTATTGAAACTTGGATTTTTGAGGGCCAATTATTCAAGTTAATGGAGGAGGAAGTAAGACCAATCTCCACGACAATATTTGATTGTGCTGGAATTATAAACGTAGAAGTAGAATAATTGTTGATATCAATCTTTTGTTCCCTACACAATCAACTATATTCACACATACATTACAAGTTCAAACTGACACACATAAAACACATTACATAATAAACATTCCTTTAATTTTTTTTAACATACATGATGTGTATGATACACGTGTAAAATTAAACATTAGTATAATACAATTATTTATTGCCATCAAATTGATTGTTATAATAAATTGGCAAATATTGTCTCCCTAATAAAATTGGTGATAGATACAATTATAGAATGAAAATCGTTATCCAAATTGTGTCAAATGATGAAGCTTATGAAAAATCCAACAACAATTGCGTAGTCATAGCAAAACTGGCTCTCGCACTTTTTTTGTTTCAATCATTTTTCTGTACACGCAACGATGGATTGGCACACGCTATTCGCATAATCATAAACAGTGCGGTTTAAACATTCATTTGAATACTAATCGTTCAAACAATAAGCTGATTCTTGAACAGACATTGAATGAACGAGCAGCACCAATCCACTGGGTATTTGACGATCAGTGAGCCTTCGACAATCTCAACAAGGAATGATTACGCGCTATACGACTGGCATATCTTACTGTGTACGAAAGACGTCCGTCACGATCCTCCTCGCGGCTGATGAATTGCCACCAACTACGTTTCTCGCGTCTGGAAATTCAATTATAATTACGACGGAACTGCGAGTGCGTATATATACGTTTGCGACTCAAAACTCGAGCGTTTGTTTGAAGATTTTTCGTTATCTAAAATAGCTGATCAACTCATTTTTGTGTATTCTTCCGGTTGGTCTACATTACCCGAGCACACAGTGTTCTTTGTCGCATCGGGCTTGTAGCAAACGTCCTGCGGATGATTAATGGCGACTGTAACTTCTCGAGCGACGATAATTACATGTTCTGCCCCGGGGCACGTTTTGGTTCTCATTGATTAATCATCCCGCGCAAAGACTCAATTGAGTCATTTTAGACTAGTGTATTTCGTTGTTGGGAAGAAGGAACAAAAAAAGAAACGTAAAACATAACATTCCATTGTCGCGGAAGTGCAATACTAGACTATACATTTACAATGCAAAGCTATTTAAATATAGAGCACTGCGAGCTTAATTGAATTTACACGTGCATTAATGAAGCGTTTCTCATTGCTAATTCGTAGCTAGGAATTATACTAAGGGCTTTGAATGTATTACACGGTTTGTCCCCTCAAAGATTCTTCGAAAATTTGTGTTGCATGCAAACTGGATAGCTAAGTTTACAGCGACTTGGAGGATCGATCTTATACGGTAAACAAGTTTCAATTCAGCTCGTATTTCGAAATATTGTGGAAAACAGTTTTTGAAGAATAAGCTTTCGTATAAACGACTTGGAGAGAATATTTTCACAGCGGTCGGCTTTTGACCTCTTTGGATTTACTTGAAGATTTTTTTTTCAACTTCTTTGGATCTAATTTGAAGTCTAAATTTTTTCAAATTTTTTGACCTTTATTTAAATTTACAGAATTAAACTTTTTGTAGTAAAATAACACCTTTATTCGCTTAAAAATTCATGAAATCTTTTCATGGAAAAAGAAGTTTGTGAATTGAGAAGGGGGCGAAGATATTTTCTTTTACTACAAAAAGTTCAATCTTGTGAGTTAAAATGATGGTCAAACGTTTCGAAGAGAATTCAGACTTTAAATTAGATCAGGGGAGATGATGGCGAGTAATCTTGGCGTATCGTACACTATAAGAAACACACCGAAGATAATACATTATAATGAAAGTCTCGGAAAAACTTCAAACTCGAATAACTAAATCTGATGCAAGCTGTGGAAATCGGAGTGTAAAGTACGTATAGTGCGGGCAAGCGAAATGCAATTTTTCCCAAGGTATATACGTCAAAAGGGATTGTCGACTTTCGTCACCAGTTCGTAGCGGAGGGGAGAAAAAAAACAGAGAAATCGCTTCGTACGTTGACGTATGTACGTGGAAGGAAGTGTTTTATGTAGCTGGAGGGGGCGAGGAGGAAGGCTCGAAGTTGCGTCCCATGAAAAGCACGCTACAAAGCATCTTCGGAATACCAATTAACGTGGGTTATGTGTCAAGGCAGAGGGACGTGCACGGGAGAAATTAGAGCCCTCCGAGCGGAATACACAGACCCGTCTTACCAGATTCCCCAACGCGTATATATCTTGCTTTCGTTGTGATGATCATTTCTCCCGAACTGCCCCTTTACACACTATTTTCCCACATTGGCTCTGTATACAGTAAAGAGAATTTTTCGACATATTAATCCTATTTCGATGATTTCCATTGAAAACATCCAACGAATTAACTGTGCTTTTCCAACATTCGATTAATTTTCAATGGAAAACGCGAATTTATGTTCGATGCCCCGACTTTAATACTACATCCAATAATTCATTCCACGAAAAACACAGCGAGCTTTTCAACTCCAAAGTTAATCGGATGAATCGATAGTCGTGGAAACGAACGAGTTATGAACAACTGACGAAACACTCCGTCGAGAGGGGGCGGGGGAAAAAATGCGGTTTCAACCCAGGCGAAAATACTGAATAAATAATGCGATACCGTCTGTTAAAGAACGATGAGAAGGCGCGCTCGCACACGCGTGCGTATAATAGAAGCTCTCGTGGCTGGCGTCGCCCATCCCCTCCCGGTTATTTCCCTTCCCGCGACGTTCCACCATCTTCCCCGAGACGCTGCCGCCCGCTGGCGCAGTTTGCGCACGAAAAATCTATAACCCCTGCGCTCCATCACCCGTTTGCCGGGCGGAATTAGAGGCGCTTTGGCGTTTAATTGGCTGTCCCGTTATATCCTATTGCCGAATACGAAGACTACATGACCTATCAATCGAAACGAGATTTGCGCAAAAGTACGTCGGATGAATATATACACTCGTCGGTCGAGTCTCGGGATCAAACTGATACTTTTTTACTTCGATAAATAAAAAAAACGAAGAGAAGGGGAAAAGGGCAAAGTTCGTTTATCCACGCGGGAAAAAAACGTAGGGGGTTTTGTACTCTGCGATTTTCCAGAATGCCTATCTGCAAAGTTTTCGCGTATAACGTGTATCTATATATACGTGTATCAGTTTCGGCAACGCGGAAAGTTCAATGGGGGAGAAAGAACGAAAAAATCCAAAGGGGGTGATGTTTCCCCCGCGATGGTTCGAATCACAATGAAAATCACCATCTCTAGATATATTTGCGATGCTCGTAGACTTTTTCAACGATCCTGCGCCCGGCGTACCACCAACCATCCCCGGGTAATTCGTCAATCAAAATTCATCCCACCGGCGAGTATCAAATCTCGATTAGGCGTATATATAACCAGCCGTTCGCGGCGGATCGATTATCCGGGGGAAAATCAATCGGGAGGGGGGCGAGTGCTCGATATTCCAAGTGTGAAAATCCTCATCGGATTTGGCAAAAAAAGATAAAGGGCTTCTCTCTCGCGCACAGCCCGGCCAAACAATCTCGAAGAAGAGAGAAAGAGAGAGAGAGAGGGAAAAAAGGCGTAATTGTAGAGCGGGCTGAACGAAGGGCGGAAAAGAAATAAAGGTAATACCTGAGGTACGACTAGGCTGGAAAAGGAACTAGCAGGAAGAAAAGGAATATACCGAGAGAGAGTGGGGGAGTAGTGGGTGGGGGGAAGGAGAATTATCAAAGAGAGTGTGCGCCAGCCCGGGTAAACGAGGGAAACAGAGACGGCGAGAACACGAGAGCGCGCGAGCGAGAGAGAGAGAGAACGAAGGGATGGGTTTCCATGGATACGAGTCGCTCCACCGAGAGCAGCCGCCTCTCGCACACACTCGCGCGTGCCTCCCCGTGCCATCTCAAACGCGCGCGTACGTGTGTGTGTGGCGGGCTGCTGCACGCGGAACACACTAATCGCGCCCACTCAGCGCAACACATTGTAACTGCAAACTGCAGCGTCGCGCGTTGACACGTTTGCGATTACCTCCGCAGTGTTATTTTCCCGTTAGTTCGGTTTCTTCCACAGATATATAATTATGTTTATATATTACATGGGGGAGGGGGGGCGGAATTTTGGATTTTATGCTGTATATCGACCCGTCCGCGCGCATATAACGCCCCGGCTGCGGATAATCTGCCGTTTATGATCCGGGAATTCATCCGCTCGATAATCGGCTTCTTATTGATAACTGCGCGCCCGCGCGAATTGATAACTATTCCTCGATGTGTTTATATTGCGGCAAAGTTATACTTCCGCCATTGGATTACGTTTTTATTCCGAAAACTACTCGAATATACGGATGCTCGATATCGCGACTCAAAATTGTCTTGTAGAAAATTTTACGTGCGTGGCGGCCGTTACGATCGATCGATTACTGATCCAAGTGTGTATGTACAATATGGATGCGTATCTAGTCATACGATCTGCCACTCGCTGCCGCTCGTCGCTCGAGCTCACCATTGACCTGACATTAAGCGAGAAGGAGAAGAGCAAACACGCCAAGTTCAGCAGTCGTTTGCCTATATAGTATCACGAAAACTCATTCTACGATACTTATTATACACTCCTGGTGAATTCGCGTCGAAAACAACAATCGACCGAGTCGTTTGCCCCAATCAATTACGAAACACATACATTTATACACGACACAGAAGAATCGAGTATTCCCTGTAAATATCCATAATCTCCAAAGTGGTCTGGACGACGAGTTTGGCCGTTCAATGGCACGAGAGAAAGAAATCAAGCTCGCCGCGTATCCCCGAACGAATCGACGTAAGCGAATACAATCCGAAAAAATAATTCAATACTCGGAGCGAGGGGAGGGGCAAATAAGCTCTCGACATCGACCTAAGCGGCTGACTAGTGACTGCAAGTACACATATACGTTTACCCGGCGATACTCTCGAGAGCGACGTGTGTGTGTGTGTGTGCGCATGTGCGGAGGTGCGCGCAGCCCACGAAGGAGGAGGGAGGAATCCCAAGGAATCGAAAGGGTCGGCTTATTACAGGCCGATTGTCTCTCTCTCTCTCTCTCTCTCTCTCTCTCTCTCTCTGGTCTTGGCGATGATCTCCAGCCTCTCACGACGCGCGCACCTCGTGTCACCTCGTGCTCGAGGATATAACGAACGTTTTTTTCTTCTTTCTTTCCCCTCTTCTATTTTTCCCTCGCTCTTACGGAGAAATAATCGAACTGACCATCGTTTCTCGGCTGGATTCTAATTAATTTGCCGTCGCGGCTAAAGCGGGGGTGTGTTCTCTATGGAGTTATTTTTGGATCTCATTCCGGTGGCTTCATTTGATAAATACATATATAGCGGACGAAACCACTCGATGCTCGGCGATCGTCGAGAAGCACATAAGCTTGCGTTGAATATATTCATCGATTCGGTTATTGAACGACACGATTACACTCGGAGACTGCGCGCAGAAGCTGTACTTCGAGCTGAAGGATAAAGCGCGGCTAACTCATTACAGACTCTACCCGCGAGGTTTGTACACAAATACGCGATTAATCGGGCGATCGATGATTATTCTCCGTTCAAAGTGAACTCGACAAGACGAGGACTAAACATATATATGCATTCGTTCATTCGTTGCATATATATGTCTGGCTCTTTCGATGATCACGAAGCGATACACACGTTGAATCACGACTGAACCTTCGGTTCGCGACCACTGTTCCACGCTCATTACATGCTACGCGACAGAAAAAAAGAAAAAATTGTTCAATTCCCTTTTCGCGAGAGCCGAGCTTGGTGGAAAATCAATATTTGTAGTAAATGGTATGCTCTTGTTTGCCCTACCAATATTATACCTTTGAGCAAGTTAATGGGTTTAATGATTGAGTTTCGCATGGAATAACGTCATCGCGCAAATAATTCACCCGTTCGATTACCGCTCGATATACGGTATATTTATTATATATATCGGAGGTATATGGTTTTCTACGACCGCGAGAGTTCGATGTATATGTATTCATCCTCGGTTAATTGTATGCGTAATTACACGGTGTATCACGTGGAACACACGCGTTTAGAAGAGACTTGCCTCAAATTGAAAATTGCATCTCTGTAATATATGGAATAATGAGCGTATTGCACAATAATCGAATACGAATGTGGTTCTGGTACACAAGGCAGGTTATAATATACCGATTGAATTATGTCACATCCGTGGCGTTTTACTCGATTTCAAAAATCGTATCGATCGAGACTTTTCGATTCATCTGCGTTTGAATCATTGGAAAATGATTTCATCGCCCCGCGAAGACAAACACTGGGATAATAAGCTGCGTGCTGTCACCACCACACGGAACTACGTGGCGCACCAGTATAGTCGTCACTCGAAATTGAAATACGCAACAATCAATTCTCGGCACTACTCTCTTATAAATCCTTACAGCGTAAGACCACTACATTGCAGTAAAAAATCACTGTAAGAAGATGAATGAAATAGTCACTGGATTACGGTGAATTTCTTATGTAACTAAAGTGAATTTTTACTTTAGTTCCACGAGTTTTTATGGAAAACATTTTTACATAAAATTCACAGTAAGTACTCTCTAAATCTAAAATAGTAAAAAACTACTATTTAACAGTACAAATTGCACAACTGCTCGAAATAGTAAATATTCACTAAAAAAATAGTAAAATTTTACTATTTTTCAGTGAATTTCTACTAATTTGAGCAGTTGTGCAATTTGTACTGTTAAATAGTAGTTTTTTACTATTTTAGATTTAGAGAGTAGAGTATAAATTCACTTCACACCATATTTACTGTAAATCTTGATGTAAAAATGTGAATTGTATGTAAAAATGTTTTTAATGAAAATTCATGGAACTAAAGTGAAAATTCACTTTGGTTAGATAAGAAATTCACTACAATCCAGTGAATTTGTCATCCACCTTCTTACAGTGATTTTTTACGGTGATGCAGTGGTTTGCCACTGCAAGGATTTAAGAGAAGTCAACGGAATCGGGGAAAAGGCCCCGATCGGGTAAATCAGTATCCCTTCGAAAGCGAGCTTCGAAAAACGTCGAAAAACACAATACACGTTGACGTTGGTTGCCGAACCGTTAATTAAATGGTATACGCCCCCCCCCCCCGCACTTTCAAGCTTAATTAATACAGCGCGCGAGCGCGAGAGCGATGGATTAATCCAGCCGTAATAGGCGAAAGAGGCCAGAGATGTATATAGCTCGCGAACAGCAGCAACAACAAACAAATAAACACATAACGGAGCGCCGGGCATTAGCATCATCGGCCCCGTAGGTTGTGTACACACAATCGCTCGCTATAAGAAGCGCAAAAATCAACGCAAAGCCAACACATAAGTAGTGATAGAGGGGCTGCGGAACTGGTTCTCTCTCTCACCCCCGGGACGATTCATCGGTCTGTTTCGGATGAGCCGCGATCGCGTCTGGCCTCGACGGCCTGTATTGACGACACGATTCGCTAGTCGTTTCAATTTTGCCGGGGCGGCCGCGTAAGTAATGGCACCGAACTCTTTGTCGAGGCAGGAATTTAATTGAGCCGAATTAGGAGTCGACGCCACGCGTCGCTCGGGCAAGGAGCTGGGGCAGTTCGAATGGAAACAATGAGTGCGCGGGAACAAATATGGTTTGGAGTTGAATGCGGCTCTGCTCGCCGTTCTTTTCATCCGGGGAAACAATGCGAGCATCTGAGGAATCCGCTCGAACGGGCTCTCTCTCTCTCTTATTCTCCCGACAAGTACTACTACCCCACACGGACCAACTGATTAAACATTTCGGCTTTTTTCTTTTGTCTCGACTCTTGTCGACACGTCGTCGTGTCCATTTTACGATCCTTTCGTTCTCGTCCGCGTATATGAGTAAATAAGAGAGATAGATAGATTATTGTATTCGAATATATTCGAATACAAAAATTAGCATTTTACATAATATCAGTCGTTTCTCTAAAATATTAGTCATTCACATAAAATTATTTCATATATCATCCTTGTCAACGTCATAAAAATGAATATACAGAGAATTATCACAGATAAAGTGTCAATATATGAGTCATCATTGATTTTAGCTATATTAGGGAGAGAGAGACACACTATAGATCGCGAAAAACGTTCGTCTAGCGAGTTTCATATATATACGTATACATGCAAAGCGGATTCCTCCTTTTAGGCGCGCGAGGAAAATAGGAAGCACCGGTTTAATATTCGCGGGTATATACTCGTCCAGTGGTGGTTAAGAGAGACGGGCGCGCCGCTGCACGTGGACAAAGGGGAGCGCCGGGATTAAAAATTTATTGGAAGGATCGTATGTGCAGGCCAAGCCTAAGGTTGGATGAGCAACGGAACGTGTGTCGCGCGACATCGAGCTTCTCCTCTCTTACCTGCAGGTGTGTGATGTATCGACAAGTCGGCGGTGACTCGATAATCGACTCAATTTTTGAGCGCTATATAACGCAGGTGGAAATCTGCATTTCGTCAAGGGGGATTATCCTCGTTTCTTGTTTCCCTTCGAATTCATTTGGCGTAAGCGACGATCGAAGGGGAAAGAAAAAAAAACCGACGCAACGGTTACTTTGCCTTGATGGTCACACTCGGTCGCGCTCGAGAGCCAATCGAAACCGCGAAAAATTCCTCGTCGCTTCGAGAGAGTCTATGTACTCGTCGGACCGAGCGGAACGAGAGAAAAAAAAGCACACTTACTTACGATGCGTTAACCCAGAAAGCCCACACATCGATCGAGCAACTCGACTCACCTGAAACAGAAAGGAAAATTTGCGTTATGCACATGTACATTGATAAATTAGCATTCATTATTAGATTTAATAGGGTATTTTACTACACTGAGAAAAAAATCTAGTTGATTCAACAATATATTTTTATGAATACATCCAACAAGATATTTAGTTGAATCAATCAAGCTAAGTGCATTGAACCAACAAGACACCGTATTGTAGATTTGACAATTCGTTCCGGTTGATCCAACCATATTAAGTTTGAGGTTAAGGATGAAAAAATTTTCTTCATCTGTTTCACAGTTGCTATTTTGATTCGAAACCGCTGATTCTATGAATTTATTGATGAGGCTGTAAGAGACTCGTATTACAGCCACACATGTATTTAATGAACATTTAAGTCAGTTACAAATTTCACATTGATAAGATTGTAGTTCATTCGTTATATTTGCTATATATAATTTCATAATGCTTGTTACCTGATGTATATGATCGCTGCACCCATATATATATATATGTCGCCCGCGCGTGCCTTGTATTTCCCATGCTATCTTCGGGTATATATACAAACGATGTCGATTCTGACCACTTGTGAGTTTGAGATTTTTTTTACTCAAGTTAATAAAAAAAAATACGGTACTCATCGGTAATAGCAACAACACGTTTCCACTGAAAAATATTAGCAAGAGGAATCCATGAAATTTTTCCGTTATTAATTCAGTTTCTCCAACTTTAATGAGATAAATCATCGATCATTCTATACGTACTTCGGTTTGACGCCACCTATCGGTTATTGCTGGACTACAGGTTGGAAAAAAATGAATTGATTGTTCCAACATAACGAATTGTCAATTTGGAGTTAAATTTCATTTACAATACAGAGTATGTTGAATCAACAAAATCGTTCTGTTGGATCGACAAGTGTCGGTGCGCCCTCTACTGGATAACCACCGAGTTTGCTGATTTAACAATATTTTTGATCAAATCGACAAGAAATCGTGTATTGGATGTATTCATACGAATATATTGTTGGATCAACTAGATTTTTTTCTCAGTGTAGTATATATTGTAAAATTTACTATATTTCTAGTGAAATTTACTATATTTGAGGTAACTGTACCCAATGTGCCACCACTTAAAGGTTTTTTTTGAAAATTTGACTAAGATAATATAAGAATTTCGAAATTCTGCGAACGCCATCTTCAAGGGTAATTCAAGGCTTATCAGAAACCTTTACTATAATAATAATTTGGCTATTTTAACCCATTAAGTTCAAGTTAAGTCAAATAATTTCGTTGCTCTCCAAACGTTCATACGAATTTGGAGGAAAAAATATGTTCATCCGTAAAAATGTTACATGAATAACTAGTGAAAATTCATATACACCTTAGTAAAATTTACTAGAAATATAGTACTCAGTCTCAGAAAATCTAGTAAAGGCTACTAGGTTTTCCTCTACTAAGTTGACTCAGTAAATTTCCCTAACCAGATTTTTCTCAGTGTATCCGTAAGACGAATGAAGGACCAAAATGAGAAGGTTACTCGAAAATTACGCCCTCGTCAAATATCTGCACAAAGGAGCGTGCACTAATTCATGCGCTGCAAGCAGTGCGGTCGGATACGTAAAATGTTTGAAAAAGGCAGAAGATTAATCGGCGTAAGAGCTCGCGCGGAGAGATATAGAGAGGATCGCGCCGGAGGGGAAGAAAAAGGAGAGAGGCGGCTTCTCCCGGGTACACAATGCGCGCGGACGTACGAAAAGAAAGAAATCGATTAGAGCTACCGCGAGAGACAGAGAGAGAGAGAGCGACAAAAGCGAGTGAATAGTAATAATGGGAAGCTATAGGGGGAGAAGCATCGAGGAAATGGAAAGGACCGCGCGGACGTGACTCGCTCTCTCGCCTACGTGTATATAGAGGGTCTCCTAAATACAACATACACACAGGGATACACATGTATATATCCCGATCCTCGTTATCGCCGGTTTCAAAATTACACGCGGGGGTCTGCTTGCTCGAGTTTGTACGCGAGGAACAGGAAAAATCGCGCGATATAAGCTATGTGGAACAAAGTCGCCGCCGGTCGTTCAATCAACGTAACGAGTGACTCGGGGGGTGCGAGTCGACGGGAAAAAAAAATAGAGACTCGATGCGATCCGGAATCGAGAAATTTGGAGTAGCGCAACGTGGAATTTAATTTGATGCGGAAAGCCTCAGTCGGAGAAGTTTGGCGACGGGACGAATGTACACAAGATCAGGGGAGAACGATACGGAGGAGTGTGTGTGTATAGACGCGCGAATCAGCGACCAAGTGTCTTTTAAAATTCACCGCGCGATTTTCCGCCCGTTTAATCACGCGCCGGGGGCCACGACACTCGCCCTATATATACACGTTTCCCCCCGCGACGTCGCAGCCAATTAAGCGCGCTTATTTTAGCGACAAACCTCCCGAATACTCATACCCCGAATGGAAAATGAAAAGACATCGCCCCCCACACGTCGGATATGATAATAAATGAATGTCGAAGATAGGCGCAATCAATTTTTCGGTGAACTACGAGGATATACGTGTACACAAGCGTATGTCCAAAGGTGAAATTCCCGTAGAATTTTTCGCGTCGCTCTTGGATTATATAGAGGAGATTCCAGGCGCGTGTGTGTGTGTAACGCTATACACGCGCGTTTTTTTTCCATTGACAAAAGGGCTCGTGCTTCAGGCAGCGACGCAGAGAAAACTCGCTGCATACTACACCGGTTACACGCGGGGTGTTGCATTACCTTGGATTCGACTCGCAGCTCCCCCGATACACACTCGAATCGTCTTTTCGCGAGGATAACGACGAATGAAAAAAAAAAAAGATATCGATCGATTGACGAGAGGGTCATTCGAGGGAATTTTCACGGCCCGAATGTTTATCGTCGTCAAAATCGAGTCGTCGAAAAGTTTAAATGGAATTCCAATGTGTCTGCGTGTGAGTATACATAGGTGGCGCCGAGGCAGATCTTATTAGCGGCTGGAGAGCATATAATGTATGCGCGAGGCTTAGTGATTTAAGCCCGGCAATGAATTCACAATAACGCGCGAATTCCACGTCATCCCGCCGAGTAAATTAACGCCGCGACTCTAAGTATTGTAAACGTCCCAACTCCCCGGGCCATTGATTTAATGCACTCGCGGCGCATTTCAACTCGTCTCTCCGATTTATGTATACATACGATACGCTCGTTACAACTTTTGCCCGTATTGATCGCTCGCGTTACGTCGTTCTCGCGACGCGTCCACTCCCCGAGTGACAAAAAAAGAACGAAGCTGTTCCTCGTGTTTTTAGAGTTATTGGATAAATATTATAAAAAATACGTAAATTTTTTAATTTTTCCGCTGGAATTGTTCGTAAGAGAAAATTAAAACAACTACAATGATTTCTGATACTGCCCGCGAAGTAATTCCAATATTTTTTGTGCTTTCCCGCAGTCTTTTCAAGCCTAATTCGACTCGGCCAACAGCCACGGTGTCGTTGGGAAGTTCCATCAAGACCGTGTCTTCGAGGAACCGAGAAAAGAAGAAGGTTCAGCCCCTAATGGCCGTATTACTTCATTTTTTGCTTCACCCCCGCACCCGAGCTCGAAAAATTAATCCCCCCACTACGTGTAAGTAAAGTCGGAAGCTCTGCGTAACAACAGCCCGGCCATACAGTGTGTCTCAGTTGAAAGCGATTCAATGTACACAATCGGCGATTTTTTCATTTTCGCGGAGGGCGCAAGAGTCAACGATCTCCTCCGCGCGCAAGTGTGTGTAGGTATACATACACACAGACGTACGCCGCGGAGATGCGGCGCGCGCGTTTCTAATTAAACCTGAGAGCACCTCGAGAGATCGAGGGGAAAACGCAGGGATCCTCGAGTGGCCCCTGTGTGTGAATTCGATTGGCCCTCTCTCTCTTATTGTCATCTTCTCGCAGCCGATATACCCATTGCGCGTGCGAGTAACCCGAGTTACATTTCCAAGCGTGCCTTTTCAACTAGGACGATTCGAGTATGTATATTCGCGATATTGGACACTCAAACGCGACCGTGGCGTTCCATAATAGACTTCAAAAACCAAGGTCGTCGTTTTCGTCGTCGAATACGTTAAAAAACACGTGTGTGTATACGAGAGAATGGACTCGAGTGCGGCAAAGAGAGCCGAAGGGTCGCGCGATTCAAATTGGAAAATACAAGCAGCGCGTTTGGGCAGTACCGGGAGAAACGTAGAGCGGTATATCGACTATGAATCGACTGTAAATATTGCAACTGTTTGTGCCAGCTGTTGGTTGTATGGTATAGATTTGATTGAATATAAAAATATTGTTGCTTTTACTCTTTTTTTTGTGTTGTTTATAATAAATTTGGAGAATACGTTGCTATCGGCTTCTACGTACAACGTAATACGCCATTCAGTATTGTGAATGGTGTATTACGAAGGATTATTCACAGCATTGCGTATAATTTTTTCTAAGGAAGGCTGTTTAGAATCGATTATATGGAAAATAAAATGAGGTGTTTTTCTGTTGTCAAACAGTTATCAGATGTATATTTCTCCTTCTTACAGAGGTAAATATCAAGACACTGCAATAACTAATATTTTCTCCCGTCTTTCAAAGAGTACAAGAAATATCGTTAATCGTATTCGACACTGAAACTGTAAAAGTTTTTCTTCATCACTTTCTCCCACTTTGAATAATTGTACATGTCCATTTAGACGAACCGTTTCGTAAAGCTTCAGAGCTACACCCATATCTTCTATTCCTCGATGATAACGCAAAACTTATATAATTTCTTGTATTTTCGATCATATTGAAAAATTAAGTGAAAGTGTGGTTTAACTCACTAGAAATATAGCTCAACTTGCAAGAAAATTTGTCCTTAAGTTGTGAAAAACTACTGTTTAATAACACAAATTCCGCAACTTATAAAAATAGTGGATATTTCCTAAAATAATCTCAAAAGTTTACGATTTTTTCAATCAGAACTCTACTATATTTTGATGAAATTTCACTATTTTTTAGTCAATATATCTACCAATTTTATTAGTTGTGCAAATTTTACTATTAAATAGATAGTTTTTTACAATCCAAGACTTGTCGTGTATGATCGAGGAGTATAGTTACTTTTACTATGACAAAGTATTGATTTTCCAATGAATTTGTCATTTCCAAGAAGAAAACACGTTGAAACTCCTATTTCCCACAACGCTATGTGTCATTGCAGAATCGACTTTGGCGATTTTTCTCAGTGCACGTCCGATTCGCGCTGACTATCTTGACAATGTGGAATTTGTGCTCTCTCCCGCGACACTCGGTGGAAAGCGCAATATATTTATTGTGTATATACAGCGTTGTTCTGAATATTTTGCGCCATCGGCATATCAAAACGCTCGCGGGTACAGACTGTAACTATTTGGAATGTGAATATTATAATGATCTCGAATATCTGCATCCCGGCCACTCGGCTCAAAGTGTACGCGACGCGCAAGCTGATCCATATAATGGTTGGATTTGCGTTGGGAGCTCGCGCTTGATAAAGATCAAATTACTGAAAGTCATGAAAGTTTTAATTAATTTTAAGCTGTCGAGGAACTTTGCTCTGGCTCGGGAAGACTCCGGAATTCGATCCGCAACAAACAGAACGTGTAAGAACAACGTGTAAGAACTTCGTTCTCACTTTTTTTTTCGCAACGAAAAGGGATATTGAATCACGAGGACGCGCGGCCCGATCGATAACGATAAGACAAAATCAAATCCACGCGAGGAGAAACGTATTATCGAGCCCAATTTTCACCCGGACAAACTGCACCGAGTGCCTTTTCCTCTCTTATCCCTCGTCAAATCTCTCGCGGGTCGCACAATGCCGGAGAAGCGATGGCAGAATCGCGCGCTGAATTAGCGCAGAGCCGAGTATACACTCGAGGCGAGGAGAATGAAAAAAGAAAAAAAGGAGGAGGTGGTGCGCCGTAGTATCGAATCCCGCGCGCTACTACTTCGAGAGAGGGAAAACTTCCAAGTTCTCTGTGTATCGCCTCCCCTTACAGTAGCGGCGGCTTCTGGCATTTCCACGCAGCCGGCACGTAGCTGCCCGAAGGACGAGAGGGGAGTCGTCGGCTGTCCCCCTCCTCTGCCCCTCCCCCGGGGGCCGGGTAATATTTATTTAACGCGATGAAAATCTTTCTCCGCGGCGAGACGAGTCGAGCGACGGGACGAGCTCTTATGAATAGAAAACAGAGATAAGCGAGACATCGGTTCAACGTCGATCGCGACACTCTTTCTTTACTCTCTAAATCTAAAATAGTAAAAAACTATTATTTAATAGTAAAAATTGCACAACTGCGCAAAATAGTACATATTCACTATACAAATAGTAAAATTTTACTAATATTTTAGTAATTTAGTGAAAGTTTACTATTTTTTAGTTAAAATTCTACTATTTTTTAGTAAAAATTTTACTATTTTCTAGTAAAATTTTACTATTCTTTAGTGAATTTCTACTATTTTGAGCAGTTGTGCAATTTGTACTATTAAATAGTAGATTTTTACTATTTAATAGTAAAAATTGCACAACTGCACAAAATAGTAGATATTTAGTGGAAAATTAGTAAAATTTTACTATTTGTTTTGTAAATATTTACTATTTCGAGCAGTTGTGCAATTTGAACTATTGAATAGTAGTTTTTTTACTATTCTAGATTTAGAGAGTGATCACGAGCGAATCGCCGCTGTGTCTGGTGTATTGATTGGAAATCGAAGCGTTAATAAAATGCGCGACGCAGGTATATATCATCACACGCGTTTATACACGTTGGCAGTCGTCGATCGGGTGATGGTGTATATCAAGTGAAAGTGAGCACACTTATTGGAAAGCGCGTGCTCAATTATTTCTATCCTCGAAACGGCTGAAAATTGAGCCGTCTTAAACGAGGATCGAATCATACGCCGAGAGCAAAGACGAGTTTCCTTCCTTCCCGTATCAATCGGGACGCGGAGAGAGATTTTGTCGCGCGCGCGGCAAACTCGTTTGGAAACTGACTCTCTCGAACGTCATTAGCGAATAAACGTCTCGAAAAAGCCACAGCACACAATCAATTTGGCCGCGGCTCGATCATCCGCCGGATAAATCCGCACGGAACTCGGATATAAAAGTGCGCCTCTCGGGGTATGCGCGAAGATAGATCGGAGAAGGCGCGCGCGAGAGATTACGTATACTGTGGCGAGAAGAGCGGCCGGTAGTTTTATATGCGCGCCCCGTTGTTCGGCCGTTGGCGCGAGAGAGCCTCCATGCATGTACTCGTGCCCACCTGCAGGCTATAAGCTTAATGTCGCTGCCTCTTACAAAACTACCGGCAACTCTCTAAATCTAAAATAGTAAAATACTACTGTTTAATAGTATAAATTGCACAACTGATGAAAATTGATAAGAAAAATAGTAAAATTAGAAAAATTATATTGATTTCTTACTGAAAAAATATTAGTAAAATGTTATTATTTCTTTTTCGTGAATATTTGATATTTATTTGAGTTGTGAAATTTTTACTATTGCATTTTTTTTTACTATTTCAGATTTACAGAGTATATCACCTGCGCAAGACTCATTTCAATGATTGATCGTTTCATTAGTGATTATCTATAGTGTATAATATCTGTCTGTCGATGATCAATGGGCACCGAATTTTTCATCTGCAAATCATATTGAATTGAAAAGACAAGATACCTTCGAATTTTCAAACGATCATATTTTCCACGTATCCTCGATCGATCCAGCTCAATAAGTATATATAAACTCAACTCTTGAAAATAAGATTTAATCATTAGTACCTCGATACACAATTGGTTGTCAAAACCGACCACCCGACCATCCGACTCACGTCCGGACCAATCAAATCGGTTAACCGGCTTCACCTCACGGGCCATCACATTTCATACAAGCAGCATACCGTCTCTCTCTTGATTGCGGCGCGATGAGCATTAGATTGATTATCGGTAGACACATCGGAGAGAAATTTGGCTTGGCTGGTTATGTCGTACTCGATTTCGTACCCTCCCGACAAAGCTCCGACACAATCACCCGAGTTTTTAACGCGATTCCGAGAGACTCGGCCGCGTCTGTGCCGTATTTAACGAGTCCGTACTTCGCTAAGTTGGCGGGACATGCGCGCCGCAGTTACAACGTCACGCTATCTGGCCGCCGAGCAAAGTTTGATGACACAACGCGGCCGAGCATCTATATAAGCGCGTGTAATACGCTCGGAGTACCAAATTTGGATTCTATACCCCGCGACAGAGTCCGGCCGGAATATTACAACAAGCGCGCGATACGACATTTGGCGTAAAATTCAGACGCGAATTCACGTTGAGCGACGGCGATGCTCGTTGGATTTGTGAGTGATCGAGATCAGGGTTATATCGAAGGGTGTGTGTATCGGGCGTATATTGTGAGTCACTTTACGCGGCGATCTGACTGACTTTTTTCCACACTTTTGGTCTAATTTGAAGCCTAAATTTTTTTGGACCCTTTACCAATCGCTTTTCAGAAAAGTTCTATTCCACCACGTTATAAATTCATGAAGTTCTTTTTATGGAATCAAAAACTTGAATAACGTACATTCTAAAGCTGAAATAGTGAATAGCTACTATTTAATAGTCAAAATTTGACATTTGGTAAAAATAGTCATTAATGAATAGTGAAGTTTTATTTAAAAATTAGTAAACTTTTAATTATTTTCTCAGTAATTATCTACTATTTTTAATCAGCTGTGCAATTTGTACAATTAAATAGTAGTTTTTCACCATTTCATATTTAAAATGTTAATTCGCCGGGAAATGTTTTTTTCTCAATATATACTAAAACCAAAAAAAATGTTTTTTCCAATTTTGTAAATTTTTGCGAATTTCAAATTGAATAAAAATCATAATAGATATCATTGATCTTGGTCCTTTGTGATTTCCCGGCAAATTCTCGGGGCTAAATTTCCCCAGAAAAATGTACGAAAACAAGCATAAGCGAAAAATTTCTCAAACAAATCGTAAAAGGTAGGTCTAATACTTGGAATACGTCCGACATCAATGTATATACAAAACAGGGGTATTAATCGAAATTAATTTGGCGAAGCGAGCGAATTCGTAGCTGGTGCATTAATGAACAAGAGGCCGCGATGCAATTCGAGCATACACACACGCGAGCTCGGTGTCTCGCGGGGTTCTCTCATTTCCCTGGCTGTAATTGCAACGGTATAAATAATGCGCTAAACGTCGCCGGGGCAGCATTTCACCAATGTTATTATCTTCCGGAGGAGGCGCATTGATTTGCATTCGAAGCAACAGCCGCGCGTGTATACTGTATATACTTATTATACAGCCCGGCTCGCCAAAGCTTCGACGTCGCTTCTTATTAACAATTTCCAGATGCCGTCGGGCGCGCTAGTCTCTCTCTCTCTTCTGTTCTTCGTTTTCTCTCTCTGCCCCGTCCTCCTCTCCTATCTCTTTCTCGCTTTCGCGCTCTATACGCGACCTCGCGGCCTTTGAAATCGTCGACGAGTATCTATCTCTCCTCCGAGAGGAGCATTTTACAGATACTAATTAGAGGCTTTATATACATGTATATATATATATCCGTAGAACACGTATTTCTCTAGGCTTTTAAAACAGACCCTGTCTCTCTCGGCTGCGCGCGGCTCGATGAGATTGTTAAAACTCGAGCCACTTTTTCCCTTTTCGACTTGTACCAATTTGGCTGCGGGATCACTGTTATTACCCGAGCCGTTCCGTGAAAATAATAATTCGCTTGATTGATCGATGGAGATTTGCCGTGATCTATGGCGCTCGTGGATGGCCGTTTTTTTCGTTCACGCCGGGGGGCAGAAGAACGTAAGATCACTCGCAAAACTGAACAGGGTGTTCTCGAAAATTTAGAATAATAGAAATCAACTAATTTTGTGGAGTTTTAGTAATTTTCATTGGTTATATCTAATTTCTACCTATAAATAGTATTTTTTCTTCACAATTCCAAATCTAGAGAGTACTCTCTTAAATCCTTACAATGGAAAACCACTGCATTACAGTAAAAAATTACTGTAAGAGGGTGAATGACAAAGTCACTGGACTGCAGTGAATTTGTCACTTTAGTTCCATGAGTTTAAATAACAAATATTTTTACATATAATTCACAGTTACTACAGTGAAAATTCACTTTAGTTACATAAGAAATTCACTGCAATCCAGTGAATTTGTCATCCACCTTCTTACAATGATCTTTCACTGCGATGCAGTGGTTTTTCACTGTAAGAATTTAAGAGAGTAGATTCTTACATATCGACTCATCGTGTGGTCGAGAATACCAAGTAATAAAATTAATTATTGATGTACAGAATTCATCGATTGTACAAGTCTTCGAAGGTGACGGAGTCTAAAAATACACGGGTAGGTATCGCGTGCGCGTCCCGAAGATATAAAAAGTACGAGAGGATATTTCACACTACATGCGTTCTCGAAGCAGCATTACCATCGATTCCGCTTTTAAAATGCATGAGTAAGTTATGAAAGGTGAAAAGTGCAATGCCCCCGCTGTCAAAAGACCAAAGATGGATAACACTTTCCGCGGCGCTGCGTTGAAGGAAAAAAAAGTTTCGGTTTTGTACACACACACTCACACACGCGCGGCGCAGCGAATAAACGTATGAAATATTCAACAAACAATGTGTTCTCTCCTCGCGTGTTATCCACGAGCAACCGAAAAAAAAAGAGGTATACAAAGTAAATCGAAATCCTTCCTCGTCAACCCTCCTAAGATCGAACGCGATGCATTGAAAGGGAAAAAATTTCCTAACGCGTATATACATACACACACACACACACGAGCTAAACGAATGTAAGTGAAAACGAGTATATTTGCACAGCAAAGGCGGCTTGGAGAAAGAAGTGAAGGGAATCGAGCCGGTTAAACTTGACTAATAATTCGTCAGATTGGCGCCACTGCCGTAAGCACACGCGCGCAACAAAAACCAATAACACCTCGGCCTACCCCGCGTACACACACTCGCCCCTGACTTCTCGTACAGATGCTTACCCGGCTAATACACGTAAACGTACACACACGCGCGCACCAGCGCTCGCCCACTGCTTCAAAGTCCACACCCTTGTCACTGAATTATCTTCTCACTCGTCCTCCTCCTTTTACAGCCCGTGCGCACTTTTCCTACTTTGTTTCTAATTTACTTTCCTCCTCTCGTTCTGTGTGTGTGTGTGCGCGCCACTCGCGATTCACACAGATTACAATGCACGTCTCTCGTCCGGGCGTACACTTACGCTTCGGAATTATATATGCGCATCGTACGAATAGTACGTGTAATGAAAGAGTATAATTGCGATTCGTTCGATCGAGCCGCTGTATATGTGTACTCTCTAAATCTGGCATAGTAAAAAACTACTATTTAATAGCACGAATTGCACAAATGTTCAAAATAGTAAATATTCACTAGGAAAATAGTAAAATTATACTAGTATTTTAGTAATTTAGTGAAAGTTTACTATATTTCAGTTAAAATTCTAGAATTTTTCAGTAAAATTTTACTATTTTTTATATATTTTGAGCAGCGGTGCAATTTGTACTAGTATATAATAGTTCTTTACTATTTTAGATTTAGAGATTATACCAACTAATTGATAACCAACGGACTTTCGGATTAAAACCAAACGCGCATCCCGCGAACCTGCAGTCACGCGGTGGCTTATTCAATTTTTCCCCACCTAAAATTTTCTTGCCGTCGCCCTCGGATAATTTTTCACTCGTTCCCCCCCGACCGTCCGCGTCCGGGAAGCGAGAGAAGTTTCCACGGGGGTAAAGATAGTGAGTTGTGACTCTGCGCGGGGGTTGGGGGGGGCCAGCATTTGAGCACTTGGTTAATTATCCCCCCGGCAACTTTATTTCGGCTCGTCTCCTCTTTGCCCGCGTGTTGTTTTAATCTCCCTCTTTCTCTCCTTTGTTTCTCTTTCTACGGTCGTTTACCCCCTTACATTCTGCTTCGTCCTGCTTTTTTTTTCCTTTCGGCGGGTACAGGAGTCGTCTGTGCGTATACGCGCCGCCACACCCGTGCAGGCGCCCTTTCACCCGTGTCCCCTCGTTCTCGCGCGCGTCAGCCACCCCCTCCCCCCCCCGAATATAACCTCCGCCTTGTTAACGTCCTTACAACGGTGCGAGCCAAGCAGCCCGGCTCACCCCCTTGACCCCCCCCCCGGCCGATACCCGGCTTCCGTGTAACATGCCTTCGAGCTATATATATCAAATGCAGTTCGCACGCGCGCGTGTCTTCGACGCGCACGCGTGTACTTGTATGTACACGCTGAATCAAAGATATCGTGAAAAGTTATGCTGTCTATCAGTAAAAATTGCATAATTTGACGAATAAAAGTGAGTATCCGACTGAAAAATTAGTAAAAATTTGCTAACTTTCAGTAAAATTTTTGAAATTTCATAATTTTGATTACATTACAAAGATTGTTACAAAGCAAAATCCGTTATTTAAATGATCCAAAAGACTGAAATGTTATAAAATAATTATCAAAAGTTATTTGAACGTAAATTTATGAAAATTTTTAAACATTATCGGGATGATTGTAAGATATTGATGATTGATCAACATCAAGAGTTGGAAGTACAAGAATGGCCTATTTCTATTCCATAAATATTCTCAACTGTTTTCAATAAGAAAGTGATTTTATCGACCACCTCGAGCTAATTAATAAATAATCAAGTTCAAGGTACGAGATGTTACCAAGTTCGAATTATTTCGTTTTACTTTTTCAATTTTTTTCGAAATAACGTTTTTGATGATTATTATCTCTGGAAGAATAAATTCTTCGGGTATAATTTGAACTTGGTAAAAGCTAGTACCTTGTACTTGATTATCGATTGATTAGCTCGAAATGGTCGATAAAATCACTTTCTCATTAAGCTTATTGGGCAATGAATCATACAAAATGCATTTTGAATTATTTCCCGTGAAATATTACATTTTTCAAAATTAAAGTTCTGATCAAATTTTCTTCATTTTTAAACTTTGTAAAAGCTATTACTCACATCTTTATTCATACTGCATTGAAACCGAATACGAATGGGTTGTAAATTATCATTAAAATCTTTCACCGATGTCAAACGAACTTGTCAAAATATTTTACCGTACGATGGTCGAATAAAATTTGTCAAAAGTTATCTCAAGTTCATTTTTATTTCAACAATATCTCTTTCCTTCTTCCCAAACTGTACCCTCTAATATTGAAATAGTCTAAATTGAATAATTGATGGAAATAGTAAACATTCAAACAAAAATTAGTACAATTTAACTAAAAATAAATAAAAATGAATTAATAAATAGTAATTTTTTACTATTATAGATTCAGAGTGTAATTTTCAATGGAACAGGAGATCCACTGACTGCCAGTGGGAACCCGATTGAATCAAGTGGATTTGCGGATTCCCAGTACCCGCGAGAGGGAATCCGATCGACACCAAATCAATGGGATTTCCGATTTCTCCAGGCATCAACGCGTTTTTCGAGGAATATCATTCCGCCGCTACAAATTCAGTTGCGATTTCGATGATAAAGTTACGCTATACTCATATCGAATTTCGCTCGCTCGCTCGAGTATTGCAGTACATCCGAAGCGCACATATTTCGCCTAATTATCCATCCTTCGCACGCGTAACAAAATCCGACGATGCGCAGAGTCAATATTTAGAGAGCGAATGAAACTCGAATAAACACCCCGACCGCGTGTCTAAAATTGATGGATGATAGAATTGCGTCGAAGCGGAAGCCAATGAAATATTCGACGCTCGTATAGCCACGGGCGCGTTATAATATCGATTGTTATAAAATGTAATTGAATCAAATCGCACCGGACGTAAAATCAATGGCATCGGGCGCGATTTTGGAAATCGATTTTGGACCACAACCGTTGCTGCTATACACAACTCGAGTACTCGCGTAAGCATAGCCAAAATTAAACGACGATCCTCACGCACGAGGTTATGGGATTCTCTCGACGCGATTACGAGAGAAAATATAAGTATATACACGAGGGGGCGGTGCGCGCAGTGTCTTCGGGCACATGTCAATTTCGTTTTTAATCCAGGCATATTGACAGGAGAGCCGAGAGCTCGTCGTATCCGGGAGAACTAGTTTACCAAGCCTCAATTCCTCTCTTGGCCCTTGTAATACCTCTTCCGTCCCTCTCTCGTTCTCATTACGCTCATCCCTCTCGCGCTCCACGGGCGACAAGTTCGCGCCGAGAGCTCACCCGGGGTTAAAGCAGTGCCCCTCGTTTTCCCCCTCTCTCTCTCCTATACACACTCTACACCCATCTCTCTCTCTCTCTCTCTCTCGCGCGTCCTGGCTAACGGTTATTCTCGCTATTTTTGTGTTTCTCTTTCCGAATTAGCTAGTTTTGAATTACCCGCGCTCGCGATTCGGAAATTAATGTTCTTTGGGAGGGGCAAATCCCCCCCGTTTTTTCTTGCTCCTTTGGAGCGGCTCACTCGAACAGGAGGCCTTTGATCCCCCTCGAGAGATAATATTCCATCCTTTTCGAACCTCGATTTACACTGGCTCGCCAATGAACTTGTTCGCTCGGCTATTTCAATTTTGCAAATTTACACGACACTTATTTTAAATATCAGGTGGCGCGTCAGCGCCACCGACGCAGCAAGCGAGGGGACGCGACAAGCCATTATATACAGCCCGTTTGCGGTTTAACCTCGCACCTAGAAATTTTTTTATTTAAACCTCTGTTATGTATATACCTCGAATTGAATTCGAGCGATTTGCTAGAGCGTTCTTGATTTTGATAATTAGTTTTTGGCGAGTTTCCAAATAGTCATTTCGAGAAGCATTCCCAACGTGTATCTGTACAATAGGTGGAGTTATACACAAATCAAACGTCGGGATCCCGGGGAGGATTAAATGATTCAATATCTGTGTATAGTTGATCCGTTTGCCGATGACAATCGCGATCATTACGCGCACTCAAAACCAGACGAACCAAAAGCTGAACTATCACTTTAGTGGTATAAGAAAAAAAAACTGCCGAGCCAACACACGTCGAAAAATATGTCGCAGTTTCTCTTCACCACCGTCTCGCGCATAAATCGCCGATTACTCGGGCGCGTGAGCGACTCCTTAATTAATTGAAGTTTAATAGCCGGCCGAAATCCTGTCGGAGCGACGGGCGCGAGGATAAGTCGCTCTTCTAGGCGATCCCCAAAGTGTCGCGCGCGCGCTCCATCGATCTCTCGACCTCTTCAACACGTACACACACACACACACACGTAGGGTCGAGCGAGTCGACGGCTTCGCGAGCTTTTCAGGGGAAATTTTACAGGGGCCCCAGGAGTGGACGGATAGCTCGATGAATTTTCAACGCGGACTCGAATCGGTTTGTTTATTTTTCCAATCGTGCACCGATCGATCTGGCCCGACGTGTCCGTTGATTTTTCGAATTCATATACAGCGGAGATTTTTTTCCAATTCGCGATTCGTAAACTTCGCTACGGCTTTTACGCTCCGGCGAAGATCGGCGTTGCCCGCGATTCGGTACAGAGGAGCAATCCGACGTTTATCACGTCTGAATTGACGTTTTCGTGAGCGCCGCGCCCGAAAAAAAACCCGAGTTTTGCCTTTATATCGTTTTGCGAACATCTCTCGATCCTAGCGTGTAAAGTAGAAACACAGGAACAGGAGAGAAAGAGTCGAGGTACACAGGGAGACTGTCCGAGATGGCATACGTTGTGTATACACAGTACATTCGCGATTCACATCTGGATCCTCGAAAAATTCGGTCTTTCGTGGGGGATAGTTCCTGTATTTTCACAAACCATTTTTAAAAAGGTTCAAACAACAAACAGCCGAGGTGAAGTCGAGGGTTTGTATGAAACATTCATCGTTTCGCCCTGAATAAGGACGGTCGCGTAGCGATGTGTTCTATAGAATTTTGTGACATTTATATTTATGTGAAATGATGAAAAGTTGACATATCCGAGGTTGGATCTAATATTCAAAGTAATTGGAAAGAGGAATGTTTTATGAATCAAAGCTACGGCTTTCCCGCGAACCGCATCAAGGAGTACAAAGCTTTTTCCAACAGTTTTCCGTGTTCAAAGCTGGTGTACATGAAACGCAAAACTCTTTCAAGTGTCTTTCCGAGCTTTTCTCGGAACCACTTTTACAGATTCAATTTTATACGTTATATTATCTTCATATCCTTACACTGGCGTCTATATATCGCCTCTGCACCCCGAAAGATTTTCCAAAAACGCGATAAATCGTGCGCGCGGCTCCAATTCGATTTGCATTTAACGTGTCTCATTATGTCGATTCAAATTTTTTCACCTCCGTGTAAATGACGAACAACGAGAATCGGGGGGAAAAAACGATTATCGGCGAATTAATTCAATCACGAATCGATAATATACTTTTCCGCGTCGTTTCGTGCATTTTTCCGCGAAATTCAGCTGGATAACCAAGATCCCACGGTAAAAAATATGCCAATAACGAGATAAAAAGAAGAGTAAAAAAGAAGGAGAAGCTGTTTAATAAGTACGAAGCTATAAAATGGGCAAATATCGATTGATACGTGGATGGCCCTCGGAATTAATGAGATCCAGAGAGAGAGAGAGAGAGAGAGAGAGAGAGAGAGAGAGAAAACGTTTGCTACGGTACGCACGCGCGCGCGGGCGAGAGGGCGAGTGTATATATACAGCTAAGCTGTACGCGAGTTTACTAAGGATTTATCGACGCCACTTTGAATGTGGAGTTATCTTTGCACGTATGCGCGGATACAAGCAAGTCGAGTTGGTGTGTACGCGAACCAACGAAAATTTGCATACTCAAGGGATACAGTCGGTGCGCGCACCGCCTCGTGTATGTTTACTCGTTGTGCGATTCATTAAATGCGCCCGTTATATATACACACACTCGCTCGAACGGCAATCGATCAATTAAGCGTGGCGTGTCGATTCAATTTCGTTATTCCTCTGCAGCAGCTCACAAAAGGACACTGATTGACGCGGCCAAGAGAAAGAAGCCGAATACCGAGAGACGTATACTTTTTAAAAGTGAAAAATCATTAAGGATGAAATCGAAGCTACAAAATCTCACGCTGTATGAAAAATGTCCCAGTAATACTATACGATCGCTCGCGTGGCGTGTCGATTCAATTTCGTTATTCCTCTGCAGCAGCTCACAAAAGGACACTGATTGACGCGGCCAAGAGAAAGAAGCCGAATACCGAGAGACGTATACTTTTTAAAAGTGAAAAATCATTAAGGATGAAATCGAAGCTACAAAATCTCACGCTGTATGAAAAATGTCCCAGTAATACTATACGATCGCTCGTGCACTCTCGTACAGTGGTTTTGCACAGTAAGGATCCAAGGGAGCAAGGAAAGTTTTTTCTTTTCGAAAATACTGGGGAAAAAAAAGAAGTTGTCGCAAAGGTATGTACGGAGCAAGAAATTTGCGAGCAAGCATATAGAATAATTGTCAGGAGTAGAGAGAGAGAGAGAGAGAGAGAGAGAGAGAGAGAGAGAGAGAGAGAGAGAGAAGGAGATGGAGAGAGCAAAGAGAGCAAAGAGGATTATTTAAATTGAGAGCGGAGCTGCGTCGTTATACAACTACGAGTAGGGGGCGACGACGGTGGAATGGAGTTTCGCCAAGGCGTTCGCGTACTACTCTGGAGTTTGATTCGAGCCGGGGAAGAGCAAAGAGCAATAGTCGGCCAGACGTGGCGCACTGCTCCTCGCAATAATTGCCGACAGAGGGGAAGAACAGGAGAGAGAGAGACGCGCGCACAAAGACTTTGTGCACGCTGCAGAAAGGGAAAATGCCGATTGAGGTGTTTTGCGCGCGCGCGCGCGTACGTGTTTCGGTCTCTTTAAACCTCTACAGCCGCGCGGCGGGTGTTTAAAAGGGCCATTTTTGCGCCGATGTATCCTTCGACGCGCGTGTTATTTTACGTGGCGATCGACGGACGCGCGTGTCACGTAAGAACGGACGGGACGTTTGGGAAAATTTCCCCGTTATGCAACTGGGTCAAACTAGTTCACGGCTCGCAGGCTGTGCCGGGCTTCGCGAATTACTACTCCTCGTGAGTTTCCGTCAAGATTTGGGATTTGGCGCTGAGAAAAATCACGAAAATATCCCAAGAGACTGCCCGGATATATCGATTCATCCGCGTATATATACTGAATCGTCGTCGGATACTCTCGTGATTTAAAAAGTTACATAGCCGATGAAAATTAGTATCATCATTTCATGGATATTATGTCACTGGAATGAAATAATTTGATCGAGGTAAAATATCTCGTACCTCGTACTTTATTATCTATCAATTGGCTCGAGGTGGTCGATAAAATCACTTTATCGTCACTAACGAACAGTATTTTCCCCGTTATTTCGAATCTAGAAAGCACGACCGAGCGACTCGATGAGATTCGAATTTCGGATAAGTACAGTAACTCCTACATCAGTACCTCCTACTCCTACTATCAGTGCCTCCCCTATATCGATGAATTTCCCCAGAACTATAAAAACTCGGTTGTTTCTATGCAAAACAAGACGCGAACCGATAAGAGGGTATAGCGGAAGGTGGAGGCAAATCCGATCTTAATACCAGAGGGCCCGCGAAATTCGAAGAGAGAGCCAGCGAGCGTTTTCCTCTTCTTTTTTCTCGCGCGCGCAACGATGAAGGGCTGCGGATTCATAGCCGCGGGCGGAATATGCCGGACGAGCGAACGAAGATGCAGAGGAGAAGCAGAAGAAGAAGAAGCGCGCGGCCGAAGGAGGATCGCTAGAACTGTGTTTTCCCTGGGTGCATTCACCTCTCTTTCGTGCGCTCGCACACACACAGGTCTCGCGAGAGCGCAACAGCGGATTCCAGAGGCGGTTTTATTTAGTAGCCGATGCAGCAATTGCCCCGCGCTATGCCCTTCCTTCCTCGGCTCTTTTTTGCCGGCTTATATCGAGCCCTTTCGGCCCCGCTTATACACAAAGCGCGTCTGTGTTTTTCTCCGGGAGTTATTCCGACGCGGATTGATCGTGTCTCTCGAGCCGCCAGATTCTTTCGGTTAGTTTCGAATTTGACGCTGTGACGCGAGCCACATATTCGTTTTTGATTTCGTCGTTTCGATCTCGACCCGCACGAGAGAGATACACAAGCCGGGGAAAATTTCTCTCTGGATGTATATATCGGTGTGTTGGAGACACCGAATCCTATCTGGCAGCACTCAACGTCCTCCGGAACACACGTTTCCAAATAAAATAAATGAAAGAAGCGCCGCGAAGTACTCACGTATGTCCACCCTCACTCCCTGGCCCCTTATTACTAGCCGTACGGAGCGCCATCAGATTTCCCGCACTTGCCACACGCTCTCCTTCTCTCTCTCTTTCTCTTTCTTTCTTTCTTCTGGCTGACAGGAGGAGCAAATTGAAATCATGCCCTCGGGGCCCTAGTTGCACTTTTCCCGCCGAATAAATCGATAGATTTGACAATGTGCTGTCCTCGCTCCGAGTTTTCTCGTTCCACATTTTTCCCCTCGTTATTTCATATTTCCACGCGACGAATTATCAAATTCTTTTTGTACTCGTTGGTCCAACTCAACTCGCCGATCGATCCACTTTGTCTACGAACTGGAATTGGCGAATGGAATAGAGAAAAATGGGGATGATTGACTGTGAGCAACATACTAAAAATAAAAATGTAAAACAGTCAATTTTGCGAATGAAAATAAATGAAAAAAAAATCACGATCAATTTACTAGAGTAATTCGGTTGTAAGGTATGATGAAAAACGCCGAGTTTCATACGTCGGAGAAATTGTTTATTAATCCGGAAGTCGGTCGATGGGGAATAACATTGAATTGCGATTATGGCTCTCGTGTGCGCCCGTATATACAATTCCATGAGAAAAAATATCTCTCTCGTATATATATATATATATATAGTTTTCCCTTTGAATAATAATTTCATATTCGCATTGTCTCTCGAGTTAAATCGAAATTCCAAGTCGAATTTCTCTTGCGGTATCTTATCGCAATGAGAATACCCATGACTGCCGCATCGCCGGCAATATATTAACTTTCTTGAGATAAACTTGGGTATACACACCGGGTAAAATAAAACAAGTTCGAGTTTACGTAAGTACGCGCACGCGGACTCTCTCGATAATGAACCTACGGGCAGGTCTATGTTTTCGAGTATACACACACAGTCGACTCATATTACCTTATTAGACAACGAATTAGCATTTCGAAATGGCATATCCATTTTCTAATTAGTCGAATTCGCCGTAATGACGGAAAATTATGTGTGCGCGGCCGGCAGCGCAAATTACCCTCTTTGTTGTAATATAGTTTGTATATACACACAGTGAAAATCTCGGTACTTTGCGCGCTCGAGCAACAAAAAGTTTGCCGAAAATTGTAACGTTAATTAACCTATCTATATCCATAACGTGATTCCGCTTTGGAGCAAACTAAACAGCGATCAAAAGTTGAAACGACCTAATTCTCAAACTAAATACTCGCCGAGAGAGCTCGAGCTCGGGTTTATACGTGTGTATACGCGTCAGTTCTATAACAGCGCTATATATGCATGACAACATTATTATAACCGAATATAATTTCGATTGTTCACCGAACAAAGACTCGCAATCAGCTATTGCACGCGCTGGCAATCAAATTTTATGGTACCCGTGTACGTATACATATATACGCGAGTTAGCTCCGCGGCACAAAAGCCGGAAATACGAGAACGATGATCCGTTTGGTTGATCGCGAAATTTAATATAACATTTCGCGCGGCCAGAGATACAGAGATACAGAGGGGAGGCATGTGTGTTGTATAATTACATTAGTTCCTACGTCGCGGGCTCATTATCATGTGTCTGCGTGGCTCGATGCGTTAAAAGAAAACTCGACGCGCACGGCTTACACCGCGAGATAACGCGAAAGTTATGTGGCGATGTCACGAGTGAAAATTAAATTTTTTCAAAACTTTTTCAACTTCATATATAAGTACGTTTTGGGATTGCTCCATCGACGCGTGTATTGGTTTGCAGAAAAGAAAATTCCAGACGAGGAAAATCGCCGATGCAGAGATCACATCTCGCAAGATTTACAGAGTTCAGGTCCACGATTTAATGGGGAGGAGGAGGAGGGCGGCTTTGGTTTTCTCGACGAGGCATTAACTGGAAATAACATAATTACTCGCATAAACTAGAAACGTGCGGAGTAGCAATTCCCCCCGGGCGCGCAAGAAAAAGAGAAGAGGAAAATCCGGACGAGCGAGAGCGAGAGAGAGAGAGAGGGAAGGAGGGAAGATAAGAGGTTTTCGGTAGTGGCCGTAGTTCCGGGGCGACATTCACCGTCGATCTTCTCCTCCGACCTGCCGTGCTACTACTCCTCCCCCTCCGCTTCTGCACTCGCTGATAACCTGAATGCACAGACACACGAAGCTCGAGCTCTCGCGGCTTGTAGAGAGGGAATAATAAATGCAAAGACGGATGGCTGAATTTTATCGTCGAGAGCGGGACTATTTTCAAGCTAGTTGGACGTCGGGCAAGTGGCCGATATATTCTTTTTCGTTTATTGAGCGTCTAGACGCGATTGTGTCGCGCGCGCGATATAATATAATCAATTATTTTCACTCGAGTGCTTTTTCTCGATTGTTTGCATTTGGGGAAATTTCGTTCAGCGTCCACCGTTGAGGGGGTGTTTCGAGACTGCACTCGAAAAATGGAAAATTGGAAACGGGGGAGAGGAAAAAAAAGATTGAAGAGTAAATTTGAAAGGCTGAGCCGCGGTAAATATATAAAGTCCCGAGAGCTAAAAAGGCAGGAGGAGTATTTGCTTTGGTTCTCTACGAGCGGCTTATGATTTTTCCTCTCGATCCCCGTTTACGCTCTGAATTTCAATTTTTGAGAAAAAAATACTAATCATTAGTGGAAATTGCGTAACTGATGAATGATATGTAAATATTTAATTGGAAATAGAAAAAATCAGTAAAATTTTAGCAATTTACTTATATTTGGAGATTACGTTCGTCCGCTTTTTCCCAACAATCTAATTCTAAAATAGTTGAAAAAGGCTTCTACTTATTAATAGAAAATGCACGACTGATAAAAATAGTAAATATTCATCTGTAAATACTAATTTGTATTAATTTTCAATTCAATATTGACTATTTCACTTGTGCAATTTCTATCCTATTTCCATCGAACGAGGAAAGTTGTAACTCGTATCCATTGACGCGTCGCGCCGGTTACATAGTCGGATTGGGTTGGGGGCCAAGACGTTGTGCCTCAACAAGTGTGCGAACGAAATCGCGATTAATCTCACTGACGCTTCGTTTGCATTTCCATCCGACTGATAATGAAAAGTCCCGGGAAGAAGATCCATCTGCATCCCGGGCGTATCGTCCGGAGAATCATGACCTACATGAGGACCTCCTCCCGCACCGCTCGCTAGTACGAAAAGGAATTCTCGCAATAATACTCCGTTCGAGAGAGAGAGAGAGAGAGAGAGATATCCAGTTTAATACACTTCAGGTATATCAAAAGCCACTCCATTTCGCCCGGTGTACGTTATCCCCCCCCCCCGGCTCGCAATTCCCACGCGCCTCGTTCAATAAAATATTTTCCATGCTCTACAAAATTTCCGCCCGCGCGTCTCTCTCTCCCGGTGGAGAACAAAGAAGAATTTTCACTCGAGGACCGAGTGGCCGTGGTTCGTATAATAACCCCCGCCGCCGCCCTCCGCGTGTATAGAAAAAGCAGCGCCGGGGCTTTCGCTATTGTTGAAATAAGCTTACACTCTTGCATTTGATACGAGAGGCATTTTCTTCTTTCCTTTTTTCTCTCTCTTCCTTGCCAACTTTGGATTTGCATAAAGTGGAAAATCAAGTTTGTAGCGCTCGCGCGCGCGTGTGTGTACGCACACACGCTCCCCCGGCAACGACAAAAACGTCCCACAAGACTGACTGCTCGTTATCCTCTCGGCTCCGAACTCTCGTGTGTGTGTGTGTGGGCCGCGTGTGAGAAGCGGGAAAGTTGACAAGGAGTGAGTGGAGTGCACGTGTACGTTATTCGTATGATATCATGCAAATTAGTGAGATCGTATTAAATCAGATGTTCCGACGTATGTGTGTATGCACGTAAGCATTTCGCTGGATATTGTAATACGTTTAGTCCGCTACAAATGCACTTTGAGCTGTGGGTGTACCTTTTATACATCCGAAACAGCCGCTCGTCGATACTCTATATAAATTCCCTATACAGTAAAAAAGCTATTGTACGGAAATGGAGGACCAATTCACTTTGATACTGTGTAATACCGGAGAGAAAAAAAGTATAGTAATAGAATTACTACACTGTAATTCTAAAATAGTAAAGAATACTATCAAATTGTACAAATTGCATGACGTAATAAAAAAATATTAAAATTTACTAATTTACTGAAGTATTTGTAAAATTTACTGTTTCTTCAATAACATTCACTATTTTCATCAGATGTGCAATTTGTAATATTAAAAAGTATTTTTTACTATTTTAGATTTACAGAATATGATAAATAAGTGAAATTTACAATAATTTACTTAGAAAACTGCATTATAAAGTTTTACTACGCGATAATAATATTATAAGCTTCACTGGACACGATTACACTGACTTGCAAAACCCAGTAACGACCCAGTAATTTTTCTCAGCTACGTTGAAATAGTAAACCCTCACAATCGTATTTTTCTCAGTAAACGCACTCTCAATTGATCCAGTGGTTTTGTCAATTTAACTTTTCACCACCGAAAAATCACTCCAATTACCGTGCAAAATTATTCCTCCCCTTTCGTATAGTGGCTTCTTCGCTATAACCAACTCAAAGAGTGTACGACCGATGCGCGAACAACGAATCTCAGTGTGACTATATTGGCGCGCCCGAATCGATCGAAGCCGGCGCGATCATTTACGCTCGGTCGACACGTCTGTTGCAGAGCGCCGCGCGACAGGAACGGCGGAACGAAAAGCCGAGCGAGCCGTGAATTGCGAAAATGACCGAAGGGAGAGATTGAGATGTAATTGACAATGACTCCCGACACATAATGCCCGGTTAGTAAAAAAGCTTCGCTTTCGAAAACACTGTTCTTTGTGGAGGGGGATATTTCAATTCGAGTCGGACTGGACGGATCGAAAATTCATCCGGCCGTGAGAGAGTGGGCTCCGAGCAGCAGCAGCAGCCGGTCATAATTAGGAAAATTAATGTGTAATCCCCTGGTCATATTAATTTTCACCTGTACGCATATATCAAATGGCATGTTCCTGACGTTTATACACACGCGCACACACACCGCTCGAGGAACATACTCGAATCCCATCAAAGCTCACAGTGACCCTTGAAAACGAAGCGAGGCAAAATTTGGGAAACCCGTCCGAAATCGCCCCCCGTAAAATCACGCATACGCACAGTTGGTCGAGGGCGAAGAGATATTAACGGGGGGGGGGGGTAACTTTTCTATCCTGCTCCGCGTTTGCGTACAGGCTTTTTTTATTTGCGCGTCGAGGCTGCGCGCACAGTCCTCCCGCTTTTTCAAGCTCCCTTTCACTTTTCATCTGGCTCCTCATCTATATATCGGCATCGCGTTGCAGCGCAAACTCCTCTCGCGCTTTTGTGTTGTCTCGCTCGCTCCAAAGTTCAGCGTTGCCTACTGCTCTCTCCCTCGCGCCGGAGAGCTCTCCCCCCCGACAAGCCCTATGGACTTTATTCGAGGCGTCTCTCTCTCTTGCCGTGGGGGGTTTTTCTTTGTTGCCTCTCTCTCGAGTTTTCCCTCTTTTTGGATTAACTCGCGCGACTTTGACGCTGATTATTCGCGGGTTAAATTTATCATACAGTTTTGTTTTTATTCTCGATGCCACGGGAAATATAATGATGGGCGTTTGGTAATATCGCGACGAATGGAATTAATATTAATTGACTTCGTATTCTAACTGTAATTAATGTCGTCTGGTTGGGGAGACGACTGTCTGGAATACAGGAGATATCGTGGGTTTAAATCATATTTGGGATAATTTTTTTTTCTAACTTGAATTTACTCCTAAATAACTTTTTCTCGTGAATGCTATTCCCGGGAAGAAAAAAATCGTCTTTGGAAATAATAATTCGAATGCGGTAAAATATCGTACCTTGGGCTTAATAACTCGAGATGCGCGATAAAATCTTTTTCTTCTAAGCTTTGTCTCTATCGGGAAATTTTCAAGGAGTATCGCCTACTGCATCAGCTACAGAATATTATTACAACAAAAAAACAAATAAAAGTAAATGTTGCGAGTATTTTACAAATCATTTCACACAGAAGTTATTTAAATTCACGACGATTCACAATATTATATTCGGAAGTGGAAGCAACGACTTCTACTGCCAACAGCGTTGGAGTGTTATTTCGAAAAATGTTATTGAGCTTCTTACACGTGCGACCGAGAGACTGTGTGTCTTTGTATTAAGAGTGTGTTTCTGCATACTGATCCGTAGCATTTCCGAAACAAGTCGTTTCTCATCATTTTTTTTTGTGCGAAATTGACCCTCTCGAACTTTGTATCTCACATCGGATTTTTGGCGAATTCAAATCCTAAACCACGTCGTTCAATTAACGAACGAACAATCGTCATCGGTAGCGAAACGAATCGCGATAGAAAAGAATACACCCGCGTCGACGCGCGAAAGGGTACACAATCGAGTTAGTGTCTGTTAGACCCTATCAAGGAAGTACCGCATCGACATCACAAATTATTCCGAGAGTTTCGATCGTATATATACTCGCGCGCGCAGGCGCCCGTCTATATATTATTCCTTTGTCCTATCGCGCGCTGCGTGTTCTTTCCCTGCTCCCTTTAAACTCGCCTCTCCGCGAATCTCTTTTTTCCATCTCCGATATGTCTCTCCCGTGAACCTTCCTCCCTCCCCCCCCACCTTTATTTTACGCGCGACGATGTTCCCTACCCGAACGCAGCCGAATAATGCCCATTCTGAATAACAATGGGGGAGAAAGAGAGAGAAAAAGAGAGACAGAGAGAGACGTGCATGCTGCCAGAATTAAAGTGGATTTCTCCTCTTGCGCGCAGTGTCATCTGGTGAATTGCTGGAACGAGCGAATAATTTTACGATCCAGTCACTTGGACGAGCTCTCCGATGCTATAGAATCAAACACACGCGAGTATTCAAAGGGAAACATTGCTGGCTGATGCGCTCAGTGAAAATTATTCGATCCGGGTTCAAAGAACTTTTCGAGTTTCGCGACAAACGCGTTCTATACCGACGCGTCGCGATGAAAAATCGTGTATAATTTTCGCTGTATTAATTTTTCATGGATTTCTATGAGTGGGTCGAGTGCCACGATGGATTTTATTATGCACGTCGAATGAAATTTCCTCGGGGAGGAACAAAAAAAATGCACACGCCTAATTTCCTAGCGACGCGATGGGAAAATTAAATTGAGCGGAGGTTAACGCACACACTGGCGGGCTGATAAAACGCGGCCAAACAGAGGGATAATTAGTTGTACAAGATGAAGCGGCTCGATATTCTCCGGCTGCTCAGTTTGGATACGCGTAAAACACGTCTCTCTTTGTTCGCGGGGGGCCGAATTCATCCGGCGGGGGTGGGAGACAGGGTTAAGGGCGACGAGGAAGAGACGATGATTGATAAAAGTCGGGGGGGACTCGGGGGGAGGGGCGAGGATATAATACGATATAAGTGAATAATAAAACGGGGGCGTGCGTCGCGGCGCAATGCAACTAGCCGCGCGCGCGCCGTGTGTTGGGCCACCACCGCTGCATATGTAATTTGCGGCTTTGCCGGCGTGTATCATGCACAGCGCCCCCTCTCGTGTATTTACCTTTTCTAACGAGAACGGCACCCGTAAAAATGCCTCATTGTGCCGCCGAGCTCGCCAATTAAAATTTTCATTCGGTCTCGCGGTTATTAAACAGTCGTATCGCTGTAAACTTCCCGGCCATCTCATCTCGAGTTACGTGTTTTATACTACCCGCCCGGCTGCTGCTCCCGGTGGGCAAAACTCGAGGGCTCAATATGTGCCGCGTTTGAACAACGAATTAATTGGTTTTCAACGAGAAATTGTATACACTTTTCGAAATAAAATTCGTTCGTGAACAGCTGATTTTATCAGGGTTTTCAGAGAGTTGCTATTTTTAGTTGATTCCCGAGGGGTTAGTTGCTCAGGGGAGATTTTAAATTCTTTGTTTGTTGGCTTGTAGCGTGTGTAATTTACGTGAAATGATATTACATGACCTGCAGCTCATTTTCCGAGGATCCCACACAAGCTTGAACGTTCGAATGAAACTTTAAACGCGATTATCTCGGAACTGAATTTTCAAATCGGTGTGCAAATCCTTGTTTTTATTTCTGCGATCGATGAACAGTTGTATTTTCTATAAACTAAGCCCTTTGTTTTCATGAAAAACAAAAAAGTTTGAATGCAAGCCAAATTTGCAGAAGTCAATACTTTGTCAAGCCGAAGGTACCGCATATGAGAAAAGTTTTTTATACGTTCCAGGTGCTATCTGGAAATTGCTACTCCGCACACCGTTTACCTCCTCAAAGAAGAAACGCTCTCGATTGACCTGCTGTCACAACGCATTTTGTAATCTAAATTGAAATGAAAAATATTCTTTCTATGCCTGTAAACTGAAGAGTCAAAAGTTCGAAGCAATGCCATGGAAAATCAATATGGTGCATTTAAATTATGATAATACTGAATAAATTTTTAACATTTTGCTTTCTCAAAGAGAAAGCTTTGTAACGGGGTAAAAATCGACCCACCGAATCGGACTTCGGGACCTCGATTTTCGTAATCTACGGGTCGAAAAACATGGAAATCCGAAAATGTCTGTATGTATGTACGTACGTACGTACGTACGTACGTACGTATGTACGTACGTGCACTTTTTTTTGTCGTACGATAACTCTCGAAGGAATTGTCCGATCGTCCTGAAATTTTGCACACAGGTTAGTCGCCGCAAAATCTCGGTCGAGTTCAAGCCATAGTTTTTCATCCAATGAGTTCAAGTCATAGTTTTTTCAGCCAATTCCGTTGTTTATTTCTCTAGCAACCGTTGCTAACGTGTTTTTGATAAAAGCTCCAAAATCATCATCAATGCACGATGGGTCTCGAATTCTTTCGACGATCGATGAGAATCGATAAGACATTCATTTTGGAACAACCATTGTTTATTCTCCTAGCAACCGTTGCTATGGAGATAGAAAATTCAGCTTCAGACTGACTTTTTTTTTTGTCATACGTTAATTTTCGAAGGAATGGTCCGATCGTCCTGAAATTTTGCACACAGGTCGGTCACCGGCAGATGTGAACCGAGTTCGGTCTTCAGCAACATCCGTTGTTTGATTCCATGGCAACCGTTGCTAGCGTGTTTTCGATAAGTTCCCATATAATTCATGATAAATGATCATTTGGGTTTGTATATTTATGGGATTCTATAACAATCAAAGAGACCTTTCCCGTATAAACCATTGTTGATGTCTCTAGCAACCGGTGTTTATATCGGTTGCAACCGTAACTAGGGAATGGGAAAAGTCAGTTGGAGGTTCATTTTTGGAACTGTTGATGACTAAGAAGTAAGAACATCGAAGCTCCGACATTTACCATAGCAACCGTTGTTTACGTCCTTAGCAACCGTTACTATGGAGTGTGAAAAGTCAGTTGGAGGTCCATTTTCGGAACTATTGATGACTAAGAAGTAATAACGTCGAAGCTCCGACATTTACCATAGCAGCCGTTGTTTACGTCCTTAGCAACCGTTACTATGGAGTGGGAAAAGTCAGTTTGAAGTCCATTTTTGGAACTATTGGTGACTAAGAAGTAAGAACATCGAAGCTCCGACATTTACCATAGCAACCATTGTTTACGTCCTTAGCAACCGTTACTATGGAGTGGGAAAAGTCAGTTAGAGGTCTATTTTCGGAACTGTTGACGACTAAGAAGTAAGAACACCGAAGCTCGGATATTTACCATAGCAACCGTTACTATAGAGTAGAGGAAATGAGTTAGAGGTTCATTTTGCTTTCTCAAAGAGTGGTGATTAATGCAAGTTGAGGTTCAATTGCAATACTTTGAGAAAGCATACTGCTGAGGCACTTGGCAGCGGTTTTTCTGTATTTAAATGGATTAGGATTCATTCCAATTTGCGAACATTGTGAACAAAACATTTAGTCGGGGTTTACAGAGGAGTATCTTTTTTAGAGCTTCACTTACCTCATCATTTTTAAAATAGCGTATAATTACGAAAATTTTCAAAGCAATAGAGCTTTTCATATATTATTTTCGTATAAACCGACATAAAATGGAATATTTCCGCCAAAGATAAAGTAAGTGGACTCCAAAAAAAAGATCTTTCTGTAAACTCAAACTGTTCTGTTTACTTTTCTTTATATATTAGAATGAATCCAAATTTTTTTTCAATGATTAAAAAAAAAATCATAAAAAAATTCAATATTCTGCTATCTTTTCAATTTAAATGCACCATATTGGTTTTCCATGGCATTTTATCTGAGCTTTTGACGCTGCCAATCGAAAGAGCATACCCGGAAAAAGTGGGATATACGAGTTTGGTCGGAATATGATTGCCTTTACGACTTGACAGTGTAGCTCGAAAATGAACTAAAAATTCCTTGGGCGTTAATAGGTTAAAAAAAACTATTTTCCACCTCAGAATATGTGAAAAATTACATAGTGCATTTGTGATTTTTTTGTGAATATACGTGTATGATAATTGTATAAGAAGTATTTGTCGGTATATACATATAATAAGGTAACTGTACCCAATGTGCCCCCCCCCCCCAAGGGTTTTTCGCGAATTTGACTATGATAGACTTCGAATTTTAAAATTCTGTGAACGGCATGTCAAAGCTTAGCTCAATACCTATTAGAAACCATCATAATCATCATTCGACTACTTTAACCCATTGAAAAGTGCAATTTAAAAAAAAACGTAAATGAGCCAAATTGGCTACACCTGTACTCAATTTGGCACAATTTTTTAATCATTAGCTACAGCCTATATAGGCCTACAGGGACGATCCAATTGGCATTGAAATAAACTCTCAATCATGTTCCCAGTGATATTTATACAAAATTTTTAACATACAACTCAAAAATACGCGTCTAAATCATCGTAATATGTCTATACAACTATTCAATGATTTCACTCAGACTTCCCATTTAAAAACGCGTAGAGGGGCACATTGGGTTCACTTTTTTTTGATGCGAAAAACAGCAATTTGAGTAGGATAAAAAATAATTTTAGGAAAACTGATGAGACCAATCGAAAGCTGAGATGTTTTTACACAAAAAAGAGTAATGACACTTTGAGAGATAAAAATTATTGACACCTGATTTTTGAGGTTGAGTGTGAAAAGTGAAATAAGAAAATGGTGAAAACATCAGTAAGTGAAACTTCAAAGTGTTGTAGGAGAGTGGTTTTAAGGGCTAAATGGGCGGGGAAGATACCGAAAATTTTCTTTTAATTCCCCCAACATAACCCAAGAGCGACTGATGCTCAGAGAGCACCGGAAATACGAAATCTGACGATTGTGCCAAATTGGGTACAGTGCCAAATTGGGTACAGTCGAGGGGCGACTCACTAAAATTTTCCGTCAGGGAATACTAAAGAATACCGGGGAGTACCATGGAGTTTGGAGGAATACCATGGAGTACCATGGAGTACGAGGGAATACCGTGGAGTACTGAGGAATACTAAGGAGTACCAGGGGAATACTAAGGAGTACTAAGGAGTATTGGGAATACCAAGTGTGTATATATATATATATATATATATATATATATATATATATATATATACACTTGGTATTCCCTATATATATATATATATATATGGGAACGTTCCACGTCAAGTGAGCATGGTCAAAATTTTGTTCGAGATTCTGCATTGACAAATTGATTGGTATCCATCCCCAGAATACTCAAAAATTTTTTCAGATTTTTAGGTGCATGTATGTGGAAGTTAGTCTGTGCACTCAAAACCTGAATTATTCAAAATTTAACTTTTTTCTCAATTTTGAGAGCCCAAATAATCTTGTATATGTGGGAAAATGAAAAAAAGTTGAGAACAAAAATTATGCTGCATACTACAAAGATTATAAAAAAAAATTGTTTGACACCAGAATCCTCCATCCGGATAGGCTACTCTATTAATTAAACATGTTTCAACCAGTTTGGCTATGTTCGCCCACTTATTTTTGACCTTTCAAGTTATACGTACAAACCTTTGTTCGATAGCTTGAAAATGGTCTCATACATTTTTTGGAGAAATTCCAATATCTCCTACAATTAATTGTTTAAATCTGCAATATCACAATCGCCTTCTTGTTAGTTTCAACATATCAGGTCCACGATGAAGCTCACAGTGAGGATATCCTGCCTTCGGGTCATCAATCTCAGCCAAACTCTACAGATATGTTCCCTGACACTGGATCAAGCTACCGGTAGAGTTTGGAGTTCCAGCGCTGCCTTGTTATACAACTTTTTATGACTTTAGACTGAGGCAGCTATATATAGATATACATATCTGCCTTGATTTGTCTAAAATCCACATAATATTCATAATTTCATCAAGAAAATAATGTATTTCACCTTGTTTGGTACTATGAATGAATATTATAACTTATGGTTTCACTTATATTGTGTGAACTGCAAGGCTAAGGTTGGAAAAGCTATTGACCGGTTGTCTCAAATTACATTCCTGGTTAATGTTTATAATTTCATGTGTAAATAACTTGCATGTGATTTGAGACCACCCGTCAAGAGCTGTTCACACAATATAAGTGAAACCATAAGTTATAATATTCACTCATAGTACCAAACAAGGTGAAATACATTATTTTCTTGATGAAATTATGAATATTATGTGGATTTTAGACAAATCAAGGCAGATATGTATATCTATATATAGCTGCCTCAGTCTAAAGTCATAAAAAGCTCTATATGTAACAAGGCAGCGCTGGAACTCCAAACTCTACCGTTGATCCAGTGTCAGGGAACATATCTGTAGAGTTTGGCTGAGATTGATGACCCGAAGGCATGATATCCTCACTGTGAGCTTCATCGTGGACCTGATATGTTGAAACTAACAAGAAGGCGATTGTGATATTGCAGAGTTAAACAATTAATTGCAGGAGATATTGGAATTTCTCCAAAAAATGTATGAGACCATTTTCAAGCTATCGAACAAAGGTTTGTACGTATAACTTGAAAGGTCAAAAATAAGTGGGCGAACATAGCCAAACTGGTTGAAACATGTTTAATTAATAGAGTAGCCTATCCGGATGGAGGATTCTGGTGTCAAACAATTTTTTTTTTTAATCTTTGTAGTATTCACCATAATTTTTGTTCTCAACTTTTTTTCATTTTCCCACATATACAAGATTATTTGGGCTCTCAAAATTGAGAAAAAAGTTAAATTTTGAATAATTCAGGTTTTGAGTGCACAGACTAACTTCCACATACATGCACCTAAAAATCTGAAAAAATTTTTGAGTATTCTGGGGATGGATACCAATCAATTTGTCAATGCAGAATCTCGAACAAAATTTTGACCATGCTCACTTGACGTGGAACGTCCCATATATATATATATATATATATATATATATATATATATTATATATATATATATATATATTCCACCCAGAGAATTTTTTTTTTCATTTGGTCTCTTCTTGTAGTTCTGTGGTAGAAATCCTATGAGGTGGTAAGAACTAAAAAAGTCGACTTAATACCTTCAGAATGAGCTAACTAGGAGTAGGCACAATCTTTGGGAAACCAATCACGAAGAAACTTTGTGAGATGGTTCTAGGGTAGCCTAATAGCTTATGTTTAGAGTCATACAGTCTAACGTTTTGTTTTCACGAAGATATCCTGTCAAACATATTGGATTTTGAGCATGAACAGTATATCTATATATACGAAAATCCCTAAACATAGATATACTGTAAATGTATAAAATCGAATGAATTGACAGAATAGCTCCTGCAAGTTAAAACTTTAGACTTCATGGCTAGAGATATAAGCTGTTAAAGGACCCATGAACCAGCTCACAAAATTTCATCGTGATTGATGACCTAAAAGGTGTGCAATTTCCTAGTAAGCCACATAAATTCGAGAGAAAAACCAATGGTTCATAACTTGGGGGGTGGCGCATATTGGGTACATTTGAGAAAAATAACGAAAACCTATTGGAACGGTTGATAAACAGGACGTATGACGGAAAAAAAAAATTAGATGATGTAGATGGAATGCCAAGGAATCTAATGGTATGTCGCTCGATTTTGTTGACCTAGTCTAAGGGTATTAAAAAAATTCGCACTCACTTGAGCAAAATTAGCTTAAGAATCAAAATTGGTGAAAAAATGGAGAAAACGAGCTGTAACAAGTTGGTGTGAGCGTTGGCGATCGGTCAAAATGTTTTTTTTCCTCATTATTGTGTATTGCCGACAAAATTTTGTGCCGCGGACCTGCTCTAGACCCGCGTATCTATGTAATTTCAAAGGGAGTACTATTTTTAATATGGAGTACCTGGGAATACCAGGGAATACCAAAGAGTGAACTTGGGAGTACTGCAGTGAGTCGCCCCTCGGGTACAGTTACCTTATAATCAATTTGTATTGAGTAATATTATTATAGAAAAATGTTATATTAGATAGGAAAGTATTATAATTGTTTCGTCTTAGACTTACCTGATACGACTATCCGTAAAATTTGATAGAATATCATCTATACGAATTTGATTCTCCTACTCGATGATAGAACCGACAGCTGTTTAATTCGACGGACAATCTTTCGAGTACACGAAGCGTGTGACATCCGCTCGTCACCCACAAATACGCAATAAAATTCAGGATTGGACGCGGAAAACACGCAATCCGTCCCGATCGGCGAGATACGTGTCGCCTGTGCTCGGCGGGTTGAAATATCAGATCTCGAGAGAGAGAGAGAGAGAGACGATTGTATATATATCGGCTTACCTCTCCGTGTGTGTCCCTGCGGCCGTCGGGCGTGTTCTCCGGCAGGAAGTACAGCCTGAGCGAGGCGAGGGGCGTGTTGGGGCCTCGGCTGTCGATCCACAACAGCTGCAGCTCGCCGATGCTCACGAGGTCGGCGTCGCTCCACAGCTTCGTGAGGAAGAAGCTGCCCAGCCGAAGGACCCGGTTGCCGCTTATCCGCACCGCTTTGTAGAACGTGTACGGCCCGTGGCTGAAGCACGCGCCCCCCAGTAGCTGCAACACACGTGTCTCTCGGTTATCACACTGTATCCAGCGGGTCTAATTCGAATTTATATATATATATATATATAGGTGAGCCCCGAGACACTGGCCGGTCTGGCTTGTATATATATTTTCACCCTCGGGCCTCTCCAAGAGAGGATTGATTGGAAATTTGGGCTTGTGCTCTCTCTCTCAATGTATTACGTGTGCTGAGACTGAATGAGCAAGCCTGTATATATATGTGAGGTGTGCACACAAACGTTATTTTGTTTGTTGCTGTTCTGGAAATATGAACCGATATACACGATGATTGTACTCTCTAAGGGTGAAAACTAGTATTCATCATTTTCTGTTTCAAATCACTGTTATTCCTTTACAATAACATTGTTTTCTACCGATGAATTATTCCACTGGGATTATATCGACCAAAACAACTGTTTCGCATACACATCGAGTTATTCATTGTTATAGTATTGGAAAAAAAAGTTCATTTTTCAATCAAGCGAATAGTCGATGCTCGTCGTTCGTGCACTTTTCACCGACGAATAGAAAATATTAATTATTATATGGTAATTTTCAACTTTTTTCAATTAAAAGAGTATACTTTGTTTTGAAACGACGAATAACTTGACGTCCAATGGACAAAATATTGTAGCTCGCGAACGTGTTATTAATTTGGAATCTCGTCGGGGTTCACACATTTTCACATAACCAAATTGTTAAATTTAAAGTAGGAAATTCTGAAATTTCTAATTATCCATCGACAATAATGGCAGTGTATACTGATCAACTCGTTTGTTTCGGAAGTAATTAATTGGAGAAGTTAATTAATGAAAATTGCATCAAATTTTAAGGTCGTTACTAATTTACAGCACACGCACTCACACCCGCGTATTCCCTGTAATACTGATTGGAAAGTTCCGAATATTTCGTATATTTCTCGGTGCAAAACATTCTCGTCGACACAGACATTTCAATCTATCGACACGATGGATAAATTCAGAAAATCGTTGATAAAACGATAAAACTTGCGAGGGTAGTGCTCAAATTTTAAAAGCCACCGTTCAAGACCGCTGACATGTTCCTGTCCCCGCGAACTTGTATCAATTATTTCGAAGAATTCCCGCAAGAATCTGCCGTAAAGGAGGAGGGCGAGCGACAGAGCACGTATATACATATATATATATCTATATAAAAGTCGGAAAAGAAAGTATTTCGCTGTGACCGCACATTCGACGACGCGACCAAGTGCGCACACAATACTTTACTACTGCGGGGATCGGCTCGTTTCGCGGAGTTTCTCTCTTGCCTCAGCCCCGGGAGTTCGAGAGCGAGTTTGGTACTCTTCTTATCTCGTACTGTAAATCAAACGATTTCCAATTCTCCCCTCGCGCGCGCTCGCCAATATCCAGCTTAAACGTAATGGCTTTATTGCCTTATAAAGGATTTATTAAAAATTCCCTCGTGATCTTTGCTGCTTTGTGGGCTCTCGCTATATACAATTTCGCCGAATCACCTGCCACTAATTCGATGGAATGTTAATCCACGATCGAGCGATGATTGAACCGTTGTTCGCTTCTCCATATTATCTATTGTAAAATCACTCGCCTGACGCGACTGTATACGCCTGTAATTATCGCTGATCCTATAACGGCTAATTTAATAATTCAACCAACACTTTTTTGAAGTATATGAATAAACCTTGGAAAAATCTTTTTGAGCCATATGAATATTTTCATTTCAAAAAAAGGATTATTTGTCAATAAATTCGAAAGCTCACAGTGACTTATTGGAGAAAGCGGAATCCGAAAATAAAACGAATTTTTATTTGAAACAGGGGCCAAAAAAGATTGATAAATAAATCAGCCGAGGGGAGGGAAAAAGTCGATGGGCAAAGTGGAAAAGTAGGATCAGGGGCGGAAGTATATGTACAGCGAAGGTCGGGGGAAAGGGGAAAAGCGCACAAAGAGGATTCATCTTATAAAGTGACAATTCCACGCGAACGCGGCACAAAACTATACAAGACTCGGGGGCTTGAAGTTTGAAAATTAAAGGAAAAATCCGAGCTTGTGTGCGCGCGCAGTCTATGTAGAGGCAGAAATGACACGTCAAAAAGGGCTAAAAGATTTACGAGACAGCCGTCTCGGGAAGTTGGGCGGGCGGGCGAGCGAGCACAAGCCCCGGGAATCAATTCAAACTTCCGGGATTAATTCGCCGCTTTTGTAGCGATTCGTCCGAGCTCTCATTCCGCTCTCGCGTCGATGTACTCGCGCGATTCGTTTGATCGTTCGAACGAAATTCCTTTTCGAAATTCACATGTGTTATTTGCTTGTGATAAGCCACGATATGTGTTTCTTCCCTGTCGACTCTTCCGAATTCGATAACTCGCGAAAGTTCATTAAAAATAAAACTATCCCGGGAAGTTTGTACTCAAGTTGGGAAGTATGTTTTGAAAGAATGAAAAGTAAGCGGCTTGCCGCTGCGACGGTAGATTTTTGTCCCAAGAAGACAACAAAACTGTCGTAAACATACGACTTATAAAATCTCGGAGTGTATTTATTCGTGTACGTTTTCTTTTTCCCCGTTGGACACGCGAGTAAAATGGAAATTACGTTATTTTCACTCGCGCGTTCTTTTTCTCTCGTCCCTGGTAGACAAGTAAAACAAACGAAACGTGCTAATGGCTGCGCGGGATAAATGTATGTACAATTACGAGGCTACAAGAAGTCCGTATACGCAACTCGTCGCGCACATTCGAGCTGCATTATATATACAGGCGAACTTCATAAGAGCAATAAAACGTCGTTTGAATAGTCTCAGCCGGAGAGAGAGCAAACCGATCCGCCATCTGCCGAGTCGTGACCGAATCGAAAAACCCGAGGCCTGTTATCCTGATGGAGCTTTCCAGAGACAGATCCAGCCACGCGTACACCGAATGAATTTACTTGGAAATATAATCGATATAGACTGAAGAGTTGTCACAGTTATTACGACCGACAAAACGAATTCAATAGCGCGCGCTAAAGACGGGAAACTTTTTTGCCCCCTTTCTTCCTCCCTTCCGCGCGCAGACAGCGATAAAAGTAAATTCAACTTTGCGCGCTCGAACCATGGATATTTTCGGGCGTATTTTCGTGCGCGCACATATTTTGGTCTGCTCGCGCACGCATTATTATACGAGGTCGCGCGGGCGCGTAAGAAAATACTCGGATCGTAAACCTTTCCCGTTCCACGGTTGGAAAATTGTAATTTTCCGTAGAGCCACTGTATTCGCGATGTTGGTTAATGAAATAAAGTTAATGCTAACGGGATCCCGCGGGTTCATTGGATGCTTTAACGCGCATATACATCCACGCGCGCGCGCACGTTAATGTTCATCCCCGGGGGCAAATTGCTGTTTCACGACTTGTTTTAATTTAAATACCGCAATCGATATATTTGCCGGAGACGAGGCCGCTAATTCGACCGAGGCGAACTTTCGAATGTGAAATTGGCGTTCGGGAAAAAATCGACGTCAATTAAAACGGCAAAATCGAGCGAAAGGAATGGACTGTGTGTGTGTGTATCGCGTGTACTCTGTAAATTTGAAGTGGTTGAAAACCACTGTTTATCAGTGAAAATCGTGCAAATAATGGAATTAGTAAATGTTCCATCGGAAAATTTCAAAAATTTACTTTTTTCCGAGTGAAATTAGTAATAATTTACCAATTTTTAGTAAAAATAGTAAAAAAAAATACCAATTCTCTAGTAAAAGCAGTGGAAAAAATTACTAATTGTTAGCGAAATTTTACTAATGCTCGATTGAGCATTCACTATTTTCATCTACTATTCCAATCTCCGAGACTATGCGGATCATACTTTCTAAATCAAAAACAGTAAAAAACTACTATTTAATAAGGTAGGTGTACCCAATATGCGCCAGGACCCAATATGCGCCACCCTTCGTATTTCATATATACGCGCGTCTAGAGCATCGCCGCGGCACAGGATCTTGTCGGCAATACTAAATAATGAAGAAAGAAAACATTTTCACCGATCGGAAACCCTTACACCAACTTGTTAGAGCTCGTTTTATCCATTTTTTCGCCAATTTTCATTCTCGATCTAATTTCGCCCAGGTAAGTGCGAATTTTTTTAATACCCTTAAACTGGGCCAAAAAAATCGAGCGACATATCATTCGATTCCTTGACATCCCATCTACATCATCCAATTTTTTTTTTCTTAGCTAGCCCCAAGTAGGCTCGGACATTTTTTAAATTAAACTCTTCCATTTCAGTGAGAACATCTCAATTATATTTAAAATTACACAAATAAGAATGTTCATCAATTTGAGAGATTAATATTGGAATTAGATGTTGCATAAGTTAATTTTGTTAATTCAAAAACAACGGTTTTTCATGAATTTTAACTGAAAACTTGATTTGATTTAGGTTGTTAGAAGTTCATATAATCTATTTACTATGGTTTAATCAAAGACAAAATGTATTTTCCAATAAAATTATATCAGAAATATAATTTTTTGTTTGTATTTTATCCATTCAGACATGCTTCATGCTTCAAATTGGACGAAAAGAAGTATTTTCAGGGTGGCGCCATATTGGGTACACTAAAAATTTTTTCCCGAAAATTTTTTTTTTTTTTAAACCGCGGTATCTTAGCGTAGAACTGTTCAAATCGAAAAAAAACTTAGCTCATTCTGTAGGTATTGAGTAGACCTTTCATTTGACACCAATTATGTTAGAAAATATTCATTTGACGCGGCGTAGTGACCTTTCTCGCTTAGGTGGCGCATATTGGGTACAGGTACCTTAGTACAAAATGCACAACTGAACGTAATAGTAAATATTCACTAAAAAAATAGTAAGATTTTACTAATATCTTAGTAATTTAGAAAGAGTTTACTATTTTTTAGTGAATATTCACTATTTTCATTAGCAATGCAATTTTTACTATTTAAATCTCCGAGACTATGCGGATCATACATACATATAAATATAAATCTGGCGAGCGGAACGAGCGGATGATTTAATAATCGGCGCATATATCCGGGCTGGAATCGATACTCCGTGTCTCACGGTCGGGAGGCAACAGCCCTAAGGCCGGCCGACTTCTCTCCCTCGATCACTGGCTCGCGCGCTGCACACAATCATTTAATGCCCCGAGTATAACGATAATTCCTCGGGCTTTCCGCGCGCCAGCCGCCAACTTAACGTTCGCGTGAATCAGGCTCTTACAAGGCGGCACCAAATAGCGCGCGAAAATAGCTATATCGCTCGTTTACGTGTATATGCGCGTATTTTCACTCTCTCGCGCGCGCGGATGGACGGGGAAGGGGAGAACGGAAGTCGAGCACGCGATCGATGTCAATGTGTAAACGGCGCGTATGAGTTTTGATGGCTCGCGCATATAGTTCGTGTGTGAGAGATTCTGCAGAACCGCTAACTTTTGACAGCCGACAACGAAGCGAATTTTTTTTTTTTGACTTTATATATCTCTTTCTCCCTCGCGAATGTGCCGGGTTTTCGCTTCGCCGCGAGTAACGAAAAGAGAAAAAAATACGATATCGTTTTTCGGACACGATCTCTTGAAAAACCGATCGATATTCGTTGTCGGCCGTACAAAAGGAAACGAGGGTAATGGCATTCCTCGTCGAGGGTTCTTTTCAAGATTGAATAGAGCGTCGAGGATAAAGTAAAGTTATGTGTAACTTTGTTACGATGTTAAGTGGCAGCGCTATCTGAATTCTAAATGGACGAGAACTAATGTTGATTGGTACAAATTGATGAATAATAGTGGATATTATTTGGAAATTAGTAAAATATTCATTAAATTGGATAGTGAATTGTGCATGTTGTGACGAATAATGAATGAATGGAATTAACCAGAATATAGATATTTCGTACACCGAATTATTCACTACTGGTATTGTAAAGAACATTTCATTATTTACTATCAAGTAAATATTCACTGCTCATCATTCATGCAATTCCTACTAACGAATAGTAAATATTCGCAATCAATTAAGTAATTTTTAACCATTTATATTTGATTTTCAAAGTTTATCAACATGTCTATTCGACGAAATCGTTCCACAAGTATAATCCCTGCCTTTTCATATTTCTCCTAAAAAAAATCAAGATATTAGGGCCGACATTTTCACCAGTACCGAAAGAGTCAGATTTTTGTTCACACATTTTCGAGTACAAAAGACAAAGGAGAAATTGAAGCTTCAACTCAAATATTTCTTAGCGAAATTTAAATATCGCGCAGGGAGAAAGCGTCACGGCTCTCAAAAAAAGCTCCTTAATAAAATACAAATAGTTCCCTTCCGACGCATCAGCACAATCATCGGAGAAAACAAAATCGAGTTTAAAACTCAGCATCTGCTCAAAGGTCAAAAGTAAACAAAGCTGGCGCGCATCTAATCCAATCACGCTAAGCGATCACACCGCTCGCGCTCGCTCGAACGTTCTTTCGCCGATTTGCACACTTCCGCATACATATACATGTATATATACCCCGGCCGAGCGAAAGGAATCAATCGAACGCGCCAGAGAGGGATAAGTAACTCTCTCGCCGGCCGCAAGCCTCGTTCGTTCCACCGGTATGTGTGTGTATTACACGAGTATACTCGTGTATATACGTGCAATCTACTGCATATCCAGCGGAAATTTACAAGGGCGTCTGTGTTTATACCTGAGCTCGCGTGGACGAAAGACAGCCTTTATTATTCCCCGGTCGAGTGTGATATGCATGTCTATACAATCGATTTTGGCGGGCGGGCCGTGATAGAGAGCCGTGGATTACGCTGTATCGGCTCCTTGTTTTCGCTCAGTCGATAAATGCGCTCACAGAGAGAGAGAGAGAGAGAGAGAGAGAGAGAGGATGAGACTCGAGTTTGCCAAAGTCTGATTGGTGCTGCTCGCGCCAATTCATCCAGAACTAGTTTCGCGGATATATATATGCACACACCCGAGGCTCGGGCTTCATTAATGAATTGGTACACGCGATAATACATGCTTTATGGGATTGAACATTTCTTTCTGGGGTTTGTTTATTCTCGCTTCGGACGGGAGAAGCGCAGAGTCGTAATCGATTTGATGACAGGTTTGATTCACCTTCTGCATACTCGTATAAGCGAATCGGAAACGAGAGAAATACGTGTATGAATCGATGGGATCGACCGATGGCATCTTAATAAAGCGACGCCAAGCCGGAATAGACTACGCGATTTCATATTGGCTGCTTGAGAGATTCAGTCGGCGAAATTAAAATGTTTCAAGGTTGATTTTAATTGGGAAATTACACGCGGCAGGATAAAATCGAATTTGTATAAAAATAAGATATGATAAATTAGTTGAAAAGAATCGTACAACAATTCGACGTGTCTTACGAAGAAAGACACATAACTGAATCTGTCCGCGAAGAAAGACACATATCCGAATTTGTCCGCGAAGAAAGACACAACTCGCAATCTAGCCACGAAGAAAGACACAACTCGCAATCTGTCCGCGAAGAAAGACAAATGTCGGAATTATTCTCCCGCGAATATTAACGAAAAAAGAGTTTAAACTGTAGAGAAGGCTTGTTTTTTTTGTCAAGTATAACCTACTCATTCTAAGCTTTCATTCCATATATTTTTTACGTCGGAAAATTGTGGGATGTGCGCCATGTATCCTTTTTGCGGCCAGACGCGAGTTGTGTCTTTCTTCGTGGCTAGATTGCGAGTTGTGTCTTTCTTCGCGGCTAGATTGCGAGTTGTGTCTTTTTTCGCGGCTAGATTGCGAGTTGTGTCTTTCTTCGCGGACAAATTGAGATGTGTCTTTCTTCGCGGACAGTTTGAGATGTGTCTTTCTTCGTAAGACATGTCGAATTAAAGTTGACTTTTCGAGATTATATATCGGTTCTTAAAACAATCGTTGGCCAGTTTACAATATAGAAGAGAATGTTTGCTCGGCGTAATATGACGGTCACTCGATGTTATGACGCTAAAATTCCCCGGAAAACGACTGAAAGCTATATAGATATACGAATGTACTGTTGGAAACTGCAGACGTTTATTTTGATGAACGTAACCTCCATTTTACTTCGTTTGTTTTCACAGTTTCCGTCAGTTCAAACTAAACTGAAACTCTAAATTTTAAAGGGTACTACTATGTGAGATTCACTGTTTTGGATGATATTTTTAAATTTTGACTCCATTGAACCTTTTTACACAAGTTTATAGTGAATATCCAATTGTTTGAATGTATTTTTTTATCGTGAAATTAATCATTTTCACGGATTTTTCAATGTTCAATGTAGCTCTTCATTTGGAGGGCTTACGCCCAATCAATAGAATAGGAGGTTTATTCGATACGTTTTTGAATGTCACACTAGATTTGCGACCGTAAAAAGAATACAGTGGCACGAACCCATTTCGATGATGGTGAAACCATGACGGGAATGTCACGCTACACAGATTCAAACGGAATAATTAATTATAAAATCGGCCGTAATGAAATAATTAAACAGTAGAAAGACAGCTGTTTTTTAATATTGATTTTTCGACTCATATACGATTAAAAAATTCGATTTATGCAACCTCCCACATGAATACGAGTCGTTGAATCCAATTTCCCTACGAATAACACGTGTCCCTGAGATGCACGTACACATACATTAAAAAGGCGCGGAGTGAAAAAAAAATGAACCAGGTCGAATTCCTAGAGAGTATCGAGCGTATCGAGATTCGTTCAATCTCAATGAAGATAATCCGCTGGCGAGTGCGCGCATCTCGCGTATATACGTACACACACACACACACACACACACACACACACACACACACACACACACACACGCACACGGAGCCATACGGTGAAAATTGACGTGGAAAGGTGCGATTCACCGTCTGCCGGTTTCGGTTAGTCATCTCTCGCGCGCCTCTCCTTCCCGTGCGCTCGCGCACACACACACGCGCTCGAGATATACATATACGTGTAATAAAAGACTCGGGGGGCCGGCGAAGAAGGAGTGTAGGAGAGGCATTGCGTGCGCGTGTCTGTGACCTCCTTCGTGCGCGCGCGCGGGGAAGGACGCGTCTCTGATGCCATAGCGCACCAGCTCCGCTGAAACTCGACGACAGCCTTTGCGGCCTGCTGCACACACCGAGCACACACACACACGTATATATATATATATATATATATATATATATATATATATATATATATACGTGTTTTAAGAGGGAAAGATCGTTTCGATGCGCTTTATTTGTCGCGCAAAGGAGAGCTAATCCGACGGGCTCTCCGAAAAAGCCATCGCCGCAAATTAATGCGCGCGCGCGAGCATTCGTGATATACGTTTATACACGCGACCGGTGCGTACATCGTGGGAACAAAATTTTGGGTGGGATTTTTCAATGAAAATTAAATCGTTCATTTGCTAATCGTCGTATATGTATACACGCTCTCTAAATTTGAAATGGTTAAAAAATTACTATTTAGTGCATTGATTGGAGTAATAGTAAGATTCTACTATTATTTTAGTTATTTAATAAAATTCCAATATTTTTCAATCAATAACTACTATTTTGAGGAATTGTGCAATTTGTACTATTAAATAGTAGATTTTTACTATTTCAGATTCAGAGTGCGCGACGTCCGGATTCGGGGACCGGCACACCCCGTCAAAATTTCGATCGTTGATAAATCTTATCGGGATTGGCAATAATTCCTTTGTCGAATTCTCGCTGGGCTCGATTCTATGTGTGTGAGTATTATACCCAATTAAAACCGGAGGATTTCGTGACTGGGGGGAAAAAAAACACAAAAATATTAATGAGGCGCAACGCATGTGAGAAGAAAAGACGCTCGCTCGCTCGCTCGCGCGCTCGTCATCGATCGGCGTCAATTCACCTAAACGAGCCCGCGACTGCGTTGCGTAATTACCGTCTGGCAATGTGTATGTATACACGCACACACACACACACACACGTAACTCGGAACAGTTCACTCAATGCCCGGCTCTCATGGTCGGCACAGCCAAGTGTGTACGCGAGATGAGCACCGCTGCTCTCGCCCAACTATTTCCAATGTTTCAACGGATACACGCAGTGTCGGCGCTCTCGACGTGTATATAACACACAACCATGTGTTATATGAAGTTCCTTGGGCCGGGCGCGCGCGACCTCCCCCTCCTCTTCCGAGTCGACTCTCCGAAAACGTAACTCATCCAACCCGCTATCATTATCTATACATATATATATATTTTTTTTGCTCCGTCCCTCTCGCACGCGCCTCTTTGTTTTTTCTCTCTCTCGCTCGGTCGACTCTCTTTTTTTTTCCTCCGTTCGGCCGATGCATCTTGTCCCTCCGGTATTAATCTCGTTTTGCGCAGCCTCTCGTGGGCGACTCTCTACTCTCACACTGCCTCTTTGCGCTAGTATACTTCGTGTACATCGTAATACACATATCGAGCAAATATACTTTTATATTGTTCGCCGCCGCTTTCGATTCCGTCACGAACCTCGCGAGCCGCGCCTTCTCTGCTCTCTCGGATCGTGTATATACATATACATACGTATATATATATATATATATATTGTTTTTGGATTTTTGCACGATCACACAAAGTGGGAACGTTGTCTTCCACTTCGTTCGAGTTTATATACCTCTCTGTTGCACGAAATATAAATCCCCGGAAAGTGTACTATTTTAAATCCTTACAGTGAAAAACCACTGCATTGCAGTGAAAAATCACTGTAAGAAGGTGGATGAAAAAAACCACTGGATTCCAGTGAATTTATTATATAATAAAAGTGAATTTTTACTTTATTCACTCCGAATTTGATGTAAAAATGTTTGGTATCAAAATTTCTGGAACTAAAGTGAAAATTTATTTTTGTTACATGAGATATTCACTGCATTGCAGTGGTTTTGCACTGTAAGGATTCAAGACAGTAAGATCCATTGCGGACGTTTCAATGGAATCCAATGGTCGAGGAAGATGATTTTTGGTGAAACGAATTACACAATTGTATATTGCTAGGTCATTTTGATTTTTCACCGTGACGATGTCGGTTAGACGGTGAATTGACGATTTTACTTTGGCGCGATAAGCTGGAAAAAAATTGTGAAAGCCGCGCGGGCTCTCGCGTGTTATATTTCAAACGCGCGAACGACCTATTCACGCGCAGACATTATATATGGGCACTAATTGAATACGTATTTAATAAGTATTTAGCAGATACATATTTTTAAAATATTTGTACTACAAAGTACATATATTTTATTTCATACGTAGTTGTTATGAATGTTTAATCAAATATTTTTTCTATTGATTGAATTAGAAACTGAATTTTCTCAACTCAGGCTGTAGTGATGGAAAAATTCAGTATTAGTAAATATGAATCTTTCAAAATAGATGCATTTGGATACGTGTATCTATTAAATGAAAGTTTTTGAAAATACAAATATTTCATTTCATACATATATATTTGTAACAAAGTAACATGCATTCAATTACTGTATTCAAATACAATTTTTGAGATATACTCTAATCGAATACCATAATTTGATATTTTTTACTTGATTAATTCAATACTGAATTTGTTCATCTCCTTATGCATGTATGCATGCAATTTCTAATCGACTCAATAGCGAATTAATCAGCTCGGCCGATAATCAGCGCATTCTCGCGCGATCGTGTTATTATTTCAATTTCCCCCTTATATATATAGCCGTGTACGCAAGACCAAATAACGCGCGTACAGAGCGCTCGGGGCTCGAGGCGAAAAGGAGCGAAGAAGTGGCGAGGAGGGAGGGAGCGATGGAGATAAGGAGTCGCTAGACGAGGAAGCCGCCTCGCGTATACACCTGCACGCCCGTGTAGTGGTCGCGCGCGCGCACAATGTGCATGTATATATATGAACACACACACTGTGGGAGAGAGAGAGAGAGAGAGAGAGAGAGAGAGAGAGAGAGAGGCCAATGGCCCACATCGGAGCGTCATCCTTCTCTGCTGCGCCGAGTCTCTTTCTTGCCGACCGGCTCTCTGGTTTCCTTCTTTTTTTTTCTCTTTGTGTCTCTTTTTTCCCCGACGCGCGTCGCTGTTTTTTCGAGGATCGAGAGAGTCGGGCCCCCGAAATTTACCTTTTCTCGCGCTCTGCCACGTTGAATTCACTCGCGACTGCTCAAAAGCCCTTCTCGACGCGGGGCGCACAGGTAGAAATAGCCCCGGGGATATATATTATATTGGTTTACTTTTTTTTCTCTCTCTCTCCCTCTCTTTTCCGCGTGCCCCTCTCTCGACTGCGCACGCTCGAATCAGCCTGTGTTCCATGGAAATCATTCTTTTGTTCGATTTTTCAAAGTTTGAACTTCATTGGAATCGGATTTTCTATCTCATATTTGTTCGTCTCTCCGAGATATTGCGCGTCGGCGTCAAAAAGTACACGTGTAACGCGGCGCAACGTGATACCGTACGATGATCCGTTGAAACAGTAGATCATAATTATTTAGAGAATATGTCTATGTAGATTTTCCTCGAATTACCCGATTAAATTCTCCCAATTTTCACCAAAAGTATTTCCATTATTTTCCGTTCCTCGAACGCACGCGCGTACGCGTATATAAATTCGAACGAATCGAAAGCTCACTTGGCGTTGTTTGCTTTGTCCCGGAATGAAAAGAATTTCCCAGCAACGAGCGCCTAGTTGAAACTTAGATTGAAACGGGGCCGGAGAGCGAATGAAATTTCGTATTCGTATTAATTTGTCAGAAATAACACGGGGGTCTAGAGCTCGCGCGGATTTCATCGCGTTTCAAAACTCTCTCGCGATTATACACAGCGAATTCGTTTGAATCAAAGGAATTATTATGCGTCTTTCATTTGCAATGATTCTCCAGCGTAGTTTTCATTCGAATAAAGCCCCCCATCCTCGCGGAAATAAAACGAGTATGTATATACACGCACGCGAGCAACGAAACGTCAAAAATACCATTTATCCATCCAATTTTGTCTAACACATTTTACACAAATTGTGTTGGCTGATAATATTAAACGCGATTCTACGTCGGCGTGTACGCTCCGAGAGTCTCTCTCTCTCGGCCATAAAGCCCGAAGAATGCACCTATCCTCCGCATCTTTCTCGCTCTTCGTGCCTTTCCCGCCGTTCGTATTTTTCGTGTTCTCCTCTCTTTTTATCGCTCACGAGAGAGGCAGGCAGGCAGGCAGGCAGGCGCGCGCACACACACATACGCTCGAGTGCAGCAGCTCTCCGCCGCGGCGGTGCTGCTGCTGCTCTGTGCCCCCCCCCCCCAACCCTCGGGGGTTCCATAGCGCCAGCGCAACATGACCACAGTTTCTCAACGCGATTTTCATCCAAATCACTAGACTGAAAAATATCCCCGTGAAGATGAAGTTTACGCTCTCCTCTGTCTCTCTCCCTTTTTTTTCAGCACGGATATGATGATGCGGTGGGTATTTACGACGCGGTATACGCGCAGATGGGTATCGCGCGTCAGATTTGCGAGCCTTTGTTGTTTTTTTTTTCTTCGATGTGTCTCGGGGATTTTTTAGAAGCGGTGTTGTTTTCGATTGGGCAGCGTGTAGACGATGACATTGATCGACCAAATGATTTCACCCTTTGAAGGTTAATACGATTCGTTATAAAGTTGTGTTCGACGATGACCTTTTTTCCCCTTCTGAGGGAATTTCGCGTTCGGCATTTTCGCTATAGAATTAATTTTATATCCTCTTACTTGCGAACGTTGGCCAGTGACTGGGGCTTTTGAAATTTTTCAAAAACGTCGCGCGCAAGAGGCTTACAAAAATAGATCATTTCGAAAGTTCATAAAAGTACGGACTGTGAATCTTGCTAATGGCGTTATTATTCTCTTTTCACTATTCGAACTCAGCTCGGCCCTCGGACTATTTATACAATCCAACATTATCCCCCGGAACTTTTCAACAAAGTTCCTCGCGGAATTTCCCGGAATTTATATGACTCTCACAAGACTTTCAGCGGTATTTTGATAAGGAGCAATAACAAACGATCGAAGAGATAAGGTATGCATTTGAAAAATTCTCGTTTCAGCTGGTCGTACAGCCTTTCCCCCCCCCCCCCACTCTCCAAGTCGATTAGAAAACATACAACTTTGCGCAAGCAATTTGTAACATTTTTTAACGAACATTTTTTTCATAACTTATGATAATTGCATTTTCCCCGGGCCGCAGAGTATTTTTCATCAAGAGTAGCCGGCCTCCCCTGGGAAAGGATTTTACCCGAGGATTTCTGTCGTGCACAAGTCGTAGCATGAATAAATTACACCGCCGAAACAAATTTCATATTTTCACAATATTCTTGTGTAACTTTCCCCTCGCCGGAGAATATCCAACGTTTCCGAAACTTTTCAACCAAGCGTTCCTCTCTCTCTGCATTATACTCGACCCGTTTCTCCTAAACAGACACAACGTCAATCGACAAATGGGGCGAAGCGCAGAAAGAGGCATTAAAAGACCCTACTAATATTTCAATCCGTTCCGCGGTTGTATATCCCCTTTCATCCGCCTCTATACGACGGAGCGAGACACCCGAAAAGAGGACGACGAAGAAGAAGAAGGAAAAAAAAATTACTCTCCTGCCGAGTAAGAAAAGTCACTTACACGAGGGCTCGTTCGATCGACGCTCCGCCAACTTTTAATCCGATTTCACATTTTACGCCGGCCATTCCGACGTGGCGATGACTCTGCCGGCAGCAGTAGCGCACATCTGTGCATTAATGCGTGTGTATATACATCACGCGGCATAGCCCGGAAAGGGATCGAGAATAAGATGGTAGGCGGCAGGAAAAACACGAAGCTCCTGGAGGTTTGGAGAAGCCGAAAAACCCCTACGAAACAGTGTAAATCGGAAGAGGAACGGCCCGAGCGAAGTTTCCAACAGCTAATGCCGGGTTGGAACAAAGTGTGTGTGTGTGTGTGTGTGTCTCCCCCCTCCACAGTGTATATAACGCCGGGGGATTATCGATCGAGTTTGCCCGATAGTGATTTTCATCATTTTTCATCCTCGCCTCTATTCTTTTCGCGTCACGAATAAATTGAATTAATCCGCGCTTCGAACTGTGCATACACAAACGCGCGCGTCGTTTGTTTAATCCACAGTGAGATCCATCGAAGCACAGACACACATGATAATTAATTATATCCGTATATGCAGCTTTTGATTTGGAGTTAGACGCGCTAGAGACGTACGACAGAGAGAGAGAGAGGGAGAGAAATAATATTCGTACGTAACTCGGGGCTCGCTCGTCGTTGTGATTTAATTACACAATGGCCGGGCAAAGGCATCGAAATTTACAGGAAGCCGAGAGGCGGAAAGCCGTAATACATTGCATCGCAAACTATTTCCCAGGTAGTCTGGTAACGCTAAGCATAATACACGCCCGGAGGAAGAATGAAAAGGAGAGAGAGAGAGAGAGAGAGAAGAGAAAGAGAGAGATAAATTCACGGGGATTGAGATTCTCTATGAACGTAGCTTCTAAACGTTCCGCACGTGCAGTGAATGTCTCTCGGTGTATCCCTTTTATTTTTACACGAAACTCAGACTGCTATATACGACGACGAGAGCACACTGCGCCCAGCCTCCCCACCCCTATATACTCGAGCTCTCTTCGCTCCGTGTTTGTATATATACCTATATGCCTCGCGCGGACACACACACACACATGGCTGACCAGCTGGCGCATGTATATGAGAGCGCGTATACCCTTTGCCTCCTTCACTTTGCATGGTCTTCTGCTGAATTGACTCTTTTCTTCTTCTTCTTCTCTTTGTTTCCCCTTCAATCTTAATCAAACGAACGAGAATGGGCGAACTGATGGAAAACTCGTTCGCTCGCTCGCCTACTCTTGGATATTCGAAATGGCTCGACTTTATTTTATTTGATTTTTCAATAACGAATATGTTGTAAAAGTATATGATGGGACTCTCGTTCGGATTTTATTCGGGGGCGATTGGATGTGTTACGCTTTTTTGCTTCCGACGAAGACTGTAGAAAAATGATTGTGGAACCGTCCGATGTTATGGTGTATTCGTATATCAACAATTTTTTTTCTCTTCAGCTCGCGCACTTTTCCGTTATCCCAGCGGGACAGGGAAAAAGTATACGCAATTTTACCGAGTGCCGTATTGAGTGTTTGTCTTTTCTAAAATTAAAATAGTGAAAACTGTTTTTAGCAGTGGGAATTGCGTAACAGTAAATATTCACTTGGAAATTACACTAATTTTCATCGGTGGTGCACTTTGTAACATCTTCATATTCAGATAGTAAGATGGCACGGACTCTTATTACCATTTATTAGTAGAAACTGATGAAAATAGTGAATATTCAATTGAAAAATTAGTAAGATACACCGAGAGAAAATTATACTAATGGTTATCAGATTTTTACCAGGTTTTTTAGTGCCATAAATAAATTATATAAGTAAACTTTACTATTCAAAACATAGTAATCATTACTAAAAAAAATAACAGTTTTCATTCGATTATACATTCTACTAATACTAAACTTGAATAGAATTTACTTAGTGAAAGGTATTAACAAGTTTTGCTATCCGTAATTTTAACCTTTACAACTTTTTTTTTGCATGCAAAGAGTTCTCCGTGTTATAAAATGTAACAACTTTTATTTTTTTTTCCTCTACTACCTTTTCTGTCAGTGTACTGATTTCAAGTAAGAGCTGCATCTCAAGTAACTAATTTATCGGTAAAGATTGAACTAACTCATCAGTTCTCAACTTTCTATCAATTATGCGCAATTTCTACTGTTTCAATCTATCGTATCTGTCAATCTAAGACCGTATTTGCGCATATATCAAATCGACAATCAAATCAAGCGGAGATTCGTCGAAATCTCATGCCTACACCGAGTGCGCACTTCGAGTCAAAGCTCGCGGCCAAAATACAGGTTCCCCCGAGGGGGGGAGTGGGGCTGCAAACACACACCACCGCGTATACAACCGAAATCTCAAAGGCGGTCAAAAACCCGTCCACCGCATGAGCTCTCGGGCCGAGAGCCGTGGCCCCCGGTGTACATTATTCAAAAGCGGCGTGCAGAAATCGAACGCCCGGCAAGCACGCGCGTATACGGGCCACTTGCCCGGAATTATGCGACCGCCGCACACAGCTGGAATTTCGATAGCCAACCCATACACACACACGACGACCGGCCACTTCGTCACGGCCTCTCTCTCTCTCTCGTGCGGTCGTCGTCGGGTGTGTTGATATACTTCCGATTTGTATATATACCGGAAATCGGGACAGAAAGCGAGAGCCGCGTGCGCGTTTTTATTTCCTTCTCGCGTCGACTTTGATTTGGAGAAACTGATGCGCCTCTCTCGCGGTCGCGGAGTCGAGAGACGGAACGAGATGTATGTACGTGCGTCTCGTTATACTAAGAGAAAAAGATAGTGATGGTTACTAGATTTTTACTAGGTTTTCTAGTAGAATACGGGGACAACTAAGTTACATTAGTAACCTTTACTAAGCAAAAACTAGCAATCGTTACTAGAAAAATTAGCATTCATTATTAGATTTAATAGACTATTTTACTAGTATATATTGTAAAATTTACTATATTTGAGGTAACTGTATTCAATGTGCCTAAGATAATATAAGAATTTCGAAATTCTGCGAACGCCATCTTCAAGGGTAATTCAAGGCTTATCAGAAACCTTTACAATAATAATAATTTGGCTATTTAACCCATTAAGTTCAAGTTGAGTCAAATAATTTCGCTGCTCTCCAAACGCTTATACGATTTTGGAGGGAAAAATATGTTCATCCGTAAAAATGTTACATAAATAACTAGTGAAAATTCATATACAAATTAGTAAAATTTACTAGAAATATAGTAAAAAGCTGAAAAATAGTAAATTTTACTAGAATTTACCTAGTAAACGATATTAGTATACATTTTACTATCCGAAATTTTAAACTTTACTAGAAATATTGTACTCAGTCTCAGAAAATCTAGTAAAGGCTACTAGGTTTTCCTCTACTAAGTTGCCTTGGTAAATTTCCCTAACCAGATTTTTCTCAGTGTATATTAGAATGTAATGGGGGTCGAAAAGGAAATTGCATCTTGCCTCTCGTCTCTTGAATCTGGCGAAACGAATTAGGCGCGGTGAATTACGCGAGCTGCGGCGAGCTCGTGTCCGAACCAACTTTGTAATCTACTCGATATCGACTGTATATATATACTGCAGGGATTATTATTCCGTCAAAGCCATGAGTCCTCTGCACGTGTGTGCGGGTATATTACGCTCTTGACGCGCGACACACAATGGTGTCTTTCACGCCGCGGCCGCCGCGGGGAAAGAGAAAAAAAACGACCGTACGAGAGAGAAGAAAGAAGGAAGGAGGGGGGGGGACGTATATATACGAGGGCCGCGGGGCGAGAAAGAGAGAGATGGAAAACGAAAGTCGCGGTCTTGCACACACGCGGAAATGCGTCTGTCTATGCGTCCGCGCACATACTTACATGTATACACACAAGCATAAACGTCCAGACACGCGCTAAAGCGATTACCCGAGCTGGCGTTAGACAGACAGACACAGCGTGTCCCGGGGATGGTGTATACGCACGAGCTATGGATTGATATTTTTAGATCGCGCAACGCGATTTTAATCCGCGCGCGCCCCCCGACAGCTACGCATTCGAATGCAAACCGAATTCGGCCTATCCGCGGGCCATGTATATCGCGAAAATGTTAATCGTCGTGTCTCGACGCACAATAAAACTCGGCCGTATTTATACACGCGTACCGGTAAAATCGAAAGCGCGATAGCGGAGACTGCAGGCTATGATGTACGCGCGATATTCTGGCACATAGAGGCGGCGCAGAGTGATTTTTGTAATTAATAATACACGAAAGCACTTGGGCGCGTGTACGCGTGTGTACGTAGTGTAAGCTGGGACGCAACGAAATTCCCGAGGAACTTGAGACTCTTTCAATTTTTAAATCTACCAGCTGCGCGCGGCACACTTTGAATTATTCATCAAACGTAAGCTGAAGTGATTTTAACGAGCGGCCTGGTTGTGAGAAAAAATAAAGCAGCTACGAGTAGTTTGCCCGGATTAATAATTGTAACAGGATTCGAAGTGCAGTTATTAAAAGTCGGCTGGATTATCTCGTAGTTAATTAGGAAATTTGGGTTAGCGCGCCTGAAAATACTCGCAGTTGGTAATGTGGTTCCTGTATATTAGAGGGATACATTGATTCGGTCAGACAAATCACTGTGAAAAAATGGGGGACGACAACCTCTCTTGTGTAAAACGAACTGTCTTTGTGAATGATGATCACTCGAGTGAATTGCCGCGATCTTCAATCGGCGTTTGTCCCTTCACTCCTGAGTACACGTGGAGCTGGTTGCCTCGGAAAAATAGGAACGCGCCGAGTATACACAGACGCGCGCGCGAGCGAAATGACTCGAAAAAGGAAAAAATTAAGTAAGGTATACAGCTCGGCACTTGGCACGACAGCTCGGAAACATCTGACAAAGCGATGCGCTTAGCTCGAAGCTGCTCTCGTTCAAAGATTTCATTTAGACATCGCCGAGCTCCGTCGAGACTCTCCCCAAGTGTGCAGTGCGTAATTCGAGCGAACGAGCACATATATACGTTTCGAATGATTTTTCTTGAAATTCTTCTCTCCGTGCTCGATTCGTACGGGTCTCTCGATTTTTTTTCTTCAGCCTCTTTCACTCGGGTAATCGAACGAAAACCCTGGCATCGTTTCTCCTCGGAAGCAGGTTACAATCTATCAGCGAGAGGAAGCCTCTGAGTTCATTATCGTTATTACCCACGGCAGCTTTTGTTTCGCAAATCGATCCGAGCTTATTTCTGGCAGAGCCGAGACAAATACAAATTTAACGGCGATCGAAGCTCCGCGCGTGTGAAAATAGTCAAACGAGTCTCGACAGTTTTACCCCTTTTTGCGTTTTTTCAAATATTAGATTTACTTTTACGGAATGGAAAGCCATCCAATCGCGACACACTCGTGAATAATATCACGGCGCATTAAGTATGTGATATTATACACGGTCTAATTTTTTCTTTACTTTCAACGCGTAATGCATTCAATGAATAGCTCGTATGTGTGTGTGTGCGATGGTTGAAAAATAAAACGCCCGGATCCACTTGGAAAAAATTAAAAAATAGAGCACCGAATTGCCACGAGAAAATTCCTCGTCTTTTACGAAAGCGACGAGCCAGCAAGAAACTCTCGGTAACCCGGGCAAACAGTGTTTTAAAAGAGCGGAGCTCGCGCGAAATGGAAGTAAATGATTTGTGGAGGCTCTCGCCCTCCTTGCAGCACATTTTAGCAAACTCGCATCCGAGCGACAGTTAAATTAGCCGAGTTTGGCGTTACATTATAATCCTTTTTTTTTTCATTTTCTCATCGTCAGTTCAGTACGTGCTCGCATGTTAAATTGGCATTTGTACGCCACTAAACAATTCGATTCGACTCGAAAATTCAACAAATTATTACGAGCAATGGATGGACGCTGAAATGAGTAGTGGCGTGAGTAAACGCATCAATAAATAGACAATTTTCAAGTTTTGCAATAGCTGAATTAACATTATTTTGGCTTCATACCTTGTAGTTGTGAATTAACGGTTAAATAAGCTATTTTTATTTTTCATTCAGCCGAATAATGCATCCGAGAGGTGAATATAATTGTTCAAATTCATGCGTTTGCAGTTGAATCTCATTCAAGCCGCAATACAATAGTGAATATACATGGAAATTGTCATCATTTGGACTTTATCCATTTTCTGAAAATTCTTGGGTTTATAGCTCGCGTGTAACGTTTCTAATAACAGTTTTCGATTTCCAGTTAATAGTTTAGCTGACCGACTGAAGCCAGCGTAGTGTATTGATTTTACCCCTGAAAAGACCTGTCGGATAAAGAACGTCATTATTCGCGAGAAAAAGGAAATGGCTCCTTGAATTCCTACAACTTCGTTGAAATTCTGGATAAATAGAAAAGTTGTGTGGCTTAATTTCAATTCTTGAGTACTACGAAAATAACATTGTCGGATATAGAATATTGTTAATCAAAGAAAATGGAATTTTAGTTAGAAAAGCTTCCGGGACTTATATGTTTCGTTTTGTTCGTCTGAGTGGGAAATACGTTAGTGGCGTTTATTGTATCGAACTTCGTCAATCGTCCAAATTACACACGAAAAGTTTGTTCGAATACTGCGTAATCGATTGTCCAATCCTGTTATTTTATCAAAACAATTTTTCTAGCTTAATCAAATTTGTCTACAAGAGGATTCGAGGGTATTAAACAAGATTCAATTCTGGCGTAGTGTTTTTTTTAAATATTTCAATAAAGTCTCGACACGAACATCAATCAATTCAATTTTGATATTTTGTGAATATTCATTCTTTAGTCAATCATAATTTTGATGAACGGCAACGAATTTTGCTGATAACTAGAAAGATTTACTTTGTTTTTTGATTAAAACCCGAATAAAGTAAAACCTGCTTAAAAACCGCACCGAGTTATATCGGCTGGGCAGACTGAATTAATCCGGGAGTTGGACGATCGATACTTAATTAATTTGATGAAACGGCTAACAAGAGCAGCAAATCACAGCAAGGAAAATCTATTGGTCGTCATAATCCACAAACGCCAGTAAAGCTCCAGCAGTCCATTCGTTTTCACATTGTTCTTCGCCGAGTGCTTTGTATCTTTAATATGGACATTATGAGGTTTCCTATTAATGATTCATCAACATCAACATTATATTAATAATTATGACTCTCGGGTTTCGTATTGATTTTAGCTGACAATATGATTGCATCACGATTGCATATAATAATGATACAATAAGCCCAAAATTTCTTGTTTCGGGGAGTTATTATGTACGAATCCCTGAATAATTTACGTGCACATTTTCCCAAAATACAGTATCAAAAGTTTTCCAAAAAAGTCACACCCTATATTCGAAGTGTTCGTGTAAAGTCAAACAAGACGCATATGTATAAATAATGTGTAAAAGTGCGTATGACGTCACCTTTCAAACTTGCGCGGCCCCGTTTAATTTATGCATATAAATGTTCCTTACTCTCGTCTTCTCTCTTACGCTCCATTGAAGCTCGTATATGTGCGCGAGTTTGTACATGGCTCGAGATTAATCTCTTTTCGTGGCTCGAGCTCCTCTCTTTTCATTCCTCCGCTTCTCGTCTTTTTTGTTTTTTCTCTTGTTTTGGATTTTTTCTTAATATCTTCCATTTGCTTCTTATCTCTCAACATTCGCGTTATCAAAATTGCTTATTTTGGATTGTAATCTGCTTTTCCCCGCGCGACAAAAGAACCGTTATAAAAGTTTACGACAAAATATTATCTTTTACGATTCGAGTAAATGGATCCGCGAAATTGTATGCTAACTTTTATAGACTTTCAAGAGTTTCATGATTAAATTCAAATTATTATTCCATAAATATTTTGTACTTTATGCTTGCAATAGACTCGAGGCTTCGAGTCTTCTTAGATGTAATCGATGAAACCAGATAATCGATTGTTCATTTCCATATTAATTCAGAACCCGCATATAGCTATAGTCGCAGTTAATCTAGAATAAATTCAATCCAATGTGTTTTATAACTTTCCAAGAAGTTATATAAGGTTCGAAGAAAATTTCCCGGGGCTTGATTAATCGAACTACATAATTCCTTATTCTTTTTCTTCAATAACTTGCCAGCGAAGCGGTCGTGAGCTTAATTCAAGATGTAAAACACGTGAAAAGTTTTAGTTGTATTTCAGTTATAGCGTAAGTCTCTCGGTTTTTTTTTGCCCTAGCCAGACGAGACTTTGTATTTGTTATTGTTCTCTTTCTGGCGCACAGCTGTTCCGCGAGTTTCTCTATTTGAATAAGGCAGTTCCGATAATTTCCGCTACACGCGTACACACAGTATCAATAAGTAAATGCATTTATCACTAATACTCAACGAGAATCCGAATCGAATAAAAAAAACTGTACAATTTTTCTCGAGTGCGCCCACTTAGCATAACTAATTGAACACGCTCACTTGAGCAATCGATGATAAATGAAAGATTCGTAATCTTGAATGGAGAATTCGTGAGGTGTCTTATGCAACGTACTAGAAACCCGCATACACAATGAAGAAGCGTGTATGGAACGAAGCCGACGATAGCCTCGGTGCAATATCGGCCGTATTTTTACGGACAATCAGTTTGTATTATTCACCACTTACCGACCAATTATTTTGTCTTTTCATTTGAAAGACACGTGAATTCAACAATTTAATCGCATTGAGCATTCCTCACTTGCGAACCGAAGTAGACAAGTTTTTTCGCAACCGGGAATATTCAGCTCACCTGGAACAATAATAAATTTTTACACTTTATAGATTTTTTAAATTTATCGGGTCGAGTTTTTGCCTAAATTACTATACTTTCTTAAATCCTTACAGTAAAAACCACTGTATGAAAATGAAAAATCATTGATTACAGTGAATTTCTTATGTAACAGAAGTCAACTTTCACTTTAGTTTCATGAGTTTTGATAACATTTTTGAAAACATTTTTGCATAAAATTCGGAGTGAATAAAGTGAAAATTCACTTTACATCTAACTTTTGATGTAGTGTACTGCGAATTTTATGTAAAAATGTTAACTATCAAAACTCATAGTGAAACTTTACTTTAGTTACATAAAAAATTCACTGCAATCCAGTGAATTTTTCATCCTCTTTTTTACAGTGATTTTTCACTGTAAGAATCAAAGAGAGTACTATCGAATCAATTAAAATTTCCAATTTTCCCTTGACCAAAGCTACTTTGTTCATATTTTAAATTTTTTCGCCAAATGAAAAGGGACACACACACATACGTACACACACATTCCGGGTATGTCCCGGCAACAGTAATCATAAATTAAACGTAGCCGCTCGGCCGGATTTAATCGAAAAATCGTGCGATCCCCTCCCCCTGCCTCAGTGGCCGGGACAAGCGTTTTATCCATTTACATATAAAGTTCGGCGACAGATGGGGAAACTCGCGTCCGTGCGCGCATTATTTGGCGTACGTATACACACACACATACGCGGACACAGAGGCGAACGAGTAAAAGTCGAACGGCCGCCGCCGTAGAGCGAGCCATGGGAACACCACGACCACACAAGGCAATGCAAGCGTTCGATTGTCCCTTGCACGATTTGAAACGCTGTTATAGTGCGAGTGTATGTATGGTAATAACGTATGTGTATGAAGGTATGCGTGGCGCACATGCGTCTCGCCCGCGAGAACACAAGGTGCTAAACGGCTCTGCGTTTCGTAATAATCGCTGTACACGTGTATTATATATTTATACACACGCATTAGCGTGGAGAAAAATCGAGCGGCAGTTTTTTTTTAAATTGAGTTTTCCAATCGAGTCTCGAGGCACATGAATCGCCACGAACGAGCTAATTCTTTCATTGTCCCGATCATTGTGTCATTGTATCGTGGCAAATTTATTGGTCGAGTGTGTGCGCCGCATATGCACAATCGCACGGCCAACCTAATCTTTCTCACTCGGGTTTGCATTTGAGTCGGTGGTTTACTTTCGTATTCCCTCTCTCTCTCTCTCTATGAGAGATTCAAGTATTCGTGCCGCGCACTGATAATGAATAAAAAGAGCGAGTGCACCGCTCGGCGGTGCGGTTGAATTTTATCATCGTTCTTTTTCGGTGCTATTTTCATTCGAACATTATCGCGATGGATTTCTATACGCTTGGACCATTCGACTGGATCAACTTTTACATTGAATGGAGTTTCTCACGCCAAGTTGGACTCTGCATACAATACGATGTTGAAAGACACGTGTATGAATATTTCATGCGCGCATTACTGGGTGAGTTCTACGAGTGAAATTGCATTGTAAATCGTCGGGATTAACAGTTTTTGAAATATGACTCCTTTATGCAGGCGCATTGATCAATGACAACGTTCGGTAGTAGGTGGCCGACGTTTCTATGCGGGAATGAATGTAATTGAATGAGATGGACGCTCGAGCTGCATTTCCTCTCGTCGCTTCGAATTTTGAAATATATTCGCAGTTTATTACGCTTAGGGATGATTCCTTCTTTTAGATATATATATATATATATATATATATATTTTAAAACGATCGACTATATTATCTCGCAGAGATACAGACTCGCGAGTATGCAAAACACGAAGTTCTCTTTTGCCTTAGTACAATGTACGTAATATCTAATATGAAGCCGAGGTCAAATAGATGGAAATTGAAGCACATAATATAATGCCAGCAGTAATATTCTCTCGAGGTATTATTACACGTAATTCACAATATAAACTTTTAATTGGATGTGTTTTCAATATTGGCAAAAACAAAAGACAATAAGGTCGGGAAATATTGCACTCTGATTTTCCGAGGGGATCCTATTTCTCAATTTTCACTCGATCGGGGTTTTCTTTTTTTCCTTTCGTAGACATATATGAATTCACATTCCCCAACTGCAATTGTAATTTATTCGAGACGTTGAATAGACTAGCAAGAGATTCCAAGGCCGTAAAACTGGCTGGAAATGTAATTGTTTGATTTACAATAGGATAGGATGAAGTATTAAATGACTTCCCGTTCACTTGTTGAATTGAATTAAGGAGAAGAAAAAAAGTCCACATGGGATTCTCGAATCTGAAGAAAGAGAGCGAGACGCGAATGAAAAAAAGAGTAAAGAGAGAGGAAAAACAGAGATAGAGAAAGACAGCTAAAAGAAAGAGAAAGAATGAGAGAAGAGGCAATGAGAACAGAGAAGAGAAGCCGAACAAAAACTCGTTCCCGCGCGAACTTGTGCGCTGCCGTGCGCACAGGTACAGGCTTTGCCTTTTCTTCTCCCCCCCCTCTCTCTCTCTTCGATCCTCGAATAAATGCGCTCGGCAAGAACGCTCTTCTTTAGTTTTATTATTATCATTACCAGCCTTCTGTGTCGAGTTTCCTGAGTACTATAAGACTTTCGAAAGTTGATTTTTCAATTAGTTATTCCAGCATTTCGATTCGGTGAAGTTTTTACAAATTTTTAATTATCATCTCGCTATCGAAGTTACGCGCAATGTTCCATGGCATTTTTGTATCGTTAAGAACTTGTGGATTTGAAATAATTTCCGATGGATATTTTACAATTTTTCAAATTCAAATTGAGCAATAGGTAATATGCACTGATCCATTGCTAACATTTCATTAATATGAATACATAATTTGCGTTATCAATGCCTGACGTTCGCCGTGGATAAATGAAATAGTATTTTCAAATTTCATTGATTAAACATCTTAATCTCGAGACCTGCTATGGCTTAACCATTTACACAACTTGCGTACATACTCTGCCATCTGTATCCGCATATGGAAGCCTGTGTCGATAGCAATCAAGCGGCTGCTTGACCCAGCAAACGAATGTTCCCCGGCGCGATGACGTGGGCACTTTGCTGTATTCTTAGTTCTCATATTCAATGCGACAAATAAATGCAGTCTCTCATTCGCTGTGACGTTTTCTACACCGAGGTATTTTTTAGTTTCTCGAATACTTTTTGTTTTCTCAAGGAAAAAATACACTGTGTATTAATTGAGGAATGTTCAATTCAAACAAATTTCAATTTTCTTCGATATTTTCGAGGTCACCAAATTCCAGAAATTATAGTCTTGTGATGACGTATGTAAGTGTGTGTATATATATGAGAAATCTTTGTCCAACGGTAACTTACAAATGCATTGGTGGAATCCGATAAAACTTTGAAGACATATTGTTCGTCATTGGACTTAGAAGTTGTAAAATTTTGGAAATGATTGCCCGAATATTCAACAATTTCTAAAGACACAAAATTACAAAAATTGAGATGTTTTTTCATTTCAAAGAAGACTTTAGTCAAAATATGATGACCAATCGTAAATCTCACGTGTCCTAAAGTTATATTGGGGTATATTTTTTTCATACAAGGCGAGCTACTATAGGAGAATCGAAAATAAAACACGCTTGTCTGCATCTTTCAACGATATTCTCGTTCTTCTTTGAGAAAGAATTCGCTATGGATTATTATTATCATGGTATTAATTTTAAATTTTTCCATCATTGTGATTTTGCATCAAAGATTTATTATTAGTTATTTATTTGTACTTAGGTATGACGAGCACAAATCTGTTTATGAAGGAACTATCAAAACAAAGCGGGCACAATTAGAACTTGTGAGATTGACCAAGTAAAACAATATGAATTAAGTGGAATTGGACTAGAGCCAACAAATTGCAATATGATTCATCGCTTGTTCTGACTTGCGTCCAATACATAGTCTAAACAATACATTTTCCCGGGATACTGTGATGGAATTACCTTTGGGTCATCAAGCTCTCGCGCGGCGAATGTTGAAATAACATTCTCTTTTTTTTCAGATGCACGTACACAAAAGTACATATATTCTGTACGTCGACAAAACATACAATTGCACAGAGAGACTGTGTGTGTGCGCGCGTATACAGCGAAGGATAATTCACGGGATATGGATTGTGAATGGTTGGAATATCAAAAACTGCATTGCATAATCATACGGTCCACGAAGCTTTTTGTGAGAATCTCTTCTCTCTCTTTTGGGACGGGCAAGGCTGAAGTTATACATCCCGATTGGGCCAATTGGGCGCTGAGGACGCTGGGGAAGAATGAAATCTCTGCTCTCTCAAGTCCTTCAATGGAGAGAGAGAGAGAGAGAGAGCTATACGCGAACCTTTCATCGACATATTCGCCGATTCTGATTATGATGATGCGAAACGTGACCTGCATATCCTCGTTTTAATAACTAGGTTTCGGCTGAAATGTGGCTATCACGGCGAATCATCATTTATAAATATCAACAGTTCTCAACATAACAATTCATTGTCGCGGGCAAACGCAACCTTTCATTTCAACGAAAGCGTCATTAGTGAGTCCGCGCGAAAGCCATACCAAAGTGAAGAAAAAAACCAGAATATCCACGATAATGCTCTCTTTACGCACGATTCAAAAGCCAGTCACACCCAAAGAGACACAGACCAATTAGACGTCGAGTAGCTCAATTGGAAATTCATTGGAGTCTCTCGAGCCGCAGAGTAAGCCCGAAAATTGGCCTCTTTGGGGGAGGGGGCGGCGATTCGCCCGCGCGCGCGACGAGAGAGTAATGAAGGAACAAGAAGAAGTGAGTGGGCGAGAGATAGAAAGAAAAAATTGGTCGATGGTAATATGTCTCGTTTAAACGGCTCGTAATGCGATATGGTAAGAAGCCCCGACGCGTTCGGGGTTTTAAAATACAAACGCGGAGGAGGGTCGTAGAAACAAAGCCGCGAGTACGCAAGCTTACACGCGGGAGAGAGTCTCTCTCTCTCTGTCTGTTTGGTTCCCCTGGTTAGAAAAAAAAAGACCAAGGGGTGGCGAAACTCGAGAGAATTCGCGTACAAGGGCGTGGTCGCGAAAATACAAACGCAGTTGAACGCGAGGATACATTGAATCAAGACGAAGCGAGTTGGTTTGATGATTGGATTGATTTGAAATGGATCTAAGTGTTTAATATATTTATGTAATCAAATATATAGTGATGAATAGATATGAAAATGGGTGATTTTTTAATTAAATTATTAATGGAATTATTCTCACAGAGTCGAAGCATAAAAATTCAATTTCAACAATTTATATCTTATAAGTGTAGTAGTTATATCAGTTTGAGTAGCTAAGGAAACTATTCCGATATACCGAGGAACGTATTCTCCTCTCGCAAGCGAAATGAAAAGGAAGTAATAGAACGAGGGAGCAAGACAACGACTGAATGAGAAAGGAGCATTTCCCTATAAATCACCGACATACAAGCCATCTTTTACAGCTGCGCTTGCAGACAAAGATTTAAATTTTCGTGGTTGAAATCAGACGATTGTGATCGCCGTAAACGGAATATTGCACTCGTGTTATCGGGTGAATTTTCACGCGGGTATTTTTACTTCTGCTTAGACAAATGGAGGCATTTAATTTCGTTCGATCCTAAAACTATACATCATCGTATTGATATAACATGGACGATCAATTACAGTGGAAAGAGAGAGAGGAATATATAGACTCGAGAAGAAAGCTAATTTTATTGCGTAATGATACCAAATAAGGAAGGCTAGTAAAATGCAATACGACAATGCACATTGAAAGCGAAAGCGGTCGATGATCGTTGCATCAGGAAGAACTGCTGATGCTGAACATTTTTCTTTGTCGGAAACATGGCATGTTATATCCATTCATACGTTATCGATAATCAAGCACTTTCAGTCTTTCAATTGTGCTGTTAATCATTCATTTGGATTCATTCACGTTTTAAATTCGTGCGCAAATACAATTTTGAAATCACGAATTGGGGTGGAATCACATATGAGCAATATTCCGATGTTTATTTTTCAAAAACTTATATTCTCTTCATAGAGAATAAAAAAAATTCTCACTTTATTTATAAATTCGTTGTCTGGTATGATTGTGACTCATTCACGCATGAATCGAAGGAAGATACCTTGAGCGAATATTCCAAGACGTATTTTGAATGTTGAATGTCATCTTTCGTAAATATATTTGTTCTTCAAATAAACGAACATCGAAGATTTTTATTTGCGGAAAAATTCGGAATAATTAGAAGAAATTTACTAATCATTTGATAATATTATCGATATTATTCATGCGATTTTGACAGGAAAAAATTGAATAGCAGCATTACATCAATGATAGAGTCTACTTACACAATAATTAAGGTTTATTAGTTTGATCTAGAATGATTTCATGATGCATTTTCAACAGATTTTGTCATACATTTTTATGCATTTGGTTCTGCTAATTGGGCAACTTTTCATTTCTATAAATCTAGTTCAATAACGAATGAGATCAATAATCAGACTTTTTCATCATAACACGTTCTCTATAATAAATTTTACATTTTTACATGTCTTAATACGCAAATTGAGAAAACAGACAATAGGTATGCGACACTGGTGCGTTACATGTCAGCAATATGTCAAGTCTTTTATCCTCGTCACGTGATTTGAATGCCTGCAAGCAGCAGCTCGGCTTGCCACGATATATAAATATACGCGGACTATCGTACTCTCTTATCAATTATTTTTCTTGTGCTGATACATGCTTACGTACCTAACTCAACAAATGCAGAGCTTGTATATTAGCCTACATATGTTATCTCGAGTGTGTCACTAAACTCGAAAAGTCTAATTCCTATCCCACCTTTTCATTTTTTTTTGAATATTAAAAAGTATATAACGAGAAAGAATTACGAAAGACTTTAATTGAGAGTAAATTGAGGAAAATCAAATTAAAAATGTTTTAGCAGTAATTTTTTCTATTCAAGCTGATAAAATTATCGATTAGTTTTATAAATTAACTCGAGTGTATTATTGAGAACGAAGTAGAGGGAACAAATGAAAACAATCACAAGAACTTTAAAAGTTAATTTAAATGTACTTCTGCTGACATTGCTCGCTTCCGAGTTGTTATTGCTCGTTAAAGCCAGTGTGACCTCGTATTTTGCGAGTAAAAATAAGATATTCCAGTGTAACTTCGATAAAAATTCTTGTAGGGTCTATAATAAATTGATAATCCTACCTATCTCATAGAAAAGTAATTGTACATTTCAATACAATTTAGCTATGAGATATTTGGAGATTTGATCCAGTTCAAGAAGTGAATTAGCAGTATGAGTGAAAAATATTATTTGGAATATCGATGTTCCTTGAAAAAGGCTAAAAGCATTCAACTCTTATCCTTTAGTAACGATAAATGATGGTTGCTATGGAAAACTATGAAGATTCGGTATCCTCCGATGGAAAGTTCTGAATATGCCTTTAAATGGATTTTCCTCTTCCCGTAGTAACGGTTGCTACGGAACTAGCTATCATCTCATTCATTCTCATATGTCCCGTGGCGTCAAAAGTTCTGGAAATTTACTTCATGGTCTTTTTACCCGCATAGCAACGGTTGCTAGGGGTGTCAATATCAGTATCTATGCGAAAAATTATTGTTTTCAGTCGTCGAAGGTCTTGAAAATTGATATATTTAAGTTTTTCTTCGCTCCAGCAACGGTTGCTATGGAATTTGCTGATACATCTTATTGATTCTCATTGACCCTGATAAGTCGTAATTCAAGTTCCAAAAACCATTTACGAGGATTTATGAGAAATTTTCTAGGATAAGTTAGCAACGGTCGCTAGGAAAATCACTATTGAAAATAGCACTCGGTTAACATTTTGCCACTAATGACTTATGGACAAAATTTGAGGAATATTCCGGACCATTCCATCGAGAAATATCGTGTGCCAGAAATAGTGTGACATACCCATGTAACCACGTGCATACATTTCTGAAATTTGATATATTGTTCGACCCGTACATTGCGAAAATAAAGGACCGCTCCCTAAATTCAATTTTCACTTTATTGCATCCTTTTTGAGAAAGCAATAATGTGATATAAATATTAAGTCTACTATCGATTTGTTAGGAATCACGGTTCATAAAAATTAATGATCGCATTAATTTCCCTTCAATAAAGCTACTTTCGATCATTTCCGCGCTAAATGTATCAAGTAATAAGTTTATTTAACGCATTGATATAAAAAAAGTTAATTTGAATTCGCTGCGGTAAAGAATATTATTCAAGCATAAAAAACAGAATAGAGAACAAATTTTATTGCTTTCTTGCCTGTTTTTGTGCAAATGCTCACGGTCGTGGTTGTGAAGTAAATTTTTATACCTGCTGCTTTTTGCGTGTGGTCCCTTTAACACATAAATACTCACACGCGCACAGCCAGGCTCACACATATAAATACGGACTTTACAGTGAGAATTTCTCCGGCTACGGCGACTACCATTACCACCAGCATACCATACTTGCACTCGACACTCGACAAGAGAGCGTTTCGAAGTTCCGCCTCGACTCAGAGACGCTAGATTTTGCATTAATTTCCACTCGCCGTTCTCTCTCTCCTGTCCCGCTGTGTAGTAATTCCTGTCATAATTCCACGCGAAGTTCCAATGGGCGAACGCGCGATTTTTCTCTATTTTAAATCGTTAATTCCCGGGTTCTTTAGCGGTACGCGCGCACGAGCATTTTGATCGTATAATAATGAACTCTTTAATGGTAAGAAAATATTCAGGGTTGAGCTCTCGAGCGGTTCGGTATTGCTAATTGGGCTGTTATGATTCAAGTGAATGGTTAAGGCATGTTTTCTCACTTCGTGATTCCAACTATAAAAGCGAGCTGCCATTACCGTTTAATTAATTACCCGCTTAGTATAAATAGACGCGCTGAAATCACACAATGAAAGTGACGACGAATACAATTAATTCGCCGTGTGTTTAAAATAACGCCGAGTCATTGTTTCCCGGTTCGAAAATACTCGAGCCAACGCGCGCGCCCCAAGTTTTATCGTATAATCGAACCCATAAAGCCGGCAGCGGTAACAGCAATCGAGTTGCTTTCGTTTTACCTCCGTTACATTGTACGTTTGACCATCGCGCACAAGATTTTCGAAATACTCTGCTCGACCGACGAGAATTTCCGCTCCCACCCGCAGCGCTGTATGAGATATTTAGTCCCGTCTTCTTCGGCTTGTGTAAGGTCGGCTTCGGTTAGCTTGGAGTGGCGGATGAGAAAATTGTGCCTCGGCTCTTGCTTTCCCCCGTTTCACGTATGTGTATATACACCGCCAACCTTCGTGTGGTCGATTCGCGTTTGTACTGCGCTGAGTACGAGTGCTGACTTGATAACGATGTATAATATTCAATCTAGTATATCTGCTGATTTTGAAAATGACCTGGAATTTTCGAAAATCAATAGTCTGTATATGCCGTTCGGTTGGAGTCACCAAACCTCGTTCAAATTTGATTAATTTTTCTCGAGCGATAGAACACATCCTCTCAATCTCTTTCAGTATACTTTACTCCTTCTTTCCGTTACATTATGGATCTTCTTTTTATCCGCTCGCCTGTTTCGCATACCAACATGGTGCGCTGTATATAGCCCGTTCCCCTCCCTCCCCTCCCCCGCCGCCCCACTCGTTCCTCCTCTTTTATCCGATACATTTGATGCGAGAAAATTGAAGCGAAACTTTCGTTTACTAAAACTTCCGAATTATTGATTGGCAAAGGGAATCCATGAATAAATGTAGAGATTAATCTATTTTTCATCGCAACGCAACGTCGGGGCATTTTTTTCGAAAAGATAACTTTTCGAAACAGTATAGAAGCCAGGAGTAACGGTGAGGATTTTCATCGGAATCCACGAGACAATTAAACCGACGTTCCGTTCGAATAATTTAATTCATTCCAACTTTTGATGCTCGGGTGTAAATGAATTATTCTCCCGTTCGTTGCTCCAATATGTAACTTGAATCTGAGCAATTTTTTAATCAATGCAGTTTCTGTTTTATCCGAAATGACATTCAGGCTATTTTTACTTTTCAATGTATCCCGCGCGAGCATTTTCCATTGAAACACTCCAGCCGGTCATTGGAGATTTACCTGTAGTATTTAGTTCTCGATTAAAACACAACGATAGAACGAATCGACAGTCGCGAGCCGTTTTGAATCATCGAAATATCGTGTCGACGGGAGAGAGAAAAAAAAAATCGATCCCCTGATGAGTTGGCAAAATCCAAACAGCTAAATCAACAAGACGATAGCCAAGCTCCCTATTCCCTTATAATCCAGTATAGGGTCTGAGAGCCGTGTCTCCTTCCACGTCCTCTAGCATCTCTCCTCTTTGCTCCTTTGAGACGTTAGCAGCCGTTCGTCTCCCTCGCCCGGCTCCACATCCCTCTCGATTCAGATACGAATATCCTTGTCGTTCTCGGCCGTAGTAGTCAGGCAGCAGCAGCAGCCGCCTCCTACTCCTCCTTCGCCTCTTCTCCACAAAAGAAACGACCTTGCTGCCGGATACGTCTATGTGCGACCGACGCCGAGTTTATAACGCCGACGAGAAATTCCAAAAAATTCTCTTACAGAGCTTTTATTGCGCTCGATCCTTCTCTTGCGCGCGCACGTGTGCTGTCATTTAATCCTTCGTCCGACTCTCCCCCCCCCTTTTTACTTTTTTTCTCTCTTTCTCTCTCTTTCTCTTTTACTCTCGAATGGACTCGATGGATCGATTCCCATTACTAGTTCCACCCCGCTTTTCATGAATTTTAATTAAAGTATTTTTATGGAATAAATCGATAGTTTGTACCAGAGGTAACTCGGAAAAAATACAGTTTTTGAAAAGCTTTCATTCTTCTGAATACACATTTTTCTGTCTATAATCAATAAGTATATATGAATATACATATATAAATATTCCAATCTAGTTAGTTGTCTTCCCAATGAAATTACAGAACAGAATTACAATTTCCGATCAGCGTTTTCATTTCAACTATTTTGCGACCAGCTACGAATATACGTGTCGTGTATAAGATATAATCTATTCAGATTGTGCTACGTAGGAATGAGATGATTAGCAAATATTATTATTCATTCAGCAATTATAGATTCCCGTTAATTCAATCTGCTGCGGAGGAAAAAAAAGATGGAGTGCGAGCGTGTGAGAGAAATGAATGGAATCGTTGTAATCGAGTACATACTGAACTTGCCGACAATTACATTAGCAGTAAAAATCATTATCAATGCCAGCGATTTCATTATTCAAATATCTCTTCGGAAATTAACGAAAAATAAAGCCGTACAAAAACAGTAATAATTGCCAACTACACACTTTCGGAATTTAATACGGCATCAATATTGCATCAAGATGAAAGGGAATAAAAACAAAATGAATGTGAAGAGGAAAAACGAACGGGAGCAAAAGCCTCTCTCGATCGAAAATAGAATATACGAAATAGAGTTAAAAATTAATATACCAAACATTATCGAGCTGCGAGAACTCATTTATAATAAAAATACACCGTCCAACAAAAGAAGTGTATTTCATAAATTAAATAGCCGTCCGTATCAAGCTATCAAAGTCCTCTTCTCTCCCCCCATCTTCTCTCTGGATTCATGCATCCACTCCGCCATTTATACGTGCATACGCACACTAACTCGCTGGCTGGTGTGGGTAACATAAATAACGAGCGAGCGAGAGCGAGAGAGAGGGAGAGAGAGACGAGGCAAGTTCACGGATCGATCGTCGGCGGCGCTGAGTGTGCGTGCGAGCGAGCGCACGCGACTTTACCTCCCGAAACTCGCGCGCCACTCCGACTCTCCTTTTGATTACAGACCGCTTATGATGTACGTATATACGTGCGGCTTCCAGAATAGACGTGTAATAGTCGGCCTCGAGAAGGGATTTAACCGACGACAATATCGTTTATCTGGCTTTGGTACATTTTTTTTCTCGTACGGAAATGGGTTTGATAAACAAGATTTTTACTTTTTCCCACTTTATTTTTTCTATCCGCGAATTTCTGTTTAATTGGTAATTGCTGGAAATTTCAATAGCGCAATTTTTCTCAGGTGGAAGATAAATGCGCAAAGTTAATGAAAATGAGCCATATTCAAATGAAGCTTTTTTTCATCGAAATTATTCTGAAAAGCATATCCAAATTCAAGTGAAATGAATCTACTTACTAATCAACCTGATTCATCTCGCAGATATATATGTAATAATATTACACGTTGTGCTAAAATCTTTTTCAAATGCTTATTTTTCCATCACAAATTTACACAAAAATATTTTGATTATTAAAGGGAGGTCACCAAATCTGTTGAGCTTGAAATATAAATATCAATATCCTTCATACAGAAGAATGAGAAGTATTTTTGAATTTTTGTCTGATAGGCATTTTTACGCCTTGTTTTTCAATAGGACTTAACATTCATGATTAAATTTAAAAAGTCGAATTTTCTCTAATGTACATTATCTGTCAGGAATATTATCATGAAATTTAGTATTCATGTAATGATAACATATTTCAAAATACTACATCAATTATAATTAACGATGAATTTAAAATCTAATCTAATCGAATAACATAATCGATTTCAAGTTTTTTCAGTCTTTTTGTAACATGATTAACTATTGAATTTGATATGCATAATTTAAAATTATTCTAGTAAAAGAATGGTATGTATGTTGAATTAATACTTTTGGTATTATCATTATTATTATATTATAACCTATTCAATCTCTCTTTAGAATTGTATACGGCTTTTAAATAAAATTAGTATAGTGAATCGTTTTAATAATTCGAAAATACCAATGTTTGCAATAAACTACAGTGAATTTTATAAGTTCATTGAAAAATTATCATTATATTTTATGTAATTCCTAAAAGTGATATGATGAAGTCTGCGTATTAAATCCAATGTTTTTTTTATTACTAACTTCTGAAACTTAGTTTAATTCAATATGAAGTTTAATATGGTTGGAATGAAGAAGTCGATTAATATTTCTGACATAATTGTTGCTAGAAAAATGGAAATTTAAAAACGTTTCTCATTCAACTCGATAATCAATAAGTTATGAAAAGATTCCCGAAAAATTTCAAATTCATGATACAATTATGAATATTGATATTTTGTTCATTACATTTCTAATTCGTCATTAATCAAAATTAATGTACGTTGTTGTAACATGCAACATTGCTACATCTCCATAAAATTGAATAATTAACAATGTATAATATTTATTTAAAACTATGAGCAAAATTTCGTGCACAGAAGGGACACTCGGGAAGAAATTTTAGATTTTCTCATATTCCCTGACGTGTAGTTGAAAATTGATTTCATGAGTAAGTTACAAGTGCCAAACTTATTTAACGAGCATCTCTGCTCGGTCTCACGAATGGCCGAACAAGCAGATAATGGTTCTCGCTCGAAAGTTTCGCGAATATTCGAGTCATGGCGAAATAGTCACTGCCGTCGGGATCGCTCTTCTCTTCGGGGAACACGGACAAATAGAAAAACGCTAATAAGTGGACTGGCGGCAGGTATATAAGTTGGTGGAAGCACGCTCGAGCTCGGATCGCACCTTTGGAGGGGACCCGGCCCGTTTTGTCTGCGGCCGTTGTGCCCTAACTTCTATTCGTCCGGCCTCTTTTCACCCGCCTTCCGAACCTTCAAAAGGGCCTGAATTCTTTGTTTTTCATTCCGAATATCCGACTGCACTTCCAAGTGCACTTTGTCACAGATTCCGAAGTGAGCGAGTTTAGATTCGGGTATGAATTGGAAGGAACAAAAAACAATTTGATTATAATATTTGGCACTCTAACTTCTTTATATTTACTTGTTATGTTTGATATGATGACCTTGGTAGATTAGAATGATTGTATAATTAATATTTTTATTAAGATGATATGTTTGCCTTGGGATTACACGAATTCGTTATCAATTAAGTTCTAGATTACAGATTAATTTGAAATGAAAATATATTAATAATAATCGTTACTCTAAAAAGAAGCAATTCGTGTTTTATCTCGAACTTTTTTATTCTCTTCGAGTTTGGAGGTCACGTCAGAATAAGTTAGTATTACCAATCTTAATGTAAAATTTTCTGAAATAATATTTCAACTATGATTCAAACTGACTTTCCTGTCGCGCAAAATAATTGCAGTTCGTAAAATTTCACTCATATTGAAGTGAAACTTTGTTAATCTATGACAAATTCATGAATACATTAAAAAAAATATGACTAATGCAGAAACAATTTTCCTTTGTAAGCATAATTTTGCCATCTTTAATGGGTGTTAATAGAATCGAAATGGAAATATTTTTAATTCTCAGTCAACAAAACGTTCATCACAGATAATAGAATGTATCATTTTATGAAAAACGAAAGAGGAAATAAACACTTTCAACGAACTTTTTCTATATATTTTATTATTTGAACCTAATCAAAATTATAAATCCATAATCACAAGACTCAAAGAAAAGAATTTCAATTATTATTCTATTTATAACACTACCGACACTCTCTTCATTCGCGTGATAAGATAATCTTGCGTGCAATTTGAATTCTTACAGGTTGTTAGCCACCTACTTGAATAATAAATTATGAGTAATAAGGGAAGGTTACTTTACACTCGAGAATGACAAACGGCTTTTAAAGTTTAATCTAATATTCTACGTTTCTAGACTATTTTATTAGAAATTATGAAGAAAACAATTTTATAAAGACAAAAAAAAAGTTTCAAAAGTTGATGTACCAAAAAAGAAAATCGTAAACGACTGTTAATACAATGTGACGCACATACATTTTTACGATGCATAACAGATGTGTTCATTCACTAATACATATTATTCTTATCGATAGAAGTTTTAAATTAACTCAGGATATTACATACCGGGTTAGAACATGTCGTCATTCGACAACTCCCTTCACATTTAACAAACAACAAAATTTTCATAAAAATATTCAAGAGACATTTAATTGACCGATTTTTGGATGCCTATGAATTCATGTAGACTCGATGCAATCCAAATAATATTTTAAAATACTCAGCTTTTTATAGCTTTGTTTTCTCAAGGAGAAAGTTTTGTAATGGGGTGAAAATCGATTTCTCGAATCTGACTTTGGGATCTTTATATTCGTGATCTACAGGTTAAAAAAAGTTCGGATCCCAAAAATGTATGTATGTGCGCACGTATGTATGTCGTTTTTTGTCGCAACATTCGAAGAAATAGTTTGATCTTCCTGAATTTTCACGCACAGGTTAATCGTGGTAAGATGTGGCGTGAGTACGATTTCCAGCAAAATAGCAACCATTGCTATGGAAGGAGAAAAAGACCAGATATTTTTTTGTACAATTGTTTTTAATGTAAATCAACTGTTTTATCAAAAGTAAGAACGGAAATGGTTGAACAATTGCCCAATATCTTTTAATATATTAAAAGTTTGTGAAATGTACAATTTTTCTTGAAATTATATGCACAATCCTTTTTTTAAATAAAGTTTCTTCGAGAAAGCATGCTGATCTACTCAGCAGCAGTTTTTTTTTATCATGTCTTTGCTTTCTGACATTTTGATTATAATTATAATATGATATGTATATGAGATTGTAAATGAAAGTTTTCATCATAAAAACAGAATGAAAGAAAATCTCATCTAAGAAGAGGAAAAATTGCACGATCCAAGGATGAAAGAAATTAATAATAGCTGAGGGAACAGTTAGAGAGGATTGATTAAAGAGAAGAAAAATCGGCAGCATTTGTTGGGAAACGTAGTAAATAGACCGAAATACCATTTATACTGAATTAAATGATAAATTCGACTATGTCTTTCGAAGATTCTTCAACGGATTTAATCTTTAAGATAAAATGATCAGTTTAATATTTGCTTGGAAAAAAATTTGATAAATGAAGCTGATGATTTTTTGTTTCTATCTCCGCGACATTGTTTGGAGGCTTGTATATTGAATGTACCAATAAAAATCTAAAAATGTGAGAGAAATGTTATCAATTCATATTTCCAGTATGACAGAATTCAAGTGATAGGAAATATCATACAATTATGAAGCTCAATGAAAATAAGGTAATAGTCTAACAAGGACAGAGGATATTGAAAATCGTTCGAAATAAGTCATGAATAATGAATTAGATTTGAAGTATACGAACATTTTTGTCTAATTCAACAAATCAGTCTGTTAATTCAACGAGGAGTTTTTTAATCCACGTGAATCTAGATTTTTTCGTTGTGATATTGCACAAAATAAACGATAAGAATTTTTTTCTAGAACAGTCAAGCACTATTTCCACATAAATTGAAGTATTACAAGCGGTGCTTCGTTTCCTGTTTTCTATGAGAATCGTTCACTCTTCATAAATTTTATTATCATTTTCATTGAACATTCTTACTTTGCTCGAAGTAAAGTTGAGAAATAGATGTCGATAAGTAACCACGGCACTCACCTGAAACATTAAGATAACTCATGTTAATTTTTTCATTCAACTATTCATAACACAATAAATGATTTTTGAAATATCATCTCCTCTCCATCATCATTTCGGTTCTGATATAGTTACATAAATTAACATCGTTTAATCAAGGTTTGCTCAAAGTTTATCTTAAAACTGAAATTATTTCTCCCAAATTTACTTGCCTAATCCGTCCACAAAATGAAAGTGATAAAAACTTGAATATAGAAGAAAAATAATACGATGTAACGTTATGAAGGAAATACATAAGTCCAACTCGCGATTTAAGAGCGAGAAGAAAATGGCTCTATTTCGCAAGGCTGCCGTGCGACGACGACGACGACGACGACAACAAATTGCAAAATTTCATCCGTTCGGAATTCAAGCGTGTAACACACTCACACACACACACACATACACACACACATACACACACACATACACTGACATACAGATGAAAACTAAACGGCTGAACTAACGACGCGATTGTTGAATTTACACCGGTCGTGCATATAAAGTCGCAGTAAACCGCAACGATAAAAAGAGTCGGCTCAGCTCGCTCTGCTCTCTCTTTCTCCCACTCTACCTCTGCTGTCTGCAGTGGCAAATTATTGCCCGACTTCCACGGCTATTTGACCGATCGAATAGCTGTAAGTATCCTGCAGAGTGGAACTAGATACAGGCTTCATCGAGACGCGCACAATAGCCAACGAAACTTCTTGATGGGCTGAATTATATTGGTTTAATTTATTGATTGGGACGGACGGGCTTCATTGGAAGTTATAGCCATCGTGTTTGATATTGATTATTCACCATTTGAGAGTTTTCGGAGAGCTTTACTTAGCTCATCTCATTAAGAATTTCTCTTGCAGGTATAAAGTGTCGGGGGAAAGCTACCTTTTTTGCGAAATTCAAATTTAAATTATTTTACATCGTGATGATATATTACGCGGGTAGGGAGTTTTCATGCGAAAATTCTGGGAACACGCGTAATTACATGAGCGAAAATTTGTCATTAAAAATTTAATATCAACTCCGTGATTTCTCCCGATGGAAAAAATTATTTGCCCCCGATGAAAGAAAAAAAGTGTTCTCGAATAAAGTCAAGGATTCGTAGTTTAGTAAACGTTTTTATTGCTTCAATTCTAGGTCAGTCATCTTGAAAAGATATTCCCGTGTTTCACCAAGAACGCAAGAAAAAAAATAGTTTCGCAATACGCATCGATTCAGTAATATCTTGAAATTTGAGTGCAACTCGAATGAATAACAGAAAATTCCTATACACACATTAAATCCGCACGACTCGGTTGGCTGGCAAGTGTTTTATTGTAGGGCCCGGCAGCAGACCCCTTACTTAGGATCGAGGATTAAAGCAATAAAATCGTTCAAACCCGAGTGAAGAGCGTTTATCGCCTGCTATATATTTATCCCTAGTCCACCTCCTTGTATTTCCTCGTAAGAATTATGGTTTCAGAATCTTCCCTCAAACTGTCAATCTCGAGTCTCGTCGAGTTTCCGAGAGAGATATTCCAATGGGGGGAAATTTTCGACTCGTCGTTTCTTAATAATCACGGCACGGGGCTTCCAGCAAATTTCGTCTAGTACTTTTCCACCGTACAAAAGAGAAACGTAAGACAATAAACCATGAGCCGCTGAGAAAAAAAAAACAGACTATTTCACCTTCATCATCAACCATTTCCAATCATCCGATCGCCTTCGAACTTTTCCAAAGCGAAGAGCAGCATCGACCCAGTCGTAATCTCGGTAATCGGAAAAATCAAAGCTCTCCGAGGGATATCCGCGAGTGTGTGAGTGTATACACACACGTAGCGCGCAAGAATTGGCTCTCGGGCGAAAAAGGCTGACGGGGTAATCATCGGGGCCTCCCGGGCCCGCGATAAATTGCTAGCGCGCGAATAAACGTTTTGGCATATAATGCGGGAGGACTGTTGCGCCGGTCAGTCGTCCATAACCGGGCCGAGTTACACGTGTGTGTACATATTGATGTAATCGAGTGAGACCCGCTGACGCGTCCCCTCTTGCCGCGGATCAGCGACGAAACGTCTCGCTTGCATTGTAAAACACAGCATCTGCTGCGCCGACGCACAGTGTAAATTGGACCGTTCTCTCATGGAGATGAGGGGGCGCGTGGTATTACCCAAGTATTGCGCGAGTGCTGGGTTGGGGCCCGGCGCAGCTACTGAAATATCGTGATTCTCGGTATATCGAATTACATCAATTAGTTGCTGAACGTCTGCGCGTTTTTTCCCACCGCAGCAGTACGCTTCCTTACGTAAGCTCGCGAATTGAAACTTTAATTGTTATCATCTTTGCGTGACGGCGTGTGTCGACGATTAAGATTCAGTAAATTGAGTCTTTAGTGAATCACTTATTGCAGCACATATATATGGTTCAGCTCGATAAATATTCCAACTGCGATCGGTTTCTAGTATCGCGTTAGCGCCATTACCTGATCAAATAGTCTTATTAATCATCGAGCGATTGCACAATCGACGGATCCGAATCAACATTTAAATTTGAATCAGATGGCTAGAGCATGACAAAACGACTGGGAACAAGCTTCGATAGATACGCGAATATCTCGGAATAAATGTTATTTCTTATCGGGTATATACGTTCTTTTGAAAACATTTTCAACTTTCTAACTTTACACAGCTTTATTCTATTCAGCAATATTTACGTCATGCACCGAGATACATAGTGTACAACATTTTTGCATCACCGCAAAATCTCCTTTTTTTCTCCCCCTCTCTCGAACGATTTGTCTACTGTCGGCCGCACATTGACACCGATATTTTCATTCCCTCGCGACGCGATCTCGTTCATTTTTCTCTTTCCTTCCCATCTCATTCGTTCTTTTTGCGGTCGACGTTCATTCGCCTTCCATACACTCGCTAAAAGAGTTTTTATTCCAAACGACAAATAAGTCATACTCTAGCGTGGGATGAGGTTCTCTGAAATCTTTTATATATTTTTTTGTCTCTCCATATTCCTCGCTACATTCGAACAATGAAATGATGAAAAATATTCAATGCATAAACAAGAAAGGTTGGAGGATAAAACTACGCAGAGGATTGCACGTCATACGAAATCCGCAATCGATAGATAATTTTCATAGATAATTGAATTTTTTTGTGAATAATTTGTTAGCGAAGTGGTTGATAATAAATACATCAACGATCGAATAAATACATCTTCGTTCTTGGAGTGTTTTTCAGTTTTAAAATAATCATATTTTTCTTCGGGAACAGTTATAAAATTAATTTTTTGAATCGTCAGTGTGACAATTTATTTTTATGATAAAATGACTCATCATCTGGATTATTTTATTAGCGATTTCATATTTCTCAGGCTAGACGCCAGAAGATAGATTGACCGAAATATACCGCGTGGACAAATTATTAATATCATCCACATAATTAAAAAAGTGTCTCTCGAAATAAAAGTTTCAAAGCTCGTTGAACGGTAAAACGTGATGATTTCTTGGTAGAATTCAATATTTCCGTGTAAACAACAATAAATTGAAAAAAATCTCGGACTACGACTTCCGCTTGTTACATCCTTATCTCTCGTCGAGCGCCGAACGAAGTAATTCAAAGCGGAGGGAGAGAGAGAGAGAGAGCGTAAAATGAGAGAAAAAAGCGCCGATGCGAGCCAAGCGTGAGCGCTCGCGCACGATTGATTTCATAACTTAGCGGAGAAGTGCATAGCAGGGAGCGCTGCGCGCGCGAAATCGCGGTCAGGGGAACTTTCTTTGACGACTGTACTTTGCGTGGCTCGCGCCCGACTAATTTTGCCGATTAGAATTTTAGCATGAGACAGAGACGAAGAAAGAGAGAGAGAGACAGGGTGTACAGTCGGCTGCGAAAATCTGGCGCTGCGCATGCGCAGCTCGAGCGTCTTTTTCACCTCCTTCTCTCTCTCTCTCTCTCTCTCTCTCTCTCTCTCTCTCGAACGTCGCTGCTGCTTCTGTCCTCCTCGCGCATTTTACTTTCTCTTTCTCGCCCCCTTTTCTCACAGAATATATATGTATATGTGTGTGCGCGCTCTGCTCTCCCGGGTTTCTTGAAACGATTCCCGAGGACTTTTTTGCCGAGTGTGACTCAACTCGAGGAGAGAAGATGCGCTCGATCGAAATATGGAAATCAATTCTGTCAAAACTGTCGTGTGTTACTTTTGAGGTAATATTTTTTAACCGAGCGCGCGAGTTTCTCGAATCTTGTCAAGGTGAAAAAAGAGAGAGAGAGAGAAAAAGCAATGATAATAACTGACTTTTTTTTTGTTCGACGAGCCGAGAGAATATGAAAAATTGATTCACATCGAGAGAATAATATAGAATATTCAATATTAATTCAATGCGCAACGAACAGTCCTTCTCGTGACTGGCAGTTTTCCAAAAAAACATTTTACCACATACGCTCAACGTTGTAGGGCACGCTGATGGACTTATGACCAAATTGGATCGTTAACATAGATAGATAGTTACAAGAGCTTGTTATTGCAGTTTCAGGTAATCAATCTAAATAATAAGTATAATCAATATAATTGATTATTAAATTATAAAATTCAATGAATAATTGATTTTAAATGTTGTTACGTGTAAAATCTATGCATGAGTTGCAGCTATGGTCACTCGACTATACGTAACAATATCAAGACTTAATTACTATAATGAATTTTCGTATCTGAATTAATTCCAGGGCATTCATGTATCGCATCCCGTGTAAAGAGATTCGCTTCTAACATTTGCCTTTTCCTTTCAAGTCTCTCACGAGTAAAAAAGAGATATACAGTCCTTCTAAATGACACTTGTTTTCAAAACTTCTCTTTCTTGCAATCTCTTTCAGTTTCCCCCTCTCCCTCCCGGCCTCCCTCTCTCCCTCCCACTCTCTCGCTCTCCCCACTCTCTGGCCATTTTGTTTCTCGCTTCGCAATTTACTCCGTGTACTGCGCGCACGGAAGGGAAGGAGGGACAAAAGCACCGAAGAGAGAAAGAGAGGGAGAAGCTGCAAAAGTAAATTCCATTAAACACGATGTGGAGGTGAAAGAGGAGAACGCCGAGCACGCTTTCGTTTTAATGCCGGCCGTAGAGTTCGCTTGACTGCTGCAGGAGGGAGAGAGAGAGAGATGAGAGAATTTAGATTAACGACATTAATAATCGCTCGAAAATGGGGGATTCGCTATGAGGCACGCGTACGATAGAAGTTACTTTGTTTCATTTTCTAAATGACTTTTTGAAAAATTCATGTGTCTTGGGAACGACATTTTTTATATACATTTTTTCTTTTATCTAAGAACGAGATGTAGAAGTGATATGAAATTGTGAAAAATCTTTGAACGCCAACCTTTTCATCCGATAATGTAGAGCAAATGTTTTTGGACAAACGTATCTTGAAAAGTTTTTATTCATTATCGTTCTGATTACAAAAAAAGTGAATTAAATTTTTTCAACTTATGCAAACACAAGATATCACAAATTCTACCTTCCCTAGTGTTCCAATCGTATTTACTACTCTGAATAACTTAACGAAGAATATGCAACGGTCTAACAAAGTAATCAACTGCGTTAATGTCCTCCAGGGTAAAGGGACTAATCTGTGCGCATGTAAAGAGAAATATAAAATTAGCCAATCCATTTTTTTATTCCGAGTATCAGTTTTAATTGGGAAAGAAAATCCACTCAAAGTCGTTTTTACTGGAAAATATGTATTTAAAATAAAAGAATGACTAGTCTAGCTAGTTTATATATGTAAGTGGGTGGGGCTTCTATATAGCTCGAGCATAAACAGTGGTTTCCAAGCAGACCTTATTTTATGTAATCATGGAGAATTTTCTGTTTGCTCGCAGAATTTCGTGGATAGGTATATTTGTTCTCATCAAAAACCGTCGATTAACGCAAAATTGAATTTTATTTTTCAAAAAATATCCTTTTTTTTAACAATTCTGTTACTTGATAAGCAATCATTGCTCACAATTGACGTACTGATATTTCACTTAATATCGCAAACTTGATCGCATCCGTAACTACACTGAGCAAGGAAATACGAATAATATTTCATTGTGTAAGAATATTAATAAAATAGTCGTTCGATTTTTACGAGGAAATTAATTTCATGTAAGAAAATTTCTGTCGATACAATAAAGTTAGTAAAAGGAGATAACACAGTTCTAGATAAAAATGTGTCATACGTATTATTATACACTTAAGTACGTGTCATTAGGCACTGTTATGTCTCAAAAACACGAAAAGGATTCTTAGTGTATCAACGTTGAAGGTAATATTTTAAACAATTCTTTAATTCTATGTTATACAACTTTCAAAACAAGTTGCAATAAAACCTCAACATAATTAGAAATGAACCAACTTCAATTGATCGAAATATAATATTTATTCGTGTCATCAGCATCTCATAGAACATTCATACATTGTGTATAATGTATGCAAATATTCTCCCGATCAATATTAACATTTTCTTTAGGGATCCATAAAAATACGCTAATCAGAGGCGCTTATAGGTTTAAAAGCGATTAAAAATGTAAATTTTTTAATTTCCGTGTCTTATAATACTTGTTATCCACGTAGCGAATTGTTTTTATAATAAAAAACACAAACGAAATCCTGACGTCTGACTCAGCGCGCACTCGCTGACTAACATTAACTTACAGAACTGAAGTTCGCAGTGCGAATTATTGGATAAACCGAAAGGGAAGAAAAAGACCGTTGTACTCCATCTGTATGTTCACACCTACACACAAACGAATTCTAGTCTGTATTTGAGACGCTTTACGTTGTAGACGTCGACCGAGGGAACGAAAATACTTTGCACGTCGTGAAATATTCTTAACTCTCTTTCTTTCTTGCTCTTTCTCGCGAGCAAAAGAGAAAGGCATCGCACTTTAGTTTTGCACAACAGTTGAGCTAAGATCAAGTTATAGATGGATTTAGTTTAATTTTTCTATAACAATGGAATTTCTATTTTTCACATTTTGAATTTTCCACTGCATTTTAAATACTTAATTCAAGTAAAGTTTTGATTCGTATGAGAGCGTAATCAGTGTTTCCAGAGGTTTATTTGAATAATAAGCAAACAGCTCGAGATAAGACATTTAGAATCGATTGTAAAAGAAACTAAACAAATACATTTAGGTGATTTTATGTCGGAATGAATTTGTGGAAACCTGATAAAATTATTATTCATCTCATCAACATTTTTTGAATTTTATTTATTATAAATTCGTTATAAATTGATGTTGTGGATTTTCTATCTTAGCACACAAAATTTAAAAATAGTTACTGTGCTCAATTATGAGAAGCTATTAAGAGATACGTAATCATCCGAATGCTACAGTGATAAAAATATGAATGACAGTGTTTGAGATTCTCAGCGTGTTTAAATAATCGAGGCTATGCGTTTTGAAATGAAACGAATACTCTTCTTCAAACATTAAGTAAAAAATATTTATTTAAAAATCATGAAGTGATAAATCTTGCTGCATAGTAAAATAGACATAATGAATAATACGAAAACGCAAAAAGAATTTCAAGTTATCAAATTTAACTCTTGTATTATCCAAAACTTTTGATTGTCTAAAATTATTTGAACAATCGATATTAAAATATTCTTTGAAGTTATACGATTCCATGGATTGTATGCATATACTAATGTTAATCTATTATTTGAAACTTGCTAAACCAATTCAAAGAAAAAGAAGGGGAGAATTTGAACGAGTTTCTTTATGTGTGGTGAGAAAATAAAGATACACGATATTACCTGTTTTATCTGTATGATAATTATTTATTCCAGTATTTTGTGATTCAAGTATTGTATTCACATAGTCGAGTATGGCGTCATCGTGGTATCACTAACATTCTAAATATAAGACTTTGAAACGAATCGATTTTCAATCCAACCAATGATATCCAATTCGTATCTTATATATTCTAATTATTATAGACAATTGTTTTTCGACTATCAATAATTATTGATCATTAATGAACCGATGATGATGATGAAATGACGCATTCAAAAGATCCAAGAAAAAACTCAAGATATAACGATTTAATCTTCAACAATGCGTATAGTTCTGATTACGGCGTTTTAAAAAATACAGGGAAGTAAGAAAAAAGTGTTCCACGAGATAAGGCATAATTTGCCGAATAAAAATTAATTCAACAGCTCTCATCCGCGTATTGAAATAATCCACAGAGCGCAAAACAAAAAAGTGTGTGAAAAAAGTAGAAAGACACAGAGCAGCGAAGGAGAGAAGAAGCAGAATAGGAAGAAACGAGTTTTCAACGCGAAAGAGGCTATAGTAACTATTACGCACACACGGGCGCAGGGTCGCGAACGAGTGTGGGAGGAATGACTCGTCATTATGTATGTGTAAGTGCGCTCGCATCGTTTCTCCGTCTCCGTCGCTCGCACGTGCAACTTCCTGCAGCACGACTACACGGGAACCTGCTCTTGTGTGCGCGCGCGCGTACGACGAGAAGCGAGCCTTCGGCTTTAGATTATAATTACGCTCGGGAGAGAGAGAGAGAGAGAGAGAGAGAGGGACAGACAGAGGCAGAGGTTTCCTTCTTTTACAGTGAAATATTTTTACCCGCGTGAGAGAAGTCTTCGCTTTTAATTTGCCGTATGGAACACGAGTTTCTTCTAGTTCCCCCTAGTTTATCCGCAAATATTTTAGTTTATCCTGGTATTTTTGTTGGCAGCTAAGTATGTCTGCTCCGAAACGAAATAGAGAAAATGAAAGAGAGGAGAAGAGTGGGGATGAAAGGTAAAAGAACCGATGGTGCGCTTGAGATTCCTGAGTGCTGAGCTGGCCGTTGGCTTTTCTTTTAACATGCATGAAATGCTTTTATGCATTGTAATTATATATATTTGACGCTTAATTTTCATTCTAGCTTAAATCGGAAACTTGCTACGCACTGAATTATTGTCTGGATCAATGCCAGTTGTTTGAGCTTTGGATGGGTCTCCATTTATCTAACGAGCTCATTTACCCGTTTTGTCCGATAAAAGTAATGCGTTAACGATTTGAAATAATCTTTGAGCTATATGTAATCTCTTATTTTAGGATATGGTGGAGTAAATTAATTTATCGTAATTTTAATAATTATGATGCATTTCTCGAGCGAGTATTCTGAAATTTTTTAAAAATGTATCATCTGGAAATACTTATTTTTTTTGCATCACTATTGTCATTGAGCGATAAGGCAAAGTGTAGATAAAACGAGAAATCTATGATTCTTGTATTCTGGTTACAAATATCAACTCATTTAATTCTTTCAATTGCAATGTTTTTCAATTCCAGTTCCATAACACTAATTACTTTCTGAATAAATAAAGAACAATAAATATAAAGAGTAGATATGAGAAATATATACAACAAAAGTAATAATATAAAGCTATGTATTATCATACAAAATTTAAATTCTGTTATTTTCAATTTAAATTGATGCGAATCAACAATTAACAATGATAAATATTGGAAAATTGCCTTGATAAAAATTTTATTGAGTTCAAATGACAAATGATACTACACGGAGTTACCCAAACATAGGGACACTCATGCAAGTATGCGACAAGAAAATACAAACAGTGATAATAATGAATGACTGTCGACTTGCAACAGTTGACACGTAAAAAGTTTAAAATTTGGCTGAAAGCAAAATAGTTTCTACACAGTCAAACCAATTGATGAAATAATACGAAGAGCAAAATAATTTCTAAAATTAATCCATTCGTTAAAAGAGCTCTCTAAAAGTATCTGAAAATAAAATTGAAGAGTAATAAAGAATAAACAAACTTGTCAAGATGGTGCTGGAAAATAAAGTCAAACGAGCACTTATCAGCAAACTTCGTCTTCAATACACTAATTTATTCCCTTCATACTTCAGAATACTTGGAGTTTTTCATTCACTCTTATCTATACTTTATTATCAAGAAAGAATAAAAATTATTTCAGTAATAGTGAGAATGAAATTAATATTTGCGAGTAAGAATCATACATCATTCAAGCGACCGAGGAAATACATTTTAAACAAATTTTATTCCTCAAAACGAACAGTAAATAGTCTCACGGTATTCAATTCAAGAGATTTCGAACCGAACATTACTTTCTAAAATCAAGTGAGTAACCAGTCACCTATCACTGCGAGATAAACAGTAATTATCGCGTTGAAACGAAACACCGTGATTACGTATTTCGCTCGCTGCATTCGAGCCCAAAATAAACGAAAAAAGAGCAAACGCATAGAAATAGTAAGTAAAACGAAAGTTGATGGTGGGGGGAATAGCCAATAAAGCTGACAAATCAATACATAAAATTTCCTGACGGATATGTAGCGAATGAATGAGACCAAATAGGATACAGATAATCATTTGCATGACTCATGAGCTCTGGGAGCGAACGAGCACGCCACTATTGATTTCGCCTTTAAAACGTATATTTTCAATTTGTGGCCTCCCCCCCTCTCCATTTCTATTCTCTCGCTCGCTCGACCCCCCTCTCTCTTTCTCGGCGCGTATATAGCGAGTAACACGCCGGATACATCGACGATTTGAACGCCGGTGATTTGCAACTGCTGCTGCTCGCGCACACACACACACACACACACACACACACACACACACACACATACACACACGCGCGCAAGCGAGTTCGAGTTCATATAAGCGCGAGAGAACTTTGGCATCGTTACATTGTTATCATCGTCTCTCTCTTTTATTGTTATTATCATTATCATCGTCATCTTTTTTTTCTCTCGCCGCGCGCTGTGAAAATGTAGTGTGTCTGGAGACAAAGAAAACGAAACGATCCGCCGGACAGCTTAGCACTTCCTTGTTTTTATTCTATAACGAAAATTACGCAGTTTTGATTTTCATTATTATATTTTCTGCATCAAGCGAGGCACTCCGAGTGTTGAGCAATGAATCATAGTTATTTTTACTCGCGCGCGAGCCTACCTTATAATTCAATTTTGAATTTTCCATAGTTTCGAAAATGAGGAAAACTTATCAATATTGAGCAAGAAAAATGAAATATCTAATCTGGTAGAGTGTTCGTGTTTAAATAGAATATTTTCTCGCTGCTTCTAGGCCATGCCCGTCTAAAGTGGTATTCAAATGTGTGTTGAATGAAACTACCGTAAATGAAGCTTTTCTTCAATTACGCCGACTGAAATAGTGTGTGTGTTGTATTTCGATTTGACTTGCAGCACTCATAGTTTCATAAATATTACAGTACAGTAGAGCGGCTTGAGACTACAAGCAAATTCTCGAGTGAAACGTTTATTGTATAAAACTCACATGTTGTGTGCTGTGTCAACTTGAAATAACATTGTGGTAACTCAAAATGAATGATGCTTATAATACAGTATGATTTTAAGGATAGTTTTAATGAGAAGCCAAGGTGAAATAATTTACATTACATAAAGCTCATTCAAAAATGTCCTATTTCGAAATCGCAAATGCAAATCCAATTAAATAATTGAGCATTTGAATGAAGCTCAAGAAGTTTCACAAACTATTTTCCAATTATTATTTAGAGCATAGAAACATTTTATGATAATTGATGTTTCTAAAGATACTCGAGGAAAGTAATAATCGCATATCATTTGCATCACTTCATAAAACCTGAAATAAGATAAAACGGATACGGAGATTATTTCTAAATTAGACCGTGATATTTGGAATTCAAACTTTAAAAATACTGTAATTATTTTTTAAAACAAGTCGGTGACAAATGCACATTTAAAATGAAAACAACTTCGTTTCAACAATACAGGAAAAAAAACGACAAACAAGAGAAATCTGAAAAAGTTCTCTGTTATTGATTCAAACACTCGAACGGATGCCCACACGTATATATACCATGCATATACGTATATATAACGCTCACCAATCGACAAAAGCCAATAGCTTCTTCAATTACGTCAATCATTCTTTTAATATTTCTTGAATTTCGATAATTCGGTGAATTGGACTTGCATGAACTGTGCCCATCAATTCTTACAAATTTACCGCATGTATAAATATATAATGCGTCAGTTTAGTGAATTAAAATTGAATAGGCGAAACTTACACACGTGAACTGTTAATTAGGTTATCGACTTTGGTTTAAAAATAAATATGTCGCGTATTTCCCCTGGCCCATTAGTTTTATTATTATACGGCTAGTTATTTATTAACCCAATGATAGAAATCACGAGAATGGCACGATTGCTAAGCGCTCACGAACACTTTCAAACGCTCCGAAACTCGTGATTGAAGAAGCCACAGTCTCTCCTCGCGTTTTGTCTCTTTCTCCTCTTTCTACAGCTGCTACGTTCCTATCTAGTTTGCCCGTCTCTCTCTCTCTCTCTCTCTCTCTTTCCCTGTCTATATACCACCGGCGGAAAATTACGTGCACGACCCCCGAGTATTGCAGGAAAGTTGGGACGATTGAGGCAACTTACGTATACATGTCGAATTTTACTCTTGCGCCAACGAAATTTTTTCCAAAAAAAAAAAAAAAAACTTGGCTCCTGTAATTCCCGCGTGAAATACACATTTTCGAAATACATCGCGTCGATATACGAAATACGTGTCACGAACGATTATCGAAGTCGGGGGAAAAAACAAAAACCTATAGACACCCATAATGCGCTCGGGCTAAACGAAAGCTCTCGAATATGAGAAAATAATCGAGAGGGAGAGGGAAGGTGGGGTGGGGGCTCGGCCACTTTGAAATTTGATTCAGACCAAAGGCTCGTCACTGTAGAAGCGAGTGAGAACGACACGAGCAGAAAGGACTCTCGAGCGAGCGCTTGGGCAAGCATTACGAAAATCCCGTCTCCTCGCCGCACTTCCTCCTCCTGGCGCGCGCGCTTACTCTCCGAAACGAGCGGCCTGCCATCGTCGCTTTACAAGCTGATGTACAGCGGCGGCGGAAGGGAAACAGAAGGAGGAAGATTTTCGTTAATTTTCTCTCGGTTTCCACGTGTACTGCGAGCGTAACGATCCAAGTCGCACGGCTCGCGCACGGAATCAGATAGCGCGCGAGTAGCGTGTGTGGGGAGAGGCGCATATTCGTGTTAAATCGGTTTAAGGCACGTCTATATATAAATACTGAGGCGAGGGACACGCACACAAGTGTATCCACACACACACACGCACACACACACACACACACACACACACACACACACACACACACACACACACACACACACACACACACACACACACACACACACACACACACACACAGTGGATGCGCGCCGAGCGGTGGGGGTGGGGGGGGACCGAGCGAACCGCGTGCTGCAGCAACGAAAGGGAGAGAGATGAATGGACAAGACGAAAGAGAGGGAGAGAGAGAGAGAGGGAGCAGTCGCCTTTACTTGGAGAGCAGAGAGAGAATGGAACAGTGGTGGATTAACGATTGCCTGGAATGTACAACTCGGATGTAACAAAAGACGCCGATTATTTGTTTGTGCACTTTTGAATTTTTGAGCGTTCATTGATATCTCGCGGTTTATCTTCTAGCGTGTAAAATGACGAATCTAGCTCTCGCTGCGGTGCAACGCTCCTCGTATTTAGAGATAATTAGCATTCGTTAATTCACCCGCGTATATATATAATTGAGCAATTGGAATTCCTCGATAGTGTTGCGCGCGCATTAAAATAAATTATCCGATCGCGAGGAAAAGAAAAGAACGAATAGCACACCTCGGCGGGGGGGAGGCGCGCACGCTCGAGGAATCCCGAAATTTCCGTGTTCCCGGGGAGGCAGAGCCTCCGCGAGCGAGCGTGTAATAATAACGTGGAATTCTCTCTCCATCGGTGTATGCGGAGGGAAAAAAAATATGTATAAACTGGTTCATACGAAAGAGACATGCGCTCGCTCGCTCGGTTAGAATACAAAATAACCGCGATTACGCGTATATATAGTTTCGAATGAGGAAACTCATCAGAGTGTACAAGCACATATTGTATATCTCGGGCGGAGCGACAGTACATATACGTGTGTTGATGCGAAATCAATAAATTGCTCGTGATTCGTTTTTGAAAAGAAAAACAACAAATTATATACAGGCGTTCTGCTCGAGCGAGAGAGAGATAGAGTGCGATAGAGAGTATTTTTCATTAAACGATCAATCCACTCGACAATAATTTCCCATATAGAGAGAGGAGCTGCAAGCGAGTCCGGCTTAGCCAAGCTTCTCTTCCCCCCCACTCCCGGGCCTTCCCCTTCCGTTCGATCCGCCCCTGCGGAATGGAGCCGGCGTGACATTCACAGCATGCGGAGCGAGCGAGAAAGCGAACAGCGAGTCGAGTTGGAGGGGGCGGCCGAGCCAAGAGGGAACGGGACGGGCGCAGAAAAGGTAAAGAGACGTTAAGTGATGGAGAGCGAGAGAGACCGACGTATATACGTGAATGTGTGTGTCTGTGTGTGTGCGTGTAACGCGAACGCACACACGCGGGGAACGCTCGCTCCGCAGCCCAACTAAAAATTCGGGGTTAGTGGTTATATACGTTTTCCGTTTTATTGAGGCACGGAGATTATATAGATAATTGATAAGATGAGCTGATAAGATGTTAACAATGATAATAGTAGTAGCTGATAAGGTAAATATTAATTCGAAATCGTAAAGTTGTTTTTTGTTATCGCTCGCGGGAAATCCAGGCGACTCGGATACATTTTTTTAGTCTTCTCAGCGTGCGCGAGTATATAACTTTTTGCGAACGAGAACGATATGGACGAAATTAATTTCCGGGAGGAGTTGTGTTGTTAATACTCTTTTGCCGGAATAATTCAAGTCGTCCGTCGAATTCGAATTAACGTGTTGGCTCGAACTCGTGAACGATATATTTATATATTTCGGGGTAAGTGTACACGATAACACGGTCGTGATAACCAGTTCCCTACGTGTACACACGCACACTTGCAATATTGATTTCTAGCGCGGGGAAAATGAAGGAGATCTTAATTTAAAAGCTAAAGCCGAGTTTGAATGATGAAAAAGAAAGTTGGGCCAAAAGAAAACTTAAATGTGTCCGTACGCGCAAGCGTGTACGTGAGCGAGAAAAAGAAGAAATTCAACATCGCCGGCAGAGAGTCGACCGAGAAAAATAAAAACGCAAGTTTAAATCCGGCAAAAACTCGGGAAGAATTTCAAAGTAACGTCTTTGAATACGGGAAACAAAAAGATCCAACGGATGATAAACGGAGAAAAGGATCAGTTTGAAATTGTGCAATTTCGTAAAAAGTGCTTAGCCACGTATAAATAACGAAAGAGAATTGAGAGAGAGAGGCAAAAAAGCTAGGAGAATATGATTTTCGCCATGTTTAAAATTGAAATGAAAACGTGTACGCGGTCCAGAAAAATTTTGCATCATAAAGGAGGGCGAGTGCAATGTAAATGAAAAAGAAAGAGAAAAAAAAATACATAGCACGTGGGCGCACGTGATATTCTACGAAATAGTAATGCTCAGAATAAATATGGTTTCCTAGAAAAGGATGGCATTTTTCTTTTTATGGAAAAACGAAGAAGAAAATAACACGCAAATCGGAGAGTTGAAGAGAGGCTACGGGGGAGCGGGACGGGTGCAGAGGGGAGAGCAGAAGAAAAAGGAAGGGAGGGGCCCGAGGGGATGGGGGGGGGGAGGAAAGGAAGTTTATTATGATCGAGAGTATTTTCAAGTCGGAAAGCGAGGAATTCAAAAGCAGACTTTATCTGCGCATAATTATGCTCCACGACGATTATATAAGCCAACGAGTAAATTAGATTGTATGCACACAAGTGAAGAAGAAGAAGTAATATCCACCTTTATTATTCGGAATATAGTTATTGTTGCGCAATTCATAATTCTAAACCCGATAAATTTCATGCGACTCGATAAGTGCGATCCTTCGTATATACGTATACTAATTGCAGTGTCACACCAACAACTCACAATAATAATTCTGAAATCACACAGCAGTTTACTGTTACGCTCCCATTGAAACTCGAGCCCGCTCGGCGCGGCTATAACACGAAGCAAACAACGGTAGCTAATATTCTCCATTCGAATAAATATGTATAACCGCCTCAGAGTCGAGCCCGAGGACAAAAATCACGATTCGATGATCATTAGCGCATCTTCCCTAAAACAAGTATATGGGTTATAGCCTCGCGCGCGATATCTAAAAAGCGATAAAATCGAATGAAACGTGGGCAGAGGGGCAACCGACACGGGAAAAATCACACGGACGCGCACACTCGCACACACACACGCGCGCGCGCGCATACACTCGGGCGCAGATGCCAGCATAGTGCGAGTCGACCCCCTCCCCACCACGGCCAAAGCCGAGAGCGGCTCTTCATCACCTCGAGCAATCCTTTGCCGCGCGCGCGCGGCTCGAGCTGTCACTTTCGAACTCGCGGACTCGATTCAATTCTCGCGCTTTCCCGGAATCTACCGTGTAATGAGGCTTTTTGAAATTTCGATGCTAACGGGAATTGTGCAACTCGAGCTCGGCGTCTCGAATGTATACACACACACATAATAAACTCACGCGCGCGGAGGAACTGCGAATTGATTTGGTTTGTCGGCTGCTGTGTGTTTTATCGCAAAATCTAAATTCTGCCTGCAATGCACAGAGACGCGCGGGCGTTCGGAGAATCCTATTGGCGCGTCCGCTGGCTCGCCGGAATTATTATTCTTGTATTTTCTAGCGAAGAAAAAAAAAAATATTTCGGGAGATAACGCGAACAACCGAAAAAGGAAAAAAGAAGGAGTTTATTTCTTTTCTGCCGTCGTTAATTATAATCGTTCGATGGCGAGTGCGCATATTGTCTCGGCGTTGAGGAACGCAGCGATGACTTGTGCGGCATTCCGAATCGTAAAATTTATTGGCTTAGAAAGAACCGAGAGAGGTCGTGTAGGAGAGGCAGCGCGCGAGAGCAGCCCCGACACTCGCAGAAACGTCAAGACAATTTATATTTATTTTTACTCCGGCCGAGGATCGATTAAGCTTCTCATTAAAAACAGCCGGATGCAGCGGATTCAACTTACTTTCAAGAGCGACTCTCATAATTGTGTGATTATTGAATTTACAACTATGTCCTCGCCTTCCGTTGTTACAAACTTAATCTAATCAAAATACACGCGCGCTCTCCTCCGCGGCTCGTTGCATAAATTCCGAAGAGCGAACAGCAGTAAATTTTCCCACCACGCAATACACACACACACACGCACACACGTCGACGGCCACACTTTGCTTCGTCAAAAGCAAAAAGAAATAAAATAATGACAATCGCCGGCTCGTAACGTCATCAATAAACGTATTTCCGTATATATATGTATACACATAATCCTATATAAGCAGTCGCAAGAATATCGAAGAGCGCGATAAAGAAAAGCGCGTGCTGCATGATATATACATGTATATTATACGCGTGTGTGTGTATATATATATGTAACCTTTCGAATGCGATTCCTGCCGTGCGCGCGCGGCAAGGGGGGAGCCGTTGGCGAGACAAGGACGCACACATAAGCACTCGGCTCGCTCGCTCGCTCGCGCGCACACACACACACACACGCTCACACAGCGCCAAAGTGGCTTGATTTAATCACGCCAGTATATTATTTCCCTTTCGCGTATTTTCGCGCCGAGATGAATCTACTGCCGGCCGCGGGAATAGTGGGCTTGATTTTGGCCTTTTTTTTTCTTCTTTTTGCTTTTCTCGCGAAGCCGCGATGGTAATCATCGCGCGGCCTGTCGAAATTCGACTCTCGTCAAGCTTGCCAGCGCAAATCCCTTGCCCCTCCCCCCAGCTCCCGGCGTGACGAATGCCGCGCGAACTATGATTGGGAATGCACATTGAGGAAACGCCGAACTGTCGCGGCAGCGCGCAGGATCGATCTCGAATCGCGAGCCTCCTTTGAAAAAAAGAGAAAAAAAATAATAATATACGCTTGTTTTTTCGAATATATATATATATATATATATATATACTTGTAAGCGAGATATATAGAGGCGCTCGAGCAAGGGTCACGAGTTTGAGAGAAAGACAGAGGGAGGGGGAGAGAAGGAGAGAAGGAGAGAGACGAAGAGAGAATGAACAACGGTGTATCTTATCTTTACAATGGAGTGGTGTTATGGATCGTTTTAAAATACTCTCATTAGCTCGGATCTAATGGCATCCGTTTATCACAGCTGCGCGGAATATCGGGCTTAATCCGGATTTGAATATTTTCGAACGATTCGACAAATGCAGTGTTAATGTGTATTATATGTATAGGGGTCCGGGACGAGGTGCACAAATCGCGACGAACATCGGCGAAATGTTGATATGTGCCAAATGAAAATTGATTTCTTCGCGGCTAAATGACGCGCGGAGATAAACACGTCCTGCGCCGAACAATCGTATATACGTTTTGTATTTATATTATAACATTCGATTGGAAAACAAAGGACAGCAAGAGAGAGATTGTTAAAATCCTCTGCGGTGTGTTATAATTGTTTTCCTCGAATCCGCAAGCCGTTGCACTTTCCCAATAAGATCGACGGGGAGGAGGAAGGAAGAAAAAAAATAAACAACAAAACTGCACTAGTGTGTGGCGCGCGGCAGCGTTGAAAAGGATGAAAAAAAAAAGGACAAAAACTCTATATCCCAGCGTCTCACCTCGGTCTTCTCCATGGCCGGGGCGTGCGCTTGTTGTTCCTCAGCTGCGCGGACGACGGTGTCTACGTGGAGGTCATGGCTGGGTCCTGGGGGCACTCACTCGCGGGTACAGGCATAATAACGCTCTCGCACAGAAGGGGCAACGACACACGCGTATACACTAGTCACACTGCACTTGTATTTAATTTAATAAACATATATACGTATATACCAAAATATACGCAAACACACGTGTACACGTATATATATATATATATATATATATATATATACTGTCGGTATATACTGCGGCTGTTGTTGTTACATATACATCGGTGCGGGGGGCTCTCCTCGTATATGTGTACCGGCGCTGAGCGGCAGAGGCGCGTGGCGAGAGCAGCGCGCGTTGCGGAGCGGTGCGACGCACGCCGCTGTCCCATCAAGACTACTTTGTATTTACTCTAATTACGTGACGTCACGCTCGCCGCGCGCGGCGCTCACTCTGTCCCCCCTCCCCGCGCCACCGCACCGCCGCCGCCGCCGCCAGAGCCTCTCTCGGGTCAGGTTGGGAGAACGCGCGCCGCCTGGTGGGGGAAGCCCCGGAGTTCGTGCGCGCGCGCCTCTGTGTGCGTTTGTGTGAACCGGCGCGCACACCCGACTATGTATGTGTGTGCGACAGAGCACAAGGGAGTGGGAGAGATTCTTCGCTTTTTCGGTGTTTGATTGATTCCGAATATTCCGATGGCTCCCACCACAGCCAGATGCCGCGTGTGCTCTCTTTCGAGCGCCCGCGCGCATTTATTACTCTCTCTCTCTCTCTCTCTCTCTCTCTCTCTCTCTCTCTCTCTCGGCCGAGTCTTTTTATATACGTATACTTTTATACACATCCGTCCCTCTAGCCCCGAATTTGATCGCTTTTGATTTTATATATACCGTGTATATATACACGTGCTTTCGGATCAGTTGATTCAAATTCGGAAAAACAATGTCTGGCGATTCTATCGAGCGCACGAAATGGTCGGCTCGAATCGAAACCATTGCGCGAATTTCATTACTTAACTTAGTCATCCGTGCAGCGCAGTGCTATTTTAATATTCATCGGCTGAAACGTATCGTCGTGTATACTTCGTAAGACACACTATGGATTGACATTTTTTTCCTTTTTCTTCTTTTTCTTTATCAAAATATTATCACGTACCATTGTGTATTTTGAATTTCAATTGCAAATTAGAAAGAACTCGTTTTTCGCGCGCGTATACACTTTTCGACAATTAATTTACAATTCCGAACAATGTGATAGTATAATTTGTGATGGTGTACGTCGTTCTTATTGATTCATTCCCAATGTGTCGTAATTGATCGAGACTTACGTGTATAATACATTATTTTCAATATATATATTATATTTTATTCGAGCAGCGATTTTACATTCAAACGTCCATCCGAAATTTTTGAGGAAAAGTCATACGATTAAAATATCTCGGGTTAAACAGCTGCCAATTACTTTGGCACTGTTCTCATAGTTAAGCTTATTCAATGAAATATCTGAGAACCTTGGTTTAAATAGGCACTAAATCATTATGTGATTTTTGACGCTTGTGCAAATGGAAAACTATGAATTCCCATTTTATCGCCGCTAATAGAGGAATGCGTATATATTTTCTCTGCTGTAAATTGCATATAATACTGAGTGGACGAAAATCCCCTCGTTAACAAGAGGTCTCCTCATTCCGATGTGTGCCATGGAACAAACAATGTCGAACGAGAGAGGGAGAGAGAAAAAAACACATCATCCAGCGCGCGTGAAAATGTTGAAGATTTTAATCGTTCGAATGGAGGAAAAAATAAGAAATAACGTCGTTTAGCTTCTCCGAAATTTCAACGAAAATAATAACAATAATGGTACTAATAATAATAATAATAATAATATATTCAATTTTCAGGAACACATAGCTCGAATTGTTATTCACTCATTAGAAGCGCGCACGTAATCTCTGTTCGAGTGCAATAAAAAATGCGAAACGTATGAGAAAGAGATAATGGTATTCAGTGCATTATATACGCGCGGCTCAAGTACGCACCAATACATATGCACGCGCACACACGCGCGCGCTCGCGCGAGTGTGCGCAGCAGTTCTTGTCTAAATGATCAAGTATGGTACGGATAGGTGTACGCATACATGTATATATGTGTGTACAGATAACGATGTAAACATTGAGCTCCTACTGCCATCTGTGAAATAAAGTCGAACTGTCGTCTGCCTCTGCGGCCTGCGCTCGCGCGCGCGTCCAGTGCTCTCGCTGCACATTCATGCACTAAATACCACTAAATACACGTATAACTTCATATGCTTTGGGAACTATTTATTGCTATATATTCGCGAGCCACATTTTCAACGAGGCAATGGCCCCATAATACTTGGAGGTATCATAGATATAATACCTTTATAATTGGCTCGTCCTTATCTCCGCCAACACCAACTGCTGCACATCGGCCGCCGCAGTCTGTTGATGACATCCGATATTTGCTAATCTGTCTGCTGTGATAAGTTGAGGTTATTTTGGTTGAGCCAAAGAATTATCATTTTGTTTTTATTTTCAATCATTCTTAAGGCTTTTTTGTTTCTATCAACCGTACACATTTTGCCCTTTCCCGAGAGAGCCTTTTAAAACGAAGAAACGCATAGGATAGATGGTTTGTAAGATTATATTTGTTTGTTTTAAAAAATAATACTTTTCTATGAAAGTCGTTGTGCACGGATTTATGAAAGACTCATGAACGATTTTCGGATTTTTCACCCATTTTTTTTAGATGATAATACACACACTCGAATAAATGCAGTCGGAGGTTATGTTCTGTTTAAACTGGAAGTTATGCTCGAGAAACGTGATTTAAGATAATTTTTCTTCGCTGTTATCAGAAATTATGACACTGAAATTTCAAATCTTACAATGAATTAATATTCACTTTTTAGTTTTCTAATTCTATTTATTCTGTTTTCTAGAGTAAAATTATGCAAATTAGAACTGACATTCTACAGTGAAAATTGAGGCTGTCAGTTTTGTAAATCTGTCGATTCTTTCTACAATATTAATTATATGTTTTTTTTCTCCATGAATTGAGTATCGACGCCCATTTCTTTGATGCATTACAGCAGGAAAAATGATATGAATAGGAAAAGTAGGAATATGGAACAGAAGCAGGTAATTATAATAAATTTAAGAGTAAGTAGATTGTATGGAATTTGTTGTTTGAATTGATTATTATTCTCTCCTGAGTTTTCCATTTCACTAAATATAATTACTCGACACATTACTTCAAAAATTTCATCACCATGTTTCTCTTTACATTACGAAAGTGATGGCACAATACACAATCATCATAATCACACATCAAAAGTTCTCTTTTTGACTCTTGGTCACTTTTAGAAACAAAATTCAAACATAATTACAGCTAACATTCTCGTCAACGAGCGTGAAAATTGTTTCACTTACAACTTCTTCATATCATGGCACAATTACTCATAATTTGTTTTCATTATAGCTCCTCACGCGGACCACATCTAACTCTTTTGGTACAGCACTTAATTTTTTTCATCTCAAACGTGTGGAATCTTTGATCAATCAACAAGTGATGACAATATCCCTCTGGCTCGGAGAGATATGTTGAAATCTTATTTTATAAATCAGCAAAAGTGCAAGAGATATATTTGAGGGGAAAGACGCATGTAGTTATACGTACACAAAAATGCAGACATAGTCTTTGGCAAAAGGTGCACTCGGATACGTCCAAAAATCCTTTTTTAGGCCTATATGCTCAGAGGACACGGAAAAGCTTTTGCTATGCACAATATTGGCTAATGGACTAGAGTACATTTGTTTTTTTTTTCTATTTTCCATGTTATCGTTTGTAATACATTCGTTGTCACTTTCACGATTTATTTCTTTTGTTGTTTTTGTCATCTATTTAGTATAGTTTATAAATAATTTTTAATAACTTCACTTTTAGGAATGTAATAAATGTCTCTATAGATGAATTCAATATACTGAAATTATGTTACGATGCTTTAAAAAATTATTTTCTGATTTATAGTACATCTCAAAATTGGACTGAACACAATGTCTAACTTATCTTTTAATTGAACAATGAATTAATTATTGTGATCATGCCAGTACTTTGGCAAATAATTATCCAGACTCCCAAATCAACTGATACATAGAAAATGATTTTCTAGTTCTTATAGAGAGTTTGTGCGTAAGAATATTTGATAAGTATTTAAGATATTAAGAGGTTTCCTCATAGTAATAAAATCTTTAATAGCATATGCTGCTGGAGTCGCATCGTTTCTTTTTCAAATATTGAAAGGACTCAAGTGTTTCGTCTGATGGAACGACAACTGATGTATGCTTAGCAATTGGATATGAGAATACTTTTGAAAATATTGTTACGTGCTTTGCGAAGACATTTTTATTCTATTTTAGGACCATTTTTTTTGTGTTCAACGCTTGCATGTAGGCTGTTAGTTTACTACATAAAGTGCAGTGTGTGTATTTTAATTGACGCGGAAACATTTTTGCAGGGAAGTCCTCAAAAAATCTTGCATTAGTTGCTGAAACATGTGCTGCTTAGTGATCATTGTACCGATTCCATTAGAATTTTATCATATTTTCACACATTCACATTATTCAATGAGTCAATTTCGATCAACATTCAACAAATGCTTTTTGAATTTGTCAAATAATTTTCGACCCAATGTCGCAAACAATTTCATCCCATTAAATATGTATTCATTTTCGTGTTTTAAAATCAAGGTAAAATAAGGCGCTTAATGGAAAATGTATCTAGAAAATGAATGAACTACTGAGCTTCAAATATCCCAAGCGCTGAATTTCCTGTTGGCTCAAAAACCTCGTCGTACATTAGGTTTGATTGACTATGTTTTAGAATATGCAATTACACGTGCTAATACGTTTTTGTTCGAAAAGTTATGCTCTCAATTGCATTTACCTTTTAAGCTCAGTAAGCTACGCGAAATTCGAGATATTGATCTAATCGTCGTTTCAATTTTACTAATGGAAGTACGCCTATCATTTCAATCTGAATTAAAACGGAAGACAATATTTCAAAAAGTATTACTAAAAATAGTCTCAGACCAAGCTCGATTTTGATCAAAGAAACGAGCTCTTTGTAAACAAAGCGAATACATACAACGGGAGAACTCTAGAAAGACGCTCAGGTTGAGTTTGTACTCTTCTGCAAAGCTACAAATAACTAACTAAAAAGCCAGGGGATAAAAATGTACGTTACATCGATAAATTGAGTAATTTTCGAGGAGAACGGATCGCGCGTTCCGCATTGAGTTTTGAGAAAAGTCCCTAACAAACATTGTCAATGCATCATATCATTCCGGACAAGTCAAAAGTTCTCTATTTCCCTGATTCTACCACAAACAATCGATTATCAAACTTTATCGGCAAATATAGTTGGCAAGGACTCGTATGCTTGAAGACGGCATAATTTCAATGATAAAAATGTTTCTTCGGCATTAAATATTACAATAGCGTCACGACGAAACATTGGATCGGAGGCCGCCCCCCTCCCCCCCGTTGATTTTTCCCTCTCACGCGTTTCCTTCTTGTTTAACTTATTTTTCCCATTTTCTTACAACTAGACTAGAAATTGGTACAATGCTGTTTAGAGCGTAAACAAATAATATCGGTGAAGTATCACAGCTGGCTTCCAGAGATATTACGATTAAAAATAATATCCATTGGGATTCTAGAGGCCTCTGGCAAATTTTTGTATTACCGTTACTTCAGTTCGAGTCTGCATTATTCTACAGAGACCCTCTTTGCGGCTGCGCCGCGACGCTTTTCAACATGTCGACCGACTGTTATTCTTTTTTTGGTAGAAAAAATTATACAAATCGTATTCAAAACTATTTATAAATATGTATTCACCCCGTTCGTGATCGTACTTTTACGAGTTGAATTTTCACGTCATTCTTACGTTAATAATCTCCCGCATTTTACACGTACAAGTATTCCACAGCGTACACAAACAAAAATGAATCTCTATCCTAACGATGATGTTCGAATTTCGAATGGAAGGCGTACGATTGCCGATTCACGGGAAAACTCGCGTGTGTGCAATAATAAATAGTTCGCGCGCTGACAATGTCGAGTCGAACTGAAGTAACCATGACAGGTTTTTCATTCTGCGCGAGTCATTTTTTTTTTTCATCTCATCTGCTTATACGAGCGGTTATAATTGTTAAACGCTACTCGTTTCGTTAATATTTAAATAATTAATTACTCATCATTTATCAGCATATACGTCAATGTTGCGTCGCTGAGTCAAATCGAATCGGAGAAAAATACGTTTATACAAGCTTTCATTGCTAAATATCTTTGAATATACTAGCACATTTTTGCTCTTCCCTTTCGCACGCCTCTTTCACACTAGAATTGTCTTCTTTGAAGATATAAGAGAGATAGCAGCGAATCCCATGCTAATTGCGCGCGCGCTGCCTCAATCATCAACGTCTTATCGTCCCAGCAATATTTTTTTCCCGTTTCTTTTTTTTTCATCTTACTCTTTTTACATATCAAAGCGAGCGCATTGCTGAGTTCGCGCGAGGTTTTCACGCATTTTTTTTATCCATTTATTCTTTCTCTACGTGCCTTATATGCAGAGAAATAATAATCACAGATTTGCTTCGTCGCACGAGTCTTTAACTCTACGTCGACGTATCTTAGGAAATTCGTCTAGGACACTTGGATTTAGATATTAAATTCTTCTTCGACCCTAAAGACGTTTCACAGAGGAGAGGCCTCGTTTTTTTGTATTCGACATCGTTCGTATTGTTTTTCCTTTTTTTTCTCCTCTTCATTCGTCTACTTACATCGCGCTGTTTAAGATTCTTTCTCTCGATTCATCATGTAAAAATAAATGGAATGTTTTTTTTCCCTTGTCGAGAACGATTTGTCGCGCTTGTACAATCGTCGTGATTAAGACTCCTCGTATATTTACTCTCTTCTCGCAAAGTAATCGAATTTTAATCAACCAGTATTTTTACTATGGAGTTGAAGGTTCGGTGCAACATCGAATGGTATTTATTCTACATTCAACGGTATACGTTCAGGCTGGCGTGATTTTTTTGTCAATGAAAAACAGTAACTTAATTCAAAACATTCCTCGTGTCGATACTGAGTTTAATTAACAAGTCCAAAGCTGTACAGCGTCGAGAGGGTAGTAAAATTACAGGAAGCCAGAAGACAAAACATAAAAACTCGGTTAAAAGTTTACTATTGTTTTAAAAATACAGACGATAATGTCATTGATTGAGATCATTAGCACTTTCGGTATAAAGTTTTTAATAAAGAGCCTAAAGTCTACGGCTCGCGCTTTCTTATATAACCCTTTAGTGGGACTACTAACCGATCAAAAAAGATCTTTCCAAAAAACTATGATATGAGAAAGCGCACAGGGAGGTCGGCAAGATGGCCTAACGCTGCTCTGCACGCCAAGTATTGGAAACCTCGCGCAAACCTTGTAATCAACGCTCTTTTTAATTTTGGACATATTTTTTTTCTTAAAATAATCTCCTTCGCTCGTCCAATCTCATCGTCATCTTTGTCTTAATTGTTATCGCTTCATTGTTTAAAATAGACTTCGTGGAAGTAGATTTACGCGTTCCCAAAGGCGCGTGGATGCTCTGTTTCAAAAACTATGTAATATCAGTTGAAACGCATGGAAATTGATACATAATACTATATCAAAAAAGCAAGATTGTTGGATTTTTTTTGTTCTTCACGCTGTTGAATAAATAACACTGAGATTTTTCATAAATTGTGCAAATTTGTCTAGGTACTGGAAGCTTTAGATTTTCATTATTCCTCGTGGGTATAGAAACAATTCGATAATCACGATTAGTTCATTACAGTTTATGAGACAGATCATCAAGACCTTAAGGATTATTAAGTTTCTGACATAGTATAATGATTGTTGAATTTTTTTTTCGATTTTGATATTGTTCCTGTACAACGAACAACGGTTGTACATTAGTATGAACACATAAGCAATCTCTCATCAGAGAGACTTGGAGAAGCGAATCGTATATAGATTGGATTTCAAAGTTCCTTGCAGATCCTTCGGAACGAGCGCGAAAAGCAATGATCGAACTTCGAATTTTTTTTTTTCAATTTTTCAAATCTATTATACTATGTCAAGGGAAAGAGAAAGGAAATTCAAAGCAACCTCCTTCGTTAATTCATTCTTTGTCCACTCCGCGATAAGGTCATGGAATCCTATACAGTTGCTGGTGTGTCGAATATATAAATACGATCAAGCGGAGTGTAAGCAACTCTTAATCAACGACGCTTTTTTTCATTCGTCGAATCATAATCGAAATACTCGTATTTTTAAGAAATTAGTTATGCTCATGACGCACTCTTTCTCTCCAAGTAATTTGATTACAGAGCCGTGTGTGTGAGTCTCGAAATATCCGTTTTTTTTGTCTTTTTTTCCCCAATAATTCCAATACAAAATCGCAAATCCACCGAGTTTGAGGTTCAAATTCTCGCTTTCACGAGAAAAACCATTAAAAAAGAACAAACCACAATCCCGACAATTTGGCCACGATAAAACACGATGTGAAACTATAAAACACGCGGAGACTCGCGTAGGAAAAAAGAATAAAATACACAGCGCGATCGGCGGCACATACAGAAAAGTTTCAGCGAGAAGTATTGAATCCCAAACCCGGCGAGCGTTCGAATGGCCAGGTGATTAGCGATTGTACACATGTACGCATACGTCAAGCTGTCTCGAGGCAGTCCAGGTGGTATATATATATACACACACACACACACACACACCGGGGCGAGGTATCATCGTCCGTCACGAGTATATATAGTGTTTGATCCGGGCCTCCTCTGCCCCGGACCACACACCGGAGAATCACTAGAGGTGCGGCGGCGGTGAGGCCATCCGAACGGTTCGTTGCCTGGTCGAGCCTAGATCTGCTGGGCGATCTGGGTCTGGCCGTTGGTCACCGCCTCCTCGGGCTTCTCGTCGATGGGCTCGAGGCTCGGCTCGTCCGGGCCGGGCTTGGCCGGGTCGCCCGCCACCTGCAGGGCCTCTATCACGTTGTGCTGCAGGTTGAGCTGGCGCACCGCGTTCACCAGATTGTCCCTGAGTATCGCCTCGTCGTCCGGTGGCGCACTCGCCAGCCGCCCCCGCTCCGGCATGAAGGTCATGCGCACTATGGTGTACAGCTTGCGGAAGCCCAGCTTCCTGTACAGGCTCTGGCTCGCCTCGTTCTCCGGCCTTATCACCACGAAAGGCGTGTACCCGTTTTCCGCGACTCGCCTCGTCAGGAACCTGCAAGTCGAATCGTCCCGTTAAAGCACAGCACTGGATCGGTCAGGGATGGATTGGGTTATTCTCCTGTGTTCTCTCTAAACTCCTCAATGTGAAATCTCACTGTACGGTAGTAAATATTCACTGTAAATCTCAGTGAAACGTCGCTCACTGTATCACAGTGAAAAGGCACACTGGGAGCAGTTTATAGTTGGGTGAACTATAAATCTCCTATAAATAATAAATACTTCTATTTTAACCTAGCTATGAGATATTGTGGATTCCACTATACAAATTTCACTAATGTATACCATGGGAGAAGTATTATTTATACTATATTTAAAGTAGATTCTACTCTATATAGTATTTTTATATATAGTAGATATAATTGAGTGGACACAGTTGACTATAATTCTGCTTCATTGAACAATAATTACTGGTGGATTAAATAGTAATTGAATATTGTTGGAAAAACTATAAAACACGAAGGTTATTTGTACAAATAAAGTTAATTTAACGATATTTATAGTAGATTCTTCTATAATTTCGTTTACTATATCATATAGCAGATTCCGATAAGGGAATTTTTCTCAGTGCACTGTAACTGACAGTGAAACGATAATTTTATGTTTATAGTTTCAAATCCACTGTATAGTTACAGTAAAGTTTCACTGTAACTGCAGTGGAAATGTTAGAACTGAATGTTAAAGTGAACAATTCACTATAATCTCTAAATCTGAGATAGTAAAAACTACTATTCATTATAGTACAAATTGCACAACTGCTCAAAATAGTAAATATTCACTAAAAAACAGTAAAATTTTACTAATATTTTAGTAATTTAGCAAGAATTTACTATTTTTTTATAAAATGTTGCTATTTTTTAGTGAATACCTACTATTTTGTGCAGTTACAATTTGTACTATTAAATATAGTAATGTCTTTTACTATTTTAGATTTAGAGAATAAGTACATTGAAAAACGTTTTCCAGTTGTTTACAGTCAGATTTTCACTGTAAGAAATTTAAAGAATTTTTCCGTGCGTAAAACCTTTTCAGAGACAAATTCAGTGTGCTCTCTGAATTCCTTACAGTGTAAATCTCACTGAAACGTTTTTGACTGTACTTGCAGTGGATTGTTCAGTGAAACATTCAGTTCTAACATTTTCAATGTAGTTACAGTAAAATTTCATTGTGACTACAGTGAATTTCAAACGGTAAATATACAATTGTTGATTTTAATGTAAGTTACACAGTCTTTCCACTGTAATACAGTGAGATTTTACTGTTAGGAATTTAGAGAATGTGAAGGTGAAAAATCACTGTCAGAAGGTAAAACCAAGAAGGCTAATTTTTCTTATCTAATCGAAGTGAATTTGCCACTTTGGCTTCGCGAGTTTTGGCAGCGACAATTTTCATTAATTGAAGTCGCGGATTTCACGTGAACCAATATCGCCCGATGTAAACCGAATTTTCACCGGACTCGATGCAAATTTGATTGCAGCCGAAACTCGTGGCACTAAAGTCAAAACACACACTCCGATTGCAATTAACTGTGGTACACTGGTTTTGTCGCTGTAAGGTTGTATGCACCACGTGAATTTTTGTTAATGACCCTGAAACAAGCACTCGTGACATGTAACATCGTATCCGTGAGTGGTGCGTTAAAATTCAAACACTCGCGTGAAAGTGCAACCACTTGTCACCGGTTACGTCGACCAGTCGTGGACGCTTCCACGCGCGTCTTTGTATTTTAACGCACTAATTGCACGATACACTGTTTCGTATGTACAATAATCCTATTTTGATGAATAATCGACGTTTGCGAGCCATACGATTTCGGAAAGGAATATTTTATATGTTTTCGTCATTTATATCATCACGCGCGCTGATGGTCGGTCACTGCAGTGCATATATATATATATAATAATACGAAACCGATGTATTTTGTTACGTTCCGTTCCTTGGAAACGTAATGAAAATACTATATTAATTCAGTTTCCGCGCGATAGAGACTTGACAAAATTATTATTACTTCAATTACGCTTCGTTTCTCGCGATAATACAGAAGCCAAATTAAAAATACATAAATTTATTTCCATTGTGTTTCAGATATATCGTGTCAACGAGACGATTTTTCAGTGGATCGACGGTTACAAATTATCGATCCACGGGAAATCGTCGCCTGTATAATTCGCAAACTGCAATGGATTATCGTTTACCTGGCCAATTTAGTGCCGTAGCCTTTCCTCCTGAACTCGGGCTTGGTTTGCATGGAGAACATGGCGCCGTAGTACGACTGGACCATCCAAGCGGCCAGGCTACCGTTCGCGAAAACTCCGGCCGCTGATAGATTATTGATAAGGCGAAGAAACAGCTCGTGACACTCCATGTCGTTAGCCGGGTACAGCTCGTGGATGCCCTCCGCGTGCTCTGCTCTAAGCGGCAACACCTTTACCGGCACACAATCAACGTATATCGGCTTGAAATCCCATCAACAATACTCCAGTCAGTTCGAATCGCGAATTATCCTCCGATCGTCTCTAATGCCAAACCGAATGCGCATCGAGCGCCGGGAAACAGACTAAATATATCCCAGGCGCGAATGAGATTAGGGAGAAAGACGATGCTCGAAACTACGTATTTTAATTTCCAAACGACGTTTCTCCAGTATGGTTTACTGGCGGATCATCGAGCTCTGCGTTTATTGCACAAAACGAATTAAGGTAACTGTACCCAATGTGCCCCCCCCTAAGGGTTTTTCGCAAATTTGACTATGATAGACTTCGAATTTTAAAATTCTGTGAATGGCATCTCAAAGCTTAGCTCAATACCTATTAGAAACCATCTTCATAATCATCATTCGACTACTTTAACCTATCGAAAATCGCAATTTAAAAAAAAACGCAAAAAGGCTAAATGCACAAAACGTGTACCCAATTTGGCACAATTTTTTAATCATTAGCTACAGCCTATATAGGCCTACAGGGACGATCCAATTGGCATTGAAATAAACTCTCAATTATGTTCCCAGTGATATTTATACAAAATTTTTAACATACAACTCAAAAATACGCGTCTAAATCATCGTAATATGTCTATACAAATATTCAATGATTTCACTCAATCTTCCCATTTAAAAACGCGTAGAGGGGCACATTGGGTACACTTTTTTTTGATGCGAAAAACAGCAATTTGAGTAGGATAAAAAATAATTTTAGGAAAACTGATGAGACCAATCGAAAGCTGAGATGTTTTTACACAAAAAAGAGTAATGACACTTTGAGAGATAAAAATTATTGACACCTGATTTTTGAGGTTGAGTGTGAAAAGTGAAATAAGAAAATGGTGAAAAAATCAGTAAGTGAAAGTTCAAAGTGTTGTAGGAGAGTGGTTTTAAGGGCTAAATGGGCGGGAAGATACCGAAAATTTTCTTTTAATTCCCCCAACATAACCCAAGAGCGACTGATGCTCAGAGAGCACCGGAAATACGAAATCTGACGATTGTGCCAAATTGGGTACAGTGCCAAATTGGGTACAGTTTACCTTATTACACGAATAGTACAGCTTTTGGGCGACAAAAGAAGCCTGACGGATATGGAGTTGACAAATATTTGTTGCCCACATCCCAAAGATCATCTTTTTTGTGATTTTTGAATAATAGAGGGTAAAGTAGTATATTTACAGGATGAAAGACTGCCGAGATCACATCGGCGGCCCTTAAGAATGAAAGCACATCTCAGTTTTTCAGTTTCCTTTCACAGAGAAATCGAGGTGTGCTTCTATGCGCGGTATAGATTAGAAATTTACTATTCTTAGTTAATTCCGTCGACACATACAAGTGTATATCCGAGAACAAAAGCTCCAAAAGTTCCTGTAGAATCGAAGCCCTGAATCAAAGCTTGCGGGTAAATTCGATTCGTACAATTGTCTTGCCACGAGAACACTTTCGACTAATTACTTCGGCCGCGCGCTCAATGCTCATATTGGCTAATTATACCGGAGCAAGTGAAATTCGTTGGAAGCTTACAATTTCGATACATACGGATTCACCCGAATCATCCGGAGAACGAGACGCTCGTCTCGTTCATGGGAATAGGAACGCGCGAGTCGATACGCGTCCGATAGGCGAGCTCGAATCGGAATTTCTATTTTTCGCCGGCTGGCATTAGCCCCGGTGGGAAATTGAATTGAGCCGCGGCTTTGGAATCGAGTCAAAAGCCTCTATATAAATGTGCCGCAGACGGAAATATCCGCTGGCGGGTCAAGTGTCAGTTGGTGTTACGGGATAGGTATAGGGAGACAGACGAATAGTTACCTGGACGTCCTCGGACTCGTCGTCGCTCTGCTCCGTCTTCTCGGGCTGGTCGCAGGCCCAGACGTCGCCGAGAACCCGCTCGACGTCGCCGTGGCCCTCGTAAAGCCTGATCAGCTCGTCCGCTATCTGCGAGTGCACGAAGTTTATGTAGAGCGGCTTGTCCCAGTTCACCAGCACGTCCTCGTCCCTCAGCAGAGCCAGACAGTCCAGCCGGTCGTTCGGACAGAACGCACCAACGCTCTCGTACAAAAGCCCGTGGCACTGGAATCACACACGCGTTAACACACACCTACGCAGACTCAGGGAATTTTTGTGAAAATGATGCGGTACTCGAAACCCATTGAGATTGAATGGAGAACAAAATAAACGAATTTGTATCTGTACGCTTTGTTACTCGAGTTTGGTGAAAATTATATGATGTAACTGCAGGCAATTTGGCACGTTTGTCAGATTTCGTATTTCCGGTGCTCTCTGAGCATCAGTCGCCCTCGGTTCCGCTACCTTCCCCGCCCATTTAGCCCTTAAAACCACTCTCCTACAACACTTTCACTTACTCATTTTTTCTCCCTTTTCTTATTTCACTATTCACACTCGACCTAAAAGATCAAGAGTAAATAATTTTTATCTCTCAAAGCGTCATTACTTTTTTTTACGTAAAAACATCTCATCTTTCGATTGGTCTCGTCAGTTTTCCCAAAACTATTTTTTATCTCACCCAGATTGCTCTTTTCGCATCGAAAAAAAATAAAGCCAATGTGGCCCTTTATACGATTATAAATCGAAAGACTGAGTAAAATCGTTGAATATTTTTATAGACATATTACGATGATTTAGATAAATATTTTTGAGTTAAATATCAAAAGTTCTGTGTTAATATCAATGGAAATATGATTGAGAGTTCATTTCACTGTCAATTTGATCGTCCTTGTAGGCCTATATAGTAGGCTGTAACAAATGATTAAGAAACCGAGCCAAATTGACTGCACGTGTGGTGCATTTGGCTCTTTTGCGTTTTTTTTTAAATTGCAATTTTTAATAGGTTAAAGTGGTTGGATGATAACCATATAGGTATTGAGCTGAGCTTTAAGACACTGTTCACAGAATTTCAAAATCCTAAGTCTATATCATAGTCAAATTAGCAAGAAACAGCTCTTAGGGGTGGCGGTGGCGGTTGTAATTCTATACATGTTCCAACATATGTTTTCCCCCGCACTGTCGAACTGCATTGATAAATTAGTATATAGCTGATATTATTATATAGCTTACAGAAATAAGAGAGGAATAGTTCAAATATTGTAGAATTTGCGCTCATTCATATAGAGGAGTAATTTTTATTTTCACTTATCAGACAACGATTCATATGAATAACTAGCCAGAATCACTCACTCGCTATCGCTCGCTCGTGTCTTTCATTTGCTCTATCAAGAATAAAGGAAAATAATGAAATTTTCATTGGAATTATTGGTAAATAATTCAAAGTATCTACGGACGCTTTTACATCAACATGTATTTCACCTCTAGGCTATCAAAAATAAGGTCCCGATGTCTGATTTGAGATGTCAATTTCAATTTACCTCATACCAAAGCTTTGTCTTTGAGGAAGTAAAATAACATAATCAGAAATAGATTTTGTTATGATCATGAATTTTCGTCAAACCTCAAGGAATATCAATGCAAAAAAATATAATTTTTCACGACGAAAAATTGAAGCGCTCAATGAGCTCTAACAAACTATCAAATTTGAATTTTCATCGTGACGCAGATTGATCGATTTTTTTATCAATCAATCTTGTACAACTTTCTAAAAATGATTTTTTTCACATTTCACGCCCACGTATCGAATTTTTCAAAGTATCAATCATGGATGCGAAAGATTCGATGTTCTTCTGACCGGGCATACTCGGAATCGCACCATATCATAATTTCACGTATTTCTCTGAACGCATAAAAATCACAAAATAAACCATCCATTTTCAACTACATACTTCACACCCACGCATCAACATATATCAATTTTTAACGACGAAAAATTGAAGCGCTCAATGAGCTCTACCGATCTGTCTAATTCGAATTTCCATCGGGACGCAGATTGATCGATTTTTTTATCGATCAATCTTGTAACACTTGCTAAACATTAGTTTTTCCCACATTCCACGCCCACGCATCAATTTTTTCGAAGTATTGATCATGGATATGAAAGCCCATTCGATGTTCTTCTGATCCGACATACTCAAAATTGCACCATTTCATAATTTCGCGTATTTTTCTGAACGCATAAAAATCACAAAATAAACCATCCATTTTCAACTACATACTTCACGCCCACGCATCAACATATTTCAATTTTTAACGATGAAAAATTGAAGCGCTCAATGAGCTCTATCGATCTGTCTAATTCGAATTTCCATCGTGACGCAGATTGATCGATTTTTTTATCAATCAATCTTGTACAACTTGCTAAACATTAGTTTTTCCCGCATTCCACGCCCACGCATCAATATTTTTGGAGTTTTACCCATGAAACATGAAAGCCCTTTCAAGGATCCTCCGATCAGTCTGACCCAAATTCGCACCGTACAATTATTTCATGGTTTTTCTCGATGGTTTATCCGCTGAGAAAAAAAACTCAATCTGCATTTTCACATTTCTCACACCCACGCATCAATTTTTTCAAATTTTAAAGTACGGGAAAAGAAAGCGCCGTTGATTTCCTTTCGATCGATCTCATCAGTTTTCATGTGCGTCGACTCCTTCATTGATATTTGTTTACATGAAATTTCCGGGAGGATTAACTTTATATTATTATGTAGATAATTTTCAATTATTTTATTGAGGGATTATCGTCCGTGTATTTCTCAGAATAAAATAAAAAAATAACCCATTTAGAAAATTACATTTCTCAGTTCAAGTACTTCGGCCTTCCTGGAATTCAGTACAATAAATACTTGATTTAATGAAAAAATGTCGACTCTTAATTTGCTGCATTTTAAATCAAATGAAATTTCATACTTGAACGAAAGAAGCGTTTTTACAGTGTACAGACCCGGATCGACAATTCTACGAACTCTAATTTATTATATTTTATTTTTACTCTTATTTTGCTAGTATACGTATACAAAAAGTATACGTTCCAAATGAAAAAATGGTTGCAAAATTTTTAGTGAAATCATTCTAGATTTTAATCAGATTAGAAAAGCATAAAGCCCTTAGTCGACTTCTTTCCGATGAAGAAACCCTTCGGTGGTGTTTCACCAATACTCGCATTAAATTCGTACTTTTCTAAATCGCCAGGATCAAAATTTGTTGAAATTTAATAATCTAAAACAGGCGGCGACTGTAATATAGGAAAGTTTCAATTTCGTGGAAAATCTTTGCAAGGAGTAATTTGTTGGCGGCAAAAACGATGCCAATATTCCCGCGGGATTGGAACTGAACGGTGTGTTATACGGTTACTTCTTGTAACAACGTCAATCATAATCAATGCAATTTATCACGAATGAATGCACGGTAGGTCGCTATTAGAAAACTTTCAAGCATCATGAAATATTGGAGTTCTTACAGCACTTTTTCATGAAATTCGAAAACGATCTGAATCAACTTTATGCATCTGTACAGGAAGTTCGCCCACTAATTACTTTGGAGTTGTGAATAATGTATTTTTCATTCTCCGAAGTATGCATATGATCATCTGCAATTAGATTTCGTATATAATTGATAAGAAATGTATGATGAACGCGTTTCACTTTTGAAAATTTAAATTTTTCGAATTTTGATTTTTCAAGTCAGGGTAGTTTCACTCAGACAGTGCATGTACATAGTACTTCAAACCCATAGATCACAATAATAATAAAATCAATACATCATTTTTCACTTCGGCTGACATTTTAACGGAATATTCCTCTATCGTAGGAGTATCTGATGCATTGAGTTTCATGATGTATTCTTTGCGCATCGTGAGCTTACGTAATTTTGGAAAATACGTCCATAATTTTCGTGAATTTCACAGTCGGGTATGCGAGTTAATAAACGACTATGAGCACATTATGATTCATGCGGAGTGTAAACTATAATCTCGTACTGTTCAATTAAAACGCAAATTAATTGCAATCGCAGAATATTTCTCTGACGTTGATTGAAAATGTTTCCCAATTATATATCGTCTATATTCGTCCGCAAATTGAATGTATATGTTAATTGTCATCCGTTCTCAAGAGACGGTCGAGAAGATTCACCAAATAAATTAATCAAAAGAAGCTCGAACTTGTTTACACATCGGCTATCAAAAGTTGGCACTGTTCGAAAGGGAATTTGATTTTTCTAGAACGTTAATGAATCAAAAGTATTTTATAACCGAAAAACGATGTGCAGAATCCATTCAATAAGAGGGGGAAAAAACTAAGAAGCCGAGAAGGTCGGTGTTCATCCGTAATCATACAACCTTGGAATCGCAAATATATAATAACGAACGTGAAATGCACACGTGAGGAAAGCCAATAACAATATCCCAGAATGTTATCCTCGCTGGATTACCGCCACCCTTCCCAAGGCGTACACGCGCGAAGTGCTACATTGGATTTCCGCTAGACGCCGGATTCCGGCTTATAGGAGCCATATATAGTGGATGTTCACTTGCTCATGTTTACAGAGCTGCATTGAATGAAAGGACGAGCTGGAAGTATATAGACGTGGGAAGGATTTTTGGCCTCGGAGTTTTCGAAGAGAAGAAAAATTAATGTTACGCGGTGTGTCTTTTAATCAGAAAATAGGATTTAGTTCGCACGCGAGTGTTCCCAGTGAGATAAGAAAAAACCGCTGCCAAGTGCCTCAGCAGTATGCTTTCTCAAAGTATTGCAATTGAACCTCAACTTGCATTAATCACCACTCTTTGAGAAAGCAAAATGAACCTCTAACTTATTTCCTCCACTCCATAGTAACGGTTGCTATGGTAAATATCCGAGCTTCGGTGTTCTTACTTCTTAGTCATCAACAGTTCCGAAAATGGACCTCCAACAGACTTTTCCCACTCCATAGTAACGGTTGCTAAGGACGTAAACAATGGTTGCTATGGTAAATATCGGAGCTTCGATGTTCTTACTTCTTAGTCATCAACAGTTCCGAAAATGGACCTCCAACAGACTTTTCCCACTCCATAGTAACGGTTGCTAAGGACGTAAACAATGGTTGCTATGGTAAATATCGGAGCTTCGATGTTCTTACTTCTTAGTCATCAACAGTTCCAAAAATGGACTTCAAACTGACTTTTCCCACTCCATAGTAACGGTTGTTAAGGACTTAAACAACAGCTGCTATGGTAAACGTCTGAGCTTCGATGTTCTTACTTCTTAGTTATCAACAGTTCCAAAAATGGACCTCCAACTGACTTTTTCCATTCCCTAGTTACGGTTGCAAGCGATGTAAACACCGGTTGCTAGAGACATCAACAATGGTTTATACGGGAAAGGTCTCTTTGATTGTAATAGAATCCCATAAATATACAAAGCCAAATGATCATTTATCATGAATTATATGGGAACTTATCAAAAACACGATAGCAACGGTTGCCATGGAAATAAACAACGGATGCTGCTAAACACGTTCACATCTTTCGGAGACCGACCTGTGTGCAAAATTTCAGGACGATCGGACTATTCCTTCCAAAGTCATCGTACGACAAAAAAAAAAGTCAGTCTGAAGCTGAATTTTGTATCTCCATAGCAACGGTTGCTAGGAGAATAAACAATGGTTGTTCCAAAATGAATGTCTTATCGATTCTCATCGATCGTCGAAAGAATTGGAGACCCATCGTGCATTGATGATGATTTTTGGAGCTTTTATCAAAAACACGTTAGCAACGGTTGCTAGAGAAATAAACAACGGATTTGGCTGAAAATTGAACTCGACCGAGATTTTGTAGCGACTAACCTGTGTGCAAAATTTCAGGACGATCGGACAATTCCTTCGAGAGTTATCGTACGACAAAAAAGTGCACGTACGTACATACATACAGACATTTTCGGATTTCCATGTTTTTCGACCCGTAGATTACGAAAATCGAGGTCCCGAAGTCCGATTCGGTGGGTCGATTTTTACCCCGTTACAAAGCTTTCTCTTTGAGAAAGCAAAATGTATTTCCATCAAAATTTCCACTGCGTAGACATATGTTAATGATGCGGCGTTCGCATTCAAACTCGAGGTAATTCAAAAATAAAGTTCCCAGTTCCACGTGGAATTGCATCTGCGTCTTATTCAAGATGTTCGCGAGTTTAGAATCTTGTTTCGGAGATGCAAAATTGCGCGGTATACTCGTTATGAATATGACCAGTCTGTTTTATATTGAAGCTCTTGACAACAAAGTTTTGGGTTTGAAGAAAGAAAAATGTCAACCTCCCTAAAATAGTAGGTATGTGGGGACTTGAGTATAGCTTGAGAATTGATTTTTGACACGGTTATAAAAGCTAAGTCTATCGCTAAAACGTAACGAAGAAAAGTTGTAGTTTCGCTTTTTACTATCGGGCCAAAATTTCCATCGGCACTTTTTATTATTCATCAGAGCAAACGATAAAACCGCCCGTGCGGGAGCCGCCTGGAAGGATACGGCTTTTTTTTAAAGCCAAGTTTGTTTGTGATAAGGCGAACAATAGAAGTGGATTTTTTTCCCAAGCGGAAAAGGCTTCAATGAGCGAGTCCATGCGCGAGAAGAGGTAGTGGGATAAAGCTCTAGAGTAAACTATTCACACGACCAAAGCGATGTCTCTGTATGTTCGAATGCTCAAGGAGCACAGCCGCGCGGAAGATGCGTAATACATTCGAGAGCTGACATGATCGAATCACTGGTTTCCTCGTAAAAGTGTAACAGAGCATAGCTGTCGGGCTTTAACCGGGTAAACTGGATGAAAACTCCGAGGTATTCAATTACCAATCTTTTATATCGTTAGCCTCCATTCTATCCTATTCGCTGTTCGTCGATCACGAGAAGCGCCGCGTTGGTTTCGCTTTCTCAATTTATATAGCCGTCGCTTCGGTCTCGGGACTTGATTGTGTTGAAGCTTCTTAAAACGTCATCCTATCTATGCAATATTCGATTGTATCCCCAGCGAGTATTCACTCGAATTCCGTGTGATTTGATAATTCAAGATAATATTCAGGTGAAAATTGCATCGTTCATCCTCTCGAAAATTCATCCGCTCATTGAATAATTCACTTTCATACGGTGAATTTTCCAGTAAGGATTCAAGAGAATATGCGTTGTGTAGTTCTCATACTTAAGTATCCAAGTAAGGTAAGTGCAAACAATGGGCCCCTCCCTCAACGTTTCTTCGCAAATTCATTCAATTAAAGGGTATTTCAAGAGCTATCAGAAATCATATACCCATTTTAACATACGCCCCCTACGTATAATTCAACCCTCTTAGGTGTCCCAACATAGCTTGAACATTTGAGGTCTTCGCGTGATTAGCTGCATGGAACTCATTTCTCCCTTGAGTTGCACGTGAAAAAACAGTTTTTTAAATAAGGCACAAAGAATAGTTTGAGGAAAAGCGATGTTTCTATACGTAAGATGCGGAGGTAGTCACGTCTAAAAAAAATGAGAATGATTAAACTTATTTTAATTTGCTTACCAAAGTAGGCAATAAAAGTTGAAACTGTTGTGTAGAACAGTGGAGTTTAAGTGCAAAATGACAATGTTGGAGCGAGGGAAAATGTTGTTTCAATACTACCAACAGAAGCCGAGCGTGCCACCGGTGCCCGGAAAGCGCCGGAGAATACCAGAGGGAGGCACATTGGCTCGAGGGCCACATTAGCTGCACTTACCTCGGTGAGTTATACATGTTGTTAATCAACAGTTAAAAAGCCCGAGCGCTTTCGGCATTGTATATACCCACAGCATTGCAATACCCGAGAACAACGCGAGCGTGTATTGTATTCTATATTCATCCCAAGTATCGAGAGAATCACAAGATTCCGACTAATTGAAAGAGCGACGCTCTCGAGGTTGCAAAGAGCACAACAAAAAAACCCTCTTCCCTCTTTCCAGTGTATTTCCTTCCCAACTAGTCTTCGAAGCTCATCGAGATAGAGGAATTCCCCTGCACCGCGAGCAACAATCACTCGGGCACGGCGATCGCAATACCCCGCGCCAGCGTCAAAACCGAGCGGGGCGGGATTAGCCGCGAGCGCGGAGGAGGAAATAGGAAAAACTCGCAATTCGGAATTCGAAATCCCGCCCGGACTAACGAGGCTCAAGGCTGTGCTCCCGCAAGGCGAAACAAGAGGTAAGTCGGGGGCGTGTGTTGCGCGAAATCGCGCGTGTGCAGGAGGAAGGCGAAGGTGAAAGCGCCCCGAAGAAATCGAGAGTGCGTTCGCGAGGCTTGGCTCCGTGCCAGAAAGCCGACCCCCTCCGCCCCTACGCGTATGTGGGCCAACAGCCCCTCCCTCTGCCTTGCCCGCAGGATATCGCGCGTGTGTATGTCGCCGGGCCAGCTCGTGGCTGATCCGTCGCAGGGGAGGATGTATAAGACACGTGGCTTTCGAGGCTCGCGCGAGATTAATCCCTTGGGTGAGTCTGTGTGTCGGTCGCGTATACGCGCGAGCTACCGTGGAAGTATGAAATTTTCATCGAATCCCTGCGTAGATTATTCGATCACGAGGAGCACGAGGCTTTTATTCGTTGTCCGACGAGGCTGAGAGGCGGACGTTTATATTTTTCTTTCGATCCACGCGCGGCACGTTTTTATCGTAGGATGTTTTTAAAGGTAGACGCCGGATTTTAATGTTTCTCGGGGGTGCATTGCGGAGACTGAGATTACGTTTGGATTAGCCGTGGATCGAGAGATTAGTAGGAGGAAGGTGAGAATTAACGAGGGCTATCTTCGTTGCATATACTTCTCGTGTAGGTATGCTTGTGTGGTGTATGTATTGAGAATTTGGGTGATGCGTTGTGAGTATGAAATGTTTTCTACGATACAACGTGAAAGCTATTGGCCGTTATTGGCTCAATCGATGATCAAACTATTCAAGAATATTATGGGAATCATTTTATCCCATATGTTTGAGCACTTCAGTTCAAATAAGTCGTGTCGCAGTAGAAAATGCGATTGAAACTTTGAACGCGATTATCTCGGAACTGCATTTTTCACATCCGCGCATGCAGCAGCAACTTTTGGTCATTTCTCTTCGGCTTGACATTTCAACTGTAGAGCTTCTGCATTGAATTTCGAGAAGGAATCATGCATATGGAGTTTGTGTAATTTATGAAAATTGTAAACGTTATTAACAAATTGAAGACGACTTTTTTTGCAAAAATTCAGTTTCATTTCAAATATAACGATATTTTAATATTCCGTGTTTATTTTTCTATATATTTTCAAGTCTATTAAGCAGAGTTGTATCCGAGTCGGATTTACCAAACAAAATGCTGTAAGTCCTTTCAAAAAGGATGTATTTTTCGATGAAGCACTGCAGTGTACCGCTTTTTTGTAAAAATAAAAATAATACATGTACCTGAATATACATATATGTAAACGTGTAGTAAGTTTAGTTTGGTTTCGTAAATAAACATTTTTATCATTTGTATTGTAAAGTTGACCATTTAACCTTAGTTTTCTATACTCGTGATGAAAAATACTGTTCGATACTAGGGCAAAAGATGATTTCTCGCTTCGCTCGGGCGGCAAACCTCACACGTGCCTAGAATTCATATTTGCTATCGTGTCGAAATGTACCATTTCCAATTAAACAAAAATCAATTGATGTCGAGGCCTCTACAGTGGCATAACCTTTTAATTAGCTATGCTCGAGTGTCAGAAGTTCTCTCAAATCGAATGGGAAACTCAAATGGGAAACATCTCGTGTAAATGACGAAGACACCTCAAAGTAAATCCAGAAAAACAAGTCGAACGCGCGAAATCCGATAGTAGACATTTTGCAAAACCGCATCACTCGGTTTTCAAGCTTGTTCGATGTCGAACGAGTTATCCGAGCGATGACAAAGAAAAAGAGTGTGGGGGCGGGGAAAAACGCGATCCGCGGGTTTACGAGGCGAATGTCGCCCCGCCCGTGAATTTTTCAGTGCCAACGAGTAAATTTCACGCTGTCGGGGCACGGATCGTTGTGTCGCGACTCTGATATATCCTTCGGGCTCAATTACCCAACTTACACTCCTTGCTTCAGCATTTTTCGCCCGCTCTGATTTATCGGCAATCCGGGAAGTATATATACCGTTTCTCGAGAATACTAATCGGTAAATGGCTCTCATTCAGCGACGGCTGCTCGTTTATTGATGCCGCATGATACACTCCCCCCCCCCCCGAGGGATACGTGCGCAAACCGAAGGTAAACCTTGGGATCCAGGGCTGGATGTATATTGGAAGAAAGAGTGCGTTCGGGGAAAAACACAAACGTTATCCGATTGTGTCCACGAGTGGAGCGTCGGAGATTCAAAGTTTTAAAAGGAACATCGCGAACACCCACTAACTCCGGGAGAAGTTTAAGAGGCTTTCGTCTCTGGAGTTTGTTGTTGCAAAACGAATCTTTCCTCCGTCGAATTTGAATTTGAACAGAGTTCGTTATAGAATATACAAACGCTAAGAAATATCTAGCGCGATTCATATAATTTCTCCAACTAATTCAAACAAGACGAATCATTTTATGGGAAAAATAACTATTCATCCTGGGATTTTAGTTCATCATACCGAATGAAGGGACCAAGCATAGTTTTTGTTTTACACTTTTCAAATCGTAAAGATTTGAAATTAATATTTTTTCCGATATTTTGTCTTTTTTGTATTACTGCTCCCTTTGAGGGTTTTCACAAGTCTATATAAGACCGACACCAGCGAGATGGATTTTTATAGAAATCGATGAGTATTATTCTAGCTACATTTGCCGACTATTATCAGTTTCGGAAACGAGTAAAAATTAATCTCAATAATATTCCTCTATAACATTTCATTTCTAGAAAATTGTTTTATACTGTAATCGATCACTTGTATTTCTATGGATCGAATAATGTTCCTGAATAAAGAATCAAACAAAAACTTCAAAGAAACGGAATTTTTATTTATTTAAAAGAGTATAAGCGATTTCTAATAGTTCTTTTCATCGATCGCGTTGAAAAATTGACAATCAAAGCTGATCATTTTTTAAAACTTGTAAGGAAAAATATCCTTCGATACAAGCGTAATTATTCCTTCTCTTCCGAGAATAGCTAAGAATTTCATACCCGAATAGAAAGATACGACGAGTAAATTCCGCTAGAATACAAATCGGACGAATCAGGGAATATCATTTGAATAAGTCTGAATCATTGAGCTCATAAAATAGCAGTCGCGAACGTAATCTACCGTCGGATACTTAAGCTAAGAAAACACAGACTCTAACGAGAAATAGAGCAAGAAGCTAATTCCAAACAAAAATATTAATCACCAGAAAGTTGTTCTTGGGAAGAAAGGCATTCATCTCTTTCACGGCCGTCGAGTCATCAATCAGTTAGATGAGTTGAAAATAAAAGGCACGAAAAAAGGGAAAATGTGACGATAAGTCGAATCAAAAGAACAGTGAATCTACTTTTATCTCCGTGTTTCTGTCGTCTATCTAGAAATTGGCAAAATGTCAAAAAGTAGTCCAGATTTCTTTGAATTTACTTGGTTCTTTCGGAATTGACTGGCTTAAAATTTAGATGAAGTAGTAAAACTATTAGCATGAAACGGATTTCCTATAATTTTCCAACTCTTTGATTTTATTGCGAGTCAATTTGTTTTTTTAATTTGGTTCAGAGTAGCAATGAAAATTTATCACGATATGCCGAATTATTTCGTTGCTCAATAGTTGCATTTATATTACGTATAGAACTCGGAAAGCAGCTAGTGATTCTTGCTATTTTCTGTTTTTGCATCAATTGCGATCATTAGGGATCTAAAGTGAGAACCGCGCAGTACAGCTGCTCACCGATTCATCTCGAGATAACCCTGATTGCTCTATTTCCATCTATTTATCGTAAATAACTAGACGTACGCGATGTATACACGAAGGAATAATGAACGGTATGACCGTACAATTTTGAGCCCTAGAATAACGTGGCATTTTACCGAGCTTAGCCCAGGTATAAGTGACCCTTCGAAAAATAACCAACGCCTACGCGACCACGTTTCTCGTATAGGTATATATATATATATATATATGTGTATACATGCCCACACCGCGTGTTAGCCATCTGTTACAAACAGCGAAATTATAAAAGCTTGGCAAGGCATTGCCGTTGGTAAATCATAAAATGTCATCGCGCATACGTACACACGGGCGTACAAAAATTTCCTCCCACAAAGGGGCACTTGTCTTTCAACGGATCTGGCAGATTTTCGAATTCATCAGTGACTTTGTCAACATTTTATAATTCAAACGCGTATAGCTAGTTTTTGGATCGACTTCAATCAATTTTCAAACAAGGAAAAACGGTTGTGCAATGTACATTTTTTCCCCTTCGACGCCGTTGCATTTTAAATCCTGTTTTCTCACTCAAGTCAATATTGCCTCGTCTCACGCGCGGGGAACGAAAGCTTTTCGATCACGCGAATTCTCATTTTCTTAGGAACACATTTTCACGAGTCATTTTCAATTTTAGAAGGTATATTACACCGGGACGTAACATTATATGAATATGGGTCCCAATCGAATATTCATTGATTAATGAAAAAGATAATATACCCACGAGAGTATTCAACCAGGGAAATCACTCAGATTCGATTTTATTTTTACAGAAAAGAAAAGAAGGCGTGAAAAATTTTGATTAACCGCGAGTTTTATTCTTTACTCCTGACTCAAATTTTTTAGTATTTTAATCAATCACTTTTAATCTCCTGGTCTTTACAGACTCTACGCGATATCCATATAATACTGCAGATTGATTGGAATTGAACGTGAACTGACGCATGCAGTTTTTAAGATTAATCTATTGATTTATCCGCAAATCAAATATATTTTGATAGAGCAGTTTCTTCGTCGTACACTGATGCAATTACGGAATACTAAATGACTGTCTCTCAACATACATTAATTTCTAGGAGATTTAAGTTGCCAAAATATCCTTTGAAATTACCTAAACTTGTGTCTTATGACATATATTAACTGTACATAAAGTTCATATCAGGCCTCGAACATATTACTCCGATTATATACTTTTTTGAATGTGCATGTGTATGAAACACGTGTAAAATTAAACTAACAAATTAATTATAATTGGTTATAATTAATTGGCATTCATAATCTCCTTAGACGCTCATAACATGAAAATCTGTAAATATATAGGCTTTCTCATCCGGAAGAATAGAGTAAAGATTCTTGTAAAGAAGTGTATAATGTGTAAAGGTTCTCTAATTACGCTAATATCTGTAAACAAATTATTTATTCACGGGAAGCGATTGTTTCACCTTCGAATAACCTTTCATCTGTATCTATTAGTCCGTTTGAGCGTACCAACATGTGCTTTTGTATATTTCAGTACGTATGTACATACACCCCTTGTGAAAAGTAATGATTTTCCTTCAAACCCGATATACCGGCTTTCCGGCTGTCTAAAAGTCGAGAATTAGCTCTGTACAATGTGTCAAAGTCGCCCCCCGTGCTATATATAGAAGCACAATACCAGTCGGCAGCGAGGATCTAAGACTGCCTCTCGCGCTATATACAGGTGATAAGCTCCAATACGCGAATCGTGTATAGTGTCCGTTTGGCTGTGTGTATACTTACCGAGAGTGTCATCCCGGGAAAATGCAGGCACACAGGAACTTCCGGCCAGTCGTTGGCTACGTAGAAGTGGAACTCCCACACTTTGTTGCGCATGTAGGTCAGCAAGGTCTGGTGAAACTGCGACAGAAAAAAAAGGCGGTGTGTCCGATTGAAAACGAGAATGACACGGCTCATTCCTTATGCGGCTCTTGAGACGGAGAAAAGGGCTGGCCTATTTTTCAATTTTCCATTAGCCGGGCTATAAGTGCGATGATGCAAAGAAGCCCCCCCCCCTCCTCCCTTTGGTCTTGAGGGTAGCGAAAAGCGCCAGCATTTGATTCCTCGGGGGAGATCGGAAGTGAGAAAAAGTTCTGTGCTTCGTTGGATGACTTTTGAACGAGGATTCCATACAACTTACGTGCGCGGATTAGGATGGATATTATTTTCACAGGTGTGGCTACTGATTCTACTCTCGTCGGGGAAATGATTGGATGAAATCGAGAAAAATGATAATATGTGGATTATATTATTATTTTAGAGGTATAGAAACCACCTGTTACATCATATATTGCAACTTCAACGCAATGTTTATACGTACACTGAGAAAAATTGGGATACGAAAATTTATTAATACAACTTAGTAGAAGAAAGCCTAGTAGTTGTTATTACATTTTATAACATAGAGTACTCTATCTCTAGAGTAAAAGTCTCTATCTATATGGAGTAAAATTTGCTAATTCTGTTTACTAAGTAAATTATAGTTAAGTTTACTATACCAAAATAGTAATTTTTATTAGTAAGTTAACTCAACTACACTAGTAAAGTACTATACTAGTAGAATGTCCTATAAATCGAATAAAGAATATTATTTTTTCTAGCGATGATTACTATGTTTTGGGTAATAAAGTTTACTTGTAGGACTAAGTTGTCCTAGTATGGCACTAGAAAACCTAGTGGAAATCTAGTAACATTACTATAATTTTCTTTCAGTGTAATCAATAAACATTTGATTTACGGATTGCATTAACAGAAAGAAACAAAAATAAGTTACTAATGAAAGAATTAAATATTTTTTACTTTTCACCGACCAGCATTGAATAGACGTAAGGCAAACACGACTATAATTAGGATGGAAATGTATTTTCTTCAAGATTCAAAAATTCGACGGTCCAGGTTGCACAATGTCTACTAAAATTGAATTATGATTAATTATTTCCCGGTACAGTAAACGCTCTGGGTTATTATGGAAATACAAGGTACAATTCCCAACTCTCTGTAATTATGCTTTAAAGAGAAAAAAATCGCTGTTCAGTGAATTAGCAGTATGCTTTCACAAAGAAGCTGTGGGTGGGGAACCAAAATTAGCAGTTTCCCATTTTTCCCTTTGAACGTTAGCAGCACCCACTTTCTACTGGGGAAAATTAATATGCTCTACGTGTGCGAAATCTGATTGTATCAGTTTATTTCAACATCACGAGCTTGGAAGTTGGATTCACAAAATGGGATGACAAATCCTCTATAAATCATCCTTATTACCTCCTTATTTACAAACTTGAAGTTCTGCCAATTGTTCTCTTCAAGCTTGAAAAATCAATAAAAGTTCACGAAATGGAGCTTTTATCGATTTTTCCCTCACTTTCGCAACGGTTGCTGTATGGGAAATTAAGAAGGTTCGCTATTTTTCGGTATCGAGAGATCTGAATATGGATTTTGAATAATTAGGACGATCGAACCATTCTATCTCGGAATATCGTGTGGCAAAAACAGCGTATACGCACATACAGACATTTCTAGGATTCGACATTGTTCCAGCTGTAGATCACAACGGAGGTCCGGTGATCCAATTAGAAAGTTAGATATCCACCTCATTATAATGCTTTCTCTTTGAGAAAGCAAAATGTTCTCTCGATGCAATTGACGGTGGGGTCGCCCCCATCTAGATATGATATTTCTCGAGCGGCCGAACATTGTTTCCGTCACCTCGAGTGCACCTGCCGCACACTCTGTGCTTTCAAAACGAAACTTGGGAACATCTAATGATACTCGTTGACGCCGTAGGAAGGAAGCAACTAGTAAACTATAGTATCAGTCAAAGAAGAAGGCAAAAAAGACTTTACTTCGAGTTCGCTTCAAAAACAGGTCGATCGAGGTGCAACGCAAACTGAATAAAAAATACACTGGAATTAAGGAGTGCGTGAGGGGCTACGTTTTAGCTCTCCTGAATCATTACTGTTTTCTTTGATGTTTTGCTTTTCCAAAGAATAAGCGAAACATCAAAGGGGATAAATCGAACTCTCAAATCGGAGCTCCGGGCCTTCATTTTCCGGTCGAACAATGCCGAATACCAGGATTGTCTGTGTGCGTACGTGATACTATTTTTGGCACATGATAGCTTACGAGGGAATAGTCTCCGATATTTCCGGCACACAAGTGGTGTCAACATGAGAGTGCAATTTTCAACAGCAACCATTTCCCAAGCAATCGTTGTTAACTTTGCTCGGTAAGATTTCTCATAGATCCTATTGGGACTTGGATTTTAACTTTCAAGGGTTAATGAGAAGCGATAAGAATCAATCGTATCAGAAAATGCCACACCAAGCGTTGCTATAGAAAGAAGAATATCAATTTAAGCTCCTTTTCTACAACTTTCGATGGCAAAGGATACTAAATCTTCATAATTTTCAATAACAACTGTTGGTCGGTCGCAAAGGACACACTAGAGAATAAATAAGACGTCAGTGAATTTCAGAGCAAGCTTTGTCTACACCTCTAGCAAATATTGCCACGAGAAGAGAAAACTCAATTGAAAGTTCACTTTCAGAACTTTTGACGGCGATTTTTCCATATCAATCGTTGCTACAGGGAGGGTGTAATCGACTCAAAATGATTTTCCATATCTTTGAATGCCGGAGAACACCGGTTTTTTATATTTTTCCATACCAACTGTTGTTTACATCCTTAACAATCGTTCCCAAGGTGCGGAGAAAAATCATTGCAAGTCTGATTTTCATCAAAATTTTGGTTACTTTCTCAAACACGAAGAGATAACCTTCACAAGCCGGATAATCATCTTCCCATCCAGCTAATTCTACTCTGAGCCTCCCCAAGAATGCACACTGCTCATCCCCTTGACAATGTATTTTCCCCCTTCATTTTTATCTTTAATTTCCTAGTTTGATTCCGGAGTCAACGCCTCTTAGTGTATTCTATCACGGGCGAAACTCCGCACCAACTTTTCTCAAACGCTCCACACAGTATGTGAAAAAAAGTAATTTTCCCCAAAGCAACGACTTCCAAAGTGGCAAACATACAAAACAAATCATATACGTACGAATATGCCGCATGAAGTCAATCATCGCTCGACGAAAAACGTCAACGCGCACTTGGCGTAACACGCGACGTCGCGCGGCCAGTATGAATTTCGACACGATATTTCGCGGCAACAAATAAGTCGCGCGTGTACACATATACCCACGTACGAATAGAAAGAGCCGTTGGCGCGTCTGATCGACATTGACCTTAACCGCTGGACGAACGAGAATGAGGAAAAACGCGGTATAACGTGCAACACGAATTAAAAACCAACGCGTTATCGCGACTCGAGGAACGAGCTGGTGCAGCCGTTTGATATACGTGTCGTAGAGACGGGGGTAAATCGTTGGGGAGGGCCAAGGTCAGGCGCCCGGCCAGTCGTTGGACTTTGCGTGTCTGGCGCAGCTTAACCGAGTCCTTTTCGGTGCGGCTGTTATCGACACACGCAGCTCATTTGCACAGGCACTTTTTCCCGCCGAGTGGATTTGATGATGATTTTTTTTGGGTTCCTGTCGGTCCGTCGCTTGACGTGAGTCTCGTGGCGAGATCACGTGAGCGACGGCCTAAGTTCATTATGGATAATGGGCGGATCGAATTACGGAGCAATAAGTTACTTCTTCCGTGACGATCCGTCCATAGTTTGTCGCCTTCTATATCTGGGTATTCGAAAGGATACGTAGTTCCTTTTCAATCTCTTTTCAGTAAATCAAAAAATAGTTTTGAATCGAGATTTTTTAATCGCTCGACTGGAATTTCTATCCCCGTAGCTTTGGCACGTCAATTCATGTCATACAGTATATCAACGGCAGAAGAAAAGTCAGCAAAAAATACGAATTTCATCGTCAAATTGTGAACGTCAAGCGTTCTATTATAATTCAGAATTTGCTCCCATACGAGATAGCGTTTTTCTTTTCGCCGCACTTCCCTATCATTGTCTTGAGACACGCGGCATTGTCCTATTGTCCTTGAGTTCCATAATTAATTGCTCGTTCAAGATTTCTATGCGTCTTGAGCGAGACGTTTCGCGAACAGCGCCTCATTTGCGAGTACATTCAAATGATATTTTGGAGAGAAAAAGTCCTGAATCCAATGATACCGAGAGAGCTTCAAGTTGATGATTGGGGCAAAAGACACATGAGAATCAATTCTCACATGCGTCGGGAAGCGGATAGAAAATAATTGATTGGATTTGAGATTTCAAATGGGCTGAAATGCATAATTTCGAGTTGAATGAGAAGATGTGAACAATCATAATCAGCCATGAACGACGAATCATTTTGAAGTTACTATTTGAATTTAAAATGGTAGAAATTGCATAACTGATGATAGGTAGTGAAATTTGGCTACAATTTCCGTTAACCATCGGTAGGTTTTTACTATTTAAAATTTAGCGAGTATGTCAGGAGCGGACACGAGAAAATGTTCAATGGGCTCGATATCCGACAGATTGATCAGCGTGAAAACGGTTATAGAGGTGCAGGCATGTATACAAGCCGACCTAGACTAGAAGATCTCTCCGGGCAGCGCAAAAGACGCCCATTTGTCCGCGGATAAGCAAGAGGTTAAGGACCAGGTGGTTGAATTGCACAGTGGAGTGCAAAACCCGCGGGGGTAGCGCGAAGCCAGATGGCAGATAATAACCCAGACGCAGAAGGGCCGAGCCGAGACACCGGTTAAAGGAAGATATGCCGCTCGAGCGCCCATGTATATATAGAGAGAGTCGGGACCGCTGCAGAGCGGCTGCAATCGATGAGGGGAGGTAAAAGCGGAATGCGCCAGACGGAGAGCTGTACGATATGCCTCGTCGCGACACTTCGGCCAGAGACCACGACGGAAATGAGCAATTCGATCCGCAAACGTCGCGGACTTCTCCCGAGAATGCGTGTGTGCAATGAATCACGTGATATGAATAGTCGAGATGTGATATAAGAGTGATATGCCACACAGTGTTTGTACTTGAAACCAGTTTATTAGAGTGGAAATCACGATATGAAGGTGGACGCGAGTGATTGAGTGGAATGAAGTTCGTGTGATCGAAGTGAATTTGTCACTTTAGTTCCATGAGTTTTCACGTAAAATTCGCAGCCAATTGGTGCTATCAAAACTCATACCGAGGGGATTGTCACCGCAGTACTCCCAGAGGGAGTACCGCGGGCTTATGGATGTATAATTGTACTCTTTATTCTTGCCAATATTAACCTATGAGCTATTCCTCAGATTAAAATAAGCTTCGTTAAAACACAATAAAATTATGCTGACGGGATGAAAACGTTGAATGTCATCAAATTCAGTACCACGGAGTATTAAATACGACGAAATTACCGTCAAAATTTCAATATGGTACTAGTGTGAGAGGCCCTTCGCATGGTATTCATTACACGAAGAGTCGAAAATGCTGGGAAGAAATTGTATTTAAAAGATATCCCACTCTACTTTGATTTCAAGATGTGAAAATATTACCACAGGTAGAAGGGATAAAAACCACCACTAACTGAATTGGCGGTATGCTTTTTCAAAGAGAAACTTTGTGAATTGAGAATCGACAGAGTGACTCGAATTGAATTGGTAGAAAAAAAACCTTTGGAATCGTCGCGTATCACTGATTGTACGGGAGTCGAATCGCGACAAAAATTGAAATCGAGTATGGTTGGAATGGTCCACTGTTGAATCAAACATAATTGCATATCAGCAGTTGCAGTGTCCCGATATCCAGTATTTGTGTGTGCAAGAGAGGTTTGATTCGAACGAACGCATTGAACTGGCTGCCACGCAAGCTCGGAAAATTACGGTGAATTGGGGGCTTGCGTCGAGCGGTCGATCGTATATATTTCGATGCGTTACGACAGCAAACGATCCTCGGTCCTTTAGCCATCGAATAAGTTTTCGTACTGATTTTTTTACCCCCTTAGCAATGGTTACTGAGAATGGATCCATCGGTTGATATAGAAAGTTGTGAAGAATCTGATTTTCCCTTATTCGTTTCTCATTGATCCTCATCAACCCTAATAAGTATTCCAACGAGTATTTATGAGGCTTTTCATGGACACGTTAGCGACGATTGCTACTGAACATCAATACCAATATTGATTTGTGAGTAAAATTTTAGGAAGAACAGCCCTTTCCGCACGTACGCACATGCAGACATTTCGAGAATTTTTCAATTCGTAGATTACAAAAATGAGAATCCGGTGGTTCGACGTTTATTCCATTCCAAAACTTTCTTTCTCAGAGACCAAAAATAATGTGAAGGGGTGTTATGGAAAACCGAATTAGAGAGAAGAGCATATATAGACGCATGGACAGTTGGATAGTTCTAGTCTTGATTAAGTGTTTGAACAAAGATTAAAAACTACATTGAAGTATAAAGATTTACGTTTGGAATTTTGTTTCATTCAACGTCTACAATATAATCAAGTGGAGCATCAATGAAGATATTTCTGCAACTAAGGTAATAATAATCATGGGAAATTCCGGTGTAATTATTCAACAACCGATTGAAATGCCAATATAGCTGCGTTTACAACACTCTTTTTACTTCAGTTCTAAGTTACAATGTTTTACGACATTATCAAAAAACCTGATCTGGAATAAATTTGACTTTCTTTATACTCCCCGGAAAAAATACTGGAACAAAGAGTATTAAAGTTATGAAATATAAATAATATCGTTGAAAATATTCGGTTTGTAATAAAACAAGTAGTATAAGCCAGGGTGGGTCCGACTTTGTCGATACGCATCAACCTACAGCGGTCATTTTTATTTCAATTTGCAACAATTTTCAGTAATGCCACATACGCATGTCAATACGAGAGAAAGAAGACGAATATGCGGTTTCTAAATTGTGTTGCGTGTTTATAATAGCTGAAATTGAATTGAATTTGAATGTATTAGTGGCAATTTCTTTATTTGAAACATTTTCTGACGATGTATACTTCTGTGAATGCTCTTACATTTTTCGATTAGTGAAGATGAATACTTCACCTTTTCAAGGAAAGTAATTCAATAGAAAATGTTGAATGAATGAGCTAATGAAAGATTTTGATAAAAGAATTTTCTGTTTTCTAAAGCAATATTATAATGTGCAAGATTTATATATATTCAACCATTGTTAAAGTTTACTTTACTACGTAATGAAAACTATTCACTATTCAAACCGTTTTTCTATCCAACATTGAGACGGATAATTAGTTTACACGCAATTATAATGTATACAGCTGATTTGAAAAAATTCCAAGTGCAAACTAAAAGATTATCGATATGATTATCCTCGATGAACAACAAAAGCATAGAGTGAATCGAGAAAAAACCCAGTTAATATGCCCAAAAGAAGCCTTTAAACGAACCACAAATTGATTATGTCATACCGAGCACTGTCTGCCAAATAATCAAAATCAATAAATCTATCGAAATCAGCTAGTCAAAGTATACCGTCATCTCTCTACGCAGGACGTCTAAACCTAGCCCACGTTTTTTTTTCCTTCGGCGAGGAGTAAGGCACGAGCACGTGGACGCGGATACGTGCGCTTGTAACCTTGACCTCAGGACTAGTGTGGCAGGAGCAGTTCACGATCACGCGTCGCAGCGCGAAATCCAAAGTGCCGCAATGTTAAGGAAGCGGAGCCGCACCGAAAGTAAGGAGAGGAGGTCAAGCTTCCACGATCTTTAATTTGTATGTACGAGCGGGCGTTTGCAAAATTTATAGAGCCGACGCGAGGCGTCCTTAACGCTGCGCCTCACGTATACACGGAATCCAAAGGTTGACGAAGTAATGAGCAAGGCTCGTTGGGAATTTTACGTTGGGAATCGTTCCTTTTTTTCATGAGCTTTTACCCGATTGAATTTGGAAGTAATTATGAACATTTTCAAAAAATATCATTCGTATATCGATGAAGTTACTGGGACACGTTTGATTCGCTTCGAATGATTGGATGATTTCCCGAATTATTTTTTCGTGACGACGATATGTTTGAAGCTGAACTGCGAGAGGAACTTGGCGTTGGGTGAATTAAAAGTTCTCTTCGGTAGAATCGTAAGGATTTTCTAAATATACGCGCGCGTGTTGAAATATTTTTAATCAACTCTGATTAAAAAGAGAAGAACCCAGATACATACTTTAGAGTAGTGTTTATCAAAAAACATTAAGAGTGACACCATTGTATACAGAGGTACGAAGGAATGTCTTTATCATGACATTCCTTTCATGCTTCGCTCATTGGAATGTTTCCCAACCAAAAACTCGACATTTATTGAGATGTGTGCGAGAGCATCATTTCGTGTGAAGAGACCTTGAACTTTGAAATTAAATGTCTTAATTGAGAGTCAAATGGGAGCTGCGAGAATTGTATTACAGTTTGCGCGCTGTCGCCTTATTGTATCTAAATGACGAACGCACAATGGACCTTATTTGTTCTGTTTAATAAACGGAAGAAATAACATTTCTGCAAAGTTTAATTTTTCATAAATTTGTGGGCTTATTCGACGAATGATTTTCTAATTCAAAGATTATGTTGAAATGCACATATATGAAGTCTAAATCAAGAAGCTCTCACGGCCGGTGCGACGGTAGTGCCAATTTTGATGTACCGCATATCACTCAGCAGCTTGTACTTATACTAAAGATCATTTCGTAATTGCATACTTCGTCGCGAGAACTCTAAAACTGAATATTCAACGGAGTAATGTCGTTTAATTGAACGCTGGTTTAGAATTGCGAGTCGCATTAAACCAAGATGGAAACGGCTTCTTGAAACGCAAGAGCTGAAACGAGAATACAACCGTTGCGGGGCAAAATTTACTGCGGTTCCAGCCACAATCTCATCTATACCGTCGTTAATGTTATTCATTGCTACCGAATACAATCATAACATTTTTTTCCAATCTACCATCTATTTTGTGATGGAATTTTTTTTCGCCCTTGTTTGATACGGCAATATACTGTCTTTTTACGAAGCATATACACCAAATGTATAATGATTGATCATCCACGTTGTTATTGCACTGAGAATTGGGATGATTCCGTATATTCTATAGATGATTTGTCTGAAAATTCGCGCTTTGGAAAAAAGTGAACCTAGTAATCGAGTACACTATGACGTTCACGCGATGAAAAAGAAAAACCAAAAGGAATCGGGAAGAATAAAAATCCAATATCGGTCGGGCCAGTGTCTGTCATTACTTTCAACCCCTATTGATTCGAAACCATGGAACTATTCTCCGCGCTAAGGGAGTCTTAATTTGACTGTAAAGAGTTGATGAAGTCATTGATTCGGCGCCCATACTTATCTATCGCCTCTGTGCTCACTGAATCACGCCTTTGTAAGCTTGTGAACTCCCGAAATTTAACTAAGCTCAGTTCTCGTTTGAATTAAGAATGGATGGACTGGCATAAATTTCCACTCTCTTCCCTTCAAAGCACGAGGAGTGATTAACCTTATCGCGGACTGAAATAGCCCAGCCTTTTGTCAGGGGTAAGTATATTTGACTGAAATCAGGAGTTGGAAGAACATTGACTATTATCAATATGAAATTTTTCAGTTTTCAATACGGTATTCAAATCAAAGCTCTCCTTCCATGCCAGAATGAATTGTATTATGGAAAATTAGCCAGATTTTGCTCGATTATTACATATTCTTTCCTTTTCGATAGATCTAATGCCAGATAAAACAATATTGAAGGTTTGTACATGTACATGTACGTACAATCTATTCGTGTCATACTCTCTTAAAACTTTACAATGAAAAACTAGTGTGTGCAAGTGAAAAATTACTATATGAAGGTGGATGAGTTATTGAGTGGGAGTGTATTTAATTGCTCATATAATCAAAGTGTATTTTTACTTTAGCAAACATTTTCACATAAGTTTCGCAGTGAATTGTTAGAATCAATATTCATGGATCAAAAGTGAAAATTCACTTTTATTATTAAATCAACCTCCGTACACTGATTTTTAACTGCAACATGTATGTTGTGACATGACCCACATCCTTTTTCTCATTCAATATTCTTAATTTTTAATTTTTAATTTTCAATTTTAATTTTCTCATCGATATATTCCGCCGACTGAACTATACGCGAAATGATGCACAAAATCATATATCGCGTCGTCACGCGTACATCAAGTTTTCTTGATCAATTTGCCCGATGAGAATCATAAGCATATACGGAAGTATAAGAATAGTTACAGCTTACTTCTTTGCTTCTTTCAATCATGTGAGATGTGCAATACTTTCTATCCATATCGATCGTGTCTTTTTCTCTCAAACATTTGACTAGTTCAGCTCAAGCTTGGAGAATTCCCCGATCGATATTGAAGCAGAACACCGGAATAGGCCAAATGCAGATCGAAATTAGACGCAGCACGTTTGAATAAGGTGTTTGCCAAAAAGCTCAATTTGGAAATAGAGCTCGCGAGTGTATCGCCCAGTCGAGTGACGATTTGTTACACGAAGCGCATTACCGACTCTCGCTTAATTTCCTCATTAAAATCGATACTCTCTCCGACCCGCATTGCAAGGGTGTTTCAGAAATCACGTGGGCGTGCAAGGCTATAAATGATTCTATATGTTTCGTGAACTTTTTCAAGTGACATCAAATATCGGTATATCAATTAACGTACTCTCTGAAGTAGGAAAAAAACTACTAATTATTAGTAAAAAATGCATAACTGATGAATGATAGTAAATATTTACCTGGAAATTAGTAAAATTATACTGGTTTTCATCAGTTACGCAACTTCTACTATTTCAAAACCAGAGAGTACGTAAGAATGACGGTCTTTAGAAAAATACCAATGCATTTTGTATTCGATAAAAGGTAATTATTGATTGCGCTGATAGTTTATTCTCTCTGCACTTTTGTAATGATTTGATTTACTGATTTGATAATTCCTATCGTACTTTCATTTTCATAGAACAGCCAAAGTGAAGACAAAATTGAGATATATAGGAGACTGACGGGAGGAAATTTGAAATGTCATACCTTGAGAGACTCAGGCAGGTAAGTGGCGAGGAAGTCCAAGAGTTGAGGTAATTCTTCAGAGGCTAGTAGCCGAAAGTTGCGACCCCGTTCCAGCGGCTTGGGATACTCCATACTGGAATATACAAAAAGAATTGTTTTAATTTTTAATTTCAAACGACGAATACCATAGGTTCTCGAATGAGACTATTCATCGAGAAATCTCAGAATCTTTAGCTAGATTTTTAATTTTGGATTACACGAGTGACGAAAACATCTGAAAAATAATATTACAAACAACCAAACTTGAATGCTCGAAAAATATGGCAATAAGAACGAGGATGAGTGATTTGAAAAAGAACGAGGCCCTCCCAACAGATCCAAGAGCCACGAGTTTGAGCTTGAGCTCGTTTCTTTTTACCAAGAATCCCGTTACCTTCGGCCCGCGATTCGACGAGATCCAAGAAGTTACCCAAAGCATTCGGGGCACCGTATTCAATTCGAGCGCTAGTCAACTCATTTCTCGCGTAGTATACAAAATCCGTTGAAAAGCGAGCATCCGTCATAATTAAATTATAAATAGTTCTAAACCGACGCGGTAGCGGCTGGTCGCAACAGAACTTGCAATGTTTTGGCAAGCGCAGCTCGCTCGTTTTAATTAATCGAAATACCCAAAAATTGTTATTTCCATTTTGGCTAATCGAAATCAAATCGCCCGGTGCAGCCAAGTGTGTAACAATCGCGCTCGACAAGTGTAAAACTAATCGCGCCGCGGAGACGGCAATTAGACAGGGCGGGAGGATTTTCCGAGCGACAGTTTGACAGTAGTTGAGCCCGGGGTGTGGTCAGGCGGCCGAGTCCTTCGGCCCGCTGATTTCGTCGCTGCCTCCGCGGGCGATCGATGCCAGACGCGCAATTATTCAAATCGAGAAAAGGAGCGTGGTAGGTTCTGGCTCCCATAAATAATTCATTGAATCCGTAGCGGCGGCTGCGGCGGCTTTGTGCCACGAAAATCTAGCGAGCATTATAAGAGCTGACCCTGAAGCGGCAGTTGGCGCGTGCCGGTGCGCGCACGCACTGCGGGGCGCATTTAATTAATCCGCTGGCGTCTTGGCCGCCGCAATGAGTTTCGCCCCTCTGTAGGTCGAGTGCTCGCTGATTTGTGGAAACTCGGGCGATTTTTCATTACCCCCCCAGACTCGCTTGCTCGCCCCCTGTTATACACATACACCTGGATTGTTTTGATTTGATGCTATCGTCCCGTTTGTCTCGGCATGTCCAAACGAACGCGTCTCGGATCACGAGAAATCCGGCTCGTTTGCGAGGGATCTTTTGGCTCGCGACTGACGTTTATGCTCGGGCTTTGAATTTGATACTCTCGTTCGGGAGTTTATTATAAGACGCGAAGTAGTTAGATCAGTGGCATTGCGCGTGTAATAATCAACAAATGCATACACCGAGAGAAAAGTCCGAGGAAGATTGATTTACGGTTTCGCATTGTATATGAAATTATTAGACTCAGCTGATGCACATGGAAACTAGATGAGATGGAGCGGTGTGAATCTGATTGGAGAGAATAGATCAGACTTGACTATATGCTCGAGTATCGAACCAGATAATTCCGGGTTGTGGCGATATACCGAATAACCAAAATTAACATTCATAAACGATAAATCATGTTGAGGCGATGTCATCAACTGATACTGTATAGTCACTTCACATGGATATACGTTCAGGTGGTGTCATACAAAATGGGTAGCATAAATAACTGTCTAGACCACAGTGATTCCCGTCAGCTGTTGTCTCAACTGATGATAAATCGTCAACGTTGGAAGTTAATTCGGTTGATAATGATATGATAACCAAATTGCCGTAGATACTTTCCGTTTTGTAAGGTAGGTGTACCCAATATGCGCCAGGACCCAATATGCGCCACCCTTCGTATTTCATATATATGCGCGTCTAGAGCATCGCCGCAGCATATAATCTTGTCGGCAATGCTAAATAATGAGGAAAGAAAACATTTTCACCGATCGGGAACCCTTATACCAACTTGTTACAGCTCGTTTTATCCATTTTTTCGCCAATTTTCATTCTCGATCTAATTTCGCTCAGGTAAGTGCGAATTTTTTTAATACCATTAAACTGGGTCAAAAAAAATCGAGCGACATATCGTTCGATTCCTTGACATCCCTTCTACATCATCCAATTTTTTTTTTCATCTTATGCCCTTTTTATCAACCGTTTCAATAGCTCTTCGTTATTTTTATCAAATGTACCCAATATGCGCCACCCCTATTTTCTTGTTCCAGCTGCTACAATCAACCCATTCATGGTAAATATCCGCCAAACAGGGTCGAAAGAAAATTGAGTTCAAGCTCTGGAGCAGGTCAAGAAAGGTGAGATATCGCAGAGGATGGCTTCGACTATATATAAGATACCTCTTCGAACATTTCAACGATATGTCAAACAAAACATATCCGAAAAAAGGAAAATGAGTCGACCATATGCGTTAACGACAGTACAGAACGAAGAATTGTGTAGTCGAATTAAACGCTTAGCAGATATTGGCTATCTTATAACGAGAAAAATCTTGAGGTTATGCGTTTATAAGTACTGTCTAGGAAAAAACATCAAACAGAATTTTTCTACCATCATGACAATAGCTAGTCTCAAATAGGCTCGGACTCTTAAATTGAACTCTTCCATTTCAGTGAGAACATCTCAATTATATTTAAAATTACACTAAAAAGAATGTTCATCAATTTGAGAGATTGATATTGGAATTAGATGTTGCATAAGTTAATTTTATTGATTCAAAAACAACGGTTTTTCATAAATTTTGACTGAAAACTTGGTTTGATTTAGGTTGTTAGAAGTTCATATAATCTATGTACTATGGTTTAATCAAAGACAAAATGTATTTTTCAATAAAATTATATCATTAAAAATAATATACTTTTTTGTTTGTATTTTATTAATTTCAGACATGCTTCATGCTTCAAATTGGATGAAAAGAAGTATTTTCAGGATGGCGCCATATTGGGTACACTAAAAATTTTTTCCCGAAAATTTTTTTTTTTTTAAACCGCGGTATCTTAGCGTAGAACTGTTCAAATTGAAAAAGACTTAGCTCATTTTGTAGGTGTTGAGTAGACCTTTCATTTGACACCAATTATGTTAGAAAATATTCATTTGACGCTGTGTAGTGACCTTTCTCGCTTAGGTGGCGCATATTGGGTACAGGTACCTTACATTTAATCGATTACTTATGTTATTTTGGTTATATTGCTAATTTTTTTATAGCTTATGTTACTCCTTTCGTATGATCTCACCTTAACAGAGTTTTAGTTTTACGGTATTACGTTACATATAACCTTACTTCGAAAAGATTTTCCTACAGTACATATATAAGATAGATATACTCGATAAGGCCCACCCTTTGCATTTAATATACATACAGCAACGCGGATGCACGAAAACTTGGAGGCATAGCGTAACGTCGAGAGAAAACTTTTTAATCAGTTGCGAATGTTTACACCAGTTTTTGTGTCATGAATTTTATCACTTACTGGGACATTCCATCAAATTTACCTTCGGCGAGTAAAAATTTGTTCGATATAGACTTTTTTTCTTCCCGAGAGATATCTTTGCAATTCACTTACAAGGGGACACCTTCCGGGTGATCAGTTGCGATGGAAGTTTAATAGATCGGTTTTGGGTATATCCAAACCACCAGTCCGGTCAATGACTTCATTTCCCGCAGATATTTTGTGAGTTATTTGCGATATTATGCATTTACAGTACATACGTTTATACAGAAGCCCATATGAGACATAGATATACATATACTGGAAATTCATACATAAAATCAATAACCGGGGAATCATTTCCGGAAAATTAAGTAGGTACTGGCCGCAATGGCTGCAGATACGATGAATTTCATCGAGATTCGTCACCCATAGTCTAAATATCCAATAGTAAAGAATGACTATTTAATAGTGCAAACTGCACAACTGATAAAAATAGTAGTTATTGAGTACGAAATAGTGAAATTGTACTAATTTTTGCTTTCTCAAAGAGAAAGCTTTGTAACGGGGTAAAAATCGACCCACCGAATCGGACTTCGGGACCTCGATTTTCGTAATCTACGGGTCGAAAAACATGGAAATCCGAAAATGTCTGTATGTATGTACGTACGTGCACTTTTTTGTCGTACGATAACTCTCGAAGGAATTGTCCGATCGTCCTGAAATTTTGCACACAGGTTAATCGCCGCAAAATCTCGGTCGAGTTCAATTTTCAGCCAATTCCGTTGTTTATTTCTCTAGCAACCGTTGCTAACGTGTTTTTGATAAAAGCTCCAAAAATCGTCATCAATTCACGGTGAGTCTCTTTTCTTTCGACGTTCGATGAGAATCGATAAGACATTCATTTTGGAACAACTATTGTTCATTCTCCTAGTAACCGTTGCTATGGAGATACAAAATTCAGCTTCAGACTGACTTTTTTTTGTCGTACGATAACTTTCGAAGGAATTGTCCGATCGTCCTGAAATTTTGCACACAGGTTAATCGCCGCAAAATCTCGGTCGAGTTCAATTTTCAGCCAATTCCGTTGTTTATTTCTCTAGCAACCGTTGCTAACGTGTTTTTGATAAAAGCTCCGAAAATCATCATCAATGCACGATGGGTCTCCAATTCTTTCGACGACGATCGATGAGAATCGATAAGACATTCATTTTGGAACAACCATTGTTTATTCTCCTAGCAACCGTTGCTATGGAGATACAAAATTCAGCTTCAGACTGACTTTTTTTGTCGTACGTTAATTTTCGAAGGAATGGTCCGATCGTCCTGAAATTTTGCACACAGGTCGGTCTCCGGCAGATGTGAACCGAGTTCGGTGTTCAGCAACATCCGTTGTTTGATTCCATGGCAACCGTTGCTAGCGTGTTTTCGATAAGTTCCCATATAATTCATGATAAATGATCATTTGGGTTTGTATATTTATGGGATTCTATTACAATCAAAGAGACCTTTCCCGTATAAACCATTGTTGATGTCTCTAGCAACCGGTGTTTACATCGCTTGCAACCGTAACTAGGGAATGGGAAAAGTCAGTTGGAGGTTCATTTTTGGAACTGTTGATGACTAAGAAGTAAGAACATCGAAGCTCCGACATTTACCATAGCAACCATTGTTTACGTCCTTAGCAACCGTTACTATGGAGTGGGAAAAGTCAGTTGGAGGTCCATTTTCGGAACTGTTGATGACTAAGAAGTAATAACGTCGAAGCTCCGACATTTACCATAGCAACCGTTGTTTACGTCCTTAGCAACCGTTACTATGGAGTGGGAAAAGTCAGTTGGAGGTCCATTTTCGGAACTGTTGATGACTAAGAAGTAAGAACATCGAAGCTCCGACATTTACCATAGCAACCATTGTTTACGTCCTTAGCAACCGTTACTATGGAGTGGGAAAAGTCAGTTGGCGGTCCATTTTCGGAACTGTTGATGACTAAGAAGTAATAACGTCGAAGCTCCGACATTTACCATAGCAACCGTTGTTTACGTCCTTAGCAACCGTTACTATGGAGTGGGAAAAGTCTGTTGGAGGTCCATTTTCGGAACTGTTGATGACTAAGAAGTAAGAACATCGAAGCTCCGACATTTACCATAGCAACCGTTGTTTACGTCCTTAGCAACCGTTACTATGGAGTGGGAAAAGTCAGTTGGAGGTCCATTTTCGGAACTGTTGATGACTAAGAAGTAATAACGTCGAAGCTCCGACATTTACCATAGCAGCCGTTGTTTACGTCCTTAGCAACCGTTACTATGGAGTGGGAAAAGTCAGTTAGAGGTCCATTTTCGGAACTGTTGACGACTAAGAAGTAAGAACACCGAAGCTCGGATATTTACCATAGCAACCGTTACTATGGAGTGGAGGAAATAAGTTAGAGGTTCATTTTGCTTTCTCAAAGTTTGGTGATTAATGCAAATTGAGGTTCAATTGCAATACTTTGAGAAAGCATACTGCTGAGGCACTTGGCAGCGGTTTTTAAAAAATATCTACTATTTTTATTAGTTGTGCAATTTGTACTATTGAATAATCATTTTTCACTGTTGCAGATTTAGAGTGCAGAAGGTGTAGACTCTAGAAGAAGAGGTGTAGCTTTTCTTAGACTAGTCCAGAAACTCGAGCAACGTATAAATATAACATTCAAATCTTTCGTTATATCACATTCGTAATCAAATTTCCCTCTTCATCATACGTTACTTTTTATCAATCGTTTTGGAATCGAATTATTGATTTTTCTCTCGATTTCACCAGTCCAATAACCGCAAAAAAGATAATTTGTTGAAAGTGTTATTATTTAGCGTAGAAAAATCAAAATCCAATGCACCTCGTCATATTTTAAAGATATTACATACAAATCCTTCCATTTGCCACGAGTTTACCGTTAGGAAACTCGCTATAAGCGCAATGCAATATCTGTTCAAATTTGGTGGGCCTTATTGAGTATACTTGAGTTTGCTCCCTGGTCAAATACGATTTTTCGTAAGAGCTACTTGTCAGCGTAGGAAAGTCGAAATCGAATAATGAAAAAAAAAGAAAAAAAAGGTCGAAATTGAATGTAGGTTAACTCGTTTTGAAGGTACCGACTAAGGAGGGGGTTGTCAACTTTCGGGTGTCCAATCGTAATGAAACTATCCGTAATGCAATAAGCTACGGCAGTTTATTAGTCTCACGTTTCGGTTTCTGCCAGATATTCTGCAAATAATACAAGAATGAAATATAGATATACTGTTTATACTTGAAATCTAAAATCCCTCGCGAATATCTTCGAGAAATTGAAAAGTTAGACTAAAAAGTGATTGATCACCAGAAATTGACAACCTCCCCTATAGTAAGTAGATCTGTAATTCAGCCACGTTGGAAAATTCGCATTTAACCCAATGCATTTACTGCTCACGCTCAGGTGGGGATTTTATATCGTACACGTAGCTCACAACACGCAATAACAAATGAAAGAAAGAATTTTTTACGGATATATTTTTTATCCATTTTCATTCTAACTCAACTGAATTCGACTGAATTCAAAATCGCTGTCATTGCGGCGTATACCTATTTATTGAGTTCCAGTCAAGCGTCCTTAACTCACTAAAGAGGACGCTGTCAACTTCAAGTGAGCAGCCATGACGAAACTCCCAAATGCTTTTTGGGTACCTTTATAAGCTATACAGCTATTCAATCTAACGTTTTGATTTCTCGGAGGTATCCGGCCAATTAGTTTTGACCTCGTGCATTTACAATATATCCATATGTACATACACATGAGATCATAGATACAGATATACTGTACATGGGAGAAACCAGATATAATTAATCGAATATCTCCGAGAAATCGAAAACGTCAGATTGAATAGGTGTATACCCTAAAAGCATTTCGGAAAGTTTCATCATTATCGGTCACCCGAAGTTGACAACCTCTCTTGGATCATATCAGTCAGATTAATCAGTACTATTCACCCATAAACTCGCAGTAATCTATATGATTACTCCATGTAATAGTCCCGCTAGAGGAGTACAGCAGTGATAAGCCCCTCGCATACAACTTTGTGTGGATTATCGTTTATTTCTATTGAAAATCTAGTATATGAAACACGCAAGTGTGATGTGCAATAATTCATTTTCCGATAGGCGTTAGTCCGTTGAATCTTATCAAATGTCCAAATTAAAAGCATAATGCATCATCGGACGAGACCGTCAAGACATTCTCGGAATAGTGAGCGAGAGAAGATTCCCGGATAACATTAAGATGAACATCGAGTTACAGGATTAACGTAGCTTGAGACAAATAGAGAATAGTCCTATACAAGGACTTTGGTCTGGTGCGGTTATCAACTCACGAGTATATTCAATACCTCAAAGTTGCCCGGTTGTTTTTAGCCGCGTATATGCTGATCGTATAAGAACTGTCTTGATTGTTCGGAAGTTCAGTCGAGTCAAACTCGAGGGAATATTTCGAAGCGTGTCTCACGATACAGCTCGAATTTTCCCAGCTTCAAAAACTGCATATCAAACTTTCGTGCATCACGAGCATATGTTTCAGTTTATTCTCGCTTCACGCCAACGTATATGTATAACGCGAAATTTCGAAAGTTCCCCCCAGTAAATATGTAAAGGACGGCGACGAGCTTTCACTCGTGGTACCGATACTCGTACCCAACATGGCCCACCAATCATATTTCGTAATTCGCGCGCTTTGTGACACTCGGGTTATGTTGGTATAGCATCAGAAAACGATGAAACAGCATACCGGTTTCACTCCAATTTTTTCACTCCAATCTGCAGCTGTTTCCGAATAGTTCGAACTGTAAATTTTGATCTTGCAGTTTTTTTTTTCATTAAGCACAGTGGCTTGTAATTTATTTTTCAATCCAATTTGTTAAATTTACATGATGTGTTGGTCGTAGTTTTGATTTCCGTAACCTCATCAACTGAATTTTAACGTCCAGTTCGCAGTATTATGACATTTTTATTTTTTCAAGTTTGATCTGAGATAAGCTCAACATACGAAGGGGAGTTACGTTGAGTCTGTTCGGCTTGCGTGGCTAACAGGCTTCGAATACATTCACTATACCGAAAATAATTTTTTTCCGTCATTAGCGTAAAGGGCGAGGGGTCAACCCTGTAGGTCACTGATCATGATAAAATTTTGACAGATTTCCCGTGAACTCTTGCATCCTTCAAAAGAAAAATGTGAAAACACGACTAACAAGCTTTTGCTTTCTAAAATTACCGAAGGATTAAATCATTTCGATGATGAAAACGTAGCGACACATTTCACGTTGGATATTTGCATTTTTAATTAGGGAAAAACATCACGATTCCCTCCTTGAAGCTACGCATATTTGGAAAATGTAAAAAATTGATGAATCCCAGAAACTTTCCATACTTACAAAGATCGAGAATTTAATATTTTCACCGTGTTATTCGAAAATATGACTGTCCACGTTTTACACCCACTTGGCGATTGGCGGTGTATCGAGAACGCGATTCAATATCCGTTTGGAATCCACTCGGATCGCGCGTAACAAGCAATTTCGTTCCTTCCAAAACGCATATCCGGATCGTCGAGTCCGGATTTCTCAGCACTTCGCTCGACCCATCGATAACTCCCGCTTGACGCTGAGCACCTCGTGTTTTCCCAGTTGTTCAAGGACGCGACGAGGGTTGGTATTTTTCTTTTTTTCTTCCCTTCAATCTCGCGATAACCCAAGACAACCCACCCGTTCCGAGCAATTCGGTAAAATATCCGACACCCTGTAACAACCGAACGTGTCTCTATTTCGGTTTTTATTTAATGCAACTCTGTCTTCTGTGCTCGATCGCGCTGACTCGAACTAACCGAAAATCCACGTCGTGCCGCGCGCACGTGCACCAAGGCCGGGCCTCCGTCGCGATCGCCGAGCGTTTATCGATCGCCGCCAGCATCGCCCCCCACGTGTCCGCACCATTGAGAAGGGCTGCAGCCCTCGGGTTCGTGCGTGTGCGTATACGTGTATTCGACGAGATGCGCGTCGAATTAGGCCACTCGCCCGAAGCCGCGTGCGTGCGTGTTTGTTCGAGGGGTGACTCTCTTCGAGGGCTCGCGCATTTGTCACTCGCTGCGGGGAACTTACGGGGCTCGGCTTCCTTTTTTTTCAGCTCCCTCCTCCTTCGCCTCCTTTGTGCACTTTGTGCACTGAGAGAAATATATAGTGATTCCTACCACAAATCAACTATAAATATAGTTCTATTTAGTCCTAGATATGTATTATAGCAGATTCAATCATAAAAATATTGTAAATTTGAACATAAAAAATAGTAGTTGTTACTATATATTTATTATAGCTCACTATATTTTATGTTCATGTTACTATATTTTCTACTGCGTGATACTATAAATTTCGACTTTCTTAAGTCAACATCACAGAGCTTTCAATATTCACTGTTTTAATAAAACAACAAATGCTACTTTAATCAATTTTGCAAATCACAGCATAAAGGCGAGGCAGTGGCCCTAATGTAAACAATTCTCTCCTTCAAACCCATCGATAATTTTAGATGTAAACATTCGATACGTTGGACGGAACGTGAGAAATATTGGGGAATTGAGAATGTACAGTTCAACTTACTATAAATATAGCTAATTTTACTAAAAATACACGGAATATAGTTCATAGGACTATAATCATATAGTTGAGGAGTATAGTTGATTTCACTATAAAAGGATGTTGATTTTTGAATAAAATTATTCTTTCTTACAAAAAAAATTGTTGGAACAAGTATTTTTCACCGTACTATACGGTATAGTTGATTTTACTTAGTCGATTTCTCAGTGTGGATTTTTCAAAGTTTCGCGGGGCGCGAGCGTCTGACGCGTGCTCGGCTTGCGCAATCCGTACGATACACACGCGATCGAGAGCGATTTCTCGGGGAAAGCTACACAGCCCTTCGAGGAGAGCGAATCGCGTTGGCTCGATCGTGCGATGCGTATTATTACGTATTAATAGCGGGGAGGGTGCAATATCGCTTATATATTGATTTCCGTTTCGCGGGTGTATCGAGGTCGAGGAGCTGTTAACGCCGCGTAGACGCGTAAACGGATAAACATATCGGAGTTTTGAAAATTGCGGAAATTTATTCGGCGGTTGACCGTGCGGGAGCAAAGGGTTCTCGCGTCCGGCTGCAGGCGTGACAAAGCTCGAATAAATCGCCGAATGCTATACTTGGTGATGTGTATCGATCGGTAGGAATTTAAACTGATTATCCGAGAGTGCACGTATGCACACTCGAGAGCTGGGGGATCGAAACTGTCACGGAACAAGTCGTCGCTATAGAGGGGGAGACGCATTTTTCTTTCGAATCGATAAATCTCAAACTCGTGTCTGATACGGATTACTCGAGGCTTCTGCCTCGTCCATGATTTTTTGTTTCGCTGTACTCTCTAAATTCCTTACAGTGAAATCTCACCGTACTACAGCGAATATTCACTGTACTCTCTTAAATCCTTACAGTGAAAAACCACTGCATTGCAGTGAAAAATTACTGTAAGAAGGTGGACGACAAATTTACTGGATTACAGTGAATTTCTTATGTTACTAAAGTGAATTTTCACTTTAGTTCTATGAGTTTTTATAGGAAACATTTTTACTTAAAATTCACAGTAAGTAGAGTAAAAATTCACTTCACACCATACTTACTGCAAATCCTGATGTAAAAATGTAAATTTAATATAAAAAATTTTTCTATCAAAACTCATGGAACTAAAGTGAAAATTCACTTTAGTTGCATGAAAAAACCGCTGCCAAGTGCCTTAGCAGTATGCTTTCTCAAAGAGGCTTTAACATCACCCACAAACGCATTCCAAACCTGTATTTTCACCATTCCACTAGCGTAGATACTATCATTTATTTTTCAAAAATTACAAAAATATTATTTAATCAGTTCAATTCGTATCTTTGTGACTTTGTAAAGTGTCGTTCTTTTTCAATTGACCAAACTTTGTCGCGAGTGTTAATGTCTGCCCGGGCTCTCTTATTATTTGATCAAATGCAACAAAGCAAACGGTTCTAGGTTCTACACGATGCGAGACATTTTGACCTGCTTAATTTTTCGATCAATTCATCTTGTGACTGTCATACGGTTTAATGGTGGTTAAAATCGATCCGTCCTGCCCTCAAGTCCGTATTTAGCAAACTTGAAGACTCATTTTGATCATTTTCGACGGCTGAGGTTGGAAATGATCAATTCAAAATCTATTTTGATCATTTTCGACGACAAAAGACACCAAATTTTCCCAATTTTCTCTATAGCACGTTGAAAATACTGGAAACGAAACTTACATAAATTTTTCTTCCCCTTAGCAACGGTTGCTAGGGCGACAAACAACAGTTGATAAGGAGCTAATTGGGAAGATTTTGTGTCCTTTGCCGTCGAAAATGACGGAAATAGGTCATAAATTAATAATTTCCAACATTCGTAACGGTTGCTAGGGAGGTAAACAACGGTTGCTATGGAGAAACGGGACAATTCAGTGTCCTTGGCCATCGAGTGTGACTTAAAACTGATTTTCCGGCTTGCCCCAATGAGCACTGATAAGGATTTGTAAGAAAACACGTTAGGAACGGTTGCTAGGGAAATAACCAACGGATTTTGATGAAAATTGGACTCGAACTAGATCTTGCCACAACTAACCGGTGTGCAAAATTTCAAGAAGATCGGGCCATTCCTCCGAAAGTTATCATGGATGGAAGAAACGAAAAAATACACACCTTAGCAACGGTTGCTAAGGAAATAACCAACGGATTTTGCTGAAAAATGAACTCGGCCGAGATTTTGCCGCGACTAACCTATGTACAAAATTTCAAAGAGATCGGTCCATTTCTTCGAGAGTTATCGTGGACGAAAAAAAACGTTACACACACATACATACACACACACACACACACACACACACACACACACACACACACACACATACATACATACATACAGACACTTTTGGATTTCCATGTTTTTCGACCCGTAGATTACGAAAATCGAGGTCCCGAGGTCTGATTCGGTGGGTCGATTTTTGCCCCATTACAAAGCTTTCTCTTTGAGAAAGCAAAATTCAGTGCAATTCTAGTGAAAATGTCACCCACCTTCTTACAGTGATTCTTCACTGTAATGCAGTGGTTTTTCACTGTAAGGATTTAAGAGAGTAAGTTTCAGTGAAATGTCGCTCACTGTAATACAGTAGAATTTCACTGTAACTTATAGTGAAATCGATAATTTTATATTTATAGTTTAGAAATCACTGTGGTCACAGTGAACAATCCACTGTAAGTACAGTGAAAAACGTTTCACTGTAGCTCACACTGAGATTTTTACTGTAAGGAATTTAAAGAGTAAGGAATGCTTTTCAAGTGTCGTCGAAGCGATGAATTCTTTTACTCGAGACGACGGTTAAATTGTGAATTTCAAAATTATAAGCTTGGAACGATTGGAACGTTGTGTACAAAGACCGCAGTCGAACAAGACGACGCGAAATTACGAGGGTAAAATATCGATAATATGTATGATGCTTATTTGTTGACCGACGCGAGGCGAACGAAGACCGGAGGTGACGAGTGAACCCGTCGTGCCGTTGGCGCTTGATCGGTTTGACCGCAAAACAAGAGGGTGGGATCAATGTCAAGAGCGAAATCCAATTACAGCGGCTTGGGCTCAAGTCGAGTAAGCATTTGGATTTACAAATACAACAAATGTTACGCAACGAGTGCCAATGAACTCGTGAAACGCTGTCGACTTTTTCGACCCCCTGTGTACAGAGAGGTGGCCCGTACCCGACTCGAATTGCCAGGCCAGCTCCGCGCGATAGGCTTGGCCTTAGAAAACGTTTTAAGTCCATCGCACATTCCGCGGGAGATTACTGACACCGATCCTCACTAGTTGCGTGTAGTGCTGCTCGATCTGCTGCGGTTTTAGCGGAGTTTCTATACAGCCGGTCGGTGTTGCTCGGTTATATACGGACCGCATCGATTCGTCAGACGCAATGCTCAAAACGACGGACTTTATGTAATCTGACTTTAGTTATGCTTTGGACAGTAGAGGAATCAGTTGATGGACGGGAGTTGAGCTGAACAGATGCGGATTACTATTTAGAAACGGCCGTGGTTTCACAGCGGTACTCATTTTCCAAAGGCCACTGTAGAGGCCTCGAGGCGATGTAGTACTTTTTGGAGGATTTTTTGGTGAAGTGAAAAAGAATGTTTTCGTGAAACCAAACTCACTACACGTTTACATATGTATCAAGGTACAAATATGTATTTGTTCTTTACCAAAAAATGTTATAAAATGACGACACAGTGCAGCTTCTAAAAGAAAATTTTTTCAAATCATGTTTGCAGTTTATCTTGAGTATATTTGACAGCAACGAATAGAAAAATTTCTTCTCAGTTCACATGAAATAATCTGGAGGGATATGCCCGGAATTTTGGAACTATCGATTTATGAAAAACGCCAATTTGGAAGGAAAAATTTGATTTTTACAAAATAGAATTGTCCGAAATTTGTGGAATTTTTACAATTTTGTATATTCCGCAAAATCCGTAGGTACTTATTTCCTTTAGAAATCCAATGCAGAAGCTAAAGTCGAAACTTCAAGTCAATCGGTCGACAAATGACCGAGTTGAAGCAAGCCGATTTGAAAAATGCAGTTTGAAGATAATCCCGTTTGAAGTTTCAATAATACGTTTTACACCAACATGCGTTCATTGAACTGAAGTACTTAATCGTACAGGGAAAAAAAATGTTTTCCGGAAAAAATATATTTTTTGATAGTTTAACCATCGATCAAGCCAATAGGGAAGATTAATTTTTTGAAAATTTTACAGTGTCTCAACCCCTGCCGGTGGGCTTGGAATGAACATTTTCCGCCAGTTTGTCGTTCCTAAGTTGTTGTAAGGTCTTTTTATTACAAACTTCCAAAAGAACGGTAATATATATTCGAATAAAGTAGTCAAATCGACCACCGGTCGTATTTCGATTTCCGATGGAAATACATGTAATCGCACTTCAAAATTTCTTTCAGCGTTTATGTTCAAACAACGAAAAAAAACATATTTTTTCCAGGCTCTTACGGTGATACAAATAGTTTCTACAAATAGCAATCCAATATTGGTTTACTAGTGTATAAATTTAAATTGGAACAAAGTTTCATAGCTCGAGAAACTATAGCACTAGCTCATGTCTTTACTGTGCAAAGAAATAACTCGCATCATACGCATATCCTACTGCAGTTTCGCGTGTCGTGTTCTGTCGTCTTCAAATCGACGAGAAGCCAAGCAAAAAGGGTCGAATCCTAGTTATACCAAGAGACACGCGGCGACGTACACAAGAAAGGATCCGAAAATGCCAGCTGCAGCCCGCTGTCGGAGTGATACAATGCTCGCGACGACGAGCTAAACGAGCTAGTTAAATTTTCTCAATGCCCGCGCATTCGTCGCGGATTCGAAAGAGCCAATTCACGATTTTCCGCAACGATTCGACCTATATAATTACGCGGAAACGACTCGCGTCTCGAGGAATAATATCGAGGATGCTTCGGAAGCGGCGGGGGGGTAAGCGAGCCATACGAAAATTGTTCCCGGTGCGTCGTATCGACACGGGCGCGCGCGTGTCTTGTTTTCAATTTTAGAACGATCCCCCGCTGCCAAAAACATATTCCAGCTGTCCTCGGCGAAGCGGCGAGTTGATTCTCTCGTATATCGAGTGGCCGCATCTCTCACGCGATTTCTCAGAGTGCAAAATTCAAATCCTCGAGCGCGGCTCGAGCTCCAGAAGACGATTATTCCGTTCTTAACGAGCTTCGCGTGTTTAATACGCCACGCGTAAATACACAAGTGTGAGTCGCGTGTATGTATACGTGCTTTTGAGGGGTGTATACGTCAGACGCGCGTTGGCACACTCGGGACAATGTATGCTGGCGCGACGGATCATCGAATAATTGTCCAGATTCACGCTATATCTAAATTTAAAATAGTAGCGATTGCGTAACCGGTGGTGATTAGTTCAATTTTACGAATTTTTGAATGGAGTATTTGGTATTGTTAGAGTTGGTTGGGCAATTTTCACGGATGGACAGTAGATTTTTCATTGCTATTTTTAAAATAAAAACAAGATAAAAAAAACGTAACGTGAAATGTCGTCTCAGGTCCTTACAGTAAAAACCCACAGGGTAGAAGTGAGAAATCACCGTAGATGGACGAGCGACTGAATGGACCTAGAGTGACATTTTTCATGTATGATGAGCGCAGCCAATGTGGCACTCTTTCGAAATTTCGTGTTCCCGGTGTTTGCTGAGCACCAGTGTGATACTCCGGTTATGTTTATAGTATTAGAAGAACATTTTTGGTGGCTTCCTCACTTATTTAGTACTTCAAACCACTGTTTTTAAAGTTTTACTTTTTGCTTTTTTCCTCCTTTTTCATTCCACTGTGCTAACTAAATTACAATTATCTGGCTAATCACATGGAAATACTCGGAAATACCTCAAGTATTCGCATAATTACTGTAGATGTAGATGAAACTGTCAATGTAAGTCAAGTTGTATTTTTAACACTTGTCAGATGGTGAAAATATCTGAATTATTGAGTGTGAGCCATAATGGGACACGTTAGAGGGCTGTATAAAAGGATAGGCACAGTAATTACACAAATCGTACAATGCCCTATTTGACTTTGGTTAGTTGCCATTCTAAATGGGTTAAAGTTTGTGAATGATGGTTGAAGCGATGGTTAATTCTGACAGATTTTGAACTACCCTCAAGATCCCGTTCGTAAAATCATAAAATTCCAATTGTATCACAGCCAAATTCGCGAAGAAACTTCGAAGGGTGGCACATTGGTTTCGGTAACCACATACAACCAGCTATATTCACTCGAGTATTCCACGATATTCGCCAACTTTGAAAATTACCCCCATCAAAATTCACATAACTCGATCTAAACCATTCGCTCGCATATACATCGCACGTGAAAAATATCTCACTGACGCAGACGTTCCATTCGAATCACTCGACACTTTGATTTCCCGCTTTCACATATGAAAACTGTTCTTCACTGGTAAGGATTTAAGAGGATAGATACATGCATACATAAATACACACACAGAGCAGGTCGTCACACGCACGTTTTCACATGGTGCGTACGAGCACACGGCCGCGCACCAGCCAGCGCTCGCCAACATCAGTGGGTCAGTGCGCGCGCGCAACCGTCCATTGAGCCGCGGGTACAAATGGAGGGTGAAATTTTCGCTCGCGGGCCCTCTATACTAGTGCGCGCGCGCCAGTTTGTATATGCGGTAAGGCGAATTATCGTCGGCGAATTTCGCTGTTGCCACAAAATTCATCAGCTCACGTATCCACGTCGCTATAGGAACAAAACGAAAGGGCAAAGCAGCACTGGTTGATATAGACGCGACGATGAATTCGTATGTGTGTCGGGCGCAGGACGAGAGGTGCAGGCAAGCGCAACAATTATGCAAACGACTCGAGTCTGGGTATACATGTGTGTGCGGCGAAGAGCGAGAGAAGATGCAAGAGAAGAGCCGCGAGAGGAAGAGAGAGAGAGAGAGAGAGAGAGAGAGATAGATAAGTTTACCTTGAGAGCAGGGCCGGCCGATCCAGCATCCAAGCGACACAGTCTAAATCCATTTGCGGTGCAGGCGGTGTGCGGCTCGGTCGGTTAGGCGGGGAGGAGGAGGAGGGGAAGTCGAGTGACGGCAAGAGTATTGCAATATTCGCGCGTAAAGCCTCTGCGTACTCTATATATATATACTGCAGTCGTACGGTGGAGAGCAGCAGCAACGGGTTGCGCGCGTCTAGCCGGGAGAGGAGGGCCTTCGAGCGGCCATCCCCGTGTGTCGCGGGCTATAACACCGCTGGTGCAGCTGGCGCCGCACGTGCGCCGCGCTCCTGCCCCGCCGGCCGCCGCCGCCGTATCGATTCTCGCGCCCGCGAGCCCCGATGACGATGATCACGTGTATCTACGAGCCGCAGTGAGTGTGAGAACAAGAGAGAGAGTCGGACTCACCTGCGCGCGGGGGCCCACGCACAGCTGCTGTCTGGCCCCTCCCCCCCCCCCAGGCCCAGGCCCAGGCCCTCGAGCGTCTCCGGGCCCGCGAGTGTACACACACTCGCGACAGACGCAGCCTGCAGCCGGACGGACGGAGTGCGGACGAGAGCGAGAGACAGATAGACAGATAGAGATAGAGAGAAAGAAGACGGAGAGAGGGACGCGCGAGCGATGGTCGCGGGCCGCCTGCTGGGGCTGCACTGCTGGTCGTCGCGCCGCGCACTCGAGCAGCCAGCCGCCCTCGCCGCCCCCGGATCGCGCACTGCCGGAGCGCCGCCGCCGACGACGAGTGCGCGACCCGTCTCTCCCCCTCCCAGCCGTCCGGCCGATGGGGCTGTGCTCTCTCGACCTGCAGTACCGGCCGGGCTCGCCCCGCCAAATTTAGATGCTTGCCACCCCCCCACCCTGGGCAAAGGGTGGGTTTTCTTTTTAGCGTGGAAATCCGGGCTTTCCGAAGCTGGGGGATGATTTTGCCCGTGCAACCATAGCAAGTGAAAAACTGTGAACCCTGGGGTGGGTTTTTTTTTCGAGGAGGGTAAATGGAATGTTTGAAGGAGGGCGCAAGAAAATTTGTAGTGTATTTCATGTGTGTGGGGGGGGGGGGGTGATTTCGGTTGATTCTTGAATTTTACGCATGTTTAAGGTTCAGAACGGACTCGGACCTGCAAGGGGGTTGCTTCGGCCCTCTGCATCGTGTCTGTCTCGGGTGTGGGCAACGCGAGTCAGTCGTGTAATTTCAGGAAAATCAAATCCAACGTTTGCCGAATAATCGTTGGTTAAGAACGATGCGAGCTTTACATGCATTCAGTTTCATGAGTTTTCGGGGATTTTATATATAATATATACCTCTTTTGAATTTGTATTTTTCATCATAATATTACTCCCGCGAAGACGCGCGCCCGAATACTTTCGTTTCATACACTCGCGGGGATTCTCGTTAGAACTAGAAGCCTAACGTCCAATCCGACGTCATTTTCACTGACTCGAAATCGAATCCGATCCACGTATATATATACAGGCTTGGGAAACCCCAAAGTTGGGTTTGGTCTCGGAGCTTTTCCTTCAGGGGAAGCACAACGAAGCCAACGCAAGCCATTTGAGAGATGACAAAATTCAGCGTACGCACAATCCGAGAATGCGTTGAATTGTTGCTTGCCGGGACGAGCGATTCACGGCGAAAAAGTGATTCGATCGCGCGGATCAAACAGTCGCGCGAGTTAATGTTTGTCGAGACTGGTATGTATGCATTACATGCAAGATTTGAAAATTCCCAAAATCGATGGCTATACAGCATTGCGCCGCTGTAACGCGGCGAGGATTTAGTAAAATTATCCAAGGTCATCCCAATGCAGATAGTTTTGTCGAGCGACGGTATATAATGTACACGCATACCCTCGCGCGTCGTCTGGCGCCAAAGATAATTAAGTAACGAGTTTCCCAAAGTGCCGGCGTTACTACGCTGTGTGTGTTTTGCACATCCAAACTCGTTCGCGCAATTATACGCTCGCATAAGTCGCGTCGCCAGGATTCATGCTTCGAGTTTCAAACTATCGTCTCTTATATTCGGCTCGCGATGCTGCAGCGCGTGTACGCTCCGTGGGATTCGTCTCGCCAGCATCGGAACAAAAAAAAAGAGAAATTTAATCTCCTCGTATACCCGAGAATGATTTCGTTTGATATATAGCGAATTCGAAGGCTGCGAATCGAATAACGTCTTTTTCTATCTGCAACCTATATAAACGTGTACGGACGAATGAATAATCATAAGACTGTACACGCGCGCGCGCGTTGGTTTCATTAGAGAATAGCCGACGAGATTGGCTATATATTGAAAAATCTCCGACTCGGGGGTATACGTACACGTTGGATTGTATGCCCTTGCGCGAATATAGCTATAATGTAACGAAATCTAAATGTACTTTTTGGGGACTCTCGTGTATGTGCGTATAAACCGACCGTTGCCAAAAAACCGTCGCTCTACCCCAGCGGGATTTCGAAGGTCTACAGAGGCGCAGTTGATTTTTAATTTTGTCCCCGTATCCGCAAAGGCCGTTATTTCTCCTGCGTATACAGGAGGGGGCGGCTTTGCATCGGTGACGCATATCGACGGGTTCTCTCTCACTGTATCCGCGAGGGGCCTACTTAATCTCTCAGCCGCCGCGACCTTCAGACTTGCGAGTTGTTTTATTTTTCATGCAGCACGTGAGGAAGAACCAACTCGATGCAGTTTTAATCCACCTACACACACGTGTGTATACTTATATACTCGCGAATTTAACGTGGCTCAGTCCTTCGCATCGCTCTTGAAGCGTTTCACCAATTCAAACTTCCAATGTGCAACTCGATCGTCACTCGAGGAAAAGCAATCATCTATTCTGCAAGCTGCACCGAGAAAAATCGGGATATGACCGAAAATTTACTCATCCAACTTAGTAGAAGAAAACCTAGTGGTCGTTACTACATTTTATAACATAGAGTATACTCTATTTTTAGTAAAGGTTAAAATTACGGATGGTAAAATTTGCTAATACCATTTACTAAGTGAATTATAGTAAAGTTTACTAGTAACTCAACTATACTAGTAAAGTACAGTAGAATGTCCTATAAATCGAATGAAGAATATTATTTTTTCTAGTGATGATTAGGCTATGTTTTGGATAGTAAAATTCACTAATATGACTCAGTTGTTCTAGTATGGCACTAGAGAACCTAGTAAAAATCCAGTAATCAACTATAATTCTCTCTCAATGTGGTATAATTACAAACTGCTGAAAACGCCCGTTTGGTTTCTCGCCGGAGAAAACCGTACAGGTCAAACTGAATTTTTTATTTTCAAACTTCCCTCTCTCCGAGAAGAAGCTGCGCCATATCAAAATCATACACCATAAAGGCGGACTGAAAAATTGCGTATACAAACCAGTTGAAAAGTATAGGTACACGCGTCCCTCCCCAACCGCCAGCAAATCTCGAAGGTACACGAGATTCGAAACATCCTGTGTAACGGCTCGATTGATATAAATCTTATACCCCAACAGTGAATCTCCTCGAATAATTACGCAAGCATGGCGAATTGACGTAGACGCGCTTCACCTCGTTACACAATCTAACCGAGGCGAAATTAATCCAATTGAGTATACGCACGGCGCGAAGCTCGAGTGCGCGCCGAACGAATCGTAATTTTTCGTGTACACAAAAAAAAAACCGCAACGCGTGTCATTTGAAGAAACTCTCTCTTTTGGGAGGGTAGGGGGGGCAATCCAAGACGCGAGGAAGCCTCAAATTTCCAAGGCTGCTGATTTTCCAAAGCCGTGAAAAGGCTGTGGCGCGCGCGTTGTAATCAAAGCTCGAGTCCTGCACGCGCAGCCTCCCCTCGGCTATATACCCGATCGATCGCCGCTGCAGCGCTGCGTATATACGAGGCTCGTCGTGGCGTGTGTGTTATATATACACACACACGATGCCGTGGCGAGCCCGTAGACACCGCGACGTACTGCACCTCACCTCGTCTCATCAGCTGATCCCTCCTGCCTCCAGGTTAGCCGAATTTTTTATCTACCGTGCATCGTGTACGTCGGGGAACGGAGTGACGCGTCTCTTAGATAGACTGTTCTCGGAGCCGTCGAGGATACTCTGTGGGGATTGTACACAGTTGCGAATGTATGTATATAGGCTCGTTTTTTTTTTCTCCTCCTGAGATGTGTTTCCATAATACGTAGTGTATATCGCGAAGATTCAAATGTATTACGAATCATTTGAAACGAAATTAATTGACGTACGAATTATTCGGCAGGTTTGTCGTCGAGACGGAATGACCATACGACCGACGTCCGCCTGGGTTTAATCTGCCAAATTGATTATCTGCCGGTTGGTAAGATGTTGAGTGAGTATTTTGAACTTTGTGAATCTCAAGCTGCCTTGTGAATCTCATTTTTTCTTTAAAAATATACATGCTATTGTGTGTGTGTGTGTGTGTGTGTGTGTGTGCCTTCGTGCCCGCAAGAAGAAATCTCGTGAATTTAGAATACGAAGACAGAAGGACGGGAATTTTTGTTTTTCCTCGAACCAACACTAGACAAACACCGGTATAAACTATAAAATTTCAAAATTTTAACGCGCGCACACGCAAAAGGTATACTTTTTATTCGGACCGCGGTAGATGTATATGGTGTACAAGCTTCAACGTGTGTGTGTATATATACATATATATGTTGAATGAAGGGAAGAACGCGCCAAAGAACAGTAGTAACGGGAAGCATACAAAGATGACAGCACTTTTGGTCGTCCGACAGGTGATGTCATCTATCGGTCGAGATTACGACCCTCTCGCGGCGGCGGCACGCCGCTCGAACACGGCACACGCGTTCTCTCTCGGCGTTGCCAAGTTTACTTTTCAGCCGGTCCGCGCATTAATCTTCCGATTGTTGAACTATTTTTATAATGCAGACGCGCATATGCCGCTGGCGAATCGTGTCTATTTCGATTATTGTTACCGACGCTTAAACAGAAGGAGGGAATAAGTTGATGCATGATTTTCTTGAAGATTATTTTTCATACATATGCAATGAAATGTCAATGAAATATGATGGATAGATGATTCGTTGTTTGGGAAAAACGTACCATTTCACACCATGTTACGATAATTATCGCCGTCTGTGTTGGGTGATATTGGCAAGGATACTCCGTCCACGGTTTAGACAAGCCATTTATTTTTTAAGTAGTAATAGGTAGGGACCGGATAGACCGGGATAATTAGTAACCGTTACTACTGATTTTCCGATGGCCAATCAATCGTGTGTCAGGTACATGTGAGTTCGTATCGGACAATCAAGCGAGTCTGTTTAAATTTTGCGCTGTCGAAAACGACGACGACGATTGCACGAAAACATCAATCCGACAACGTCGCGAAAATCTCAGCTGGTAAGCCGGGTGGAGTTGCAATGTTTCCGTATACATATTCCACAGTGCGAAACCAAAACAGTTTCTCTTGATTAACTTGATGCAGGTGCGACTTTTTGCCTACGTATATATCAAATTCGCATGTTTGTCACAACACCCGATAACAGCTGCGAAACTCTGGTAATGATTTTGAAATTCTAGAGTCTCTCGTCGTAAACACGATAACATTGCTTCAACGATTTTTCATTCGATATTTTATCGACGTGAACTATTCATTTCCAATAAGAAATACCGTTACTCTTAATTATTCCTTCGGAAATTTCCAAAATTCGATAAAGTTTGCGAGAAAAAGAAAATCAATGTAGTATAGGCGTTGGAGGTTAGAACGTGTATAATATACACTTCATCGGATGAAATGTTTCGCCAGATAACATCAGAATAATCGTTGATTGTTTCTCTGTAGTTAACAATTGTTTTTGTTTTTTGTTGTTTTCAAAGTGTCACGCAGAAATTTGACCTCCGACCCCATTTTTTCTTCTTGTCTAATCAAGTTTATTAATATTCCGAACTACTCTTGGAAAGTCTTATTTTTTATTGACACAAAATTTTTTTACGTGTATATACATAAGCTGCAGAATGTGTTTTAAAGACCCAAATATGTATTGTTTATGAAGGAAGAGCCAATTATTTAGTGATTTTTATTCGTTTTCATCGTGGTAAAAATGTTCCTTTGCAACCGATTCTCCATGTGGATCGTCAGAAGAAGAATGTATAAAAATAATTAGACCAGAAACACTTAGGTATAGTGAAGAATGAAAAAAAAATGTTGAATTTTATAGTACAATTATTTCTTAATGTTCTGCAGATTTCTTATATTATATATATATATCATGGAAAAAACGCTTTTACCTCGATGAAAAATTTAAATTTTAAATAGATAGTTCCAAATCTCATTTTAGGAGAGAAATGAAAAGATATCCTGAAAGCTCTAAATTATAGAGAATAACTGCATGTCTGAATGTTTGAAAATCAAGCTGAGTGAAAAATAAGTTTGAGAATTATGTATGCACCTGGATAAAATGAGATTAATCAGTAGTATAACCGAACCCCTTGGTAGTGTGGAGACTTGGACAAGAATGGTAACATCACCAAAACAAATTAGAATTTTATTTTATCGACCACCTCGAACTACATAGCAGATAATCAAGTACAAGGTACTACGAGATTTTGCCGCGTCCAAGCTTTAGCTAGATAAAGAAGCAAGATATAAAGCTTCGGCTTTGTCGGCAAATAGGTCGTGTATATTTAAATACAATTTGAAATTCGCATTGGACCGTCAGCTTGCCCAAGACAGATATACGTGTGTGGAGTCGTTAAAATATAAACAATTCAGTCTTTATATTATTAACTGATTTTATCCATGTCAACAAGAAAAGAGAACTCGAGCCAGGTTGTCGAAAATTCCACGTTGCTAATCCACCCAGAAAGGAAGTGAATAGCCCGAAAATAATCCATCTGGTGAGGTTTTCACATGGAAAACTTTGCAATTTCCGTAGCCGCAGCTCTCGGACAAAAACCTACAAATGTTTTTCGCGCAAACTCGGATAAACCCTTCCCAAATAATAATCTGCTGACTCGGCTCTTCACGCCCCGAGGACTAAACTATATACACATAAGTCGAAGACGTGTTCACGTGGTCGAATGAGATAAGGGGCGCGCGCGCGCCGCGTCTATATTATACCTCACTGCAGGCGCGGAATGTTGCACACAGTTGGAGAAGCGGAACGATCGATATAGCGCATAGCGGGGCGCGCGCGACTCGTTCATATTGATATATGTTTCGCACAGTAAAGACGCGCGCGGATGAGCCGCGCTCGTAAATTAGTGGGCAGTCGCGATGGAGATGCTGATCGGGCTCCAGCCCAGGGGCCCCGAGAGGTCCTGCCTCGACGACAGCGTCGTCAATCTCGTTTGCAAAAACGAACTTGGTACGTGCGACGCGCTATTTTCATATCGATTTGTTTCACTTTCTCCGGATTATCTGTACAGTTGACTCAGAGGGAGTGTTTTTTTCCGATCGACTTTCGATTCGTAGAGATTAACCGTCACGCTCGGCTATTGTTCTATTGCGCAACCCGCGACTTCTTTATGCAATCCACGGGCATGTAAATATTGACAGGTGGACGTTTCGCCGATGAAAATTCGAGATGAGTCATGTCGTGTCAGCTGTCGAATGAACGGATTCACATTGATCCACTTGTGTGATAACTCGTTTATCCCGATACGCGATTAGCTAGAATAATATTGTTGAAAATTATTTTATCGTTGTTTTGTGGGAATTCTTGAAAAATTGAGTTATTTTTCTCCTTCTCCTTCCGGAGAAATCGGCTTTTGAAGACGTTAGTTTCGAGATATTTACGAATTTATTCTACATTGCTCTACAATGAGAGAAAAGTTTAGTAATGGTATCTAGATTTTTACTTGGTTTTCTAGTGCAATACGGGGACAGCTAAGTGATATTAGTAAACTTTACTATCAAAATTATAGTCATCATTAAAAAAAAATAATTATTTTCATTGCTCGATTTAAAGGACATTCTACTAGTATACTAGTATGGTAAACGGTATCAGAAAATTTTTGCTATCCGTAACTTTCCGTTCTAATCTTTGCTGAAAATAGAGTACTCAGTGTTATAAAATGTACTAACGGCTACTAGGTTTTTTCCCCTACTCGGTTGGATTAGTAAATTCCCATAACCAAATTTGTCAGTGTAATTTATATAAAATCTCGGCAAAACATATACCTGTAAAGCATTCCCGGGCTGATGAATAATAAAACGTCTTTTTGTCATCAAATTAAAAATAACGCGAACGCTTCAGAATTGACACCCCCATTTCAGAATATCACGCGTACTTTCGTCTTTCTTCATTTTTCTCGCATCCCATTCATTTGATACGTCACATCTTTGTATACGAGAATGAGAAGATTCCCTGCGCGCTTACGACGGAAAAAATAAAACCAAGTCGTCAAACGATTGTGTGCGTTACGCGTGGAGAATCACAACGCTCGTTGCAGAATTGCATAAGACAGATTAATACTACTTTCGGGACGATCATAACAACGGAAAGAGCAATTAGAGTGGAATTACAGTGCAATAAGGCAGAGCTTTCCAGCGCGACTCTATATATGCATATAGAGTGGCACGCTTCGATCCTATATACCGATCGAAGCGTGCCACTCCACAGTGATCGCGTCTTTGCCCCCTGTATATACATTACACGCGTCGTAACTATGGCAAAATCGAGGCACTTGCGCGCCGGCCCAAGTGCGCAGGACTCTTGGCTTCTATTTTTACTCAATGACGAGAAATCACTAAGTAGTACCGACCGCAGCAGTCGCGCGCCTACGCTGCGTGCCCTACATCCGCCCGAGCTTTCTTTCCACCTTTACGCACCTTAATGTCACCGCGAGTTTTCCTTACCAACGAACTCTCCGAGCCGCGGCCAAGTTTTGAAAGTCGAAAGGAGCCGAGAATATGGTGAGGTTTCGAGGGGTTTGATTATGCGCTGGAGAGACGCGAGCGAATTAAATTTTCATAATTCGGCGATTAAAGTTTTACGGGTTGGATTTTACTTTGCACGAGAATAGCTCGACAATATGTGTATCGGTGTTACTTTTTTAACGCATAGTAAGACGCGAAACCTTGTTTGCTTTGTATATCGATCCGAGCAATCGCTCGTGTGTCGAACGTACAGAAATAGAAGGATTCCATTACCCGAGAATTAATTTACACGGGTGACAGCAAAATTTATCTTGTCCAATTCATCATGAACAGACTTATTTTTTGTTATGCTGTTGTTCTGAATTACTTGCGATGTTTTTTTTAATCATGTACAAGTGCGAGAGATGCTTGTCAAATTTTCAGTACTCGATCGAAAATAATGATTTTTTCCCTATTTCAGATTACATTCACAAGCTGAGTATGTCGAGAAGAAAAGGAGTAAGGGAGAGACAATTCGACAACGTGGATTATACGCAGCTCACCGAGACCGATAATGGTTTCGTGGACTCACAAGTAAAATAACCATTCTCCGAGATAATGATACTATATATTATGAAATGCAACGCCAGCAGTGAGTCATTGTATTCTAATTGAATGATTTTCTCAACAGTTTGTTTCGCCACCCATAAAAATACCATGGAAGGCGATAACACTTGCCACATTACTGTTCATCGGTGGTACTGTGATGCTTGTATTTGGCAGTCTTATTGTAAGTGGCCATATAGACACAAAGGTAAAATTGAAATATCGTACATATAATCATGATAAAACCATAGTAAATTATTGTATTCGATGAAAACTATTGCAATCTCGATACTATTCTCGAATATATATGCAATTGATTCATTCAATTCAATGTGTATATTTTTGAATATTTAGTTGGAAGGTCAAAAAGTTGATCGATTTTTCTTTAATTTTCAGTACTCAGATCGAATGTGGCCGATAATCATACTAGGGGCCCTCATGTTCATACCAGGTGCTTATCATGTTCGAGTAGCGGTGCAGGCATATCGAAAAGTGCCTGGCTACTCGTTTGACGATATTCCAGAGTTCGACTAACTAGGAATATTTACTTGTAGATATATTTTTGAAATTCACCAAAATGTGCTAACAGATCGCCGTTCGAAAACTTTATGCCTTTAAAATGTTCGAGTTATATTAAACAAGATAAATTTTTTCGGCCCAAGAGGAAGAAGTTATGCGACTGTGTACCATTGAAATGGAACTGGGTGTGTACTATTTACGTGTGCTGTGATATTGACGTAGTTTGTCTGTCTAATCAAATGCGGTATAATTTTTACATGTAATAGTTGTATGAACATTTTATTATTTCATTCTAGAGAAGAATAACCGAGATGAAAACCTCAAAACTAAAAATTTCTATTTACATTAAAAGGACATCGAAGTTATTAACCGTCAACTTTTAATTCTTATTGTATTAAAAAGTAATGAAACTTGTATGACAAAGTTGCATTTTTGGAATGTAAATTCTTTATAAGAAGTATTTGCCGCTTTGCAAATGCATTCATTTAAAAGAACCATTTTATATAAATACAGCGTGAAAACGTTGAATTGTTACTTCAATTGGATCATGCCACAAACAGTGATTAGCTGACAATTGATGAAATAATATGAATATTACATCAAATGAAGTTATCGCAAGTACTGAAAAATTCAATTGATTTCTACGAACTTCAATGATTGTACCGATAAATTCTTTATTGTGTACGAAGGTGATTTGATACTTACTAGGAGAGATTGTTAACTACGAGTGATCAATGACCTTTCAGTTTAACTGGCATAGTATTTTCCGAAAATCGAAACATTAGATTGAATGACTGTATGTATGGTTTATTGGGTTACCTTAAAAGTATCTCAGAAAGTTTCGTCATGATTGGTTGACAATTCCTCCTTGTAAGATGGCTTTAAGCTGTGAATCATTGCGCATGTTGTGATGTATTGTAGTAGTTTCCAGAAATATGTAGCTAAAGTTTTATACAAACGTTATGATATTTTGATTGTGAAAGATTCCAAAATATGTGGATCACTTCAATTCTGTAAAATTACTCATCTTACCATAACTAAAAGCCTTCAGAAGGTAAAAATGAAAAGCAAAAAAGGATTTTTTTGATGAGAACATAATCAGTTTTGACAATTATTATTGTATTATACTTTACATGAAAATCAAAATAAATCAACTATAGTTAGCTAGAAAAACTATTATACATACTTTTGACACATGCTACGTAAATCATAAAATTTTATTTCTAAAATAACTAAGTCTCAATAACAAATAAACAAATACTACATCTTATATACACGTACAAAAAGAACATACGAAAATACAAACACAAAATTAGAATGTGTTATAGAAACGCCACTATCTATGTCACTTTTAGAGTGAAACTTGGGAAAAATCTCAGCTATTTAATTCCAATGTTTGAGATATTCAACAAGTGTTCGACTAACTATTCTAGAATATTTTTCTAATTTCCCTCTTCCGATTCTTATTGGAGGTGAGAATCGAGTAGCAAGGATTCTATTAACCATATTCGTAATATCCTTGTACCTATCTCTTGTCACAACATGGAATTCATCTTTGTAAAGACGTTTTTCAGATGGAATATCCTAAAAATATATCGGAAGATTATTAATGGCGCTTACGAATAAAATGAAAATGTCAATATATAAAAGTCATACCTCAAAAATCAGTATCACTTTGAGCTGATTAGGCTTCAAACGATATACGACAGGACCAACATTGAGTGTTAATTTGCGTATTAATCTTTTCAACATTAAATAAACCTCCTCTTCTAGATAATTCGTATCCACTATTAGAGTTGTATAACCACTTTTTATCTAAAAGAATCCAAGTTAAAATATAAATAAAAATAATAGTGATAATTAAAAAAATTTAAGGCTTTAGATACTCTCAAAACATATTGCCTTTATATTATTATTCAATTATTCGGAACTAGAATTCTTTTCACGAGAGTTTATACTTCATATCGTTTAATTTATACTCGAATACGTAAAATTTTGTGTGGAGAGTTAATCACGTGCAATGAATTCAATGAATGAATATCTAAAATATACAAGCATGCAATAATCTTTTCCAACCATTGCGTAAAAATTGATTTCTTTTAAAACATTCAAGATAATTACCTCAATATCATTATAATATCCAAGGTAAATAGCATATTCCAAAATCTGATTGGCTAACACTTCATCCAATGGGAGCATTCGACATATAACTTCTTGGTAAGTTGATTTTTTGAAAGTTAGATCTTTATTCATCACTAATCTACATATGTCACTAACTAGTTCATCCTTGTCTTGAAGAATCAGCAACAACGTAAGCTGATCCAAATACGTTGGTAAATCTAGTAACAAAATTATTTTTATTTACATTTGACAATTCATAGCGGTGTATACAATGTTGCCAATATCAATTGAGAGCAGAGAATATTTATTTTTCTTACCAATAGGAAAATAAGAATCATACTGATCCTGCATGAGAGCTGTAAACAAATAAACTGCTTTTTCTGGATCACTGTAAGATAAGGCCTTTAATAGAATAAATACAATCCTGTTTCTGTGTTTCTCATCATCTTTTGTACTATCCTTGACAAGCCACTCATCACGATTGGTTCGAATCACTCGAGTTGCTGAAAAATTAGAAAAAGTTATCAAATAAGCAATTAAACATAGTAAGTAATGTAAGATTCAATGAGATAAAATATGTATTCACAAAATTAAACAATGGCATTGAAATTACTTACATGCCATTCACTTTTAGTTATTTCACTAAAATCACTTTTCTTATTTAATATATCAATACATACTTTAGAATCTTCATTACTTAATTCTGATCTACAATTAAAAATTTTTATCGAATTCTTTTAGATATCGATAAAAATTATCAAATGCATTGGGAGAACAGTTTCACATATATTTCAATAGTGATTTATAATTGCATAATAGCGGAAACGCCGGTGAAAAAGTCGTTTATATTTGAAAAAATGATTTTAAAACATTTTTTAGGTTTTATTCTACTAAACCAAATGAACTTCGATGTTTGTGAACTTAGTATCATTTTAAATATTTCATTGATGGTAATTGTATATCAAAAATCTTTTATGAATATTGCATACTCAGAATTGGTTGTAATGAAAATTCTCAGTTGTATTGACAAATTAAAAATTGTTCTTCAAAAATTTCAATTGGCTCCTGGTATTGTAGTTGCGAACTTGAAAAGTAGACACTATTACAACTCACACTTTTTTATGCGGATACAAAAGGGGTACGAATGAAAAGAAACAGACATAAGCTCTGTCACGAATTGAATAAATGTCTACGCTTATAAATAAATAAATAAAAACGCTCTTTTCCACCGACGATTCCTTCAAGGCAAACTCTATCAGAAAAGCAAATCTATGAGTTTTATTAATAGTAAGAATGTACAATTTAATGACTCACTTTGCAGGGTATAGAGTGCCTCTAAGGGATCGTTATTGGCTAAATAAATTTCCGCGCTTATGAGAACTAGAGCAGTTTTCGGCTGTTTTGGTTGAATAGTCTTCACCCAGCTCAGAAGCTGCAGTGCCATAACCCACAAGTCATTGTTGGCAAGATCTATCAGAGCCCAGATGCCAACATCAAACATGATCTTATTGAATCGAAGTGTCGACTTGCGGGCTGAAAAGGTTCCAAAAATAATTAAAACGAAGACTGATTAGGATCAATAAATAGTCTTTCAGTTAGAATAAAGAACATTTATTGTGATTCTTTTTCTTTGACTCTTCAAAACCTTATTAGTGGATTGTATTCAATTCTAATTATGAAAATTCTACATATTATCCGTTCAAGTGGTTCTAGAAGAATAGTAGATATGCAAGGCATTATTTGCCTTCATATTACTGAATCTCAAACAACCTGATACAATTATTTTCTATACCAATTTTTTTCATCTTCACGCTATCAAAAGTGATAAAATTTTGAGCAAACGCATTTTTCCTGAACTTTTTTTATTATTCATTATCAAAAGATATTGATATACTTCTCAGAAAACCTTCTTCTGAAAGTTCACGTTTTACTATGTATAAATAAGAAAACTATGATCTATGTTTTACTAATCTTACACCTAATTTATGTTTCAATCTTTAATGCTATTGCCATATTTAATATCAAGTTGTTAATATTAAATCTTTCCTCACAAAATATTTCTCTGGTAAATAAATTTATACTTTTAGGTCAACAAATCAATTGTCTTGAAGTCAAAATAAAACATATAATTAAAAAGTTCATTAATTCATTCGAGTATACAGTTCGTACGAGCATTATTAAATATTGCAACGAGTCTACCTATTAAAAAAATAAAAGAGATAAAATAATGACAACTATACATTTATATTTTGTAATGGATAATAAAACTAAGAGTATTTCTTGGGGTTCCCTTACTAAAAATTGAGTAATTGAAGTCAAATAACTGATGTACCATTGAATTTTCAGAAGTATTTAGAGAAAATGGTCTCTACTCATACTAATTTTCAATCACAGATTAAAATAATGAAAATGAAAAAAATAGAAGTATACCTTCTACTTATTTTCAAAAAGATTATGATGGTTATAAACTAATGTACTGTATTTGGATTTCTCTGTAAGTACTCTATGATAGCGTGGTTATTGTTACCTGCTTGTTTGATGATCTCAGAGACATGACGCTCAGAGCTTTTCACGTCTTTGCACAATATGTTATAATACGCACGTTTCAATAATTCATCTTTTACTTTTTCTTTACTAAACGCGTCCATTATTTGCCACACATATTCATAATCTTCATTTTCCAAGCCTTCATTGATGGTCCTGACATTACAGTATAACTTCCAAAAATTCTTTTTATTCCATTTGTTGATTTCACATGTTTTATTACCTGGATCTGCAATTTAACATAAATTAAGTATTAAATAAATCATCTCAAAGGTAAAATGTAGAATAAATCTTTCGTCATTTGTTATTAATGAATTTCAATTTTAAAAAATGAATCAACTCATCGTGAACAATTTATTCTATATAGATACTCAAAATCAGTATAATACGAACCAACTTCAACAACAGTATAATCTTTAAAATTAGTGATCTCGCCCCTCTGTGGACTGGTACGAAGCACGTCAAGTGGCGAATGGTTCGGTTGCCGAGTATTTGAATTAGGAGCTGTGATTGGGCTGTTTTTGTCTTGTACTACCATCGTGGTTGAATTATCGTTCTCTAATGAACGTATGCTTTCACTCGACTGTCGTCTTACTCGTGTGGCTCTGAAAATCAGAAAAATATTCTTCATTTCGTCAATCACTCAATGAAAAAAATATTTGTACATAATTTGTCTGCATGATCTGAAGGTTAATAAAATGAGTTATTTGTTCAAAATTTTAGTGAAATTTTATGAAAAATTTCAACGAAAACTATTCAAAACTGAATTTATGAAAATGAATTTGGACAATGAGAATATACCTCTTGACGCTGTCACTGTTATTATTTGTCACTGGAACTGATTCAGACCTTGACATATTAAGATTCAAGCTCATTAAAGGCTGTGTATTAGGCGTCACTGAAATTATATTCGATACTATTTTTCTTTCTTCTAAAATATATTTAAACCTCTGTAACATATTTGAACTAATTTTATTCCTTTCTTCTTCTGTCATTTTGATCCATACTAGATCATGAACCTCCTTCAAATGATTAGTATTCTTTTTTCTATGTATGCACTGCATTATAGTAATTTCAACCATGTCTTTTGGAGGTACAGCTCTTTGACACAGACATTTGATCGTCTCCCAGCAGAAGCCTTCTTGTAGTTTATCTTTAATCGCCATACAGATTAATCGCACTGTTCTGCGGTCACCTACCGTGATTGTAGAAGATACACGCTTGATGAAACTCTCAAGAGAACATAGCTTGGAAGCCAGACAATAAGTGAGTAATCCTTTCACAAATTTTTCATCTCGCATTTCAGCTTGATATAATTTTTCATATACTTCGAAGCAATCTTTATTCAGAATAGGGAGTATCATGCTCCAAGCTTCAGATAGGAAGTTTTCAAACTTGCAACTGATTGCAAATTCTAAGATGGGATGGAGTAATGGTGCTGTTTTTTGTTGAATCATTTTAAGTAAGAAAGGCACCTATAATATGAAAATTTAAATTTGGTTAGTTTTCGAAGTTCAATAAATTTTCCTCATAGTTTTTCCAAAACATCTTTTAAAAACTATATCTAGAATTATTATTTAATCACTGGATAGTTTTGTTTAATAAACTTTTCGTCCTGACGTTTGCAGTGAATGACACCATTCTCCCGTGGATTACGAAAAATAGTATATGCACCTCGCTCATCTAGGCTATTTCGGCACGCGCAAACTTGCAACCAGAGCGCAGTGAGAATGTTTTTCGCGCTGAAATTGCCTAAACTTGCGCAGGTGCATAAACCACTATTATTACAATACAGAAGTAACTTTAGCCAAAATAAAATACTTTATAAATTTCTAATTTCAAGAAATTCTCTTGGCAACATATTGGGAAGCATTCCCACGATTAAAAAATATTTTTCGACTAATACTGAATGATAAGGATAAACTTTCACTGGTTAACCTTTTTTTTTTCAGAAAATAAAAGTTACTTGCCTTGTGTGAATATTCGCAGCCAATATTCTCGATCATACACTTTCCTGTTCGCAACATCTTGAAACAATAGTTTTTGAAAAAGCTTGTCCTTGTACCGTCGAATAATCCAGGAGTATGTTGCCTGGTAGGTAATTCCAACAATGAAATATAATCATACTTGCTAGTTTTATCTGGGTCATCAAATGTCACATAAGGACTGGCAGTCAAATCTTCTTCGATATTTTCTAAGTCTTTTTGCATTTGATCAGCATTCATTCTGTAGAATCCTATTTTATCATGAACTAGGCCTGAGCCTGGGCTTGGGCCAGGACCTGGACCTACAGGTTTTCGAGATGTGATCTGCTGCAATTTAAAAAATGAATAAAATATTTGAGAAGAGATTCATGAATCTGTTACAGAAAGTTTCATTGATACTGATATTTTCCTCTAATTTAGAAACAGAAACAAATGTAATCCCCCATAACATTGAAGTAGTATAACTTGTTTATTCAGTGGATGGAATAAATACAGTGGATAAATTCAAATGAACATTTTATGAGTGAAAAAAACAAATCGTAGGCTTTCATGAACGTAATAAGAGTAAGACTCACTGAATTTTGTAATCGAGATGTTTGCATCGGTTGACGTTGCACTTGAGTAGTTGTCAATGGTTGACGTGAATTAGACTTATTGAGCCCTAATCTGTCTGCTAGCCTTACTCGTGGGGGCTGCATTGTTGTCGATACGGTACTTGACGTCGTAGGTGTCACATTTGGAATTCTACTATCCATGCTGATTTTTTCCCAGCCTAGTCTGTTCTTAACAGAAATCAGCGGTTTCTTTGCAGCAGAATCATTTGCGCGTTCTCTTTCTCTTTCCGAAGTGAACTTACGATGTCGAGGGCTCGAGTTCTGATCATCTTCGTCGCTTCTAATAACAAAGTATTTCAAGTAAGAATTGAAATTTCTCAATAATAGATCCAAGAGAGCATAAAAATTATTTCTTTACAAAAGTCGAGTGAAAAATTAGTAAATAGAGGGTCTCTTATTAATAGTTACAATAATAATAATAATAATAATAATAATAATAATAATAATAATAATAATAATAATAATAAGAGGATCAACAGATTCTCGAGAATTTTTTACATTAATCATTAACCCAGAACAATTAAAAATACTAAAAAATTATGACTTTTCTATATAATTTATATTTTTAGTATGTTGAATCATTCGAGAATCACTGCACTTACGAAAACATTTCTGATGCATGTATAGAGAGTCCATCATCATCGTCAGTCTCATGACCGAGTCCTTTCCCTGGTGATTTACTTCTTCTACTCTTGACGATATGAGCCAATTCATTGGGCACGAAATTCGTTGGTTCGTCAAACTCTGGCAGTTCCAGCTTCTCAGATTTGATCGAAGGACATAACTTTTTTGCACCTAGTCTTTCAAAAACTGAACTCTTTTTTCTTTTCAATCCTTTATCTTGATCTTCGCGGTTCACTAGTATCTCACTTTCTTCTCTCACAGGTTCAGAACTCGATGACAGCATTTTAGCCGCTTTTTCGGCTTCTTCTCGTTCTTTACGTTTTCGCAAACGAGGATCGACTATTGTTTCTATAGCAGGTTCTTTAGTTTCTATTAAAAAAGAGTGTATAATTGTGAAACATGCTATTAAAGTATATTTTAACCAAGTAATATTAGTTGATGAAAAAATTCAACTCGAGCTTTTTTTTTATTCAATTTTATGGAATAAGAGAATTAAATTTTGATTCCGTCTTATATATTTCAACCGATTCCATTGAAAAATTTTGAAAAGTTAAAAATTACCTGGGACTTGAGAAGTAGACTGTGATGGGAGCTGTTTTATTGCAGGAACTGCTTTGCTTCGAAGCAATCTTGAATCCTTGACAGATGATATGATTGGGCTGGGCGGCCTGTTGAGTCTCGGATCTCTCGAGGGTGTGCTTATTACCGACTTCACTGGACTGAGCGACCTGTTTAATCGGGGATCTCTAGATACAGGATTGGGAAGGGTCAATGAACTAACGGAAGAAGCTGGAATTTCATTTGTAGTCTTCAGTGAGCTCACTTGCTGCAACTGTTGTTGCTGCTGCTGGGGTTTAACAAGGGCTTTTGGAATGTTTCCATTGCTCAAAGCCTTAGACTTCTTGGTGAACAGATGTTCTCTTGGTTGTGGTACAGATACACTGTTGGATACATTTAGTGAATTGGAATCTATAACACAGAAATGTTTTTTAATCAAAATTCGAAATCAAATTTCCAAGAGGATTTCATTCAAATTAACACTTGATGTATTGTCGAGAAAACTGAAATCACGTCGATTTAACTTTGGATTTACCTGAAATTTCACGATGACTGGATATTTGCATTGGTTCTTTTTCACTGCTTAAATCAACATTAACTTCTGTGTCATCCCTGTGCAATGTCACATTTTCACCACCAGTAAGTTTGGAAATATCCTTGCAGAGACTTTCAAAGTCTTCTTCCGCGACATCATTATAATCCAAGATTTCATCAATATTATCAATCATGCTATTTTTGAATTGGTACTCCTTGACGCTACTGTCATGGTCGGGATTTAGCTTCACTTGTGATTTGGAAACCTCACAGGGCAATTTTGGAGTGTGAACATCTTCAGATACTAATGATTTCTCCGTCATCGATTTGGTTGTACCATTTAACTTCTGAGTAACATTACTAGATTTGGCATGATCTGATGGCATGCCAATGGTGATGCTTTTCTTTGCTAAGTCTTGTTCATGAAGTGATTGCGACCTAGAAATTCAAAATGATACATTGAAAATATATTTGTGTTGAAATATGATAGATGCAATGTAACCATTATAACAGGAAAGATTAAAAATTCGCTGCCATTAACAATATTTCATATATTTTTAAATAATGAAAGTAATAGTTTACCTTTCTTCTGATACTTTTTGTTTGACAGGAGAATGTCTGTTTGTGAATGAATCTAGTTTTTCCTGACTGAAGTTCTGAGAAATAGGTAATACATTATCGCTTATGATCTTTGGCTTTCCTTTGGAACTACTTTTTTTTACAGCTAGTTTAGGGGTTGAACTTTTTAAATGATTTTCTCGAGTTGGAGAGCTAAATTCCTTTGATGGTGAATTAGATAAATCAATTGATAGGAAACTTTCATCCATTGAATCATTATCTGAATCTCTTTTACTATTTGATGTTTTAGAATTACCTATAACAAATTATTAGTTACATAAATTTACAATAAAAATAATATGCACGAATAAGCAAGTTACAAAAGTGAATGAGAAATGCATCCAATTTCCAGTACTTACTTAATTCATCTATTTCTGTATTTCTTATTTCTGTGTTATTCTCAGTCTTATCTTTTTCAATGTTTTCTTCTTCTTCTTCATTTGAAGGACCAGCTCCAAAAGAAAGGGGAAGACTGCAAGCCCCAGAATCATATTCTGGCATTTGCTCAACTTTTACTCCTGTCATATCAAAAAGTTGGTATCCCACAGCAAGGCTATCAGTTGATGACATTTGACATGATCCAAAGCTACAGACACTTCCAGTCTTCGAGACTTCTTTTTTCTTTTTTTCTACTTTTTGCCTCTTAACAACTTCATTGCCTTTTTCACTTTTACTTTGGACGCAAAGTTGTGAATTTCCCAAGTCAACATTAGTGTCTGGACAAGCTGACTCTGTGCTTTGATCATTCTCTTTTTTGAAAGTTGCTATCAACCTTTTTCTCTTTTTAGCATGATTTTCATCGCCAAATTGAACTTTCCAAAATGATTTCTTTTCTTTTGGACAATTTTCATTAAAACTTTTTCCAGAACTTTGTAGCTTTTGAATTTTTCTTTTGGAGAAAGGATTATCGACTATATCTTTCCGTTTATTTGCTGAGTTATCATGAATTTTTGAAGTATTTTCACTCTGTGTTGATTCAAACTCAACATCAGAAGAATCAGTCTCAAATAATTGAAATTTTTTCGATTTTGCAAGAGCTGGTGAATTTCTGAGATCCGAGTCTATTTTTGTACAGCTTCCGCTTTGAGAAGTGGATGGTGATAATAATTCCTGTTTAATTTTTATATCTGCAGAAGTCTTCTTGCTTTTCAATACTTGAAATTCACCACTAAACGAATCTGTAGTCATTGATTTTGATTTCTTCAATATTCGACGTTTTTTCTGCGATTTTGAAAAACTTTGAACTTGCTGATCTTCTGGTGTTAATCTTTCTTTCTTGATTTTCACAGCTTTCTTAGACTTTTTCTTGCTCTTTGATACTTGGAACTCATCTTCAGAGGAATCTATAACAGTCAATCCCCATTTTTGCAATAATGGAGAAGTTGGAAGTGTTGAAACTTCTGCTTGCAAGTTTTGGTTTATGCAACGTTTGGTTTTCGAACTCGATGGTGATAATACTTCTTCTTTTATTTTCATTTTTTTAGCCTTTTTCAACTTTTTTTTGTTACTCAACGTTTGGAATTCATTTTCAGAATCAGAAGATTCAATAACGATTGTATCCCATTTTTTTAACAATGGCGATCTTAGTTGCGATGCTGGTTGGACTTCTAGATGTAAGGCCCTCCTATGACGAGGTGGATTATCTGTTGGTGATAAAATTTCCTCTTTAACTTTTGAAGCTTTAGGAGTTTTAAAATCCCTACACGGAATTTCCATATTCAAGTCTGTTTCATCACAACTTTTACTATTACAATTGCTAGGTTCTAATCCTTCTTCTTTGATTTTTACAGCTTCCTCTTTAACATTCAAAGTCTGAAGATAATTCTCAACATTCCAAGAGGGGACTTTACTTGTTGACTCTGCGCTCTCTGGTGAAATCAATTGATGTTTTATCTTAGATTTCAACTTTCTTCTTTTATTAGAGCTGATTGGTGGTGATGCTCGGGGAGACCGGAGAGGTGGAGTATTACAGACTTCTCTCTTACTTTTATCTACTCGAAGTATTGCAACTGACGGTTGACATTTGAGAACAGAGAAATATCTTTTGGTTGTAGCTAAACTTATGCTGAATTCTTTGGCAAACGAGGCATAATTGATTACTGGTCGTTTTTTACGAGATATTATTATTGAAACACTGTCTGATTCATTACTAACTAATTCATCATTTTTCTGCTTGGTTTCTGAACCAATGGTTTGATTCCACTCTTCAAGAGCTTTCATATTCAGCGCTGAATTTGACCTACAATGAGAATCATAAATCATGATCAACTCTTTACTGGTTTTGTCTTTATACAATTTCTGCAGGATTACAAAACTAAAGATTTGATAAAAATAAAAATTAACGTTGAATCCAAGCTAAGCCGCGGTGAATTTCACGGAAAAACTCAAAAACGCGATAGCTCAACTTTTCTAGCAGGTAAAAACGTTGAAAAGGCATTATCAATCATACATGCTGGTACAGTGCCGCCTAGGAATCAGTTCAATCACGGGCCTCGATACACCGTTCGATCAGGAAGGACGAATCCGAAAAAAAAACACTGAGCCGTAACGTAATCGGATCACGATATAACATGCTCGAAAGGATACTCATATGTATATATATATAGTCAACAGGTGTAAAGAAGAAACGAGATGGCAGTGCAGTGGACACTCGCGGGCCGTAAAAAGGCGGGGTGATTGTTTACACGCGGAAGGTCACATTGGGATAAAAACGTGCGCGACAAACGAGAAGCAACGAAGATTATTGAAAAAAACAGGCTCGGGGGGCTTTGGAAGTTTTACGGAAACCGCGTCGAGATACGTACTTATGCGTATATAGCGACCGGCGCCGCTGGGTCGAAACTCGCGCGCAAGTGCCGCAGACAAAAGGCTCTTATCCTGGCTCACCTGGGAAAGCGGCTGGGCTTAGTGGGCTTCAGGGCCGCGACGCTCGGCCGTGAGCTGGACATGGAGGGCGAGCTGGTGACCGTGGTGGTGTTCGTCGTGGTGGATATGCGCCGTCGGGCCCTTCTCGGCGAGTCGGCGTAGCTCGAGCAGGAGCTCGGCGAGGCGGACATTGTGCAGCAGGCGAGGCCGCAGGCGACGGAGGCTCTTCGCAGTCTACGGGCGGCTGGGCACGAGTTCTCGGCTCTGGTGCATCTCCGCTGCACCGGCGGCTCGCGAAAACCTACTCTCCTTGTCAGGTCGCGCGGGCGAGTGGCGAGTTTCGTATTCGGCGCTGCGACTGTGACTGCGGCGCCGCCGCCGCCGCCGCCGTCGACGGGCTTTGTCTCGCTCGGCTCTCCGTCCGCAGGCATGCCAAACTCGCAGCGGCCCGCCACGAAACTTACCAAACACCCTCTCGACTTTATTATAAATGTGTGTATATATGCAGCGAGCAACACTGACTCATCGTGTTGTTTATCTGTGTATATATATATATACCTTACGTGTACCTATAATACCTATATTGTGAATGAAAAAGAGTATCTCATGATTCGACGTTACGCGGTGCAGCTGATTTTTCTGCGCTGTAAGTAAGTATATGTAGATCGGAGGAGATTTTTTAATGAAGTCTCGCGGGCCAGACAACGGCCGCCGCCGGCTGCAGCTCTGAGGTGCAGGCGCTAGTGTGGTGCCCGATTGTTTCTCGGAAACCCGTGAAAACGACGCTTCGTTGAACGTTGTGACAACACGATTATATAGAGTCGTCAAAGTGTATGTAAACGAGGGAAGGTGTTGCATCAATATTTGCATCAATATTTGCAAAGCTTTTTCAGGAGTGTCCGACGACTGATTGCGAATATATATAAATACCAACCAATACAGAGGCTAGTATATTTCTTATAATAATAGTATGGCAATACCGAAATACAAGGCGTTCCAAACTATGTATGAATAGGGAAACTGCACTGACGTATCGTGACATTGTGATGATTTTTTTACAATCCCCCCCCCCCCACGACACGTTTAGACAAATACAAAGATTTTTTTACATGATTTAGTGTCTGGTACTTATGCGAGATGAATTCACTTTGGAACGAACGATTTTTCAAAGAGGGATACCGTTGATTTTGTAAATCGATAACTCTAATACTATATTCCCATGTCGAACAACGAAGATTTTCACCATTCGGAGATTCAACACAATCGCATATATTGTATTCCAATCACCTATATATACTGGTAAATATATTCAAACGCGCAGTCACGAGAAGATATTTGTAGACGCATGCGTTATTGAAATCTGATATGCATCCACTTGATAAGGACTCTAGGCATCATGAGAGTAAGTATTATTACACTACTTCGTTTACAGAAATGATTCTCCGCAAATGTTCTATTTCAATCGACTAGAATTATATTGTCGAATTCTATTATTTAATTATTTAATAATTCGTGTATAATTATAATATCGTAGCTTCTAATTTCTGCATACTTTTGATTGCAATAACTTATTTCGCATTGCGAATGAATCATCTTGCTCTATGGTAAAGACTTTTTAAAGCTTCGAACAAAATCATCCTATAGCACAGAAAAATCGCCGACAGAATTAGTTTCAAAGCATCTGTCTCTGACAATACGTATAGGAGTCCGGTTTCTCTGATTTTTTTTTCAACTATGACACAAGTCAGGTCATCGCAGGGAATTTTTACTTTTCATAAATATTTATTTTGAGGTCATTTAACGAGTGAAAACAAGTTTTTCACGCAGAGTTCTCGTTGTAACTGAATTTTAGATACACAAGGAGATTTCGACCCAAAACCCCTTTTAAATCGATTCAATTTTTTACTCACTGACTGTCAAACACTTCCTCAAAAATTGATTTCACTCGAATTTGGTAGACGCCAATCAATCCCTAAAGAAACAAACAAAACAATACAAAGAAGGACAAGCACAGAGAGCGTATGCCGACTCGAAAAGCCGCTGCATGACTGCCGGCCGGTCCGAGAGTCAATCTCTCGTTTTTCGCTTCGGCTTGGGATGATAAGGACGTCTTATGTTCCATCAGCTCCCCGCCATTTCTTTAATTTCACGTCTCCATTGTGAGAAAATATGTAATTCACCATGTGACCACCCGCCTTCGATGAAATTGTGCATACTTTAAAAAAAAAAAATGAAAATTGACACATCGCTTTATAGTCGTGTAATTAAGGAATAGAACCGGTATAGTGAAAATTACGTAAAGTTAATGAGAGATATTTGAATTTCGTTTAGATATAGAAGCGGATTCGTGTTCAGTGACCTGTGAAAGTGTAAAACAATGATTTATATTGTAAAATCACTATATGTCACAGGATTATTTATTCAAAAACAAATTTCTTTTGAAAATACTACTAGACTTTCATATCATTCAAGCTTGTACTCAGAAAATGTATAGTATAATTTGCTTCGTCGATAGTTTTTCGTTGAGTTGGGTAGTTTAATTTGTTTCTGAACGCATTTTTATGTAAATGCTACCTAAATTTTTTTAATATCAGTTCGAGAATATTCGCGCAGCAAGGAAAGACTGTCATATTGTAAGAACGCACTTTCACATCTGATGTATCCGTGAATTTTCGAGAGTATATACAGTATTATGAAAGAAGAGTTGAAAAAATACGGATTCAATTAATAATTATTGACTGTTACAAACTTTTATTGGTATTCTCACATTAATTACACCATTTACAAATTATTAGTTCGCTTACTTACAATAGAAAATTAAATCCTCTTTTACTGGATGAATATTGAGGGATACAATATATTTTATTAATTCATTCATGATTCATAGGTGATATATTACATGCATAAAGAAGTGCTGACGCCTGCTTGGGTAGATGTCATATAATATTCATTAATATTAAGGAAACGAATATCTATACTTTTCGTGATTCCTTTTCATGGAAGGACATTTGCGTTTGCAGATATGTTGTACCGCAACAAGAGCTATTGTGAGCGTTAACGTTGCTACTTTATTTATTCAATAACTAAATCTGTTGAAATTACTATATCGAAAGGATTTCAAGCATTAATCTAAGGTTAGATAGAGTTGGACAATAGTTTGTCAGAACAGATTCTTAGAAAATTATAACCCGAAGGTTTCCAATATATGGTATAGAGAAGCAAGTTTATCAGCTGTTCCTACAATTTCAGCCAAAAAATTAGAAGATTTTGAAAATTTTGTTAAATCTATTCCGCAACACTTTACTATAAGAAACTCATTGGAAATGACTTTTCTTACCACTGTCCAACACTATACACGTATTCTTTCCCAACTCACACGCAAAATTATACCAAATTATTATGATTCTGTATGCTTTTGCTATATGCCATGCGCCAATATGCCCCGAGCATGTCAGGTAAACTTTACATTCGATTCGCATCATTGAATTACCTAGAAACGCGAATGTCACAGGTTATTACAGGAATTGAATCGAGGAAATCTGAAACAGGTGATATCTGATTATATGGATATTCCACATAATCAAATATATCCTCAAATATAATTTCTGTCAACTTTTCAAATTATTTTGTGTCACAGCGCGCCCAGTCTCGCTCTCTCTCTCTCTCTCTCTCTCTCTCTCTCTCTCTCTCTCTCTCACCGTTCCTCCTGCTTCCTTTCTGTACTGCCGCCACTATCTCATTATCGTACACGGCCCTTATTTTGCGCGATCATGATATTCATGTTATTTGAAAACTGTAGTACTTTTAGAAAGTTGGAAATTCCAAAAGCTTCCGCGGTGAATCAGTATGATGACCAAATTTCTCTTGGAAACAACCAATTTTTGGTCTTTAATAAGCCGATTCCGGAAGCGCTTGAACGCAATACCGTAAAAGACGGCGTTTTTAATGAAATATAAACAAAATTTCAATATTGAAAACGCACTGTAGAAGATTGTTAATATTGGAAGATAGATTTAATTCGAACATACACATTTACTTCTTACCTTACCTCTTTGTTTACCTCTTTTTCCCTCAAATTTGTAAAATTGCCTATCCATCAGAAGTATCTGCCTCACTAACAGGACATTCAAGGATAATTGTATAGTGTCTATCTATTCGTACACTTTCGATATACATATATAAAATAAGAATAATAGAGTAAATTATATGCTGGTGTATAATCATATAACATTAATGATTCTTGATATCGAGGGAAGGAATGGCATTCATTCGTTGTGGTTATTAGTAAAAATACTTATTAGTCGTCTAGAAGATATTTTGATTTTCCCATGAATTTTTTATGATGATTTGCTTTTGTGCTTCGTTAATAAGTATTTCTAGTCAGAAATGATTTGAACCTCAGAGAAAAATTGAACTTTCCCACTGAAACAGACAAGAATTATTCTATTTTCACAAACTTACACCATGGTTTGCATTTGCAGCCCTTGACGAAAAAAAGGCTACTTGGCAAATATTCTCAAGTCAAATCAGTTAAGCCAGTCATGTAAATAGTAATCCTTAAAGTGAAGGTGTGAGTTAATTAATTATTTATTGAATAATTGTGTGAACTTGTTTAAAAAAAAATCCTTAAAAATTTTAGATATTCTATATCATTTTCAACGTGCATATTTAATAAGTGTTTATAATGAGAAATATGAATACCTTCCTCTTATAAAAGGTGAATGTGAAAATAATAATCGATTAATTTCTTGTTTACTGATTTTCGTGGAGTCAAGGGGGGAAACAGATATTTGTTAATGATTCAGTCATGAAAAATTCAACTTTGATTGTTGTGTCATAGAACATTGTGTAACAAGCGCGGAAAGTTGCCAATTGCACACGCGGGCCCGTTGTTGCACGAGCGCAGCGAGTGCGACATGTCGTCCAAGTATGCTATTGGCAACTATACCGTGCGAGTTGCTCATACTATTTTTCATCACGGGCATAAAAAATGACGTATCGCGTGGTAGTTTCGTGGATGCAAAATGGGTGATACTTTATGCAGCCAAGAATGCATAGTAAAATCTACTATTTAATGCCACGCTAATTTGAACCGAATAACCAATTTCTCAAACTATTCCTTTAAAATCTGTGAAAACGAATTATTTGAATATTAACATCAATACGTATGATAATTTCATTTCAAAATAAACTACAAAAGGATCAAATATAATTACTTTTGCACCGCTACTTTTGTCCAAAATGTTTGTTGTACATACTAATGATCCCTGGATTTCATTGATAAAATCATTTATTGAAATCGGATCTGAATCTTGTCCCATTTTTACTTTTTTCTTTCTCAAAGAAAAAGCTTAGGAACGGGGGAAAATTGAACTCTCGAGTCAGACTTTAGGACCTTGATTTTCGTAATCTACGGGTCAAAAAAATGTAATCTCAAAAATATCTGTATGCGTAGGGACGTTCGTGACGCTGTTTTTTTTATATAAGTCTCGAAGAACCCGTCCGATCATCTTGGAACTCCCTCAGCCAATCATGCTCCAGGTCGAAAAATTTACGTCTCACCTTGTAAGCAGCTGACTGACCAGAAGCTTTCGAACTTAAGTGCTTCTGATGGACCTCATAAGGTCATACGACTTTCGTAGATGTTTTTATACTGTTAATTAATCTTATTTTAGAACTTTACTTCTCAGATTCGTATGATCGATACTAAGAAATATTCCATTGAATTCACAATGGGAGACACGAACTAGTGGGTATGTCTATAGTTGAATAATTATAAGTTTACTGTACTTTTTGTAAATTATAACTTTACTTAGAAATATTTTCTTTATTTTTGAGTAGTTTATAAGGGTCATTGTTATATATGTGATCGAAGCGTCACTTTGGGATAAAGTCAATTTTATTCTTTTGCATCTTTATCGATGTTAATAACGATTACCTTAATAAACGTTTTTGATTCAACACCGAAATACTGGATGAAGTTTATGGTGAATACCGCACTAATACCGCAAAAATAAATCCTACTGTTCCGTCAAGACATTAGGGGATAATTCTTATTTTATCTGTGATACATTACATGCATAAAACAGTAGCTGACGCTTACTTGGGTGGTTATCATATGATATTCATGACATTCAGGAAACTAATATTTATTTTTTGTGGTTGAATAAAAATATGAAAGTTCGGTCTTGCGTTTCATATGGAAGGACGCATTCTCGTTTTCAGACGTGTACGCCTGAGATACGAGAATGAGTACAAATAAAAGTGAAGATGAGGTCCTCCTCGTTTATGATAGCGACTACTTTAAACTGAACAAAGTTTTGCAAATTTTTTCTGGATTGTGGCCATTTACGGAATCTCGTGTACATTCATTGTCACCAAAGATCATTGTGTATTCACTCTTAGCTCTGCTGTCCATTCCGATTGTGAGTTTATTCAAACTGTCATATTGAATTAATGAAATCCAATGATGTCCATTGTGAATTTAATCATTGGCAGACTTTTTTAAAATTTGGTGTGTATGTGACAAGCACTCGACATAGCTGTCCATATTGCACATTCTATTAAGCAGAACCAATCTTGATTCGTTCGAGAGAAAATTGAAGTTTCGAATATTTATTTTTCATTCCCATACACATGAGACAGCTTGATACACATTCTTATTTCTGAACCATTTTATTTCTCGAATAATCATTATTCTTTTAGATTATTGTAAACTTATTTCAGGTTCGGGGTGCCAGAATATCTTGCTTTAGTGACATGGGCTATTGTGCAGAATGTATTGGGGGACTCTGCTATATTCTAGGCTTTATTTTGAAATATCTGACGACCGATTTGGCTGCACAAAAGGTAAGTTCTCTCACATGACGAGGTCATACTCTAAGAGTGTTTAATAATGATGAAACTTTATGAGATACTTTTTGAGTACCTGGATAAGTTACGTGTTTAGCGACGGGCCCCTTAGAATTGGTTTGAGAATTTTGTTTGGACTTCTTTTGGTCTGATTTGAAGCCTAAATTTTCTTGGTATTTTGGCTCTTTACAATCTACAAAACTGGCCTCTTTTAAATTATCTTATAAGAAACTTCAATTTTGCTCCGTTTAAAATATCATAAATTTTGTTTATAGAATCAGGGACTGGAATAACGTATATCAGTAAAATATGATAACGGGATGACCATATATTTACTTCCTTGATGTAAAATATACATTAATTTACAAAACGAAAAAAAATGGTCGGAACAATTATTAGAAAAGTCTATAATTAACTAGCGTGTACGTATATATACAGACATTTTTAAAGATTCGACGTTTTTCGACCTGTAGACCAAAAACTGAAAGTTCGGAAGTCTGAAACAAAAGTTCAATTTTTACTCTGTGCTAGTGCTTTCTCTTTGAGATAGTGAAAATAAAAATAAACATGTTTTTGTGGATAATAATTGGAGTATAATATAGAGCGTAAAAAATCTCAAATCAAAATATCCCACTAAAAATCAAATTCTACCTGGACATGTCCTATTTTTATTTTTTATTCTGTAAGAAAATGAAACAAATTTTTGTTTTTCTTTAGATGTTGTGAATATTTGTGATTTTTATATGAAATAAATAAATTGAATGAAAAATAATAAATTCTTCAAACCAATCTGAAGAAGTCTGGCAGATCGCTGCATGATGTGACTCAAAATGACCCACAAATTATACTTCACCCGACTCAAGCGCCCAAGAATCATCTGAATATAAAATTCTGTCGTTTATACTGATGTTTGATGGGGTGCGACGTCTCTTATTGTATAATAAATAAATGAGTTGAGACTGATACAATTTATGACTTGCAGTTCCAATTGGTTTACCTGCAAATAGCTATGAACTGGCTAGAGACTACAACACCGGAAGAACATGCGATTTTGGAGAAATGTGCCAAAACAGGAAATTTAATAACTAAAGTATATGTTGGTACGAATATTTAATAAAATAATATGACATTATATTGAATCCATTCTAATCGTTTCTGATTCTCAGGGTTGGTTATTGTTTCTGGATTCGCATTTTGCAATCTACCCATGATACCTGTGTATCTAGATTTCATATTACCATTAAATCATACTCGTGAGAAATTATTGGTCGTTAGAGGGGAGTACATAGTGGACCCATTTGATTACTTCTTCGAGATTTACGTTATAATCTCACTAACTAGTATCATCACTCTAGGTGCAATACTTAGCGTTGATACTATGTTTTCGCAAATAATCTATCAAACTGTTGGAATGATCAATGTTGTCAAGTAAGTATACTGAGTAGGTAAAATTATTATGAACAAGGACAGTGAATTGTCAAGTTCATTGATACTTACTTCATGATTTTCACTAAAAAAATACAAAAGAAAATCCGACACACGATTTTACGTGAATCACTAAATATAATTGAATGATTTCTATGGCACGAAGAGATACTGAACGTCTCTTTGTAAAAGCGTGAATTATTTGATTATAAATGATGAATACGAATTTTACGCTTGTATTATTTTATTATTTTTGATGATCCACATAAAAGCGTATTCTTGAGAATCTCCCCCTCTTTCTTTTCCACACAAATAGACACTCAACTTTAGTAAAAATTGTGTCTACAGATCTCGAAAAATTTTTTCTGAATCTGAATGTTATAACTGTACTGGAAATTTCATGCAAAAATATTATTTTATATTAGCCAGAATCACTCACTCGCTACTGTTACGTGGCTATAGGTAGTAGCCTTATAAGTTCGATTTATTTATTGGGGATTGATTCGGTATCTCGGCGGCAGCCGTGCGTACCTTTGTTCGGAAAGGGTACGTGAGTTTGAGTGGTCGAATTAACACAACAGAGGGTGTCATGTGATACTTTTCTGGTTCTGTCCACGTGCATGTCGCGATGCTTCTGACTGCGTCGATTGTCAATGATAATATAATTAAGTATGTATGCCACGTGACACTACCGCTCGCTCGTGTCTTTCATTTGCTCTATCACGAATATAGATAAACAAGAGACAATGAATCAAGAAAAAAAGCAAATATTGCTGCATGTAATGAAGTCCGGCTGTAGTATATGTCGGAGAAAATGGCGAACCCCCAGCCGATAGAAGGATGTGTGTTTTTGAAAAAGATTAAGAACCTAAATTAATTCCTAACATTAATAAGAATATAGATCCGATGGTATATCCATTAATTTTTCCATATGGAGATGCAGGCTGGGAACCTCATCTGGAAAGTACCACTTACATGAGAGTATATAAAAATATTAGTGCATTACAATATTATTCATATCGATTTAGTATACGAGGTGATTTCAATCCGTGCTTAAATCTGAAAGATTTATCACATCAATTTGTTGTTGATATGTGGACCAAAGTTGAAACAAATCGTTTATATTTTCTGCGAAAACAGCAAGCAAAATTGAGAACGGATAAATATAAGGGACTAATGGATCAAATACACAATCGGATCAATAATGACGATGTTGCAATAGGTAAATTAGTAATCCTTCCATCTAGTTATATTGGAAGTCCGCGTGCAATGCAACAAAATTACTTAGATGCTATGACATTAATGCAAAATTGTGGGAGGCCTGATATATTTTTAACAATGACAATTTTAAAAATGTAGCCCTCAATCCCACCTTTCGATCCGCAATACCAACGATACCTCGAAACTGTATAATTTTGGTTTTGCATCATCAAGAAAATTGACGCAAATTTTTTTTTTCACCACACCATTTTCGTTCACATAGAATACACCCACGCATCAATATTTTCAAATTTTCCAATATGAATTATGGAAGCGCTCAAGCTCCTCTATCGATCTGTTCGAACGAATTTTCGGAAAATCAACCCTTTGTACGTTTTTAAAGGGGGGTCCCACCCGGACATCGGTAAAAAAATTTTTTAAATTGTCCATACGCTCACCACAACTTGAATTTTTAAAATTTTTTTTCTTATGTAAATGTAGCCCTCAATCCCACCTTTCGATCCGCAATACCAACGATACCTCGAAACTGTATAATTTTGGTTTTGCATCATCAAGAAAATTGACGTAAATTTTTTTTTTCACCACACCATTTTCGTTCACATAGAATACGCCCACGCATCAATATTTTCAAATTTTCCAATATGAATTATGGAAGCGCTCAAGCTCCTCTATCGATCTGTTCGAACGAATTTTCGGAAAATCAACCCTTTGTACGTTTTTAAAGGGGGGTCCCACCCGGACATCGGTAAAAAATTTTTTTAAATTGTCCATACGCCCACCACAACTTGAATTTTTAAAAATTTTTTTTTCATGTAAATGTAGCCCTCAATCCCACCTTTCGATCCGTCATACTAAATGTACCTCGAAACTATCATATCATTGTTTCCGAGAGCAAGAAAGGTGAACCAGAAAAATATACGGATCCATTTTATTATTATGTAGATATTTTGTATATATTTTGTATGCATTATAAATTTGCATGTATATTGTATAAGCTTTGATCAAATATTGACACTGTTTCATTTTCTTTAGAATTTCAAAAATGTTGTATACTTTCAAACATTTTCTTATATTTTGCAAAATTGTTACGTATCATTGATGAATTTCTTGAATTGCTCGACCCACTTTATACCAAATAACATAAATTTGACCATGATTTTCAAGCATGTATCTTTTTTAGTAAACATTGACATCTTTTTTCGAATGCTAGGCTCAGATTTGATCTAGAAAATGATTCAAATGCGGTTTGACTTAATTTAAAAAAGCCCTGCTAACTTCATTATTAGTATGCTTTCTCAATGGGGCTTTGAGTGAAAATAATAATGCCAATGTGAGATGTCTCCCGCCATCGGCAGATGAACTATGCAATTGCTTTTCCGTAGCAATGGTTCATAGGGATATAAGAAATGGTCGCTAGGGATGTCAACAATTGTTGCGATAGTGAATAGGAATATTATGTTTTTTTTGTCCTCAAAAGTGCTGGAATTAAACTTCAACTCGATCTTTATTCCCTTATCAACGGTTGATATGGAGAAAAAAGGTTTTGTGGCTCATGTCATCGACAATAGGCCGAAAACTGTTTTTTAAAAGACCTAGCAACGGCGGTTAGGGACATCAAAAACAATTGTAACAATCCATGTTATTCGACCCGTAAATTAGGAAAATCGAGTTCCGAAGTCCGATTTAAAAGTTCGACTTTTGACCCGTCACAAGCTTTCTTTTTAAGAAAGCAATATATTTGAAATCTGTTGGTAAACTCTGAAAAACTGAAAGATTCTTTCCCGAACACGTACACTGTACTTTCTGTATCTGTTATATTAATTTTCAACTCTTGCAGGTATCGTATGAATACATCAACCACAAAAGTAAATATATCAGAAGATGTTAGTTTTGACATGATTAAAAGTGCCGTCCGTTTGCATCATCGAGCTCTCGAGTTTCGTAACATTTATCTCTCATTCGGTGGTTGTAAATTTTTTTTCTTATTCCTTATTCACCATATTCATATCATTCAATATATGGATATGGTAGATATGTCTATATGAGTGCATTCAGAAATCCGATAAGAGAAAGAATCTACATCAACAAAATGTACTAAACATGGTATATATACCGATTCGTCGAGTTTTACTAACATAATAGTTTTATATGCATACAGATTTATTGAACTAATTAACAAGACGTTCAGCTTCACGTTCTTAGCTTATATATGCGGCTCAGTGTTATATCTTAGTTTTGGTATTGTAACGGTACGTAGATATTAATTATAAGGTGAATGCAGCCAATGTGGCTCTGAATGCAATATGGCACTCCTCTAATATTTCGTATTTACAGTGCTTTCAAATTTTCAAAAAACCCTTTCATGAGTGGTACATTGGCTGCAGTTATCATGCATCTAAATAGTTGGTCTAATATCCTAATTCAATACAAAGTACATGTACAAATATCATACACGTAAAAAATAGAAACCTCTAAATGCTCGCAAAATAGTTTGTTAATATTGGATCGACTTTATGAATTATCTACTATTATCTGGAACCATGAATATATTCATCGAGCTGCAGCAAATCTTTGAGTCTGGTTCATATTTTGCACTCTTTTGTCGGAAGATTATTGGGATTATCAGATACTTTATTACTTCAAAAATTTTTAAATTTTATAGCCTATAAATTTTAATTTAATTTATCACAATTGTTGTAGACAGCGCATGGAGACTATGAACTACTCGATTTCATAAGATACGTAGTATTTATTATTGGTGTAGTGGGGCATTTATTATATTATTGCAATTTTTGTCAAATATTATATGATCATACTTCAGATTTATTTGAATCCATGTGAGTATGCGCAACACAGTATTAGTTCATAATTTTATTTATGTATATTTATTATATATTAATTAAGAAACGCATGCTCAAAAATACCGCGGTTGTGACTCATTCTGACTGTTTAGATTGAATTTGTCAATTTTTTTGGGAATCAGTATGATAATTTGAAATATTGATTTCCAGTTATTGCATTAAGTGGTATAACCTACCTGTGAAATCAAGGAAATTAATTCTAATCATGATGTCAAGATGTATTAGACCTAGTATCATAACAGCCGGAGGAATTTTAGATATGAACATTATGAGTTTCGGGATGGTAATTTTGTTTACTTTATACTCATATACAATAATTATTATAATCTATAGAGAGAAAAAAGCATAAAATTCTATTTCAGATCATGAAAGCCGTCGTTTCTTACGCCACAGTATTATCAACATTCCATTGAAATAGAAAATGAAGTTCATGAAGAAAATAAATATTCAAGTTTTGTAGTACGATTGGTATCAATGAATAAAAAATATATCAAATACATAAAAAATGCATGTCAGTCCAGGAAAATTATATATTTGAGTTCGTTATGGAATTGTGCATTTAGTGATCATACTTTTGTATGGATTGGCAATTCCATGAGTAAATGACTTGGAGTTGGAATTTGAGTCAACCCGTCGCTATGCAGTTTTACAATATAAGCGGATTTCATTAGTAAATATTAATGAATAATACTCAAGGAAGTGAACCATAACATTTTCTTGATGATATTAGAAAAATAATAGGAAATTCATTTGTCACCTACTGTTTGTGTAACTGGTAAATCTTGATATTTACCAATTTTCTTGCATGTATTGATTTACTTCGGGCAATCAAGGAATCTGCCCACTCTAGGACTACTCTAGATACTTTGGTAACATGATAAGCTAACTTTTGATGGGTATGAGATCCTGATCCAGGTGATCGAAAACAATTTTTGCTCAATTTAGAGTACTACAGTGAGTATCGTGATGGCCATATGACCACCTATGACCTTTTTATAACTTCAGGTGATTTCCAAAAAGAAAATCGGTATCACGTTTATGCTCAGAGGTCATTTAATGGGTGTAAATTGAGATCAAAGAAAGCCATAATATGGCAAATATTGGGGAACTAGAAACTTTGAGACTTTAACAGCATGGGTTATTGGGTCCAAAAAAAATCTGAAAAAATTCAGATGACATCATGACATCATTCATAGAATGTTAAAAAATTTTCAGTTCAGGATTTTTCTTACTTACTTGACAGAAAATCACCCACATACATATGTATAGGCATACCAGTAAACGCAAGCTCAAGAATGTCTCCAATCGTTCCGGTCGTAAAAGATCATTTAGATCTTGAAAAATTTAAAATTGAAGATAATGAGAATTACTATGAAAGAATTACTATAGTATTTTTAAGAAATGGTACACAGGTGCTGTATGAAACGAATACTATTAACATGATTGAGGATACAAGGTGTACCATACAGAAAAATATATTTATTAATTTATTCAAAAGAAAATGAACGCTGCAATACATCTTTTACCAACGAGCAATTGCTTATAATGAAAATACTAATAAATGTTTTTGATTCATATTGTGAACAGCGAACTTTTTCTAAAATAATCATTATTATTTACAGATCACTCGAAAAACGAAATTTCCGCCAAGATAATGAAGGACGACTTTATCAGTGATATATCATATGCATAAAACAGTGGTTTACCAAGTTATGTTTACTTGGGTGGTTGTCATATGATATTCATGATATTAAGGGAACTAATATTTATTTTTTGCGGTTGAATAAAAATATCAAAGTTCTGTTTGGCGCTTCATAGATAAGGACGCATTTACGTTTGCAGACGTATACGCCTGAGAAACTAGAATGAGTACAGATAAGCGAACATGAGATCCTCCTGGTTTATAATAACGACTATTTCAAACTCAACAAAGTTTTGCAAATATGTTCTGGATTGTGGCCATTTACGGAATCTCGTGTGCATTCATTGACGCCAAAGATCATCGTGTATACACTTTTAGCAGTTGTGTCCATCCCAATCGTGAGTTTATTAGCAATTGCAAAATGATAATCGAGTTAATATCAAAAATCCTTGACGAAGACTACCTGTAAATTTATTTCCTACATTTGATGCAGATTAAATTTCAAAAGATCTTAGAAACAAACTGTATTATTCATACAATGATATGGATAAGTACTGCACCCCACTGGGGTAACCAAAAAGTATCTCACAAAGTGCCATTGCAATTGGTAACATGCGACTTCCCTTGTTTTATACTGTATAGATAGATTTATAAATATGCGATGAAATGAAAAGAAAAGTTCATGACTGTAGTTTCGATCGGTTTACTTGCAATTAGCTATGAACTGGCTAGAGACTACAAAATCGAAAGAGCGAGCAATTTTGGTCGAATGCGCAAAAACGGGAAAGTTGATAACTAAAGTATACTTGGGTACGTATGTACATACATTACATACATTATATAATTGAATTATTTCAAATCCATTCTGATCGAATCTGATTTTCAGGGTTAATCATTATTGGCGCAATCACATTTTGCAATTTACCAATGATACCTGTGTACCTAGATTTCGTATTACCGTTAAATCATTCTCGTGAAAAACTATCGATCATTAGAGGTGATTATATAGTAGACCCATTTGATTATTTCTACGAGATTTACGTTATAATCTCGCTAGTATGTGCCACAGACCTAATTGTAATAATTAGCGTTGATACTATGTTTACCCTTATAATCTATCAAACTATTGGAATGATCAGTATTATCAAGTAAGTATGACCTGGTACAATCATTATGAACAAAACAATGAATGGTAAAGTTTATTGATATTTAATATCTGAGTTTCATCCGAAACAATGTAAAGAAAATTGAAATACGCTTTCATGTGAATCATCGATAATATTAAGGTAATTCTTATATGCCACGGAGATAGAATAGTATCTTTTAATGGATACAATACCGAACTCCCCGTCATAAAAGCGTGAAATAAGGTAACTGCAGGAAATTTGGCATGTTTGTCAGATTTCGTATTTCCGGTGCTCTCTGAGCATCAGTCACCCTTCGGTCATGTTGTGTGTATTAAAAGAAAATTTTCGGTACCTTCCCCGTCCATTTAACCACTCTCCTACAACACTTTAAAGTTTCACTTACTGATTTTTTCACCCTTTTCTTATTTCACTATTTACACTTAGCCTAGGAAATCAGCAGTAAATAATTATCTCTGAAAGTGTTATTACTCTTTTTTATGTAAAAGCATCTCATCTTTCGATCGTTCACATCAGTTTTGCTCTAACTATTTTTTATCCTACTCAAATCGCTAGTTTTCGTATTAAAAATAAGTGAAGTCAATGTGGTCCTTTATGCCATTATAAATCGAATCAATGGAAACATAATGAGAGTTTATTCCAATGAAAATTTGATCATCCCTGTAGGCCTATATAGGCTGTGGCAAATGATTAAGAAATCGTGCCAAATTGACTGCACGTTTAGTGCATTTAGCCTTTTTGCATTTTTATTTGAATTGCGCTTTTTAATAGGTTCAAGTAGTCGGATGATAACTGTAGATATGGTTTCTAATAGGTATTGAGCTGAGATTTAAGATACTGTTTGCAGAATTTTAAAATTTCAAGCCTATCATAGTCAAATTTGCGGAAAACCCTTAGGGGGTGGCGCATTGGCTACAATTACCTTACATGATGATAATTAATGATAAATACAAATCTTACGCCTGCACGAAGAGACGATCAAGATTCCGTTGAATTTTAAAATTTATTTAATCATTTTGTATGATCCATGTAAAAGCGTATTTTTTAAAATCTTTCTCTTCTTATCCTTTTCCATTCGCGGAAATGGACGCTCAACTTGAGTTGAAATTGTGTCTGTATAGATCTGAACACTTCTTTCTGAATATGAAAGATACTAAACGAAAAGTATTCTTCCCCTAGTATAGTATAGTAAAAAATATACTGTATTTTCTAAATCTTTTATATTAATTCTCAATTCCTGCAGGTATCGTTTGAATATATCAACCGCAGAAATAAATCTATCAAAAAATGGTAGTTCTAACATTATTATAAGTGCTATCCGTTTGCATCATCGTGCTCTCGAGTTTCGTAACTTCCAATTCTTATTCTGTGGTTGTAAATTTTATTTCTTACTCAATACAATATTTTCAATACCATTTAATATCTGTATTCCTCGATATAAAAACATTCCAAGATCTAAAAAGTAAGAGAAAGAATCTACATCCACCCAATGTACTAAATATGATATTATATACATACCATCCAATTCACCGAGTTTTACAAACAGTTTAATTTTTTATGCATATAGATTCATTGAATCAATTAACAAGACGTACAGTATAATGTTTTTGGTTTTGATAGCCGCCACGATAATATTTCTCACTTTAAGTCTAGAAGCGGTAGGTGATATTCATTATAAATCTGAATACTTGATCTAAGATCCTGATGCAATATGTCGTACATACAATAATAATACTTTATCTATTTATGACTATTTGATGAATCGTCTATTATTCAAAATTGAAATATTTTCATTTTCGAATTTAGTTTATCTTTTGCAATGAATTATCGGAGGATTATCGGGATTATGTTGATGTCGGTAATTCATACTCTTACAAATTTTATCCCAATTGTTGTAGACAGTGCATGGAGAATACCAACTAACTGATATGATAAGATATGTAGCTATTATCATTGGTGTGGTGGGACATTTATTATACTATTGCTGGTTTTGTCAAATCGTGTATGATCATACATCTGATTTATTTGAATCCATGTAAGTATGTAAAATAAACATTAGTTCATACATTCATTCGTGTACTTATCCTTACATAAAAAAGTGATGGGGGTCGAAGTGAAGCCAGTTAACTCGTAATTTGATTGGTGTAGACCTAACCACGTGACGAGTCGCGTAAAATATAGATACAGATAGTGAATGCAGGCAAGCAAGAAACATAAGAGCGATAAGTTTTGAGGTTGTAACGACCAAATCCTTCTTGCCAGATGCTTGCGGATAATGAAAATAAAATAAAAGTTGAATGTAGGGTTTAAAATGCGAATATTGTGAATGAATTTATAAGTAAATGGAAAAGATTATCGTTCGTGAATGATTGAAACATAATTTTGGAATGCACGAATGTAGATCGCGCGCAGCGCGTCTGAATGTAGCTAGTTACGTTGAATAGAAAATGCATGCTCAGAGATACTGCAGTTGTGGCTCATTTCGACTGTTTGAATCCAATTCATTCATTTTCTCTGGTATCAGTTTAATATAACTTGGAATTGTCATTTCCAGATACAGCATTGAATGGTATACCCTACCGATCAAATCAAGAAAGTTAATTCTAATTATGATGTCAAGATGTATTAGACCTTGCATCATAACCGCCGGAGGAATCTTAGATTTAAACATCATGTGTTTCGGGATGGTAAGATTGTTTTCTTTTTACTCTCATACCATAGTTTTGAATCTTTAGAGAAAAACCATTCGTGAAATACTATTTTAGATTATGAAAGCTACAGTTTCTTATGCCACAGTATTATCATCAATGAATTAAAAGAAAAAACGAAATTATATTTGAGATTTAAAGGATATCCTGTAGTATTGACTTTTATCAATAAATAACAGGGATAACAAAAATTAATAGTGAGACGATATATCTTTTTCTACCTATATCAAATCCACACTTACAAACTTCTTCCCCATCCTAATTACCCTGGAGTTGCTCAGAAAAGAAAACTGATATCAAGTACCTGGCGAAATTGGCTTAGTTGAGTCCACCACAACGGGTTCACCAATTTGCACCTTATATCCAAAATCGATCAACCCTGAGTATTTCAAGCTTCTCTTGTTTTCAAGGCTGGATGAATAATCGCACAGAGGTCTATAGGCAGGTCTATCAAGTATAAATCAAAATAGTCACTGTTCTATCCTATTATTTGTTATTTTTTTCCAAATTTACGAACCTATCCCCCTGAAGCAATAATATATTATTGAACTAGTGCGTGAAATTTACAAGACTCTTGGTGTTACACGTTCACACGAATAATTAAAATTGAATGCACTAGTTGGATACGATATTCCATGATATGTGACTGCTCGTTCAAAGGACATTTAAAAAGACCCTAGTGCTTGGAATGGTAATGGTATTTCTCGGACCCAGAGAACCGACAGGCTCGGAACGGTATATCAACTGAAGGTATTGCATCACTCAATTACTCTTGAAATGTAGCCACCATCTATAACTTGCGAATAGTCATGAAATGTTGAGATTTCTCCGAGCCTTCTTTTCAAAAACCTTAACTTGCAATTATCATAAAATCAACACTTGTATTGGCTTGTGTACAGAAGAAATTATCAAAATTGTAGATGGATTGTCTTGTTTCTCAATTATTCTTAACATAAATAACAAACTGAATTCCATGATTGAATTTGGAAGAGACACCTTGATGAACGTATAAATAGGAATAATCATGGTTGTGGCGACTGTGCATTCATATGTACATACATATAAATGAAATGAGAATGCAAGGTTTAAATTTCACGTAAAGAATTCCATTGATTCATTCAAAAGTAATTATTGCCACTGCACTTTCGGACTTTAGTGCTTGTGACGGACCTCATGAGATTGATCAGATTTTTGCAGGTGTTTTTGTACAATTATAATATTTCATTGCGAAACTTTACTTCTTGAAGTCGAATGGTTGATAATATCATTCATAAATCATTTTGGGGACGAAACTTGGACTGGACCCAGCTGTGACATGAGTAATCATTCCGAATCATGTGAAATGTCATCTGCTATACTGCAAATTATTGAATTATTATAAGCTCTCCAATATTTGTTAGCCTACATATACGTTGCTTTGAAATAAAATTTACTCAGCGGAGTAGGCGAATGAAGCCACTCATTATTAATTACTAAGAATATTTTATTGCGTTTCTTGTTGATGCGGATGTCATCGATGAATGTTCTTGATTCAAGATAACAACAGAATATTGAACGACGATCAGTAAAAGGCGCATTTTTTTCAATATAATTATTTCCCTCAATGGTTGTGTTATATTGATCTAAAACGGAAAATCTTACTTTACCGTGTCAGGATGTTGAGGGATAACAGCTATGAATTTATTCATGAACTCTGTTATATTATTACATGCTTCGGTAGTCGTCATATAATATTGATGACATTGAGGAATAACTAATATTTATTTTTTGTGGTTGAATGGAAATACCAAAGTTTTGTCTTGCGTTTCATAGAAGAACACATTTATTTTTGCGGACGTGGACGCCTGAGAAGTGAGAATGAGTAAAAAAAATGGTGAAGGGGTGCTTCTTCTCGTTTATGATGACGACTATTTAGAACTCAATAAGTTGTGCAAATATGTTCTGGATTGTAGCCATTCATGGATCTCTCAAGTGCATTCATTTATACCTACCCTGCTTTAAAAAGTCATGTCATTATTCATGTGATTTATCATGTGACAAGTCAGGCCAAATCGTCATGTGACCTTTTTATTTTCAAATTGGCATATAAAATTGTATATTTTTTCATTTGAAAGTATTTGAAGTTATATTTACATTGAATTTTGACTAAAAGATGATTAAAGATGAAGTAAATGATCTAATCAATATACTTTGGGAGTCGGACCTGCGTTTCATAACCAATCAAATCCGTTTTCCTGCGATCAGGTTTTATTAGGTACTTTGATCTTCTGAATTTGAATTTTGTAATTGCAAATGTCGAAAGTAGTATGGTAAATTGTTATCAACAATTTTATCAATGATTTAACAAAATTGAAGAATTATTTCGATTGCTCAATATTTGACTGAGTATACTGAGTAGTAAGTACGTAAGTACTCGAAGTATACTTTCGAGTTACTATATTGAATGTATGTTGTTGAGGAAGCTTATTTATACCAAATGGGTAACATAAGCTACAAAAAAAGAAGAATTTTTTTGAAATAACATCAATATTAGATTTAATCTTTGAAAAGAAAAGTCTTCGCGGTGATTCCTATCATAATTATCAACTGAATCAACTACCGACTTCATGGACGAATTAACATAAATTGAAGGGTCAGCTGACAGAAATTACTGGGGTCTTGACAATGGCTTAGTTATCACTTCGGTACAAACCCCCACCCTATCTTAACCACTTTTAATCCGTAATTAGAGTTGAATATTCCTAAAACTACACTACTATCAAATATTTTAAATAAATGAAGTTAATTTTTCGAATGGTTTATTACTGGTGAAAAAATGGTTGAAGAAATTACTTGTAGCTCGCTGGCGTTACCACTGCTGGATAAAGGTGACAGTGTGGTGCTCAGTCGTTATACTTTTTTTCAAACTTAAGATTTTTAAAAAAACTATCAGGAAATCGATAGAAACAGGTATTGAACAGAAAATCTGAAAAAAAAACAGCTTTCATGTTTACTGTATTATTTAAATCTTTATCGGATTATATAACATTTAAATAATATATACTCACAATAAATATTTATAAAATTTAATATAAGTTATAGTTTCTATTTCTCATTTGGGATCATCGCTTTTCTTCGCATATCTCTGATGACATTTGTCAAGTATGTTGTTGATTTAATCATTCTTGCTCTTTTCCTGTCTTCGCTGAACAAGGTGTGCGAGTCATGTAGATAATCTTTGTATAAACCTGAAATTTGATCAGTTATTGTAGATATGATATGATTTGAAATTAAAAAATAACGTTTATGATGTGATTGATCGAATATTAACTTAAATACAGCTCCAATTTACGAAGAGATAATAGTTTGACAAGGCTCCTGTCAGGAATCTGGTTTTTAACTTTGATATCCACAAGACAGCAATTTTCTAATTCCTGATTGGTCCAGAGTATTTTCGGAATTTCTCGCAGAAACTTCGATTCTCCTCTGCTGTTTATGATCTCCCAAGTTAGTCGTCCGACACTTTTCTCAAGTCCACAGTACACCCAGAATAGAAATTTAAAAAAATGTGTATTTTTTGTCGTTCAAAATCGTCTCAAGGAAAATTTATTGAATTTTGTAGTGATGTACATTTTAATCAGTTAAAACACTATTTAATAGAGCATAAAATTTCGATGATTGTGACAAAATGTCATTCATTATATGATTCAGATCTTTAGACGCCAGACTATATCGTTTTTGTATATTGAAAAATCTTTTGAACTAAACCATTCCTTACTGAAAAACTATAAAATATTATATTGGAAATGAACTGAAATTTTAATGATAAAAAAGAAGAATGGACAAATCTTTCCACATTAAAAGCCAGACCGCCGCCGCTGCCGTGGGAAATTTTGCCCCCCTTAGTTGCCTCCTTTGATTGCCCCCCTTGATTGCTCCCCTTGGTTGCCCCCCTTAGTCCTTGGGTTTATGGCTGTCTGCCCGTGGGGTGTATCGTGCGCGCCCCTTGATCGGTATATTGCGCGCAATCCTCGATCGTTATATTGCGCGCGATCCTCAATCGTTATATTGCGCACGATCCCCAATCATTATACTGCGCGTGATCCTCAATCGATATATATTGATTTACCCGGGGCTCTCGATCCTTGTATTGCGCGGGTATTCCGGCGCGTCTCGCGGAGGGCACGATCGTGAGCTTAGGGGCCTAAGGCAAGTTCAATTGCGCGTCTACTGTGTCGCGCCTCCGTGCCCGAACTTTCCCCCCTCGGAGCTGCACTGTAAAAAATGGTGTTGAAAATCACTACCACGGTAGTAGTATTTTACTACATTGATAGGGATAAAATATCTAGAGAAGTATTAAATCCTTCATTAAAATTAAACTTCTACCAGAATACAGTAACTTTACTATTTTCATAATAGTTTAATATATTACACTATTTTGGAAGTGGCAATTTTACAATTGACGTAGTAAAAATTTTACAATCAACTTAGTAGAGTCAAACATTATATATATAGAGGAAGCCATGCCCGAAGCGGCGGATCGGCCATTTTATAATATGCAGGTCAAGTGTATTGGAGCAAGTGATTTCTTGGGTAAAAACTTCCTTTATTTTTGTATTAATACAGATGGTATAATATATTAAATATATAGGCCGTGATTGTTCTGGGATACAAGATGATGTGTAAGTAAAAACTCTTACTTTGCTAAAAGAGTTTGCGTTAAGAAGATGTGAATAACCTAATCTCTTTGGAGGTTAGATTGGAAATATTATATTCATGACTTTTTCCCTTAGCGTAAACTACTTCAGCGAAGCAAGAGTCTATTGTTCTATTGCCAACTATATTATTATTTGTGTTAGCTTTGAAACCTCGTCCATGACTTTTACCAGCAAGATTCACTGATTTGTGGTGGTTTTTTGTTGTCTCATGATCTTAACTATTACAATTTTTTAATTTTCATTACTTGCAGTTTTACTAGTTTCATACTTTGATTCGACATGATATTAAGAATTGTTTCTTTCTCACTACAGGTGCTGCTCACTACAGTGTGTGAGAGTGAGTCTGGAGCCAAGAAAGCATATCAAACTAATGCTAGAAGCTCTGCAATTGTTGATGGCTTATTATTTCATTTTTAACAAGACTTATCCGTCACAATTTGCACGTTCTTTACTTTATATTCAAATGAAGTATTTAAATATTTATTCAGAGTATTTTAGATCAAGGAAGAAGATTGATGTTGACGCTGTGCACACTCTTATTAGAAGAATAAATAAAATAAAAGTTGAAGATTTTGTTTGAAATGTACATTTCTAATCGTATGTAATGTAATCGTATGTATTACTTTTATAAAGATAATGACGTACGCCGCACACGGCATAACAGATACCCCTCCGCCTGAGCGATCCTTGCTCATCAGATTTAGGATAAGGTAGACTAATAGAGGCTGCAATAAAGCAATTAAAATGGGGAATCACGACATCGAGTCCCGATTCCCCGGATTAAGTTATTGCAGCCGCCATAAAACTGTAAACCGGCGACGCATCTGCGACAGGGATGCGCGCCACACCAGCCCCCACCACCCTTCACGCACCCGCGACACCACCCCGCACGAGGGCGCGCCACGACGATCGACGCTATAAATAGCGACGTCTCGTCACCCTCAGATTCACTCCTCGTCGAGATCGCCTTTGTGCATCGAGACTTTGAGACGCGCGACCAACGTCTCCCTTGCTCCGGAACCGGACCGCTGGACGGCCTCCGCTCGGCGCTCGGTATTGCCCCGCTCGACCCCGTCGCTTCTTCTCGGCGACTCCGTCGAAGCTCCGGCATCCCCCGAGCCCTCGCCCCGGCACGCCTCCAGTCCCCGGTCACCCACGCAGAGGAGTTCGACGGTCCTCCCACCTACCCCCCAACACCGCTCCGCCCGACTCAGGCACCCCGAGGATCGCTCACGTTCCTCCCTGGTGTCACCGTCCCGGCTCTGTGCGTGTCTCGACTAGCGCCCCGTCACGCCGGCGCCCCCGAGGCCGCGCCGCGTCCTCTCTGGCTCCTCTGTCACGGCGTCGCATCGCCCCGCCTAATTTCGGCCTCTATATTTATATTGTATAACGTAAGAATTTAGGTTAAGTTAGTTGTACGGCACGAGTTGGAAGTTTCGCCCACGGAACATTAAATCGAAATCTTCATTATTCCCGCCCCTTCCACCCCCATCGCCTCCGTCAGCACGCACCAAGTGCCTGCTTGGCATACGGCAATAAAATATTTAAAATTTTAATTTAATAAGTAATTTATAATAAGTAATCATTTGAAATAAGTAATTATTCGCTTGTACACTTCTTTTATTTTATAAAATAATTTTTTACTTGCTGTAATAAAATATTTGTAAATTAATACTTTCAATTCCTTTATTTCTGAATTGCTGCAAAAATATACTATAAACGTCGCAAATATTTTGAACAGAGGCGCAAAATTTGGTACTACTATTCGGTAGTAAAATTGCTACAGGTTATGTACTTATAGCTCCATTTTTCTCAGTCGGTTGAAATTTACTACCGCAGTAGCGATAACACTACCGCAATAGCGATAACACTACCACAATAGCGATTTTGCTACATTCAAAATAGTTTAAAATATTACACTACATTGAATGTAGGGATTTTCAACACCATATTTTACAGTGTGGGCTGCGTGTCGGCCATCTGGTCGCGCGTTGCTTGGCCTTTGCGCGTCGTGCCTATTCGCGTGATTCGCGCTTTATCCGCGTAATTCGGGCGCTTTCCGTGCTGCGATGTTATCGCCGTAGTTTGATTCGTTACAGTCCCCTCCTTTTTGAAAAATGCATACGCACTTTTTTTTATTCTATACAAACTTGCGCTCCCTAAGGCAAGAAAAACATAATGCCCGCGCGCGCTCTTTAAGGTATGAAAAAATAAAACCCCGCGCGTGCTCTCCAACGTAAGAGAAAGTAGCAATCCGCGTGCGTTCTTCAAAGTATGAGAGAAATAAAAACCGTGTGCGCTCTCCAAAGTAAAAGAAAATAGCAATCTGCGTGCGCTCTTTCTTAATTCGTTTTAGTCTCGTTGATTGTGAGCCGGGCGAATTTTCGCTTTTCCGCCGCCTGCCCTTCCTTGCTGACCTTCCGTTCGGATTTTTCCAGGCTCTATACCTGCGTGCGTGCGTGCGTGCACGTACGTGGTCCCATATGCGCTCGTATGGCGCCAGACTTGCGCGTCCCCTCCCGTGCGGAGAGAGTGGTGTGCGGACGTCGATCGCCACTATGCCGGCTTATGCGCGCTTCCCGAATCCCGCATCAACGCGTTGGCCACCGGTTTGCTCAGGGCACGGATCATCCGTTTCGATCGCTTTGTTCGCCTTCGCATCATTTGTAATCTTCTCGCACCTGTGACCCGCTCTTTGCTGTTGTGAGACTGAAGTGTCAGAGATTCCTCTTTTACTTTGTATGTAAAAATAGTGGGATTGCGTCGCTTTCTCCCGCGTGACGCGGCGGGTCGGTGTGTATGCCGGCGTTAAACTTGCATGATTCTGTCCCTTTATGTTAAAATACTTCCTAACTTTCCCCGTTTTCTTCTGTCCTTTTGTATATAACGCGTCGATTTCCGCGTGTCTCGACGTGTTTTGTTGCCGCGCGGCTCGTCAGTGCCGTGTGCCGGTCCGCTCCCCCCCTTCCCCCTGCGTACTGCGTCTCTGGTCGTTGCCGTATTGCTAATTTATATTTGCTATTCTAGGATGGCGTCTCGAGAGAACGATATCTCGTCTGACGAGGAGATCGCGCCTGAGTTGGACCTAGCAATCCAGCAGTCGAGGTACCGGTCCCTGTCGACAGCGTCAACACGCTCTCGCCGATAACTTTTGGCCTGTTGCGCGATGGCGCCCTTCCGTCCACGTCGGCGTCGCCGACCTCGTATTTCGTTGGATCTGGCCCTTCCAGTGGTAAGTCCGTTTTTTACTCAGTTCTATTTGCTTTTCCCGCACGGTAGGCATACGCGTGTCGCTTTTTCCCGACGCCACTAATCTCTGTCTACTTTGATTTCAGCCGGCACAGATTTCGCGCTTGGAGATTCGTCGCCCTCGGCTGTAGTCAGCCCGCCTGCCAACCCGGATGCACGCTGGCGATATATCCCGGTTCGCCCGACGCCGTATCGCCCCCACCGCCACCCGTCCGGTGCCGACCAGCGGCTCGGCGCCCGCGCGTTAGCCGTGGAGAGGCCGCCTTTCGCCTGATTCCCGTAAGTTCTCCTGTAGACGACTTCGCTAGTGTCTAACTGCGCTCTCCCCGACGCTTCGGTGGTGATATGTCTGTGGCTGCCGATGATGTTGGGCTGTTAGCGCCCCTTCCCTCCCCTTGTATGACTCAGGCCGGAGATCGTGTAACCGCTTCTGGTGACCGCGTTGGGCCGTATGGGCCCCTTCCCCCCAACTGCACGGCTCAGGATTTTGGCCTCTGGCTTGAGATGCCGAAGTGCCAGTACTCGAGTGCGCGTATGCGTGCCACCGCCGTCAGCTCTCATCCTCCCGCGCCGCTTCCATATCTTCACCTGGCCCGACGTTGCCTTTTCCCCAACCTTCGGCTCTCCCTTGGGCCGCACCCCGTCCCGCTTTGCAGCCATATCCGCCCGCGCTGGCTGCTCCTATTAGTGCTCCCGTCGAGGAGCTGCCGTGCATCGAGCTTGATGCATTTCGCGATCCGTCTATTCTACGGGCCTATCTCCCGCAACTAGTATCGCGCGAACTGAGGTCGAGTTTTAACAATCGGCACATACTATTCCGGATCCCCACCGACAGTTTTTTTAATTTTATTGAGGGTCGGGGCGGCCCTCTGTTCCCTCCCCCGATTCCTCAATTATCCCATATTGTCGTGGGCTGCGCTGGGACAGATGTTCCCGACGTGTACATCTGTAGGGTTTTTCCCATGATTCTTTATTTGCGCGGTGGCTGCCAGCTATCTGCCACTACGTCGGTCGGTCCGACCATCTTCGTCGGCCGCGGTGCGCGAGATGCGGCTCTGAGTTCGGCGCGATACAGCCCGTCCGTCCGTGCGTACCGTGCTCACTATGATTTCTGCTGGCCTCGATGTCCTCAGTCGTCAGGAATATGTAACGGTCCGTCTTGATCGTGTATCTCGTTCCAGGGCTATATGTTCTGATTACAGCACTTGGTTGCGATTTTGCTCAAATAACTGGAGCTAGTAACTGTCTATATATGTCGCACTAAAACCCACTTGCAACCTTACTTCACTCACTTTCACTGCGTTTAATAAAATGGGAGGAAAAAAAAATTTCCCCTTTTCTCACTACTTCTGATATCCCGCTTCTGACACCAAATTCTCTGTTATGAACTGGCCTGCTGCAAAGCCTGGTTCACACAGTACGCTTGGCCTGGCGCAACGTTCGAATCCGCGAGCAGCGTGCGCAGTCTAGCGCGGCGTTCACGATGCTTGAAAGCGCTCATTGTTTTGTTGTTATGATCGGGCTAACCCCGAAGCTTGCAGCCTGCAATCGGGTCCACGTCGTTCCGGCTCGAGCTTCAACGCGGCGTTCCAGGTTGAACTGCGCCGTTGTCCGGGAACCAGCTCAAGTTGTCGATCCGGGTCGTGCTGCTCCGTCGTCCGTGAACCGGCCCAAGACGTCCGATAACCAGATGAAACGCTCAAATGCGTAAATAGTGGACTCCACTAAACGGAAGTGACAGGTGAGGTGTCCGGATGACAAATCCACTATCTAGGAGACCGCTTGGGATGCGGGTCACCAATTTTGACCAACATTTTTAACATATCAAGAACATTGAATATAATGGTTTCATTAAAGAATAACGTCGTCCTTTTTCTATATATTTTTAGGGTACTTCAGGTTTGTCAGTACCAATGGGGGCCTATGGTATATTGATATACATATATCCCAATACCGATATACATATTGAGAATGGTCATCTAGATAGTTGCAACGTCTGTCGATGGGGCATAAATGGAGGTTGCAAGATATGGATTTTCGTTGACCCTGCCGATTCTTGCGCTGTCAGTAAGTTCATGTCCGACATCCTTGATGTATTGAGTACTATCAATGTTGACTCGCTCACCCAATGGTTCAAGAAATATTTGATCCCTGAGCAACATAAAAGAATTTCTTTGTATCTTGAGCTGTTGAGACTTCGTGGAGTTCGAGCGTCTACTGTTGTTCAGAGACCGGGCGATCTCACGAAGGAAAACCTTGTAAGTACCTATATTTATCAATTATTTACACGGTAAAGAAGCTAATACACTAATTAGAAACGATATGCGACGAAACTGGATTTTTCGTAATCCTCCAGAAATCGTACCATTGAAAAATCTTGGTTTGAAGGAAACATCGTGGTTAACTTTGAGCCAATTTTAATTCTTGAATTTTGTGGTTTCTTCTTGAACATGGCTATGTATAATTTGTAAATTCTGTGATTTAAATGTTTTTCTGAATGTCAGGAAAAATTTCGATTTGGCCGAGAGACATCGTCAGAAGACGAAAACGACGATTGGCAGCCAAATAAAAGTCGAGAGACAACTTCATCGTCAGAAGACGAAAACGACGATCGTCAGCCGGATAAAAGCAGATATTCCAAAGGAGGGGAAATTCCTGCTCGGGGAACAAGCCCGCGAATAAGGTTGCGCCTAAACCATCGGGCTTTTCAAAGCAGTCTTGTGGCAGTCTCCTTCTCTATATTCTATCTGGAGTTTTACAACAGGCGATAAATGTAGGTATAATCTTCGCTGAGGCAGTCAACGTTGCTGGCCACTCGTGGGTTCCAACCAACCACCTTTCTAGGTACTGCAGATGTCAAGTTCGGCAGGTGACTCCTATTCACCACCGAGCGGATGCAGTGCCCTCGTCGTTTACCTCCATCGACAGATCCTTGTTAACTTGCAGTGAAAAAGGATGCATTTTCACAACCAGTAGTCAGGAAACGATGCAACACCATCAGAATTTCCATAAAACTGGTGTTCAGACTGGATTTCACTGCTTTGTCTGTCACATCTATTTTATGGATAATTCCTCGCTGCATAGGCACGTGGCGATTGCCCATCCACCATCTACTGCCGGTGGAGAGAATCCTTCTGATTGTCAACCGCAGATCCAGCCATCGGAAGCAGGTAAAATTTAAAAATCATTCGGTTTTTTGAAAAGTATAAATTATTAGGCTTTTTTTCTTTTCATTGAAAATTGATGATTATTTAAAATAATTACAGCTCCTAATGTCAAGGAGGTTGAGACATTCTGTTGTCACTTGTGTGACAAAACATTTAGCCGCCTTTCCGGATTGCAGCGCCACATGACGGAAGTTCATGAAGGCGTGATCCCAGAATGCCCGGTGTGTCATCAGTTTGTTAGTTGGCATAAAATGAAAGAGCACGAAAAGACCCATTCTGGTAAAATCAACTATGTTATGTTATGATTGCATGACATTTTTTCTTGACAAAATACATCCAAGTTCGATTATTAAGGCAATCGATTACACCGCTATAATATTGGGAGTTACAATAGGATGACTAATTTAAAGTTTTCCATGACAAAATCGAGGACTCAAAATCCAACACTGATTGCCTTACTTATAGGCCAGACCGCGCCACTTCAGCCGCGTGAATGGCTAAAAAAGCGTCTCGCCACCTAGTGGCCAAAGAGAGAAGCCGGAGCTGATTTGCATGTTATTTCCACATAGAAACGTTCCTAATTAATTAGTCATTAATCTTAATAGCCTATGACACTTCAGGGTACATAGTAAAACTACTGTCAAAATTTGGAGGTGATTGGTTCAGTAGTTTTTGAGATTTTTGCGAACATACAAACAAACGTTTCCTCTTTATATAATAGTAAGATAACAAAAAAAATGTCATAATACCTTGTAACTAGTGATTCTGGCTAGTAAGTTATGGTTTCTATTTCTCATTTGGAATTATCGCTTTTCCTCACATATCTCTGATGACATTTGTCAAGTATGTTTTGTTGATTCAACCATTCTTGCTCTTTTCCTGTCTTCGCTGAACAAAGTGTGCGAGTCATGTAGATAATCTTCGTATAAACCTGAAATTTGATCAGTTATCGTAGATATGATATGATTTGAAATCAAAAAATAACGATTATGATGTGATTGATCGAATATTAACTTAAATACAGCTTCAATTTACGAGGAGATAATAGTTTCACAAGGTTCTTGTCAGAAATCTGGTTTTTAACTTTGACATCCACAAGACAGCGATTTTCTAATTCCCGATTGGTCCAGAGTATTTTCGGAATTTCTCGCAGAAACTTCGATTCTCCTCTGCTGTTTATAATCTCCCAAGTTAGTCGTCCGACGCTTCTCTCAAGTCCAAGGTACACCCAGAATATAAATTTAAAAAAATGTTTATTTTTTGTCGTTCAGAATCATCTCGAGGAAAATTTATTGAATTTCGTAGTGACTTGAATTGTGACAAAATGTCATTTATTATATTATTCAGATCCTTAGACGTACGCCAGACTATATTGTTTTGATATATTGAAAAATCTTTTGAACTAAACCATTCCTTACTGAAAAACTATAAAATATTATATTGAAAATGAACTAAAATTTTAATGATAAAAAAGAAGAATGGATACATTTTAATAAAATCCGTTGTTATAATATTTTTGAAAAGTGACCATCAAAAGTAAAATTAAACTATAAAATAGAAAATACACGCTTCTGAGTCTATGAACCATATCTATTGAGTAAAATTTAATGGGAGTTCCATTGAAATATGATTTTTTTATCTTATGATTTATTAGTATGGTTGTTTACGAACGGATTGTAATATTTGTATTGCAATATCATTTACCGAATCATTTGGAGTGCTATATCACACTTCCTTTCATAGAACGCTGAAAATGAAATTAGTTTATTCAATTATATTATTTATTTCTACGCACGTTCAGAAAGAATATCAATTATATGTTTCATAAATGATCCGATAGCGTCAAACTAACTATTGGATTCATAGGGAAATCGAAAAATAAAACTCCCGTGGGTTCTTTTGCACATCGCAATTATTCATACGGAATTCTTTGAACAAATTGTTCTGGAATTCATTATTCCGAAAAAATAAGAACATCAGTTGATTTCACATAAAAAAACAAAGCAAAAAATATTTGAAACACTTTTTCGATTCGAATCGATTGGTGATCGATCATTTTCTCGAAATGATGGATTTCGGAATGATTTGTTTAAATAATCATGTATAAAATTTTTTTCTCAATTCGCCTATAAATCCAATAGTTATAACTATAGTTTGGCGTTATCTGCTCTGGATTCGATTTGAGTTTTAATGAGTTAATCAATAATTTTCTCACGGTCAAGTATATGAAGATCATCATTCTTGTAGATATTGTATAAATTTGGCTTGTACTTCCAAAGCAGATGGAGAGAATTGAGATCATCATCTTCTGTTATTTATCGTCTCTCAATGCGACGATACTGAGCTGAGTAACGACGTCTGTATCCAGCATTCGGTGTCCTTCAAAGTGACCGTGAGTATGAACGATCCCGGTTTTGTGTCTTAGAATGCAAATCTGAGTTTGTTCGACTGTGACGTGGGGTCTTTGAACGAGATCAAGTGTACGAACGAATGAGGCTTTGTGTCCTTGATTGTAAACCTGAGTTTATTCGACTGCAGCTTGGTGTTGTTGAACCTGACTGCAAATCACGGCCCTGATTCTGCGTTATCGAATGTGTTTGTGGGTATGAACATTTCCGGTTCGATGTTCTTGAATGCGAATTTAAGTTTGTTCGACTGCGACGTGGAGTCTTTGATCGAGATCGATAGTACGAACGATGTGATTATAGTTTTCAGTGATTTTTCATGAATGTCAAGTGCGACATTTTTGCTATTGAATATACCTTGGTGAGGTATTCCTTGATAGAATAAACTGATGTATTGTATTCATTGAATAAATGTCGCACTCGTTATTCATGATGTGAAAGATCTTAGTATTTGTTCAACAGTTTTTAGATATTAACATGATTGATCAAAAATTTCTATTTCCTAACTAAGTTTAACTTATAAATTCTATTTCTCGACTAAATCATCTTTCTATTTACAGATTATGGAAAGAGAAGAAGTGGAAGCTAAAATTTTTCGACTGACTGCTGAAGAACAGAGACTACTAAACCGAATGCCCGAGAAAGAGGATACATTCTTGCCGATCTTCCCCAAAAACGACGAGGTCGACAGTTGCGGGTATCCGGAATCCACAGTCTCATCGGCAAGGAGTGAACCCACAACCGTGTACAGCGAAGAAGGTATTTTTTATAATTTTACAGGAAAAAATATAATGCTTGAGTACAATAAAGATTGATTTTTAAAAATTATGTTTTAGCAAGTGGAAAAGGATTAACAAACACACAACTTAAATATTTAGAAACTAGGAGCCGTCTCCAACATCCACCAACACAACAAAAGTTTTGCCAGTTAATCAGTCCACCAAAAAGCAGCAAAAAAGTGAACTATTGGGTTTCATTACCACAGTCTCCACGAAGCCACTGTTCTTCGTGTTGCTCCCGCGAGTCCAGGAAGAAAAAGTTAAAAAAAGACACAAGGTATTTAAATTTATACTTAAATATTTAACAAATTTATAATTATAGAATTTAAAAATATTTATAACTGTTGGATATGTATATATATCATTCGGCCCTCCTCTCCTCTCCGCCGTTCACGGCGAGCGCTGGCGCTGTCGCGCCGATCGTCACTAGTCTCGCGACTGCCGAGAAGCACGGACGCTTGCGCACGGTTGTTTGTTAAGAAGGCGCGTATATCTAATAAACTTATCAATACTAACTCGGAACGCCTTTTTATTTACCTGCCCCACGTAATAACCATCAGGTTATGGGAAAGGCCCGCGTCCACTGCGCGTAAAAGTGTTTTCCGAGTGGTAAGTGAAGCTGTGTGGTGCGAAAGGCGAGACAAGGAGAGACACTAATTTCCCGACAGCCCCCTCCCTTCACCGAGTAACCAGGTCGAGAGGATGTCGGACGGCGGAGACGTTGGCGGATCGAGCATGCCGACCCCGGAAAGTTCCAGTAAGTAGTAGTGCTTACTGGTGCGGTGCGCGATCGGTGACGTGGGATCGGCGCCGAGTCGAGGCCCGTACATCGCGCGACGATTGCGTTCGTCGGAGCGCGAGGCTCGGGTTCTCCGCATTGCGCGTTGCGGATCGTGGTGTCGAGGCACGTGCTCAAGGACGTTGGCGAAGGCGAGATCCTCGGTGCGGTGAGGCGAGCGGCGCGCGCGGGAGCACGCGATCGGTCGTTGTTCGACGTTGAAGTCGCGAGTGCTCGGAAGCGCGCGACGATAGTGTTTTGCCGCGGCGCGACTGCTCGGAAGCGCGCGACAATTGTTTTGCCGCGGCGCGAGAGCAAGGAGGCGCGCGACGATATCGTTTAGCACGGCGCGAGGCTTTCCGCCGCGCGACGTTTTCAATCGTCGCGGGGCGAAAGACGAGATCGCTCAAGGCGTGATTGCCGAGAGTGCAAGGAAGGCGAGGTCCTCGGTGCGACGAGGTGAGCGGCGCGCAGGGACGGTCGATCACTGTTGATCGACCGTTAAGTTTCCGAGAATTCGGAAGCGCGCGACAACGTGTTGCCGGCCGGCACTCTTGCACGCGCGCGGAGGGGAAGGGGGCGCGCTCGACTCTCGCTCGCGCTACTGGCCAGGGCGTAGGAGCGAACGTAAACAAACAGTTTACGGTGTCGGCGCGCCTGACTCTCCGCGCATAACCAAGCTTCGTTGTCGCCGCTCGATCTCGAAAACAAATAGAGGTGCGCTACGAGTGTTGACCGATTTACACTATACATATGCGCGTGCATATATATATACATGATATATATACATATGTATACGTGTAATTAATTAAGCAATTGCACGAGATGAGAAGTTGTGTCTAATATAATTGATTTTAAATTAACTTGATTTTCTATCCACAGCTACCTTGAAAGAAATGTCGGCGTTGGAGGTGCTGACGAGCTCCTTCTATCTTGACGTAAATCACAAGGGGGAGAATATTTTAGTTGAAATTAAAGGTGATAATCTTACTTTAATACCTGAAAAGGGTGAACCCTATACTTCAGGTAAATAATGTTAAACATTTAAGATGAGATGAGACAGTTTTTATAAATAAAAGTGCATATGTGTGTATATAGGCTAGCATATATACATATACATATACATATATATATATATATATATATATATATATATATATATATATATATATATATATATATATATATATATATCTTAAAAAAACTTACATTTGAAAAAGGTATACATTGACGACAAGTATGTTCCTACCTATATTGATCCGATGTTTGATTTCTGTTTTTATTCTTTTTTTTTAATTGAAAGAATTATAAAAATGTCTCTCTAATCACAGTCAATTAAAATATGTATTCATGGGTATATTTTCATATACTAACATGATGATTCATTAAAACACTTATTGACAATAACGCCCACGAGAAAGTACTGAAATCTAACATTCAATGACAAGTATTATTCGAATGTATTCGGCCATGGGCTTTTCAATTAAACTAACAATAGCTTATTTTATCATTAATGGCACAAGAAAGTACTGAAATCTATAACATTGAATGCCAAGTATCTAACTATTATGATTATTCTACTGCAGAATGAATACTTATTTAATTGCTGTAGCTGTTATCAAATGTCAAAACACTCCCGATCAATTTACTAACGTTAAGATTGGAAAGTAGTGAAATCACAAATCTATGACAAGTGTAATTAATTATAGCTACTATAGTATAAAAATTATAAATGGTTGAAATGAATTGAAATACTCGACGTAATCAATTTCATTTTTTATAGTATGATTGTATATATTATGGAACTAGTGCATAAACGTGTAATATAAAATACTAGTAAAATGATAAACATTATTTTATTAGGATCTCAAATTACAATGTAAAAACTACATTAATGTTAGATGCATACTTGCCACGGGCCCATTGTTTTGCAGTTTATAATGAGATACATTCACATACAGGATTTTTAGATACAAATTTGCTCTACATCCACTTCACTTGCCACTTTGATTTCGATAACCAGAATTATGCTGTTCAAATAACAAAATTATTAGAAAAAAAACCCGTAGAAAATATTTTCCGGTAATTTATTTTCATGTGAGGATAACAAAAAAAAAATAATTTCATTACTTGAATGTGTCCTCGATTCACATTGAGATACAACGCTTCTAGGATAAAACGTCCAGGGTCTATTCGAGTGTAAGCTTATACATATTTTTTTTTTGTCATTTGCAAATAAATATATAAATTAAAAAATGATAAAAAATGATTTCTTATGATTATTTTTGTTGGACTAGAAAAATACAATAGTTACGAGCTAGATAAATTAGATTTTTGACAGGCTTATTTGATGTAGATAAATGTTTGAAATTGTATATATTCCAAGACCCATCTCGCCACAATCAGAAAACCGAGAGTGAGTTCTGAAAAAAAGAGTTGATGAAAATCAAACTGAAACTGCTATTGTTTCAAGACATGACAAATCTAAATATGATTCAATAGAAAATTTTGAGTCAGAAATAATACCAACTATTTCTTATCTCTGATTTTCAATATATACACCGAGAGATAGATCTAGTTTATATGTGAAGAATCAATTTCTGTTAAAAAGTGAGATTAGAAGAAAAAACAAGTGTACTGCCCATTGATAAACTACAAAACAATGGGCCCGTGGCAAGTATGCATCTAACATTAATGTAGTTTTTTACATTGTAATTTGAGATCCTAATAAAATAATGTTTATCATTTTACTAGTATTTTATATTACACGTTTATGCACTAGTTCCATAATATATACAATCATACTATAAAAAATGAAATTGATTACGTCGAGTATTTCAATTCATTTCAACCATTTATAATTTTATACTATAGTACTATAATTAATTACACTTGTCATAGATTTGTGATTTCACTACTTTCCAATCTTAACGTTAGTAAATTGATCGGGAGTGTTTTGACATTTGATAACAGCTACAGCAATTAAATAAGTATTCATTCTGCAGTAGAATAATCATAATAGTTAGATACTTGACATTCAATGTTATAGATTTCAGTACTTTCTTGTGCCATTAATGATAAAATAAGCTATTGTTAGTTTAATTGAAAAGCCCATGGCCGAATACATTCGAATAATACTTGTCATTGAATGTTAGATTTCAGTACTTTCTCGTGGCGTTATTGTCAATAAGTGTTTTAATGAATCATCATGTTAGTATATGAAAAATATACCCATGAATACATATTTTAATTGACTGTGATTAGAGAGACATTTTTATAATTCTTTCAATTAAAAAAAAAGAATTAAAAACAGAAATCAAACATCGGATCAATGGATAGGTAGGAACATACTTGTCGTCAATGTATACCTTTTTCAAATGTAAGTTTTTTTAAGATTTCGTTACTTTCCCAGATATAGGTAAGATTTTTCCTGGAAATCTTATGTTCTCATAAAAATCTTTCAACTTTTCTTATTTTTGCTTCCAAAACTCCTGCAACCATTATCCTAATTCCACATTATCCCTGGGCATCTCATTCACAGCAATTTTTTTCAACATTGATGGTATATATATATATATATATCCGGCATTGAACTGCTATGCTCAGTGCTCTGTACCCGGGCAAAAGTACCGAGAATAGATATTTTTTTTAATTAATAATAACTCAATATATATATATATATATATATACATTGATCTTAAAAATATAGGTAATAATATTTAAGATAATATTTAAATAAATTTAAATAATATTGAAAATTATTGTAAATAAAATATATCGATCGACATCATGATGCATATTATAATTTGTTGAGTCGATAAAATTTTCTTCTATCAATCTGCAATATTAGATTTTGAATAAATAACCCATTTATAGTATTGAATCAACGCTTATTATAGTATAGTAACGCTTATTTATAGTATAGTATCAAATGCTTCTATGTTCAATACGCCCTCACAATATCAACATTTTCGACCACATAGCCAATTCAAATTGTAGTTCTCGATCTCTTCTTTCGACGCTAATTACTAGTATCACTTAACATAAAATAAAATATAGTCGGCTACCCTTACCATATTGTAATAGATATTATTTTTCTTATATGCAATTACAATATTTCCCTGACTGAATGTACAATAACAGATCTTGTAATAAGAAATATGTAATATGCTGTACTGGAGAATAGGGTTGAAGAATTTGAAGATATCATTTTAATCCGTTAATTTGATATCATTGTTCTAACGAAAACGACTTTACAAATATTGATGCCTCAAGTTCGTTGAATAATTTTTAAACCGCCGTCACATAGATCTCGTTGTTTAATATATTTAATATATATACACTATAAAATATCTAAGTATAATTGGTTCAAAAGAATGAGTCTTATATTTTTTATTTTCACTTGAAATCTTTCAAACAAGTTTTTGACACGATTGGACAAGATGCAATCAAATTCTTCGACATTTTTGATGTTTTGCATCTTTCTCTATCTCTATTTCTTCCATATCTTCTTCTTTTGCACTTGGATCAACATTCACATTGAGAAACGATTGACCTCGATTTTCTTCGCCAATCGAGTACTGAGAGATTCAAACCAATCTTGCGCTTTTTTTGCGATCACGCATCCGTTCTCAATTTCCATTGTTATCCATTAGAAAATTTTCTTATAATACTGAAGATGATTAATTGACACGTGAAGTATGAATTTTATTATGTGTTTGCTATTGACATTAGTATTTCTTTATGAAATCTTTCGTCACAAGGAAAAATTCAACTAAAAGCACTATTCATTACTCAAGTAAATAAAACACAATAAGTCTTTTTTGAATAATAATGATAACGATCCTACTAATCATAATTGTAATAAAAGAAATTTATCAAATGTAAATAAAAAAATATCGATCTCATAAATACAGGTAGTGACTAAAATCTTGGCAGATCAGTGTTGTATCTAGACCAAAGATCAGATCAACATTTGAGATATTTCAAATCAAGTATTTTTCTGTAGATTGAAAAACCGTTGCTATGTTAAATACTTCGTTTCAACGATGATCTCATTTATGTATAATATAACTTACATGAGAAACTTCACTGTACGCTTGTAAAGTTCGTCATGGGAGAGCGTTTTAGTTATAGTTTTTTTATAAAATCAACAATATAGTCGTATAGAAGCGGTTTAGCTTCTTTACCCCAGAGGTAGTCTATATGATTAAATTTTGAATATTCGATTTTGTGCTGTACAACGACGTTTGGAAGTTTTTCGATAAGTCTTGTAATGTCCACTGGGTGGGTGAGGAAGTCATTCTCACTGTTAAACACTGCTACAGGAACTTTTACTCTCTCCAATCAAAATTTTGGAGGCTGTGTCCTTCCATAAAGCTTCAAATTTTTTGTCGTTCCATAGTCAAACTTTCGGAAAGAGTCTGCAAAAGAACATTAAATTATATTAAATTGAATAAAATTATATGGTTCCTGCACCATAAGACTTTTATTATGAAATATCTGCAGCAGTTCAAGCTAATTATAGAAATGAGAAATAATTATTCTTTTTTATAATTCTCCAAGAAAAAGCTCTTATATCTTATGTTTTTAATTAATCAAGTTAGTAAGTTTCAATTTCAACTTACCAGAAAGGATGATTTGGCTGTAATGAATAAAAAGCTTTTGGTCAATGTGCCTGGTGTATTTCGTATTAATGTGCCCAAAGCTTTGGCTTGGAGCCTGTTTCAAGGGAACCACTGGTGTATGTTACAATAAGTTGATCCCTACTGAAAAAAAATTCAATCAAATATAATTTTAATCAAGAATCAACGTTCAAGAACAATCGTTTTACATGATTACAGGTTATTTTGAAGGATAGAAAAACTTAATGTAACTAACCTCAGAATGAGAATATGTTTTCGTCTGCAAATAACTTGCTGATGACTATAGAAGCAAACATTGAACGTTGTTAGGATGTTATTATCTTATAGTATTATTTTTATCCGAGAACACATGTTCCAAGACTCGATAGTAAACACGAGATGAGAACCACACGAACTATGCCTCGAATCACTCGGACGTAATATACGTCATCTTGGAGAATTTTTCTTGGAGAATTTTCCAAGAGGAAAAAGTAGCTGTCGTCTGCTAACCCATTTATACCTCTTAGTCTCGAATAACAAAGACTTTTTCAATAAAACCTTTCTTACGTAATCAGTCGTAATGAACTGTAGTTTTCGCTGATAACCATTGTAAAATTGCAGGACAGGGTTAAAACAGAAAATAATTTCTAGATGTCAGGTTAAACCGACAACGAGATGTATATATAGCTTGTCGCGTCCCCTCGCTTGCTGCGCATACTTGTCGTCGGGGGCGCTGACGCGCCCCCTGATATATAATAATTGGTAGCACTTTTGAAAAATAAACACGTGATCAGTGTAAATAAAATATATCCTTTGCTGGAAAAATCCAATTAAATATAAATTTACAATATTATTGTATAAATATATCTCTGACCGGTTGGATGGCGATGTGTGCTTGTGTTCGGTACGCATAAGCTGTCTAACTGGAATGAACATTCGGAATGTCTTGTGTTCAGCCACTCTTGTTTGTTCATTCAATCTTTGAATTAAGTTATACTTGTTGTTCGGTAAACTTATTTGAAGATGACCTATGGCAAAATGATCATGTAACAAAGTAAAATCTCGAGTACAAAATTATTAAAATAATTGGCTAAGTGTGTTATTAATCTGCAAGAAAGTTATCAGTGAAATACCATAGTTCAATGGTATGAGATCAAATCTTGGCAGAAATACCAGCCATAATGCCAAGGCCGAGGTCAGAGGACGACTCGATTCATGAACCAAGTACCTCAATAATTGATAATGGGATTGACATAAGATGTGATGTTGAGTCCCAGAAGAGGAGAAAGATGAGAAAGAAGATGAGAGAGAAGAGGAGAAAGATGAGAAGAGATGAGAGAGAAGAGGAGAAAAATGAGAAAGAAGATGAGAGAGGAGAGGAGAAAGATGAGTCAGAGGATAAAATCTTGGCTAAGCTCAATAAAATTGAGTCCATGATCGAGAGCGTCAACAAACAGGTAAAGATAAATTGAGAATAGTGAGTAACCGAAAGGTTGTACCTAATCTCAGATTGTTGAAATCTAACCAAATCCAAATGCACCAACCATTTGAACATAATAATGATGAGTCTCTTGAATCCCGTACAAGTAAATAATACTGAAAAGAGAGTAGCCACTCTAGAGAACAAATTGGCAGGTACATCCAATTTCGTTGAGAGACTCTTTGAGAGTATCAATAGGTTGATGGATGTAAGGGAGAAAAAGGAGGGTGTTAACAACCAAAGATTTTCAAACTTGAAGAAGAGTCAAAAATCAGTCGGAAGGAGAGATTAGACCAAAGTATCAAGTTTCGCAACCTTATGACTACTATCAGAGAGGACTATGCGAAACAACTTGATAAGGTCAACGAAATTGTCAAGAACCTGACAAACTTGTACAACAGAAAGGAGAGTGAAGATGAGAGCTTAATTACCTCTGAAGATGACGAAAAGGTGAGAAATAAAAACATGGTTCAAAATAATGAAGTAAAATGAAAAGGTAATAGCAAAAATTTCAATTCAGTAAAGATGAGAGAACAAAAGTAAAAATTCAGAGAAATTCAGATGAGGAAACTCCAGCTCAGACACGGAATAAAGATAACTTTGGAAGTAGAGATTACAAATTAACAAATGAGATGAGATTTGAACATTTTTGGATTATTTTGTGTCAGAGCTGAGAGCCTGTAGCTTCTCACACACTATTGATGAGAACAGCGTTTTGCATGTGGATGAGACAGTTTTAGAGGATCACAAGTTCCAGAACTCGTGACAATCCTAATAAATCAAAGCAGGCGAGGTAAATTTAACATCTCACACCATACGCGCAAGGCGCTGTATAACATGGAATATATAATTGGAAAGGAAACGGCTGTCGAATTTTGTGAGAGATTTGAAAATGTGGTGAGAAATTATGAAAACTCTCCCGGCGCCAAGCCATTATCGGAAGACGAGAAAAGAGATGCGTTTTATAATGCTGTTATGGTATCAGTGCTTACAGCTCAAACTATTGAGTTTGTTTCAAAAAGACATAATGGCGAAAGTACTTCATACGATGAACTAAAGGCAATTGTTGTACAGGAAGAGCAGGTGAGAAGAGCAAATGTTAACACCATTCCAAGGAGCGTAAATCAGGCCGACGTAGCATCGATCCGATGTTATGAATGCCAGAGTATGGGGCACATTGCATCTGACTGCCCCAACAAAGGGAAAGGTGTCCGGTGTTACAACTGCAACGGATTCGGGCACAGGGCTTTTGAGTGTCCAAAGTACACTGGAAAAAGAGGAAGGTATGTCAATAAGACTAGTAGATCTTATAACTCGAATGGTGGTGGTAGGCCGGTGAGTGGTGCGAAAAGAAAGAGTAATAGCGATGCGAATGCGAAGGGTGCGAAACGTGGGCGAGTATCGAAGGGACGTGGAAGATCCAACTACCAAAACACCGGAAATAGAAGCAACAACGGAGGCACCAAACAGAAGGCGCGGGTACAATATTCGTGAGAATAAATAACGGAGAAATTCTAGAATTTGATAAAGTCATTTTCGCCAACGCGTTAAAAGATAATCTCTTGTCGTTACGAAAATTCGCTGATATGGGACTAGCTATATATTTAGACAGTACCAAAATAAATATCTTTGATCCCTGCTCAAACGAAACACTCCTATCAGGCATATACAGACGACCTTATTGGCTAATAGAACTAGAAATTAGTAGTAAAGGTTTGCCCAATGGTGAGACTGTCACACAGAAAATAAACAGGCAAATATTTGCCAATACAGTAGATGCGAATCCAGATGCGAAAAGATATAATACACGAAGTGTGACAACTCAGCTTCAGTCCTTACCAGGATCTGTTCAGGTGCCTGGTACCAGTGGAGAGTTTGAAATCCCAATAGATGAGAGTGATAGGGCAAAGATAAAAGAACTAACAGAAGATGAGTATAAATGTGAAGATGTGAGAATGGAAGATGTGAATGATCTTGAAAATAAAATAATTGAGAAAAATATAAAATTACTTGACTTATCGAACTTTGATATATCTATCACAGATAGAAAATTTTACAATATAGATGAGGCCCCCATAACAGAAGTTAATCCAGACGAATCCCCTTTTTCATTGGATACAAAAAGATTTCTCGAAAAGAACAAAGCCATGCTGTGGCATGTAAGATTTGGTCATGCTTCAATTGCCTATCTCAAGGCATTGCAAGCTAAATTCCCAAAAAAATAAAGAACTGCAAGATGCGATTTTTGATGAGGCGTTAAAAGACTGCGAAATCTGTCTAATAGCCAAATCAAACAAACTGCCTTTTCCATCAGTACGTACTCGGGCTACTGCTCCTCTACAAATTATTCATTCTGATACCATGGGTCCTATCTCACCGCCTTCTCATCCCAAGAGATACAAATTTATATCTGTGTTCATAGATGATTTCTCAAGACTAGCAATAGCTTATCCTATGACCCATAAGAATGAAACTGGGTATTGTCTTGAAAGATATGTAAGGAGCGCAAGAAATCTTCTAGGGTACGACGCAAAGGTGTGTTATTTGCGCTCGGACCAAGGGACTGAGTATACAGGTGGATACACTATAGAAGTATTGAATAATTTGGGTGCAGAATTACAACTAGCAGCCCCAGAGACGCCTGAACACAATGGTGTGGCAGAGCGATTTAACCAGACAATTCAGAAGAAGGTGAGAACATATATTTACGATGCGAAGTTACCCGAAAATCTGTGGGATATAGCATTGACAGCTGCTGTATACGCATATAATCGGACTCCGCACAAATCGAACCAAATGGTGGCACCTCTGGAAAAGTTTGCTCCCCAACATAATTTCAGTATTGATCAGATCAAAAGATTTGGATGCCTGGCTTATGTAAAGTTCAGAGAAAAACAGGCCCAAAATTCAGATATGAAGGAAGGCGAGTTATCCTGGTGGGCTACACACCAACAGGTTATATTTTGTTGAAACCAGAAGAAGGAAAATTTTATGAAAGCCGAGATGTGAGGTTTAATGAAAAACTGGTTTACGGAGACAAATATAACAAAAATGGAATAAAAGATTTTCCTATTGTAAGCAGTGATCTGAATAAAGATGAGTGGTTTATCAAATCTGAAATGAATAAAAGATGCGAAGAATTTTCAAAACAGGAGGGAGAATCCATACAAACTTTAAAACCGGAGGGAGAGATCAAGAGAAAAAGAGGTAGACCCCGTAAAACTGTAACTGTCGTTACTAAAAAGGCAGATGAGAAAGGTGAGCTTATTAACGATGTCAGTTTCTCGAATCTACCCCTTGATGAAAATATCAGAGCAAATGTTATGCTGTCCTATAACATATCAGATGAGATAGATGAGAGTAAAATCAATTCTAATGATGAGATTTTTCATGCCTTGCTTGTTGATATCAACTCTGATCCCTCTAATTATAAATTAGCGTGATGGAAGAAAGGCAACAATAATTGACTCAAGATGGGTATTTAAACGAAAAATGGATCCAGAAGGTAATATCAAATACAAGGCGAGATTGGTTATCCGTGGGTTTAAGGATAAAAACTTCTATGAATTAAGCGAGACGTACGCACCTGTGTCAAGGTTGACACTTGTGCGAGCTGTGATAGGTATTATCAATAAGTTCAAATTACTTGTATGTCAAGCTGATGTTAAAACAGCTTTCCTAAACGGCGTCCTCGATGAGGAAATATATATGGAAATACCTGAAGGAGCGGAATTTACAGAGGAGCAAAAACGAGACCAAGTGTGTCGAGTGATGCGTGCATTGTACGGATTACGCATCAGCCCGAAGAAATGGAACAATAGATTCACTGAAGCAGCCAAAGATCTAGGCTTGCAAAATTCAGATCTAGAACCATGTTTGTTCACTTGGCGAGAAGATTTCTAATTGTACTTCTCTATGTCGACGACCTACTTATGGCGAGTAACGATGATTGAAAATTGAAAGAGGTCACAAAAAGGCTCAGTAAAGAGTTTGAAATGAACATTCTAGGTGAGCCCAAGGAATTTCTCGGTATCAACATAAGGCGAGATATTGAAAACAAAATTATCGAGTTGAGCCAAACGAAATACATTGAAAATATCCTTACTAGGTTTGGATTCAGTGAATCACATCCGCAAAGAACACCTATGATCACTACTCAAGTGAATGATAGGAACAGAAAGATGAGAGAAACGGATGTTTATGATGAGTTACTTACAAAAAACTAAAATAAAAGAAAATGTTCCTTACAGAGAAGCCGTGGGAAGTCTGTTATATCTGGCAAGCGCGACAAGACCAGATATTTCATATGCAGTGAACATTCTGAGCAGACATCAAGTAAGTCCAACCGAGGATGATTGGAAAATGGTTAAGAGAGTGTTCCGTTATTTGAAGGGAACTAAAAATCTGAACTTGAGATAAAAAGGTGAGACAGAAGATATCCAAGCCTTTTTAGATGCAAGCTTCGCTGATTGCAAAAACTCGATCACTACTACGTGTGGCTTCGTTATAAAACTGTTCGGAGATGCGATAGTGTGGCGAACCCACAAACAGTCATACGTGGCATTGTCTACTTGTCAGGCAGAATACGTAGCGATGAGTGAGGCGAGCCAAGAGATACTTTCTGTATACAACTCTCTTAGACTGATCTTAGTCGAACCTCCGTTGCCAATAATCTTGTGGTGCGACAATAAAGCTGCGAAAATAAATACTGAGACGAGTAGAGGAAATATACTGCGACACTTGATAGATGCGAAAGTGAATCGCATTATTACTTATTGACTAAGTTGATGAATCATGATCTTAATTATTAACCATTTTTTTTCTTCCAGGGGTTATAATTATTAGCCATTATGTTACAGAGAATAAGAAGGTGTGAGTAATTAAAGACGGCGAGGAACCGGAGGATCTCATGGGAGGGAGTGTTGGATATGTATATATATCATTCGGCCCTCCTCTCCTCTCCGCCGTTCACGGCGAGCGCTGGCGCTGTCGCGCCGATCGTCACTAGTCTCGCGACTGCCGAGAAGCACGGACGCTTGCGCACGGTTGTTTGTTAAGAAGGCGCGTATATCTAATAAACTTATCAATACTAACTCGGAACGCCTTTTTATTTACCTGCCCCACGTAATAACCATCAATAACCTTATTGTATTTTTTTTTACAGATGACTGAAGTTGGAGTATATTACAGTACTAAATATGAAGTTGATGAGTGGTGGATTAATAACCGTGCAGGTGAGAAAAATGTATAAATAAGAAATCACACACACACACACACACACACACACACACGCATACTTACACACACCCAACACTCTACAACAACCACAACCTTTATCGCAATTCATAGAGAATCTAATTGACTTGAACGTCCAAACATCTCACCACTCAAGTGAGGGGAAACCGTGAAAAAAAATGATAGAGGAGCGAAAGAATCAGAGTAAGCATAGGAGAGACGAGAGAAAGAAGGAGTCTGAACCTGAAAGGAAGAAAGTAAAGTTGGAGGATGGAGATAAAACTGGGAAAAAAGAAGAACATGATGAAAGATGAATCTGGAAAGGAAAAAAAGAAGGATGTTAAAGAGAAAGATGTTCATTTTGAAAAGAAGGAAAACGCATCAGGTTCTTCATGTGTAAGTAAGCTTTTAAAAAATTTAAAAATTCGTAAGATGACTGAAAAAAAATACTCCACATAGAAAGCTTGATGAGTTTCTTGTTTTCAATCAAATGGAAAAGTAATGTTTAAATGTAATTTGATAATATATATTTTTTCATTATTGAGGACAGCTCTCGTTGCAACGAAATAGTCCCATTTCGATTAAACTTGATATACAGGGTGTTTCAGAAAGTTCGCATGTGGTATATATGAGTGTATAAGTATAGATATAAAAATGTGAAAAAGTCAATAATACCGAAATGTTGCATGGAAATACGAAAGCCGAATAATGCGAACATACGGCCAGAGACGCCATTGTTACAGGATCAGTAGAAAAAAGAGAGACTTGGCCAGACGAACTATAGAAGCTGCAATATGAGTCAACAAATTACGCGATCTGTTAACAGCGTTGGTGACGTAATTTATTATGCAAAATCATGATTCAAGCTGATTTCGAGACTGCCTAAGTAAGACCAAGAACCTTATGTGGAGATGTACGAATGAATCATAATACATCATATAATAACGCTAATTGTTTATTGTTAATTATTTTTACATGATATTTTTCGCAAAATCGACCCAATAGACATCCGTACGTGATCTCCAGAATCGAATACAAATCGAAAAATGAGAATCGAATCATTACGTAATCATTGATAACGTTAACACAAATTGTGACGTTAATTTATTATAAAATTCAAAACTGTAAGCGAATATATTGCGAGAACTAATGCCTCGACTGTCTAATGTTTTTGTTAAACATAGACAAAGACACCAATATGTTATAAAAAATTAGTTGATTGTTATAAATTATTGAACTGAACAAAAGAACTCGACATTAGGCAATTGTCGTTATTCTCAAACATCGAAAGACAGCGAATACGCGTACGTAGCGACAATAGTTTACGCATAATTAGTGTTAACAAATTATCAAAATTAGCGAACTCCGTAAAAAATGAACCATGAAAGCAAATTTAAATATCCCGATTATAAGCAAATAAGGAACCAGCGTGTGAGTTCACACTGTGACGTTTATCGGCATTTAGCAAATAATTAAGCGAGAAAACGGGTCAACGCGATACCATTCAATGGTGCGTTAGACTATATAAAGGGCCGCCCGTCCTCAACCGGGGTCATTTTTTCGCGAGCATCGGAAGAGCGCGTATCAGAATACGATCGTCTCCGCGCATATAACATCATGTATTGCGAGCAAGCGCAAATTCTATACTTGCGCAATAGTTGTAACATCATTGTAAATAGTCTTCGTAGAATTCAATAAACGAGTAACTTTCTTTTCATTCAATCTCTTCGTATTTCGTATCTCTTCAAGTCCGAACCATATCAAATCACGAGCGCTCAACCATATATTAGCAGTAGCGTTTTACAATCACTCACTTGCGATGCATCTAACCTCTCGTAGGAAGTGATGCTGCATTTGAGTGCACTACAGATGAACTTTAGCCTGCTGGCCTAACCACACGTTGGAAAGGGGCAAGCTAGGTGACGCGGCTCTTAAACCAAGCGTTGAGGTTCATTGCCCAATGCCGGTGTTTTCATGCCAAACATTAGCTTTTCACACTTACATATCAATAACACACATATAAACTACTAGCATCCCCCGTCGCAGCTTCGCCCGCTCACCAAGTTAATAGAATTCGAATGATAATTATTAACTGTGCGTATAGGAATAAAAACGTACCATTCAAGTGTTTGAAGTTTCAAATCCTTAAAGTACTTCTGAATAAACAACATTTCTGGTTTTGGAATTGGAATCGGAATTGGTTTTCCGATTTGCCCGTCCTAGTAAGTGCAACAAACAACTACTATACCCGTGTGAAAAACAATCTGAGCGTAAATCAACGGTCAACGGTTCGGCACCTGGTGGCCAGAGAGGAAGCCCGATCTTCAAATTAAGGCATACTTCAGCCGTTAAAAATAATTCCTTGACAAAATATATGCGAGTTCGATTATTTAGGCAATCGATTACACCGCTATAATATCGAGAGTCACAATAGGATGACCAATTTAACGTTTTCCATGAGAAAATCGAGGACTTCACCACTGACTGCCTTATACTTATAGGCCAGACCGCGCCATTGCAGCCGCGTGAACAACTAAAATAGCGTCTCGCCACCTAGTGGCCAAAGAGAGAAGCCGGAGCTTATTTGCATGTTATTTCCACATTTTGCATAGGAACGTTCCTAATTAATTAATGATTAATCTTAATAGCCTATGACACTTCAGGGTACATACTACAGCTACCGTCAAAATTTGGAGGCGATTGGCCCAGTAGTTTTTGAGATTTATGCGAACATACAAACAAACGTTTCCTCTTTATCCTCATATGAAAAGTTATGGCTTTTAGAGTGAAGGCATTAACTCGTGATTTGATTGGTGTACATCTAACCACGTGATTTGTAATGGGGTGTCTATAGATATAGAGTGAGATGTATATAGATAAAGAGTATCCGATGACAGGATATTATGGGTTAGGATAGTCAGTTTCGTTGATGAAACTGTCATAAGTTTCGACAATTTATTTTCAAAACTATGATTGTAGGTATGTGAATTTGATTGATGGTATGTAGATATTTTAGGCTACCTTTTAGTTTTGAACAGTTGCCGGATAGGATAACTCTGTTAGGTTAAGATGTGATTTGCAAGTTTTATGTGTTATGTGGTTTGATGAATAGTTTAGTGTTAAAAATTTGAAGTGTCGATAACTCAGGATTATTTAAATAGCAGAAGAAGTCAGTGCTCGATAGTTCTTTCTAATACTTATACAGTTTTTACATGGATCATAAGAGTGTGGGGTTCGGTTATTCATTTAGCTTTTGGAAATTTTTATAATGAAATGAATTGAGAAGTACGTCAAAACGATTATGGTCTAGAATCGTGGAAACAATAATTGAAATATGATTTTGAAACGGATACATGTAGATCGCGCACAGCGCGTTTGATGTAGCTAGTATAATAGTAAGATTGATGTGAGTGTACGAAACCCTGCAACTTCTAATTGACGAATACGATACATGGTAATTTCTTTGATTCATGATCAAGTAAAATAAAATATTTGATATACCGCGTGTATATCTGGCGACCGTGAATAAATTGCCCAAACGTACCTAAAAACCGATAGGTACGTTACAAAATATAAGAGATAGATAGAACGACTTCCAGATGGTTAGGGCCACCGATGACGGTATTCCAACGGTTGTGCTTTTGGATGTTCCGTTGGTCGATATAACGTCTTATCCCAGAAATTTTCTTTCAGTTCCAAATGATTGATGAAATGATAAAAAATTATTTCGACGACGAATTTTGGACATCTATAGCTTTGATTTCAGGAATTGTTCTTAGTCATGTGATATGTGATCTGTTCCACTACGAATTGTTTGATAATTATGAGTTAGATATAACTCATTATGAAATTTAACTTTTAACGGAGAATATTTTTTCATATCTGTGTAGCCTGTGAGCATTATTATTATTATTATTATTATTATTATTATATTATTATCATTATTATTATTATTATTAGATATTATTGTTTGGTAAGCTAATTATTCATGACTACTTTTTCTTGCGTTTCTTGTCAAAGATACCATCGATGAATATTTATCGATTCAAAAAATTACGAGGATATTGAATCAGTCAAAAGCGCATCGTTTTCAATAATATTTTTCTCGCGCATTATTTTTCTCCATATATATATTGATCCAAAAATGAATCACACATGTCCATCAGGCTACTGAGGGTTTAGTAATTTATTCATAATCTTTTATATATTACGTGTATAGAGAGTTGCTTGGATAGTTGTCATATAAAATTAAAGACATTAAGAAACAACTCATATTTATTTTCTGTGGTTGAATGAAAATATGAAAATGTTTACCTTGTCCTTTAGATTAGAGGACGCGTACATGTTTGCGGACGTGTACACCTGAGGAGTGAGAATGAGTGCGAATAAAAATGAAGATGAGCTCCTCCACGTTTACGATAACGATTACTTCAAACTGAACAAGGTCTTGCAAATATGTTCTGGATTGTGGCCATTTATGGAATCTCGGATGCATTCATTGATACCAAAGCTCATCGTCTATACACTTTTAGCAGTTGTGTCCATCCCAATCATGAGTTTATAAGCGATTGCAAAATGAAAATCGAGTTAATATCAAAAATCCTTGAAGAAGACTACTTGTAAATTTACAAGTGGTAAAAATAGAAAATAAAAATAATAAAAAAACTACTGTTTTTAGTAGAAATACAGAACTGATGAATAATAGCAAATATTCACTCGAAAATTAGTCAAATTTGACTAATTTTCATAAGTAATACAATTTCTACTATTTGAAATTTAGATAATAATAAAACGATTATTATAATAGAATATCATACACAAGAAATCTTGATCAAAATTCTCATTGTGGCATGATTTCATCTCTTTATTCATCATCTTTTGGACTATTGTGAAGTTTATTCCAGGTTCGAGGTGCCAGAATATCTTGCTTTACAGACATGGGACTTTGTACAGAATGTATAGCAGGAATCTGCTTTATCTTAGGCTTCATTATAAAATATTCAACAACCGATTTTGCTAAACAACAGGCAAGTATCCTTACGAGAAAAGGCTACGCTCTGGGGGTACCCAATCATGATGAGACTTTGTGAGATAGTTTCGGGTACCCGAATTAGTTACTACTCCGTAGATATAATGATATGGATCCCACTGGGGTGACCAAAAAGTATCTCACAAAGTGCTATTCTAATTGGTGACGCAGAAAGCGACTTCCCTTGTTTAGCCCAAGGCGCATCTGTTAAAAATCAGGCTATCTCGGGCATTTCATACACCCTCGCTAAAAATTATTGGATCCCCTCCGAAAAGCATTCTGAATCGAATGAGAGTTGTGCGGAATTCCAAAAAGTATGGCTTCATATTTTTTTTTTCAAAAATATGCATTTTTCCATTTTGATTTTGAGTTTGTATGAAAACTATCCATCCTAGAGTAAAATGGAAGAGGAAAAAAAGTTTTCTTATTAAATTTTGCATGAGGATTAAGTATTCCGAAACATGAATCTCGATTATTGTTATTGCAAAATAGTCATAAAAAAAAAGTGACCTCTAAAAATGAGCAATTTTTGTGATTTTTTTTTCAAGTTTCCAAATCATAGCTACGATTATGACAATTTGATTTAGAGTACCTGATATAGTAATGAAAATACAAAAAAAATTTCATCATGATATCTCTGATAGTTTTCGCACAATCCTAAGGCAATTTTGAAAAATTTTTAAATTTTGAAAATGTTATTGAGTCCTTTATGGGCGTCTCTGAGAACTGCCAATTTTTTCACGTACTCTTCTAGATACTACCTATCGATCCCTCACGGGAGAGTATCGATTTTATTATTTTTAACCACTTTTATGATTTTTTGAAAATTTTTTTAACAATTTTTTTTTGAAAAAAATGCAACTGCAACGCGGTTTTTCTATCTATTTGAAATTTGAAAGTTGCATATGATAGAAGATAAACAAACGCTCATTTTGAATCTTTATTCACTCGAATCTGATTTGTGAATCCCGAGATATAGAGGTTTTTATTCAAGGTAACTTTCCGGCAAAAGTATACGCAGTAGAAGAATAATTAAAAAGGTTTCTGGTAGATTGAATATTGTTTTACTCAAGTATCAATTATTATGTACGTGAGTGATGTTCTTGATACTTAATAGTCGAGCGGAAGGTTGATGGAAATCACTGAAACGCAGCGCTTTCGGCGCAGCGGCAGTGGCGGGCAGTGGAGGGGGTAGGGAAAAAGACGCGACGAAAAGTCGAACGCTCCGGATGAAAATGAACGTTTGATTTTTTCCCGACAATATCTCGGCTTCTATATAAGATAATTTGATGATTCTTTTTTTAATTTTATATAGCAAGTCGAAAGATGATTAAATATATAGGTTAAAGTACCGTTACAATTATTGATAACGATATATACATGAAAAATGTAGTAATGAATATTTGTAAAGCCATTCAAATTATAGTATATCGGTACAATAGATCAAATGTTTCGCATGCAGAAATAAAGCAGTCAGGTATAAACATTTTGAAGGCTTTGTATACTGGGAAAGTTATTGACATCGACCTGAACGAACTAAGATATTTAACTTTCAAAAAGGGTTGTGGGAAAAAAAATTTCCATTTATCGATGCTCCCTCCAACTGAATCTGCAGCAGAGCAACACTGCTTTTTTAATAGATGCTCCGGTAACAGTGCATCTGCGGTTAGAATAGGCTCTAAACCGTTGTTTCGAAGCTCCCAACCCCAGGCTTCAGGATTTAATTCATTACCAAGCCACTGTTGAACTTGGTAATGAACCCTGAAGCAGTGTTGCTCTGCTGCAGATTCAGGTGGAGGGAGCAACGGTAAATGGAAATTTTTTTTCCCACAACCCTTTTTGAAAGTTAAATATCTTAGTTCGTTCAGGTCGATGTCAATAACTTTCCCAGTATACAAAGCCTTCAAAATTTTTATACCTGACTGCTTTATTTCTGCATGCGAAACATTTGATCTATTAAATATCATAGCTTCATTTAATAGTTGTTTATTTTTACTGAGGACCTTTAATATTTTGTTTTTTCCTTGGAAATGAAATGCCGAAGTGGTATCGCAACCGCAAAAAGCATGAATAAAACCGACCAAACTTTTCAGTGACTTTTTAGTTATATCTTCGAAATTTGAACAAAAACTGTCTGTGTTATACATTTCTTCAGCCTTCTGTGCTTTGCTCGGTTTCAAAAAATACACATTCTTCTCCTCGGTTGATCTTAGAACATAAATTACAAGTACGTCGATGTCTTCAGCAACGATTACACACGGATTTTCATCTGAAGCGATATCAATAGATGTTTGTACGATGAGAGTATCAGCGTCCTCGCTGATTATTTATGTTTTAATATACAGGGTTTAATTTAATGTGCATTTAATGTGCACCTTAATTATTCCTGGAATATTGTTTTTGGGCATTCAGGTCAATATTGTACCGATATTCTATAATTTGAATGGCTTTACAAATATTCATTACTACATTTTTCATGTATATATCGTTATCAATAATTGTAACGGTACTTTAACCTATATATTTAATCATCTTTCGACTTGCTATATAAAATTAAAAAAAGAATCATCAAATTATCTTATATAGAAGCCGAGATATTGTCGGGAAAAAATCAAACGTTCATTTTCATCCGGAGCGTTCGACTTTTCGTCGCGTCTTTTTCCCTACCCCTCCACTGCCCGCCACTGCCGCTGCGCCGAAAGCGCTGCGTTTCAGTGATTTCCATCAACCTTCCGCTCGACTATTAAGTATCAAGAACATCACTCACGTACATAATAATTGATACTTGAGTAAAACAATATTCAATCTACCAGAAACCTTTTTAATTATTCTTCTACTGCGTATACTTTTGCCGGAAAGTTACCTTGAATAAAAACCTCTATATCTCGGGATTCACAAATCAGATTCGAGTGAATGAAGATTCAAAATGAGCGTTTGTTTATCTTCTATCATATGCAACTTTCAAATTTCAAATAGATAGAAAAACCGCGTTGCAGTTGCATTTTTTTCAAAAAAAAATTGTTAAAAAAATTTTCAAAAAATCATAAAAGTGGTTAAAAATAATAAAATCGATACTCTCCCGTGAGGGATCGATAGGTAGTATCTAGAAGAGTACGTGAAAAAATTGGCAGTTCTCAGAGACGCCCATAAAGGACTCAATAACATTTTCAAAATTTAAAAATTTTTCAAAATTGCCTTAGGATTGTGCGAAAACTATCAGAGATATCATGATGAAATTTTTTTTGTATTTTCATTACTATATCAGGTACTCTAAATCAAATTGTCATAATCGTAGCTATGATTTGGAAACTTGAAAAAAAAATCACAAAAATTGCTCATTTTTAGAGGTCACTTTTTTTTTATGACTATTTTGCAATAACAATAATCGAGATTAATGTTTCGGAATACTTAATCCTTATGCAAAATTTAATAAGAAAACTTTTTTTCCTCTTCCATTTTACTCTAGGATGGATAGTTTTCATACAAACTCAAAATCAAAATGGAAAAATGCATATTTTTGAAAAAAAAAATATGAAGCCATACTTTTTGGAATTCCGCACAACTCTCATTCGATTTAGAATGCTTTTCCGGAGGGGGTCCAATAATTTTTAGCGAGGGTGTATGAAAAGTCGCCGCGAAAACAGATGAGTCTTGGGCTATGTTGTATACTGTATATATGCGACATAATTATGCGACGAAATGAAAAAAAGTTTATGACTGCAGTTTCGATTGGTTTATGTGCAATTAGCTATGAACTGGTTAGAGACTACAATATCGGAAGAACGAGCTATTTTGGTTAAATGTGCAAAAACGGGAAATTTGATAACTAAAGTATACTTGGGTACGCACATACATTCCATATATGTATAACATTATTGAATTTTTTAAATCCATACTTATCGAGTCTGATTTTCAGGGTTAATCATTTTTGGCGCAATCATATTTTGCAATTTACCAATGATACCTGTGTACCTAGATTTCGTAATGCCGTTAAATCATTCTCGTGAAAAACTATTGATCATTAGAGGTGATTTTACAGTTGACCCATTTGATTATTTCTACGAGATTTACGTTGTAATCTCGCTAGTATGTGCCACAGAACTAATTGTAATAATTAGCGTTGATACTATGTTTACCCTTATAATCTATCAAACTATTGGGATGATCAGTATTATAAAGTAAGTATGACCTGACACAATCATTATGAACAAAAACAATGAATGGTAAAGTTCATTGATATTTAATATCTGGATTTCACCCGAAACAATATAAAGAAAATTGAAATACGCTTTCACGTGAATCATCGATAATATTGAATTAATTCCTATATGGCATGAAGACATAATAGTAGCTTTTGATAGATATACAATACCGAACTCCCCGTGTCGTAAAAGCGTAAAGTACATAATGACAAATGATAAATACAAATATGTTATGCCTGCACGAAGAGACAATCAAGATGCCTTTGAGTTTGAGAATAGTATATTATGCAACTATCGCGTTAGATGCGATTTTACGCACCAGTGTGAAAAGCTGGCACGAGTCGTCGGCGAAACCGGCGTACGAGTTGCATACAATTGTATGCAACTCGTGAAATACGATTCCACGCACTAGTTGCTAATATACTATAATAATTCTTTATAATCCACGTCAAAGCGTATTTTTGAAAATCTCTCTCTTCTTCTTCTTCTATTCCATTTACGGAAATGGAGACTCTACTTGAATTGAAATCGTGTCTATATAGATCTGAATCCTTTTTTTTTTTAATTTGAAAGTTGGATAATAAAAAGAATATTCTTGCCCGAAAATGTATACTGTATTTTCTAAATCTGTTATATTTATTTTTAACTCTTGCAGGTATCGTTTGAATACGTCAACCGCAGAAATAAATTTATCAAAAAATGGTAGTTATGACATTATTATAAATGCTATCCGTTTGCATCATCGTGCTCTCGAGTTTCGTAACATTTATCTCTCGTTCTGTGGTTGTAATTTTTATTTCTTACTCTATACAACAATTTCAATACCATTTAATATCTGTATTTCTCGATATAAAAACATTCCAAAATCTAAAGAGTAAGAGAAGAATCTACATCCACCCAATGTACTAAACATAATATTATGTACAAACCATCCAATCCACCGAGTTTTACAAACAGTATAATTTTTTATGCATATAGATTCATTGAATTGATTGACAGGACGTACAGCTTAACGTTTTTGGCTTTGATAGTCGGCACGGTGACATTTCTTACTTTTACTTTGGAAGAGGTAGGTGATATTCATTAACTCTGAATACTCGGTCTAATATCCAGATGCAACATAACCTATATATAATAAAACCGCTGCCAAGTGCCTTAGCAGTATGCTTTCTCAAAGTATTGCAATTGTACCTCAACTTGCAATAATCACCACTCTTTGAGAAAACAAAATGAACCTTTAACTCATTTCCTCCACTCCATAGGTAACGGTTGCTAAGGACGTAATCAACGGTTGCTGTAGTAAATGTCGGAGCTTCGATGTTCTCACTTCTTAGTCATCAACAGTTCCGAAAATGGACCTCCACCTGACTTTTCCCACTCCATAGTAACGATTAATAAGGACGTAAACAACGGTTACGTACAACGGTGTGGTGGGGCATTTATTATACTATTGCTGGTTTTGTCAAATATTGTATGATCATACTTCAGATTTATTTGAATCCATGTGAGTATGTACAACAAGCATTAGGTGATACATTCATAGGTGTTCTTATATCTTATTACGTTATACAGAGAATGCATGCTCAGAGATACTGGCAGTTGTGGCTCATTTCGACTGTTTAGATCCAATTCATTCAATTTTTTTCGGGAATCAGTTCAATATAACTTGAAATTTTAATTTTCAGATACAGCATTGGATGGTATAGCCTACCGATCAAATCAAGAAAATTAATTCTAATTATGATGTCAAGATGTATTAGACCTAGCATCATAACCGCCGGAAGAATTTTTGATTTAAACATCATGTGTTTCGGGATGGTAAGATTGTTTTCTTTCTACTCTCATTCCATAGTTTTGAATCTTTAGAGAAAAACCATTTGTGAAATACTATTTTAGATCATGAAAGCTACAGTTTCTTATGCCACAGTATTATCATCAATAAATTAAAATAAAAAACGAAATCATATTTGAGATTCGAAAACGATCCTGTAGTAGTGACTTGTACCAATAAATAACAGGGATAACAAAAGTTAATAGTGAGATGGAATATCTTTTTCTACCTATCTAAAATCCATCCTTACAAACTTCCTCCCGATCCCAATAACCCTGGAGTTGCTCAGAAAAAAAAAACTGATATCAAGTATCCGGCGAAATCAGCTTATAGAGTCCATCACAACGGATTCACCAATTTGCTACCTCATCGAAAATCAATCAACCCTGAGTGTTTCAAGCTTCTCTTGTTTTCAAGGCTGGATGAATAAGGTCTATAGGCAGGTCTATCAAGTATAAATCAAAATAGAGTCACTGTTCTATAATATTTGTTAGCCTACTTATACGTTGCTTTTAAATAAAGTTCACTCAAAAGAGTAGGCAAATGAAGTCACTTATTATTAATTACTAAGTATATTTTATTGCGTTTCTTGTTTATGCGGACGTCATCGATGAACGTTCTTGATTCGAGATATTAACAGAATATTGAATGAGGATCAGTAAAAGATGCATTTTTTCTTCATTATAATTATTTTCTTCTATGCCTGTGGTATATTGATCTGAAAAGGAAAATCTTACTTTACCGTGTCAGGATATTGAGGGATAACAGCTATGAATTTATTCATGAACTCTGTTATATTATTTCATGCTTCGGTAGTCGTCATATAATATTGATGACATTGAGGAATAACTAATATTTATTTTTTGTGGTTGAATGGAAATACCAAAGTTTTGTCTTGCGTTTTATAGAAGGACACATTTACTTTTGCGGACGTGGACGCCTGAGAAGTGAGGATGAGTAAAAATAATGGTGAAAGTGAGCTCCTTCTCGTTTATGATGATGACTATTTGGAACTCAACAAAGTTTCGCAAATATGTTCTGGATTGCGGCCATTTCGGGTGCATCCATCGATACCAAAGCTCATCGTCTATACACTTTTAGCATTTGCGTGCATTCCAATCGTGAGATTATTCAAGCAACTGTCAAATTAAATTGATAATTCAATGATGTTCGATGGAACAATCCAATTCGTCTCGGTGAAACATTATAAATTGTCAACCAGAAGTATAAGCTGCAGAGTGAATTTAGTCATTCGGAAGTCTCACTTCCGAAATATTTCTTCAGGCAATCTAAGTGTTAGACATTCATCCTTCATATTCTTTTAGTTTCATTTTCATATCTTTATTTGGATTATTGTAAACGCATCTCGAATTCGGGGTGCCAGAACATCTTGCTCTTCGGATCTAAAACTTTGTACAAAATGTATAGGGGAAATCTATTTTATGGTATTCCATATACTTTAAAATAAGTTTAAGGTTCATCTGCGGATGACAGAAGACATTTCTCATGCTCATTATTTTTTTCACACAAAGACTTTGCGATAGAGTTACTGTTAATGCAATTAGCGACGGGATTTTGTATGTTTATAACGATATATAATCAACATATTCTATTGAAGAACCAAGTTAGATTATTGCAGAACCCAAATTGGGTAAAATAGTAACAAGTGCGATTGGCTGTAGTTATATTAGTGACATCAATGAATGGGCATTCCCATCAATATGAACGAGTGTGAGATTATGAATTGGTACATTACCAAATTATTCTTTGTGACTTGCTATTATTTTGGAACCAGTTCAATGTCAATGTTAAAATAGTCTGAAAACATTTTTAGACGATTCTTCGATAGCTGTTTAACGGGCTTGGAAGTTCATGCAGTAATTCATGTGATAAAATATCATTATATGCAATGTTGAGAAGTGTGCGCTGATAAAATATATCAATTGAGTGTGATATATAATAAGTCAGACAAGTTGGCAATGAGTTTTGGATAGCTGTAGCTGAGAGAGCTATTTGTCGTACACTGTTGCATTTCAGATTGCATTGTAGATCAGTGTCAAATTAGATAATAATAAAGAGAGAAAATGTTATTGATAGTAAGAGAGCACGCAGAATTGATAACTGTAGTGTGAACAATGTGTATAGAAACTTTTTAGCCTAAATCCCTGAAATTGGTCTATATACGATAGGATAAAACTCATTTAAATATTCTTGGTGAAAATAAAACTGTGGTATCCTCTTGTCAGTATATCAATAAACTCATATTGATTATTAAACTACTCGGATATGATGGAACAAAATGAGGCTAATCTTGTCGTTGATTGTATTGTATTATTTGTCTGGAAATTTTATTCGAGTATTTACATGTTGTGAGTCGAAATGCACCTCTCTATTACGAAGGTCACATAGATAAAACCTTAAAACTAAGTGACTAAAATAAGTTTTCATTTAGCCGTGACGAATTTTCGACAAAATGAAAGCCATCAATTTTTAAAGGTACATAATTGAACTACTCCTCTAAGTCTGCGACATGAATTATGAATGCATATTTGAGCGAATAAAGAATATATGGATCTTGAAAACAGAGAGTGACGTCCAAATACCATGCAACTCTACGTGTAGATCATATTATAACATAATTCGACAGTCTCTATGTTATTCAAACGCAATGAGCACATGATCCCGCGATCCAGAATATGTATATGTGACAACGACTCGACTCGGTAGAGGAAAATTGACTTAGTACGGTTTGTACTCGTTGAGATCGAGGCCCCAAACGATCAGCTGCTGGTCGATCCAGTAGCGGGCGAACGCAACGTTTGCGTAAACCCCCGGAATCTGGTTCTCGCCGCAGCCGATGCCCCAGGCTACAACACCCGCCTGGGCATACCTCTTCGGATTGTCGCGCATAGGACACACCAATGGACTGCCGCCATCACCCTGCAACCCAAAAAACAATCGTATTTATTTATTTGTCCTTATTACACTAACTAGGGGGGTACCCCCCTGCTCGCTTCGCTCGCCAACCCCCCGTGTGTTCTTTAGAAATCAATAATTTCAATAATTAGTGTAGTAATAATTAAAAGAAAATTACATTCAAAACAATAAAACTTTAAACTCGAACTTTCGATTTTGTTCGATTGAAAAGAATACTGAACGAACGATTCGAATCAAAATAAAAGATTAATGTCAGCTATATTCATGTTAAACGTTTGTCTTTTTAGATAAATAGTGGGTTTAACTTTAGGTTAATAGTGACATGTGCTAGATCATATTTTTTGGTTTGGGTATTCAACGTGTTCCATTTCAGATTTTCAGCAGCAGATTTTGAGTAAGATTGCAATGGTTGCTAGACACGTAAACAATAGTTGCTATGGGTAAAACGGAGATTTTGTATCCTGTGCAGTTGAAAATACTGGGAACGAAACTTACGTGAATTTTTCTTTCCCTTAGCAACGGTTGCTAGGGCGGTAAACAACGGTTACTGAAAAGCTAATTGGGAAGATTTTGTGTCCTTTACCGTAGAGAATGATGGAAATGGGTCATAAATTGATAGTTTCCAACCTTCGTAATGGTTGCTAGGGAGGTAAAAAACCGCTGCCAAGTGCCTTAGCAGTATGCTTTCTCAAAGAGGCTTCAACATCACCCACAAACGCATCCCAAACCTGTATTTTCACCATTCCACTAGCGTAGATACTATCATTTATTTTTCAAAAATTACAAAAATATTATTTAATCAGTTCAATTCGTATTTTGTGACTGTGTAAAGTGTCGTTCTTTTTCAATTGACCAAACTTTGTCGCGACTGTTGATGTCTGCCCGGGCTCTCTTATTATTTGATCAAATGCAACAAAGCAAACGGTTCTAGGTTATACACGATGCGAGACATTTGGACCTGCTTAATTTTTCGATCAATTCATCTTGTGACTGTCATACGGTTTAATGGTGGTTAAAATCGATCCATCCTGCCCTTAAGTCTGTATTTAGCAAACTTGAAGACTCATTTTGATCATTTTCGGCGGCTGAGGTTGGAAATGATCAATTCAAAATCTATTTTGATCATTTTCGACGGCAAAAGACACCAAATTTTCCCAATTTTATCTATAGCACGTTGAAAATACTGGAAACGAAACTTACATGAATTTTTCGTTCCCTTAGTAACGGTTGCTAGGGCGGTAAACAACGGTTGCTAAGGAGCTAATTGGGAAGATTTTGTGTCCTTTGCCGTCGAAAATGATGGAAATGGGTCATAAATTAATGATTTCCAACCTTCGTAACTGTTGCTAGGGAGGTAAACCGTTGCTATGGAGCAAATACAACAATTCAGTGTCCTTGGCCATCGAGTGTGACTTAAAACTGATTTTCCGGCTTGCCCCAATGAGCACTCATAAGGATTTGTGAGAAAACACGTTAGGAACGGTTGCTAGGGAAATAACCAACGGATTTTGCTGAAAATTGATCTCGGGCTAGATCTTGCCACAACTAACCGGTGTGCAAAATTTCAGCTAGATCGGACGATTCCTTCGAAAGTTATCCTAGACAAAAGAAACAAAAAATTTTACACCTTAGCAACGGTTGCTAGAGAAATAAACAACGGATTTTGCTGAAAATTGAACTCGCCCGAGATTTTGCCGCGATTAACCTGTGTGCAAAATTTCAGGACGATCGGACCATTTCTTCGAGAGTTATCGTGGACGAAAAAAAAACGGGACGCACATACACACACACATACACACACACACACATACATACATACAGACACTTTTGGATTTCCATGTTTTTCGACCCGTAGATCACGAAAATCGATGTCCCGAGGTCTGATTCGGTGGGCCGATTTTTGCCCCATTACAAAGCTTTCCTTTGAGAAAGCAAAACGATTGCTATGGAACAAATATAACAATTTAGTGCCTCTGGCCATCGAATGTGACTTAAAACTGTTTTTACACTGAAAAGTGGTTAGTAGCGCGAGACTCTTGAGGGGGCGCTGTGCAGTCCAAACGCGTAAGCGTGATCAGCTCCGGTGGTAACCGTCGTCCGAGCATCCAATGTTTAGGAGCGCTGAGCTCCTATAATTGTCGCCCCGCGAGCCGCGAGTCAAGCGCTGCAATAGCTATAGAGCGCTGCGTTTCAATGATTTCCACCAACCTTCCGCCCGACTTTTAAGTATGAAGAACATTACTTATGTACATAATAATTGATACTTAAGTAAAACAATGTTCAAGCTACCAGAAACCGTTTCAATTTTTATTCTACTGCGTATATTTTTGCCGGAAAGTTACCTCGACTAAAAACCTCTATATCTCAGGATCCACAAATCAGATCTGAGTAAATGAAAACTCAAAATGAGCGTCTGTTTCTCTTCTATCATATGCAACTTTTTAATTTCAAATGGATAGAAAAAACTGCGTTGCAGTTGCATTTTTTACGAAGAAATTTTTTTCAAAAAATTTTCAAAAAATCATAAAAGTGGTTAAAATTGATGAAATTGATATTTTTCCGTGGGGAATCGATAGTTAGTATCTATAAGAGTACGTAAAAAAATTGGCAGGTTTCTGAAAGGCTAATAAAATACTCAATTACAGTTGTGAAAATTTTTAAACTAGCTAACTTCAAGTATTTTTTGTGGAAAAACTATCAGAGCTATCGAGATAAATTTTTTTTTTTGTATTTTCATTACTGTATAAGGTACTTTAAATGAAATCGTCATTATCGTAGGTATGATTTGAAAACTTGAAAAAAAATCACAAAAAATGGCTTTTTTTGTGGGGGTCACTTTTCCCTTTCCACCTATTTTGCAAAAACAATATTCAAAATTATTGTTTCGGAATACTTAATCCTTATGCAAAATTTCATAATGAAACTTTTTTTCCTCTTGCATTTTACTCTAGGATTGATAGTTTCCATACTATCTCAAAATCAAAATAGAAAAATGCACATTTTTGAAAATAAAAATATGAAGCCATATTTTATATAAATAATTTTCCGAAGAGAATAAAAATGTTCCAGTTTACTTTCTTGATTAATATTTATGAATATTAATTCATGAAATTCACTTATATTGGGTAAACTGCATGTCTAAGGTTGAAATAGCTTTTGACGGGTGGTCCCAGATTCCAATTCAAGTAACTTATTCATGAAATTGGCTAATATTTATCAGGAGTGTAATTTGAGTCAACCCGTCAATAGATGTTTGAATCTATGACATACAGTGCACATAATATAAGTCAATTTCATGAGTAAGTTACTTGAATTGGGATTTGAGACTACCCGTCAATGGCTATTTCAACCTTATCCATGCAGTTTACACATTATAAGTGAATTTCATGAGTTAATATTCATATGTACTAATTAAGAAAGTAAACTGAGGTAACATTACATAACAACTAACAACATATAACATTACAACTGAGATGCATATACATGTAGATAACAATATGGGAATATCAATACATATATATATATATATATATATATTATATATATATATATATATATATATGCGAGCCCAGCGACTCAGCTCACACTTGATGCTGCAGTCACTTGGGCGGCCAGTTTTAGGAGCTCAGAGCTCCTAAAGAGGCGTTGGGCTCGTCATAAAGTCAGGCGTGACAGACGTCATTGTTTACTGTCCTTCCACGCTCCACCGCATTGGCGTGCAGCGCTCTGTTTAGTTTTGGCCAACTGAGCTACAGAATAAGCATCCACAGCTACGGCTACTGGTGGCTGGTGCACCTACAGTGGCGCCACCGGCACCAAAGGTTAGAGGAGGCGTACGCGCCAGTCGACCGTAGCGCTACGCGCCTAACCACTTTTCAGTGTACAGCTTCCAAAACAACGGTTGCTAGGGATGTAAATAAACGGTAGTTTCGACGAATAAGTGGATTTATATTGAAAAAAAATTGTCCAAAATAATATTTAGTCCTTTCCTTCTACTGCAGCAACGGTTTCTAGACACGTAAACAATGGTTGCTATGGGTAAAACGGAGATTTTGTATCCTGTGCAGTTGAAAATACTGGAAATGAAACTTACTTTTTCTTTCCCTTGGCAACGGTTGCTAGGGCGTTTAACAACGGTTACTGAGGAGCTAAGTGGGAAGATTTTGTGTCCTTTGCAATCGAAAATTATGGACATGGGTCATAGATTGATCATTTCCAACCTTTGCAATGGTTGCTAGGGAGGTAAACAACGGTTGCTATGGAGCAAATATAACAATTCAGTTTTCTTGGTCATCGAGTGTAACTTAAAATTGATTTTCCAACTTTCGAAGCAACGGTTGCTAAGGATATCAACAGTGGTTGCTATGGGAAATATCTCATCCGATTCTCTTCGATTCTCATTGATTCTCATCAACTCTCATAGTCCCAATGAGCACTTATGAAGATTCGTGAGATAACACGTTAGGAACGGTTGCTAGGCAAATAAACAACGGATTTTATTGAAAATTGAACTCGGCCTAGGTTTTGCCGCGACTAACCTACGTGCAAAATTTCAAAAAGATCGGACCATTGCATATTTATTGGAAATAAATAATTTATTCGAAGACACGGGTGGAAAAAGAGGATGGAAAAAAGAGGTGGAGAAAGGGGTGAAAAAAGAGGTGAAAAAAGAGGTGGAAAAAAGGGTGGAAAAAAGGGGTGGAAAGACGGATAAAAAAAGGGTGAAAAAAGGGGGTGAAAAAATGGGGTGGGAAAAGGTAAAAAAATGGGTGGAAAAAGAGGGTAAAAAATGGGGTGAAAAAAGGGTGGAAAAAGAGGGAAGATTTTGTATCCTGTGCAGTTGGAAAAACCACTGCCAAGTGCCTCAGCAGTGTGCTTTCTAAAAGTATTGCAATTGAACCTCAACTTGCATTAATCGCCACTCTCTGAGAAAACTAAAGGAACCTCTAACTCATTTCCTCCACTCCATAGTAACGGTTGCTAAGGACGTAAACAACGGTTGCTATGGTAAATATCCGAGCTTCTTAGTCATCAACCAGTTGCGACAATGGACCTCTAACTGACTTTTCCCACTCCATAGTAAACGGTTGCTAAGGACGTAAACAACGGTTGCTATGGTAAATATCCGAGCTGCGATGTTCTTACTTCTTCGTCATCAACAGTTCCGAAAATGGACCTCTAACTGACTTTTCCCACTCCATAATAACGGTTGCTAAGGACGTAAACAATGGTTGCTATGGTAAATGTCGGAGCTTCGATGTTCTTTCTTCTTAGTCATCAACAGTTCCAAAAATGGACCTCCAACTGAGGGGTGGAAGAGGTGGAATAAAAGGTGAAAAAAGGGGGTGGAAAAGCGGGTGAAAAAAGGGGGGAAAAAGGGGTGGAAAAAGAGGCAGAAAAAGGGGTAAAAAAAGGGGTAAAAAAGGGGGAGAAAAGGGGAGCCAAACAGGGGAGCCAAAAAGGGGAGCCAAAAAGGGGAGCCAAAAAGGGGAGCCAAAAAGGGGTCGAAAAACTTTCACGGCGGCGGCGGCGGCGGCGGCGGTCTGGCTTTTAATATAGAGAGATTACGGCGTGTAAATTCACAGAGCACTAGTATCTTCCATGTGCTCGATATTTTGAGCGTTGAAAATAATATTTGCCATTGCGAGCGATTACGGGTTAATTTGAATTAGTCGAGTTCTTCAATTTTAAACAGAGAAAAGTTACCAGAGCTGTTGTATCGGATGCGATTAAACATTAAAGCAGGCCGAAACGTCATTGGGCTAAAGCGTCTCAAATATGAATTTTCAGCTTTCCGATAGCGTAGATCATAATATCAGTTATTTTTCAAATTGATATAGATGTATAATTTTTTTTTTCAAGTTTCTCAATCACAACTTGCTTTTTCAACATTTCTAGTGCAAATCAGAACCATTTAACTACTGTATGTTCCAGATATTATACCTATTTTTATGCTTATAAACAATTTGTTTACCTTGCACGTGTCTTTGCCGGGCTCGCCACCAGCGCATATGAAACTTTTGTCAAGTTGGAAGTGCTTCCCCAATCTCGTGGTTCTCAGGGCAGTTTGGCAGGTGGAGTGTGGCACGACTGGCAGTTCGACGCGCTTCAGGATCACCTGGTAATGTCCCTCTTTACCTGTAATGCGAAAACAGTCGTTGAAGAATCTCATCTGGATATGTGAAAGTGGTACACTTGCTCATAATTATTATTAATTGTTATTGTTATTTTCCGTTTCGATGAACCTAATGAATGAATTTGATTCTAGCGAAGCTCATACGATAATATACGGAAAAAGATGGACACAATGGACAGAAGTCAGATAAGATAGATCATACGGATGGACGTTTAACATCATAGAATGGACATGAAATGATATGCACTACTATACTAGTTCAAGAAGAAATATATAAGAATGGTTTTTTTTCAGTATTTTTTTCATCAACAATTTAACAAGCTGGGGACAATGAGTTTTGAGGTGCGAATGCTCGTATTTATATTTCGTAAACTGAATAAAACACGAGTGTGGTTTTTGAAAATGCACACATTGAAATGAATCCGTCGATTGTTAAGACAATCGGCAATGTAATACAAAAACAATAATCAAACTATAATTCGAATCTCGTACGAATATGTAGACGCGCAACTCACCGAAAATATCTTTTCCCCATCCGCTGGCGAAGCATCGAGAGAAGTCGAACTTGTCCTGGGACTCAGGCAGGCACACGACGTCGACGTTCTCAGCGATGTCAACGGGCCGGGCGAGCAGCAACAGGGCGAAATCGTTGAACAGGGCCCCGGAATGGTACTTGTTGTGGACTATGAGCTGCTGCACCTCCCGGTCTTGGTGCGGGAATATCTCGGTCTTCGTTTGCGTATCCCATTCGCCGGCGCGCACCTTCAACACCGATGCTGTTTTACTGTGGAGAGAAGTTATTGTCCATCAGCTCTGAGCTCGCGGTAAAACCCCTGTCAAACTTTTTTCACCGAGTTCTTGTGGAGGATTTGGTGAGTATTATTTTGAACGTACACACCGGAAACGATCCTTTGATCCAAGTATAAAATTGTACTTAATTTAAGATGCAACAAATTCAAGTATGACTCAAGTACTTAGATTGAGGATTGTCATTTCCTCATTGGATTATTTTTTATTTTATTTTTATAAATATACGACCATTTGGAGAATGTAGATAAAAAGAGTATTTTGATACATCATTCGTTGTCGATTTGATTAGCTTTAATTTGAACAACAATATAGATTATAATGATTCAAGAATAGAATGTAAAAATATAATAGAATGTGTTTGCAACATTGAAATAACAAATCACTACTCTCCCGCGGTATTCGAACGGTTCTTCTCTTATCTTTATTTTTCCTAGATTTCAGTGCGCGTGCATTAATACCGAATTTCAGGAAAATTAAGCAACATCTCTGAGAAATCGATTTAGAAATCGAAAATCGAAAATCGAAAAATCGAAAAATCGAAAATCGAAATCGAAATCGTTTTCGGTGTGTATTGGTTTCACAGTACTGTATGATGAAACTATATGTTGAATAGAACTGTATTCGAAAATCACACAAGTACAAGTACATGCGTCGATTGTAAATTTTCCAAAGGGCACAAGATAACGAAACTCACCCTATGACGCAATGAGCAGCAGTCAGAACGACCTGGGGATGGATGAGGGCGCCTCCGCATTGGTACACGTTGAGCTTCTCGGGTTTCATGCCGACGGCCTCCTCCTTGAGGATGGCGACCATCCACGGGAACTCGCCGAACTGGGCCTCATTGTCCCTGGCGCCGGTGATACGGAAACCAACGCCCTCGGGGTTGCGCTGGCCGCAGCCCTTGCGCACCGTCGGCCTGGGCGTTATCTTCTGGTCGGGAGGCCGCACGTCTGGTGGGGCGCAACACACGTCCAGGTAGTTGTCGCATGGCCCTTGCAACCTGCCGAGTTTGTTGCTCGTTAGTTCAGTTTTGACTTTTGGAAATTTCAACCTTACCGTTCGTCATTTGTTTTTTCGATAGATTGATGCTAGTACTAGGATCTAAAACTTCCTACTCTCTTAATTCCTTACTGCGAAAATCTCGTTGTAAGCTTGAGTGAAACGTTTTTCACTGTGGATTGTTCACTGTACTACAGTGAATTTTTAATTATAAATATAAAAGTGATTCTCATTATAAAGAATTTAGCGAGCATGGGATATAATGCATTATCATTCAAAATACAGTAGGCAATCTATTTTGAAATGTTTGTCGATTTCATGCATCCGAATATTCGAGCTCTGTGTTTCCTCTCTTCACTTCAGTTCCATGGGTTTTTGATATCAAAAATTTCCTGCGAATTGTATGTGAAAATTGTAGGCATCAAAACTTATGAAACTGAAGTAAAAATTCACTCTTATTACATGCAAAATTAACTGCAGTTCCATTCAAAATTCATCCACTTTCGTACAGAAATTTTTCACTCTAACTGAAAAAACTGAGATTGAGGAACATAACTACGGACTGACTTTCATGTGATGGCACAATCGATTTTCTTCTAGTGTTTTTTGTTACGTAATCTCCCATTTTCTGCCCTATGTATATTGACTGGCTTACATCTCGAATCAAATGCATTTATTTCGTAGATAATCAACCGTTCTTGAATGTATAACGCCACGCGTAATTGCTCACCTGATGTCGATTAAACCGATTCCATTGTCGAGGATGGAGCCGTTCTGGCACTGGTAGTAGGGCACGCACTCGCAGTCCAAGTTGTCGTTCGAGCCGGATTTTACAGGGAGGTTGCCGGCGTTGTCGCCGTTGTTATTTGGCGGTTTGAACACCGAGCTGATCAGATCGTCGAGGCTCGTCGTCGATGCTGGCCCTATAATCGCAAAATCTTGAGATTATTTTTATGGCAAGAAAGAAAACGTATTAACATGCGGGAAAAATGACAAAGAAGGCGTATTTATATCCAGTGCGAACTATATAACGCACGTGTAGAGCATCACCAAGCCACATAGTATTGATGGTAGTTCAGAATAAAAAAGAAATAGTACATTTCGATGCTAGACCAAAAGACGAATTCTTGGCACGTGGGAGGTTTGCCGCCCGAGCAAAGCGAGGCTGGTAATCACAGGTGCCTAGAAATCGTCTTTTGATCTAGTATCGAACAGTATTTTTTTATCATGAGTGTAGAAAACTAAGATCAACTTTTCGATACAAGTGATGAAAAAAACATTTTCATCGTGAACATTTACATCAGTTTGTCAGGTTGTATTGCCTTCACTTTTTTTTTACTGATTCCCGATTCGTCGTCTAATTTTGCTGTAGTGGATGAGATTTTTTTTCAATACGCTTAGTCTTGACCAAAAAAATAGCGAGTGGCATACCATTTGCATTTTACCACGTCATCGATTTTTTTTTTCCGAGTCGACCCAATAACGTGGCCAATCATTGATTTTTTACTCTATTTCACAAGTTCGAATAGGCAATAGTTGAATAGCTGATTTTTCGAAAATGCTCGGCTCATTTTGAGTAGGCCTCTCTTTTCTCCTCAGTAGCGTTGGAAAATTCACGTTTAACGCGATGTATCGACTGCTCGCACTTATTTGGTCCTCATAGCGATACCATCTACCTTATTCCAAAATTTTCAAGTGGAACCAAGTATTCGACTGTCTATTCTGAACGCATAAGTTTGCATAATTTGTACTCACCATTATTCTGAGCCAAACACGAACCGGCGAGTAGTAGCGTTGATAAAACGCCGAAAATAGGCCTCATTGTTGCGTCCTTGCTACTGAAATCATAATTAATCAAATGCTTACTGGCGAATCAGGAGAGGCAAAGCGTATTGTATCTAAACTGACAAGAAATTTCAAATGATTCGTTTGGTTGCATGGGAAGGTTTTTCGACAAATTGATGCTTGCATATTGCTTTTTTCGAATAATCTTACGCTGAAAGGCTAAATATTTCGTCAGATTCATTAAGCTACGGAACAAATTATTACATTGATAAATATGACCAGACCGAGGGAAAAAATTCAATCTCATTTGTTGTTCTTTAAACGATATTTGGCAATGATACATACATACTAGTGATCATTCGGAACTTAGATTCATAGATTCTTTTGAGTATGACCATCCAAGCAAATTTGCTCCAATCCAATCCAACAAAAAATAATATACTATCTTTCATGAAACTACATGATTGCGTAATATGCGGGATCAACAACTAAATCTACTCTGAATAGACGAGAATAAATCATGGATCATAATCATAATATACGAGTGCGGGATTGTATTTTGAACGAAATTTTCATATCTTGATCAGTCGAATTCAGAAGAAAAAACCTGATCCAACGGCTTAAGTTATTATGTCATGAATTTATATCTTACGAAAATATAATAAATCATTCACTTATTCTTTTTAGCTTGTTATATTTATGTGAGTTACCTAATTTCAGTGGCGAATGTTACCGCAATACATTGATTTTTATCATCCTAAACTGTGCAGCCTTCAGTTCACTTTATAGATCTTAAAATATTATACTCTTCATCTTATTCGATGCACTAACGATCTTAAGAGAAAGTTTCTAAGCAATTATACTAAGCACTATCAGCAATTATATTAAGCAATACTCACGCTTTTTTTCTTATTCTACACGCTATTTTGACTCTATAAGAAGATATTAGAACAGTCATTACCATACAATCACATTTTTTATATACTAAATAAAATTGAGCTATAGGAAAATCGTTCGCAGTTTTTTTCTGCAAAGTATTCAATAGAACACGAAATATCTTCATCCACAAATCTGTTCATTACAGGAAGATCAATGATCTCAGCTTCTTTATGGCTAGTCTCAGTTTCAAAAGTGTTCTTTTGCTTGTGCCGTTACAGTTATCACGAGAATCAGCTGTGACTCTAGCGTGAAACTTCGGCTCCAGTGCGGAAAACGCAGGCACTTGTTGGTAATCAATTTTTACAGTCCTGTCCCGAAACGTATTTCTCTTGTGTTCTCATATCCAAGACAATCAATGAATTCCTCAATAATTTTATTAAGTTTCACTAGTTAAACTACTAGCATTTTTTCTATATCATCTCTATGTCTTTTCACTAACTGCGAGACCGATTCTTTACTTTCTCCATCAGCGTTATAAATTGTTTCACTAACCAAAATAATTTTCAGCTTTTTTATCTGTATAATTTTTTTGAAACAGTAATGGGATACTGATCAAATACTCATGTATATTATAAAATAAAACCGTACAGGTGTGACAATAATCGGCAATATCCAAATAAGATAACAATCATTTTGAAATTTTTGAAAATACGGCCATTATTCACTGGTTCAGTATTGTATTTTTGTTTGCTGGCTCTTTTGTGACTTTTTTCGTAGCTTTTGAAACCAGATTTTTTTTCCGTTGTAAAATCAAAATCGCAATGACGCAACAAAAAAAAATCCATAACGTAACGGCTATACGTATACTCTCTAAAAGATCGTTTAGAAAACTGTATGTGCAGCCATTCCTAATTTAGATTCATTGCCATCGTCTAGTAGTTCTGATAAAACAGATTTGTATTCTGTAAATCCAATATCTTACGTAGTAAGGTTCAAAAGTGTCCAGAACATGGTATTCAAAGTACTAGTTCATTTTCAATTTTTATAAAAGATTGTGGGGCACTGTAGGAGCAACTCACAACCGAACTATCATCGAGAGATTCACTGGTAAAACAAGGTTCGTCTAACCGAACCGACATATGCATGCGATAATCATTATTTCATTTATATTATGAGTTAAAAATCTCATGGGGATCCAAATCATCGTTAAAAAAGAATATTCCTAAAAATGTTTCTTCTGTTTGGTCGGGACCCACACACAAACCGCGTTAGCCCGCCCCTCGAACCTATGTAATTAAGAAATTCACAAGCTGCTGACGTAAGAACTATCCAAATTAAGCATATACTAGAAGATCATTAAGCATATAGGATTTCGTTGAAGGACGCATTGTTGATTTCGTCAGAGTCTTCGGACGTGTGGAATTTCCGTATACAATTAGCGCGAAGAGGCGAAACATATTGATTATGTCTCTTTCTAATGCAATACGAAAATATCACTGAGATTCTAATGTACGCCGACTTGAGTATCATTCTTTTGAAACTTATAATCAATATTATACTATTTATCCGTCGTTCTTCAACGATTTTCCCTTTGATAATGTATCTTGCTAAAACAAAATTTCGTAAAAGTTCACATCTCAAAATAGTTATATCACTTTTTTACTTTGGGAATTTCCTCTGTCACATGAAATAAAGAAATATTACTCATGTATCAATTAGAAAACATTACCTTGATTGCAAAGCAACTGAGTAAGCAAAATATGTAAATTGAAAGAAATTTCAAAAGAGTTCAATTGATTTGATCTTCTAAACAAATACACATTGTAGCTGTTCACATGTAGGTCTAAATCATTCACTTCGAGTGAATCTAAATGTATAATATATCGACAGTCGTCAGGGAAGGCACTTGACGTGTTTCAGAAATATGTATTTCTCAAAGTTTTCGTACAGCATTATGCCACTCGAATTTCCCTTCAAACATACGAAGATCAATATTTCAAATTAGACGCCCGAAAGACACTGTAGAAATATATATTGCAGCTTTTAAAAATTAAATCCGAATCTGAAATGCGATAATTACTTTTCGTAAGTATATTGTTGACAATATTCGATGCTATTCAAGAAACGCACCCAAACATATATTTCGTACCAATCTAATACACCTAAACGCGAAAAATAACGTTGCTCGTGAAAAAACTCTCAAAGTATCTATAGGAACAAATGATCACTGGGCTTATCAGTGACGGGGGAGAGGAAGAGAGCCGCGTGCTCCGGTCGATTCCGAGTTGGAAACTTTTCGCGAAAAATTCACAGCTATCGCTCGTGAGATGAACTACTTTGACAGTACATACACAAGACGTCGTTGCGCAATTTGCCGGCGATATGGAGCAACGATAGCCGATCATCCGTGGCGAGTTGATGTATAGGATTCGCGACGATGACACTGACCTTTCCTCGGAGCATGTATAGCAAACCGGTCGCGAAAACCGGTGCCGTTTAAAACACACCTCGCAATCCGTAGAAGGGGAATCCCACAAAGCTTCGGCAGGCTCACCTTACCGTGGGAGTTGCGGTGCAATATGGCTATAATTTCGTTTGATGTACAAACTGATGAGCCCGAGACTCGTTTCGTATTGTGAGAATAGTATATTTCTGTCGAACGATATTGGATTGATGATAAGCCGCAGAGGAAAAACCGGCGAGCGCGAGCTGTAACGTTTTTATTAGATTGAAGCTTTGATTTGTGCATCGGATCTTTCGTAAATATCGCATCTTTGCCAGTTCGTGGATAAATATCGAGTATGCCATTTCTCGTCCACTGTTTTTATAGGGCTTCGTTGTACTCAAAGGAACCAGTATTGATAAATTAAAAATTATTCATCGATAAATCATCGTTTGAATCTTGAAACAGAGAGTGAAAAGTTCAGGAAATAATAAACAGTTCGTTCGAGAAATCATACAGAAATACAAATATTTAAACGACATTTGCATGAGAATAAAAGTTGTGTCTACTCATGTGAAGGATACTCTGTTGATCAATAAACGTCACTCGCCAACTGCATCAACTGAACCAATGAAATGTAAAAATTTCACACGGAAAGAAAATAACAATTTTTTTTAATTTTCAGCATTGACTTCCTCTTAATTATGTGCACCGCGAACCAAACTATAATTTGATGCTGAGAAAAAAAGTCAAATTTCTTCGATTCCGTTTCATTCGTTATTTCTACTTTGAATCCTAGCGAACCACAACTTTTTTCATCTCCTTCCTGCAATACGTTATAGTTGAGCAAATCACATCATTCACGTGGTACACTGTTTTCCAAAGAGCTGCTTCGCAGCCGCGTTGCAATTACGAGGGGCGATTAAAATGTTTGTAGTCGCGAGGCGAACGTTCTGAATTTCGAAACTTTCGTAGTTTTGGTTTCGATGAGCGAATTTCAAGAATCGACAATTGTTCATAGCACAATAATCCACGACAATGTTTGTGTTTTTTTTGTGCAGATATTTGAAACGAGACGAGGCTGCCTCGATTGAGAATATGACAATTTGAATGTGCAATGGAAAATTAATAGTTTATATGAGGAAATTCGTTCGAAATCATTTTCAAACTTGGGAAATTCATTGCCAGAACTGACGATAATCTTTTCCATGTACTTATCAATTCATTCCAATATTTGTTTTTCAAAACCTACATAACATTTTCTTTCTAAGACTACAGTACGTGCCCAAACCTCAAAATGTATAGTTCTTTTGTTTATCACTTGCCTGCGTTCACTATCTATATCTATATTTTACGTGACTCGTCATATGGTTAGGTCTACACCAATCAAATCACGAGTTAACTAGCTTCACTTTAGCTTCACTTTAGACTCCATCACTTTTTATATAAGGAAAATATATCCAACCGATTCTCACGCGATACCATTACATCGGAATCATTCGCACTAACTCAAGGATTCACTATACGCTCTATCACCACCAGCTCCGCGGGTAAAACGGAAAATCGGCACGAATCCCACACGACACTGTTGGCCGGACTGTGCAAGATGAAAATACTGTTTCAGGCCCCCCGAGAGACAGTATTATGAATATACGGATTTGGGACTCACCAGAGCTCAGACGAGGAAAACAGCCGGCGAACTCGACACTCGGAGAATCAAGAGCCTATTACCGGCGGCCGTGAGACCGAGAATCATGTTATGCTGCTCGTCCCCACTCCCGATAAACGGCGCATCTCTCTCTTCTCGCGCGCGGTTTCGCAAATGTGGGAAAGACCCAAACGCCGCGCGGCGAGCCCGAGTGTTATCCTTGGCCGGTGCGTTCGGTTCCCGGTAAACCTTCAGGACTTTCGCTTCGGTGGCGATCAACTGGGCACACGTCATTCGGGGGTTTTTCCAATGTATACACAGCTTGATCTTGATAATGTGATTCCTTTTGTAATTGTATATTCGCAAGGAGTTGTGCATTGATCACTTGACACTTTTCTATTCGTAGATCGAAAAATTGCTGCTTTGTCGTTTACATCGTCGTGTAGTTTGTGTGAGAGGCAAAATCTATCTATTTTCTCTCGGTCGAAACGTATTACTGCCCCATGCGAATCCCTGAATAGTATTCCGTTGTTCCTACGCGTTATTTCTTATTTAAAGTACCGCGGGGAATCGTTTTTGAATGGCATTCCGTAAAACTATAAACTCTTCGAATTGGTCAGATTTTGCGGATGGAATGATCAATTCAAAATGAAGAAGAAGCAAGAAATCGAACGATTTCAAATGGAAGTTACACATTTCCCATCGCGCATGTGTAAAGTTAAAATATGCAAATACAAATTACATATGGAATGGATATTTAGGTTGTATATGCGTCTGTCCTAGATTCGTGGGGTTCAGTTTCTATAAATCATTTCAACAATTGGACGTTTAAGCTCAGTCCGTAATAACTTTGTGGGGATTTTCTATTTTGGGTATTTTCATAACATACATCAATAACCGTGGATCATGGGATATCGGAATTTATTACGGTGGAGACCAGGCGTAGAATTATCTTCGTACTAGCAATTCATTTGAAGTTTCCAAATAAAAGGTATGTACCGATACATACAATGTTTTCGGTGATTATACTATCAGCTGGGAAAAGATCAACTCTCAAACAATTATTCCTACATATATGTATATAAATATCCAATTCCTTTGATACGATAAACAAGCTCTTACTCTTTTATTTGTCATGAAAATATGCTCTAATGTGGAACATAGACGAAAACAAGGAAAAAAAACAATCCTGTATGAAGTACAGTGAGACTAATAATAATTTATCCCAAAGTTTTGATAGATAAAATTAATCAAAACTGATTTACACGAAAAAAGTTTAATAACGTAATTAATCTACTTTATTTATCATTATCAGTCTTAATTGTTCTTTATTCAGAATAAGGAAAAAAATATTTATTATTTGACGTTTTATGCAATCGCGTAATTAATTTGTTCTCTTACTATCAGGGATGTTATAAATGCCTTGAACTAATTTTTCCCAACTAAGGAGTCTGCGTGTTAAAATTGAAACAAAAAAAAAACACATTTTTCGCAATTAACATTTTAGAACTGTATATTGGAAAATTTTCGAATATACTTATCCGAGTATATGAGAAATTTCACTCTCAAAAATTTGAGAAGGGGGCTTTCGCTCTCAAAAAATTCGAGGGGGTCGAGTGAGGTACACTAACAAGGATAGTATCAGACCTTCGGAGCACCAATCTGGACCAAACTTCATACGTATGTTCTCTGAAACTAAAGTGAGCATATACGCAAAAAGTGTTAGCTCCCAACGCTCCCTCAGTGCCAAAATATCGACACCACAAGCTTATTCAACTGTATATTTTTAATGATATTCAATGTTTTAGTGAAATATTTCGACAAAGTTCCACCGCAGTGTTCGCCAGTTGAAAATCTTGCAGTGAAATCTTTCAAAAATCTTTCAGAAATATTTCACGAAATGTTTCATCTTGTGGTGTCAATATATTGGCACTGATGGAGCGTTAGGAGCTGGTCATCCCGGCGCTCTAGTGCCCAGTAGTCTTAAAGACATGTCGAAAGCTGCAAGGGCCTGGAGAGACATAAAGAAAGAAAAAACGTCATGTGACCATGACCTATATGGATTTGAGTCGATGGGAAATTTAAAGAAAAGCTTGTCCATGGCAAGGAGCCGACTCTCCATCCATATGGGCATGGCACCCAGGCATATGATTATATTCCATCAGCGGACACACACACCTCATGAATGTATTTTGAAAATTAATAAAATAAAATGAAAAATTCTCAACCTAGATCGTACTGATAATGAATCGTATCATCGAATGTATGTAGGTTGCATGTGCGGGTGTATGAAGACTCTCGATAGTCGGTCGCCTCCTGCACGTGGCGAGAGTTGGGCAACGTTGATATATATATATATATATTCTAGCGTCCCCCGTCGCGGCTTTGCGAATATCTGTATTGGGTTTAAAATGCTGTTATTCTCGAAAGTCTTAGAAAAAACGGAAATTATTTCCACCTTTAGATTTTTTTATTAGATTTCTCGTCCCAGCGGTAACAAAGTGCCAAGTTTGTGTCCATAGCGTTTACAAAGAATGACACTTTTATTACGCGGGGTACGAAAAATAGTATATGCACCTCGCTCATCTAGGCTATTTCGGCACGCGCAAACGTTTTTCTCCAAGCTCCAATGTGTGACCGGTGACTCATAATTTTGCCTAAAGAACTACTTTTAGTGGCTTGACATTTGTCACAATTTTTATTCATAGACCCAACTACAATATCTCATATACTGGCATAATTCCATACCAAATTATACTCATAAGCAGGGCGATCCTGGCGAATGACTTGGATTCATCTGGTTGTAATTATATACTTACCAATATCTGTCCAAGCCCGAATTTTCACGTTTCCATACTAGCATATATACTGTTATTTACTTTTGAAAAATTGCGTAGAAAAGTTGTTTTCTACTATAAATATATACATTTTCAAGTTTTTCACTTTCGACGTTGGAATCGCATCAGCACAGCTAGTGAATTTTGTTTAAAACTGATTACAAACATGCCGTCATCGGGCTAACCCCGATATATATATGTCTTAGAATTAGTTGAATATATACTTCCAAATTTGCTTCTTGGGCTCGCAATCAAGGATTTTGCTCGGTTCATCATTTTTACTAAAGTTATTTTGTAAAATTCTTACATTCGTGTTGACAGTCATATTTCGTGGTAGGACCATGCAGTTTTTGGCGAATCTGATGAAAATAAAGGGGAAGAACGACAAGGCATTTTGTTCAGAGCTATTGTTTGTGAATGTATTTTTAACGGAGTTGTTATCATACAAATATCATGTTTTTTTTTTGAGTATGAAATTTTACAGACAATCAATTTTTTCCTTATTTTTGAACGTTAATAACCTCTTTGACATGCCACTGACGTAAAAAAAGTGACGTGAACAAAATTTTCGCATTTTTTCTTGCTTTTTCTGATGATTCCATTCGATACAAAAACTAATGTATTTTAAACGTATCTTATGTTATCTCCATGAAACGCGTTATTACCGTAAAAAAAATGTATGGTGATTTCGAAGGGCCACAAGTAATTTTAGCTTCTATTAGCTACCGAAAAAAATAATTAACGGAGAAACGTAATTCCAAGATGATGAATCCACAAAATTCCATTTTCGCTATCAAAAAATGTCTTTTCTATGAGAATGACCTGAATCGTATACTTATTATGAGGGACCTGGTTGTTAAGAAGTCCACGGTGCTTACACTCCAATGTGTAACACCGATTTTTGATAATCAATATAACTCATTAATAAAACCACTGATCAAATTTTGGCATACATACAACAATGTTAGAATATTTTTCTATTTTGAATGATATGTAACTTGACTAAATAAAGACTTATGACGGAGTAAAAATCAAACCTTCAGAAATCAGACTATGGAATAACATGAAATCCCAAAAACATTGCTCTCTCAAAGACTTTGCGTGAAAAACGATAGCTATGCGAAAATGAGAATTCTGTGACTTTTGCCACCAATAAATCATTGGATATTATACCCTCGTTTTCAGGAGTCTCCTGAGATTCTCACTATTTTTTCCATGCTTTTCACATAAATTAGAATATGAAAATACTCGAATTTCACGATACTCCATAAGAGTGCATGTAAATCGAAGTGCTCATGCATATCGACCCTCCCTATTCATAAGGACGTATCTCGGAGATTCTCGAAATAAGGACGTATCTCGGGCGGCAGAATAATAAGGACGTATCTCGGGTGAGCGCAAAGTAAAGACGTATCTCGGAGAAGCGCAAAGTAAGGACGTATCTCGCGTGAGCGCAAAGAAAGGACGTATCTCGGACGAGCGCGAAATAATGTCGCAGCTCGCGGAGAATTGCGACTCAATATTGAATCTCTTATTTGATTGAAAATTATAACCGATCATAACCGCAAATAAATCTCGAGCATAGAATTAAAACTCGGCAAACATGAAAGCGATCATGGGGCCGAGTCAAAATATGAAGCATCTGTATTTTTTTATTCGTGAGTCAAAAGCACAGAAACGATGGTCAAGAGCCTACCTGGCATTTATATACGTGGAAACGCGGTGGCTCTCTGCTCGACTGCGCTAAAAGACTATAGTTAGTATACAGACCAAGCTGCTCTGACTGCAGTCGCGAGTCGCGAGCGCTTAGCAACTAGTAACAAGACGCAGTTTTTCGTCTCTCGTTATTGGCTTGTAGTTTACATTAAAGAAACCGACTAGCCACAATCATATGATGCTCACGGCGGAGCGTGTTCTTATTTTTGGTTTCCATTTAAAACTGGCCCTACAGAGGTGCATGCCGGGAAATCCGGGTGCAGTAGCCGCTGTCAGACTCGAGCGCTACCGTCAACTTCTTAAATCAGAACCAGAGTCATATCGACAGTGTACTACAGTGCTTATTATGGATGTTATTAATAAACTTGCAGTGAAACGTGTAAGGTACTCGAGTGGCGACTATAGTGATCAGAATATTGGTCTCCTGCTGTTTTTAGAAGATTAATACGACTGAGTGACTCGTGACTGGGTTTAATCTTCATGTGTAAACTTCATTAGTTGACTTTAAACCGCTGAGATACTTTCTTACTTTGCAATTCTCCGAGCTACGATATTATTTTGCGCGTTCCTCCGAGATACGTCCTTACTTTACGCTCACGCGAGATACGTCCTTATTTTGCGCTCACGCGAGATACGTGTCCTTATTTTCCGGCGCTCCGGCGTTCCGGGAGATACGTCCTTATTATTCTGACTTCCGAGATACGTCCTTATGAATAGGGAGGGTCGATATATTTATGACGGAATTTCATGTTTATTGAGTGTTGAATCTTTAACATGAGAACTTACATTTCTGAAACAATCTGCATTATTGTTATGCTTATTGCATACTGGCTTCTTTATATTTTAAAGTTTGAATCGCTTTCAAAATGAAAAAAAAAAAAATTATTAATTAATTGTCTGTGAATTATTTATGGCGGTTGAAACCTTTCGCTCATATTCTTCTAAAATAATTGAATGAAGAACGCGTTAGAACACAAGTAGATTAAATGTTATACTTCACACTTGATCATAAAAAGTTCATTGTTTCATTGCCTTTTTCTTTATCTTAATTGGGTCCTGTTTTTTTTCATTTCAGATATAGATAATTGATTGTGGAAAATGAGTCATGCGTATGCTTTTAGTCTTGGATTTGAATTATCTAACATTAAAATTGTTAATAGATATACTCCGAAAATACAACTAGAAGCAATGTGGATAGTGCAATCCGAGTTCGTCCAAGTTTGAATTCTCCCTCATTATCACATGAAAATGGCGTGATTGAGACGTACTTCTCTATCCTGTCCTATAGGTATAGATTTTGGCGCTTCAGAGTCAGTGTTCATGACATCAGTGCAGATCTGCAGATTGGTGAAGATTGTCAGGGACATGGTCAGGGATCAATGTACTGTCTATAACTATATATGCATACGTGAAAAATCAAATAGGCCCTGATAACAGCTTGTTATATGCAGTGGAAGTGCAGTTGAACGAATGAAGAAACAACTACACAAAAAATGAACGCCGTGCCAGGCACTGCCTCGCTCCTCGAGGAACTCGACAGTACGTTACAGTCTCGTTTATTTTCTATTCCTTCGTTCCGGCTGATTTCTTAGGTTAGGTTTTTCCAAGAAATTACACTTGTTCAAACTAGAGTTATTGACAAAACTATTGAAATAACGGTGGAAGTTATGATTATTTTGAAAAATCGAGTGAATTTCGTTGGGGAACTGGACAAATTTTTCCAACATTTGTTGCAACCAAATTTTTTACCCACTTTTCTGATCAAATTGTTGTAGTATTATTGCTTATTTACAAAACAAATAGAGCCAGACAATTTTTTTCTTGTATTTGCAATGCGAAATTACATGTGATTTTTATTTTACTTGCAGAAAAACTGATGGTCTTGTTGAGAGATGGACGAACATTGATAGGATACCTCAGAAGTGTAGACCAATTTGCCAATCTAGTACTTCATCGAACCATAGAAAGGATTCACGTTGGAAAAGAGTATGGTGATATTCCTCGAGGAGTTTTCATTGTGAGAGGAGAGAATGTAGTGCTTCTTGGAGAAATAGTTAGTTTCATCGGTTTTATTCATTTTACAAATTTTTAAATAACCCTACTTGAAAATGATTGAGAACTTGAGTATTTTTTTTATTATCAGGATAAAGATAAGGAGAAGAATTTACCACTAACGGAAATCTCAGTAGATGATATCCTTGATGCTCAAAGAAGAGAGCAAGAACTGAAGCAGGATCAGGAACGACTGATGAATAAAGCTTTGAAAGACCGTGGTTTGTCTTATATACCTGATCTGGGTCACGATGATATGTTTTGACAGTATGTTTTGTTGTGATAATGTTTGTCCTCATCTTCCACTGTTTTATATCGTCTTAGTTGAAACATGGATTTACTAATTTTGAATTTTAAGAATGTATAAATTTACCTCCTTTTTTAGTTACATTGATTACTGACTTCATCAAGTCTAATAAGACTAATTTTTATTTCATTTTCCTCTCAAATGTTGATTGAAATTTAGAGAATTTAATTATTATTGAAAATACTAGAAATTATGATGTGAAAAGTAAAGGATTACTATTGAGATCACTTCTTAACTTTGGGACTACATGAAATCTGTCTCATTATTCATTCAAAAATGTAAATATTAATTTTTGTATTTTTCAATAATTGATAAAAATATAATGCTATTTTAATCTTATTATCTTGTTTACCTTCCTCTGGAATACTCTACTTGAATAAAATACAGAATTTTTTGTTGAGGGATATATTTTTCACGAGGGGGAAATTGACCTTATACATTAAGTAATAAAAATATCTCGGTTGTGTTATTAAATAATCGTGATGTGCAGATGCATCAACTCGATAATTTTTGCAAACACAAAATAAAAACTTATACATCTTAATATTAATTGTCGATTCAGATACTTGCATTATAAGAATGCAATTTTCGTTAAAATCATGATCTTCGAAAAATATATTCGTAGCATTAAAGTGATCATCATACAATCAATTTAAGAGTATAGATTTTGCTACACCACATAGCAAGTCATTCATTCACTTCTAAAGATGCTGACTTGATCTTGAGCAAGTTACAGTAACGTCAAATACGTACAACATATAACAATTTTGACACGCTCAATGTACAGAAGTAGCAAATGTAACATTCATAATAAATTCGTCGCTCGGATCAAGAATTGTAAATTGCTTGTACTTAAAAATTAAGTATGCGCCGTACGTGAGATTAATTCAAAACGATGTCTCTGGAAGCTGGTCTTTTACCTCTGGCGCATTGAGTATAGGATCACTGAGTTGTTTTTGCTTCAGGATTTTGCTTGCTTTAAATTGTTCGCAAATAGACTCGTCTTTGATCGATCGCTTAGAGTCGTTCCTATGAAGACTTGTACAACGCTTCCTAGGAGATGGGATATTTTCCTCGATTTTTTCAGCTGAATTGTTAGCGCTATTTGTACTGCCTGACGCTATTCCTGAAGTGTCGGAAGCCGGGTTATTACATTCTTCAGCAAGAACATTCAGATCAGACTCAGATTGCTCAAAGTCTCCTGTTCTTGACGTGAAGCTCAGATCCACTGGACTAGCAGTCAAAACGCTTCTTGAGAGAAAATATTCCTTGAGAGTATTCATAGTAGACATAGTTGTACTTTTTTGAATCGTTGTACTTCCATAAGGATCTTCTAAACACGTAATGTAATTCTGATCTTCGGGTGTCTCTTGCATTTTTTTGATATTCTCCTTATTTTCTACTCCATTGAAATTTTTTATGATACAATCTGAGTTAAGATTTGGAGATTCTTCGATAATGGAAGCATAATTTTTCTTATTAACTAAGTCAAAAGTAGACGATTGTAAGCTGTTTGTCGACTCGTATTGCATTGAGCCATCGCTAAGAGTTGCAAGACCGCAGAGATTAGAAGCAGATACCATAATAACAGGCTTGCGAGATCTTGGTGTCATCATGGTTTCCTAAAAAAAGAAAAAAGAAACATTTCATTTATTTATTCATTATATATTAAAGGATATACGTTCTTATACCATTTATGTATACAATAGAAGCAAATGTGAATATTTATTAAAAATATTAGATTCTCAAAAAGTTCTAACATTAAATTAAAAACTGGAAATATCTTATATTTTTCAATACTAGCAATGGAAAATAGTAAATTATAAATTATAAAGTGAAGTGAATTGACAATCAAATAGGTTGGATTTATGATACATAAAAGTGAAATGAGTTAGATGGATTGTTAAATACATGATGGTGAAATTTACTGACAACATTTTTGTCATAGTAGGGGTAAAGTACATAGTATTTGGGCCTGGAGTGAAAAATTCAACTTGACGCCGAAAAAGCAAGACCAAATGCATACTCTACGCTTAGTATGACAAAAAGTTATGTTCGCACCACGGGCGTAGGGTGCACACCTCGGATGATCCTGCATTCGGTCATCCGCGGGCCTAAAGTTGAATTTTACGCCCTTGATACAAAAATAGCTAATTTGATACCAGCGGGAGCAAAGTGCCAATTTCGCTCCGTAGCGTTCGCAAAAAATGACACTTTTCTCTTGATGGGAACGAGAACACAGCAAATACACCTGGCTCAAGTGCGTAATATCCAATTTAGTAACTTTCAGTGAAAATATCATGGGAATTAATGTAAAGCATCATTCGAAAAAGCTGTAGTTGTAATATTTTCTTGAATTACAAAGGCATTCTCAATTGAATACAGTGAATTTTCCATCAGCAAAGAAACAACTCAAGCTCACGGCATTGAATATTTTGAAAATCTATATGATTCGATGAAAATTGAACTGTTGTAAATGATCTATTGCTTTCACATTGCAAAAATCATCTCGATTCTATCGAGTTTTGTGTTGCAAAGAGAGTACTAAATATGTAAACCAAATTGCCCGTAGGAAATTTTCTTTGCTGAATGCATTCACGCAAGCCTTCATGCATGCTCACCTGCATAGCCTTAGTCATTTTGGTGGCACTTTGACTGATGGGGCTCATGCTTTTGTCGTCATCGCTGATAGGCGTGAGAATGTAGTCGTGGGCGGCGTTGGCCAAGCTCTTTCTCAGTAGGTTCGACGGGGTTGAGGTGTGAGCCGCATACAGGCACCTGAGTTTGTTCTTGGTCGCAGGCGACAGGAGCAAACCGTGCTGGGACTCGACATTTGATTTTGCGGTTTCTGGCACTGGAGAGTCAGGCTTCTTGGGGGTGTCGGGGAGCGTGGCACTCGATCTGGCGGACATAGGTAACGCGGGATCGGAAGCTTGTCTGAGTAGCTCCTCGCTTTTCTCGCAGCTGTGGAACGAAGATTGGCTGGAGTACATGTCGGGTGGCTCGCTTTGGTGTCTCGAGTACCTCTTCATCGAGTTTTTTGTCTCGTCTTCCGGAGTCGTCGACGGACTTTTGATGAACGATCGTTCACTGATGTTCAAGAAACTCTTTAACACCACCTTCGCCTTCTTCTTGCTGATATTGCTGTAGTTAGGTGTGTTGAGGCTACCTGTGCTGTTGCTTATGTGCTTCGACTTGAGCAAACACGCTTCAGGGCAAACCTCGTAACTCTCCATGTCGCTCAATTCGTCCTCGGATTTGCTAAACACCTTGGGCAGCAGGTCCGTTTGTTCGATTTTCTGAGTGAAGTAAGCAGAGGGAGAAAAAGCAAAAAGCTTGTTAGTCATTAGCATTCGATCAAGCAGATGAGGTTTCGATTTTGGCTTTTCTGAGTTGACGAGCAGAAACAAAATTGAACGAAATTTTATGCATTTACTCAAACAAGTTGCGTACGAGTTAATTTGCTGAACAGCTTTTAAATTATCAGAGGAATAGTGAAAACAATCAATTGTGTGTTTGAACAACAATAGAAGCTACAATAATTTCAGTATGTAAAAATATGTTTTGGTGCGTCATCAACTCGAAAATTATTATCGATTTAGTTATAAATTACATGCTGTTAAATACAGAAGATGAGAGACTATTTAACATGCCTGAAGATTTAAAACTTCAAGGGCATAAACGGTACAATACTCACATTTGACAAGATATTCTCTTCGCTGCTAGACCTGCTGAAGTTGCAACCGAGCTTTACATCCATAATTTTCTTGTGATTGAGCAATTTCTTTTGGAAAATGCGCTTCTTGATTGAGTCGCCAAAACTCTTGGAGTTGGATGACCCTCCACTATTCTTTACGTGGCGTGGCGTACCCTGACCGTTCTCTTTGTTAAACTGCTTCACCAGTCTACGCTTCTTCGACGACTCGGGCATCGACTGGATGTGAGCATACAATTGAGCCAAAGCTGCTTGGGTATCCTGCGACGCCGTCGCTTGGGCCGTCAGGTTGCGGTCAACAAAGCTAAACACCGTATGTGCCGTTGCTGTTGTATCCACCGTTGATTCGTTCAACTGCAAAATATATTATTTTTAAGCTGGATGATTGTCAAATTTATGAAAAGCTATTCGATTAAGTTATTAGCGACAAATATAAATTTATTCATCATTTTTTTCTACTTTTTTATTTTGACTTTGATGTGAAATGTTTGAATGAAGAATCGAGCATGAGTAATTAGAATCAGAAAAATATTCAAAAGCCAAAGCTATACTAGACTCATCAAATTATCAAGGCTCATGAGTATCTTTTTCCACATTTGAGAAATATGTTTATACTTACATCTTCTTTTCTAGGACTCAATAGTTTCTTTTCGTGTTCCATCCAAAAAGCTCTTATGTCCGTAGAGAGTTTTGGTGGTATTTCAAATAACTCATTACCCTTTTTGATCATAAAAGAGACTAGTCCAGAGAGATTCTGTGAATTCACATGTAACTCTTCTGGAGACAGTTTTCTTGGACACAACAAGTGAGGAGTAAATAGAGTAGCAAGAGTATCACAGTTCATTTTGTTACTACTTTCATGTGCCGCAGTCCTGTTTAAAAGACCGATGATATACTTTAATATGATTCTGTTTGGTTTTGGTAAGAGGAGTAGAAGTAACTGAAGAGATCTCAAAATTCTAGAGTCATTCCCATTGTTATTGGATGTGCAAAATTCTAAAAAGTAAGAAATGTAATTTAATAATGATTAAATAATTATTTTACATTGAATTATATCGTTAAGTTTCATTAGGATATTTTACCAGCTATTTGGCAATGGGCTGGATAATGAAGATCTGTCAAAAGTGGCTCTGGTAAATCTGCTAAAAATCCTTTCAAAACAGATGCACAATCATGAATACTATACATTGCTTCTCCAAGATCTAGGGGTAAATTCTGATATAAGGCAGTTTTCAATTCTTGCTGCCTTGTGAGTTTTCCTGTGCGCCTAAAAATACCTTCTTGACTTATACCTATTGAACAGAAGAAAGCTCAGTTATGGTCAATTTGACTATTTCATAGAAAATTTACATTCTCCTACTACTTACATTCATCTTTGGATAAATAATCTACCAATTGCTTAACTTGATTAATTCCTTCTTTACTCAAAGAAGCACCCTCAACCTCTTTATGAGGATTGACTATCGTTTTGGGTTTCTTTGAGAAATGTAAAATGCTCCACTTTTTAGCTTTTACCTTCTCTGCCACTGTGTCATCCCTAAAAGTAAAGATATATTATCACCATGTCTAAAACAATTCATTCATCATAACTGAAATAAAGAGGTAAATGTGTGAAGAGTCATTATACTTGTGCATAGCCATTGTAAATACCTATAATGGTGATTATTTTGTTTAAGTAACGCCACTGAAGAAGCATAAAACAAGTTATCACTTTGCATTCAAAATTCTACTCAAAATTGAGAGTGAAATCCTAAGTATTGTCATTAAAAATTAACTTTATGGAATAATTCACATAAAAATCTTACAAAAAACAAAACAACTAAGGTTATTCATATTGATAATGGATACAATAAAATATTCATACCAATTAGAAATTACTAAAGGTATTAATTCCCAGTGATAAATGCTTTGAAGAATCTATCAATAAATAACCGAATCGTCATAGAATATGAGCTTGGCTTGCAGCGAAATTCCGACGAACCGCCCGATAAAAAATGATGAAATGAACAAGAAGCAAAATATTCGCAGGACTCACTCCTCGGTGTTGAGATCGAGCTCGAAAGACAGGTGCATCTTGACGAGAGTGTGAAACTGCTCGGCGTAGATCTTGCGCATCCGGCAGGCCATTTGGCCGTCCATGCCTTCGTTAAAGTCGTCCATCGCGGCTGCCGACACTCGGATCAAAACAACGCCATGTCCCCGTGTCTGTATATGTGTATATTGGGTGGACGCCCGAAAGCAAGGGGCTCAGGACGCAGCAGAGGAAATCGCGAAAAGGGCTCCGCGCGTCGGCGGGGTGGGCCCGACTGCTCCGCGCCGCGAAATCCACGCACAACTGCCAACTCCGAATACAAATCGGGTCACGTGACTACCGGGACGCGGCTCATTGGCGAAGCCGACCAAGCGTGGCTCGCGCCCCCATTGGAGCGAGGACCGAGCCCAACTCGTGATTGGCCGATCGGCTCGGGGGCCCAGTCGCAGCTCGGGAAAATCGGGCCCCTGTTTATCTACAGGCGGGAACGGTAAATAAGGCTGACGACTGTGCGCGGCCTGATGACGGCTTACGGAGGTATTCCACGGTGACCCTCGGTTGTCTCTTCCTAAATTGCTTCGAGCATACTCAATTAGTGATCAACGATATGTCGACTGATATTTTGTTCTCTTCCGAGCATATTTTCGACGTTCGACGGTGTCGAACGATTTCGTTACAATGAAATCAATTGCTAAAGTTATTTTGTAACAATCAAAATGCCATTTATTTTCATTTCACAACAATATAAAAATATATATGTGTATATATGTACAGATTGGGTTTGAGCATAAAAATCATACGAGAAAAGTTTCTAAAAAAATTATCATACACAATATATCCCTCAATAACATTGATAAGGCGTAAAGACTTTCGTAATATAAAATAAATTTTTTACAATTTCTCTGTCAGTTCTGGGACTGCTTTGAATAAATCCTGAACTAGTCCATAATCAGCTACTTGGAAGATAGGTGCTTCAGGGTCTTTGTTTATGGCAACGATGGTTTTTGAATCTTTCATTCCAGCTAAATGTTGAATAGCACCAGAGATACCTACAGCAATATATAGATCCTGAAACAAAGATAATTATCATCAATCATGAGTTCTCTAAGAAATTCATGGTTTATATTGATATTCAACTTACAGGAGCAACAATCTTTCCTGTTTGACCAACTTGTAGGTCGTTGGCAACATAGCCAGCATCGACTGCAGCACGAGAAGCACCAACTGCAGCATTAAGCTTATCAGCCAATTTGTAGAGCAGTTCAAAGTTCTCTCCTGACTTCATTCCACGTCCTCCAGATACAACAGACTTAGCAGAAGTGAGTTCTGGTCTGTCAGATTTGCTCAATTCTTGCTTAACAAACTCAACAAGATTTGATTTGTAGTCGCCACTTGGAGCTTGTTCAATCTTTGCACTGCCACCTTCTAAATCAGCTGGTTCAAAAGCAGTGCCTCTTACTGAGACTAGTTTGATATTGTCCTTCATTTTGATAGTCTGGATTGCATTTCCAGCATAAATTGTCCTAACAAAGGTGTCAGATGACTTAATTCCAATAATATCACTAGCAGGTGATACATCAAGACTTATTGCTACCTGTAATGAAGAATTCCAAATGAAATAATGAAAACCCTCTGATTTCTTGGATAATTACATCTAAAATATATTATAAATTGTGAATACTCACTCTAGGTAAAAGAGCTTTTCCAAAAGCACTCGCACCAGTGACGATGTGACTGAAGTTGTGCTGCTTCTGGGCAGCAACAATCAACGGAGTAAGAGATTCGGGTGTGAAGCCTTTGAATGCGTCACCCTCGGCAACAAGAACTCGAGCCACATCTTTTGCCTTGCTGATTTTCTCTGACACAGGGCCACACTTGGTTCCAGCCACCAGAACTGTAATGTCACCGCCTATTTTTTTGGCAGCAGTCAGTGCATTTAGAGTGATGGGAGATAGAGCCTCGTTGTTGTGTTCAGCAATAACCAGCGTCGACTCGAACCTTTGCAAAATAGAAGGGAGCTGGAAACACAACGCTCGGTAAATTATGTAACCAATAGAAAAATACAGCAAACTCGTATATGAAATTCTTGATAAATGTAAGTGTAGGTTATGTGCGAGGCGATTGCACGAAAAACGATAACACAGACAAGTTATTGGAGCAACTCACTCTGGCATTTGTTTTGAGGGTTCTCGAGCAGGTGGCAAACATTTTCGAACGAGTGTTCTGAAAGCTGACTGATTCGAAGAACAAAGTAACTCCGCAGAAGAATTGAAGCGACCCTGGAACCTTGGAGCCTGCGCCTGACACTATGCTGCAGTATGCACACACACTCGCAACTCGCTATCATATATCTGTCATGAAAGATCATCACGCAAGCAACAAGTGTGTCGCTCTCGACGGAGATTAAAATTTTCTATAATTGTAACGAATATTATTTTTTGGCTGATGGTTTTGTATATTAATGTTGAGTGCAAGTTGAAATATTATATTTTACAGTATAACAGATTCGTTATATCTCTTTGACAGATGAAAGAAAAGTAATTAATTATCAATTTTTTCCATTTTTACGTAAATCATCAGTTACCAAAACGCTCTGTTGGAAATCTCTATAATGATTTTGAACTCGATACTAAATCCACATGGATCCCATGTAAAATCAGTCCAAAATTGCAACATGTATTCGACATATTAAAAAATGAAGGTGCATAATTTCGTTTTTAAATCGAAGAAATATTTCTTCCTGTGAATTTATGAGCTTCCCTAAATTTCGTTTTTACAAACATTGTCAGAATCAAAGAGCAAGTGAAGGTTGATAGTTCCGTGTGTTGGTGGGTGAAATATTTGTTGTGAGAACGTTGTGGGAAAACGTTTCGTGGAATTGAACCATCACTCGGAAAGAATAAGGCACAGACGTATTAGAAACTCTGAAACTGTTCAACGTGTAGTTCAACTTATTGTTGAAAAACTATGTCCCCCACGACGTTTTGACGTGCCTATTGCTGATGACCAAAAGTAACACTCGTTGGTTCAATAACGTCCCTATGTAACGTTTTTTGGCAACGATCATCGATCATCAACGTTCGGCGAAACGATTTTGCACAACGTTCTCACAACAAATATTTCGCGGACATTTCCGAGAACGTTATTCGCGTTAATATTGACTTTGAGCTTCGGTATTACATTTTAAATGAGATATTTCTCTTTTCGAAAATCAGTAGAAAATAAGATACCAAGAGAGAGAGAGAGAGAGAGAGAGAGAGAGAGAGAGAGAGAGAGAGAGAGAGAGAGAGAGAGAGAGAGAGAGAGAGAGAGAGAGAGAGAGAGAGAGAGAGAGAGAGAGAGAGAGAGAGAGAGAGAGAGAGAGAGAGGAGAAGAGAGAGAGAGAGAGGAGAGAGAGAGTGAGTACCAAGGCTGCAGATCTCTAGTACTTATGATAAAATTTCTATATTTGTACTGTATTTTTTCTGTGGTGGTATTATGTTTATCAACGATATATAAATCCCAAACATATTCTGAATTCTTGCTTGCTATTTATAACCAACTTTTTTGGTCAATAACACAAATTAAGAAAAGACGTATTAAATATTTATTCACATGAAATGAATGGTTAACGTAAATACAACAGATTACTCATTATCATAATTAATTTCCACTATAACTCTACTATAACTGGATTTGATCTTGAAATGAATATATCACAGTACAATTGACCATTGCGTCATCGGAAGTAACTGTTCGGCATCGGTAATGAGTAAGGTAACGCTTTTTCACTTGAACTATCAATTCCATGACTTTGGTCCAGTTGACTTCGCATACTGTGATCCTTCCAAGAGTTCAGTTGAACTTCGTTGAGAGAATGCAACCAAACCTTCAACATAACGATTCTAATTAAAATCATCGATATTAAGAAAACCGCCTCGTGACTTCGGTTCAACGCGTTTGGCTGATTACTTTAGAATTGAAAATTTCTAAATTTTACCTTTTCCGAATGATTTGCCCAAGCATAAATTATCTTATTCCCTATTTTCTTGGCCTTGTTTCTCGATTTTCGCAACAGTTTCAATGCATTTTGTGTGCGGCTTCTCGCGATGTTGTAGTATGCTAACATCAATAGATACCTGCCTCGAATTTCATAAGTATCAATTCATTAGGTAATTTTTTAAAAATTCAGTACCCAGAAAAATTATTTTTCATCTAAAATTCTCCAATGAATCAAATATTCGTCATAGCTCTTTGATCTCACAACAGAACTACGTAAATCAATTAGTATTGTTCATATAAATGTTTCTTCATCATTTTCACTGACCTGGGATGCACAATCGTAACAACTTTCTGCAAGTGCTCGATGACTTTGAACGTTTCTTTAATGCAGAGAAGAAGATAATTTGCGTCTTTAGAATTTTTACAATCTATTTTGTATACTGTGATAATAATCAAGTTATATATTACGTATGTTTGAATACATATGATTGAGGAATTTTGTATTAAATTTTGTTTACCGTAATGTATGATTAAACCTTCAACTCGTTTCAGTTCACTTATAGCATCTGACACTGTGTATTCGTCTACGTTTTTTTCTTTATACTGTTGCATGGGATGAAAAATTTTATAAAACGAAAAAAATTTAATTTTCTCATCGTTTTCTTACATACCGTTCTATATCTCCAAACTCGAGCTGTTTCCCAATTACCCATTCTTATGTGCCTTCGGGGAAAGAAGTTTGATTCGAAACTATTTTTCTCGTAATTAAAAATTTGCAACGAATAAAAATAAAATCGAGTATACCATAGCCACATGCAGGTGTACAATCGCCTGGGCCCCTCGACGTCCCTCAAGTGAATGATTTTGCTGCTCTGTTGTTGGTAAAATTGATCTATCTCCCTGAGGTTGACCAAGGAAATGCCAGATTCCAGTAGCAAATCCACGCACAGAGCGTAGTACCACGTTCTCCCAGATTGATCCACATCATCTTCGGCTACGATCTCTGTATGAGTACAAGCAGAAAATTAATTTTTAGTCCACTGCGGTACCGTCGTCGACGAGATCATAAAATCGTAGCCTTCGAGCGAGAAGCACCCAACTCGGATTGGAAAATGTGCCAACTCGGAGTAATACAGGGCCTAGTCTCTGGTTACATTTTTTTCTCGTGGAGCTGTGTTATCATTACGCCCAGTAAAGACTTACTAAGAATACAGTCAAGTTAGACGTAACATTTGTGAACGATACAATCGGTGAACGATGAAAAATTTGATTGTGTGATCTTTGAATGTCAATGACCTTGTTAGAACAGCTTTTACAACAAAAAAAATATGACGGAAGCAAACTTCACGTACATATTTCTCCATTATTTCCGATGTAATCTACATTATAATATCGACGTGTCTTACGAAGAAAGACACATCTCAAACTGTCCGCGAAGAAAGACACATCTCAATTTGTCCGCGAAGAAAGACACAACTCGCAATCTAGCCGCGAAGAAAGACACAACTCGCAATCTAGCCGCGAAGAAAGACACAACTCGCAATCTAGCCACGAAGAAAGACACAACTCGCGTCTGGCCGCAAAAAGGATACATGGCGCGAATCCCACAATTTTCCGACGTAAAAAATATATGGAATGAAAGCTTAGAATGAGTAGGTTATCATTGACAAAAAAAACAAGCCTTTTCTACAGTTTAAACTCTTTTTTTGTTAATATTCGCGGGAGAATAATTCCGACATTTGTCTTTCTTCGCGGACAGATTGCGAGTTGTGTCTTTCTTCGTGGCTAGATTGCGAGTTGTGTCTTTCTTCGCGGACAGATTCGGATATGTGTCTTTCTTCGCGGACAGATTCAGTTATGTGTCTTTCTTCGTAAGACACGTCGATATAAAGTTAATCCTCCGGTAATTTTCATGTAAAGGCATTTTCATGAAGGAGTCGATTTGCATGAAAACGGATAAGACGGATCGAAAGGAAATTGCCTGCGCTTTGATGTTCCGTATTGAAATTTCTGAAAAAATCGATGCGTGGGCGTTAAAAATGGAAAAATGCAATTTGGGTTTTTTTTCTTAGCCGATAAACCATAAAAAAAAACTATGAAATAATTGTACGATGAAAATTTGGGTATGACTATTCGATAGATCCTTTGAAGGGCTTTCACATCCATGATTGAAATTTTGGAAAAATCGATGCGTGGGCGTGAAATGTGGAAAAAACTCATTTTTGGCAAGATGTGCCTCGTGAATCATTAAAAAAGTACATGAATCAGCGTCGTGATGAAAATTTTGATGATACGGATCGATAGAGCTCATTGAGCGTTTTCATTTTTCATCGCGAAAAACTGAAATATGTGGATGCGTGGGCGTGAAGTACGTACTTGAAAAATGGTGGTTTACTTTGTGATTTTTATGCGATTAGAGAAATACGTGGAATCCTAATATGGTGCGATTTCGAGTATGTCCGATCGGAAGAACATCGAATGGGCTTTCACATCCATGATTGAAATTTTGGAAAAATCGATGCGTGGGCGTTAAAAATGGAAAAATGCAACTTGAGTTTTTTTTCTTAGCTGATAAACCATACAAAAAAACTATAAAATAATTATACGATACAAATATGGGTCTGACTAAATCGATAGATCCTTGGAAGGGCTCTAGTGTTTTATAATTGAATCTTTGAAAGAATTAATGCGTGGGCGTGGAATGTGGAAAAAACTCATTTTTAAGAAAAAGGTACAAGATTAATCGTTAAAAAAAAATCAATCTGCGTCACGATGAAAATTAGAATCATACAGATCGATAGAGCTGATGGAGCGCTTTCATGTTTCATCGTGAAAAACTGAAATAATAAGGCGTGGGCGTGGAATACGTATTTGAAATTTGGTAGTTTACTTACTAGGAGACCGCTTGGGATTCGGGTCACCAATCTTGACCAAAATTTTTTTCATGTTTCCTGGTGGCCATAGTATAGAGAATTCAGAATTTTAGGGTCCAACGCTTCCAAACTTCCCAGATATTAATTTATGTATCCTGGGTTGAGACGTTGTTCTCGTCCCAAATGACAATATGTCATCTGAGACGTATTTCCCTCATTGCACTGAACTTTAACTGTTGACACTTGAACACCACATCACATTCTATCCTAGAAAACATATAAAAGGAGTAAATTGTGTGTATGCTCGACAAATCTTACTTCCATGTCTTACTCACATAGAGCAAAACATGAAACATATGGAAAAATCAACGATTATCGCCTTTTCACTCTGTGCTTGGATACTGAAGCAATAATAACATGTATCCAAGCACAAATACAACAAATGCAGTATAATTGGACGACAATTCAGGATCAGAATTGATTTTCACTCATGAAAACTTTAATACTGAGCATATGTCGACCAATATCATACTATAACCAATAATATTAAAACTTATCTACTCACAGTTTTCTTCTCACTTCAATGCAATTTCTGGCTCTGTACAGCATACCTGGAACACAAAAATTATCACAAAGAAACATCTTTCAAAAATATATGAAGAAAGGCAAAGGTTAAGTATACTTATCTGAATTCCCTTGCGCCTTGAATAAAAATTATCCTCATCAGCTGCACACGATCAAGCTCCAAACTTGCTGGAAAAGACTGTGGTGGAAATTAATCTGGAAACTTTTCTTACAATCACTCAAACTGTAGTGAGTAAGCAATGTCTACTTGATGAGTACACATCACATGTCTAACTGACTGTGTTTACAAACGACACCTATGGTAACCTGCAGGGCGGAGCCGGTAACACAGGTACTGCGCTGCAGGTTACCATAAGCGTCGTTTGTAAACACAATGTTTAGTTTGATATGTGATGTGTACTCATCAAGTAGACATTGCTTACTCACTACAGTTTGAGTGATTGTAAGAAAAGTTTCCAGATTAATTTCCACCACAGTCTTTTCCAGCAAGTTTGGAGCTTGATCGTGTGCAGCTGATGAGGATAATTTTTATTCAAGGCGCAAGGGAATTCAGATAAGTATACTTAACCTTTGCCTTTCTTCATATATTTTTGAAAGATGTTTCTTTGTGATAATTTTTGTGTTCCAAGTATGCTGTACAGAGCCAGAAATTGCATTGAAGTGAGAAGAAAACTGTGAGTAGATAAGTTTTAATATTATTGGTTATAGTATGATATTGGTCGACACATGCTCAGAATTGAAGTTTTCATGAGTGAAAATCAATTCTGATCCTGAATTGTCGTCCAATTATACTGCATTTGTTGTATTTGTGCTTGGATACATGTTATTATTGCTTCAGTATCCAAGCACAGAGTGAAAAGGCGATAATCGTTGATTTTTCCATATGTTTCATGTTTTACTCTATGTGAGTAAGACATGGAAGTAAGATTTGTTGAGCATACACATAATTTACTCCTTTCATATGTTTTCTGGGATAGAATGTGATGTGGTGTTCAAGTGTCAACAGTTAAAGTTCAGTGCAATGAGGGAAATACGTCTCAGATGACATATTGCCATTTGGGACGAGAACAACGTCTCAACCCAGGATACATAAATTAATATCTGAGAAGTTTGGGAGCGTTGGACCCTAAAATTCTGGATTCTCTCTACAATGGCCACCAGGAAACATGAAAAAAATTTCGTCAAGATTGGTGACCCGAATCCCAAGCGGTCTCCTAGTTAGTGATTTTAATGCGTTTAGAGAAATACATGGAATCATGATATGGTCCGATTTCAAGTATGTCCGATCGGAAAATCATCGAAAGGGCTTTCACATCCATGATGGAAATTCCGGAAAAAATTGATGCGTGGGCGTGAATTGTGAAAAAAACTCTGCTACGGTTTTCGCACCGGATATCGCACTTGATTTTTTTTTTATTATGATAATATCGCACCTGATTCTGCTCCGGATTTCGCACCTGATTCTGCTCTTGATTCCGCTACAGATTCCGCTTGCGATTCCGCACCTGATTCCGCTACGATTTCCGCTACGAATTCCACTACAGATTCCGTTTGCGGATTCCGCTACGGATTACGCAACGATTTCCACTGCGGATTCCGCTACGGATTCCGCTTGCGATACCGCACCTTATTCCGCTTCCGGATTCCGCTACGATTTACGCTACGTATTCCGCTGTGGGTTCCGCTACGGATTCCGCTTGCTGATTCCGCTACAGATTCCACTTTCGATTCCGCACCTGATTCCGCTACGGATTCCGCTTGCTGATTCCGCTACAGATTCCGCTACGAAATCCGCTACAAATTCCGCTTCCAGGATCCGCTACGGATTCCGCTTCCGGAATCCGCTACGGATTCCGCTTGCGATACCGCACCTTATTCCGCTTCCGGATTCCGCTACGATTTACGCTACGAATTCCGCTGTGGGTTCCGCTACGGGTTCCGCTTGCTGATTCCGCTACAGATTCCACTTTCGATTCCGCACCTGATTCCGCTTGCGTATTCCGCTACGAATTCCGCTTGCGTATTCCGCTACAGTTTCCGCTTGCTATTCCGCTGCGGATCCCGCTTCCGGATTCCGCTACGAAATCCGCTACAAATTCCGCTACAGATTCCGCTTGCAAATCCGCACATGATTCCGCTACGATTTACGCTACGAATTCCGCTGTGGGTTCCGCTACGGATTCCGCCTGCTGATTCCGCTACAGATTCCACTTTCGATTCTGCACCTGATTCCCCTTGCGTATTCCGCTACGAATTTCGCTTGCGTATTCCGCTACAGTTTCCGCTTGCTATTCCGCTGCGGATCCCGCTTCCGGATTCCGCTACGAAATCCGCTACAAATTCCGCTACAGATTCCGCTTGCAAATCCGCACATGATTCCGCTACGATTTACGCTACGAATTCCGCTGTGGGTTCCGCTACGGATTCCGCCTGCTGATTCCGCTACAGATTCCACTTTCGATTCCGCACCTGATTCCGCTTGCGTATTCCGCTACGAATTGCGCTTGCGTATTCCGCTACAGATTCCGCTTGCTATTCCGCTGCGGATCCCGCCTCCGGATTCTGCTACGAAATCAACTGTGGGTTCCGCTACGGATTCCGCCTGCTGATTCCGCTACAGATTCCACTTTTGATTCCGCACCTGATTCCGCTTGCGTATTCCGCTACAAATTGCGCTTGCGTATTCCGCTACAGATTCCGCTTGCTATTCCGCTGCGGATCCCGCCTCCGGATTCCGCTACGAAATCCACTACAATTTCCGCGGCGGATTCCGGAACGGATTCTTCTTGCTGATTCGGCTACAGATTCCGCTTGCTATTCCGCTGCGGATCCCGCTTCCGGATTCCGCTACGAAGTCCGCTACAAATTCCGCTACAGATTCCGCTTGCAAATCCGCACATGATTCCGCTACGATTTACGCTACGAATTCCGCTGTGGGTTCCGCTACAGATTCCGCTTGCTATTCCGCTGCGGATCACGCCTCCGGATTCCGCTACGAATTCCACTGTGGGTTCCGCTACGGATTCCGCTTGCTATTCCGCTGCGGATCCCGCCTCCGGATTCCGCTACGAATTCCACTGTGGGTTCCGCTACGGATTCCGCCTGCTGATTCCGCTACAGATTCCACTTTCGATTCCGCACCTGTTTCCGCTTGCGTATTTCGCTACGAATTCCGCTTGCGTATTCCGCTACAGATTCCGCTTGCTATTCCGCTGCGGATCCCGCCTCCGGATTCCGCTACGAAATCCACTACAATTTCCGCGGCGGATTCCGCAACGGATTCTTCTTGCTGATTCGGCTACAGATTCCGCTTGCTATTCCGCTGCGGATCCCGCTTCCGGATTCCGCTACGAAGTCCGCTACAAATTCCGCTACAGATTCCGCTTGCAAATCCGCACATGATTCCGCTACGATTTACGCTACGAATTCCGCTGTGGGTTCCGCTACGGATTCCGCTTGCTATTCCGCTGCGGATCCCGCCTCCGGATTCCGCTACGAATTCCACTGTGGGTTCCGCTACGGATTCCGCCTGCTGATTCCGCTACAGATTCCACTTTCGATTCCGCACCTGTTTCCGCTTGCGTATTCCGCTACGAATTCCGCTTGCGTATTCCGCTACAGATTCCGCTTGTTATTCCGCTGCGGATCCCGCCTCCGGATTCCGCTACGAAATCCACTACAATTTCCGCGGTGGATTCCGCAACGGATTCTTCTTGCTAATTCGGCTACAGATTCCGCTTGAGATTCCGCTGCGGATTCCGCTTCCGGATTCCGGTGCAAATTTCGCTACGAATTCCGCTTCCGGATTCCGCTACAGATTCCGCTTGCTATTCCGCTGCGGATCCCGCCTCCGGATTCCGCTACGAATTCCACTGTGGGTTCCGCTACGGATTCCGCCTGCTGATTCCGCTACAGATTCCACTACGGATTCCGCTTGCTGATTCCGCTGTGGGTTCCGCTACGGATTCCGCTTGCTGATTCTGCTACAGATTACGCTTGCGATACCGCACCCAATTCCGCTTCCGAATTCCGCTACGATTTCCGCTACGAATTCTGCTGTGGGTTCCGCTACGGATTCCGCCACGAATTCCGCTGTGGGTTCCGCTACGGATTCCGCTTGCTGATTCCGCTACAGATTCCGCTTTCGATTCCGCACCTGATTCCGCTTTTGGATTCCGCTTCCGGATTCCGCTACGGATTCAACTTGCTGATTCCGCTACAGATACCGCTACGGATTCCGCTTGCTGATTCCGCTACAGATTCCGCTTGAGATCCCGCTGCGGATTCCGCTTTCGATTCCGCACCTGATTCCGCTTGCGTATTCCGCTTACGAATTCCGATTGCGGAATCCGCTGTGGGTTCCGCTACGGATTCCGCTTGCTGATTCCGCTACGGATTCCCCTTGCTGATTTTGCTACAGATTCCGCTTGCGATTCCGCACATGATTCCGCTTCCTGATTCCGCTACGATTTCCGTTACGATTTCCACTACAAATTCCGTGGCAGATTCCGCAACGGATTCTGTTTTAGATTCCGCACATGATTCCGCTTCCGGATTCCGCTACGATTTCCGCTACGATTTCCACTACAAATTCCGTGACGGATTCCGCAACGGATTCGGCTAGCTGATTCCGCTACAGATTCCGCTTTCTATTCCGCTGCGGATCCCGCTTCCGGATTCCGCTACGATTCCCGCTATGATTTCCACTACAAATTCCGTGGCGGATTCCGCTACGAATTCCGCTACAGATTCCGCTTGCGATTCCGCACCTAATTCCGCTTCCGGATTCCGCTACGATTTCCGCTACGAATTCCACTGTCGGTTCCGCTACGGGTTCCGCTTGCTGATTCCGCTACAGATTCCGCTTTTAATTCCGCACCTGATTCCGCTTCCGGATTCCGCTACAGATTCCGCATCGAATTCCGCTACAAATTCCGCTTGCGGATTCCGCTACGAATTCCGCTACAGATTTCGCTTGCTATTCCGCTGCGGATCCCGCCTCCGAATTCCGCTACGAAATCCGCTACAGATTCCGCTTGCTGATTCCGCTACAGATTCCGCTACGGATTCCGCTTGCTGATTTCGCTACAGATTCCGCTTGCGAATCCGCACATCATTCCGCTTCCGGATTCCGCTACGATTTTCGCTACGATTTCCACTACAAATTCCGAATGCGATTCCGCACATGATTCCGCTTCCGGATTCCGCTACGATTTTCGCTACGATTTCCACTACAAATTCCGAATGCGATTCCGCACATGATTCCGCTTCCGGATTCCGCTACGATTTTCGCTACGATTTCCACTACAAATTCCGTGGCGGATTCCGCAACGTATTTGGCTTGCTGATTCCGCTACAGATTCCACTTTCTATTCCGCTGCGGATCCCGCTTCCGGATTCCGCTAAAGATTCCGCTTGCGATACCGTACCTAATTCCGCTTCCAGATTCCGCTACGATTTCAGCTACGATTTCCGCTACAAATTCCGCTGCGGATTCCGCTACAAATTCCGCTGCGGATTCCGCTACGGATTCCGCTAAAGATTCCGCCCGCTGATCCCGCTTCCGGATTCCGCTATGAATTCCGCTACAGATTCCGCTTGCGTTACCGCACCTAATTCCGCGTCCGGATTCCGCTACGATTATCGCAGCGATTTCCACTACAAATTCCGCGGCGGATTCCGCAACGGATTCCGCTTGCTGATCCCGCTACAGATTCCGCAACGGATTCCGCTTGCTGATTACGCTACAATCCCGCTACAAATTACGCTTTCGATTCCGCTACAGATTCCGCTTGCTGATTCCGCTACAGATTCCGCTACGGATTCCGCTACGAATTCCGCTACAGATTCCGCTCGCTATGAATCTGTAGCAGAATCGAAAGCGTAATTGATAGCGGGACTGTAGCGTAATCAGCAAGCGGAATCCGTAGCGGAAACTGTAGCGGGATCAGCAAGCGGAATCCGTTGCGGAATCCGCCGCGGAATTTGTAGTGGAAATCGTAGCGGTAATCGTAGCGGAATCCGGAAACGGAATTAGGTGCGGTAACGCAAGCGGAATCTGTAGCGGAATTCGTAGAGGAATCCGGAAGCGGGATCAGCGAGCAGAATCTGTAGCGGAATCCGCAGCGGAATTTGTAGCGGAAATCGTAGCTGAAATCGTAGCGGAATCTGGAAGCGGTATTAGGTACGGTATCGCAAGCGGAATCTGTAGCGGAATCCGAAAGCGGGATCCGCAGCGGAATAGAAGGTGGAATCTGTAGCGGAAACAGCAAGCCAAATCCGTTGCGGAATCCGCCACGGAATTTGTAGAGGAAATCGTAGCGAAAATCGTAGCGGAATCTGTAGCGGAATCAGCAAGCGGAATCTGTAGCGGATTTCGTAGCGGAATTCGGAGGCGGGATCCGCAGCGGAATAGCAAGCGAAATCTGTAGCGGAATTCGTAGCGGAATCCGGAAGCGGAATCAGGTGCGGAATTAAAAGCGGAATCTGTAGCGGAATCTGTAGCGGAATCGAAAGCGTAATTTGTAGCGGGACTGTAGCGTAATCAGCAAGCGGAATCCGTTGCGGAATCTGTAGCGGGATCAGCAAGCGGAATCCGTTGCGGAATCTGCCGCGGAATTTGTAGTGGAAATCGCTACGATAATCGTAGCGGAATCAGGAAGCGGAATTAGGTGCGGTAACGCAAGCGGAAATCGTAGCTGAAATCGTAGCGGAATCTGGAAGCGGAATTAGGTACGGTATCGCAAGCGGAATCTTTAGCGGAATCCGGAAGCGGGATCCGCAGCAGAATAGAAAGTGGAATCTGTAGCGGAATCAGCAAGCCAAATACGTTGCGGAATCCGCCACGGAATTTGTAGTGGAAATCGTAGCGAAAATCGTAGCGGAATCCGGAAGCGGAATCATGTGCGGAATCGCAAGCGGAATCTGTAGCGAAATCAGCAAGCGGAATCCGTAGCGGAATCTGTAGCGGAATCAGCAAGCGGAATCTGTAGCGGATTTCGTAGCGGAATTTGGAAGCGGGATTCGCAGCGGAATAGCAAGCGAAATTTGTAGCGGAATTCGTAGCGGATTCCGCAAGCGGAATCTGTAGCGGAATCCGCAGCGGAATCGCAAGCGGAATCTGTAGCGGAATTTGTAGCGGATTTCGTAGCGGAATCCGGAGGCGGGTTCCGCAGCGGAATAGCGAGCGGAATCTGTAGCGGAATTCGTAGCGGATTCCGCAAGCGGAATCTGTAGCGGATTCCGCAGCGGAATCGCAAGAGGAATCTGTAGCAGAATCGAAAGCGTAATCCGTAGCGGAAACTGTAGCGGGATCAGCAAGCGGAATCCGTTGCGGAATCCGCCGCGGAATTTGTAGTGGAAATCTTAGCGGTAATCGTAGCGGAATCCAGAAGCGGAATTAGGTGCAGTAACGCAAGCGGAATCTGTAGCGGAATTCGTAGCGGATTCCGCAAGCGGAATTTGTAGCGGATTTCGTAGCGGAATCCGGAGGCGGGATCCGCAGCGGAATAGCGAGCGGAATCTGTAGCGTAGTTCGTAGCGGAATCCGTAGCGGAATCTGTAGCGGAATCAGCAAACGGAATCTGTAGCGGAATCGAAAGCGTAATTTGTAGCGGGACTGTAGCGTAATCAGCAAGCGGATTCCGCAACGGATTCCGCTACGATTTCCACTACAAATTCCGCGGCGGATTCCGCAACGGATTCCGCTTGCTGATCCCGCTACAGTTTCCGCTACGGATTACGCTTTCGATTCTGCTACAGATTCCGCTTGCGATTCCGCTGCGGATTCCGCTACAGATTCCGCTTGCGGAATCCGCTACGAATTCCGCTACAGATTCCGCTCGCTATTCCGCTGCGGATCCCGCCTCCGGATTCCGCTAAGAAATCCGCTACAAATTCCGCTTGCGGAATCCGCTACAAATTCCGCTACAGATTCCACTTGCGATTCCGCATCTAATTCCGCTTCCGGATTCCGCTACGATTTCCGCTACGAATTCCGCTGTGGGTTCCGCTACGGGTTCCGCTTGCTGATTCCGCTACAGATTCCACTTTTAAATCCCCACCTGATTCCGCTTACGGATTACGCTACAGATTCCGCATCGAATTCCGCTACAAATTCCGCTTGCGGATCCCGCTACGAATTCCGCTACAGATTTCGCTTGCTATTCCGCTGCGGATCCCGACTCCAAATTCCGCTACGAAATCCGATACAGATTCCGCTACAGATTCCGCTACGGATTCCGCTTGCTGATTTCGCTACAGATTCCGCTTGCGATTCCGCAGATGATTCCGCTTCCGGATTCCGCTACGATTTTCACTACGATTTCCACTACAAATTCCGCTTGCGGATTCCGCTACGAATTCCGCTACAGATTTCGCTTGCTATTCCGCTGCGGATCCCGCCTCCGAATTCCGCTACGAAATCCGCTACAGATTCCGCTTGCTGATTCCGCTACAGATTCCGCTACGGATTCCGCTTGCTGATTTCGCTACAGATTCCGCTTGCGATTCCGCACATGATTCCGCTTCCGGATTCCGCTACGATTTTCGCTACGATTTCCACTACAAATTCCGCTTGCGATTCCGCACATGATTCCGCTTCCGGATTCCGCTACGATTTTCGCTGCGGATTCCGCTACGGATTCCGCTACAGATTTCGCTTGCTATTCCGCTGCGGATCCCGCCTCCGAATTCTGCTACGAAATCCGCTACAGATTCCGCTTGCTGATTCCGCTACAGATTCCGCTACGATTTTCGCTACGATTTCCACTACAAATTCCGTGGCGGATTCCGCAACGGATTTGGCTTGCTGTTTCCGCTACAGATTCCACTTTCTATTCCGCTGCGGATCCCGCTTCCGGATTCCGCTACAGATTCCGCTTGCGATACCGTACCTAATACCGCTTCCAGATTCCGCTACGATTTCAGCTACGATTTCCGCTACAAATTCCGCTGCGGATTCCGCTACAAATTCCGCTGCGGATTCCGCTACGGATTCCGCTCGCTGATCCCGCTTCCGGATTCCTCTACGAATTCCGCTACAGATTCCGCTTGCGTTACCGCACCTAATTCCGCTTCCGGATTCCGCTACGATTACCGCTACGATTTCCACTACAAATTCCGCGGCGTATTCCGCAACGGATTCCGCTTGCTGATCCCGCTACAGATTCCGCTTGCTGATTACGCTACAGTCCCGCTACAAATTACGCTTTCGATTCTGCTACAGATTCCGCTTGCGATTCCGCTGCGGATTCCGCTTCCGGATTTTGCTACGGTTTCCGCTACGGATTCCGCTGCGTTTTCCGCTGCAGATTCTGCTGTGAATTCTGCACCTGATTCCGATACGGTTCATCTTACGGTTTCTGATTCTTTTTTTTTTTTCCGATTCTCTTACCGTCACCGCCTCCGTTCATTATATTTCTGAAGTGTACTCTGAAGAGAAAAAATGTTTCTTGTAGTAGAGAGGTTACAAAACATTATTTACGAGAATTAATTAGAAAAGTTCTTGCTTTACCGGAAAAAAAACTTTTTGTGTGGGCGTGGAATGTGGAAAAAACTCATTTTTAGAAAAAGGTAGGAGATAAAAAAACTATGAATGAATGATTCAACCAAGATCTGATTTTTTAGATTCATAAGAGAGCCCAAGCATTTACATAATCTGAGGTGAAAAATCCAAAAAATAGATGCGGGGGCGTTATCATCGTCGTAGAAGGTCATGCGTTGCAGAAAACCATTTTTCTCCAATTTCCTATCTGATAAACAACTCAGAAAATGATGATTTGAAGATCATTTGATGTGATGGATCGAAAGAGAAGATCGAGGGCTATAATTTATATGCATCATGATGTCGACTGATATCTATTTACAATAAATTTTAAGTACAACTTACTAAAACTAAATTGAATATTAAAGATTATAGAATATTCTGTAGATTTTTCAATCAAAACCTACATGAAAGACTCGAGCGAGCGATAGCGAGCGAGAGATTATTGCTAGTTATTATATTAAAAAAATCAGTTAAACGGATAGAAAATTTTAATTTTTTTACTACCTCGGCCGAAAATTCGACATTCGTCCCCATGTACAGTCGTCAAAACTCAATGATTCCTCCCTATCTGCGCGCCATCTAATCGGCCGGGACGAATAAAATCGAATCTCAGCTTTCCTCCTCGCTGTCAAATCGAAAGGGTGAAATAAAGACATAACCTGTATCATATGTTTACCTCCGAAAGCAGAAGCAGTTCTACCCGGTACAATTTATGGAGGTACACACACGTGAGATTGACAGGTTATGGCTTTATTTCACCCTTTCGAGATAAAATTTCAAACTTTAATGACCGATTCAGCGAGGAAAAAAAATTATCACGTATCTGTTGTCACCTCAGAAATTTGATTTTATCACTCGTTTGGAGTATTTTGTCCTGAGAAAGCGTAAATAAAATAAAAATCTGTTTTCGCCCATAAGGCCTGTGTTTATTTTCTCCAATATATCGGGGTGTCACGTGAACTTTCACAATTCCAATAGTTCGAGTTTCTAACTTTTGTCTATTTATTATTACGCCCGTCTTACCTATCTAATTTTACAATGTCAAAATATCTACTTGACATGAATAATCTAGTTTTTTTCTCAGGACTTTTGATCATCTGCTAACCAACAACCCTCGCTTCGCTCGGGTCGTAAATGTTAGCAGATAATAAAAGTCCTTCGTTCCTGTTTAGATCAGCTGCTTGTCTGCTCTTGCAGTAGCAGCGCTGCCACGCACGCGGAACATGGCCGCGACTGTGAAGCAGACGAATTCTCCCTGCTTGCAAGTTTTCGCGTCGCGGTGGTTCATGGATCACGAATTTTCGGCCGGCTACTAAGAAAAATAGTATACACCACACGGGACGATAGTCGATCATCATTTCCGGCAGATAGCCCCCCTCGGCTTCGCCTCGGGGGGCAATCTCTCCGCCGGGAAGAATGATCGACATTCGTCCCTTGTAGTGTAATATACTATTTTCAAGCATTTTTTTAGTCAATTTCACCCCGTCTTTCTAAAAATCATTTTCCCTTTATAGTTACATTCAAAACAAGGAAACCCGCTTCTCCTATTATTTTTCCAATCTACGAATCATCCTCCTCGTAATAAATACGCGAGAAACAGTAAAAAGCTGAATTGGTAAAAAAACGTTCAATATACCCAATCATTTGATTCAACATAGATTCTTGTTCGGTGTATAACGTTGAGTCGAAAACGGTATATCCTATAGGGTACAGATCCATAAAACCAATTTTTCTTCCATATCAAGCCTAAAACGTGCAGGTTACGCGAGAATCGCTTGTATCCTCAAAATATTCATGTAACTGCTATCACAGACCGTGTGCACGATTTTTTTCGAAACGACTCGTGAACTGGTATTTTGTAGAAGACACATAGTAACTCACTCAATTCTCGTAGCATGCTCACGACGTCCAAGTACCGGCTATCGGCGATGAACAATTGAATGAGACGCGGCAGTATCATCAGCTTTAGCTTGGTGGATTTAATGACGTTGGCCAGTCTCACGGCGTTGTGCGCGATGCTCGACGCCTTTTCCATCATCCCGCGGAGCCAGCGCGAGTAAAATATCCGCGAGTACAGCTCGGCCACCGCGTTTATCTCTTCCAGCTCTATCGAGTCGCCTCGGTTGGTGCACAGGTTCACGGCGTCCCTCTCCAAGTACGGTATTATCGATCTGAAAATCGGCGAGGAATGTCCCGACCCCCACCCAGAGACTATTATACGATTATCCACTCGTACCTGAAGAATTTCCACTCTCTTAAATCCTCACAGTGAAAAACCACTGCATTGTAGTGATAAATCACTGTAAGAAGGTGGACGACAAATTCACTGGATTACGGTGAATTTCTTATGTAACTAAAGTGAATTTTCACTTTAGTTCCATGAGTTTTTATGGAAAACATTTTTACATAAAATTCACACTAAGTAGAGTAGAAATTCACTTCACACCATACTTACTGCAAATCGTGATGTAAAAGTGTGAATTTTATGTAAAAATTTTTGCTATCAGAATTTGTGGAACTAAAGTGAAAATTCACTGTAATTGCATGAAAAATTCACTGCAATTCTAGTGAACTTGTCGTCAACCGGTTCTCACAGTGATTTTTCACTGTAATGCTGTGGTTTTTCACTGTAAGGATTTGAGAGAGCAGTTGCTCCAAGAAGTAACAAGGAGTTTGCGCTCAAGATGAGATTTCTATTCGGTTGTTTTTGTCAAGCTTATTAAAAAAATTGTCAAAAATAATCGACACGTGTTTTTGTTGTTTCTCGATTTGACTGATAATCAACGTGAGACAAAGCGAGTTGAAATAGTCTCTTGCGAGTCCCCCACTGATAAACACCTCATCTGGCAGTTGTGAGCCGTGATCAGCATGTTGGCGTAGGCCGTGCAGAGGACGAAAAAGTCCGTGCTCGATTCGAGGGCCACGTTGAGGCCCCATATCGCGGCCAGCCTAGCGTGTTCCTGCATCCCTTTCAACTGGAATTCGCGGATCGTTAGAGGCAGAGGAGGAAAAAAACAAAAGGAGAGGAGGAAGAAATGTTAACTCGGTAGACGGTGAACATCTGGGCCAAGCAGCAGGCGAACTGGTCGTTGTAGCGGGCTTCGTCCACGTCCATGTGGCCGACCGTGAAGTTCCTCATCCAGGTTAGCATCCACTTTTGCTGCTTCAGGAGGTACAGCGATTTCATCTTGATCGCCACTGTGTTGGTGGGGAACTTGTATCTCATTATCCTGACCGTCTCCTCGAAGCAGTTCATCGCCTCCGTTATCAGGCCGCTCTCCAAATAGCATCGGCCCTTCAGCGTTTGGATCTTGCCTTGCAGACAAGGCAGCACTATCAGCTCGTCTTCCGGCGAGTTGTAGATCTGGAAATCGTTCGGAAGGACATTTTCAAGTTGCGGCTGGTAAATTCTATGAGGTCCCAAGGCTCAAACACCTTTCGGGCGAATCTTATAAATTCTTACAGTGAAAACCCACTGCGGTACAGTGAAAATCACTGCAAGGAGGTGGATGTAAAATTCACTGGATTGCAGTGAATTTCTTATGCAACAAAAGTAAATTTGTCACTTTAGTCCCATGAGTTTTGATAGAAAACATTTTTACATAAAATTTGCAGTATACTACATCACCCTACTTATAATTAGGATGTAAAGTGAATTTTCACTTTAGTTATTCCGAATTTTATGCAAAATGTTTCTTATCAAAACTCATGGAAATAAAGTGATTTTTCACTGTTATGCAGTGGTTTTTTACTGTAAGGAATTAAGAGAGTAGAACATCGAGTGACAAATCGATATTGAATTTGCGAAATGAATTGTATTCGTGGCAATTCAGCTTTTATAATCGAGGGATTCTCGATTGATACTCTTTATTCTTGAAAATATCAATCGAGAAGTAAATGTGTATTCCGTTGATACGTATACATATATATAAATGAGAATATCTAATAAATGTTATGCCCCGCGAGAAGATCGTTCATTTGCCTACCGATGTGATGAGCTCGTCGCCTTCTTCCAATAGTTTTGTAGCTTGAGGTATGTTGTATGTTGATATGCAGACTTCGATGAACTCGAGAATCGCGACCAAAAGTAGCTCCTTGACACCTTCGATACAATAATTTCGTTAAAGAGCCGCTCGCTGAATAATTAAATATATATATTCATCGCGCGATCTTGCCTATTCCTCTGCAGTGTTCCATGACGTGGGTGTAAGCAGTGAGCAGAGTCAGGTTACACTCGCAGTTCGTGAAATCGACGTCGGAAAAAGTGCGAGTCGGGGATTTTCTGATGGGCTTGCACATCGCGAACCATGACGTGTCGCTCAGACTTTCAAAACTACCCTCCGATTCTATTTGGAAATTCAATGGGATTGAAATTTTTTTCGGGTAGTCGGCGCCGAGCCACGAGCTTTTTTTTTATTTTTTCCATTCATTCAGTCGCTCATCATACAACAGTCCTTTAGCACCGGATTGAATAATATTTTTTTCCAAAAATGTCCAACTCGAAAAGACCATATTTTTTAGTTTCAGTTTTTCTTAACTGTTCTCTGAGCGATAAAGAAAAAGGTTTCGAATTGAATTCGAAGATAATTGGTCGGATGGCTGAGTGAATTGTATAGAAATAAAATTGTCATTTACGTCCAAATTTCAAGATGGTCTCCTCGGATTCGTTCAGGCCGGTTTCGGACGGAGGCAACTCTGGTATCTTCTTCTTGCCTGACTCGCTCAACACGGTTTTGCCCAGCAGCTTATTGAACTTGCCGCCCCCGCAAGCGTCGCACCTGCGCGTGTTCTGTTGAAGGTAGCGCAGCGCTTTGCTATGGAACTCCACCTTCTGATTTTCGGTTAGAAGTCTGCGGAAGTTCGGGAATCGATGAGTTTACCAATGTTGCACACTCAAGGATGGGATTGATGTTTACTCGATAAGATATAAAAAAAGGCAGAAATCACTTTTCTTTTTGTCGAATTATCAATGCTAATAAAAATTGACAAATACCGCACGTACGCGAATTGAATTTTCATTGGGAATAAAGGAAATCTATCGTTAATTCAAGGTCACCTGTAAGTTGTTTCACGAAACATATCTAGTTTGAATCTCATCAATCCGCAGGATGCATATTCGGGTAGACCAGCGAGTTCCTCTGAAACGAATGAAGATGGTATTGAATCAAGCTGTAGGAACTAATACTGTGTAACTTTCGTGCTGGTACCTGGTATTTCGAGCTTTGCACAACCACATCGTAATTTCAAATTCGCGGTAGGATCGCGAATTTTTTTGAATAACATCGCCGGTCCGGGGCTTCTGCTGAAGTCTCCAACGGCGCAGCCTATGATTCGCAGCTCAAATAACTTCACTATACCTGAAACGAAAATCGAGGAGATCTCAGATCTGGGAACAGTTTCTAAGTTTGTGCATGGATTGCTTCCATTCAATTCGTAAAGTGAGGGGTTGGGTTTACAACCACGGAGCTCGCTCTACGTGTTTCACAAAAAATGTATTTTCCCATCAAATTAGTGGTTTGCAGTTTTCGAAGTTGAAAAGTGTTATTTTTCATGTTATACTACGCGACGTGTTTAGATAATGATTATTTTTGTTTCATTGTATTTAAAATGATTGTTTTCTAATCAAAAAGTGAATTTTTCTTTATTAATTCACATTTATGTCCAGCATAAATATCTTATTAAAACTTTTCAAGTCCATTTTTTAATGTAGTAAACCTCGACTTTCCAAAATCCTACAAAACGTTTGTTTTCCAAACAGTAAACGACCCATATCAATCTCTTTTTCCGTTATACTTTAGTGTCTACACGATTTTTGCGTTTTTCTTCAAATGAAATACGAAGGACTTGGTATAACTTTTGAAACCCAACGCCTCAAGTTTCTTCGATTTTGAGAATCAGTGCGTTGCCTCACAAACTGCAATTTCACGTTGAGGTGTTGAGTGCATTAGCTTCATAAGCATTTTTCGATCGACGATTTCGCCCAAAACTGCTGCGCATTTTATCAGGTACTGGTCCAAGGGCGTCAGTGAATCGTATAGTTTCAATAAGATAGCTGTGAATTTTCGAATATTTTTAATTCAGATTGAAAATATTCGTCGCCCGAGTAGATAGTACTAAAGGAAATATATTAACTGTCCAACGTCGCTTCGTGATCGGCGTCATCGAGAATAAAGGTTTCCGTCAGAAAGCAAACCTGGTACGAGTTTGGATCATCCAATTCATAGGCGGAAGCGCTTGATAAACTTTCCTTGGTCCAAACGACGAACGGCGTTTCAATATCGAATCGGCAAATTATGAATTATCCACTAATAATAACAACTTACTCGGAAGCTATTCGCATACAATTCCCACAAACTATTCTCCGTAGAATCCGTCGAATCAGCGAATTCATTTTCATCGGATACTCTGTGTGAAAAAAATAAAGATTAACCTAATGATCAGAAGATCACCAAGAGAACGAACCTTTCCAATGTATTCAGCGGCGGGACGATCAGACCAATTTCTTGGATTTCAGACTTTTTCAGATATTTCAAATGCGCGCCAGTCGACTGTAGCAAGCTCACCAAAAAACTTTCTATCCAGCCTGGATTTCCCGAACTCCTTTCTTGAATCACCCTATAGGACAATATTGATTCTTTGTCATTCGATTTTGATATTTTTTCAATTTACTCTAAAATACCAACCGATCGTGGCAGTAATATTTTCTCGCACTGAGAAAAATCCAACTTAGTAGAGGAAAACGTAGTAGCCGTTACTACATTTTATAGCACAGAGTACTATATCTTTAGTGAAGGTTAAAATTACGGATGACGAAATTTGCTAATACCGTTTACTATACTAAAGTAGTAAACTTTACTAGTAACTTAATTTAACTATACTAGTAGAGTACTGTACTAGTAGAATGTCCTATAAATCGTATAATGAATGTTATTTTTTTCTATGATGATTGATATGTTTTAAAAAGTAAAGTTAATTTAAGTCTGTTTAAGATCTAGCAACCATTACTATACTTTTTTCTCAGTGCAATCTCAACGACCGTTGATTTGAATTGAATTTTGCAGTTTTGCTTGTAAAATTACTTTTCAAGCTCGATCGGGATGGCGATGACGTCCAACACTTGACAAGCCAGAGCAGCGTGCCACCTTTTGTCAAGGCCCAAGAGTTCGGTGAACTAAACAGACGATTCGTACACTGTCAGAGATGAATCATATGTATTTGAGCTATATCGAGGCCGAAAAAAAGAAATACACACCACAGATTTGTCTATGATTTTGCTGAAAATCGGGTAATCCTTCCACAATTTGTTCCCGTAAGCTATGACGAAAAATATTTTCTTCATCTCGGCTATGGCCGTGAACAAGGAATACGTCTCGTCGTCGGCTAGCTCCGCGTCGTCGATAATAATGACCCACAGTTCGCTAAAGCAACTGCACGTCAATTGCCGTATTATCTTCTTCAGCAGCTTCCATCGGCCCTTGATCTTCAGACTCTGTAGCTCGGGTGAAATTTTGAAATTGACATTGAATACCGGGTTCAATATGCCCAATTTCGGATAATCCTTCGGGCTGAAGTGCCTCATTAGTTTATCTTGCTTCTGCTGGACGGACGAGTCCGACGTGAGTCCGAGGGGCGCATTGAATATGTAACGCAGCAGGACGTAAGGGAACTGGAATAATCGGATCTTGAGAATAATATTCCAAACGTGGAATCGACATTTCAAAGTATAGGGTTGAATTTTATACGTACTTGGTTGTCGATCGGAACTAACGATATGAAATCCACTGACACCCGACCGGGCGTGATGTGGATTATCTCCTCGAGCAGGCGCGTTTTTCCCATTCGAGGCTCTCCTCTGAAACGAACATTTTCCATCCGTTCAAGAGGCTAAAGTATTATATTTCTACACTTGTTTATAAATACGACGGGTATTACATACCTTATCAAGAAAATGTTCTTATAATCATCATTGCTACCATTTTTTTCTTCAAGGGATATGATCATTTTTTCCAACATTCTATAGTACAACTTCAATTCCGAATCACGTCCCAGTAGTGGGTAATGATTCACAGACAACACGTGTTCCGCAACGCTGCAAATATCATTATTGAAATTATTACATTTCAAACTCTTCAGGGTACTTTCTAGTCGATAAAACAATTTTTCTCACCTAGTTTGCTCTGAGAATTCATAAATCGGACCTACGTTAGATATTCCCTTCAAGAATTTTTCTTCTTGAAGTATGAAATGCGTCGATTCCAAATGAGAAAGCAAGTAACTTTCTCGATCGCAAACCACCTAAAATAACATGGAATTATTGTTCGTCTGCAGTACTATGAATTTATTTTTCGAATTTCAACTTTTAAAAACCGACATTGAAATGAAAGTCTTTTTTCCTTACATTGACACAGATTTACTTAAGGGGGCTTCAGCGAGTTATTATTCTATTATAGAATGAACTCAAACTTTCATAGAATGTACCTAGCACAACCAACTTTCAATTGCAACAAAGAAAATCATGGGTCAACATGGTCATTTCCATATGAGCGCTATAACAAAAATGACGTTTTTTACATAGGCTCTTATGGCAAGAATCGATTAATCCTTTCTCAAATAAATATGGTGTTATAGAAAAATTTGAAAAAATTCTATGTAATAGGTTTTTATAAGTAGATTATAATATGATCGCGAAAATCGTATGTCACCATCGAAATAAGATCGTAAAACTGAAAAAAGTGGATTTTGATGAATTTGACAAGTGTTTATGTGCAAATCTTGACTTAGTTATAATTTATTTTCCCTTTTCAAGCATCCATAAGTAGTCTACGATAAGACTGATCTACTTTAAAACGATATAATTCGGAGAATTTTGAAAAATAATTCAGGCACCCCAGTAGGGCCCCGCATTGGTACGGCACCTAACGCTGAAGCCCCCTTAAGGGGGGATATACAGTTAGAATGAAAAAAAAAATCGATTTTTTTTTTTTCATAAAAAGTTAGTAAATTTCCCGTAGAATATGCTCCTGAAACCCTTTCTTCGAAATTCGAACTCCAAGTGTTTTTTCTAAGGGATTGCTGATTGAAGTGTAAGTACGATTTAACGGTAATTCAACGCGTTTTTCTCAAAACTGCATTTTTGGAGTTTATGCCGGTGATAACTCGAAAACTAATTATCCGATTGAGCTGAAACTTATAGGATTTATTTATTATAGTATTACCTATCAGATGAATTAAAAATTATTGTAATATTTCATTATTGAATATGGAAAAATGTGAGAAAATGGCGGGGAAAAAATTGAAAAAAATTGAGTTTTTCGAAAAAGATACGCCAAAAGTGCAAACTTTTTTTTTAATTTTTTTTTGATAATTCATCTACTAACTGTGAATGTAATTAATGTAAATTTTTTTGATTTTTTTATTTCCGATCAAAATTGCGACCAGGAGAGCCGGCACAAGCAAAATAGAGGTACTTTTTCAACGCTATCTAACGGCCGCCATTTTGTTAGAAAAAATTTAAAAAAAATATTTTTGCATACTACATGGATCAACTTATAACTGTCAAAAATGTTCGATAGATTTAATTAAAAACTACCCTTGAAAAACGATTTTCAAAAATGAGTTTTTTTCTTGTTCTAACTGTATATCCCCCCTTAATAGAAGCTCATGGATGAGGTACACTTTCACATTATGCACACAGAGAAAAGGTAGAAAAACGATCGAAAGATTGATTAAAAAGAATTTTCTTTCGAAAGGAAGAAAAAAACCTTAACCATCCGCGAAAATCTACCGATATACAGAAACATAAATCGCAAGTGTCGATCGAAACATAACGAAAATCACAGCGAATGATTGCAAGTAGGGGCGAGGAGGAGCTCGAGCCGACCTTGTCGATGTAGGTGCACATGAGGCGGGCGGCTTTGTTGACGGCAATGCCGATGACGGTGTACTCCCTCCTGAGGACGTGGCCGACGACGCCGCAGTAGGTCATGCCGGTGGTGACGCCGACGGTGACGGACCTGATGTTCTTGTACTTGATCAGGCCCTGGCGGAGCTTGAGGGCGCAGCGCAGGCCGATCTGAGACTCGAGCTCGTGCTTGTCGCCGCGAAGCCCGAAGATACAGAGGAATATCAGGTCCTTGTCGAAGAGCGACGTCTTGTTCACGCAGCCCTGCATCTCGCCCACCACTCTGCGCGCGAGCGACATGGCCAAGTTCAGTATTGAATTCATTAAATACAGATTTCGTTTCTTTGAGGTGTTTGGAATTATTCACTTTATCACTGATACGTGGAAAACAAAATGGATGTATTATCAAATACACAGTAAAAACGATTACTTAAAAGTGTTGCAGTACTGAAAATTTATTTTACTCGAAATAAGTTCAATAAAGCCGAAATTTCTTAGTGTCAGTAATTATTCTCAAAATTAATATTTTTCTGAAATCCAGTACAAATTTACTGAAAGCAAGTTTAGTAATTTCTAAAATCGATTCTGGCCTAAATTGATTGACTATTGTATAAAGGCCAGTGTTTGACTAGTATTTTTGTGAGTATTCGGATTAAAACTACACAACTTTTCTAGTTGCTCAAAATTCTGAGAACCTGATTAAAACAAGAGAAGTGAACGAAGATACAAGAAAATGGAGAAACTGTGCTAGGACTTTTGAATTTTAGAAGGGTTATATGGGAATCGATTCTCTTGTTACACTTATATTATTATTTTGTATTTATAACGTTGCTGGGTTCTTTCAAAGATTTGAAAAATACATTTTTATTTGATTGAGATATGATAAAAGAATAATTTAAATTCATGACAATTATTGATTCAAGTATTTCGTCGTACGGAAATTTAGTACGAAAAGAACTTAATCTAAGTACAAAATACGAATCTTGATTTGAGTACTTTTCTCATACTGAAATTCGTTCCGTCCCATTTTAAGAAAAATTTTTTACTTAAATCAAGAAATCGTTTTTGCTGTGTACGTTTCTTTGAAGTACGAATGTTATAAAAATTTGTATTTACTGAATGCGTGTATTTATAATTACTGCCGCCCATCGCTGAGCTGGAGGTGGGTAAATTCAGAATTTAATTCATTGAATACGAAGAACCAAATATTTGAATTTCTTTGAAATCATCGACACATCGTATTTGTAAGTAATTTTCAATTCATGTATTTAATTGAAGTGCAAATATATATTTGAAAAATTTGTATCTACTAAATACTTTTATTCAATTACTGCCCATCACTGCAAGTATAGCTTGTTGCAATTATCATGCAATTATACAATTATCATCAAGATCTGATCGAACAGTTGAATTTTAATTTGAATTTTACCTTGACGCGACTTTTTCCCCTCAAAATATCCTGAATACAATCGATTCGAATTTGGTACTTCAACGCGAGAAAATCTTTAACAAGTTTTAAGCAGATCTTGATGATGAGAGGGGTTGCAAGTACGAGTCGTTTTCTAGCAAGTATAAGTGGTATTATATTAATCTTCGTAATCAATATTATAGTCAATCAAATCACGTTTACAAAGTCGGAGTAGAATCATTCATTAATCAATTGACTTCGTTGCGAATCGATTTTGAATACGTGAACACTATCATCGTACTTTTACTCTGATAAAATTATCCACGAATTGACTCGACACACTTTGTTTTCATGAATCCCCATAGTTCTCGATAAAGTATCTCACTTGCGGCAAGTTTTTACATTGTTCTCGCGGAGTTTCACAAGGAGAAAAAAGAATTTTATACAGACGATCTGAATCACATATACTCCACTCTATTGCGATCATTTCTGCTAGGAATATCGATGGTCATATGCATCTTTTTCCATCAATATCAGCTGATGGATTCATTGTGACATTTGAAAACGTCGAATTAAAATTAACAAAAGAACCTTCGAAAGAGTCACGGAAATTTTTACCAAATGAACAATTACTTGCAGACGAATTGAAAAGCTGAATTCACAAGTTTCACGAGTGTTTTCCTGTTCGTTTCCTCGGTGATCACATTCACAAAGACTATAACGACTTGGCGAATTTCGGTCAGATACTCCAGTGGCTCGTCCATCTCGACCGATCTAATCACCGGCCTGGGCATGTAACTTCGAAGCTGTTTATTTATCTTACTTCTCGATGCTTTTATTACTTTTGGCCGAACTGAAAGTGACACTCGCATGAAACCTTTTCTTTGAAGATCCCCCTAGAATTGGACTGTATCGCGAGTATTACAATCTTTAATGTCAACTCACGGCTGTAATCAATGGAACTTTCGGATGTTCTGGCGTTAGCTCCGTGGTACAAGTAAATGGAAGATTCGGATGTGTATCTAGAGGACGACCTTGAAGATTCGCTCGACCTAAATTCAGAGCTCGACGAGCCATCGTTCGAGTTCACTACTGGGGAGCAAAGGAATGACGAATTGAATTTTATTTTCCTTCTCGACTAGACTTGGCAAAGTTGACTTGGACAAGTCCACTCACTGTTATCTTGGCTGTACGACTCCTTGGTAGTGTCCCACAGCACAGACATGGAGATGATCGAAACGTGAATTTTATCCGGCAGCAATTCGTAGATGTATTCATTTGGATTGACCCATTGCCAGCAGCTCGGGGCGACCAGGATATCTCCGCCACTTTATCGTAGCCACATAAATTAATCTCCTCGGAAACGGGGAATGATCTATGGCGCGCGCGCGTGTGTGTTTGTAATAATGTTCAGCCGTACCGACACAGTCCCTCCGCAAATTTAACTTCCCACACCGGCTTCCCGGTCATTATGTAATAAGACGAGCCTTTCGGATCTCCGATAGACGTGAAATACGTTTTGCCAGATGATATCGCTAATTTCACTGTGAAATTCACGTAAATGTATGTTTATCAAAAGTCACCTTGTATACAACGAAACACACTCGTCCTCTGTACTTCGAAGCTCGATTGTGAACTAGGAAGTAGGAGAGTGAATCGACGACCCTCACGAAGAAAAGCACCTATTCGTTATTCCGCTCCCTTGAAACCTTTACAGTGAAAAACCAGGACGAATCAAATGGAACTGCAGTTGATTTCTCATGTTATGAAAGTGAATCATCATTAGTGTTTCTTGAGTTTCGATACTAAAAATTTACTGTTCCACTCATTCATTCATTCACCTTCATACAGATTTTTCACTCCCATACTCCGACTTCTCACAGTAAGGATTGAAGAGAGCGGACGGAAAAAAGGATATTTCAGTTTTATATATGTCTCAAATGAACATTAAATTCATATTATTAGGAAACACAGAATCGACTTAAGTAATTTCTACTAAATAGAGATACTGTTATCCGCCATTTATATATGAATGTATAATATCAAAAAGTTATTGATTCTATTCTCTGGTATTATTATAATTCATATCACTGATTCCATCAGCCTTTCCAGAGTAATGCATTTATTTGTGTTTAAGGTTGGATCCACCTGAAAACCTTACTAATGAGTCCTGTCAGGTGGGTCTTGGACGTAACGTATTTATTGATTCACTATTAATAATATTGCTTCAAAAATATACTAACTACTTTGTTAATCATAAAATTCTCTCATCGTACATACCTACAATTCATAGCGCCTCATCTCTTCCTGTTTTCAAAAAACTTTTATTTCTTCACCTCCTTGCCTGCGACCGTGGTGAGAGCTTGCTCTGCTCTTAGACTTTTTTTTGCTCTTAAATTTAACTAAACTAGATCAAATAAATCCAAATTAAATTAAGCTAAATTAATATTGTTCATCTAGATATAAGTAACTGTATGTATAACTATGGTCACATTGTACAACATAATGTACAGGAAATAAATCAATCTAATCTAATCTAATCTAATCTACAATTCATAACTAAAAAAATGTTCATCACACAGAAGGTATAAAATATTTTGAAAATCTTGACTTGGTCTTGAAAACAAGTGTACGAGACACTTGTGCAAGCTAGTTTGATTATGAGAATCAACTAGAAATGCATTACTCTGGAAAGGCTATGATAGAATCAGTTATATGAACATTTCAGTTTTCTCAGGCGAAGGAATTATGCTTTTGCTCGTGAGGATCACCGTCTACACGGATACAACAGCCAAAATTTTCCCCAAAACGAGGCAAAAGACCTTTGAGGGAGATGTCAACGTCGGTCTCGTAAGTCCCGAAGTGCTTCTGAATAACGCAGGCAGTCTTTATGGCCTCGGAGGCGATGTCGCGCATCGTCAATACCCGGCCCTCCTCGAGCTTCCACATCACGATGAACGCGTCGCCGGAGAACTTGAGCACGTCGCCGTTGTGCGAGAGGATCTCCTGGACCATGGCGCCGATGTAGCTGTTCAGCGTGTCGGTCAGCTTGGACGGGCCGCCCTTGCCCGATTTCGCGTACTTCTCCGTCATCTCCGTGAAACCTACGTTATAGTATACACAAACGTTTCGCTTCGTTTGCTGTGTATACACATACGATCGCTCCGAAATATTTGGCCTAGATTGGAATTTTTTTTTTTACCGGAAACGTCTCCTAGCATCAGTGTCGTTTGGTAACTCCTCGTGTCGTAGCTGTTGTAGTGATCCAATATCTCGTCGGGACACATCGAAGCGAATATCTTCGTCTGGACCTCGACGCGTATCCCTTCCAAGTGATTTTCGCGCTCCATCGTATTCATCCTGTGCAGCAGCCCTGATTTACCCGATAAATCCGGACGAATCGTTGAGGTTATGCGAGGTCGTTTTTCAAAGTGCTATTATATAATCCCAAAGTGGAGTATTTATTACGAGATTTGTAGGCAATGCTCTGCGAGGCTGAGAGCTTATCGGAACTACGATCCCCCTTCGATCCATGCTCCTCCATGATGATCTACAGGTTTTTTTGTTACAACTTGCTATGTGATCGGGAGTTCACTGACATGTGAGAGCGTAGTTCCACATGGTACTATGGTAGTATGTTTTGACCCGTTTTGACTGTTGTTGTTATTGTTCATTTATTTTTATATATAAAACACGCATGAACGTTATTTTTACAGGACGCCTCGCAGGTCCTAGACAGACGAAAATTTGAACGGTTCATTGATTTATTACTAATGAAGCTTTACCATATTTATGTAATGTCGAATTGACGACGATAAAATCTCACGATTTTACGACGTGATTGCCGTAGATCATATAGAGGAGTTAGAATTAAGTTTAATACCAAAAGAGGATAAAAAAGGATTGATCATATATATTCATGAAGTAGAACAATCACATTTTATTCTATAATAATTCTTTATGCGTCAATGCAATTACACTATGCGAAGATGGATTATCAACCTGACAATCAAGATAATTCAGAAAGCTGCATGGCTGAAAAATCGGGACGCTCGATTTCTCTTCGTGTTTTGATGAATACAATATTTTGAATTTTACATTCGGTTGTACGAATCGTTTCAAAAGAATAAAGCAATTTCTGTTTGCTGCGCCCGGGTTAAAATTTGATTGATTACGATGGTGTGCCCCATACGGATGGTATGCCAAACGTTTGATAAAAATATGGTTGATAGTTCTCGGTAGTAGTTGGATTAGTAATCGGATCAGGGTATGTCGGTTTTTCTGTCGGTTTTTCTGTTGGTTTTTCTGTCGGTATTCCTATCGGTTTCTCTTCTAATATTCGAGAATTGTTACGAATCCATTCCCGGTAATAAGCAACTTCTGTGTAGATTCCTGGGTATTTCATATCGGCGCAACCGACGCCCGTGGATATAATACCCACCTGAATATTGTATTGGTCGACAAGTGGACCACCGGAATCGCCGTAGCAAGAGTCACGGCCTATCTCGGCAGCGCATATCAGATGGTTCAAGATCATCTTCAGGCCCCTTTGGTCGTTGTAGGCTCTTGCACATGCAGCACTGTTGATGATTTGCAGATAGGTAGACTTCAGTTCCTTGACTGCTGGGCCCTTGGTTGCAACCGAACCCCAACCAGCGATTTTCACCTGCGTCCCCGGGACGACCAACCTCCCTTTTTCGGCCAGAGCAATAGCGCTCACGCTGGCGCCAAATTTGATGGGTGGCTCGACTCTCAGCAATGCCACATCGTTTATAATGATGGCATGAGGATCCCTCAGATTACCATAATCTTCGTGGATTTTTATCGCGACGACCTCGTGCCACGTGCCACCAGTGTCAGTTCTCGTAGTGCCTACTCGCACAGTCAATGAGTCTGGTGAACAACCCACGACGCAATGAGCCGTTGTCAGAATTAGCTTCTCGGTTATTATACTGCCAACGCATATGTAGCCATTTTTTTCCCGTATCGAGGCGAGCCACGGGAAATCCTGTATTTTGCTGAACTGGCCTCCGATTATGGGAGTGGGACTTCCTGCAATGTGTTATTTTGAAAGAGGAAATAATTCTGTGGCGGTTATTTGCAGTACTCTCTTAAATCCTTTGTGATAAACCACTGCATTGCCGTGAAAAATCACTGTAAGAACGTGGATGACATTTTCACTAGAATTGCAGTGAATTTTTCATGCAACTAAAGTGAATTTTCACTCTAGTTCCATGAGTTTTTATAGAAAAACATTTTTACATAAAATTCACTCTTTTACATTAGGATTTGCAGTATGTATGGTGTGAAGTGAATTTCTACTGTACTTACTGTGAATTTTATGTGAAAATGTTTTCCATAAAAACTCATAGAACTAAAGTGAAGATTCACTTTAGTTATATAATAAATTCACTGTAGTCCAGTGAATTTGTCATCCACTTTCTTACAGTGATTTTTCACTGCAATGCAATGGTTTTTCACTATGAGGATTTAAGAGAGTAGTTGGAGCAACTTACCGAGAACTTGGTATGGAAAAATTGAGGCGACAACGAGCATAAGTATCATGTTTGATCCACATCAATTTTACTCGGTGCTGAGTAGATATTATACAATGCTACAGCGCTCTAAAATTAACGTGTCGCGATGTTATGTATAACGTATATATACTTTGATGCCTGTTGAGTGACTTCTGAATCCAATTTACTCCGGGCGCAGGGACCGATTCCGTAGCCGATGGATGGCCCAAGCTCCACCCAAGTTTTTCCTATGTGGTTTGAGCTGCTGAACACGAATTTCGAGGGTGGACAGCCGGAAAATGGGCAGGAAAATTTTTATCGAGAATTTTCCGAGAGCGATAGAAAAATCAGTTTTTTTGCGAAAAAAAAAATATTTTTATATTCTCCTCAGCATTCTGCACAAGAAAGGTCCATATACATTTTTCACGAAAAGGCGCCGTTCTGGAGTAAAAAGTTCCCAAACTTTGAGAAAATGCAATTTTTCCGATTTTCAAGGTGCTGCTGCTCAGTCACGCCACAATATTTTCCAGTCCACCCGGTCTCAAACTGCTGTTTTGGGTCTCAACTGGAGATTTTGATAGTTTTGAAGCCGGAAAAATGGTATTTTCCAATTTCCCGGCATTAGTTTTCCAAGAAACTCCAGCGCCCTTCGATTACGCTTATTCATGTGCTAAAGGGTTTTCCGAGGTTGGGTCGATGGTTAGATTCGACCCAATTTCTTTCGATAATGTTTTCCCATTTATTTGAATTCTCTAAAATTCAATTTTCCGAAGGAAAATTAGGAAATTGGTAAAAAATTCGGAAAATTCATATAACACTGAAAATAGCAATTTTAAGTGAAAATCTCATGAGGGTAAAAATCCAACCATCGAACCAACCCATCCAGAACATTCCAACCATCGACCCAACCTCGGAAAACCCTTTAGCACATGAATAAGCGTAATCGAAGGGCGCTGGAGTTTCTTGGAAAACTAATGCCGGGAAATTGGAAAATACCATTTTTCCGGCTTCAAAACTATCAAAATCTCCAGTTGTGACCCAAAACAGCAGTTTGAGACCGGGTGGACTGGAAAATATTGTGGCGTGACTGAGCAGCAGCACCTTGAAAATCGGAAAAATCGCATTTTCTCAAAGTTTGGGAATTTTTTACTCCGGAACGGCGCCTTTTCGTGAAAAATGTATAAGGACCTTTCTTGTGCAGAATGCTGAGGAGAATATAAAAATATTTTTTTTTTCGCAAAAAAACTGATTTTGCTATCGCTCTCGGAAAATTCTCGATAAAAATTTTCCTGCCCATTTTCCGGCTATCCACCTTCGAGATTCGTGTTCAGCAGCTCCAACCACATAGGAAAAACCTGGGTGGAGCTTGGCCCATCCATCGGCTACGGAATCCGGCCCTGTGCCCCTACTAATTTCTAATGCATACTCTATGATGAGTTACGTGCGTTATCTCGAGCACTCACTCCTAATCACACATCTTTTTTTTCTATCCAAACAGTTTCGGGACCATACAAATGCAAATTTTCCAATAATATTAATTACTTTTGAACTCGAGCTTATGTTTCGAATGTTCCTTGTTTAAATCCCGCTTTTATGGCTTGTTCAATTTGTATGCATACCCAATGACGTGAGATTAGTATCTGGTGGCAAAGAGTTAAAGGCAATACATGAAAAAGAATAATTTTTCAAAGCGACTCTGGCCCGACCCTCAAGATTAAAAAATTTAAAATCCTCTAAATTATGCAGGACATATTGATATATAATTTATACGTAACACCGAAATTGTGAATTAAGTACTCCCTGCTCTGGGCACCAGTGGTGGTTGCTACCAGTGGTCCCTCATATTATACATATGTATATAAACAAATTATATTATACTATTGATAGCATCCCCCATCGCGACTTCGTTCGCGGTATTTTGACTGGAATTATGTGCACATAATTTCATGAAAAATTTAAAAACTGGCTAAGAGGCTCGAGTCTATAGAGTCATAAGAATATTTACGACTTGAGCTGAGAGCCCGTTTCCCGACACTGCTGACGAATCTCATAATATGATGTATGCTTATTGTGAGAAACTCTGTTCTTTCTTAGTTGATAATTTTTTATGATCGATGACTCTTTAAAGGAGCTTTTTGATTCTATACTCTGGTATGATGAATACATATGACTGATTCTATTAACCTTTCCAGAGGAATGCGTTCTAGTTGATTCTAAATAATAATCTAGCTTGCACAAGTGTCTCAACTTACAATTGATATCAAGAATAGAATCAAGATTTAGAAAACAACCTTATTATTGTATTTCTGATGAATATTCCACTTTATTTTTAAGAAATCCTATCACTATCGATGATGTAATTTTCATGTAGGTACTGATACCCACCAACAACGTCAGTACCGTATAAGTCTGAACAATACAGTATAATTCTGAAGTGCAATATCCAAAATCTGTTTTTTTAAAAGTAAGTGTATGAATGATGTGAGGGATGAATATTTTCTAATAAATAAGTCTAACTGTGTAATAGTAAGGATTACTTTTGAAACATTAATATTATATGATAATATTATATTCACCTGATGTAAAACTCATCAGTAAGGTTCATTCAGGTGAATCCAACCTTTTATCTGTAGACTATTATATTCATACCAACCATAGGTGGTTTGTGGTTACCCAGATATTTTTGGATTTTTCAAAATTTTGTATTAAAAATAATAGTTGTTATTAGAATATTTTCTGAGGATAAAATATCGAAATTGGAAAATGCTATACGATACAATAAGCGCATATGTATCACTCTCTAATACTCAGTTCGGATCAATCTGCCGCAACTCGCAAGAGCCATTCCGGTTAACTTGAACACAAAGTCGTTTTTTGCTTTGTCACTCAGTGAACCGTCAACAGGTTTCACAGCATGAGAACGTAAAATTATTCAATTGTAATTATTGAATGGACGTAAATTAATATTTTTGCTTCAAAAACACCTTACTTCGTTTTGAAAGTCAATTGTTATAATGGGTGAATAATTCCCTGGACAACAAAAAGAGATGATTATTCAGGACCATTGATTCTACAATCCTCTCATTAATAATCCATATCCGATTCTGTCAGCCAAGAAAACCATCCGATTATAAACTATTAACTTTGAGAATATTTTCTCATATATATATATATATATATATATATATATAATATATATATATATATATATATATTGGTTCAGGACAGGGGGAAAGGTGAAATAGAGTGAAAGGTCAACGTTTAATCAAAATATAAACCAAGATAACTTTATTGAAATACTACTCTCGAACTCAAAGGGTATGGGTACGGCTACGACGTCTCGTAGCCAGGTCTCCCATTAGACTGACTACACGGGGCCCGCTGGCCCTACGCGGGGGTGGGCTTCATCCCCACCGCTCACGCTTCCGCTATCCCGCTTTCCCTCGCACACAGACTCATCCAAGCCCGGGCGGGGCATACCGCATCATACGTACACTCTCACATTCCCACATATAATCTTTGCTAGTTGGTATCTTACTAAATTCATTATAGTACGTTAGCATAAATACTATGTAACCGGCCAAGTTTGCTCGTTATATAAAATTTAAGTTTTTTCTTTTCAATATGAATATGAGTAGATAGAATTACATTTCCAAGAAGTGCATATAACAGAAGTCTATATAGCTTTTTGTCTCATAAGATAAATTAAATTCTAAGTTCAGCAATGATTTGATTCTTAGCCACTTTTAAAGATCGAATACTCAATATATAAAGTCGAAATACTCGTCTGATCGCTGCCAGTGTAATGATTGTTGCTCGTTCGCAGGGCTATTTTGGGCTAACCCCTGGATAAAAAAAATAAAATACTTGAGTTTGGTATAGGGCTCCAGTGTGTTAGAGAGAGAAGTATCTCTGCTCTCACTCGCACTCATTCTATACATATTAAAAGTTTTCCCGCAAATACAATGATTTGCGCGCGCATCTATGTACATTCATTTCAACTCTCGATCGATAATTCATTCTGCATCACTCAGTCGGTAACCCAATCTGTTTTATATGCTATTAAAACGCACACCACTCGCAGTTATGATCCGACACCGGCCCTCACAACTTGTACTTCCAACAAATTGCATGAAAAATGGATAATTTTCGGAACCCTCAACTTTAGAGAAAATATAATAATTCAGTCCTTATGTTTATGACTTTTCGTAGGTATGTAACAATCACAATACACATTTCTCCTGTAACGATTACTATTCTATCCAAAACTATCATGTCTAGTAGTTTGGTGTAGAGATATTTAATATGCTTTAATTATCAACAATTGATTCTAGGGTATGGTCTCGGAGCTGCATTAGGTTTATTTACGTCGAGTGTGAATCCAAGTGTTACTGATGTTGACAAGCAGCAAACAGCTCGGGAAATTTTTAAGAAATGAAAACTACAACTCTTTCATACGCAAAAAATTTTGCAGTAATTGGATTAGTGTTTTCAGCAGTTGAATGCACGATAGAATCTGTAAGTCAAGTCTCAATTGAGTAAACTTTTCTGAAATTTGTCTGCACATACGTGTTGACCCACTCTATCGGTACTATAATAAATTTTCTTTGGTTTGTATTCTTTCTTGAGGTAATTTATGATTATGAGCAAGCTAACTGAAATTGAAAGAAAGATTTTGATAATTGGTTTGGTATAAAAGGTACTGTGCAATTTCATGCGTTCATACCAACTTCCGATGACAGACTGATGGTCAAAAAAATTTCATCTGCTGAGGAATATAAAATTTTTCCTAGATCAAAACGAACTGAAAAAATAGTTCAGTTGAAACATAGTATGGGCAAAGTCTTCAATATCAAAGCCAAAACGGAGGTCAAAGAATGTGAAATGAAATAATGTCCGCATATCTCAGTCCATAACCCAAATGAGTACATGATCTACTATCTAGATAGTAGTTTATCCAACTGATAGAGACTTGTATGGATATTAAATATATTCCGATTTCGGCACTCTTGTAAGCAGAAGACTTGAGCTGGAGCGCGTGGAGTCAGCGCGGTGCGGCGCGGCACGGCGCGGCCCGGCCCGACGCGGCGCATTTTCTCATGTTTGCTACTCAATTACTCGAATACAAAAAAAGTCTAGGTATCCAGAAGGTCCATATAAACGTAAAAAAACCTCAGCTTTCGATCTAGACTAGTTAAAAAAATTAAAAAAAATAGGTTTTTGAGATATGGCCTGTTTTATATTTTTTTTCTGTGAAAATGTGAAAAATTCGGAAAACTAAATTCACTATCGGAAAGCTGAGAAAAAACTACATTGATAGCATATCCAACATTATTTAGATATGGGTCATATAGAGTCGAAAACAAGCGTCGAAAACGTGAGGTTTTAGCGTCCGCGCGCCGGCTTCGGAGAGCTGACAAAGAACGCCCCATATGTATCACTCTCTAATACTCAGTTCGGATCAATCTGCCGCAACTCGCAAGAGCCATTCCGGTTAACTTGAACACAAAGTCGTTTTTTGCTTTGTCACTCAGTGAACCGTCAACAGGTTTCACAGCATGAGAACGTAAAATTATTCAATTGTAATTATTGAATGGACGTAAATTAATATTTTTGCTTCAAAAACACCTTACTTCGTTTTGAAAGTCAATTGTTATAATGGGTGAATAATTCCCTGGACAACAAAAAGAGATGATTATTCAGGACCATTGATTCTACAATCCTCTCATTAATAATCCATATCCGATTCTGTCAGCCAAGAAAACCATCCGATTATAAACTATTAACTTTGAGAATATTTTCTCATATATATATATATATATATATATATATATATATATATATATATATATATATATATTTATATATATATATATGTGGGTTCAGGACAGGGGGAAAGGTGAAATAGAGTGAAAGGTCAACGTTTAATCAAAATATAAACCAAGATAACTTTATTGAAATACTACTCTCGAACTCAAAGGGTATGGGTACGGCTACGACGTCTCGTAGCCAGGTCTCCCATTAGACTGACTACACGGGGCCCGCTGGCCCTACGCGGGGGTGGGCTTCATCCCCACCGCTCACGCTTCCGCTATCCCGCTTTCCCTCGCACACAGACTCATCCAAGCCCGGGCGGGGCATACCGCATCATACGTACACTCTCACATTCCCACATATAATCTTTGCTAGTTGGTATCTTACTAAATTCATTATAGTACGTTAGCATAAATACTATGTAACCGGCCAAGTTTGCTCGTTATATAAAATTTAAGTTTTTTCTTTTCAATATGAATATGAGTAGATAGAATTACATTTCCAAGAAGTGCATATAACAGAAGTCTATATAGCTTTTTGTCTCATAAGATAAATTAAATTCTAAGTTCAGCAATGATTTGATTCTTAGCCACTTTTAAAGATCGAATACTCAATATATAAAGTCGAAATACTCGTCTGATCGCTGCCAGTGTAATGATTGTTGCTCGTTCGCAGGGCTATTTTGGGCTAACCCCTGGATAAAAAAAATAAAATACTTGAGTTTGGTATAGGGCTCCAGTGTGTTAGAGAGAGAAGTATCTCTGCTCTCACTCGCACTCATTCTATACATATTAAAAGTTTTCCCGCAAATACAATGATTTGCGCGCGCATCTATGTACATTCATTTCAACTCTCGATCGATAATTCATTCTGCATCACTCAGTCGGTAACCCAATCTGTTTTATATGCTATTAAAACGCACACCACTCGCAGTTATGAATTTATGATCCGACACCGGCCCTCACAACTTGTACTTCCAACAAATTGCATCAAAAATGGATAATTTTCGGAACCCCTTCAGTCCTTATGTTTATGACTTTTCACCCAGAGAACCAGTGAAAAAAGAAGTTGTAGAGGTGAAAAGAATTCCTGTTTTTGTGCAAGATGAAGATTTAGATAAAATAGCTATGTACTTGGTTAGTTCTCAACAGAGGTTTAGAGAAAATATAATAATTCCAAGAGCATTAGGAGGAGGTTACATCAAGTCAAATGAAGAAAAAGCCATTGAAAAATTCATGGAGAGCTGTACGTTTAAAAGCATCATGAGTTGTGTCGTAGGTATGTAACAATCACAATACACATTTCTCCTGTAACATTACTATTCTATCCAAAACTATCATGTCTAGTAGTTTGGTGTAGAGATATTTAATATGCTTTAATTATCAACAATTGATTCTAGGGTATGGTCTCGGAGCTGCATTAGGTTTATTTACGTCGAGTGTGAATCCAAGTGTTACTGATGTTGACAAGCAGCAAACAGCTCGGGAAATTTTTAGAGAAATGAAAACTACAACTCTTTCATACGCAAAAAATTTTGCAGTAATTGGATTAGTGTTTTCAGCAGTTGAATGCACGATAGAATCTGTAAGTCAAGTCTCAATTGAGTATTCAAATAAAAAATGTCTGCACATACGATGGATTCTTTTAATGTTTTGCATTGTTTATCTGAACAAGTTTTTTTATCAATTCAAAATTAGTTTTAATGTTTGTGATTTCTTACGCTTTATAATTCAATCCATAAATGAATAATATTGATAACCAAGACAAAGTTCGAGTATAAGTATGCTGCTAATTTTGAAGTAAGAAATTCAATTGTAAGAATAAACTTTTTAATTTTTCAGTACCGAGGTAAAACCGATTGGAAAAATGGTACATATGCTGGAGGTTTAACTGGAGGACTAATAGGATTGAGAGGTGAATGAAAAGTCTAATTCCTTAAATCCTGACATTTATACGTTTGTATTTTCGCGTCTTATTTAATATATATTTATATAAAAATTGTATTTGCTTCCAGCTGGTATAAAGGCTGGCATAGTTGGTGCGGCTGGTTTTGCGGCGTTTTCTACGGCGATAGACTACTATATGCACAAGTCTGACTAGCCGCACAGACGCACAATACTGCCCTTAGCTCTTCACTCTTAAAACGTGATATGTAAAAAAAGAATTGTAAAAAACTGTATCATCTCTTGTGTGCGGAAAATGCTTACAACTTAGTTTAAGATTCGTTATGCGATTGACCAGTCGTAAAATGTGTATAAAATGTTCCTAAGACAGTTTCTTTAAATATATAACAAGTATAAATTTTACAAAAACATCTTACAAGTATTTAAGTTTGGAATTATTTCGTTGGAATATCAAGTCTGAATTTCGTGTGAAATACTATTTAAAGATGGAATTTACAAGATCAGTATACTGAAAAAATATTGTTCTGTTGTAGACAGTTCAGTATTCAAAACAAGGAACTGATCGGTACTAGTGTAAATGATTCGTCACTTTTATTTCACTCATACTATTCAGTTTTCATAAAATTACTGGATCTTTAAAAATGTTTAATTTCTTCTAATCGATTTCATCCGTCATTGAAACAGAGTAAATAAAAAAAAATATTGCTAGTACACAAACACACGCTTTCGTCATCAGCTAAGCACGTTTGTTAAGAAAATATATATTTATACATACGCACGTTCGTAGCAACGTATGTACCTTCGTTTCGAGTTTATAAACATTGAATTCATAAAATATTATTTCGTATATTTTTTTATAAATTGCAAAAAGAACTTAAGTTACATATATATTTGGAAGTTAATAAAAAGATTTGGGTTTTCCTCCTTCCATTCAAGTCTAATCTCTAAAAGATGTTTTTGATCTAACCATTGAAATGTAAAAACCCGAAATTTCTTTGCTGAAAATACTCACAAATTTCTTCAGACTTGTAGAGTTGATCCAAAGCAAAATAGTAAGAAGTGCAGGTGGAAAAGATTTCATTTAACAATGACTGCAAGGCACTTCTTAGTTTTCGAAATTTCCGTCCATCATTCGGGTAAATTAAAACTCACAGAAATTGCGAGATCAACTATTAATTGCTTGTCATGTTTCTTGCTCGAAATACTCGTTATAAGAGAATCAATGAAAAAATACTGAGGTAAAAATTATATCACGATAAAATGGCTAATCATTGATGTATAATTGTGACTCGATTGAAACGTAAGCAAAGAAGTTCAGATTGCCTCTATTCATCTCAGACTTTAAAAGACAGACTATCTACTTGACCACAGACATTGTTCCTCCAGACCCTTTTCGTATGTTTGCTTGGCAGCTTCGCCTGCAAATAGATCTTATTGCTGCTGTTGCTGCATCTGAGCTTGCATAACGGCTAACATTTCTTGCATTCTTCGCAACTCTGCTTCCTTCTCTTGTAGTATGCGATCTTTTTCGGAAACTTCTTTGTTTTTATCGTTCTCGATAACACTGAAAATTAAATGCATTTTGATCAAGTCATCACACATGAATATATTGCTACAATAAATTATTGAAAAATAAATATTTTATATTTACTTTTGACGTCGAGGAGGGACAGGTGCTCCTTTTACCAGTCTTTCACTTCTGTAATTTTCATAATGCACCTCCTGAGTAACTTCTTGCAAATCCTGCATATGGGTGCTATAACATGAGAAAAAAATACTCTATCAGCCTTTAATTTCATATATATTCGAAAAAATTGGTATTTATCAAGATTTTTCATGTTAGATCAAATAAAAGTGATAGCTTAATCAATTACAACAAACTTTTAAATTGCAATGATAGAGAAACAACACTATTCTTACATTAACATTGTTCTGAGTTTGATGAAGTCACAGTGGTCAGGATTCTCCACTTCCACGACTCCCCATGGGTAAAGTCTTCCGCGAACCTTTCTACCTTTGACTTCCAATAGTGTAGTTGAACCACAAACAGCAAAAGGTACAGCTTCTTTCAACTGTTTCACTTGCTCTTTGTAATCTTCATCTTCGTCACTATCACAATCTGGTAGTGGATAAATTTTGATACCATTCACATCAATTTCTTCTAGCACACGCTTTTTCAAACGCAACATCTCCTTCTTTGTGAGGACGTCAGCTTTGGCTATGACGGGTACAATATTAACTTTGTTGTGTAACTGTTTCATGAATTCAATGTCCAATGGCTTGAGACTGGAAAAAATGATAATATTATGAATCAAGTATACATGCTTTTAGAAAAACTGATCAAAAAAGTTGTGAAATTCTAAATTTTGAAAACTGTCATTTTTTCAAACTATTTATTTTGAATGCAGAGAAAACATTTAGAAAATATAATTTATTCAAGATATATATATCCAATGAAGAAACATACCCATGTCCAAAAGGAGAAATGAAATAGAAACAACAATGTATTCTGTTGTCAACAATATTCCTTCTGTTCAATCCACTTTCATCTCTCAAGAACCTTTCAAATTGGTCATCAATATATTGGATGATAGCTCTAAAGCTATCTGAGTTATCAATAGCATCTCCATACCCAGGAGTATCAACTACAGTTAAACGAAGCTTAACTCCCCTTTCTTCAATCTCTACAGTAGAAGCATCAAGCTTCACAATCTGATTTGTTTTTTCTGGAACAAAGATAAATAAAATTTAAATTTGAATTTATATTTATTACAAAATCGAAAACATGATATGAATCAATCAAAATAATGGTCAACTAAAGTGATTAATGATCAAGAAATATTCCATCATGGTATCATTCTTATACTTTCTATCCTGTAAGTTTTTTTTTAATATTGGTATATTAGTCTTCATTGCTAGTTAGTGATGAATTTTTCTTTAATGTCAACATTGTGACAAAATTGAAATGAAAAATGATGTAATATTTCTTCATGGGTGCATTATTCAAACTCTTACATAAAAAAATGTCTCTACTAGACAAATGCTTATGTCTAGAATAATCATGATAGATGATCATTCTAGGATTTTCAGATTAATCATGCCATTTAAAATGTGAAATGATGAATTTAGTTTTACCAACTTCCTACATGAATACATCTAACATAAAATATTAAAAATAAGTGATGACTAATAGAATAATGAAACATTTGTGATACAAATACAGAACATCTTGTGCCACAGACTTGACAACATTGAGAAATCAAGTGAAAACCTTTTGATGAATGAAACATTCTTTGCTTTGAATGAAATAAAAATTAATATGAATATCAACTACAATAAAAATTGAAAATCAATAACAATGAATTTATTCATGGAGGCATCCTCGTACTTACTACTAAGTTCTGTGATGTCTATTGTTTTGAAAAAAATTATATAAACGATTAGTCATAATTTCTTGAATATTTAATTAATATTAATAATCATGCCACTCATGTATGATTACCTGTGGCATTTGGTACAACTCGTTCTGGGTACAGATCTGTTAGAAAAAGACTATTTACTAGAGTTGATTTCCCAAGTCCTGATTCCCCTACAACCATCAGTGTGAATTCGAAACCCTTTTTCACAGATTTACGATGCACTTGGTTTGGCAGGTTGGCAAAGCCTACATAGCCTGGAGTCTCCAGACTGGCAAACTGGAATATGCAAAAGAGAAATGTTCAGAAATAATTTTTTTCCCATTTCACACAGTATTACACTTCAGGCCAAACTTAAATATCACAATGTCTATAGCAATCTATGTAGAAAAAAAAAACTCTTGGCATTGCTATCCAGAATTTTTGACAGATCTTAAATCTCATCAGGTATGAGCTTGAGCAACAAAATAACTGTTATGTCCTCAATAGCAATGGATCTGTGTGTTAAGTTGTATTGCAATGCCATACAAATTAGCCTGATCAAAAAGCATGTGATGATGCACGTTCTAACTGTACTAAGAATGCCACAACAGTTAGATTCTCTATGATAAACACAAACAAATAAAGCTCTAATACGATTTCTCTGATGTACACCGTTGAACATAACATTTATCCAGCCGTAGGAGTGCACACAATGAAAAATTCAAAGCATTTGATATGCAGAGACAATAAACGGCATTGTTCAAGAGGGAAAAAAAATCGCTGTACTAATGAATCAGCGGCTGACGAAGCTGAGTTTGGCGTCGTAAACACATTTGACATAAGGCCGCTAAGGCTGCGGGTATACTGAAGTATAGGTTTGCGGACGAAAAAACTCAGCTGTGTAGCGTTTCGCGCGACCTAAAAATACACTTTTGATGCACAACGAATACGTGTATACGCGTATATAGACATACAAGTGAGCAGCGCGGAGCGGGAAGGCTGACACACACGCCAAACGCGTTGGACTTTACCTTCTTGTTCGAGTCCATGTTAGGGTCGGCGAGTCGTGGCGCGGCGGGCACCTCAGCAGGGGCTGCTCGGGGCTGGGCTAGGGCAATACTTTCGCGTCGCGCAATCGATCGCAGGAGAGGAGTGCAGAGGCCGGCGACGGACGTAGGACGAGACGCCGTGTGTGTGCAGTGCGGTTATACTTAGTGAGATGCGTGCGGAGCGGAGAAACAACTAGCGGGGGCCTGAGTCACGCGGCACTCACCGTTTTGACGCTCTCGCTGGACATGGCTGGATCGTCGGCGCAAGTGTCTCCTCGGCGGCCGGACGCGGACTGATGCCGACGGGGCGCGCGCGCGGCTCTCTCCCCCCACCCGGCGCGCCGCACGCACCGATATTTACACTTGCAGCGGCATGCACACAACACACGTACGCACACGCGGCCGGCTCCCCCGACAACGGAAGCACCGCCGGCAGCTGCGGCCGCCCCCCCCCCCTTGCGCCGCACAGGCGTGGCTCCGGATTCGCGAGATTGATATTTCGGAGATCCGGTCGCTGATGCTGCCGATGATGCCGGGCGCGCCGCGGCTCTGCTCTGGATCCAAGTGGACGATATTATAGATCCTCCTCTCGGGGTGGGGCTCGACTCCTGTCGCGGCTAATCGCACTTTGCGGGGATATGTTCCTCGGCTGGGCCGCGGCTCCGGGAATGGGAATGCCGAAATTTTCACTCGAAAATTTTGCTGCGACTATCCGTGACCAAATGTTATCTCTGAATCAAATTTCACACACGGGCCGATACATACTTTGTCAGTGAAAAATTGCTGACGCTCACTTCAGAACGTATGAACTGACGGAAAATAGTTACTTGAAGGAAAAAAAATTAATATATAGTTATTGGCCTAACTGAGATTTGAGAATCAGCTCGATTGCGTTATTAATGGATTGATGAGTATTAGAAAGGGGTTTCAGAAGTTAAAATAAAATTTATCATATATATCTATACCTCTTTTTTTTCAATCTTCACAAACTGAGGAACTCGAAGAAAAATATTTGTATTCAGTGAAAATAATTATACAAATAATTATTTTTTAACGTCCACATGTTTCAAACGACGAATAAATTCGGGCTTGGTGGACTATCCCAAGATGATATCCAGCCCGGGGAGCGTGGAATTTTTTTTCTCGCAATATCATCTTGGGATAGTCCACCAAGCCCGAATTTATTCGTCGGAAAATAATTATACTCTTGTATAATTCGGACGAGGTGAATTTTAATGAATACAATCAAAAAGTAATACAAGCTCTATGCTTCGTTTTTTCGATTCCATATCATTCCTGGCGTTACATTTCAACAGGAAGTCGATGGAAAACTAAAGACAAGAATCGATAATAAAACCTGATATCCATTCTATTTTAAGTTGTTATATTCTCAAAGATTTTTTTTAATACAGATCTTGAATTTCCGGAAAAATTTTCGTACGAAAAAAATATTACCAATCCCGATAGAGCCGTCATTTTTTCCTGATGACCAATTAATTCACGAATCACAGGGAAAAATTATAATCGATCGAAATATTATATGCATATAATATTTACTATCTCATGGGATAGTAACAAAAAAATGCATATTTTTGTACAATGAATTTGAATGAACTTTCTTAGAAGAAATCGTTTGATAATATGTATTATGTTACATATTCTAGATACAACGATCCGAGCAAAAAAATTAAAATCGTATATGATGTGAAAGAATAATCAAAAATGCCAATCACATAAGAGTGATCAATTATCAGTATATATTAAAGGGTAGCTTAAAAAATACATTAATGTTATTATATAGCGGTAGTATTCACAAATCTAATCAGACAAAACGTCCTTGTAGCTCTCTGCTGAATTCAATATTTTTTCTTACGACGACACATTACACGGGTTCGAGGGAAAAACTACTTCCAACTTAATGTTATCTCATATACAAGCATATAGTCTCACATACAATTTGAATTTCTCTATTGATTATTCTCATCACATGATTCTCACATCATCATTTACCGTTTTCTTTTATTCTGTTATTTTACTATTTTTTTTCAATAATTATTCCAGTCGATTGACGTTCAAACTCCAACATAACATTATTTCTTTGATTGATAGAAATGTATTCCAGAAAATGTCATCATTCGTAGAATTCACCCAACATTGTTGAACATGTTCTTTATGTTTCACATCTCATGACAATTAACAAGATCGTATGCCTCTGAAAATCATGTAAGCTTAACACTGGCTCTGTCTCGAGTTTTTCATTTTTTTTTGCATTTTTTGTATAATTACTCACGTCCTTGATCTAGACGTTTCTGTATTGTTGTAAAGAGAATGTTTACAGTGTAAAAAGAGAAAAAAAGGGAATTGAGAGCTTATGATGAAGATAATTGAAAGAAGTTTACGTGGAAAGAGAAAGATTTCACTAGTTTCTTTTGTACTTTAAAAACGAGCAAAGGAGCAAAGCTGTAACGGGCTCTTACTCATTTTTCTTTAGAGAAAAATCACGTGCTATCTGCGAGTGATAAATATTAATTAACTTTTTTTTAGACTTTCATTTTAATAGCATCATATTATCTGCGCATCGTGCCATGCCATTCTGTGTATTTTTTTATTATTCATGCATCCTCGATGTCTTTTACAAGCACGAAAGTTTTTGTCGACAAAATCTGCAAGAATATTAAAAATCATTCCTGTACGTTGAATTTTCCTCATCTCGATATTCTTAATGATTTACATTAATATCATCAATATTCAGACATGCATTCATGCTTCTGATGTATATGCTTGTATGTGTATTACTCTATTATAAATATGTTTCTTCATCGGTATGATTTTCATCTATGAGCAGTCTTCACTAATTTTACGTTTTTTTATCGTATAAGTGCTGCAACAATAGATTGGAATAGAGAATTTCTATTAGATTGAATTACCGACCCTAAGCGCGAATCCATTCTCTTTTTTATGTCGCTGAGAGACAGGCTTATCATAAAGTTGTAAGAAATCTCTTCCTTTCGATAAGTGACATGATAGGAATACAATGTAATTATTGCCTCAAAGAAATGTAACTTCTTGCGTCGTAGATTTAGCATTTTTTCAAGAGCATCGATGATTTTTCTTGCGATTGAAAAAGCGTGTGCAAAACGTTATGAGTTTCTATCTTCATTTTCAGTAAAAAATACTTATGTTTAGACATTAACTTGTATTCAGATTGCGTATATACATTGAAAAATAATTCTCAGTAGACGATCAATTAAATTTTTACAATTCAGGATCCAGTATCAATGCTCCTTAAAATTAAAAAAAAATTCATTCAAAAATCCATCATTTTCAACTCAACTCAATAGCTTTTTACAGATACAAATAACTTTATGTGTAGATGTGACTCAATCAAAGAAACTTTTTTTCAGAAAAAAAGTATATCTAAACTGAAAGTCATCAGAAATTTCACTTTTAAAGCAACAGATACAAATGTTTAACACAGAAAAAAAATTGACTTACTAATTTTTCAATAGTGTCTGTCTCCTTGAAAACTTGTTCTGGAAGACTCTCCCCGTGAATAGCATTTTTTCATATGTAGTACAAAGTTGATCACGAAATATCTTAAAATGCAAAAAAAAACGTATATCCCAGGGGAGACTCTGCCAATGGATATCTACCAGGAAGTTGGAAGGATCCTTACGATAACATTTGTTTTTTTCCAATAAAATTTGCTGTTAAAGGAGTTTCCCCATTTTTACGAGGGAAGAAGTTGTTAAAACATGATACACGCTCTTATTTGGCCTCATCTTCTTTAGCTTTCTCTTCTCTTGGCTTAGCTCCTCCATAAATCGAACTGAGAGCTGCTTCTGACAAAGAGTTTATTGGATCCTGGACAGTTCTAGGTTTCAATACTAGACGTTTTCTTCCAGTTGTGTCTAGAAAATGTCAGATTCAATTATTGAGAATGTATGAGTAACGAATGTGAGTACAATTATAATACTACTTGATTGGAGGTTTTTCATTTGTTTTTCCATTAATGAAAAACAAACCAAATAGAGAAATATTGACTGAATTAAAAATATAACTAACCTGGAGGAGGCTCCTTCATGAAAGAATCTTCAGGTCTTCTGTCACCAGGTGGTCCACCGGTACGCGGCCTGCCAGTGCCGTACCTTGAGGAACCTGGACCGCCGGGACCACCAGGGCCTCCTGCCATACCAGGACCAGCAGAACCTCCACGGGAATTCCAGTCCCGACTAGAGTCATCATTGCTGAAGTTTCCGTAGTTACCGCGGTTACCACCACGATCACCGCCACGATCACCTCCACGATCACGATCGCGATCGCCGAAGCCTGGCCTACTATTTCCTCTGTCAAATCCTCCTGTGGGTAATTTAAAAATTTCCTTGTTAAGACCAGTTTTCTAAATGATATTAGAAGATTTAATAAGTGTTAATCATGAAAAAGATTTTAATTAAACTTCCAATACAAATCGTGATTAGTGTCAGGCATTGGGAGAAATATTTGGAGATTTCATTTAATTTTTATGGAAATATCTCCATTAGCTTGTTACCTGTATTGAAAGAAGTAATTGTAGAGAGAGTATAGTTTCTATGTTAGAAAAAAGGTCAAAGGATTACACTTTAAAGAATGGTTTCACTATTTAATTGCAATTTTAATATTTAAAGTTCTTTCACATCTACTTTTTGATATAAAATATAACAAATGGAAAGAAATTAATATTCATGAAACAATTGATTCATAGTCAATAGTTTTCAATGATATCAATGGTTATATTCAGCAATCTTCTTATGTATGCAGATTGATACCTTATACAAAGTAGCATGACTCTAGAAGCTCTGCTAAGATTCTTTCAAAATATTTTTCAAGAAGTAGCATCTTTCAACTTTTCAAGCAACTTTATGACGCAGTAAAATTTGGAAACATCATTTCTCAATTAAATTGTAAGCATTAGAATAAATATGAGTAAAATAAAGTTGAAATAATCATCTTGAGCTCAAGTCAAAAGTGATAGTCTTTAGACAACTACCAAAACATACTGCATTTCATAAGATTTTGATGTTAAGTACGGAATTGTAGAAAAAAAATACAGCTGGACATTTTCTCATGCTTATAATGTGAAAATAATAAAAGTGCTACGTTCAAATCAACAAAAAATCAAAATTAGATATTTCAAATAATGACTAGATGCAACACCAGAATAATTTATGGTGGCACATCTCAAATTGTTTATAGAATAAAAGGTTGAGGAAAGTTGATTTTTAAGTGAAACACTAGTTATAGCGCTTGCTTGAAAACAAATAATTACCAAAATCATTGCCAAATCCTGATCGGGGTGGGCCACCACCATCTCGGCCCCTGAAGCCATCACGGCCTCCACCGCCACCAGGTCCACCAGGTCCTCCTCTGTTCCTTCCAGCGAAACCACCACCCTTGTCATTTCTTTTACCTTCTGCTACATCAATTTTGATGAGATGACCATCGACATTGACACGTCCATTCAATTGGATTGCTTTCTCGAGGTCACTGACTTCATCAAATTCAACATAACAGAAACCCTTGAACCTGCGAGCAAAGTCATAAATTATGTTGTGAGTATAGTTCACGGGATAATATTCTAGAGCTACATGTTGGCACTGCCAATGACCAAGAGTAATTTTCAACATATGTGCAGATGTACGATAAAAACCAATATGAAAATCAATTGCATCATGGAACAAAACTTTGCTGTGTTCAAATGAGCACTCAATTCGACAAAACTGGACTAGAACAATGATGAGCGCTAGACTGCCCTCTGAAGGGTCTGGCAGGGTTGAATTGAAGAGTGCATCAGAGTAGCCTGGCTGCAGTGCGGTTTGCAGCTGTAAAACCAGACACTTGAACCCAGTAGCAATGTGTGCAACATTATGCCATTTCGCTAAAAGCCAACTCTCGGCCGTGGGCAAAAGTTTATCAGTGAAAAATAGTGCTTGATCACTCACCTGTCGGTCTCCCGATCCTTCACCAGACGGACACTTTTGACGTTCATGTCGGGGAAAATTTTCTCAACGTCACCCTGGACGATGCCATCGGGCAGGTTGCCCACGTAGGCGGTGTAGGGGGCCTCGGTCGGCATGGGTTTAGAGCTCCCATAGTTCCTGCAACAGGCGAACGGTATCTGGGTTAGCACGTGCGCCCGGGCCCGACGAGAAGCCGCTGCTCCAGGTGTGCGACAAGCGGCACACCTAACCTAGCCGGGGAGGGGCGCGTGGGTAGCGGGCCCGCCCGGCCCCCCCGGCCCCGGCGAACCGGGCCGAGATCCAGCGCCGCGTCTACTCACCTCCCGTCGTCGTAACCACCTAGTCCAGCCATTTCGTATGCACGAAAACTCACAAAAACTCGGACCTCGATCAGGGCCGGGAGCTAGGCGCTCGCGGCGTGGGTTGAGGGTTGAGGCGCACGCGAAACGCACCACGATGACCGAATCTACTACGGTCTTTCCGTCGATAATCAAGGCAGCTATTGTCGGCCCTTCCAACCGCGCTTTTTTCAATTCGACTCCCATATTAATATCATGCGTGTCTTCGTTCCTCCGGGGCAGTTTCTCGTCGAATGTATAACGCAACGATTCAGCACATACAATTTGATCCGACCAGAATTAATGGGCCTCTTAATTCCGCTGGAAAATGCTGGGCAACTACTCGCCTGACAAGCCATATGTTGATTTTTAATGATTTATGTTTCGGTATTTTTTAGTGTTCGAGGAAAAGTTTATGTCAATATATTATTATAATCGGACCGCAATATCTCAAAATTAGATCGTATATAATGATTCAATCTATGTGAGTAATTACGAAAAAGTATTCCAGTTGATAAATTAATCAGTAAAATTCACAACCCAGATTATGCAGAGCGAGCTTTCGTGTATACATTACATATTGCTTCCTGTAAACAGTGGAAACACTTATTCTTTTCAGTGATATTTCAGATCAATAAAATCTCGGTTATAATTAGGTCAAGGACAAAGGGGTGTTTCATTTCCACGATTCCGAAACAAGCATAGATTATTCGAAACGGCATATAAATATTAGTTTCGATAATATTTTGCGTAACAACAATTGATTAAAACTACGCAAATAATCGCAATGTGCTTCGAAAGTGGATTTACAGTACAACGAAATAATAACCCAAGCAACTGCGGGACTATGTTACTTGTTCGACAATTAATGAATTTTGATCGCGCGCTGAAACATACGCCGAATATGCGACATCCAACAACTGCTCGCGCGCGCATCAGCTGTTGCACGATCTCAGGTTATATATATATATACGAGAGAGAGAGAGAGAGAGAGAGAGAGAGAGAGAGAGAGAGAGAGCGCGACGACTCCACGTGCGTGCGTGCAACGAGGAGAGTAGGAGACATATATAAAAGCGTATATATACATGTATATACATTGGCGTGTATATTGGCGTAACGAAGAGAGAGAGAGAGAAAAGAGCGGCACGCCAGTGGTGTGGCGAGACTTGGTGAGACTGCAGAGAGCCGGCCGAGCCAACAGTGAAGTAAAAGAGCGGAGTCAACGCACGCGCATTTTTTGGCCCCTCTGCAGCGCGGATAAACAAAGGCAGCGCTGTGGCCCACGTTCGATAACCGCGTATATACACACACTCACACGTGACATACATATATACATCAGCTGCGGAGAAGACGGCCAAGTCTAGCCTAGTCGCACGCGCTGGCGCTTTTCTACTCGTACATCCTAGCGGCCCAGCGAGACGCCAAGGTATATAAAAGTAATATGTGTGTGTGTGTGTGTGTGCCTGCGCGCGCGTCGTGAGTGTAACTCACACGCTGTCCAACCCCTGGTATTCACGCACTTTCTTTCGCAATCGCGTCAGCGATATTTTAGGAAAAGTCGCTGTCACACTCGGTGTGTGCGTCGTCTGATTCGCGTGTGAAACGGCACTTTTTCCTCAATGGATTATTTATGAGCGATACCAGCAAAGTGGTTTTAGAACGTCGATAACGCTTGCATATACCATGTATCCGCATTTTTTCAATTTCGCTCCGCATTGGTGCTAACTCGGAATTGTATTCGGTTCGTTGTTCGAAGATATTGAGTATCCAAGGTTCAATTGAGATAATCTCGTCCTCCATAGTCCCAATTGAGACTCATAAATTTTGTTGTTTCATTAGCTGCATTCTGCTGCTCATCGTAAAAGTACAAACCAAGGATAGAGTTTATTTCAAAGAGCTTAAATTAATGGGTCAATAGACACGACTGTGTTTATGTTGCTGCAGGGTTAAAACATCAAGATGTTACGCAATATTATGCCAATTTAATAACTCCGTGCGACTGACCTGTTACAGCCAGCTATTAATACCATGTACAAAAATGGACCACCACCTCCATATGACCAGCCACCATCGGCACCGCCCACTTATTCCCAATGCATGGGTGGCGTACAGCCAGCGAGTCCGTTCACGCCAGCTGAAACATGTGAGTTATTCGAGCTGACAATCAATTGAATAATCCTGAACAATTTGAATCAGATTGATTTGGTTTAATTCAATAATTACAGCATTATCTGCTTATATCGATCCATTTTTTGTGCTTACAAATTTGTTTTGCAAAAGTATCCATATCGGTTATTGGTTCTACTGCATTGTACGTGAAAGAGAAATTATTTACACTCAGTTTGTAAGCATATGGAGTAACTTTGGCGGTTTATTGAAAATTGAATTAGTAGCAACAACAAAAATAATAATAATTCTTTTCTCTAGTAGTTAGCGGACCTACAATAGTAACAACAATAGTGCCTCTTGGACCTGGCTCAACACATACAATTTGTCCACATTGTTATGCTGAAATTGACTCAACAACAAGGACTGAGCCTGGAATGATTGCTTATGTCTCAGGATTTCTTATTGCACTACTTGGGTATGTAGAGAATGCTTCTATCATTCATTAATCTACATCATGAATTCTCGATTTCTGATAATTCAATTGAAATTGTTCAAACATATCTACTTAAAAAAAGAAATAAATCTATCGTAGAATAAAAAGAATTTGTATATTTCCTGTGGAAAAAATAATCAAAATGTGCTTTTACAAAAGTAGATCTGTAGTGTCGTTTTTATCACAATTTGTCGTTTTTCTTTTGTAAGTCCAAACATAATTGAACTCAATTCATGATTATTCTTAGATAACGAGTTCGTCTCAAAATATCTATTTTTATTATCCTGCATGTTAAAACATGCAGTATTGTAGTTGTGATATAAAATGTATCGTCTCTGCATGGCATGTACAATCAAGTTTCATATATGTACTTTATTATCTCTTGAAATCACTCCGCTCAAACCTTTACTTCTCCAGAATTCGCCTCATTTAAATCTATAATTAGCGTTATATGCGTTTGGTGATTAACGTATAGACGTTAATATTTTGCAGATGCTGGGCTGGTTGTTGCTTGATACCATGCTGTATCGATGAGTGCATGGATGTTCACCACACATGTCCCAATTGCAAGGCCTATCTGGGTCGTCATCGGAGATAAGCGACGGCGAACCGCATGCTGGCTCCTTATCGTCGTGCATTTTCTTAAAACTCTTTGGTAGCTACTTTGCGCGAGTGCACACTTGTAGGAATGTCTCATTTATTATCATGTTTTTACCCACAACAGTCAATCATTTCGACTTTGAAAAACATTCCTGTAATGAGAGATATCTTACTGACTAGAAAAACATTTTCGAAAAAAAAAAACAGAGGTGACGTCGAAATTTTATTTTCGAAAGATAACTTATTGAACAGTTCGAGGAACAATTTTTTTTTTAAATAAACTCTTGATTCGGAAACTGAATCGAAATAAAACTTTTTGCTCTGATCAAATAATATTTCAGGAACTTTGTTTCTCATACTGCTCTCTGCTATGTCGTAGCATATTTGTTTGCATCATTCAATTATGATATTTACTTGCACAAGGAATATTTTAATGTTCTGCACAAGGAAAAAAGTAAAATATAAAAACATTGAAAGACTTTAAAACAGAATATCTGTTTCTTAATGGCACCAAAGGATTCAAATTTAAACGCTTAATTATTTGAAACTTTTTGCTTCACACTGCAGATACTTCTATCACTTAAAAATCAATTTTTCAGTCAACTTAACGACTATATTACTTAACATTTATCTAAAAAAATATGTTAAGTTTACATGAACAATGTAAATGCTTGGGAACTCAGTTGAAAAAAACGAAGCCCTAGTCGCGTGTTAGATGAGCTATAATATTTTTATAAGTTACTTATTAGTCATTTACTACTATTTGAAAAATTTCTGAAACTGAATTATGTTTGTTACAATCATGTGAAATCTTGATGAACGTGAATCAGCAATTAATTCCGCAAATCACAAATTAATTTCTTATTTGCTATTTTTTTCCAACAATCGAAGGATATCTGACACCAAATTTCTAGTTTCATACTTGATGATATGATCTACAATAGGGTTTAATTTATTTATGACATTCTCATGAAATTCATATTTATTCTTATTGTGTTTTTTATGTATGTATGTACGTTCAAAGTAAAAATCAATTCTTGTTTTTACAAGCTACTGAGTTATACTAGTATATTTTCGTAAGAACTTAAATATAAACTTATAAATAAATAAAATATTTTATTATATTATATATTTCTAAATACTAATATTATCAAAGGTTATGAAATGCATTTTAAGAGTTTCCGTTTATATGCATATCTATTATAAGTCAAAGTTATGTAGGCTATGTTTGTGAGTTACTAATCTGCATTGTTTACGTTTTTTAAAATGATTGGATATTTTCAGTCTTAGATGCAATAATGTTTATGAATATCCTGACTAGCTAAAATAATTTCAAAATTCAAATAGCCATTATTTAAATTTAACATTAAATTCTCCACACAATGTAATATTTAGTGAAACTGTATTTTTATTTGTATTGATTCCATTAGAAAAAGATATATATTCACTTGATTGACTCTATGTAATAAAAATCTATAAACCTATTTATCTGCCTGAAGGAATAATGTAAATTATGTCTATGTAAATATCAATGTTTTCGTACACTTCTACAAAGCTGCAGAAATTCGATAGAAACATTTTATTTGTGCACATAAATTGCACAAAATGATGAACTATTCGTCAATGAACTATAGTTATATTATCATATATTGATAGAATCGCCATACCCTCTATAATTCGAATTTGTGAATAGAAAAATGATCAATCTATCAATTCACATAATGTCATAATTGATTTACTCTATAAGTATCCAAAGAAATGTACTGATGCAACATTTTGCATCATACAATTTTCATCTTACTGAAAAAATATACGGAAATTCTTGTGAAATACACTAACTAAATTACGATAAGTCTCATCTATTCTTAGGTGCCTTGAAAGTGTATAAATATAACAATAAATTTGTATGAACTAATTGTATTTTTGAAAAAATTGTAAAAATACTGATCTAAATATATTGGTCAAATAAACAATATGGTTCTTGTAACACTGATACATAACAATGTGTATTGAACGGATGAAGCATCAATTCAATAAATACAATGGTTTTGTATGAATTCTCATATCTTCATAATAAAGATACGAGATGTAAGTAAATATTATATTGGTCACAATCAATTTTCCTTAACTGTTATGACATGATAAATCGTAATAATAATCTTATGAATATTGTCCTGAAAACTATTTTGTTCAGTTTATTTTTAACAATGAATTATCCTATCAATGTAATTCCAAATAATCGTATATGATTTTTTAAACTTTTTTCTTGAGGCTTGAAATTCGAACTGATTGTAATTTATTTTTGACCTCACAGAATGAAATATTTCCTTTTCTCCTTTCTTGAGTGTATATGTGCCTGCAGATTTGATCCGATTCCTCATTTTTTTATATGTATATAATATAATATATATATAGACTATACTTGGACGTTTCATATTACATATTCCGATGGCCTTGAGCTTCAGGAAGAAAAAAACTGACACTTGTTATGATTTTTTTCGAAACAGCTGATTTCTCCGCATAACCTCGAAGCATTCTGTGTATATGTTTGCGTTCCAGAAAGATCAGGTATTTCATTTGTTTTTATTATTACAACTCTTTCAAATATTTCATTGAACACTTTGAGAAATTTTTTGATTTCATCAAATTCTCAATCGATTATCTCTGTTCATCTCAGTTTGCCAATAATATTTGAAATGCAAATTGAATACATGAAAACCTCAAAAATGGAATTGATCATAAGCTTTCGTACGAAATCGTAAAGAAATCGTAAAAAATGAGAATCAATGTTGTATGAATTGACAATTTATAATTATATGTGTATTGACAGGTTGATCAAGTATGCACAATTAACATATTGGACATATACATGTGTCCAACACACAGGCAATTTGTTTGAAAAGTAAACAAATCAATTTAGCACTATGCTATGATATTAAATTGAAAACAACATGTGGCAGAGATCTAGATTTTATTGTCAACGTATTATAACAAATGAAGCCAAACTGTGGAATACCTACTATAAGAATATTATAAGGAATATATCATGTTCAACAAACAAGGAAACTCTACCAAAAAAATCAGAAGTGGTAATATGCGGTGGCGGTGTTATGGGAGCTGCTGTGGCTTATCATCTTGCCATGGCAGGCTGGGGAGAACGAACTGTATTAATCGAGAGTAGTAGGTAATGCTCAGATTCAACACAATATCATCGAAAACAATAGATCTTTCATGTTTGCTTGATCGAAATTTAAAATGATTCCAGACTTGGTGGAGGCACAACATGGCATTCATCTGGCCTCATAGGTGCTTTCAAACCGTCCCTTGCACAAGTCAAGTTAGCGCAAGATAGTATTGCTTTATATAAAGAGCTTGAGGCAAAAGGATTGGCTACTGGCTGGAAACAATGTGGGAGTCTCTCACTGGCTCGTACAGGTGATCGTATGACAGTATTCAGGCGAATGAAGGCACAATCTGTGTAAGGAACATTCTCTCTTCTGTCAGTACAGATGATTATTTATCAATTTATTCAAAAAATTAGAAAAACTTTCAAAATATTCTTGCTTAAATATTTTCAAATTTAATTCCAGTTTTCATGGCTTATAATAACTATACTGATATGTTCTTGTAATGAGTACTGGCTTATAATTATAAGTGGCTTATATAGAATCTACAGTAATTTCTCTTATAGTTCCCTAGGTATTGAATGTGATTTAGTATCACCTGAAGAAATAAAAGCACTCTGTCCAATTGTAAAAGAGGATGACCTAATTGGGGGTCTTTGGATTCCTGGAGATGGAGTTGGTGATCCTTATCAAATATGCATGACATTGATTCAAGAAGCTGTTAGAAATGGTTTAGTGTTGCAATAATAATTATTTATTTGAGAAAAATGACTGTAAACTGATTCAAGAATATTACTGTAGGTGTTAGAGTGTTTGAAAATTGTAAATTGACCAGGGTGAAAAGCACAAACGATGTTGTAGAAGCGATTGAGACTTCACTGGGAACTATAGATTGTAAAAACTTTGTAAACTGTACAGGGTTTTGGGCTCGCAGCGTGGGAAAACTGAGCGAACCTTATGTAAAAGTGAGTAAAGATTCAAACCGCTTTTTTCTTCATCTTTCACGTTGATATTAATAAAAAATTGTTGCTGCAGGTTCCTTTACATCCTGTAGAACACTATTATCTTCACACAAAACCTATTGCTGGCTTGGACCCAATGACACCAGTTATCAGAGATTTAGACGGGTACGTTTATTTTCGAGAAAATGCCGGCCGCATATTGGCTGGAGGTTTTGAACCAGTAGCTAAGCCAGTTTTCGAGGACGGTCTCATTCCAGGTATGTGTAAATTCATGTTTGGATGAGAAAAATTTCATATACAATCTTAACTGGAATGGTTTTTCACAGAAAATCCAAATGATCGTTATTTGCCTCCTGACTGGGATCACTTTCACATTTTATTGGAGCAAATGCTCCACAGAATACCTTCTCTCAAAAATGCAAAACTAGAAATGTTGTGCAACGGCCCCGAAGCATTTTCCCCGGACTGCAAGTGGATAGTGGGAGAGTCGCCAGAAATAAGAAATTACTACGTTGCGGCCGGGATGAAAACGGTAAAGACGAGAAGCAATCGTGAGAAATTATCGATTTCCATATTGACGAATCACAAAAATTTAAAAGAAACCCACCCCTTCTCGTTTGCAGATAGGAATTTCAGCGGCGGGTGGAGTTGGTCGGATAACGGCCGAGTTGATAACTCAGGGGCTAGCTTCTCTCGACTTTTACGAGCTCGACATATCGCGCTTTCTTGGCTTGCACAACAATCGCAAATTCCTTCGCGATCGGGTGAAAGAGGTGCCCAGCATGCACTACGCCCTCATATATCCGAACCACGAGTTCAAAACTGGCCGCAATCTGAGGATGTCCCCAATATATCCGAAGCTGAGGGAGGCCGGTGCCGTATTTGGCCAGGTGATGGGGTACGAGAGGCCCAGTTGGTTTGAGCCCGACAGCGAGAATGGTAATTCAATCTTAACAATGATCCATTGGAATGCATTTTTTGTTACTTTTATGTTGTCAAATTGGTATGAGTATTTTCTATCCTATTTGATTATCAATTTGAAACTAGTTCTCATGAAAATATTGAATTCACTATCACAATGTTTAATAGTTCATTATTTTCTAATTCCACATTAGATTTGGATCCAATAGATGGATCTCAGAAGTACAAAATTGCCTACACAAATACGTTTGGTAAACCTCCTTGGTTTAATTATGCCGAGCGAGAATATGCCGCTTGCAGAGAAACTATTGGTTTGAGCGATTACTCTTCTTTCACCAAAATTGATTTATGGGTAATTATCCTGAATTAATTATTCGTTAAATAAAAGTACAAAGTCATCGCTTGTATTTCATCTTGTGAATATATCGGTTTAGTCAAATGGAACAGAAGTGGTGGATTTCTTGCAATATTTATGTTCCAACGATGTCGACGTTAACATTGGCAGCATCATTCATACAGGGATGCAAAACTATCGAGGTGGTTACGAAAACGATTGCAGCTTAGCTCGAATTGCTCCTAATCAGTAAGAGCGTGTTTGGCTGTGATGAAATGTCGAAAATTTCATTGATTGTCGAAATAAAAAAGTAATTTCTAATGCTTAATATTCAACTTGCAGCTACATGATGATTGCTCCAACAATTCAACAGACTCGCTGTAAATATTGGTTGAAAAGACATCTCCCATCCGACGGATCTGTAGCTGTATCAGATGTTACATCGGCCTACACTGCTATTTGCATTATGGGGCCAGCCACAAGACAATTGTTGTCTGAATTGACCGATACTGATCTGAATCCAAAGAATTTTCCCTTTTTCACTTTCAAGGTAACCATCTTTAACTTTTTCAATCGGCTCAAATCATACAGCATATCGATTTGTCGATAAAATCTTTTTCAATTTCATCTATAGATGACATTATAATGTGCGAGTTTGAATTGACTTTTCAATCTGACGATTTCTTAATTTTCTCAACAGGAACTTGATGTCGGACTAGCTAATGGGATTCGTACCATGAACTTGACGCACACGGGAGAACTTGGATATGTTCTCTATATTCCAAATGAAGTTAGTCAAAATCTTCTCAAAACCAAATTTCTTTTTTATGTCTCTGATTCTAACATATGTATCACTCTAATCAATATTCCAGTTTGCCCTTCACGTTTATACTAGATTAATAGAAGCTGGTGAAAAGTACAAAATAAAACATGCTGGTTATTACGCTACAAAAGCTTTACGAGTGGAGAAATTTTATGCTTTCTGGGGCCAAGATTTAGATACTTTTACAACCCCCCTTGAGTGCGGTAGATCTTGGAGAGTCAAATTTGATGTGAGTCATTTTCACTATTGAACGTTATGGATGGATTTTGATTGATATTAAAATAAAATTCAATGTTTCTCAATAGAAAGGAGTCGATTTCATCGGGAGAGATGCCCTTTTAAAGCAAAGAGACTCTGGTGTAAGACGACAATACGTACAACTCCTTTTAAATGATCACGACCCCGATATCGATACATGGTGCTGGGGAGGTGAACCGATTTACAGAAACGGAAAGTATTGCGGGATGACAACTACTACTGGTTACGGGTTCACATTTAAAAAACAAGTAATCCTCTTTTTTCATCGAAATACTTCAAATATCGACCCTCCCTATTCATAAGGACGTATCTCGGGAGTCAAAATAATAAGGACGTATCTCGCGGGACGCCGGAGCGCCGGAAAATAAGGACGTATCTCGCGTGAGCGCAAAGTAAGGACGTATCTCGGGCGAGCGCAAAGTAAGGACGTATCTCGGAGGGACGCGCAAAATAATATCGTAGCTCGGAGAATTGCGAAGTAAGAAAGTATCTCAGCGGTTTAAAATTAACTAATGCATTAAAATTAAGTAATGCAGTTCACACATGAAGATAAATTCCCATTATCGATATAAACAAGCTATTTTAAGACCAAAGGTTCGGGGAAACATGAGCTTTCGGAGAATTTTTCCCGATTAATTACTATTTGCAGGACTGTATTTTAGATTTTACCTTATTCCTCCATTGTAGATTAAAACAATGTTCGCATTACTTTATTATTTAATTGATAGGATTTACTACAGTTGAATTGTTATAGCAATCTTGAGAGAACGTTTTTTTTCCAAGTGCAGGTTGGAAATATCGAACAACAAACGGTTCTGATGAATGAGCCGCCGCGCGCCGGTAGCTTTATTTGTCGCTCGCCCAGAGCGTCGGGGTTTAATCCCCGGCATGCACCTCTGTAGGGCCAGTTTTATATGGAAAGCAAAAATAAAAACACGTTCCGCCGTGAGCATTACATATGATTGTGGCTAGCCAGTTTATTGAATGTAAACTACAAACCAATAACGAGAGACGAAGAAGAAGATCAACTGTGAACTGCGTCTTGTAACTTGTTGTTTCTAACCGCTCGCGACTTGCGACTGCAACAGAGCCACCGTGATTCCACATATATAACTGCCAGATAGGCTCTTGACCATCGTTTCTGCAGTGCTTTTGACTCGTGAATAAAAAAATACAGATGCTTCATATTTTGACTCGCCCCCATGATCGCTTTCATGTTTGCCGAGTTTTAATTCTATGCTCGAGATTTATTTGCGGTTATGATCGGTTATAATTTTCAATCAAAGAAGAGATTCAATATTGAGTCGCAATTCTCCGCGAGCTGCGACATTATTTCGCGCTCGTCCGAGATACGTCCTTTCTTTGCGCTCACGCGAGATACGTCCTTACTTTGCGCTTTTCCGAGATACGTCCTTATGAATAGGGAGGGTCGATAATATAAGAGTTGACTTTTTGCGATGAATATTAACAGACAAAGTTATCGTTTTAGTAGACTTTAAATTATCAAAAATAATTGTATTGCCGTGGCAAACGCGTACGTAACTGATAATAAATGTGCATTAAACGGCGTAATATGAGCATTCAAAAGTAAATAGATGTTTTCAAACTGGTATAGAATAATCTCAATGATACGTTTTCATTCAATTTTTAACGAAATTTATATCAAATTTATGAATCACTAGATTGTTATTTTTGTCATTTTTAATGTAATCTCAAAAAATGCTCTCTATTATTTTTCAATAAAATTGATGTTTATCACCCAATAACTGTAATTGAAACTTAATGAATTGGCTTTTTTACAGGTATGTTTGGGATTCATTCAAAACCTTGACTCGAAAGGTGTACCGCAAACTGTAACGAATCAGTACGTTCTTTCTGGGGATTATGAAGTCGATATAGGAGGTATAAAGTATCATGCCAAATGCCATTTGCACAGTCCAAATCTACCAACTAAATATCCAGACCAAGAAAGAGACGCTTATCACGCAACGAGGGGACAAACGGCTTCGTGATCTAGGTTTTTTGATCAATTTTATTAGAATCCAAGTTAATTTTTTATTGTTCTTGTTGAAAATTTGATAATGTTATTTTATTTTACGTCTTCAATCATGAAACTTTTTTGAAATTTGAATTAGTTATTGGGTAGCACGATTGCGACCATTTAGGAATTTTTGATATTAGTGATTTTCGAAGGGTATGAGGCTGTCTTTTGAATGAGATGTTTTGGAGTGCTTGTAATATAAAAAAAAAACATTAGTGATTTGTCAGATGAAATAATGTCACTAATGTAAGTTTTTTCAAGTTTTTAATAATGAAGAACATTCTAATCGTCAATGTACAGACTAAATGCAATAACTAGAAATATGAATCGTTTTCCGTAGAACAAATTTGTAAACTTCTAAAATATTATGAAAAGAGATTACTTTATTCTTATTTATATAGAGATAATTGAATTCTAATAAATTGTACAATAAGTCACTGAGCCACTTTGATTGGCTTTGAGCCAATTTAGAACATATTTGGCAACTTTCATACCTTCATAAGATGAAAATCTTGTTACTCATAGGGCTTAATGTAATTGCTAGAATTGTTTTCACCTATCAGGTTTTGTCACTCATGTACAGAAACAATGTATATAGAAATTTTTCACTTATTTAATAAATGTCCTTCATAAATCTTTACATAACGTTTTCTTTCATTTCTTGCAGTATTACAAGCGTAAACTTATCGAAAACACATTTTTGTACAATATTACATTAGGGTACCAGTATTCTTCAAAAATGACGCCGGGGAACTACCAGCTTTTCTTCCAAATGTACTTCAGAATTTTCTGCATTCTGTTAAAGTAGTACATTACTGATGACTTGAAATTATTATAATCAACACCTGTTACTTAATATCTTAAATCAAACTACAAAGAAGAAAGTATCATCAATATTTAGAGATGCATTCTATGGAATGCCACTGTGTCTCTCACAAATATTCTTCGAAATTGTCCTTGTTTTTATTGTATATTCTATAAAGTATAAAATACAATACTAAACACACCTACTGGTGAATACATCATTCAGAAAGACACGATTTAGGAGACTGTAGGAAATTCGTTGCCTTCTTTTTCACATACGTTTGTCTCACTGAAGCAACGAAAATCCGCTCATTTTATTAAAATATCAACATATCAATTGTATTGAAAATTCTACTTACTTAAACTAAACCTTACGTCTAGTGTATGTATATATGTATATATTTATACGATTATCGGTTAAGATTCAAAAAAATTGTAAAGTTCAAAGTATGATACACCTAGATCAACAACTTTTTACACTCTTATCTTCAAGTATATACTGTACAAGAAAATTGAAAAAAAAGAAAACGTTTTATCACTCTGGGATTTCTGGTTCTGGAGTAGGTTGAACTTGTTTCTGAACCATACATGAACGAGCTACAGATTCGAATAATCTGGAAATAAATAGTTTAGGTTTTATTATATTAAATTAATATTGATGATTATAGTATATTTAAGAGAAATAATAAATGATAAGAAAAGTTTTCCCCCAATCAAGAAAAATAGCACATCATTTATGTTTTACTTTTGTTCAGAATCGATTAATAAGATAAAATCTCATATTCACTTACGACATAATTTGATCAAACAAATATCGAATAAAATACAACTTCCCTGAATATCGTAGAAAGAAAGCACTATAATATAACTTCATCTTGAAAATTTCAATTTTGTTTGTATGTTTGTGAGAAAAATTCAAATGTTCATTCTATTCACATAATAATAAAAATTGCACAAAGAATACAAAAATTATTCAGTGTGAAACTAATGTTAGACAAAGTTCTGATGCAACGTTAAAGGAGTAATGAGGAAAAATGTTGGTTGTTCTGAACACCCTTCCAAAGTGAAATCTAAGCTCGAATAAAGAAGAATAACCACAGCATTTAATTTTTATTCGAAAAATCCTAATTTGCATCGCAATTTTATTGAACTTTCTCGAATATTGTCCCTAAGTTTTCGTTATGCTTTCACTAGTTTGGTGTGTCTTGCACTAAAAATTCGAGGTTAAAAAAGTAGCCCATACGCATAAAAAAAGGAATAATAGATCTAACATAAAGTAGAATATAAATATTGAAACTTACTTTTCGATCTCTTGTGCACAATGGACGAACTCGTGTTGCCAGAACTTGTAAGTTGGATTTTTAATGAGCTCGATGAAAGTGATCAATAAGCCCCATGGATGAGGTCGGTTGACGATCAATCGTTCGAGAAGCACGCGGGTAATTTGTTCCTGTATAGCTTCCGTGTTGGCCTCTGAGAATAGGTACAGCAATGTACAGCTAAAGTAGTGCGTGTGGCTGTTGGGGTAGCGGAGTTGATTTGCTATCGCATTAAGGAATAGGTAGCGGCCTTCTGTGTCAAGATCCACGGCCAAATTCTGGAAGATGTCCATGTGGGCCGAGTGCGCGATTGTTGACATGTTAGGCGCGTGATTCTTACTGCGTATGAAAGCGATAGCCTGAGTGCCGACATAGAGAACCAGAGCATTCATCAACTGGATGTTGTAGCGCATTCCGGCTTCTTGTGAAACCTAGACGATCAATAAAAGCGAAGAGAGAAATTTCAATCACGTACAGTTCATATAACATATTAAAAAGTGCAAAATTATGAAGAAATTATGTACCTGAAGGTTGGAACGCAGATCACTGAGGAAGGTGACCGGTGCTCTGGCTTTAAGATACGAGTCAAGCTCTTTCTTGAACGTTACAGGTTGAATCATAGATGCGAAATTGGTGAGAACGCGAGGTGCGTGGCTGATCTCTGTAAGTAAGTCCACCTTAAGATTGGGCGTGAATGGGTCAGGCAGACGCATATTGCGAGGGAAAGCGCTCAAGATAAGATTGCGCATTTGAATGCAGTTGGGCGGTATCACATCGCAGAAGCCATAATGGTAATCGCAGAGGAACTCTGGGAAGTCGTGGAGCAGTACCAAAAGGACGCGCAGCGTACCTTTGTACAGTAGTGTTACGGGTTTCGCTGGAAATGGACATAAAAATTCGTGTTAAGTGATAGTTACATATAAGAAAGTAATTGTCGATAAGTAATAGTAAGAAATTGAAATGCAAATTACCTAGTTCAGCGTTACGTAAATATGGTGCGAGATACTTGAAGAGATCGATAAGCAACTGCGCGTAAATGCCCCAGCAGCGTTGTTGAGGGGTAATGGCGAGCATACGGCCGATGAAAACTCGGTGCGAGACGAGCTCGAGCCAGGCATAGCAGAAGCCGGGTGCCTTAGCTGGTCGCAGGATGTGCATGGTGTGGCAGAATGCGGTGAGCACCTGGTAATTGACGGCCTCAAGAACAGGCTCGGGTGCACAAAGTTCCAGGAACAACATTATGAAGATGCGGTGGTATGGCAATTGCTGGAAATCTGTGCCACGTAGCTCATGGTCTTGCAATAGGACGCCCGCAACGATTCCTAAGACTTTGTTTAACAAATTGATCTTGGTATGGGTATTGGTGGTGTCTCCAGAATGCTTGACAAGAAGAGCCACCAGCCTAACAAAAGCGTCTAGAGTGTGAAAACACTTGGCCCTAACTACGGACGGAGCCGCGGTAGTCTCACAAAGTGCACGGTAGCAGTGGTCGACGCACATCTGTGTGCTGAGCTTGAAGAAACGCGTGATCAAGTCGTCGGTTTTGAGGATGCCATGAATGTTCATCTGATGAACAAAAACACCGAAGGCTTTGGTGGGGTCCCGTGCATGGGTTGGATTGTGGTACATGTTGACCCACTCGCGCAGCAAGTATTCGGTCTTTTCCATGAGGCCTGGTGGATCTTCCAACTCGCGAGCCTGTCAAAAAAGGTTACATCCATTTTTTATCGTCAATAACTAGTGTCGCATGCGACAATAATTGTTGCAACAATTTTGGATTTGTATTACTGTACTTACTCTAACTTGAAGGATTCCAGAATGAATGTGAGCCGTTGGACCAGCAGGTGCTCTATCAGTAAGTATAGCAGGATCGTGATTCATCCGTAAAGATTCGATGATAGTATTCAGACGGAAGAGTGAAATTCTGAATTGAACAACATTATAGGATAAGAAAAATGTCCGAAAGTTCGACAATAAATTTCGTAGTGAAAGTCTTTAGAGGAATAATGACTCACCCTTCAGGTGGAGCTCGATGAAGTGCCATTCTAGCCAGTATTTCTATAGTATGGAAGAGATCTGACTCAGTAACGTGAGTCGTTCGTCTTTCTTCGATTAGATAATACTGAACTAGTTGCATTGCAAAAACTGTGGCCAATACACTACCGGATTCCATTGCTTGAGCCAGAGATAAATCGAATTGAGGTAAACTCAACAAATGAGATCTGAAAAAGAATTGAGTATTGACTTGTTGATCGACCTACTTGGGCAACAATTTTCAATCACTACTCTGGAACGAAGACTACTCTATTTTATTGCCAGAAAAATATTTACCTAATAAGACAGTCAACTGGCTCATAATTGTACTTGAGATCTTCTCTGCATTCAATAAGAATTTGGGTGATATGCTTGTTTGTCCATTGCATCCCATAGGCTCTCGGGTCTTGCAAACATCTGAGTATTCTCAAATAGACCTCTCTGATCCTTGCATATAAATTACTCTCCAAGACTTCGTATGCGGGAGTCGTGATGTCCAGGAGAGCCTCTACAGAATTTTTGAGCAAACCCATCGCGGTTCCCGCGTCTCTCGATCTTCGGGTCATGATAATCGCTTCGAGCAAAGAGTGTAAGAATGTGAGCTGAGATGGTGGTGTCTTTGGCCCAAGTGAAGCCATTTCTCTTTCGATCTATAATAATAATAATAATAATATAATTCATCATGTGATTATACGTAAATCCGAAATCGGTTTTTAACTTCGTGAGTATTGTTTCTAAAATTTAAATGTTGAGAATTCAAACTTGGTTCTTTAACATAAACAATTGCTCAAGAATTTCAAACGACTTTTCAGAAACCCGCTATAGCACATTCTGTTTGTATAGTCGACTGCCCGAGTATATTCGAATTGGGATACCAAATAGTGAGTATTATTTCGTCGGATGAAAAAATGTAGTAGTATGTTTCATAGTTATATTGTAAATAACGTCTTCATTAGAATATTTAACTATTAAAAAAGTAAATGTGAAATTCATCAATTAATTAGCTTTAAAAAAATTAGTCCAGATACTTAATCGTATATAATGGTTTCCAATTGAATTATCCTTGAAATTGCTCGTATCCATAGAAATGTACATACCTGAATGAACATTAAATATAGAATAAAAATTGGTGTAACTTACGTCAGTCGCAATTTTCTCAAGCGTAGAGCCAATCTCATCATTGCTAAGAGCTGCCGCGTAGGCAACTTGTTGAGCAGAGGCAGCGACAATAGCAGCTGTAGCGGGTGCATTGGTGGCAAATGGTTGTATCGTCACTGGCTCGGCAATAGCTTTAGGCAAGCAGATAATCTGAGTTTCGCGTTCGGACAGCGGCAAGAAACCTGGGATATTGCGAGCGAACTCTTCGTAGACAGTCATTTGTTGGGGGGTCACTCCACTGACCTATGATTTCAAAACGAAATACGATGTCAATAAAAGTATTTTATATTAATTACATAAACGTTTTCCGATTGAACGTTCATTATATTGATAATAAAGTAGATCGTTTGTAAAAGTTTGAAATGCACCCTTACCTTGAGTCTTATTTGTTCGGGCATACGTTCAGCTTGGTACTTGGCCAGCGGGTCAAAGTACCTTCTGCCTTCTTGCCTTGCGATCTTTCTCAACTCGATCTCGTTGAGCAGTCTCTTGTCCATTTCAGGCATGGCCTTTTCGATGGCGGTCTTCTGCACGAAGGCGCATGCGAGTTCCATATTATCGGCAGCGATGATGTTTGCCACTTGCTCGGCAAGTTCCTTCTGCTGAGGTGTGGTGCCGATTATGGCCATGACAAATGCATTCTTCAGATTTGAACTGATCGACGCGAGGATCTGGTCGCGGCAGGTAATCATGGCCATGCCAGCTGTTAGGTTTCGCACCATGTGACGCGCGGCTGTGCGCATCTTCGTCTCGTCGGGGTCCAGGGCAAAATCTTTCTTCACAGTCTGCTCGGTAGTAGTGAGGGCGATTTTGATCGAGCGATCGACCACAGGATGGATCCACTCGGAAATCGCACGCTCTACAGCAGGCCGCACGAGTTGTTTCAAATGAGGATGAGCCTGAAAATGTTTAATTTGTAAGTCCGCATTTATTTTATATTAAAATTCATTTCTTATGAGTGTGTCAATGACTGATATCTTACTTGGAATAGTGGCAAGTTAGCATTGATTGCAATGTGCGGTGCGATATCCCCAATAGAGTTTATCGATATTTCTACGTAGTTGAAGCGCGGCTCTGGTGGACCTGTCGGCAGTGATGGTGTAGTATTGGTTACTGGTGCAGCTTGTTGTGGTAGTTGCTGTTGTTGCTGCTGATGTTGCTGTTGTTGCTGCTGCTGTTGTTGTTGCTGCTGTTGTTGCTGCTGTTGCTGCTGTTGTTGTTGCTGTTGTTGTTGCTGCTGTTGTTGCTGCTGTTGCTGCTGCTGCTGCTGCTGTTGTTGTTGCTGCTGCTGTTGTGCAGCAGCTGAACTCTGTGCCATCAATTCTTCAACCTGGTTCTGTAAATATAACATTTACTCATGTTAGGTTAGAGAATTCAAACTTCTTCAGTTGAATTGAAAAACTTGTTCTTTACAGTTAAAGCATGAGTACATTTTCTTTGGAGTAAATATAACTTTTTGCAATAGACAAAATTAAACTAACTAACGATAATACTGACCTGTGCTTGCTGCTGGGTTTGTTGATTGGATGATTTATTAGCAGAATCTTGACCCTTCTTGCCTGGTTGCGATAGTTGGTACTCTATGCTTTGCATTTTCTCTGGGTCTTTTAGATAAATAGCAGGTTTCAGTTCAGATACATCGAGTTTTAAATTGTTACGCAAGACTTCTATTTCGAATTTCAGATTCAGTTTCAATTCTGGCTCTTGGTGAAGCTCAGCCAGAACATTCATGATACCCATGGTCCAAGGGTTGGGTGGTCTAAAAACTTTGCTCTTCTCGCAACTTTCGAGAACCTTGGCAACAAATGGTACTACATAAAGTAACTCTTGTTGGCCCTTGCAGTAAGCTTCTGCGAGCAAACTCTTCAGATCAATGTCAACTTGGAGGATGGGCTTGTTGCGACCTAGAGTGAGCATGCCTAACCAATGGCCCAAATTCTTGAGAAGAGATCGGTCAGAGAAGTTAGCTATGCCTTTGTCGCTTCGCAACAAGACCTTAATATTCCTATAGAGAACATAGAATGATGTTGTATTCCATTTTGAGTCAGATATTTGTATAAAATTTACCGGTTTGAAAATATCATCATCCCTTACCTGAAAGTTTCCCTTGTAACCATTCTATTGAGTTCTGGTATTTTCAAACAGTCTAAGAAGTTTGAATACAAAACGTGAAAGTTGAGTTCAATACTTGCTCTCTTCATAACTAAATACTGTGCCATCCAGGGAAAGTATTCTTCCGTGACAATGTCCTTGATTTCATCGCATTTCTGCTGTAGATTAAGTTGACTCAAATTATTGAATATGAAGGCAGTCTTATCCTGTAGAGTCTCGGGAGGAGCAATGATGTTTTCTTCTTTGTCAGTTGCCACGAGCAGCGTATCTATATTTGTGGCATTGGCAATCGAAGGTCTCGCTGACAAGGAAGTTGTTGGCGTAATGGAGGATTTCGCCTGGGTAGTAGTGGTAGTGATCGTAGTCGTGGTAACAGTCTTGAAGGGCATAGTAGTCGCGGTGGGCACCAGCATAGACGCCAGAGACTTTGGGAGTACTTGACCCTGGGGACGCGTGGGTGGCTCTTGGCCCTGCAACCCGTACTCCACGTATTCCATCAGATGCTGTGGGAAGTCGTTGAAGTGCGGTATGCTACGCACGTGCTCACAATACGTCGTGTACTCTTTCAGTCGGGACTTGAAGCGATCGAGAGCGGCTATGCCAAAGTAGTACATCTTATTGCCATCGGGCTTACGCAGAGCCTCTAATACAAACCTTAGAGCTAGTCCAAGGGTAATATAGCTATTGACAAGGCCTCGCTCTATTATACCACCGAATAGTTGAGCAGTGATGTGCAGCTCTTTATCTGGATACTATAAAAGATGTATAAAAACGTTACGAACACGGTTACGAAAATTGATAGTTGTGTAAAGCTTAATACACGATATCAACTGTACGCACTATTTTTTAAATTTTGATTCATGTCTCGCTCAATAAAGACTCAACCATAAATTATTTTCCTCCCAAAAAATAAAAATCAGAGACTCACCTGAGGAAAGAATCTATACTCTTCGAACAAGTTTCGTAGCATGCAATGAAAAACATCCCTCTCCCTTTTGATATTTGAGTCTTGAAATTTCTTAAGCATGTCGAGTACTTCATCGATGGAGAGTGTGGGGTGTGGCGGATGGTTGTAGATTCTTTGAAAATAGCTATTGGCCTCGTCTTCGATCTCTTTGGATACGTTTTGGCTCATGTCTGGGAATAGGTTGGATGTCTCGGGTATGCGGGTCTTCTCGATACCCGAGGGTGGGCCAAGCCTGTTGAGGCCTCCGATAGTCGCGCCACTGGGAATGACAGATGAGCCCTGGGCCGTGCCCACTGGCCCTGAGTGCAACTGCGAAGAGAGAGGCAGCATCGGGAAGGGTGACGGCGACGGGCCCATGAGTCGCGAGGGTGAGCCTGGTGCCGAGACAATTGGTCCCAGGGTGCTCGGCAAGTTAAACGCTGAGTTGCTCGGTGGACCGAGGGTTGAACTTAAATTTACCGAGGCCAGGCTCGAGTTCAGATTTGATATCGTATCGACTTTCGGCAAGAAAAACTGGAAGAAGATTTTCAATGCATTAAAACGAGGACATAATGAACTTCTATTTATCAAGGAATATAATAGAAATGAATTAATAATTCGATTCAATACAAGCGTATTCCTATTGAATTGTCAATTTTCCAATTGAATTTCTAATGATTTAGTGAATGAAATAATCTTCACACATTTTTATGAATTAAATATATACCTGTCCGCTTATTTGGTTGAAAGGCTCTATTGTTCTTTGCCTAAATACTGGGGGCTGTATTCTTGGAGGTACTTTGGTCAAAAGCACGCTGCAATTTTGTACCATAGCCAAGATTGCATCGGCGCATTCTTGCGAGACACTCCTAAAAAATAAAAAATAGAATTTACATTCAAGAGATACATTATAAATTTGAGATAGCGCGTTGGATTTATGTGAAATTGGAGCAATATTTCCTAATTGGAATTCAGAATAGATCAGGTGGAATTTTAAAACTATGATTCTTTTCATTGGCAGAGCTCCAAAAGCAGTTGCAAAATTTAAAACCAATATATTACTAAAACCTTTGATCTTTAATACGTATTAAAAATTGAATTCAAAACTCACCCAACACAGACTTGAAGACAGTGCAGGATAGTTGTGAGTGTCTCTTGGGGCAGTTGGCTTGCTTTGGGTAAAGAAGGATCGTCCTTGATACCTGGCCCCATTACTTGGGGACATCTCCTCTGCAGGAACTTGACAGAAGCAGCAACAAACGCTTCACCATGATCTCTGATTTTGTCGGTAAGCCATTTCTCCAACTTCAGGTACTCACGTCTCGAAGCGAGGCAAGCCAAATCGATAATGAAAGGAAAAGACTGGGCATTTAGTAAAGTGGAGAGGGCTTTGAGATCTTGGGCTACGTCGAGGATACGTGACAGTCTTGTCTGATCGTGATCACCACGAATGTACCACTCGGCCATCGCGTGCATAGTAATAGTTTTGATTTTGATACTATTTGAATGCCAAGCATGGTGTAAAATCACAGCACTGTTTGGGTGGTTACCCAGAAATATCGGCATCAATGTACTCAAAAGTTCTTGCCTGAAAAACAATATAAATAATCGGTTGAAAGAAAATGTATTTGAATTTTTCCTTCGTTAAGTATAATTTTACCTGAGATGCGTAATAGGTGGATTAATTTGTAAAAGTGCTAGTACAAGAACATCGGGACACTGTTGTATAGGCCACTTGAAAATTTCCTGTACGGGCAGATGCAAACCTCTTTCGGCCATATAAAGCAGTAGTTCAACAACGTTTAATGACCTCCACGTTTGAGCTTCTTTACTATCACTTTCTGGCGCTGCTTTGAGTACATCAATGGTAACCGAATGGTAGGCGTAATCAGCGAAGCAAAACACATCTGGGTATTTAAGAATTTGTTGAACCAGCGAAAATTGGCCTTTAACGTTTTCCCAATGACGATAGAACAGTTCTACAGGGAATACATCCATAGGGTAGCCTTGGTTTTGAAGGCCTGCCCTCAAACCACTAATCAGCAGCTGCAGACCCTGACGATCTTTGACCAAAAACTCAGTGTGATCGAGTTTTGCTGTTACTTCGTTCCACGACAAAGATGTGTTCTAAAAGACGATATTTGATGAATTACTTTGAAAATGACAGAGAATGTTTTGAAACGTTTCACCTACAAACGGAACGTTCATTCAATTGTAATATTTCAAAGAACTCACAACTTCTTTGACAGCTTGGACAAAGACTTCGACATTCCAAGTGGTTGGTGTCTCAGCTGATTTTTCTTTGTTATCCTGGTTTGCACCTGAATTTTCCCAGAAAGAATGCAAGCCTCCTGCATCCTCCAGGCCACTGCATGTGCGAGCCATGTAAGCCAGGACCTTGGCTACACATCTTGCGGTCAACTCTCGAGCGCCGAGGCTCGCCAAACTCGAACGGCATTCTTCTACGTTGCTGGTAAAGCCATAGCCCAATTCCATAATAAGCTCGACCAAGTTGGAGTTATCCTGAAAATGAATCAATTTATCTTTCTTCTTGATGTCTAGCAAATATCCAATATCCCATTAAAAATATCTCACCATTTGGTTAGTAGACATGTTCAATTCAATATTTTTTAGTGAAGCTTCCCCGTCACCTGGATACAGAAGTGGTGCTAACACCACTGGTACCAGTTCACGGGGAAAGTCACGTCTCAAACTTTTGAGTAATTTTTCTTTCGTTTCCGAGGAGAGCTCAACTTTTGTTGACTCCTCGAAAACGTAGTTAAGTATAAGATGCAAGATCTCTGGTGAAGTATCGTGTAATCCCTCCTCACTTCTATTTTTGTTGTTGTCAGAGTTGATGTAATTTTTTATCAGCTCTGGGAGCTGCTTTTGAATGTGCTCAGTGGCGCGTGCAGATGTATCAAGATTCTGCGAATGTTGTAGAGCTATGGCTAATACAACTTCTTGTACCAGAGACAGTCCGAGTATCTTGCGCAAGTGTTGAAAAAATTTTGGGGATGGAAAGATTCGCTGTAAAATTACGATTAATTACTTAAAGGACATGCACTCGATCATATATTCAATTTCTTTTAAAATTTGATCAATGAAACAAAGCAGCGAGCTTTTAAGTAACTCACGTTCTGACGATGGAAAGGATAGTCGATGGCAAAACAAATGTTAGAAACAAGAGACGGCTTGCTCAACAAGCTATTACACTCCTGCTTTAGTAGCTGCACTTGATAGTAATCCTTAGAGTTTTGTTCAGGTGGTTCTCCAGTTGAAAAATCTATGTGTGAGAACAAACAGCGTAACAAATGTCTGTCTGCCTCCAAACCTTTCCACCGCACCAACTGTGGAGGATACAATAACATGTTATGAACAAAAAAAAAACATGTTGGAAATAGATAATGTTGTGACTAAACGACTAAATGTTGACTTCAGCAGTGGTAATAGAAAATGATGGTAGATGATTATAAGTCATTCAGCAAACAGTAAATAATAAGATTTTAAGTCAGTAATACTTCCAATCTTTAGTTTCGGTACAATATAGTGAAAATTACTAGCAAGAATTAAAGCACCAAGCCAAGCATTATAACAAAGACTGATATTTTATAATTGCATGAATGAACACTAAGCTAAAATAATCTGTTCTCACATAAAAGATGAATCTGCAAAATGCATGGAGATAACCTCTCTTTTGTTCTTCTATGCTACTATCTTAGTATTTTTTTCAATGGAAAATGATTACATTGTGCTGAAAAACTTCAAAGAGATTTTATAAAGTTCTCAATAGAATTGATGTTTAGCTTTTTTAAAAAGGAAAAAATGTCTCTCTTAACTGGGCAAATATAGATATTGCTTCATGATAACGAATTGGACACTAGTCATAAGTTAAAAATGATTGGTACAATATTATGAACAAAAAAAATTCCCCTTCATCTAGGATATGAGTTGTGCAAGTAAAAAAATGTATTTTGATAGCATGTGAGATTTTTTGATCGTTTGAAAATGATCAGATCCTGGTATGCAAATGAGCGTGTTGCCATGTCCTCCCAATAAAATGCGTCAGAAATGTTGGGGTAAAATACTCCAACACAAAGTACACAAATGAGAGCTGACTCAACAAATAACTCGAACCAAAATAGTTGCGGGATTGTGATATCACAGTTTGGTAATAATTTAGCAACACGATGTAATGCCAAAGCAAGCCTGAAAGTTGCAAGATAATTGAGAAACTTGAAAAAAAAAAGGTCACAAGAAAAATAGATGAAAAGCTACTTGGGCAGCGTCAAGCAAGGGACCCATAGGCTGGCGTTGACTGGGCAAAGCGAATGCTGGGGGCCTGGCCCAGGTCCGCAATGCCCAGAAGCACGCTGGGATGGCAAACGTTGACAGGGGGAATAACGCGGGGGAGGGGGAGTGGGGGCGGAAGCCACTTACGAGCGCAATTTCCTGGCAGCTGTCCCGAAAGTTCTTCTTGTTGAGAGTGTGTACGGCGTATGAGATTTGCGACAAAGTAAAAGACAACGAGTCCAGGTTCATAGTTCCATGAATCCGAGGTAGAAAGCTTCAAAAAGGTTTGAAGCTTTCTCCGCGAGCTGGGCCTGTGGCTTGTGCTGCTTATCCGGTTGGTCCTGAGCTGGGCCTGGGCCTGGGCCGCCGCCTTCGTCGTCGGCGCCGCTTAGCGCGTCGCCGGCTGGCCCCAACAACAGCTCTCCCCTCTCGGCTACGGCCGCGCTCCTTAGTCTACTTAGGTCGAGGCTGCCTGCTGACACCAACATCGGGGACCTCCCTCTCTCACACTCGCCCTCTCTCTCTCTCTCTCTCTCTCTCGACCTCCCTCGCGCGCTCTCTCTCTCTTTCTCTCTCTTTCTCTCTTTCTGATGTGTGTCCGAGTCTGAAGGGGCCGCGCGCTCGCGCCGAGCTAAGCTACCGCCGCCGCCGTCGCCGCCGCTGCTGCTGCTGCCCAGGACGACGTCATGGCGCACGCCAACTGTCCCTTTCTCTACGGCTGTGGCGAGCGCAGCGCCGCTGCTTCCTGGTGGGGCACCTGCTGCGGGGCTACGCTGTGTGCGCGCGCGTGTGTGTGTACGTGCGTTGAGCGGCCAAGCGCCAAGCAACCAGCCCCTAGTATATACGTGCGCGGCCGCCGACTCGATCGCTGCTCTCTGCTCCTGGAGTAGCTGCTGCACTGCTGCTCCGCTGCTCTCTCTCTTTCTCGCGGTCTCTACGCGCACTCGGCTTCCTTCCTGGGCGGCGCAGCCGATTGGTCGCTCGCTTTTGCGCACCGGCCTTTAATCGCGCAGTCTCTCCTTATGCCGCCGCGGACGGAAGTGTCGTCGTAGCAGATGCTGCGCGGCGCGCGCGATCGGCGGATGTGCTGCCCGCAAGCCGCCGCGCGCACCAACTCCGAATTCGCCGAAATTAATATACTGCAATGCACGGCTCTCTCTCTCTCTCTCTCACTGCAACGAAGAGACACCGCCTTGTTTTCCCCGCGAACGACTTTATTTTTTACTCGCGTTCGACACCGAATTTCGGAGACGTTATGGTGAGTATGTTGTTTACCTTATCGACAACAGCTGATGCGTCATCTCTCTCTTATCTATCGCTGCTCGCTGCGCGGCGCGAGCGCGCTCAATGAGCGACTTTGTGTCGCCCGCCCGCGCTGCAGCGAGCGCATATACACACATGTTATTGCTCCGAATTCTCGAACAGTCGAGATGTTTGCTTGGGTTTCTCCGTATGTTAACGACAGTTCGAAGGTCTTTTGTGAGTTATGCGTCGAGCAGTTGTCGTCCGATCGCGAAAATGGGAAAAAACTTTTTATCAGTCAAGTGCGAAGCACAAAAATGATTTTCGACTGAAACTCGCGGATTTTCTTGCTATAGATAAACAATGCACGTCGTTATAGGTATGCTGAGCCATCTAATCTATCTGACGTATACATAGATTCACGACGTTGAGTAAATACTATATACGTTTGACAGATAATCAAAATTACTACAGCCTTGGACCAGTTGTGATTCACGACAAATGAAATATATATGTACATGTTTTTGAATTCTCATCAATTATTTGCTCTACATTCCACATCGGTTCTACACATCTAAAAATCGACGTTTACTTTTGATCCAATAAAGTATAATAATACCACGTGATTGATTCAAGCATATAACGTAAAATTGTTTGCTCGGTTGTTTCAATTAATCATCATACGAACATGTGAGAATGAAAAATGAATCACAATGATGATTCGAAATATTTTGATTCTCGATTGGTATAGCTGTATACAGTCGAGCTTAATGATAAAATAATAATTTGACGAGAAATGATGATTTTTTGTTACAAATCTATTTGAGACGACATTTCGCTCGTATTGATATTCGAATGTATCTCATGTTTTTCGAAGTTATTTGGGCATGTAGGTATAATAAAACTTCGTCTCGTATGTATGTACACATGAAAGCTTCCATTAAAATTCGTCAGTTCGATTCCAGGCATGTGCAATTTTATAAGTGCGGACTCCGTTGAATTTTCTACTAATGAAATTTCACATTTTTCACATAAAAAATTCAGCCCCTAACATCCCTGGTACTGCAATCTTATTGAGAACGTTTTAACTGGAAAACGATTGCTTATAGATGTTTCGATTGCGCATGTTCTTGAAGAAGGATATTACCTGAAATTCTAGGTAATGCGGGACTCGCGAATCAGCCAACTTGGGACCTTTTGAAAAATTCAAACAGCTTCCCGAAATTCTTCACTTCCAAAATGATCCAGTTATTTCATCGCAATTATTTTCCGAATCTGTCAAATCGATTACGGTTTCTTGCGTCTCAGCCCAACTTTTATTTGATGAATTAATTATTTCGATAAACACGAGAAGATATTTTTTTGAAAATTGCGCTATATTAGTAATGCAACCGAGTTTCTTATGTGATCAATTACCGTATCAAAGTCTATTCTCATGATGTATTGCTGTTTTGACCCATCTCACAGAAGTAAAAGAAAAAGCTTACAGATTCAGTAGCAGCTGGAAATTGATGTTTGCAATGCAAATAAAGCTCGTACGCCATATGGGCTACAAAAAAACCGCAACGCCATTATAAATTTTTCTTTATGGTGGAAAATTTTGATGCTACTGTCCGTCGCTTTCCTGTATAGTCTCTCCTATATATTTCCTTCATTATCTTTTCTCTCGGTACATCAATTCTCGGGTGGATCAACAACTTTAAACTTGACTTCATGAACTTCGCTCACGTATACATCTCCGACGCCGTTTATCGAAAGGTGCTCCACTGATGCACACTGGAGTTTGCCCGATTGTGTAGTCAAGTCAAATTTTCAACTTTCACACTCGCCCCATGATTCAACATAATTTTTGCATTGCGCGTGCCCGACGAGAGGCTGTCAATGCTGCTAAGTACAGTAGCTGCATATTATAACGTTATTTGATTGCAGTCAAATCTTTCATCTGTAGACACGTCGCCGGTACATTTGGAAATGTTCGCTACTTGGGGGCAGGGGCGAGTACTACACTCAAGCAAAAACTCATTAAAACAATGAAAACTCGACTTTGATACACGAATCTTGACATTGAAATTAATGGAATCAATTTGAAATGATTGACATAGCTTCTGTTTTTTGTGCTTCTTTTGCTTCTTCTTCGTTTGCGAGCGATAATATTATCAGTATGAAGTTGAATTTTGAATTTGAAGAGTTTCGAAATAATACTTTTCAATGTTTCTTTACAATCATCGACAATAATGCACCACATACAGTCTTATGAAAGATGCAGTGCCGTTTTTCAAATACTTTCAACCAACCATTCAAAACCACAGAATCTTACGGTTCATGTTAACTTGCTATCTCTCGAACTCTCTAGTGTAAGATATCTGCGGGTAATACGGTGTCACCTCAAGGATTATTCTCAATTTTATCTCGTATTCAAAGTGCCTTTCAACTGAAAATTCTCTACAGGCAATTTTTTTTGGTCATCTTACTATGAGTGAACATTTTTTAATAAAAAAACCACTGCTTCCGTTTTTGCGACAAAAGCCGTAGAATTGAATTTTCATACTCCGATCTTTGATGTTTGTTATTGTTATACATGTTACAAACGCTACGGCACTGGAAAAAAAAATTATGTAAAACAAACTCATTTCTTTCAGATGTAAATCTCGTAATAACTTACCAAGATAACTTGGGAACAAATGTATACGAGAGAATTAATCGCGTATTATTTCCATATAGTACGTAAAATTAACATGGTAACTTGAAAACCGCAAAGACAGGAAGTTGACTGGAAAAAATACGTATAATTTAGGTGATTCAGGAAAGCCCCAAGAAGTTTCAGCTTCTTTCGATACCCAAAATCATAATAAACGTTGAAAAACATATATCCAAGATGACCAAATTTTCATTTTCGCCAGCAGTAAAGACCAATTTGTGTAATAATAATCCACAAGTGCTTGTCGGAAAAATAGATACTTTAGCTTTTCGAATATTTTAATCTGCAAGAACGCCAGTAGTGAATTACTAAAAACATCATTCTACGTTGCGAGTACATGCTGCTTCTCAAATTAAGTGAAGATTCACTTGAATTGAGTTGAAGTGCGTACTTGAAAGAAGCAATTCTCGTTTTAGTGCATTAACGGCACACACTGTACGCGCCGACCCTCTACTACAGCGACGCTATATGCGAAGGGAATGGAATGGGGTTCTTCCCTATTTTCCGTCGAGGGAGCATCAGGTGCAGCTGACACAAGCGTCTTGCGACCATCAGCTTCCGTCGTTTATAGATCCCTAAAAGTTACAGTAGTAAAATAATTTTATCTTGGACACAGTTGTACGGTAACTCAGTGTCTCGTTGTTTCACAACTTTCCTTGCATTTGAATTCTAGCGCGGTCGATGGACTAGCTTCCGTTTATTGGCAGTGAAATTTTCAAAATTTTATCCTACTGCAAAAGTATTACGAGGTAAAATGCGTCTTTAGTTTAACTCGATTTCGAATCCGTAAATCCGTTTCGAGTACATATTTATTATATTTATCAATATCGAGCTCAATTAAATCATCAACCATTCGAATTCAGTTTCAGCTTAAGGACTCATTTTTATTGTCAGCACCTTTCCTACAATCTTCAATAAGTCTTCGCATGTTGGTAAATTGTCATCCGTACATATATCAATATTTTCGGGAAATAATGACAAAAGGGTCGAACATAGGAACATAACTTTGTCATTAAAGCTTCTCATTGTAGTCGCAGATTCTTGATATTCAGTTGAGAGACTGTTTATAAAATACAATTTATCTTGTTCAATTTCCTCCCACCCCCTCCTGCCCTATTATACCAAGTAGAGAATGAGTATACGATAAGAAAACGCGCCTCCCTTCTCTCGCCCCGACATATTTTAGGTTTTACAAGTTACTGTGTTGTGTATATATAAAAAACTTTGAAAATATGGAGAATATAAATTATGAGATAGACGTCCTATCGTTACATGTTGTATGTACATAGTATATCCATGATGAATGCGTTTATGCCGTCGGGCAATTTGTTCGCTTTGATATTGAAATACACTCTGGAATCGCGTGAGTCGGTTTGGATTTCCCTCTAGAAAATCGCGTACTCCCCTTTTTTTCCTTCCCCCTTCGCCACATTTTGATTTATTTGATAATTCGAGATAATGATTATTATAGCCAGCTGCTAATTACATTATTGAACTTAGTCGCCTAAAGCTAAAGCTATCGTAAATCGATTTCGTATAATAGAATAGAATAAGAATAGAAATACAGTAACATTCTCATATATCATACAATTATATACAATAGAAGTAACACAAATATCAAATATTTATCACATTTTGAAAATTTCAATTGGAAGAAGCAATAGATTATCAGCGTCATATAAAGAATAATATATATATATATATATTCGTTTTATTTTTTTTTTACTCGTAAATTCATGCCAACCCCCTCGATCTTCGATTTAGATAGTATCATAGATATAGTATTCGTTTTCCGATCCAACGATACATGCGCTAACCAATTTTAATTGGCAAACAAGCCGAACCGCGCGAGACTATGCGCCTTTTCGCGACAACCCAAGCATCCAAATTCAATGTATACATACATGTCAGCGGCAAAAAAAATATAACAATTCTCAAACCTCACTCCGATTTATCGTTGGACCGCAAGACTCTCTGCTTCGGAGTGTCGTGTATACATAACGTACTCGATTCGTACGCCCACAATGAATATAAACAAAGCATTTCCCAGAGGTAGAGTCGGCCCGAAACAAATGACGATTGCAAAAGTCTTTTGGCACGCAGAGAGCAAATGGATAGTATGATACAGAGACACTATTTAATAAATCATCAACTTCAGATCGGAGAGCGTAGTGTATATAGGATAGCCCGGGATAATGCGCAAGCTGTCTTACGTACAATGTTTGCCGCTCCCTCCCTTCGACTTTTCACGCGTATAATCTCTGAATTAGAAATGGTTGGAAATTAACAAAGCTACTGATGGACGACAGTTGGCACTCACTCGGGAACTAGTGAAATATTCACGATTTGGACAGTAGGTATTTTTTTTTTCAACGATTGATTAGTGAAAGTTGACCGATTTTTGCGTGCAGAATCGTTCGAGAAGAAAAAAGTTTACTGTTCCATTGAGTGAATATACATTTTTCACTGACGAATGTTACTCTCTTGAAACGCATGAGAGTGAAAAATCACTGTTGAAAGGTGGATAAATTAATAAATGCAACAGCAGTTCCATTTTCATCGAAGTGAATCTTTATACTTCGATGAGTTTTGATAGCAAAAATTTTTACATCAAATTCACGGTAAATTTTCGGTATCAAAACTCATGGAACCAAAGTGACAAATTTACTTCCGTTATATGAAAAATGAGCCACAGTTTCACTCAATAACTCATCCACTTTCACTTTCCTACACTGATTTTTCATAGCAAGGTTTACCAAGCGAGTATATATTCCCTACTGCAGCTAGTAATTTCCAACCATTTCGAATTCACAGGTAGTACAGCCTCCGGAATCGTCATCTTGCAAAAGAGCGATCGTCTCCCCGTTCGTCTGCCTTATCCACATTTAACATCGGTACAAAAGTATTAGCCAAGTTCTCCGTACAAAGTTCGCGTTAGAATCGTAATATAGTTTTCGTTAATTATGTATATACCTAGCCGTATGTGCGACATATCGCATTACGCGAGTTTTCTCCCAACTCGTTTGCCGCTTGTGCCTCGACCACAGCGGCTGCAGTAGGCTCGCCTCCAAAGACGAGAGGAGTGTCGTTCGATGATGTGATGAAAATTCGATGGAGCGTATAGTATATATATCAATGTGTATCAATGGGAAGTTCGCGATCACGACGCGTATGTGTGTGTGTGTGTGTATGTAGCTTAACGAGTAATACCGGAATGATAGAGCGAGGCGTACAGAGATGATCGTGATGAATATTATCGGCTCGGGGATGCTGGTGGCGTTGTCGCGTTCATTGTAGTTCGATGCGTATATGATAATCAGTTATTCATTTAGAACTAACATACGAGATAAACGAGTTTTCAGACTTTTTCAATGTTTGATGACGAATTACAGAGTATGTATAGATTATATATATTGTATATACTTTTTCTTTTGTAAAATCGTTTTGGTCGAGATTGTTCTTGTGCCATTGGAAAGTGTGTATGTATAGCTTCGAGTTTTCCCAAGGGGCTTCTCGCTCCAGTACACCCTCAAAATTTCCAAGGTACTCCTATCGATTTTTTGACGTTTTCAATTCGTTAGCATATATACGAGTATCTCGATCTGAAGAGTAGCTCTCAATTGATAATGGCAAGAATCTGGAGTATTTATCGTTCAGAACCGCGCGGAACTCCATGCTACTCCCTCTTGAAGTATTGGAGGGAGAAGCCCCTCGAGTTTTTCGCTGCGCATGGTTGGTTAGCTTTCCAAATGCGCTTCTGAAGATTTTCGAAAACAAAAAGTCATCCAAACTTTCCCTGTAGAGTAGAAAATTGTTACGATATGATTTTCCCCAATGTTCAATACATATATAGCGATGCTCGTCGCAGCGTCGCGAAAGGAATCTACAACTATATCGCAGATCAACTAATACTACTCGCAGTTGTCGCGTTAGTCATCATTGAACAAATCTATCGTTGAACAGCGACGACGAGACTACGAGGGTGTAATTTTGACAAAACTGCAAATCAACGTTCGAAACAACGTGGAAGAGCTTCCTCATCTACAGTGGCGAGTGCGTACTTTCATTATCGTTACAGCTATAGGAAAAAACGTGCGAGTCTCCGGTTGTTCGTCGAGCTCGACCCACAGCCTTAACTTTGAGTGACGATAATCCACGTTGAAACTGATATCGATCAACACGAGCTCGACCAAATGACACTCGTGTGTTTATCAAGCTAAACCTACGTAAAACAGACTCGAGTTCCACCCATCGTTGCTAAAGCTACACGTGTTAGAAACAAAAGTCAGCCCCAGCATCCCCCTAATCAGGTGTACCCAAATTGTTACAGTGAACTTTACAAGTCTGTCGTGCGTCGACATTCCCTAGTTGGCCGCGCGAGATGAGGTGCCCCAACCCTTTTCTCCCTACTCTTTACGAATCTTGGCTTTCTTTCAACTAATTTGGACGTCTTTCGAATCCTCTTACAACCGAATTCGTGTCGAGCTTTTTTGTTCCTTGTTTTCGGTATTTGATTCGCAGGTAAAACGTATATGCAGTGACACGAAAGTCTAAATACCGTTGAGTTTCGAATTGAAATACGACGGATCGCCGGTTGAACGTCAAATGGATTTGTGGAATTTCGAGCCCTCTGGCTTGGAGGAAGATATGTGCAGGTTGCAGCAGCAGAAATCTCGAAACGCGGATAATTTTTGGTCGAATTCGGGCACCTCACCGCTTGGTAGATTCTCGAAAAAACAGATCGCTATTAGGAAAATACATGCAATCCATATGTATATATGCAAGTGTCCAAGCGTATGTATAATATAGATCCACGGACAATATACGTGTGTCGTGTGGATCGATTTGATTTCCTCCGATTTCCCACGTGTATATATCGACGCGAAGAGCCGCTTAACCAACACAACGAGTCTCGATTTTTACAGTTGGGAAAAAATACACGAAGCCGTGGCGCTGTGTTGTCGATCGAGTTAGACGAGAAGAGCGGCGAGCTTGTGGAGGTTGGTGATGGTGGTGGCGTCGCCGGGCTGGAGCCTGAGGGCCTCCCGGTAGGCGGCCGCGGCCTGCCGGTACTTGCCGTTCAGGTGCAGGATGGCCCCGAGGTTGGCGTGGCTGCGGGCCTCCTTGGGCCTGAGGCCCAGCGCGTGCCTGTACCAAAGCTCGGCCTCGTCGCAGCGAGACGCCCGTCTCAGGGCCGACGCCGCGACCACCGCCAGCTCGTAGTCCGAGCGCGACAGGGACGCCGCCTCCAGGTGAGACGAGGCCGCCTCCTGCAGTCGGCCCTGCGTGCTCAGGAACAAACCTGCCCAACACACACACACACACGCAAATCGTTAGTCGTCGTTTGGGTAACTTTCGTTTTTTTTTCTTTCATTTTACAGGTTCGTCGGGTGGGAATATTTTGGGATGTTGGAGATTTGGTTGCTTTGATTTCCTGGGGTAACCCTACTCTCTTAAATCCTTACAGTAAAAAAAGCACTGCATTGCAGTGAAAAATTACTGTAAGAAGGTGGACGACAAATTCACTGAGAAAAACGCTTTTGCATAAAACATTTTTACATAAAATTCGCAGTAAGTAGAGTAAAAATGTGAATATTATGTTCGTTATGTGAAAATGTGAATATTATGTTAAAATGTTTTCCATAAAAACTCATGGAACTAGAGTGAAAATTCACTGTAGTAGCATAAGAAATTCACTGTAATCCAGTGAATTTGTCATCCACCTTCTTACAGTGATTTTTCACTGCAATGCAGTGTTTTTTCACTGTAAGGATTTAAGAGAGTATGATTGCCTCGCTGTATGGATCATTTTGACTCTGATCTTTTGACGAGTATCTTTTCTCTCCGCGTTATTTGGGTAAAGGGAGTGAGAAAATTCTATACTGTACTGGATATATAGAAAAATAAGTTGTACCCTATTCTATTTACAAGTTTAGTATATTTTATTCGAAATCCAATCATATTATTTTAGTAAACTCATAGAACTGATGAAACTACATGAGAGATTGTGTAATTCGATATATGTTTAGTAGATTCAACAAATCAAACAACCACTTGAGATTTGGGTCTCGGATCTCACTAAAACTGTTATGGTTCCCAAAAAGAAAATATCAGATGAGAATGACATTCCATGAATACAGATATACGGTACATGCACGAAATTAACAACGATCAATTGATATTTCAAACAAATCAAGACGTTAGAACGGACGGCTGCAAATATAATCTGTTTGGAGTAACCCAAAAAGTACCTCTAAAAAGTTCAAATCAAATTAGAGAGAGCCAAACATGAGGTGGTCTCCTGATAAGAATATATAGTGAAAAAAATAGATATTTGTCCCTCCATTGTTTAAAAATCTTGTTTGTAGCGACCTTTGAGGGCCAATCCGTGATATTGAATTCAATCAGTGGAAACTCCATATAAATTTATCCTCTCGTTTCGCCAGCACGGTTCGCTGGTCTCATCAGGCTGTTTATTAATACAAAACAAAACAACAATAAATATTACAAACACAAATTTACATATATTCGATGAAGAGCAACAATGTTTTTCACCAGAGCAAATCAGGGATTATTACATGATTATTACATTCATTGAACTCCATATCACGGATTGGCCCTTAAATATCGCAACAAACTAGAATTTGAAAAGTAAATATATTCTCTAGTTTTTGGATGGATGAATACTATAGTGACTCATCGCAATTGAAAAAACTATACAACTTTGGATTGCAATGGCAGGTGATACAATATTGATCTTTGTAAATTTTACTAGCCTAACTAAAAGTTTGAAATATTTCAAATAATCCGGACAGGTCTACTCTGATTCAGGAAACTATTCTATCAAATCCAATTGGAAAAAAATGTCGGCATCCCAAACAAAATGTTCGACAGGAATCTTGCTATTTATTATAGGCGACTCGTTTGCCGATATATATATATACCGACTACATTTCTTTCAAATTTGTCTACTATTTATTTATAAATAAACTGAACAAATTTTGTAACACTTCGCATATATTGATTTTACTGTATTTTCGTTGGGTAAAGTTATTCGGCGTTGATAATAATCAGTATCGCTTGGAAATTGATGGATTTACGCGACAAGCGTATTAAATGAGTGATGACGCTCCGGTGAACTGGAGAGTATCCGCAAGCTTACTTTAATGCGTCGACAGTATAGATAAGGAATTTCACGGTAAACCAGCGCGAATCGATCAACTGTAATCGACATAATTATTGTTCGAACTAAATTCCATTCGGAGCGAGAATTATCTTTTACATCAAATTTACGTAATGCTGCAATTATACGCGAATTTCTATACTTGCAAATGAATAAGCAAATAAACAGTGGAATAATTCAGTATATATAGTAAGATAAATCCTTCTGTTAATTTACAATATACATAGGTGATTAATATCTATGAAATTAAAGGACAAAAGAATGATCGATCGGGAAAATAGATTCTCAAACTCAATTTATATCTACAACATTGTTTCTGCATTGAATATTGGAATTTTTATCTGGAAACATGAATTTTCTGAAAAAAATTTAGTAGATGAATACAACACGCTGAAGAAAATATTTTCATATTGCTCATGAAATAAGATTGAGAATCTGGAAAAAGTGGATTTTGATGCACTTAACAAGTTTTCGCTTACACAGCAATTTTTTTACGAGCATCTAGATATATTTTAGAATATAACTGATTCTCATCATGACGAAGCCACTTTAAAAAAGTGATTTATTTATATTTTGCGATTGTTCCAGTCATCACACGGGTGTTTACAAAATTATCGTCTATGTGTTTTCAATGCCAATGTGGCTCCGAAAACAGATAATCACGCCTCTCCTGTCTTCATTTTATTCATCAAAATTACCTGAATAATAGCTATTTTTTTTCATATTATTCACAAGCGAGCTACACTTGATTAAATTGGAAGTAACTATTTTGTGCTCAAATCATGAAAATGAGTTAAAACTAGGAGGGTAAGCGAATCACTATTAAATTCCATTAATAGTTACTCGCTTGTGGATTATTGAATAAAACAGCTGTTTCGTGTGATTTTGATTTTCGTGGCAAATAAATTAGATACTTATTCTGGGAGCCATAGGAATAAGGCAAATTAGAAAGAAGTAGTAAAAATCATTATAATGGCTCTTTGTCACTGCGTTACTGAAATGTTAAATTACGAGAGCTCGTATAACGGCCTCTTGAGAAACGCACTCGTACGTGAAATGCCATTTCACGCACCGAATAACATGAAATATATTTTTACAATATGATTACTCTTCGTGTATCTAAGACACATATACAATTTACTATTGAGGCCACCCGAGTGATGATTGGAATGATTGAACACCCTGAGAGCTATTTTATGAGCTATAAAATATTGAGTTATATTGACTTTATGATGCAGGACTAGGTTCTTGGAAATCATTCTTTCAGAAATCTCATAATATTTCCAGACGAAGAATCTATAGATTTATATATATATATAAGAATATATTAGATTTTATTCTAAATATATATTAGATTTTGCCCAATAAATCAGGAATCACGATCAGATGACTCCCTAGAATGTGTAAAAATAATTATTAAACATTTTTCTTCTCTCTTTCATTTGACTCATAATCACCCATACATTTATATATTTAACTTTCACAAAAATCTTACACTTTCATTAATTTGATAAAATCATTCCAAATGAGTGTATCTCAGTACACAGCAATGGTAATGTGAATAAAGTCATAACAAAGAATTGAGATTCTATAGGATTAACTATTTCTCCAAGTTCTCTCCTTTTAATTCATCAAGTTAATGGAGCAATCATTCATTCACTAATACAAATGTGATATATCAACTTGTAATTGAGAAATTTTAATAAATTAACTTTGGTGGCTACGAATGAATTATTTCTATATCTTCGCATAATTCAATTATAAACCACGTCAATTATTCGCTACTTTGTATATAGAATAATCTTCCCTTCCGCTATTCTGTCCACTAGATTACCTTTGCTATTCTTAGAAATTCCATCAAAACTGCGAGAGAGAAGTAGCAATTAATTTATCAAAGTTCCAAGCTTCTTAAATGGATCAATTCTCCAAGGGTCCCTAAGTACCCGCCCGTTATCTTATATGTTGTATATAGCGTGATTTTAACTTGTAAAGAAGGGTACACGGCGCTGTATACGTATACACTCAGGTATACTCAGGATCGAGTAACTCGATAAGTCCGCCAGATATTTTCTCCCGGTATATACGACAACACGTTGCGTCGAAAACACTCAAGTATTTGAATATTAAGCTTTCATCGGTCGGTCGCGCGGGCGCCTGGTTATTAATTATTTTATCGCCGCGCATCAAACTAATAATAGGCTAATTTATATTCCGCAGCCGGTGGTTAGCCGGGGCTGCCGTGTGCCGCGCGGCTAAGAGAATATAACTGCGCGCGTTCGGCTGAAGTTTCCCCGCGCGCTACATGATACATTCTTCCTTGTACACCGCGGGCAAAGTATGATAACCCGAGGAGCCGTAAAAAGTAAGTTCGCGGGATTCCTTGAAACGAGGAAAATAACCTGCCCCGCTCCTTGTGTGTGAACGAATGAGGAAGAGAGAGAGAGAGAGAAAAAACGAGAGGAGGCAACACGCCGACGTGAGGATGAATAAAAGCCGGGGCAGCACATCTTTCATCGTTCGCGCGTTAAAAATAAACCTCCAACACCCTCCTACCGCCATTGAAATGAAATTCTTAAGCCTCGGCCCCCTTACGCGGATTAGTTTTTCTTTCAACTCTGCAGTCGAAAAGTGATTTCGCCCCCGGGGGTGGCGGCGCGGCGGCTCGCGACCGAGAAAAAAAAACACGTGTTCGTTTAGAATTTTCTTGAGGATCGCTTTTCATTAAAAATCAACAGCGGAATATTTTTCTTTTTTTTTCACGTGTGTCGTCCTCGTCCCACAATGTATATATACGTCATTCAACGAAATTTTGCCTCGTTTCATATATATGTAAGAAGGGTCAACTCACCGTAATGATGATGCACGCTGGGATCCTGTGGCGCGAGCCTGCGAGCACGCAGGAACCATCTTTCCGCTTCGGTGATTCGGCTCGACTGGAGGGCGAAAGAAAATAATGTATATTGGGGAACGAAGGATTATTCGAGAGTGGAAAATAAATAAGCGAATAAGGTAAAAATGCCGAACGAAAAGATAACTTTTTTCATTTTCAATTCGCCAAGTATTAACTCGTTGACTTTAATAACAGATCTCAAACTTTGAGAGCGGCTCACACGCGAATGGGAAAAACACACGCGTGTATACGTATAGACTCTGTAGAGAACGACTTTTAATTCTCCGTGTATTTTTCCCTGCAGTCGCGGTGAAAGTAAAATCGTACAATGGAATGGCCGAATCAAAAGCACCGTATATTTTTTGTTCAATCCATCTTCATCCATCTCTATATGTATAAACCAGAGAGACACAGAGAGAGAAACACGAGGGCGCGATAAAAAATACCACGGACGTGTTGTTCCAGTGATACCAATGGAAACATGAAATAATCAAAGATAAACAAAAACAATTTTCGTAATCTAAATTGAATCGTCAAATTTAATCGGAGAGAAGCGAGCGCGCGCGCGCGGAGGCAAATGGATGTAGAAACGCGCGCGCGCGCGAGAGAGAGAGAAAGGATATACAACAGAGCGAGGAGAACAAGAGTAGAATAGAAGGGGGGAGAGAAGAAAAGGGTACTAACGTTACGAGCGAGAAGCTTTCCATAAGTAATGTGAGCAGGCACGTGATCCGGTTGGCTGGCCAGACTCGCCTGGAACCACTTCTCTGCCTCGTTGTACTGCTGCAGTCGCGACAATGTTTCACCAAGCAGATTGTACACTCTCTGCGGATAATATATTTCAAGTGTTTTCGAGCTTCTGCAGCCGAAGGAATGGCTTGCTGGGGGTGGGGGGCGAACGTACATAAATAATCACGATGCGGCTAATATCGCGCGCCGCGGCTCTCGCCCAACTTTCCTTTGTGCTCGCGAGTGATATTATACTTCATTTCACGCGTTGCCAAAACTAATGGGCCGCCCATACGCGTCCTCCTAATTCCCCGTCGCGCATTGTTATACCCTCGCGAATCCTGACGAATCCGCGTCGGTTAGGAACGGAACGAGGTGTATGATACGGACGCAGCTCGGAAAGTAATACGCGCGACGACTATATCGGGTTGCGACGGCTTTTCGCAGGTTCTCCTTTTACATTTTTTACACTTTTTCCTCTTACCCAAGTCACCGGGGGAAGGGCCACGCGCGCGCGCCTTGTTCCGCTCCCCGAGGCCATCAACTTCGAGATCTGCTTTCAACCCAGCTAATCTTGATTTTTTTTTTCTTCGCGGGAGAGGAGAAAATTAGCTCACGTTGCCGCGGAAGAAAGGAACCACGATGTGTGTCTTTCTCGTTGACGCAATTTCCCACCCGCGAATCTCGCGTTGATTTGATTAGTCGCGCGCGCGGGTACGAGAAAATACGCGTATCGTGGGTCGGTGCGACTTTTTTCGCAATTGTAAAATTCAGTCTCGAGTTTCTTGGTTTCCGAGTTCGAATCCGCGCGGACTTCGTGGAGCTTGAATTTGCCGAAGTAAAAATCTCGTCGCATTTGAAAGATGAAACTTTGAGGTGGTCAAAGTCGAGTGACTTTGATCTGGCGCGCGCGTAACTCGTCGATTTCCCACAGGTCGCGGAGTCGGGATAGTATACGGACTGTTCCGTGTCTACTCAGCGGATGATCATTTTTTCCCCCAGCGAATTCGTAGATAATGATCCAGGTAGTATTCTTGAATTTTTTCAGATTTCTACGCCCATATTATCAGACTCATATTTTTGACATTTTCTAAAAATTTAATCTCTTAAAAGCTCACAGTGAATAATCGTTGTATTGAAGTGAAAAATCACTAAGAGGGTGGATGAATTATTAACTGTTATGCAGTGAATTTTCACTTTAGTTTCATGAGTTTTGATGGAAAAATTTTATTATGCCTATAAATTTCTTGTATCAAAACTCATGGGACTAAAGTGAGAAACTCACTGCAATATCACATCAACAATTCATCCACCTTCTCACAGTGATTTTTCACTTGGGTATATCGTTATTTTTTACTGCACTTACTTTTAAGAGAGTAATTGTGTTTCAAAAATTGTCCATGTTTTATAAAATTCACGAAATTGAAACCCTCTCAGCTGTGACACGTTACTTTTGTACCAGAAGCAAAATTAATTCCTCGGGCCAAGAGCTTCGAGCCCTTGAAACACTGACTCTTACATCTCGACAAAATCCAATTGTCTTCTCAACGAGCGTACAACCAGTCCGTAGAGTAGACACGAAACATCGCACAGTGAGTCGTTGGGAAGACGCATCTCGCGATCGGAATCTACTTCTGGATTCAGAGTCGCGCTCGCGAGGAGGGGCAACGACGAGGGTCGAAACCGCATGTGCCGAGTGTTCGGCCAACGGCCGAGGGGCTGCAGGTCAAGTGCGCTCACTTTGAGGAATTTCAAGAGAGAGAGCCAACGAAGGGGGTCGTCGCTGCAGCAACAGGGCTGCGCACACAGCCTCGGGGAGGGGCACTCGCGGGGTCGAGAGGAGGGCTAGCTCACCTCGGGGGGGTAGTGCTCGGGTAGGGTGGCCAGCGCCTGGCGGTACGAGGCGAGGGCGCTGTGGAGCCTGCCCTGCTCGGCGTACAGAGAGCCCAGCTGAAGGAGCGCCTGGACCCGCGCCTCCTCGTGGGCCTTCCTGTCCTTCAGCGCCGAGCCGTCCAGGGACGCGGCCGCCTTTAGCACTGCCGCGGCCTCGCCGCCACGGCCAACCGACACCAGACTCGTGCCCAGGTTCACGTAAGCCTCTGTGGACAATCGTAAAGCGAGATAGATGCCAGTTAACTGTGTACACCATCCATGCGCGCGTGTATGAGCCGTTCTCGTGGAGAAAGGGATTTTTACGTGGCGGTCTACACTCCAAGATCTAGAATAGTGTGAAACTAATATTTGCGCAACTGATAAGAATAGTACACAGCAAAATTCGATTTCTTGATTTGAGTAAAAAATCTTTCTTAAAATGGTACGGAACGAATTTCAGTATGAAAAAAGTGCTTAAATCAAGATTCGTATTTTGTACTTAGATGAAGTTCTTCTTGTACTAAATTTCCGTTCGATGAAATACTTGAATCAATAATTGTTATTTCTGAATTTAAATTATTCTTTCATCATATCTCAATCTGAAGTAGACACGGGCTATAACCCTTGTGCGAAATAAATAAAAATATAATTTTCAAATCTTTGAACGAATCTGGCCACGTTATACATACAAAATTATAATATAAGTATTGCGTTGCAAAAAAAACTCTTCTATCGCAAATGAATTGAGTTTCTCCAAAATCTGGAATATTCTCCATTGATTCTTCATTTTTCACTAAATAAATGGGCATTCTTAATGGAATGTAACAAGAGAATCCATTCCCATATACCCCTTCTAAAATTCAAAAGTCCTAGCACTGTTTCTCCATTTTCGTTCACTCTTGTTTTAATCAGGTTCTCAGAATTTGGAGTAACTCGTAAAGTTGTCTACTCTTAATCCGAAAGCTTACAAAAATACTAGTCAAACACTGACCTTTATACATTAATCAATCAATTTAGGCCAGAATCGATTTTAGAAAATTGCTAAACTTGCTTTCAGTAAATTTGTACTGAATTTCAGAGAAATATTAATTTTGAGTAATAATTACTGAAACTAAGAAATTTCGGATTTATCGAACTTATTTTAAGTAAAACAGATTTTCAGTACTGCAACACTTTTAAGTAATCGTTTTTACTGTGTATATATTTACGAGTAGAATAGTAGAATTTTAATGAAATTTTAGTAATATAGTAAGGGTTTACTATGTTTTTTTTATCAAATAATAGTTTTTCACTATCCTAGATTCATTATTTATCTGTTTAGGTAACGTCAGACATTCTTTCTTTCCACGTCGTCGACCACTGTTTATGTTGTTTTAGCTGTTACGATGTCAATGCGTTTCACGAGGATAACATAAGAATACATGTCTACTGAATTTGTATCGAGTAGAAATACAGAAGTTTCATTCCCATAGGTTTTCTTTGTCAATGCCGTATCAAACTGTCAAAATTAAGAAAAACGTATTGTATGAATTTAAACTCATTAAATACAATCTTTAAAACATGATAAGTACGATGAAAAGGCATTCGCAAAAAATAATGTATATTTTTCTTGAAGCTTCGCCAAAAACGCAATTAGACGACCAGAATGTACAAAATACAGTTTCAGTCAAAATGAAACGTCGGTCAATGACTAAACAAACAAAAACATCGACGATGGAAAAGCGAATTCAGAAGGTTCTCCTATACGCATTGTGAATTGTTTCCAACAAAAACAGACGAAATCTATAGATTCAAAGTAATTCATTCAGATTCCCACTAAAAAACGCATTCGATCCAAGTCACAATGACAAAACTATGAATATAAATTAGCGAAAAAACCAATTTCGGAGCGCGTTTAGTCGAACGCGGTGTCGTCCCGTTTCGTCGCAGGCTGATTAACATCCCAAATGACAACTTTGCCGTCTGTTTACAGTTGAAACTTGAAGACCCATACAACTAATTCAAAGTAGCTTCAGCCGCTCGGTATTGGCAAACAGCTCTCGTCTAAAACGCAAAATGTCTCGAGGACGCGTGAAATACCGGTCCAGTGAGAATGACCCATATATACAGTCGCCGAGGGGGAGAGATGACGCGGCTATAGAACGTATATACACCCTCCCCGCGCACGTGCTCCCGTCTTTTCTCATTTTTTTTTTCACTCCGCGTGTCTCGGACGTATATATATACAAGAGACTGACCCCCCCGGGAGCGCCTGATGGATCCTCGCCGTTCGCGCACCCGATTGATTATAGTACGCGGGGCTGCAGCTCTTTTGAAAAAGTCGCTCGCGTATATATACGCACACACACACCCTCGGCCCGGTGAAATATCACGGCAAATGAGGTGGAACTCGATTTCACCATACACGCACGAACAATTTGACGCGCAGCCAAAGCTTTTACCGAATCATCTCGAGTCACTTGGGAATTGATACGAATTTTCAATCGGTTCCGCCGGACACGCCATGCCTTAGACGATCCCACGCCTGAGAAAAATCGATCCGAGGACGACTGACTTGTCGAAAAATTGGCGGCTCTATCGCTTTTCATTAATACAAAAGTATACATACATACGATTTAATCCGATCGCGCGGCTGTATTATACACGTATGCGGCTCGAAGATAGCAATATGTCGAAAACACAGCAGCTCAATTACTCGTATATATATATATATATACGCGGACGAAAAAAGCCATTTTCCCTTGATCAAATCGCTCCTCCACACACATACACACATACGCGATTCGTCTCCCCTTGGGCAACAGACGCATTGTGCGTGTATATACTCACGTGCCAGGGAGGGTCTGAAGTGTATGGCTCGCTGGTAGCTGAGGATCGCCTCGTGGTAGTTGCGCCGGCCCTGCTGCAGGATGCCCCTGTAACGGCACACAACAAAGTCCCTCCGTGTAATGTCTCGTCGCTGTATGCGGCGCTTATCGGCTGATGCGCAGACTCGCCAGCCGGAAAAGTGAGCGAAAACAATGCCTAGACCCCCCCGAACCCGGCGCGCGTGGCTTATCGCCACGTCCCAGGCTTGTATACCCCGTCCGGGTCTCTCTGTTTGCTTTTGGGGGTGTGTATATAAGCGCGAAACAATTATAAAATTTCTAAAATCGAATAGGCACTGGGGGGGGGGGATTTGATTGAAAGCGGGAGGGGGAGTATAGAGAAAACAACGAGAGGGAGAGAATAGGGATGGGAAACAATGCGCGCGTTCCGCTGGAGGCTGCGCTCCTCTGGGTGTATTCGCGTGATGCAGGACGTGCCTTTACAGGCGCGAGCGACGTTTCCGTCGAGTGTATGTATATATACCGTGTATAGAACCGGTGGATAATGCTCGTTTACGGTGTGTGTATATAGAAATCCCCGTCGACCATTTGACCCCGTCGAGCGAAATACAATCTCGGGCTGCAATGTAATATGTGCTCGCACTCTGTGTTTCTCACACGGTGAAAGTTGACGGTTCGGGGGAGGAGTCGCGCCAACCGGGGGTGACATGATTAATCATACCGCGTGGAAAAGGCGAATAATCAATAAAAAGAGATCGATGTGCGAGAAGAAAAGTGTTCGAGGCAGTTCCTAGGCGCAATCGTCGAGCGAATTAACTTTGGATTTAATGTGAATCGAGACTGACGGTGATCAATTGACGATTGTTTGTGTTAATAGACCGAGTGTTAGCTACGTACAGAACGAACGATATTGTCCAAGTTACAAATCAACAATCGATCGAATTTGCAAAAAAAAAATGTATTCGCGTAGCAATTCAACTGTCATGTTCTTGTCAACCGAGGTAACTTTCGATCGCTTCACGTAAATTGAGACTTAACAGACGACGGGAATTACACTTGGCTTTTGGCAATTATTTATGATACTCTCTTTTGGGTATGACCCGAACGTGATAATGAATAGTTACCGCAAGCTCACTCGCGAAATATCGGGTAATGTATTGCCCATGAGAAATGTAGAATAAGCTATTTGTACTTATTTCTATAGCAATACAGTATCAGGGTTGAAATGAATATTCACTGTGAACACCATGGGGAAAACGATATTTCACCGGTGAGTTTATGGTGAATATTCACTGCGCAAAGCGTCAGTGAAATATCAATCGCCGTATTATACAGTAAATTTTCTTCGCAAGAAATTAGATATATATACTCTTCTTTTAAAAGCTTACCAGTGAAAAATCGTTGTGTGAAGGTGGATGAATTATTGAACGGAAACGCAGTGAAATTTTCATGTAATAGAAAGGGATTTCCACTTTAGTTCCGTGAGTTTTGATACCAAACATTTTTATCCAAAATTCACGGTAAATTTTTAATGCCAAAACTCATGGAACTGAATTGAAAATTTACTTTTATCGCATGAAAAGTATTACCGCAGTTCCATTTAAGAATTCATCCACCTTCGTTCGATAATTTTTCATTTTCATACACTATTTTTCACTGTAAGCTTTCAAGAGGGTACATAATAAAAAAAAAAAGAGTGAGCTGATACGCGGGAATTCGAATTAAGAGGCGAATCGACGTGATAAAATTTTGAAATTAGCAAACGACAGAATTGAAATATATACATGAATATGTACTCACAGGTTGTAGTGAACGTCGGCCATGTTAGGCCGGTGGCGCAGGGCCTCGACGAACGCCTGCTCCGCCTCGTCGACCCGTCCCTGGGCGCTCAGTACGCTTCCCAAATTCCCGTAGGCTGTAACAAAAATCAAACCCCCCAGCCCAACTGTCATCACCTCTGAAATCCTCCGGCATTCGCTGCCGCGATTATACGCGTACGTGTATAACGAAGGGGGAAAATTTCTCGTGAATATACTTTCACTCTCGCCGACGACACATACGTATCCTTCGTTCCGCCTGCGCATATATACATACGGGGGAGGAGGGAGGAAGACAAAAGCGCTGTCGTATATATACCCGCCGCCGGGAGGATGAATGGCGCATATGCCACGTCTCGCGATATACGGCGTATAAACACAATACGTCTGAGCTGACGCGCGTATTATCCAGGATGTCTTGTTTCCTCCGAGTCCGCGTTACATCGCGCGGTTGGCGCACGGGGAAAAAAGCCCATCGAGCCGAGTGCGGAAAAAAGACGCGCGTATTTTTCATATATATGAGTATATATTGACTGCGCGAAAGGGGAGATAGAAAGCCGCACGGGATTCGCACCTGCGTCCGCATTTCGTATATATACGCATACACACGCACGGGAGTTCTCGCTTCTATACGCGAGATCGCTTGAATATAATCGAAAGTTTCGCGCCGAATTAAAGCGCCGCGTTTCCACTCGCATATTCTTACACGCGAACTACACTCGATATACACATACGTATACATACATTCACTATGTACCTCTTCGCGTTCAAACCGCGAAAAGTACGAGGAAGAAAAAGAGGCGCATACACACACAGAAGCTCGTTCGCACGCAAAAGCCACAGGGAGGAACGCCGCTCGGTATACACACACAGCTGGCGAATCGCGCGTCGATTTGAGTGCTTCTCTCAGCGCACTCGCCCGTACCGCACCGCGATGAAAATTACTCGCGGCGAGCAAAAACCGACGAGATTTCGCCGGCGGGCTGCGGAGGCTGCGCGCGTGTATATCGATCTGCCTCGTCCATAATAAAAGCCACACGGCCGTCGGGGGGGTGGAGGCGCGCATCAATCGGCGCGCCTGATTAATGGGCCAAACCACGAGCGTCCGCTGCGTTTACGTCCCTGGCGACGGGGTAATTGCCCAAATACATATATACGTATACGTATGTGTACGCAAGCGGTGGGAGAGAGAGGGGATATAGTAGGAGATCGGCGATAAAGATAAAGCGGCGCGGACGAGTTGTTTATTGCGGGCGCGCGCGACGCTTTCGGAGACGAGGAGGAGAAACTTATGCTGGAAATTCAACGAGAAGCCCGACGAGACTCGAGCTCGAGGGGCTAATTGTGCGACGAGCCCTCCTCGAGCACACGAGTGGCGACGCGCGTCTTTTATATACGCCCTTCTCGCGAGCTGTTCCATACCCGCCCGATGCGCTCTTCTTCTCTTTTAATCGTCATTATTCTCGTCCCTGCGAGCCGTGTCGAGTCATATACCCGCCCGGGGTGATTACTCCCCGATTTCAACCCCGTCTCGCTACAGGTACGTATGTATGTATGTGTATATGCTTTGGAGGGGGTGAGGGATAGATACGCGAGCCGCATTGTTAAATTCGGATTTAAATTGTTGACGTCGCTGAAGACGCGGTCGATATATACCCCATTACCCGGCAGGAGAACCTTTTTTTCTTTCTTTTTTTCCCTTCTCTCTCCCCCTCGACGGAGACTCGACTTTGTTATAACGGGCAGTTAGACAGTTAGACAATTGTCTCGATCTAGTTGATCGTTCGAATTCATGGCTCGAGTGAACTGCTTCCAATCGGCTTTCTATGAGGGTTCATCGGAATATTTACCGGTAGACGTTGCCACTGTCAACAAATAAACTTAACGATTGGATTGTAACTATATGTCTATACACTATAAATCTGAAACTGTAGAATATGACTATAGAACGAATTGCACAACTGATAAAAATAGTAGGTATAAAAAATATTAAACTTTTACTAAAGTACTAAAATATTGGTAAAATTTCACTATTTATGGTGAATATTCAATAATTTTTACAAATAAATAATAAGGACTTACGAAAAGATGCGCGTGTATTCGTATTTATATTTATAGTCCGCCATTCGGTTGTTGACAGTAGCGACGCCTACCGGCCAATATTTTTAAAGATCCTAGTCAGTTGATCGGGTGTAATTCCGATATTCGACCCGAAGATCAATACAGCGCGAGGCAAAGTGAAAAACTGACGGGCGAGAGGCGATGTATAGGCATTATACATTCCGACGAGCGCACGTTAAAATCCTCGTCGGCCCGGTAAATTTAACCCGTTTCCTCTCCCCACAATAATTGCAGTACTGTTCGCTGTTAAACGCCGTCGCTCAGCGTTCTAAGTACCCGCGCGCCCCATCCGATCAGCGACGACGGTTAATTCTTTTTTTTTACACGACGCTCAGAGTCGTAAAACGCATATATATATATATATATATATATATATATATATATATGTGGAATCCCCCGAGGGCAGCGGGGATTCGGGTCGATGCGTCATTTGGCGATTGCAAACGTGTATGTACACACGCGCGTTTTACATATGAAATCGAAACGCGTCCGCAAGCTGCAGTTGATGATAATTAACGATTGTTTCAATCACCAACGTAACGGAAACTCGGGATCCTGTGAGCCGCGAGCGACGCTCGCGTTACATGTGTATGCGTATACACGCACACACAGCCCGAATCTGTATTTTTTTTCCTCGGTTTTCCGGGCAAATTTACGGGGTGCAACGCGATCCCCGCGTATATATTCGCTCCCTGCCCCGAAAATGGTCGTTACGACTGTTTCGGACTGGAGCGCGAAAATATTGGTGCTGTATTTTGTAACGCAGACTGTTTTCGGTATAGCTCGTTACGTTTGAAAATGATGCTTGTGTTACATAACTCGAAACTCCCACGTTTGATATTTCTGGAAGAAAATTTGACGGTGTAACGAAGAGTATCATATAAGTATGTATGCATGCGACAAAGTATATATGTATACAACGAAAAAGCGATTTTGTTAGGTCAGCTGTATCGAATTGCGAAGATAAATATTTAGTATGACAAACTATACTTATAGTACTTTTTTGTAAAGATAACCAATGAGAGTAGTTGAAATAACTGAAAAGCATCTGCTACGTTTATAGTTTTTAGAACTATTTAAAAAATACTTGCTTCTGTTCCAACAGTTTTGGTGAATTTAATATTAATTTTAGTGAGTAATACAATGATTCAACTTATGCTGTTTAGATTCATTGAAAAATAAATATCATTTTGTAAACTTTGTAAGACAATATTCGTACTCCTCCAAATCACGAGGAACACAATTTATTCTCAAGGGCGACTGATTTAAATGAACCAGTTTGCATTTGCGCCGCCAATGCCTCTGAAACTTTCGCAAGTATAGTTTTGTTACCCTGATACCCGAAACAGTTGATATTTGCATTCGTTCGTCCTTACGCTTTGACTTGCCTGAGGCATTGACCGATCGTTGCTGACTTTATGCGCATATACGCGAAATGTCGTGCGGATTAGAGAGATAGATAGACATTGTTTGTTCAAAATTATGAAAATATCTTGGGGGGAAATTGAAACGGGAGCCGATGAATGACCGAATGACAATGACCCTTACGAAGAAAAACACATCTCAGTTTTTCAGAGTTACCCTCGCCTATACGGAACAGAAATGTGCTTCTCTTCGTAAGGGCCGTCGATATATTGTCTATTTGGGTAACCATAAGCTACCTCGGAAAGTTTCAGCGCAATCCGATTGACCCAAATCCCAAGTGGTTTCCTCGTTAGTATATATACACGTAACGCAAGACGTTCGACGTGAATATATCACGAGAAAACCGAGAAAATTAAATTGTTCTGACTGCCTGAAATTTATTTACTTGCTACATAACACGAATGCACTGGATCAATAATAAATAATTAATGAAAGAATAATGACGAAACCAATGAAACGACAATATTCAAGTATAAGAAGTAAGTATTATTTGGATTTACCCAAGAAATTCAGGGAATTAATGACCGAGTACATTTTTTCCTACTCTCTAAACTGCTTACAGTAAAAATGCAATGTTACGTAAATCGCAGTAATACAAGTGTATTAAAATTACACTTTAATAAATCCAAAAATGCTTTGCAGTGAATATTGAAAAACTTATTGCTGCACTTATGCTTGCACTAAACGTATTGCTAAGAAACTGAATGTAATGCGCAGTGTAGACGTGTTGTATTTAAAGAGTTTTCTATTTACATTTCTCGTTTGCAACACAACAAGCGATATTTGACTAGTGATTTTCCAATTCACTTTCGAGCACCAGTAAATGCCGCGTATCCCAATGAATTAATTTACTGCAAGGAATTTAGAAAGTAATTGGATCAAGTGGAAGAGTAATATAACAATGTAGTATGGGTCACTGAATAATCATTAACGCACAGAATTATTCACGGCCTGAGGACAGGGGGAAACCATAAGTGTTGGGTTGACCGACAATACCACTATATTTACAGCTCGTTTACATAGTTGGGATAACCAACTCGTATGTGTGTGTGGGAAAGATGAGCAAACTGATTGAACTTTTTCGGCGAGATGTTCCAATCGCCATATTAAAAAATGACGTCACCGGTTCACGGAAACATTCCCCAAATTTACTCACCTCGCACCGACAAAAATTAACTAACTAACGTCGGGCAAACTATGTCGCGTAGTAAGTAACTAACAGTTCAATTGTGTGCATTTTTAGTACCGCCAAGTAAATTATTGCTGAGGGTACTAAAGACTCACGAGTCGGCACACATTCATACTTGTTCCAATATATTCTCACTATTAATTTGACAATTTGCATTTACGCGTCAAACAATGTTTCGACTGATTGAAAAATTGGAAAAGTTTTGTGAATTTTGCCAGTCAATATTTAAAATTTTCAAAATCACGAAGAATGTATCATGTAACTAGACACGAATACAGCCGATAGCTTGTGTACCGCTCGCACAAAGTCTGTTTACTTTTCGAAATTGGAAGGCTTTCCCCGGTAAAACACACCCCATCACCAGAGAAAAACCGCTGCCAAGTGCCTTAGGAATATGCTTTTTCAAAGAAGCTTCAACATCACCCACGAAACAAATCTTACGTGAATTTTTCTTCTCCTTAGCAACGGTTTCTAAAGAGCTAATTGGGAAGATTGTGTGTCATTTGTCGTCGAAAATGATGGAAATGGGTCATAAATTGATCATTTCCAACCTTCGTAACGGTTACTAAGGAGATAAACAACGGTTGCTGGAGAGCAAATAAAACAATTCAGTGTCCTTGGCCATTGAGTGTGACTTAAAACTGATTTTCCGGCTTCCGAAGCGACGGTTGCTAGGGATGTAAACAAACGGTTGCCAAGGATATATTTTGCTGATTTTGCTGAAATTGAACTCGGGCTAGATCTTGCCACAACTAACCGGTGTGCAAAATTTCAAGACGATCGGACCATTCCTTCGAGAGTTATCGTGGACGAAAGAAAAACGGGACGCACACACATGCATACATACGTACATACATTGTCGATCTTTGAGGGCCATTCCAGAGTGAAGTGGACAAAGGAAAATTCACAAAATCCACCACATATTTATTTTATGCGACGTTTCGCCAGTTAGGTTTACTGGCCTCATCAGGCTAAAAATTTATTACACAAAAAACACGTAATAAATAATACAATTTAAGTACAAAACAATCGACGAAGTAACAATAAAATATTCTTTCTCACCAGTTTTGAATGAAAATATAATATTACGTTCGGCAGTGGAAGCGGCTGCTTCCACTGCCATTGTCAAACTATTGTGTATAAAGCTAGCGTCAGAGGTCTTATATACCATCAGATACATTGGTGTGTTTGTTTTGAAAAATCTTGCTAAGCTTCCTATACGTGTGACTGAGTTGTTGTGTGTCTTCCTTCCTATTAAGTGTGTGTTGGTACATATTGATGTGGAGCATTTCCGAAATAAGTCGTTTCTTATAATTCGCTTCGCGGTCTAAAATTTTAACGTTATTCCAATCAAATGTGTGTGACACACAACAATATTATTAATATTAATTAATAGGAATCCTATTAATATTAATTAATAGGAAGGAAGACACACAACAACTCAGTCACACGTATAGGAAGCTTAGCAAGATTTTTCAAAACAAACACACCAATGTATCTGATGGTATATAAGACCTCTGACGCTAGCTTTATACACAATAGTTTGACAATGGCAGTGGAAGCAGCCGCTTCCACTGCCGAACGTAATATTATATTTTCATTCAAAACTGGTGAGAAAGAATATTTTATTGTTACTTCGTCGATTGTTTTGTACCTAAACTGTATTATTTGTTACGTGTTTTTTGTGTAATAAATTTTTAGCCTGATGAGGCCAGTAAACCTAACTGGCGAAACGTCGCATAAAATAAATATGTGGTGGATTTTGTGAATTTTCCTTTGTCCACTTCACTCTGGAATGGCCCTCAAAGATCGACAATTTACACACATTTGGAATTATGGAGGGTGCACAATATAATAATACATACATACATACATACATACAGACACTTTTGGAATTCCATGTTTTTCGACCCGTAGATTACGAAAATCGAGGTCCCGAGGTGTCTGATTCGGTTGGTCGATTTTTGCCCCATTACAAAGCTTTCCCTTTGAGAAAGCAAGAACGATTGGACTGTAAGCCTGTCACTGTAATCACAGTTGATCCGACTGAAAATGAAGGGCTGGAAGGAAATGGGGACTCACCCTTGGGTGGGTTGATGCTGAGGGCGGAGCGGTAGAGGTTCTCCTCGTTGTACCAGTCGGCGTTCCTCACGAGGGTCCTGGCGGCCATGCAGCCGAGCAGCGCGGCGGTGAGGACGAGCAGGGCCCCGGCCAGTCGGGGCCTGGCCTTCCTCCTGGCGGTGTCGTAGGCCGCGGCAACCGCGGCCCCGACCGCGAGGCACGCGCCGATGCTCGGCAGGTAGAGTATCCGCTCGGCGATGACGAAGCCGACGTAGAAGAAGAGGTTGCTCGCCGGCACGAAGGGGAACACGAGGAAGCCGATGATGGTGAGCAGGCTGCTGGGCCCGAGGGGCCTGCCACCCACCGGCCGGGCCACCGGTTTGCTGCTCCGCTGCTGCTGCGGCTGTGGTTGTTGCTTGGGGCAGTGGCACTCGGCGACCGGGCCGTTGTTGTTGTTGATCGCGCGGCAGCCGTCGGTGTGACAGGCGCCGGTACGCCGGCCGGCGCACACTGGGCACCTAGGTATCGAACCCGACAGGCCCCAGCAGTGGTCCGGCTTCGACATGGACGACTGCTGCAACAGCTGCGGCTGCAGCTGAGGCTGTTGTTGTTGCTGCTGCTGCTGTTGCTGCTGAATCGGGTCCAGGATCGATCTGGTGGGCAAGTGCATAGGGCTTAGTATTGGCGCGGGATTGTTCGCACTGTGTCGGCAAATCGGTGTTTCTCGTATTGTTCGGGAATCGGCGAATTCAGTGTTTGATCAAAGTATTTGGGGACACACACACACACGCACACACACACACACACACATCGTGTCTATTCTTCTATAAGCTTTTCAAACGCGAATATTTGAAAATTGTGTATGTCTACTGAATACTCGTGTTTGATTATACTGTCCATCACATACGAAATACTGAATATTCGTGTATTTGATTGAATCATTTGGACAAATCTTAATTGAATTATGGAATTAAATACGCGTACTCAATTACTTCATTACAAATACATATAAAATGAAATTTCTGTATTTTTAAATACTTTTCTTTGTATATTTTATATAGAAAAAAACTAAAAAATGTATATTAACTAAATACTTGTGTTTGATTATAGTATTTAGACAAATCGTATGTGAATACATTAAATCAATACGTGAATTTAGCTTTAATACAAATACGCATAGTAAAATATCTGTATTTCTGAATACTTTTGCTTGAAATACCTTACTTAAGACACATGTATTTGTAAAGTGTGTATTGATTTAATACTTCTACATACTTAATTACTGACCATAACTGATTGAAAATATCCCTCTATTATTCAAGAATCGAGAGAAAGACGATACTTGCATTCCCAATCCATTGCGCCGAGTTTCTTTGTACGGCATTTTTCATCGCCGGGATGAAATGAGAAAGCACGTGGGAATACAAGGCACGACTCACAAAAGAATTCTTTTGAAAATTTCGGGCATTCTTTGATACTCCGCAGTATTCTACAGGCACATTCAATGGTATTTCTTTATAATAAACGAAATGTAGTTGAAGACATGTTTTGAAATATAATAAATATATCTTTATAACACGAGTGTGGAGGAATAACTTATTGTCTGCCGATGAAGTTTTGTCAAAATGAAAAAAAATATTATTTATAATATTCCGTGCTAGTTTTTGGTATTCACTAAGGAAATACTTTCGCGAGAGGCCCCTCGTGGGAATACCTCAGAAAGCTCGCTCAATCATGAGATGAGAGATCGCATAGTACAAAATCGAGTCTATAAAAGCTGGATCGACAGGAACAACACCAGTCATCATTCCAAGTGTAGGATTTTAATTTCACATCGCGGATGGATTTCCGTCCATATAAATCATATCAGAGAGCCCACAGTCGGGATTTACATCATAATGAAGTAAGTTGATTATATCCGACTGGCAGACGTCTAAACGATCTCTCAAGTCATCTCGATATAATATTAATGAAAAATCCTATTTTTGGAAAAGAAGTTTAAAATATCGCGTCTAAAGAATCGTGTAGCTTCGAGTTACTTGTAAATTTTTCAACAGTAGATACCTATTTATTATTTGTAAGGCGATCGTACCCAATTAACGCTAATCATCATCGGTTTAAATCGATTTCCTAGCGGAAATCGGTGAACCTTCAGCTTTATCCAATCTATGTGAAAGTATGAACGTATACTAATTCAATTGATGAGTAAGAATCGTAGAAATGATCTTTTATGTATTGTAAGAAGTGTATTTTCAGGGTGTAATTTTCATTGTTGAACCTATCATTTCGAAGACAAGTATAACCGAAATTTAATCATCAAAAACCAAGAATACTCCACCCTCAAATGCATTATTTCCGAATCGAATGTCAGGTTAAAATTTTATTGTCCTGTTCAATAAAAAAACATCCTGACGAGGCGAGCAAACCCACCCCGGCGAAACGTTGCATTTTGTTGAAATTCAATCTATAATTATATACATATGTAAACACCCTATCCTTAATGTAAGTGTTTTGAATGGTTAGTATATTCCTGAGTGCGCACTCAAGTTAGTAATTCGGGCAGTTCGTCCCTGGCCTCGTGTCAATAAAGTTGTGTTAAGATTGATCCGCCGTTTATTCTTCCCATCCCTCCGTTCATTAAGTTAATTGTTAAGTGCATATCTAGCATAACTTATTTTAGGTTATGGGCCCAGTAAACGTTCTTGAGATAATGCACAGTTAAATAAACAAAACTTAAGGGATAGGCCGAACGGATCCGGACACGAGGCAGCACGTATAGTCAAGTAAGATGGCTACCGTACATTTTGGACAGGGTATTGGAATCGAAAAATTGACCGGACGAATCAATTACAATAATTGGGCAATTGCTATGAAGGCATATCTAGATTCCGAGGAATTGTGGTGTACAGTAGTAGCACCAGTCGGTGGACAGCTAGATACCGACGAAAAACGGATGAAGAAAGCACGTGGTAAAATAATTTTGTCCGTTCATCCAGATGTATACTCATACATAAATGATGTAGATGGCTCACCGGAACAGATTTGGAAAGATCTAAAGCAAACCTTTGATGATAAAGGAATAACTCGAAGTTTGAGTCTCTTAATGCAACTATGCACCGTAAAATTGGAAGACCACAAAACAGTTGAAAATTACGTAAACCATGTATTGACGCTCACTAAGCAACTGAAAGCCATAAAATTGGAAATACCGGACCCAATGGTAGGAGCGTTATTACTCGTTGGCTTACCGAAAGAATATAAGCCTTTAATTATGGGACTCGGAGCAACGCATCAACAAGTCTCAACTGAACTTGCAAAAACGACAATCATGCAAGAAGTAAAAATGAGTGATTATATAAATAGTGAAAGTGAAAATGAGACATTTCTAACATATTCAAATAAATCTCAAAGGGGCCGTGGTGGCTCATCAAGAGGTTTCTACAACAACAACAGAGGCAGAAAAGATAAGTCTAATGTTCGTTGTTATGGTTGTAACAAAAAGGGACATTATAAAAGTGAGTGTTACAATACAAAATCAGCAAATGCACATCTTACAACAAATGACAGTCAGAATGAATGTGATCATAATCAATCATTTGAAGAAGTATGCACATATATATGTAAGGAAGAAATTCGCGAAGTTATCCTAAATTCAAGTATTATACCACATGTAATGGACAATAATCAGTGGTTTGTGGACTCTGGTGCTTCAAAGCACATGTGCAACAATAAAAGCATGTTTGTTTCAATAAACCCTTCGCATACAAAGTACATTAAGATCGCCAACAAAAAATCTATTTCCGTAATGGGTGAAGGCGAAATAATTTTAAAAAATGAAAAGACCGGAAAATTGATAAGGTTGGAACGTGTATTATATGTACCAGAAGTATCACTAAATTTACTTTCAGTTAGCATGATCACCGAAAAGGGCGGTGAAGCAATTTTCGATCGGCAGAGCTGTAAGATTGTTGATCAACGCAGACAGAACATAATACATGGAATCAAAATGAGTAATGGAATTTACAAGCTATGTTTACAGGCTTCAAGCGTCCAAGCAGTCTCTAATGTTTTGGAACCGAAACAGCCGTGTGCCTACACAACGGTTGAATCTATCGAGACGTGGCATCGACGGCTTGCTCACCTTAACTCGGAATATCTAAGACAACTGCGAGACAAAGCAGCCGACGGTATAAATTTCTCCGGACCATGTACATTGGAGCAATGTGAGACCTGTGTACGTGGAAAAATGTCAAAAAAAACCGTTTGGTCCGAGTGCGAGTAGAGCCTCCGAAAAACTGGCTCTAATACACAGTGATATATGTTATATAGATCAACCTTCATATAGTGGATCACGATATATACTAACTTTGCTAGATGACCACTCGCGTTACTTATTTGTTAATTTCTTGAAACACAAAAGTGAAGTACCAAAATTTTTTCAACATTTTAAAAATAAAGTTGAAACGGAAACCGGATGTAAGATTAAAATTTTGAGATCAGACAACGGAAAGGAATATGTGAACGAGACTTTAGAAAAAATCCTTAATGAAGCAGGTATCCAGCATCAAACTTCAGTGGCTTATAATCCACAGCAAAACGGAAGAGCTGAAAGAGTCAACAGGACCTTGTGCGATAAAGCTCGCTGTATGCTAATTGAATCAAAATTGCCTAAAGCACTGTGGGCGGAAGCAGTCGCAACTGCAGCATACATAGCAAATCGATCACCAAAAGCAGTCTTGAATGGAAAAACTCCACAGGAGGTTTGGACCGGAAAAAAACCTAACTTGTCGCACATGAGAATATTTGGATCGAAAGCGCTCGTATACATTCCTCAACAATTGAGAAAGAAAATGGACCCAAAAGCCAAGGAAGGCATTTTTGTCGGTTATTCACCAAACCAAAAGGGATATAGAGTATGGGACACCGAAAGAAAACGTATACTTGTGTCACGCGATGTAGTTTTCTTCGAACAAAAACCTATTAAAAATACACCCAATACTTCAGTGTTCTTTCCTTTGGAAAACGATACTTCAAGAAGTGAAGATTCTCCTCGGAGCTCATCGGACATAGTCATTCAGAATAATCATACAGCAAACAATGAGGTTAACGAGAGATCAGTTGACTCCGAAAATTTGAGTGACGATACAAACACCTCATCCCGAGATATGGATTTAGATGGAACATTAGATAGTTCAAATGATCCGCAAAGAAGAACATCAAGTCGGATAAGCATCAGACCAGCGTATCTTAGAGACTACGTGACCTTTATGGCTGTGGCTAATGTGAAGGAACCGCAAACATACCAGGAGGCAATAACTAGCCCAATATCTGAAAAAATGGAAAGAAGCGATGCAGCAAGAATATGACTCGTTGATGTCAAACAGTGTTTGGACACTGGCAGATCCCCCGGCAGGAGCGAACATCGTTGGTTGCAGATGGGTGTTTAAAGAAAAACGACAAGCCGATGGAATAACAAAATACAAGGCTCGACTGGTAGCAAAAGGCTACAGTCAACAACCAGGTGTCGATTTCTTTGAAACATATGCACCAGTTGTTCGTTTCTCAACTTTGAGAATGTGTTTTGCATTGGCTGTAAAGTTCGATCTGAGTGTATTCCATTATGACATTGATACAGCTTTTCTATACGGTAAATTAAATGAAGTAGTATACATGCAGCAACCCGAAGGATATGTACAGCCAGGTGACAAAAGCAAGGTTTTGTTTACTTCGTAAAGCAATCTATGGTCTTCGCCAAGGTGCAAATGCGTGGAACGAAGAAATCCACAGTCTATTCATGTCTATGAATTTGAGACAATGTGCACATGATCTCTGTACATACTACTTTATATATCAAAATGAAATCATTATCATTACACTATACGTAGATGACATATATGTCTTCACTAATAGTCCAGCACACCTCCAGACCCTGAAAGGATCACTGTCATCCAGATTCAAATTTAAGGATCTTGGACCAGTCAAGAAAGCATTAGGAATAAATGTAAACGTGGATCTCCAAAAAGGTATTGTAGAACTGGACCAGACTGACTATATAAATAAAATATTGGAAATTTTTCAAATGTCTGAATGTAAGCCGACATCAACGCCAATGGAAGTTGGACTAAGATTGGATTCGAGCACATCTTCTGCATCCAGTGACCCTCAAGAAAATCACCTAGCAATACCATACCAAAATGCCATTGGTGCATTGATGTATTTACTGCAATGTACTCGCCCAGACCTGGCATACGCAGTCAGCTACTTAAGTAGGTTCAATAATTGCCATAACGAAACACACTACACTGCAGTAAAAAGAATATTCAGATATCTGCAAGGTACGAAAGACTACAAGTTAGTTTATTCAAAAACAGCACAATCAGGGCTGATTGGATACAGCGACGCAAGTTGGGCTTCAGATAGTGATCCTCGCTCTGTGACTGGCTATGTTTTTAAGCTAAGTGGAGGTGCTATTAGTTGGAGCTCTAAAAGGCAGTCGACTACCGCTCTTTCTAGCACTGAAGCAGAATACTATGCCATTTCTTCAGCCACTCAAGAAGCCATACTTTTGAGAGGATTATTGTCTGAACTAGATAATGAAAAAACCGAAACCAACCATTTTATTATCGGACAACAAAGGAGCAATCGACTTCAGTAAAAACCAAAAATTTAGTCAGAAAACTAGACATATCAATATTCGACATAGGTTCATCAAGGAGAAGATCGATGCAAACGAGATTAATCTACGCTACGTGCCATCAGAGCACATGGTTGCTGACAGTTTGACAAAGTCAACTAGTGCCACCAAGTTAAAGTATTTTGTGAATAGTGTTGGTCTAGTAGACCATAAACAAACTGATAAGGACAAATAAAAATGATGTTGTATGTAATTAAATATTATTAAGTTGTATATAATTATCAATTGTGGTGGGGTGTTGAAATTCAATCTATAATTATATACATATGTAAACACCCTATCCTTAATGTAAGTGTTTTGAATGGTTAGTATATTCCTGAGTGCGCACTCAAGTTAGTAATTCGGGCAGTTCGTCCCTGGCCTCGTGTCAATAAAGTTGTGTTAAGATTGATCCGCCGTTTATTCTTCCCATCCCTCCGTTCATTAAGTTAATTGTTAAGTGCATATCTAGCATAACTTATTTTACATTTTAAAATTTAGAATATTTTTTTCTAATTCCTTCTCTACAAGGATTGGCCCTCTACGATCGAAACAATCAGCTAATTTTTCGAACGATTTCGATAAAAACGAATCCTGATATTTACAACTCATTTCTGTCTTCAAACTTGTATCCAAACACACAAAAATACGGTACGTACGATGAAACCCGATTTCCGCGGAGCCCCAGTGAGAAATCGACTTTGAATATACCGTTCGGAGGGAAACGGATCTTGGAGATATAGTGCGGACGAGGAAGCGATTCGCCCGTTACGAATTTGCTTTGGCGATGGTATCAAGTCGCTCAAGTATTTTGACCACCTCTCACAGTATTTCCGAACACGCAGCTCCGGATTACTTTTCTCCGCCATGACTCATTCGCACGGCTTAATCGACGGAGATAAATTTGACTTGTCGAGGGTCTCGTATCCAGCACAAATTCTCGGATACACAGCTCGAATTTATTTATTCTTCGAGCAAGAAAAAAGGATAATTACATCGTTTTTTGGTGAGGGGGAGGATGTTGGTGAAGAAAAACTTGATGTTTGATTGCGTAGAAAAAAATATGGACAAAGCTCGAATAAAGTATGCGATACGATGGGGAAAAATCGTATTGTTAAAAATTACTTTTGCTTCTTGGTAATGATACTTTGAACAGTAATAATTTGAAAAAATTACAACCCTGGTAGAAACGTTAAGCATTTATTAGCTAAGAATTGGTTAGTGTTAATATCCTTAGCTGGATTCTTGTTAAAGTAGTAGCTTAAAATACTGCCAAGATCTTGGTAACGAAGGGACGGATTCGTAGCATAAAATACTGTTAATATCCCGCTAACGAAGAGATTCGGATAACTTTTAGCTAATGATTTCAGCCAGTTCTTACTTAACTGGTATTGTGTTAACGGCAAGAAATGCTTAATTTTCTACCAGGGAAAACATGTTAAAAATTAACTGTACTTGTGTGTCTAACGAATATCACAATCTAATTGAAAGATCCAACATCATTAAATGTATGAATACATCGCAACCCACGTTCACAAATTCACCATGTCATTAATCTGAGGAAAAATATTACTTTTTACTTTTTAATTTCGTCTTATTACTAAAAATCAACTAAAAATCGCTCATTTCAGGAAACAGCAATGGAACGAAGTGAAAATTACAATTTTTCTCGTAACTCTTATTACTTCTTTTGTGATTCATTCCGAATGTTACCCTCGTCCCCGGGTTACTGGGGAAAAAATAGTAATTATCACAGTATGATTCCACTCCGTACACGACGTGGCTGTATATACTCACGTTCGTATTTTTTCTTTCTCCAATTCAATTAAACGCGAGCGAGCGAGCGCGAACGGCAAATTTATAATTTGCGCTAATTGTTTGACGCTGACAAATGAAGAGAAAGTAGCATCGCGGGAAGTATAAATACACAGAGGCGCCGCGGACTTTGGTGCTCTCGCCTGGCTATACACGCGTGTGCACCTGCATATATATATACACGAGGGTCAAAGATTCTTTCATTCGCCGCTCGCGCGGGCGCGACTGATGTTTGTCCTGGGCGAATTCAAATTATCTCGGGCGGCCTGGACAAACACAATTACGCTAAGTGAGCCCCCGCGCAAAGAAAAGTATATCCGCGTCTCTTTCCGATGGGCGAATAAATTCAAAGCGGCTCGCGGCCGGTTTTCCCGTCTTTTTTTCCTCCTCCCCCTCCTCCTCCTCTCTTTGTTTCTCTGCGCTGCGCGAGCCGAGTGTTTCGCGTTCTTGCTTTTAATTTTCAATTCGCGACTTTTAACAAGACACGCCCTTTGCGCGACCGGTGAATTTTATCTGCCCCGGAATGCGGAGCTTCCTCTTTTTTCCCCGAGGCTTTGCGGCGCGCGAGCCTGTTATATACAAGTTCGCGTTATGAAGTACCCGGGAACAAACAAGCGATGTATATATACGGGTATTGGTGGAGCGGAGAACGAAACTCGAATCAACTTTGCGTCTTCGCCGTATACAATCTGATTAATCTCGCGCCCCTCCCGCGCGTCAGCTCGGTATATATACTGGGCAAACTTTCTGCCTTCCAACCGGAAGAAAAAGCTTATCAATCACCCGACTACGCGCAATCTGACGGAACAAAGAAAAAAAAGCTTGGATTATCTATGGGAATTAATCGGACGTTGTTGGGCGTCAAATTTAGCCACTCGAACTTTCTGACACGTGATTTTTGTATAACCGAGTGAGCTATACAGTTACAGTCCGTTTCAGCGACTTTTTCCAAGAGGTTTGTGAATACATCATGGTTCTTATTTACCCATGTATTAATATCTTCTTATTGTTCGATCGTCGAGTATTGTAATAGACAAGACGTTAGTTTAGATGACTCCGAATAAAAATTGTTATGAAATTATATATACGTATATGAAGCCGTGTGTAACTATACTAAAGAATTATTTTATAAGATTATAATGAAACTTTACACGAATAGTAAGAAATTTCCATACAATGTTAAATTTATCCAAAAACCAAAGAAAAATAGGTATAAGCTTGATTTCTTTTTAAATTCTTCATGCGATGTCTATTTCATTTGTCTTCTCACATTTTCTTCGAGTACGTGAAAATTAAGTAGTGAAAATTGAATTAACTACTGGGTGTATCTGAAATTTTCCCGTCACAAATCAATGAAATTCATGTTTCTACGTGCTAATCGCTTAGCTCCGTAAGATGTACTAAACAGGCTACATGACCAGCGCTTACAGTCTGGCTGATAATTATTTTTACTGTCTTTTCCACTGTGAATTTTACCGGAAACTTGTCATTCGTTTCAGAAGTCATTCTGGAGTAAATAGCCTCTTAGCGTATATCTGGCTACGGACAAAACTTTCAGTTCGATTCACTCAATCGAAAACGAGGGGCTATTCACTCAAAAACCACACTAGAATAGAAAAATGAATAGAAAACCCCAATGATGCCACAACCGAGTATAGGTGAGAACTTGATCAAGTGTGATGACGAGACCCGATTGAATGCGCAAAAGTACTCTTTGAATGTAAAAAAAGTTTAAAATCACAATTCAATAGTGAATAGTTACTAGTAGTCAGTAAAAATTTCATTGCATGACAAACATTGAATATTCACTTGATTAAATATAGTAAACCGTTTTCTCTCAATGCAATAGTCAATAATTCGATAAAGGAAGGAAATAGAGATTTTGGTCAGTAATGTTTCACTGTTTATCGTTAAAGGAAGTATAATGTTTGACTGATTTTGTGAGTTAGGATCAGTGTTATGTATGTATGTATGTATGGATGTAAAAATGGTCATTTTTCAAGTTCTATACTCAAATAAGCCAAAAAAATATTATCGAGATACGTTTCATTTCCGTTTGTCAGTAAGATAATGAAATAAAACATTTTCTTTCAATTTTGTAAACAGACAAATTTTCCAATTAAATTGAAAAAAAATAGAAATCGAAAAAAATAAAAACGTGGAATGAAAAAATTAAAATAAAAAATAAAAAATGGGAAATTCAACAAGCGTCGGGGTTAATGTTCCTCAAAAATCGAGGCTTCAAACGAGACTTCGCAAGAGTCGAAAAAAAAACTATGTATCTCGTGAGAGACGACGAAGGATGGCCCACCTGGTGCGCAGTCTGTGATTGTGGCTGGGCTGGGGCCTGGCGTGGGTCCTGGCCTTCACGGCCCACACGGTGGCAGCCCCGAGGCCGGCGTACAGCAGCAGGGACTCGAGGTTACGGGGGTCGGCGAGGCTGGTGACCAGCGGCACTGCGTTCATCGACCAGTCGAAGCTGAGCGAGCAGGGGCACAGAAGCATGCCAAGGCTGGCCGCGGGCAGGTAGAGGAAGGTGAGGCCCCGGGTGAGGCGGGACGGGTGGCGCGCCACCGGGTTGTCCGCGCTCGCGAACTCAGGCGCCCTGCCGCCCCCGACCCGCAGCCGGCCCAGCGTGATTATCGCCAGGCTGCCCGCCACCAGCGTTGACGAGGCCCATCGCGTCTTCACCTGTCCCGAAACACAACGCACAAGCTGTTCAGTCTCGCGTCGAATTTCATTTATTTTCATTTTCGTATCAAATGGTGTTCTGATAGGATTTAACTCGATGCCATTTTTTCTCATATACGTACTCAATCGATTGATTTCAATGTGTTTATTTTTGAAATCTACATTCATATGTTATTCAGATTCTGAAAAATAAATTCAGTCATTATATAACCTCAAAACACATGACCCTTAGCTTCATCCAGCTGTCGACAAAACAGACTGAAACTGACTATATTATAACCAATAAAAATTGCTCTTAAACTATTACTGCCTGCTCTTAAACTACAACTGATAGCCTGGCTCGATATTCATATCTATGTCTCATTCATATCAAGTGGTTTAGTCTAAATCAATCAAATCACGCGTTGACTGGCTTCGCTTTACAGGTCATCACTTTTCACCTGAACATATTATACCTACATTATTATTGTAAGTATTATATCATTCGTTCTTTAGCATATCTTAGGTGCGAGTGGTGGGAGCAGGAGCGCCGTATCTAGTCGGGGAACGTCCCAGAAATCCATGATCATAAAATAATTGAGACAGGTCGAAACTAGTTTATCTAAAACTCCGGGGGCATCATACCAAAGGGGTAATATGAGCCATTATGAGCCATAGAAAAACTAAATAATATTGCCTGATTGTATAACATCAATAATCGATTCAATCCGCAAATGCCAATGTTTTTGTGGCGATTCGGCTGTCATGCCATCATCTAAACCGACATTAACTTTACGGAAATTGAGACAACGGCTGCTAACGAGAATTACTGGCCTCTTGAGTCTTGACATGAACAATTATCCTCGTCAACTGTTATATCAGTTTACGATAAGTCGGCCAAGCGTCTCAAGTTAATTCGGTTGAATATAATTATGATAGTAATTGCCGGAAATACTCTTTCATCGATTTTCAATGTTTTATGGGTGATATATTTTCAATATTTCATACGTTATGTTGTACATACTTTCCTTCTGTTAACACTCTAAATCTAAAACGAATATTTATATGTAAAAATTGCATAACTGATGAAAATAGTGAATATTCAACTGAAAGCTATTAGTATAATTTCACTATATTGGATCATTCCTCTCAATCATTACCCGAAATATAGATTCGGGTACATTTAATTCGCGTATACGTTATGCTGTACAATTTTATATATAATAAAATTTATAGGGACAGTGTAGTTGAATTAAAAGTAAGCGCTAAGAGAATGATGGTGTAGGGGAGAGAAAAATGAGAGTGTGCATATGTATGAGTGATTCGATGATGACGTGGATGAATGATGAAAGTGGGTTGATGAAAATGAGTAAAGTGACGATGATGATGATAATGTATATATGTTAATGTTGAGATAGTCAGAGAGATACGCGTCAACTACTTTTTTTCCCAGTCCAGGAAGCGTAAATTTTTTCTCTCGCAATCTCACTTTTTAAATAATTTGGAATAGTTCACTTAGCCCGACAAATCAATATTCATTATTACAAATCGTAAACGTGAAAATATTTTACATTTTTTTTTATTATGATCGAGCTTTGTTGTTACTCTCGTATAACCGTATGATATCGACGGTCCTCGCGGAGACTATAACGCATTTATGATGCAGGTACGATTCCTAAAGCTCGTGTACCGTTCTCGATTGGTTGTACATTGCAAATTTCCTTCTTTTTGAATTGGAATACGAGAGAAAAACATATATTGTGAACGTTATAGCCTTTGTTAGGACTCTCGGTGTGGAAGTTATCAACAAATCTAGTTCTAAAATGAAGACAAACCCCCGAGTACAAAAGGTAGTACATGAATTGGCCGTTATGAAGCCGTTATGATATTCTCTGACCGGTGAATGCAACACTCGGTATGCTCCAGTGTATGTAGACGCGTGCAATTTCAAAACTTTGAAAATTCCCTCGTGTTATAATAACTCGCAGAAATTCAGAATGAAGGAATTCCTTCAATTGCTTGAAGCATCAACTAATACATATGGACGGAACAAATATGATTAGTTCCGTGAAATTTTGGTATTTTGGAGAGCTCCTTTTGTTAAGAAATTCACCACGATGGAATTCCTTTAATTGCTCGGGGCATCAACTGGTACCCATAGTCAGAGGAAATTTGATTAATCAAGTTCCCATGGAATTGTGGCATTTTGGAAAGCTCCTTTTATTAAGGGGAAATTCCACCTGGAAATATGCGAATGAAATCGTTTATTGTATTCATAGAATAGAAAAAATGAGTATGGTCTGTATGTATGAAGTTTGAACGGAGCGGACGTAGCTCCGTGAATGTAAAAACTCTTCCGTCAAACGCGTTCGAGGAAAATCTAAATTTTAATTTTTCTCTATATCCATCGGTTAGAAGAGAAGCGGAGGCGGCAGTTCCGAGTAGCATATTGAAACAATGCGGCTCCCCGGGAGAATTCTATTTGTCCGAGGGGACGAATCCTTTTTAATTCTAACTTTTCGAATGTTCCGACGAATCTGTAAATTTCGTGAATTTTTAATGGGAATGGAAGGCCGTACGCGCCGCGAGTTTCTGTCCAGCTTCAAAAACTCTCCGGGGCACTGTTCTTTTAAAACGATCCCGAACTTTTAAAGAGGATTAAAAAGTTGCGAGGCTCAAATATTTTAATCAGTAATCCCGAAAAGTCTTGAATTTGCCGAGTTACCGGCTCATACAAAAAAGTTCCCTTTCTGCCAAGTGAATATTCGAGCATCCATCGCTATACAGAGAGAAAAAAAATATCGAGTGTTTCTTTCATTCGACATACTTCCTCGCTGAGGACTTTATATATACGTATTGGGAAGCCTTGATTGAAATCCATATACTGTACGCCATTTCAAGCTCGCCACTCGAAATAAATTTGTTCCAATCTATACGAGCTACTCTCATTAATTGCAGCTTAATATGATTATTTAAAACTGCGTGATTATGCTCATCAGCTGTCTAGAATTGATTCGGGATTTGTTAACTGAAGTATTTCTGAAAATATTGGTACATTACTTAATTACTCTTCATTTAAAAATTATTCGATAATATACCTCGTTTCGATAGAGTAGATTATTGTTACCTACAGACTACTTATCAGACTTGATCAAGAAACTCATATCGGTGGAAAATTAAAATAGTTTCAAATCATAAAAGTGATCCATCTACTTAGCTTTTGTTGTGCAGAAAATAATCCGGATGAAATGCGAACCAGTGCAATTATTCACGTTTTGCGAGTAATAATATCGAAAGCACACGAATAGGGCTTGAATAGTAGAAAAATTAAACCCGATGAGCATAAGCTGGAACCGGCGGATTTCTGTGACATTCCGATTTTATTTCCCAATGAAATATATTTCATGTTACTAGTGCGTGAAATCCCATTTCACGCAACCATATAGTGTATATTTTAAACGTCCCTTCAACGAATACTCGTAACAAAAAATATCGTTCAAAATTTCACGCACTAGTTGCATAATATACTAAAATGTAATCGTAGAAATCCATCCATGAACGTTCCACAATATTAATATTATATTATACTTATAATTATTATATTGTACTTCCATTGTTTAAATTTAAGCTGATTTAATTTTAAAAAGAATTTAAAAAGATTAATAATTATTTTTTAACGTCCACATGTTTCAAACGACGAATAAATTCGGGCTTGGTGGACTATCCCAGGGATATGGAGAGCTGCCGTCTTCCCGGTAGCGTAGTGGATATCGCAACTGACCGGAGATCAGGAGGACGCTGGTTCAAATCCAGCCCGGGGAGCGTGGAATTTTTTTCTCGCAATATCATCTTGGGATAGTCCACCAAGCCCGAATTTATTCGTCGTTTAAAAAGATTAATAATAGCCCTTTCTAGTCATCCTTCTTGGTTTTTTTAGACCTAACCGCGGAACACTAACTGTAGTATATATATATATATATATATATATATATATACTAGGTTCAATTGATAAAAACCTAAATCTGAGGGATATGTGAATGTAGGATTTGAAGATGAGCATATTCAAATTGATTGGTAAATACGGAAAAAATGTAATCGGAGTAAAATGAACAACAATTATAATGTCATTTTAAAAATGTGCGAATATGGAACGCATCAAGTGTTTTGTACACACACACACACACACTGAGAAAATAGTCTGGTAAACCCTATTGTACTTTTGCTATATTATATGAAGGAAAAAGGCAACAACCATACGTGTATGATGAATCCTACTATAAAAAAGTTACGTGAATTTATGATGCCAGAAACTATACCTATAATTATTTACTATATTAGTAAAATATACTGTACACTGAGAGAAAAAGATAGTAATGGTTACTAGATTTTTACTAGGTTTTCTAGTAGAATACGGGGATAACTGAGTCATATTAGTAACCTTTACTAAGCAAAAACTAGTAATTATTACTAGAAAAATTAGCATTCATTATTAGATTTAATAGGATGTTTCACTAGTATATATTTTCAAATTTACTATATTTCTAGTAAAATTTACTATATTTGAGGTAACTGTACCCAATGTGCCATCACTTGAAGTATTCTTTTGCAAATTTGACTAAGATAATATAAGAATTTCGAAATTCTGCGAACGCCATCTTCAAATGTAATTCAAGGCTTATCCGAAACCTTTACTATACTAATAATTTGGCTATTTTAACCCATTAAGTTCAAGTTAAGTCAAATAATTTCGCTGCTCTACAAACGCTAATACGATTTTGGAGCGAAAAATATGTTTATCCGTAAAAATGTTACATGAATAACTAGTGGAAATTCATATACAACTTAGTAAAATTTACTAGAAATCTAGTAAAAAGCTGAAAAAATAGTAAATTTTACTAGAATTTACCTATTAAACGATATTAGTAAATTTTACTATCCGAAATTTTTAACTTTACAAGAAATATAGTACTCAGTCTCAGAAAATCTAGTAAAGGCTACTAGGTTTTCCTCTACTAAGTTAACTTAGTAAATTTTCCTAACCAGATTTTTCTCAGTGTAAACTTGTGAAATCTCACGAAAATGTAATTACCAACTCTATATTTTGTATTGTGGTATCGTCCACTGATTTTTACTGCAAAGAGACAGTAGAATTCTCTATAATATAGCTAATTTTATATATAAATATAGTATAATTTACTATATTTTTCTTTCCAATACGATATAGTAGGATTCGCAAACGTACAAGTATCTGCCGTAATTTTCCAAGATGAAATAAAATGAAGAATAATCCAATGAGGAAATGTTGTCGCACCTTCTTGAGCAGCTTGTCGCTGTGGCAAAAGTCCCAGAGGAGGCAGAGGGCGAGGGAGGATATGCCGGTCTCCTTGGCGAGGGTCGCGAGGACCGAGAGCAGCAGGGCGAGCAGCAGGTGCAGGAGCGGCCGGCTGCGCTCGTAGTGGGCGACGTACGACAGGAAGGCCCCCTCGGCGAAGAGGCACGCGAGCAGGTCCGCCCGGCCGACGATGCCGGCCACCGCCTCGCTGTGGATCGGGTGGACCGCGAACAGAAGGCCTGCGATCGCCTGCGCCAGCCTCTGGCCCGGCAACACCTGAGCACAAACAACACACACACACGACTCGTCATTCTCCCTCTACATAATCGTCTTAGCGAGTACAAATATTTTTTCTATTCCAAATACTTGTATTCCGAGTATTACTCTCCAGATCCATCTCACAGTGTTTTGAAAAACCTCAAGTTTAAGACTGATTCACTTTGTATAATGGAAGTTTAACTGTGCATTTTTAAAGTACAATGCATTTTCAAGCTTCATTTATATAACTAAAGAGAATGAATTTTCGAATGAAAATTAAGATTCTTAGTAGTTTTGGATATGATCTTCCAGAATCCGTGGTTAAAATCGAGTTTGGTCCAACAAGAAATCAAATATGACGCCAAATTTAGGAAAAAGTATCAAAAAATTGAAAATCAATTCTTGGTCATTTTTTTTCGAGTCGAAATAGTGTCGACTCAATTCTAAATATGATATTAATTCGTTTTTTCCGATCTTAAATGGCAATTTCTAATTTTAAAAATCCGATGTCGAATACGCAACCAGTGTCCTCAAAAATTCTCAAGTACGGAGTAGTACAGCGATTTCATGTCTGCCATATTGGATGTTCGTCATTTGAAAAAGTTGCATTGCCAATTGTGGTCACCGAGAAAAATACCTCAATCATTTTGATCACCGTTGATCATAGATATAATGGAGTCTCAACAGTATTTTAACCCGAAAGTGAGAGTACTTTTTTTCTGATAAATAGTGAAATTTCACAGAAAAGTTTGCCAAACTTTACTACTTTTTAAATCTTATTATTCACCACCCATTATGTATAAAACCATAAATTGACTATCCAATAATTCACTGCTCATCAGTTATGCAATTTACACAAACGCATAGTGAATATAATTACTAATAAATATATTGTAAGAAGAAAAATGAATCATTTGCCAATTTCAATTGTCTCTTTTGGAGGTAACTCGGCGTATACCATTGCTGCGAGACATTCGACCTCGGAGCTCACGATCCTAACCCCGCAAAGCACAGGGAGAAAATGCAGCTTTTCGATGGGTGATAAAAAAAAAGTACCATCTTGGTTTTCCGTTGGAAATTGAATAGGTTAGCCCCGTGGATACTGGCAGTGCCTTTACGCGAGAGACGGGAGAGCCAAGCGGTTTCCCTTAGAATTACATCAAGATTTGACTCTATCGACTGCCACGGGCTATATCTTATTATGCGAGCTAATCGAGTACGGCAATCCTTTCATATTTCAAATCATTTTCAAAGAAATTTTACATCTGGATATACAATTTATAAAAGGCTTATGCTTATTTTACGGCTTTCTACATATTTTCCAGCGCCGACTATAGTGCTGTAACAAATCTGGATTTTTTTCTTCATTTTTCAAATGATGACTATCGGAAAACAAAATTACCGATTTGATAAAATTGTCCGTATTCTGTTATGCTTTCTCGTCAATTGTTGTTTTTTTATTCTGCTCCGGTAAACTCGTCGACGTCGATCCCAAAATCTATTATTGAATTTCTCCAGATTTTTCGTAAACGCATAGAAATTATAAGAGCATTTGTTTTGTGATTGTTTTGAGAGTTTCTTCCAATATCACTGATTTAAAAAGTTCATTTATCTCGACGACAGAAACAACAATTTTTTTTCCAGAAATTATTCCCGATTCCGAAATGCAGGTTTTGTGGTTAATTAGCCGAACTCTTGTGAACACTTTTGAGTCATTTTCCTCACCGAGTGCTTCTAAATCTTTGGAATAAGCTGTACTTCACATAATGGTACGAGCAAGAGTTACGGCGGTTTGGGCCGTAAAATCCAGATTGGAGCTTTCAGGTACGTTTATTTCTCGCGAAGAAAGGCACATTCTAATCTCGGGGTTGAAATAGGCAAATATTAAACTCATGAAGAATTAAGACATCATCGTATTCGAGATGGCACACTCGGAGTTGCTGGAAGATATGAATTTTGAAAAACAATAACTTTGAACTTTGAATCGGATAGTCTTTGAGGTACGCAAACAAAGAACTTTTCTTTTAAAAATTATCCAAACTCAACTTTGAAATTGTAGTTCAAAAATTAGGAAAAAACCATCGCCGCGCGGTCGTGAAAATGTACATTACATAGCGAGCCCAACACTTTCGACGAATCTTCCGACGAGCCATGTTCCGCAGGATTGCGGGAGGACAAAAAAAATTACACAAGGATCAATGGGATTTAGCGGGTCTAATTGGGTTGCGAACGGTGGGGGTTGAAGTGCGCCCGGCTCCGCGGGAAATTTATACATACAAATTGCGTGGAGTATTCCATTGGAGCAGTGTAAAAAAAAGCCTCGCTTTGAACTCTTTGTTTTTTTCTCTCTCTCCTTCCGCTCGTTGTTTCCAAACTAGCCGCGGCTTCTTCATCAACTCGCGCGCGCGGCTACATTTTTCCCCCCGTCCAACAGAGGTGTAATTGGACCACCGCTCGCATAAATCCCGCCAAGCGAAATATGCCCGTTGCCCGAGTATATACACGAGACGCATTTGTCGCGCAAGACCGAAGCCAATTCCCGCATATAGACAAAACGAGCCGTGCGAGTAGGCAAGTAGAAAGAGTCCGGGTTGAGTGGGACACAATTGCGGGGGTGGGCTGACCTTTCTGGCGATGCGCACGACGAGGGCGGTGCACAGGGCGTGCAGGAGAACATTGACCAGGTGGTAGCCGAGGGGCTCGAGGCCCCCGAGCAGGTAGTTCAGTCGGTAAGTGGCGACGCAAAGCGGTCGATAGCTGCCGTGCGAGCCGCGCTCCCTTAGCGGCGTGCCCCAGAAGTCGTTCTCCAGCAGCCGCGACCACGGCGTGCTCGGCTTCAGGTCCGAGTTCGTCAGGATCGCCCGCCTGCCAAACAGAAAAAACATGAAATATGCACTGAGAAAAATTCCCTTTTCGGAACCTGCTATATGATATAGTAAACGAAATTATAGAAGAATCTACTATAAATATCGTTAAATTAACTTTATTTGTGTAAATAACCCTCATGTTTTATAGTTTTTTCAACAATGCTCAATTACTATTCGACTATTGTTTATCCATCAGTAATTATTGTTTAATGAACCACAATTATAGTCAACTGTGTCCACTCAATTATATCTACTATAAATAAAAGTACTATATATAGAGTAAAATCTACTTTAAATATAGTATAAATATTCCAATGGTATACATCAGTAAAATCATTTCCATGGTATACATCAGTGAAATTTGTATAGTGGAATTCACAATATCTCATAGCTGGGTCAAAATAGAACTATATTTATAGTAGATTTATAGTTCACCCAACTATAAACTGCTCTCAGTGTGTGGTTGTGTGATTCGGGCGTCCTTTGCGCCAATTATGCCAGGTATAATCAATGCGCAGTTCGACGATTTTACAATAAATATACCTAACAGATATGGAATTAGTTAATAGGCATGCTTGATGCATAGTTCGTAAGCCCAATGAATACCCTACGTTTTTACTTGGCCATAGAGAACTGCACCTTTCGAGTTGGCCTTGATTATGCCTAGATTATGACTAGCTGTAATGTCAGTCTATTTCTAGGCATAAGCTAGGCATAATTCATGCATAATTTTTTTACTTCGGTGTGAGATTCTCCATAATCTTAATAAACGTTCAGACATTCGTGCAGTATTATGCATCTATTTTATACGTAGGATTCATACGGAAGATAATTCGTTCACACAGGCACTGATAAAAATGTATGATTATTCATTGATGAGTCCTTACTAAAAAAAAAAAATTGTAAATCTCTTCTCTCGTGGTTGGGCAGAAATTAATTTCATATTTTAAATTATAGTAGCTATTACACTCATATGTGTAACTACTTGTCAAATACACCGAATCGTTCACACGGATGTATTGTGCTAGATGCATTGCGAGAAATAATTGACAGTACAGCTATCAATCAATGCGAATGGAAAATCAGTAATTGCAACACAGAGATAAATCTATGGTTGGAAATTAAACTCATTCTGTTTGCCGATGGATTCGTCAATGAACTTTTTGTATAAACAATCTGTATGTACTATCTATACACCTATATGTTATAACAAATGAATAATAATTATCTAGGCACATCATCAATGCGCTTAATTATTGTTATATATAGTAACGGTAATATATTATCCATAGGCATTATCAATGGTCAGTTCGTATTTATATACGTGTTATAAATGCCTAAACATTTTCTAAGCCTCGATGAGGCATAGATTACTCATCCATGCGAACTATATATGCCGTGGTTACACCTAGATTATGCATTAGCCTATATTTTTAAGCATATAATTTCCATGGTATAATTTATGCGCAATTTCCCCACTTGGGAGCTGTTATAACACGTGTACAAATCTGTAGGTGAAAAAATGCAATATTTTTTGAATTTCGTGTATCTCTATCGGACGGAATGTAATTTCGCGTATTACAGGTAAACGAGATAAAATGCACAATGCGCAACGAGATGATGTTTTCCCGTCGAGGGAGGAATAACCTTATCGGGAAGCGGTGAAATTTCATTTCGGCACTACGAATCTCGCACATCGATGTATACGTTGGGAAAAAACTGATCATGACAGTTTACGATTTTAATATAGTAGAGAAAAATATTGGTAGTCGTTACTACGGTCTGTGAGCCAGAGTACTCGTGTCCGGTTGAGTTTACTGTCGTCGAGACTATTATCCGAGACTATTATGTAGAATATCCTACAAACATAATAATTTATATTATTTTTTCCAGTGACGGTTTCTATGTTTTAAATAGTGAAGTTTACTAATATCACGTGGCTATCACGTTATATTGGACTGAACATATTACCATAGTAAAAATATAGTGATCATTACTAATTTTTTTCTTTCGCAAGGAGAGCTGACACTACCCCCGGGTATCCAATCTCAATGAAACTTTTCAAGATGGTTCATGGGTAGTTAAATAGCCCATATCTGCAGACTCGCGGTACAACGTTTCGTTTTAGAGATATTCATTAACTATTATCGATCTTGCAGTATATCTGAATATTCCGAAGAATCCATAGGTATAGATATACTGTGCATTTGCCTAATACCAATAATAATTCGTGAATATCTCCAGAAAAATGAAACGATGGTCTGCGCTATACTGTAGATATGAGCTATTAGATTACTCACGAACCATCTCACTTTCATTGTGATTGGACAACCTCCCCCCGTCGGTATGGACATTCCGCGCATATGACGACGACTTTCGCGATATTACACATACGAACTGTAAAATCGTGAAATATTTTTCCGAAAAAATTCACAACAAAGTTCTCCCGATGTTTTTCAACCGAGTTTTTCAACCCACTGTCAAATTGCTACCATTGATCATACGCACAAAGTTAAACCCAAATCGAAGAGTAACGTCGTTCTCGTCGAATCCGGGTAGACGACGCTCGATTGGATATCGCGCCTGATTATACTCGACGCGCGCGTGCGCGACAAACTGGCAAGATGAATTTACAACTTTCCAACACGACTCGAACTGTGCCGCTCGTTTCCCGGGACGCGTCGTTTCACCACCGCCGCGGACAAAGCGAAAGAACTACGCTGATCCATTGGCATACACACACACACACACACACTTGCACAAAGACGTTGGCTCTCGGATAAATCCTCGTTCGCGCACGCGACTCGTCGAGGGGCAGAAACTGATTGAAAAGCTCGATATATTATGTCCCGACGGCGCGACACGCGAAACTCGCTAATACACGTACGTGTGTGTATAATATTTCGCTGCGGGGGGAACAAATTATTGAATGTGTAATAATCCGAGGGTGAGTAACGCGCCGCGCTCACGAATACATCTCGATTGGAGATTACGCGAGCCGGTGCGCGCGTATACACACACGCGCGCGTCTCAAAAGTTTACGAGCCATTTGGAGGAATACGATTATTGGCCGTGTGTCATATATAACCGGTTCTTAAATCAAAATGCCAGCGACCACGAGCCAATCGAAAAATCCAAATTCCCTCTACGTATATACGCGCGCGCGTGTGGGTGTGTATACCAGCCACGAGATTGATAGCAATTTTATGCGGCCCTTTAAAAAGCTCCATCGACCGCCGCGGTGCACTCGATATTTCGCGGAAAAGCCGCGCCGCGACGAGTCGCGAATTTCGCATGGAGAGGAGCCGCTGATCCCGCGCGCTCGGCTCTGTGTGCATGTATATATACGTATACCCGAGTTCGTCCGGAGCGCACCGAAACCCAGGGACGTATAAATCGAGGCGACGGCCGGTGTCTCTCGGGTCAATTAAATACACAGGCGTATTGTAACGGAGAGAGGGGGGAGGAAGCCACCGGTGGAATTGGATTATTCAAGTTGCGCGTCCGGGCTTTTCCATTATCTCAATACACGGCGCGTTGCTCAAGACGTGACCCGAAAGGGCGACTCGGTTTTTAAGGAATTCAAGTCGCGCGCGCGCGATTCCCCATACGCGCGCGATTCCCCATACGCACTATCGGCGCAATTCCCCCCCCCCCCCAGTCGCTCGCCATCTATTTTTCACGTTTAGGGATATTGTCGGCGGCGGGGGAAAGTTTGACTTTTTGTTTCCCTCCCTTTTCTCTCTCTCCAGTGTGTGTGTGTGTGTACGTACGTAGCCGGTGGAAAAAATTTGGCCGCGGATATATAATGGAGCGGAGGGAGCGCGAAATCGATTCGGAGACCCCCGGCGAACTTTATGAGACGCGAGCGCTCGGAGAAAAATGGAGCTTTGCTGGGAAGTTGGCCGCGCGCGGACGGAGGGGAGCTTAATTTTATACTGTAGACAGTCGCGCGCTCGAGGACAAAAGCCACTCGCTCGAGCTTTCCGGATTTCCTGCGTCGGGGGAAAAGAACGAAGAAGCTCCTCGAGATTTGTGTGGTTGATGTATCGGGAGGTCAAAATCGCCCGGACCATATGGCTCGAGCGCGATGATGCGATTCTACCGAAAAAGCCCTTTCGATCTCGTTTGCCGCGCGAGTAGAAAGTGACTTCTTCTGCTTCGTTCCGTCGCGTGTGTGTGTATATATAGGGTCAATTATCCCGTGACCCCGTCGAGCGTTCGTACAAACACGATAATGCAAGTGCAATCGGAATTAAGGTCGCGACTTCACGTGGACGTGTAATTAGCAAGGATAATTGATTATCGGGCAAATCATCCGTTTCGGTGCTCGCGCTGTAAATGTCAAATTAACGATCTTTAACGGGTCGATTTCGCCGTGTGACACGCGACACGTATATCGCCCGATAGTTTGACACGTTTCTCGAGTCTGCGATTCGTTTGAATATTCATCGAGCAAGCTTTACGATTTCGTCACACAACAATACTTACAGTACAATATGGCGAGAGCAATTCTACCGAAGTGCGTTCCTTGAGATGGTATTCCAAAGAATTTTTATAAAATTATAGAATGAGTTGAAAATTGAATGGAATGTCGAACGCAACTGAATCTGAATTGCGCTGGAAAACCGCTGCAAAGTGCCTTAGCAGTATGCTTTCTCAAAGAGGCTTCAACATCACCCACGAAACAAAACTTACGTGAATTTTTCTTCTCCTTAGCAACGGTTGCTAAAGAGCTGATTGGGAAGATTTTGTGTCCTTTGCCGTAGAAAATAATGGAAATGGGCCATAAATTGATCATTTTCAATCTTCGTAACGGTTGCTGGGGAGGTAAACAACGGCTGCTTTGGAGCAAATATAACAATTCAGTGTCCTTGGCCATCGAGTGTGACTTGAAACTGATTTTCAGGCTTTCGAAACAACGGTTGCTTGGGATGTAAACAAGCGATTGCCAAGGATATCAACAATGGTTGCTATGGGAAATATCTCATCGATTCTCATCGATTCTCATTGACTCTCATAGCCCCAGTGAGAACTTATGAGGATTTGTGAGAAGACACATTAGAAACGGTTGCTAAGGAAATAACCAACGGATTTTGCTGAAAAATGAACTCGGGCTCTACAAAACAAAAATTTGAAATCTTCACCTGGGGTTGACGGGATAGACTATTATGTCATTTCTCGCCTCCCACTGCAATGTAAACTAATTCTCGTAGATATATATAATGAAATGTTTAGAACAAGCAGTTACCCGTCTGCTTGGAAAGAAACTTATATTCACTTTGCTTTAAAACCTGATAATGAAAACTACAGACCGATCGCTCTTACTTCAGCATTATGTAAAATTTTTGAAACAATGTTGAAAAATAAATTAGAATGGTGGTTTGAAACACAAAATTTACTCCCCAAAAGCCAATCGGGATTCTGCAAAGGGCAAAGCTGCATTGATAATATCGTTAATTTGGCATTATACGTTCTGAAAGCTTTTAACAATAATAAGAAAGTTCACGCGCTATTTCTCGACATAACATCCGCCTCTGATAATGTCAATAGTGATATTTTATTAGAAAAATTAGCCAAGTTAGGATGCCCAACAAAAGTCATACGGTTTATCAAATTTCTAACCTACGAGAGAATTATATTCTCTAATATCAATGACAACCCCTTGCATATGTTTATAGGCGTCCCTCAAGGAGGAGTTCTCAGTCCTCTCCTCTACGTTATTTATGTTTTTGAGATAATGAAGGACCTATCCTCACGGGTATCTCTATCCCAATTTGCCGAGATTTTGCCGCGACTAACCCGTGTGCAAAATTTCAAAAAGATCGGACCATTTCTTCGAGAGTTATCGTGGACGAAAAAAAAACGTTACACACATACATACATACATACACACACACATACATACAGACACTTTTGGATTTCCATGTTTTTCGACCCGTAGATTACGAAAATCGAGGTCCCGAGGTCTGATTCGGTGGGTCGACTTTGGCCCCATTACAAAGCTTTCTCTTTGAGAAAGCAAAAAACACATACATACATACATACATACATACATGCATACATGTATGCATACAGGCACTTTTGGATTTCCATGTTTTTCGACCCTACCGTAGATTACGAAAATCGAGGTCCCGAGCTCTGATTCGGTGGGTCGATTTTTGCCCCATTACAAAGCTTTCTCTTCGAGAAAGCAAAAAATGTTTGTATTGGCTTTTATGACTCGAAAATCAATTAATCCCTTGTCGACTGGATACACAATAGGAAAAATTTAAAAAAATTCAAAGTTATAGGTAATTACAAGCCGACCATGGTATGATCTCAAAAAATCGTATGCTGCCGATGAAATAAGATGATGAAACCGGAAAAAGGTGAATACCCACGAATTTGGCGAGATTTCGTGTGCACATCTTGGCTTGTTTATATTATATTTCTCCTTTTCGTCTGTAATGATCTACGTTCAAAACGATACATTTGTGGAAATTTTGAAAAATGACCCCGCAATGGGACGCCACACCCAATAACGCTAAATCGCAGCTCGACGCTTAAAAATCGGCCCAATCATCCACGCACACTCAAAATCCCCAACGACTTCAAAAAACACCAAGCCTCACGTCACGTACAAGTCCATTCGCAAGACGGCACTTACACGCGCGTCCGCATATCCTATACGCAGTTTGTCCTGATGTGCAGGACGAATTCGACGGAGCTCGCGAAGGGCGGACGGGATGGGTGAAAAAAAAGGAACGAGTCTCTCCGCGTCAATTATCAGAGCCACAAGTGCCGCGAGCTCGAGGGGGAGCGACGTCCCGAGAGCTGGTGTGTGTCTGCACACACACACACACACGGGGGAGCGGCTGATGCTGCGGGGGGGTGGCGCACCAGGCGGTGTGCAGCATCTGCGCTTCGGGGGCGGCTCTCTCTGGCCGTATCGATTTCACCGAGTTTCCACGGGTAAACGCGCGCCGCAGCGAGCGTTGTGTGTACAACGCCGCCCCGCAATGCTCCTGCACACGACGCTTGACTCTTTTGACTCTACGCTCGGAGGCGAGAGTTGATTCGATTATGAAGTGCGTCCGAGGCTGGACTCCGGGCGAGACGAGTCGCCGCGGCTTGTTCGCGCGGGGACAGTCTGTTATATATACGCGTATCCCGGGGAAGGATCGAACGCGTTCAGCCGGTGACGAGGGCACTCCACTTGATACGTCCGAGTCATACGTGATTCTGCCTTACGGTTTTCCTGTTTTTATGGTTTTCTTGGCCGGCCCGGATAAAGTGTCTCGCTGCGAGTCGTCTTCTGGGGCTTAAAAACGAAGAGAGACTCTATACTAGATTTCGTTGGTGCTTTCATGAGTTTGACAAATATAGCTAGTTTTTTATTATGTTTTGAAGTTTCCAATCGAGCTTGATCCAGAAAAAAGATACGTAGAGGGAGGGGAGGTCCTGAATTTCTTATAGTGCTTGGAATGGTCGAGGCCACGGAATAAGAGGATCAGATAAGTATGTGTGCTATAAGCGAAATTCTTGTATTTTAAATTGAGAGTGTGTAATCCGTTGCCGTATGTTTCAGGTAGCCGATGTGAGGAACAGGTAGCTTCGGGTAGGTGTTTCAGTCAATCTATCTTGAAATAATCCTTGGGATTTGTTTTTTTTTGTGAAAGTATCTGGCATTATTATGAAGTAGGATTTCTGTAATATCACATGATACATGAATCATAAACCTATTCTTCAACTTGTTGTACCTGTAACTACGAATGAGTACTAGTATATATAACGCAAATAATAGTTGTGCAGAGTGACGTTAACAATGGCGAGTCAAGTCATGATACGTATAGTTTGAGCTTTTCATGAAATTATGTCGATCTAGCTTGGAGAATGAAATTGGAGCATCCGCAACTCTCTAGAGTAGAAGCAGAAACAATTTAAAACTTGAGAAAATGTACCTATTCGTGAGTTTTAAATTTAGAAGCCAGCTGGAGTCAGCGATTCAATCAATATAATTAATTCAAGTAAATAAAAAAAAAAGGATATCAATCAAATCAAAAACAAGTTACTAGTTGTCAAGCTTATAAAAGGGCCTAAGAGATCTAATGGAGAGTTGATTTCTTCATTTCTATTGGTACTAGGATCAGACTACTCGCTGGGTTTTAGGGGGATTGGTCATCCGGAGGCAGGGAGCTCTCGTTGTGGGGTGTGGAAGGGGATTTTTGGGTTTCACTCAACTCTACATACATATACGTAACTTTGGAATACGTTCGAGGGGCAGTTTAGAGGGGCAAAATGGAGGTTTTGTTGAACGATTGGAACAATTTAAAAGTTATTAAAATTAATCCACTATTCGAAACAATTGATTTTGGATTCAAGGGAAAAAATCATTTTGACAAACTATAACAAGATGTCTTGTCGACTGCTGATCAGACTCGTCTAGGGTCTAGAAGTCTTCTTCTTGTGTAAAGCTGATTTTTCTTATTTAACGAAAATTCGAGTTTTTTGTATATCGCACTGGAAGTGTTTCGCAGGATTGCAACTGGTTTACAACTGTATATGAAGTTTCATTGAACTTATTATAACACGATAAATTTTATTGTCATGATAAATTCAAGTCGTCGAGAAAAAAGACTAATTTGTAAATTATACTATATACACCGGGTATAGCGCTATATTTTATTCTTATAATTACTATATTACTGGAAATTCAACTACATGATTTTAGTAAAATCAAATCACTGATACATCACTATACAATACATATCGTGTAATTCACTATGTATCTTCAGTATGTATCTTCATACTAAAAATACTCGAAGATAATTTCAGTAACGCCGGTCAGGGGAGTCATTAGAGTTACTCGACTACAGCTTTTAATTGGCACACATGTTAATGATGACAATTTACCCCTTTGAATCCGATCATTCGGATAACTCAACAAATGATTGAGATATTTGAATTAAGCCGCGTGGGTTAATGCACCCCCTTTGATTTTGGAAACTCATATAGTCGACATCCCCAAATGAAACGCTCGACGCGCTCATTATAGGCGACTCGATTGATGACACTCCATCGCATTTCTACAATCCAATCTGCCATCTGTTTGTTAAATTAACGAAACTAATTTCGATATACAACTCCCATAGTTATTCCACCATAGTATTGTCAAAATCAAGCAGACTTTATCATATTTTTTTATTCGGCCTAAACATATTCCAACCATACACCGAACGAAACTAGATGTTGGGGATGACGGGGGTATCGATCCGACAAGAGGAATCTTTATTTAATGACGAATTCTCCTCCCTCGCAGCGTTTTCGAGATACAGAACCGAGCTTCGTTGGGTCGTCCCGCCTCTTCGCCGTCAAAAAGTTTACTAGCACACACGCGCCGCAGCGTGTGTGCTACTTCCAAAGAGAAAAATCGAGCTGTTTCACAGTTGATTGGCCATCTTGGCCAATGGGTTAATTCGAAACGAGCACAGCGCGAGGGCAAAGGGCTCGAGAGATGATCGTCTATGTATATCGATTTCTGCTTAGCGACTGTACTCGCTGATTCGGATAACAATAAATTACTCTGGTTAATTTCGTTTGATCGTCGTCCGATGACGTGTAATCACACACGCGCGCGTTGGTCGCGTAATTTGCAATGATATAGGCTCCAAAGTGGATCTACTTAGCGCCGCGTGAGCTCGCGCGATTTATCCGATTCGACGATGCGGCACTGATGTCGTTACGAATTCATATATACCGTACGTCCGAGTTTGTGAAATATTTTTCCATCCGATTCGGATAGTTGGGAGCAACTTACGGTTGTTTTACCGCATTTTTATTTTCTTGGTCAGGATCGTATCTCGTGTGTATCTCGTGTGTTTTTGTAGGTACACATCGATCGCGCGACGCTGCTCGATTATATTCTCCGAAAAAAAACCATAACGTCTTTTTCGAAGCCCGAGGAGAAAGAAGTAGACCGAGTTAGATCTTTAGGGATGCGACGAGAAAGGATGTGTGTAAGGTGAGTGCAGTGAGTGCAGCCAATGTGCCAATGAAGGCAATGTGGCACTCGTCTGATATTTCGTTGCTTTCTGGGCACCAGTGACGGTTGGCTAATATGGATAGTATTGAAAGGGGATTTTCCTGTGGCTTCCTCGCTTATTCAGTACTCAAAACCACTCTTACAACAGTATCAAGTTCTTTTTTCACTCTGCCGAGTAAATTACAATGAATATTTAATAACTCTCTTGGTTCACACTCGATTACGTACTTTGTACATAATGTAAATACATTTAATCTTTCGATCAGTCGCATCAGGCCTCCTCAAAGTATTTTCTATCTTTACTGAAATTGCTCTTTTTCGTGGACGCAAAATACAAAGTGAGCTGCCAAAGTGCGCCAAACGGTTGATCGTATGGAAGTACTCGGGAATACCTGAAATATTCACAACTGCCGTGAATAATTACTAGATACAGATGAAAATACCAATGCGAGTCGATTTGTTACAATTGTCAAATGGCGAAAATGTATCTGAATTATTAAAAGTGAGCCTCGGCTGGGACACGTTGAGGGGGCTGAATTATGAAGAAGGCAAATGGACTATACACATTTTATAATGCCCAAATTTACTTTTTGAATGGGCTGAAATGGGTAAACGGTGGTTATAAAGATAGTTTCTGGTAGGTATTGAGCCAAGGTTCAAGATACCGATCGCAAAATTTCAAAATATTTTTTTTTTATTCATGGCAAAATCTACGAAAAACCCATGGTAGTGGCCCATTGGCTACAGTTACCTATATTATGTACATTTTGATCTGACAAATAATGGAGAAAATAAGAAGCCAACGCCTATTGGGACAAAGTCGAGATTTTTTCACGTATCTCGCGGGTTCACGTGTAAGATTTTGCATGAGATGGGAAAAGTGGACTCTGTTAATAACGAGGTCAATACCTCGGATGGTCAACTGTTGATGCTATGTAGCTATATATATCACAAGTGTCCGTTCGTCGTAACAATCGAGTTTAATGCTCTACGTCCTCTCACAAAAGCCATCAATTAAAAAAGAGTCACGTGAACAAGAATTGTCGCAAATTATGTGTATTACACGTATTACAAGTGCTCTCGAGTACGAAGCAAAAAGTCACGGAAATCAAAATTGTTTCAAATCACTTGAAATATACGAGGAAAGTGAACTGTAAAAAACTGATTTCCCATTTCTATATATATATATATATATATATATATATATATATATATATATATATATATATATATCTACGTGACATCAAGAGCTGATCATCCGAGGGATTGATTTCTTGAGAGGGAACATCTCGCTACGAAGCTAATCCGCTTTTCATAATTGATTTTCGTGGAAAACTCGGGTGATTCGCCGCTCGGGGTAATACACCCAAGAAAAAACGGATTTCGCCCCGCTTCTCGACGGTTCGACGTCACACCGACGTATATCCCCCCGTACATTATATATCACACTCGACGCTGTTCTTGAAGTCGAAAGAGTTCCGACTGGAATGGATCCAAAATCGGGTTGTGCACAGGAAGCTTCCACGTCGTTTATAGGTTCAAAATCTGGAACAATCGAAATCTCGCGGAAGATCAACTTCGCGAGATGCCATTGACGTATACGTCGAAACGGATCAACCGAGATCTTGATTCTTTCGGATCCTCAGCTCATGAGCGAGACGCGGAATTTTCCTGCTTCCTTCGAACCACGCAGTGAAAACCCAGTGTAAAAATCACTGTACTCAGGTGGACGAGTGTAACCTTAGTTGGTTTTTCACAAAAGTGAATTTTCATTTCGATGCTATCAAAACTCACTTTTATCACAAAAGTGAAAACTTTTGCCACGTAACAAATCTACCGCTCGTTATCTCGCATCCGCGTACTCTGGTTTTGCATCACAGTGAGCTTTTACGCGCACTCAACCCGATTTTCGTTTGCATCCCAGTCTTTTTTTTTGCTTTCTCGAAGAGAAAGCTTTGTAATGGAGCAAAAATCGACCCAACGAATCAGACCTCGGGACCTCGATTCTCGTAATCTACGGGTCGAAAAACATGGAAATCCAAAAGTGTCTGTATGTATGTATACATCCCTTTTTTTCGTCCACGATAGCTCTCGAAGGAATAATGGTCCGATCTTGCAGAAATTTTGCACACAGGTTAGTCGCGGCGAAATCCGTTGTTTATTTCTTTAGCAACCGTTTCTAACGTGTTTTCTCACAAATCCTCAGCAGTGCTCATTGGGACTATGAGAGTCAATGAGAATCAATGAGAATCGATGAGATATTTCCCATAGCAACCACTGTTGATATCCTTGGCAACCGTTTGTTTACATCCCTAGCAACCGTTGTTTCGGAAGCAGGAAAATCAGTTATAAGTTACACTCGATGGACAAGGACACCGAACTGTTATGTCCTCTTTGGGAAAGCATACTGCTAAGGCACTTGGCAGCGGTTTTTTTACTATTATTTCAAAGCTTAGGAATCAGCTTTATATATATATATATATATATCATACACATTTTTCTCTTTCAGTCTTTAAACACTAGTATCACATGATTTCAGAAACTTAATTTATCAGAAGACACGCTATTATGTTTGGTTTTGCCAATAGTGACTGCATTCTTAATGGGAGTGTTAATTTACATATACTAGTTGTAATTTCTTGATGAGCTTGACTCTTTGAGGGTCTAATGTCTTGGTATTCATAACCGCAGATATTACACGAAGGATCCTCAATTTTGCATCCCGGTCTAAACGTATATAGCCCCGCTCGTCGCGTTCGACGTGTAAGACTGCTCACACGAGCCGCTCGTTCCTAATGAGCTACGTATGTAGTAGGGCGCAGGGTAGGTCGATTCGCAATCTGCCGATCAATTTTACCCCGCGATATAAGCTCGAGAGAACTCGGCCCTCTTCTAAGTATATACACACGGTGTAAGTAGAGGAGCGGGCGGGGGAGAAAAAATAGAGACGTCGCGCGCTCGGGGCAAAGTGGAGCAGCGCGTGTGTAAGTATACATATACGTATTACAGGGGCTCGCGTGGCCACTCGGCCGAAAGACGAGTGAGCCGCGGGAGCGCGGTATAATCGATGGGGCCACCCCCGCCACTCAGCAACAGGTATATCGTTGCATGCAAGTAAGCAGGTGAGTATATACGCTATATATATGTATACGCGTATAAGAGCAAGCGGTGGGCTAATCCAGTCACGCCATATCCCCTGGAATTCGAGACGCGGCCTTGATTCCCCGCAATCCTTTGTTTCCACCGCGAGGCACAACACCTATACGTTTCGTGTCGCGCGCGCCCACCTCGCGATTGCCTTCTCGGCTCGACGGCTTTGCGTATAATGTATCCCACGTGGAGGGAGAAGGGCGAAAAAAATCTTGGCGAAATTGCCGGCCAATTTAGCCGTTCTCGCCCTATATAACCCCACCCACCCATCACGTATACGCGGGAGAAATTGATGGTATCGACTGGTGTATTATGCCCGCAAGCTTCGAGATTCGTGTGTGTGTCGACGGGCCTTGCGGAGAAAACCAGATTTCGGTTCGAAGCGGACGGCGAAAAACGTGCTTCGTGTTACCGCTTGGGAAAAAAACCGCTGCCAAGTGCCTCAGCAGTATGCTTTCTCAAAGTATTGCAATTGAACCTCAATTTGCATTAATCACCACTCTTTGAGAAAGCAAAATGAACCTTTAACTTATTTCCTCCACTCCATAGTAACGGTTGCTATGGTAAATATCCGAGCTTCGGTGTTCTTACTTCTTAGTCGTCAACAGTTCCGAAAATGGACCTCTAACTGACTTTTCCCACTCCATAGTAACGGTTGCTAAGGACGTAAACAACGGTTGCTATGGTAAATGTCGGAGCTTCGACGTTATTACTTCTTAGTCATCAACAGTTCCGAAAATGGACCTCCAACTGACTTTTCCCACTCCATAATAACGGTTGCTAAGGACGTAAACAACGGTTGCAATGGTAAATGTCGGAGCTTCGATGTTCTTACTTCTTAGTCACCAACAGTTTCAAAAATGGACTTCAAACTGACTTTTCCCACTCCATAGTAACGGTTGCTAAGGACGTAAACAACGGTTGCTATGGTAAATGTCGGAGCTTCGACGTTATTACTTCTTAGTCATCAACAGTTCCGAAAATGGACCTCCAACTGATTTTTCACACTCCATAGTAACGGTTGCTAAGGACGTAAACAACGGTTGCAATGGTAAATGTCGGAGCTTCGATGTTCTTACTTCTTAGTCATCAACAGTTCCAAAAATGAACCTCCAACTGACTTTTCCCATTCCCTAGTTACGGTTGCAAGCGATATAAACACCGGTTGCTAGAGACATCAACAATGGTTTATACGGGAAAGGTCTCTTTGATTGTTATAGAATCCCATAAATATACAAACCCAAATGATCATTTATCATGAATTATATGGGAACTTATCGAAAACACGCTAGCAACGGTTGCCATGGAATCAAACAACGGATGTTGCTGAACACCGAACTCGGTTCACATCTGCCGGAGACCGACCTGTGTGCAAAATTTCAGGACGATCGGACCATTCCTTCGAAAATTAACGTACGACAAAAAAAGTCAGTCTGAAGCTGAATTTTGTATCTCCATAGCAACGGTTGCTAGGAGAATAAACAATGGTTGTTCCAAAATGAATGTCTTATCGATTCTCATCGATTGTCGTCGAAAGAATTGGAGACCCATCGTGCATTGATGATGATTTTCGGAGCTTTTATCAAAAACACGTTAGCAACGGTTGCTAGAGAAATAAACAACGGAATTGGCTGAAAATTGAACTCGACCGAGATTTTGCGGCGACTAACCTGTGTGCAAAATTTCAGGACGATCGGACAATTCCTTCGAGAGTTATCGTACGACAAAAAAAAGTGCACGTACGTACATACATACAGACATTTTCGGATTTCCATGTTTTTCGACCCGTAGATTACGAAAATCGAGGTCCCGAAGTCCGATTCGGTGGGTCGATTTTTACCCCGTTACAAAGCTTTCTCTTTGAGAAAGCAAAATAAGGTAACTGACCCAATTTGGCACTGTAGCCCTTTTCTCGCATATAATGTTTCTGGTGCTTAAAACCATACTCTTTTACAACAGTTTGTACTTGTACTTTTCGTTTTATTTTTTCTTACTTCACTTTGCTAACTCAATTACAATAATCGAGTGTCGTTGTTATCATTTCTTTACGTGTGACTTCCATATCTTATGTAAGAATATCTCATCTTCCCGAGGGGCTTCTCACTCTGGTGGAGTACCAAAAATACCCAAGGAGTTCCGTGGAGTACTAAGGAGTTCCGTGGAGTACTGAGGAGTTCCGTGGAGTACTAAGGAGTACCACGGAGTACTGAGGAGTTCCATGGAGTACTGAAGAGTTCCGTGGAGTACTGAGGAGTTCCGGGCCAATTCTAGACCTATTACTCGATATCAATATATACATGTATAGGGCGTATCACGTCAACCAAAACCTCGCGTTTGCGACGTTTATTTTCGACTCTATCAGATCGATCGATAGAGTCGATGAAACATTTAGTTTTCCTAAATTTTCACAATTTAAAAAAAAACAGCTTATATCTCATAAATCTATGTTTTAAATTAATATAGCCCTTAATTATGTAGGTATTTGAGAAATTGAGTGACGAACATGAGCAAATGCGCTGCATCGGACCGGGCCACGCTGTTTCGCCCGCTCAAGCTTGAGTTTTGAGCGGCGATTTTCTTATATGTTCGTTACTCAACTACTCGAATACAACGAATGATAATATATGTATATACAATATATCTATATCTATATATACGTACATACATATGTATGTGTGTGTATGTATACATATATATATATATATATATACATACATACATACATACATATAGATATATTCTTTTATATACACATATATAAGAAGAAGGTATATTGTACAATTCAATATGTGATTCTTGTAAAAACAGTGATATTATAGTATATTATGCAACTAGTGCGTGAAATGCGATTTCACGAGTTGCATACGATATTTTATGTTATAAGTGATCCAAACGCGAATTTCACTCATCGAGATTTGAGTGCGTGAAATGCAATTTCACGCACTAGTGCGTGAAATATTTTACGCATCGGTTTCCGTGTGTGAAATATTTCACGCACGGAAACCGATGCGATTTCACGCACTAGTGTGTGAAATCGCATTTCACGCACGGAATTCGATGCGTGAAATGAGCGTTTATGATCACGTATAACATAAAAGTATTATCGATCTGCGAAGGATTCTGTAAAACTTTAATAACGTTGATAATTGTTATTCCGTCGAATTAATTACTACTATATTGATGTATTCAGTAAGTTTTCCTTGTGTGTAACGCCAAATAGTGCAGTGGAGTACGAAAAAATAGTACGGAGTATCATGGAGTACTACAAAAACTAAGGAGTACTAAGGAGTTCCACGGAGTACTGAAGAGTTCCATGGAGTACTGAAGAGTTCAGGGAGTACCTTGGGAGTTTTTAGGGAGTACCGGAGTGAGAAGCCCCTCGCATCTTCCGATTGATCACACTAGTTTTCTTCAAATTATTTTCAAAGGGTGAGTTATCAGAAGCTTTTAATAATTATCTGTGGAATCACGATTTAGAGATTATCTTAAGCCCGATTTTAGTCACTTTGGTTCATTGACATTTTGAATGGGTTAAAATGAGCAATTGATGATTATTGCGATGGTTTCTGATAGAGATTAAGATAGATAGTAAAAACTATTATTTAATAGTACAAATTGCACAGCTGATAAAAATAGTAGTTATTGACTTGAAATGAAGTAACATTATACTAAAAAAAGGTAAACTTTCACTAAATTACTGAAATATTAGAAAAATTTCACTAATTTTTAGTAAATACATATTGATATTAAATAGTAGTTTATTACTATTTCAGAACTAGACTGTATCATTAAAAATGTCGTTCACGGAATTTCAAAACTTCAATTTCATCATAGTCAAAATTGCGAAAAGCCCTTAGCGGGTGGCACATTGGGTAGTTACCTTAACAGATTGCTCGTTCTCGCGCGCGAGAAAAAAAATCCATTTACACTCGGCTCGCGCCTTCTGGCGAAAAAAAAGATCCATTCGTTTTTTTTCCAAGCGAAAAAAAATCGAGATTTTCTCCTCTTCTTCCGCGAAGCCGCGAGATGTGACTTTCCTTCGTCCGAGAAACCGAGATGTGCTTTCCCTCGTGACGATGCCTCCTCCCGTACGAAGAAAAACACATCCCAGAGAATCTTCCGAGGTAGAAAAGCTCGTTCGTGGTTTATTTTTCACGATGTCATTTTATAAAGCGTCAGGGAAAAAAATTATCTTTCCCAGTTCTCTTCTCGACGATTTTACTAAAGAACAAACCATTAAACGTGTTTTCCACCGTCGAGAAATTCCGGGAAGACTCCGAGATGCGTCTTTTTCCGTAGAAGCAATCGATGAGATTTGCTTCCTTTCGCGAGGATCATCGACGTACAAGTCGGTGGTAACCTCGGTGTAACGACGCAGGGGGTGTAATCTATCGCTATATACCTGCAGGAGCCGGGGCTCGAGTCACACACGACGAAATAAAGGGGCATCGGAACGAGTCAATTGGCGAGGCGCACGTGCTCCCCGAGCGAGATCACGACGCGCATACGTCGGGGGGATATGGGGATATAAAGCTCTGTGGGGCTTATTAATGCAATCGCCAAGACGGAGCGATCCCGATCGGGTGTAATCTTCGAGATTGATCAGTGAATTAGCTCGGGATTCTCGGCCGACCCTCGCGCGCTCGGGAAAATCCATCGGTATATATATATATGTATTACATATAAGAAACGCGCGAGTATTTTGGATCGTCGCGGTGGAAAATCACTGTGAGTATATATATGAACGAATGGACGTGTTTGGGTTCGCCAGGGTTTTTCTCATTAAAATCCGCCGGGAAAATTTACTTTACGATCGGGAAGGGGAAATTCGGGTGGAGTGCGTAGGACCCGGAAATTGAGTGTGCTGCGAAGAAAAAAAAGTTAGTTGAGCGACGAGGGGATCCGAGCTAGGAATAGCTCGTCGTGGTTCCGAGGCTGCACGTCCTGGGTACATATAGAGCAATTGGCTCGGCAACTGACTTGCCGTCACTCGGTGAGTTTTAACTTTCACACTCGGTGTGGTATTCAACTGTTGAGATTCAAAAGAGCGGAACAATGGTTCGACGTTTTGAATTGTAAAAGTCTGATTCACGATTACCGATACCCCCGAACCGAGTGTGCTTGCGTCTCTTTCGGCGACTGCTGACTTGTATCTGTCATTTTGAATACGCTTTTTTGTGAATCTCAAAAATCCAATAACTGTCTCGCGAAGAGCGATGCCGAAATTTGATAGGGCATGAATTTTTTTCAATCGTTACAGTCGACTCAAAGTCAAATAACAGGATTTTTTCAAAGTGGAGAAATTCATTTTTAACGTTCGATATCTTCAGATGTGGAATACAGTGTACTGGATCGACCCACGATCAATACATTACACCCTTGATCAATCTGCAACATATGAGATGACGTTTTAATGAGTTTTCTTAGAGGGATCGCAAACCCCAAATGCCCAGTCGTTTGTATTGATGCTTTTTTTGTATATCCTTTTCAGAAAACGTGAAAAGTGTGATACTCGATGTTTTTTGGGTGACTGATTACGAATGCGATGTTACGATTGCGCAAACACGCTTTTTTCCGTTGCTACTCTCTAAATTTCTTACAGTGAAATCTCACTGAACTACAGTGAATATTCACTGTAAGTTTCGATCAAATGTCGCTCACTGTATTACAGTGAAATCGATAATTTTATATTTATAGTTTAAAATTCACTGTAGTCACAGTGAAGTTTCACTGTAACTACAGTGGAAACGTTGGAACTGACTGTTACAGTGGAATGTCACTGTAGTACAGTGAAAAATGTTTTACTCAAGCTTACAGTGAGATTTTCACTGTAAAGGTTTTAGAGAATATGCGAACATTTGCGAAAACAAATCTGTATGATCGATTTTTCCGCTTCGCTATATATAAATTGTATATATTGTTTTTGGAAATCAGCATTTGGATTCGGATTCAGCGACCTCGAGAAAATTCTGGGAAAAAAATCGCTTTTCTCCTGTCTCTTTTCGTCCGCAGACAAAAGGAAGAAACGAACGGGATTAACAATATTGTCACAAGGCTATCAAGTTCAAACATTTAGTGACACAAGAGCGTAAAAGCCGAGGAGTCGACTCGTGAAAAATCTAGAGCGTGGGAGAAGAACAAAAATACGCAACTCACCGCGACCGAAAGGGTTGATGCAATTTTGACTCTACCACAGTCCAGTTTGCCGTGAGGTCTGAAAAGTTCACTATGAATACAAAGTGGAAAACTTCCTAAACGAAATTCGCAGGTCGTAATTTGTTATCTTTGATTTTCGGCCGCGTTGAGATTTTCATAAAAAATCGCAACGTCGTTTTTGTCACGCTGTATATGAACTGCGATAAAAAGAAAAACGGATATGTATAGAAATCAATATTAGTGTAATCTCTTAAATGCTTACATTGAAAGATCACTGTAAGCTGCTGGATGAATTTTTGATTTCTGAGTGGATTACAGTGAAAATTACACCAGTTAATGAGTTACATGAGATTCGATAGTTCAACTTCTCGGAGAAAATCCCTCAAAGTGAATTTCTACTCGATTCACAGGGACTTTACGATGAAGTGTTGAATAATTAAATCTCATCCGAGGCGGAAATACTTTTGTACAGAAATGTGAAAATCCACAGAAGCTCCCCACAATTTGGAGCTTTCGGTCATCCGATTACAAGTATTTGAAAAGTTTCACCAATTTTCGCAAATCATGACATTTTCTAATAGTGGCTTAGTTGGGTACAACTTGAAACCCAAAGATAACGAAAAATATGAAGAACTATGTGAAAATGCGAATATCTTTAAAAATACATAACATTCATACATGTGAAAATTGGTTTAAAAAATGTATAACTCGAAAAAATATCAACAGTGACGACAATTCTACCAGAACACATGTAAAAATGTCTCGAGCTATCATAAAATGGAAATTCGCGAGAGAAACTTCACATGACGAACATTTGAATTCGCCCAGAAATATGCAAAATGTGTTGAAAATTGTTATGAATCGTATGAGACCATAAAAATGCGCAGATAGCGAGATATTCAAAACACGAAACTGGGGTAGTAAGTACCAAACAATTACGAATAATTTTCCACGTTTATTCGCATAGCTTCACGTTTTATCATGAATTTTCCGAGAAACACACGATATGTGACCTTTTCTCACTATAATATTACCATCCAGGATGTAACTCGAGTTAATACCCCTCGGTATTAAGGTGCATGAAATGACTCACGGTGAAGATTTGAAAATTGAGTATAACGCGCGTTTTGCAGCCGAGAACCAGGCCGAAAAATTCGAAAACATTTTCTTTCATTTGTTGACCAGTATTGACCGGGTGCGTTTTAAAAACAAAAGAATCAGCTTAGAAGGTGAAAACAAGCCAATAAGCTACAGAGGCATCGCCCGTTGAGACATTAGTTCACTCATCGAAATGTGTAGAAACCTTTCTGGATTGGCCCTCAAAGATCGACAATTTACACATATTTGAATTATGGAGGGTGCACAGCATAATATTGATAATTAGCTGTGTTAGTAGTAAATGATTCGCTGAATCTCTCGATCAACATTTCACCTATCTCAAAAAGTGAAAATCTCTACTGCTTATTCGGTGAATTTACTCTGCACACACACACATCGAGTCGTACTCTCTTATAACCTTACAGTGAAAAATCAGTGTATGAACCCAAGTAAAAAAAAACGTGTTAAGTTTTTATCCAGATTATATACAGATTATATACAAAAGTGATTATATATAAAATGTATATAATCTGTATATGAAAATCATTAGGCCAAATAAAAGGAATCAACCTTCTCTTGCACAGTGCATGGGATTTTGTTGAAAATATTATCGACTGCTTGTATATTATGCACACTGATGCCATTTCTTTATATAGCTAAAGCAGTCGTAAGATGAGGTTAACTGCCGATACACGTGAAGTACGAATCACAAGGTGTATGAATGATTGAGTGAAAGTGCAGTTAATTGTACATACGCGTGATAAAATTGAATCTTCATTTTTAATGATCTACAAGTTTTGATGGCAAGCATAATTTTAGATAAAATTCGCAGTAAATGTTTGGCATCGAAACTGACGGAGCAAATGTCAAAATTCACTCTTATCACATACGGAATATCAACTGCACTTCCACTCGATCATTCACCTACACGGCAATTTTTCACTTCCACACCCTGTTCTTCCACCCGCAGCTGTTGGTCAGTAGAAAAAGCCGTGCACCAACCGCCACACTAACTTTTCCCCGTACAACGCGAAAATCCAAAAGCTCACCAATCCAACTTACCGATACACGCGTTGCGGCATCGTTGCAACGTGACTCTATCCAGCCTCGCGTCATCAAGATACGTATAGTTGGTGGCGAGCGGGTCACGCGGGAGGAAGATATATCAGAAGCCGGGGCGCACGCGCGGGCCCTTATATACGCTGTAACTGCCCGGAAACAAAGCCCGATATATATGCACGCGCGCGGCCCGGCTCACGTGCTCTCCTCCTCCTCCTCCTCCTCCTGTGCGGCGCTAATGCCCTCGCCACCGAATTTCGTGCTGAGCGCGCGAAATGCCCCCTGCATTAGTACAAATGGATATCGCGATTATACGCGAGATTATCGTTACGGCGCGTTGATTGAATCGTGCATGGTTGGACGAGTCTCGCGGGTCGTCTCCCCCCGTGTGTGTGTGATTTGCAAACGAAGAATCGCCCGCGCAAATATACGTTGTCATCGAGTTCGCGTTGTACACAATGGGGCGATGGAAAAAAAAGGGACTCGGGATGTTAATTAAAATTGCAAGAGTCTTGCAGACGCGAAATGGGCGAAACGTGTATATAATTATTGCTTGCCTCGTGTAATTATGTGATGGATTTGGAATTGTGCCGGACGCGCCGAGGGAAACTCTCTCTCTCTCGTTAAAAATAATACACATCGCCGGAGCGTGATTAATTTTCCTTTTAAAGGTTTTAATATATTTACACAGCCGACGACCCCTCCCACCCGGTGTCGCGCGCGCGAATTCGCCTCCAGGATAATTGAAATGTTGATTAACTACTCCACGGGAAAAAAATGGAGGTATGTATACGTGTTTTTCTATTTTTTTTTGGTGAATTTTGATTATCGTGTAGCGCGTCGTGGCGAAGCGGCCGGTGCCCGGACGTAACCGGATACAATAACAATAATGCCCCCGTCGTGTTTAATTGAGAATACGGAAATTTGATATAGTTCGAGCAGCCGTCGTACGATGTTTGAGGGACGATCCGTTGGGATATGGGAATATCTTAATTTTACAGCTCCTCAGCAGCTGATTTTTAATACAATAAAAAAAAAAACAGAAAATAAATATGCCAAACAGTGCTGAAACAATCGAAAGAGACAATGACTTATTTCAATTTAGGACGATTCACATTAAAATATTTGGAAATGAAAGCAACGATTTACGCTGCCACTGGCAAACGTGTACACACTGAGGAAGTAGCCGTTGTCTTGTACATATACCGTCGATGGTATTGGCGTGTTCATATTTTAAAAAATCTTACTTAGCTTATTATACGTATGACTAAAATATATACTATGTATTTCTTCTATTCTATTAACAGTGCGTTTGAGCATTTTAATGTAAAGCATTCTTGAAATAAGTCGTTTCTCATAACTCTTCTGGCGCTCCAAAATTTCAACGTTATTCCAATCAAATCTGGATTTTCTCAGTATATATAAAGTGGAACGGGTAATAATTCATTATTGGATTTCAGGTGTTCCGCGACTCTATCCTTTAATTCCCTCTTTGTTTCGCAAATGTAACGCGCAGAACAATCCTCGCAGTCAAACTTACATACCATCCCATTTCTCCGTTTTATCCTACCCAAGCTTAATTGCATTGGTGAGGTTGACCAACGGAACTGTCCAAATATCAAATTTTCTCAGAGACCCAGCAACTTTATTGACAAAAACTATCCTAATAAGGATTTGCAAGACTGCCGAATGGTTCTTTATCATTATGTATTAAATTTTCGATGTCAAATATAGAAAGTTGAATAACGAAAAAATTATTCCTTTCTCATACATACACGTTCTAACGATTGAAAAAAAAAATTCAACTGTGTATCCACACTGAGAAAAATCCCCTATATGAGTCCAATTCACTATGTGTTTCATTTCACAATTTTTATTGCGGATGAAACTTTCGTGTTATAGTAGTTTTAACAATTTTCAATCACTATTGACTCATTGATATTCTCTAACAATAATTGTTCAATGAACAATAATCAAAGATAATTATTCTACATCTACCATAATTAATATTGTGGATAATACTATGAATTTAGTTACAACTGTTTTTTCCTTTACAATCGTAACTTGTGCATGAAAATAACGCAAATACGTACTTTAGTCTCTTTATTTCATATTATTTTTTTTTTTTTTAATTCGTATCAAAGTTACCACAGAGAAGTGAAATTACACTATATTCAAGAGTAATGTTCACTATAAATGCAATACCATTAACAGTTTTTATGTCAAATACCATTGGATTTGAATTCACCATATCACATAGTCGGCTCTCAATACAGGCCATATTCGCCCTACCATGAATTTTTCCCAACGCGTGTACAATTTTCCAAGACACGGAACGTCGCTGATGCAAGACGCCGAACAAAGCGCCGAGGGTTGAAAAAGTCGCGTGTCGCGCGAATCGAGCTCTACTCACGGGTCACAAAACAAAAAATGCTCCTCGTTGCAAGCGCGTCGCGCGCGTACACACATGGGTTCGTCTCTAAAAAAAAAAGTGGGACGAGCCGATGAAAAGAGGCACACGCGCGTGTGTGCTACTAGCCCGACCCCAAGAAACGAGCTGTGGCTGGAGAGGAGATGATCAAGCGGGCGCGGGTAAACAAATGTGTGCACATCCGTCGCCGTCTTCGTCGAAAAATGCACCGGGGGCTGATGATTAATGCGAATTAAAAAGTTGCGCGTGCATATATTTCAGCCGCGCAGTACACGACTCATTCTACTTCGTTAATCCGCAGCCGCTCGCGCGAGCGCGTGTATATATATACACTCGAATTCCCCGGCGCTGCAGTTAACCAACTACTCTGACCCTCTACGACACAGCCGCGCTTCGTCTTCGTTACACCTGCCCGGCCCCGGCCCGCTAACATTCACACGCGCGCAAAATTAAAATCGCCCATTATTGCGCGACTCGAGGTCGGCGACGATACACTCGTAATACGCGGGAATATGAAAAACGAGGTAAAAGCGGCTTCTCTCGAGAGGGAGAGGGAGGCGCATCAAATGCGGGGCGACGCTTTTATCCTACCGCACGGCTTTCTGAATAGCTCGCCTCGACCTGGCCCGCGAGCGCCTTTATCTCGCGCGTTTCTCCCGTGTGTGTGTGTGTTACGCCTTGATGAATCGCGGGCCGGAGCACCGCTGCTCGTGTAAATTCACTTTGTTCGGATGGTATGCCCCGTCTGATACACGATAAATCTAAAATTGTAAGCAAAAAAAAAGTATTCTTATCGGTTATGCAATAATTCCTACCTTACTTAGATACACGAGCGACGGCTCGAGGGGAAGAATATGTGACGGACGCAAAATTAATACACGAGGATGAGGAGGAGAAAGACGGATATCCATCATACCGAGGATGGATGTACGCATCGACGGGCCTAAAACGAACGAGAGAGGCATATCCGGGAGAAGCTGGCATCGATCAGTTACACAGTCGCGTATACGCGAAAAACCACGTCGATCCGTCACTTTGGTTGCAGCGTCCCCAGGTGTATATCCGACAGCCGAGGTCACCTCTCGGCCCGAGATTCGCGCCCCAGGACGAGCCTTGCCCGGCCGCTATTGTCCCTCCTCCACGTTGGTCCATGTGTGTGTACATGCACGCTGGAGCTCGCGGGCCCGTCCAATAGCTGTGGCACGAATCGACTGATCCCCCGACACACCCGCTGTCTCTGTATATCCACGCAGCAGGAGCAGCAGGAGCATCAGGAGGAGCTGTTCACCCGGGGAAGCTGGGATACTCGCGGCTGGGAGCTCGGCATTTGCATCGGTGGGGGTGGTGGTGTGTATGTGTGTGTGTGTGTGTGTGCGTGGGTGTCCGGAGATGCTCGCCCGGGGCGGGCAGCGCACGCGCAGCCTCCCAACGTCCCTCTCTCGGTGTCTCTGTCTCGCTCACCTGTCGTCGTACACGAAGCCGGCGTGGAGCGTGTTGGAGTAGACGACTGCGGCGACGAGGGCGCAGCCCGCTGCGAGGGCGTCCATCTCCCCGGGGCGGCCACCTCCTCACATCTCGCGCCAGCGCCAGCCGAGAGAGCGAGTGAGAGGGGACTTGTTGCTCGACGCCCCCACTGCTGCTTCTCTCTCTCTCTCTCTCTCGCTGTGCGCGCGTCTGCGTACAGGTGCTGGGGAGCCGCCGCTTATGCTGCCGCTCGCCAACACACCGCCCGGCCGACTGCTGCCGGCCGCGCCACACCGCCGACCCTTATAACGCCGCCCCGCCGCCGCCGAATCGATCCGTGGCTACGCGCAAGCGTCGAGTCGCGACTCCCCCCCGACAACGCCGGCCGGGTGCGGCGCGCACCTGATATCGCGCGCCGGTCCGCCGATGCTGCTGCTGCTGGCTGACCCAACTCGCGCCTGCACTACTGCGAGCCGCACCGGAGGGAACGCACGTCCCTCGATCGCCGGCTGCGCTCGAGCACCGGGAGGCATATTAACGATTGCTATGTGTCTGGGTGTGTATACTCTCTTTCAAATCCTTACAGTGAAGAACTATTGTAAGAATTAGGTGGACGACAAATTCACTGGACATTACAGTGAATTTCTCATGCAACTAAAGTGAATTTTCACTTTATGGAAAACATTTTTACATAAAATTCACGGTAAGTATAAGTAGAGTGAAAATTCACTTCACACCAAACTTACTGCAAATCCTGATGTAAAAATGTTTTCTATCAAAACTCATGGAAAAAAAGTGATAATTCACTTTAGTTACATAAAAAATTCACTGTAATCCAGTGAATTTTTTATCCACCTTCTTACAGTGATTTTTCACTGCAATTCAGTGGTTTTCCACTTTAAGGATTTAAGAGAGTAGATCATGGGGTACGGGGATTCGATGGAAGGATGGAATATGTTGGCGGAGATTTGAGAAATTGACGAGACGATGTTGCAGGCGATTGTTTAATTTAACCGTTCGGCATACAGGAAGCACGCATTGAGCCGTGTGTTCATGTTGACGCGAGAATGACAGACGTGTAAGGGATCGCGCGCAACGAGTAGTTTTTCCTCGCGCGGCTGTGGTGACATTTGAATTTCGTAATTTTGCGTAGGACAGGTTGGAGCAGAGTATATGGTTCGAGAGATGTCAGAAACCAAAGCTACGACCGCAAAGTCACTCAATTCGGCCATTGTAAAATTATTCGTGTACGGGCAATATGTAAACCTTGTAATTCAACCTTCTCATGCGTGTCCCGGCTTAGCTAATTAATATACAAATTTTATAGTATGTACAAATTGCACAATTGATAAAAATAGTAGTTATTGACTAAAAAATAGTAAGTTTTTACTAAAAATAGTACAATTTTGACTAAAAAATAGTACAATATTGCCTAAGAAATAGTAAACTCTTACTAAATTACTATTATTTTAATCAATAACTACTATTTTTATCGGTTGAGCAATTCGTCCTATTAAATAATAGATTGTAACTATCTCAGATTTAGAGAGTAGATATTCATCATCTGACAAGTGTGATCGACCCACAATGATATTTTTTATCAAGTAATTATTCACGGAGATTGTGAATATTTCTAAGTATTTCCATACGATGATTAGCCGTATGAGGCGCATTTGCAACTCACTCCTATCCGGAAAAGAGGGATTCGAATAAGATATAGAAAATATTCTGCGAAAAAACTCACGTGGCACAATCGAAATATGAGATGTTTTTACATTAAATGGAGTAGTCTTATTCTCATTATAACGCGTATTTTTTTTTGTAATTTGCTTAAAACACGGCAAAAGTAGGGGAATAAAAGTTGAAACCGTTGTAAAACAGTGGTTTTAAGTGCAACAACGGTGCAACGAGGGAAAATGTTCTTTTAATACTACCAACATAAGCCGGTGCGCCACTGGTGCCCAGAAATACACCCGAAATACGAAATATACCAGAGAGCATCCGGGACATTGGCTTCGGGGCCACATTGACTGCACTCGTGCCTTCTATGGAATACGTCTATTGTTATTCAGATATCGAAAGATCTTTTGTATGGGATAATGTACTCGTTACACCTTATCAATTGCATTCAATAAATTTTCCACTCGCAAAGAGACCAACGCGTATAATCTCTTTTCACGTCTCGCAAAATTCTTCATGACTTTTTTTTTAATTGCTCGTCCAATCTTTTAATCTTTTCCTCGTAATTGACATTCTCGCATATGCTTCGCTCTGAAAATATTCATCGTGATGGAGCGTCTGCAATAGCGTGTCCTCCGTTGCGACGTTGAGAATAGAGTCTCAAATTCACGTATACATAATTCGCCGCGAGTCGTGTGTTCTTCACCGCAAAACGTTTCAAAAGACCGCGTCTCAGTGGCATTTTTTCACCGAGGATGACAAACACAGTCACCAACGACGACGACGTCGCACTCGGAACATTTAACGTATGTCTCTGGCCAAGTGAGACGACGTATATATGGGCTACTCGAAGGTTTTGTTTGTTTTTCGCATGATTTAGACACTGCAAACGCCTTTGTCCATTATTGTCGTCGGAATCTAAAAATTGACACGATTATACTCGAAGAATAAGTTGAAAAAAGAAGATTTAAATGTAGGGAGGATGATTTATTTGCCGTCGTTATCGAGTAAACCATAGTGTTCCCCTCGGTATCAATATATTTTGTCCGAAATATTTCAATTACGACAGAATTAAAGACGGAGGTGAACAGCCTCATTTAACGGATTATCGAGTTGGATATAAATTTTTCCATATTTTATCCGTAGTGCGCGGAAGAAAAAAACGTTGGACTCCTATATAGTTCCATCATAACTAATTATTGCCCTTGAATTGTATCCAATGTTTCGCGCAGTAGACATTTGACATTTTATTTCATCTTGAAAAACCGACAAATCGTACGGGTGAATTCTCGCGGAGATTGGAAAATACAATAAGAAATCTTAGGTAGCAGAGATTCAGGGTATTCGGTAACCCCGCGAAATGAAATTCGATGTTCGAAAATACGTTGGATTGGGCAAAGATGACTTTTTCGCACAAACTGTCTCATCAGGAGTGTGCAGGAAGCGGGACGATTTTCGTCTAAATTTTAAGCTTCCACGAGAGCAGAGCGTTTGTTTACTCGTCACTGTGTATGTACGAAACAGTGCTAATCTATTCCGGAGTACGCCGAGTATACACTCAACAAGCCAACGACGATACGAAATTGAACTTGTTGCAATTTTCGAGCGCCACGCATAGAAATTTACATTTCGGATGAAACACAAGAGCGAGCAAATAACCATGTGCGTACGTATAAATGCAGATTTTTATGGGTATATATATATTTTCGATATTTTGACACCAAAGCTCAACAAACAAGTTCCATCCGTATACTCGCATACTCTGGAAAAAAAAAATTGCAGTCGCCGAAACGATATTAACTTGTATTTCTCGCGGACGACGACTCGAGGCATATGAGATTCATCCCAATTTAGGGGCAATAACGCGCACACGCGAATCGCGACTTTCGTCCGTGATTAATCACATCGGAGGATTACGATCAAAGCACGCGCGGGACCAAAATTTCCGAATAATATTCGTACGCGCGGACTTTGCTCGTATTATACAAATCGCCCCAGCCGAAGTTTCGATATATATATATAGCGAACAATGCAACTAACGCGCGTATGCAGCATATATCGGCCGGTATGGTAAATATCCAAAGTGTGTGTATCCAAAGCTTTTCCCCCGCGCGCGTGTGTGTACACACGCGATGAAAATCGGTTTCACACTTGTTTACTCTGTCACGCAAGAAGCAGCGAGCGCGCGATAGCGAGTCGAGATACATATATATGCACTGCAGATGCCTCGGACTCTATATAGGAGCGTTTGAAAGCCCCTTCGACGTGTATATATAACTCGGGGGAGGGTAAAATGAATTTTCATACGCAGTTCGTATAGCCGTTTTAAAAAATCATAAATATTAATGTTGACCAAGAGGCTTGGCGAGCGAGCGCCGTAAGGAGGGATATTGTGTTTGATTTGGTAATTTATGTATCAGTTCAAATGGAGAGTTATATACGAGACGAGGATGGATTTACGCGAGAGAGGCTCGAGGGCACGGAGAAAACGAATGAGAATTAAATTTTTATAAAATCCCCTCCCAAATCTGATTCCGAAAGCGCGCGCGCGGTCGATTTGTATTATATGTTATATCCCGTGGCGTCGATAAATCCGCAGATACCCATGATCTCCGTGATGTTTCGATAGCGTTACTAGGTGTATATTTTTACACTCTGAATCTGAAATAGTAAAAAACTACTTTTTAATCGTGTGAAAATTGCACAACTGATAAAAATAGTAGAAACTTACTAAAAAAATAGTAAAATTTGAATCGAAAAATATTAAACTCTCACTAAATTACCAAAATATCTGTGAAATTTCACTATTCTTCTAGTAAATATCTACTATTTTTATCAGCCGGGCGATTTGTATTATTAAATAGTTGTTTTTTTTACTATTTTAGATTTAGAGCTATGTGTATACTTGCATTACGCATTCCTGCAGCGGGTACAAAATATTTCGAGACCAGAACAAAAATGACTTTTAATCTTCTGATAATATAGTTTTTTAGAGTTTTACACTTGACGAAAGTTTGACAAAAGTCCTGGTTAGGATACTCTCTAATAAATCTAAAATAGTAAAAACCACTATTTAATAGTAAAAATTGCACAACTGATAAAAATAGTAGCTGACTAAATAATAGCAAAAATTCTACTGATATTTTAGTAATTTAATAAGAGTTTACTATCTTTTAGTAAAATTTGTAATGTAATAGTTGTTTTCTACTATTTCAGATTTAGAGAGTATCCGACACCTAAATGCGTGTGTATAGTGTGTAATCCGCTTCGTCAGCCGCATTCGGCTCTTTGCGGATGATCGGCTTGCATGAAATAAATTACCTATTTGTCTCAATGTAATATTTTTCCCATTATAAATACACGTATGTGACGACGCTATCATCTATAAAGCTGCTTGCATGATGGTTCACTGTGTCCGCGCGGGATCCGGATTTTCCGGCTTATGAAAATTTTGAATTTAATACCCAACTGCGGCAGCAGAGTCTGCCATCAGTTAAGGAAGCAAAGAGGGATTCGTGTTGATGACGAAATGAAACAGTTATTCTGCAAGGACATCGAATGGAAGAAAGCCTCTTTATTTAATTGCGAACTCTATGAAACTATAATTGCGGCTCTGAATGGAGTTACTCAAATTTCTTATATAAGGAGGGACCACCGGCTGTATGAAGTTGGCCCCAATAATTATTCATTTTCACTTTTGGAAAACGTCAATGACATCAATCTAGTCCGGACTCGATAAAGTCATTTCCATGAGGAAATCATTGCTCCAAGAGTGTATAAATTCATTCAGTAGCTAAAACTCAGCCCATAGTATATGTATCTATTTTACTTGGATTGAAAAAGTATTGAAAAAAAGATAGATTGATGTTATTACTATTTTCAAACATGAATTGAACAGGCACCTCATTTGCAGTAGGTAAGTAGAATCCCTAGCTTATAGATATCTGAGTCATCAGTTGCTGCCACCGCCGTCGGTACACATGACACACATGTATGCCGCTGATGGCAACTGATGGCAACTTGACTGGAGCCAATTTTTCGAGATCACAGTATAAATAAACATTTTATAACGAGAATACTTATGATGTATTGAATTGAAAGACTTGTGTATATCCGTACAATTATTAACCCGGGTGATCTACTGTTGATTCACAATAAATTAGGTGAGTTGTTATTCATTTTTTCACGGATGAAATGACCATTGTTTATTTTCTGAGGTTATGTCGGCGAAAATTATTACAATTGCAAGTCGAAATTTTGATAAATATATTGTATGCGTAACGATAGCATTGACAAGAATATATTGTCAAACAATTGATTCTGTTTATTCGTTGCATTTCATTTTCATAGTAATACTGAAAAAATTATTATTCATTGTGGAAAAATTGTATGTAGCAAACATGGCTAGTCTGGCAACTTCAAGGATATTGAAGCTCTCTGCAATTGGTCAAACTCTCAGAGGGATCTCTTGCACTGCAGTACGCTTGAATATCGTTAAATTCAGAGAAGAGAGGAAATTACCAAGGAACCCCAATGCGTTTGGCCCTCTGACAAACCTACCAGACTATTCATTCAAAGATGGTAGACCAGTGCCTTTCGGCACCAATCAAAAGAGGAGAATTGACAAGCAACGTGAGCACTTCATGAAGATAAAAAAACTTGCGGGCGAAATTGATTACGCAGTGGAGAGACATAAATTACTGCAAGAAGAAGCTGAGGAGGCTAAACGAAAAATTCTCGATAGCAAGTTGAAAGAGAAAGGCACGCAATTACTTGGAAGTAACTCTGAAGAAAATTTGAAAACTCCACCAACCAAGTCAAAAACTACAAGCTTGAAGAAATCATGAATTCAAAGCAGAGGTTTAATTAAATTAACTTCTAATTTTCAATAAGTGTAATAGAATTGTTACAAATTATTGAATTCAAACTAATGTAGACACTTGAAGATACATATATTTCCAATCAACTACATTATCTTACAAAAATTAGGATTTAAGTATACATGCATTTAATATTCTGTTATATTATGTTGTTCAAAATACATTAAAATGATGAAAGAGAAATTTTAGTCATATATAAAATCTTGTTCATCTTGAGTCGCTGGCAGTAAGCTTTGCCATATTAATCTCTTTACCATATTCCTTATCCAACATATTCATGTGTTTCTCATCAAATATAACTCAAATGAAAAAAGTTGATCTAGAGACGACAATGGAAGTAATAGAAAATTAAATTTCCAATCAATATTTCTGGGTGAATTCATTTATTTATTTTATTCAATCAATCAGAAATAATCACACAATTGTAACCCTTATTTTGCCTAATGATCACATTACTAGAGTGCCAAACACAAATTAATCACAATTCTTTCATCAATTTTTCTTATTGTTTTCTCATATAATTTACTTATGTCTAGTATTATAAGACTAGACATCTAAGTCATTGTATAGATTTATTGTTTAGTCGTAGTTGTTTTTGTCATTGACTTTTTCACAAGTGACAACGCTGTACTATTTCTTCTTCTTATACTAGTAGAGTTAATATAATTCTTTAAGTAAACTATAATGGCTATTTAAAATTACAAAAACAAACATTTGGCACAAATTCAAGGGATCATCTGGAGAAAACTGATTTTTATTTACTATTCTCAATATTCTGCAGTTTTTGTAATAAGTCCAAGTTGTTTCGATACAAATCTCTTTGTGGAATTATTCCGTAGTTACATTCTTTACAAATATTTATGATCAATTCATACAGTTGACATAGAGAAATGTAATTTGATACGATCTATATGGGATACTTTGTTCCAAGCACCTTTGATGTCAGTCTATTTGATAAAAATAAATCATCCTTCAGTTTTCGTTTCTGCATTTTTATCGGAGCTCGACTATGAGATAATAATAATAATAATAATAATATTTGAATAGAAAAACGATGAGTTGGGCCCAAGACTTATGAAATTATAAACATTACTGTTCAGCTGAGTCCTCCATTGGGTATCTTTTCGATTCAAATCACCAAGATTTTTTAAGATCCTTTAAGTCATCAACCGCGTCTCGATTAACTTTCCAATACAACATTCAAGTTCTTGGTTATTGCTTTTGATCTTATCTTCATTGTTATTTTTAAAGATGTCAAAAAACTCGCACAAAACTTTCGCAGACGGAGGATAAAAAATGTCTCCCCATAATCGAGTTAGTAATCACCTTAATTCTATTTTAGAACGTCAGAACTCTATTATTTGTTTTTACATAAGTCTTGTGATATACTTAGTTTCATCAGCGTATAGGTTCCCATAATTTTTGTACTTTGTGAAGTGCTATTGCAATTCGCACCAAATATTTGTTGTTGAATAATATGAAAAAGCAATATACTGTTACGATTCACTCAAACGATTCACCCTTCCCAATAATGCGTTTGAATGATTGGTTTTTGTATAATGTCAGCGGATTTCTTTAAATTCGGGAGTCTCCGCATCATCTCACTTCATATGTCGAAATATATTTGCACAACCTTCTATTGCTATATTAATGGACGTCATTATGTACCGTCGTTACAGCTTTATGAAAATTCGTCAAGTCAGTTTTGGACAAATACTGTAAAATTTTATAAATACAATCTGCATTAATTTTTTCAGAGAACTGTGAAGTCGCACATTCTTCACGTAATAAGTACATCTCTAAACCTCTTTCGTGCAGCAGTTTTATCAAGAGTGAATAAATTGGAAATTTTCTGTTCAGATCCTCGGACTCCTCGAATTTTTCGAAATCGATATTTATTGAAATTCCAGCCAAAATAGCCGAATTCTTAAGATTTATGAAATGACTCAACGTGACATTTTCAAAAATTCGAATATCCTTCAATTTCTCAAATTCCGCGATGCATTTTTTACGATAATTGTCAACATACGCTTCCACGTTCCATCCCGCTACTGCGAATTCCTCCGCTGATATGGCCCAAATATCTCTGGATGTATTCAGGATTTGGAAAAACGCGGGCAGGTTTTCCTTCCGTATCTGGGCCGATTCCAGCGCGACCAATTTCTTCTTGTGCTCGATTAAAATTGAGAAACACGTTCTTTCATCCGTCGGATCATACGGTAACACATAGTGCCATGGTGCTTTTCCTCCTTTACCTTGAGCGTTAACATTTGCCCCGTGTTCCAGTAACAATTTGACATTGACCGGATTGTCATTTTGTACTGCCAAGTGCAGTGGAGTTCGCCCATAACGATCCTGAGCATCTACATTCGCCCCGTGTCTCAGCAACAATTTGATACTGTCCAGCGAACCATCCGGTGCTGCTAAGTGCAGTGGAGTCTTCCCATTCCCACCTTGAGCATCTACATTTGCCCCGTGTTCCAGCAACAAATTGATACTGTCCGGCGAACCAGACCATGCTGCTAAGTGCAGTGGAGTCTTCCTATACCCATCTAGAACATCTACATTCGCCACGTGTTCCAGCAACAATTTGATTCTGTCCGGCGAACCATACTGTGCTGCTAAGTGCAGTGGAGTCTTCAGATCCTCATCTAGAGCATTTACATTCGCCCCGTATTCCAGCAACAAGTTGATACTGTCCGGCGAACCAGACTGTGCTGCTAAGTGCAGTGGAGTCATCCTATCCCCATCTAGAGCATCTACATTCGCCCCGTGTTCCAGCAACGATTTGATACTGTCCGGCGAACCATACTGTGTCGCCAAGTGCAGTGGAATCTCCCCATACTTACTGTGAGCGTTAACATTTGCCCCGTGTTCCAACAACAATCTGACATTGTCCGGGAAGCGATTCCGTGCTGCCGAGTGCAGTGGGGTTTTTCTCGTCTCATCTTCAGCATTTACATTCGCCCCGTGTTCTAACAACAATTTGACAACGTCCGGCCAGTGATCCCATGCTGCCTTGTGCAATGGAGTTTGCCCATACTTATCCTGAGCATCTACATTCGCCCCGTATTTAAGCAACAATGTGACATTGTCCGGCGGGCCATTCATTGTTGCCAAGAGCAGTGGAGTTAGTCCATTCTCATCTTGAGCATTCACTTCCGCCCCGTGTTCCAGCAACAATTTGGCATTGTCCGGCAAGCCATCCTGTGTTGCCAAGTGCAGTGGAGCTTGCTCATGCTCATCTTCAGCATCTACATTCGCCCCGTGTTCCAGCAATAATTTGATAATGTCCGTCGTGTCATTCAGTGCTGCCAAGTGCAGTGGAGTCTTCCCGTTCCCATCTTGAGCATCTACATTCGCCCCGTGTTCCAGCAACAATTTGACTTTGTCCGGCAAGAGACGCTCTGTTGCCAAGTGCAGTGCAGATTTTTTTTCCTCATCCTGGGCATTTACATCCGCCCCGTGTTCCAGCAATAATTCCACTATGTTCAGCAAATACTGTCCCTCCATATCTCTAGCGTTTACGTTCACATCATTCGCTTCATGATTCAATAATACCCTAACCTTGGGTGAGAAACCCCGAAGCATTGTCAAGTGTAACGGAGTTTGTCTATCCTTGTTTCTAGCGTTTATTTCTGCTCTATGTTTCAACAGCTCATTGACTATGTCTAACGAGTCACTCCATATTGCCCAGTGCAGTGGAGTTTTACCATCTTCATCTCGAGCAGTTAAATCTGCTCCATTTAGTATTAAATTTTTGATGCGCACAATGTCGCGATTCCTTATTGCCTCTCGAATTGGTGCTATGTTTTCAATTGCTCCATTCATTATGCTTTAATTTTCTGTAACATCAATATATTTTTCATCACTTGTATCAAAAAGTTGATCATTAAATCTTAGTTTTCTACAGTATATTATTCAATACGTGCGTGAAATTGCACGCCCGTATTATGAATACGACAATTTTCGTTATGAATGACCGGCATACGTTGAACAAAGGGGTTATGTATGACAGCGGCACAGCATAAGTTCTGAAGTAACCGTAATGTCCAAATGTCCTTTATTGTCCATATCATGAACGAAAGGGGACTATGTTCATGACTTTTAACAAATTCTACACAGGCATTTCTGAAGGTTGGGTAAATCAAAAAACCCAGGTTCTTTGCATATATCCAGTCATTACACGGAGAGCGAAACTATATGATTTTGATATAGTCAAGTAGCCAAGCCATATGACTTTCGTCTGTTGACAGCAGCGCAGTCTCCGATAGATGGCAGATCGTTTTAATATGGAGACTAAAATCCGCTGCGTCGCTCGCAGCGTATATAGTTATCGGAATCGGGGACTGCACTGCTGTCCACAGACGAAAATCATATGGCTACTTGACTATTTCAAAATCATATAGTTTCGCTCTCCGTGTAGACAGCATTCTGTTGTTTTCGAGAGTTTCGTGAGATTCTTTTTACATAGTTGGAAGCATAAAAATACTCGAATTTCGCGAAACTCTGTTAGAGTACAGGCAAATCAGAGTGCACACAATCCATTGCGTGAAATGTCGCCGAGAATAACGAAAATTAGTTAGTGAAAGATGATTATGTCAAACCTGTGCGTGATGAGATTTTTCAATTATTGGTTGCTCGATCAATATTCAATTCGATTTTCAAGATCTCAAATTGATTGATGGCAGAAATCGGTTTATGCAGTCGATACAACAGTTTTATACTGATATTGAGTGTATCGTCGCGAGTGGCCCGTCAGTCACCTTTTCTTATCTGCAGTTACCTGATTCGAGGATATAGCGAATATGAGTCAATGCACTAGTCTCATTGCGACATACGAGTATTGTGTCACAGTCATATTGCGAGGGGCTTTTTTCATCTGATCAGGATAAACTTATTGAATTTTGATAAAAGCCCCTCCCGATCTGAGCTGACGAGCTTTTGGTTAATATTGAAGCAAGGCTAAATTGTATATTGTCTATATGTCCATGAATTCGCAGTACTCCATAAGAACTCCTGGCGGATTTTTCACCAAACGTGTGGGTTTTATTCATTCGTGAAAACTAAAATTGAGCCAATAGTATGCCACACGAAAGTACTCGGCTTGATGAGTATTCGCGATGCTGCCGCCGTAGACTCGCTTACGCAGGACACATCTGCCTCACTCCCGAGCCACGACTGATCGTTCGTTCCATACAACATTCAGTTAGTTTTTCAATATCGCAAGACGACTGTTAACGCAGTCCAACGCCGCGTTCCAATTTTCTCTATTTCACTGTAGCCCTACTCGAAAGTCGTCTCCCGCGATGGTTTCGTATACACACCGAGCACAGTACGCATGCCGAATCGAGTGAATCATCGTCAATGGGCGTTGGTCCCGTGTGCCTCGTTTAATCTTATCGCTCGCGCGAGAGGAGCAATCGATTGTAAGACCCCGATCGTGAATAAACACACGAGATCGATGTCCCCAAGAACAAAGTTGCGATTAACGAGGAGCCCGTACAGTTATCCGCGGTGTGCATGTACACGCGCACACACACGCGAGCGCGCGCGAATATGAATATGACAGTAGCGATCGTCCCGATGACCTGGAGAACGCCGCGGGCCGCACTATTGGCGCGTGCATAATGATCGTCATGTACGTACCGGCTGGTAATCAATGTGATCGCCGCATCGTCGCGGGTATGTACACTCGGCAATTTCCTAACGGCCCCGTCTTACTCGCGGCGCTCGTACACGCGCGCGAGCCTTTAAATTAATACATATACGCGTATATATCGACGGTTAAGAAAATGTAACGAGCTCGCGTGTCGCGGGCGGCTCGAGGAGCCCTCGTTACACATGCGCCCGGCGAGCCGGCGATAAAACCCGCGCAACGCCCCTGATGCGAATCGCCTTGTTGTTATACATGCGTATGTTGAAGACCGTAGCTACATTTGCCGTCTGAGCCGCGACTCTCCACCTAATCCAACCAACTATTTAGCGAGAAACCGAGCGCAGCGATTCAGTTAGGATCCTGGGTATGACGCTCGATAGCAAGTTGACTAAAAAGCTAAAAAGACTACGTCAAAAGCTTCGCCGCTCTTGCAAGACTGCGTAAATGCAATGGCTATATATTCTTCGCTGCACCAGGCTTCATCTGGTCGAGGCGCTCGTGTCTCTTGGATCTGTCGAATGAACTTACCCTAAGACTGTCTCGATGTAAGAATGCGGCACCTCGGTTTGTAACGGGTCTAAAAAAGTTCGACCATATCTCCCCAGCGTACAAAAACAACTTGATCCTTCCATTGGCGTGACTTGATTTTGTTACCATCTTGCTGGCCAATATTTTATGCTGTAACGCACCTCCGTATTTGAGGAGCAATTTCGAATTCCGGACAGAGAATAAATATGGCTTTAAAAGAGCTTACCCCCTAGATTTGATTATTGGCAGAGCGAGAACAAAATTTTATAAGCTGCCATTCACAATTGGAGCGGCATATTTGTGGAACCAAATTCCAGAATCGATCCGAGCCCACTACAGGCGTCCCTGCTTCAAGGGCATACTCGAAAAACATATGCGATCATTGTACCTCGATGCCCCATAGGGACTTGCATATCCTGTATATTCTGGTATTTAAGCAATTATAGTTTTGTCTTGCAAACGGTCCTGTATCATTTTGTGTGTACGTTCTTGCTAGCGTTTTATTTTTGTATTGTATTCTTTATGTTAATTTTCAAGTTAATTTTAATGTTTACCGTTACCGATAGTCTGGATGAAGCACCGCATGCCCTTCCATACTCTGCGATTACTAATTTTTATGTATCCACACACATGCCGTGTATAACTAGGACCTCGAGTCCTTATACCTAAATAAAGACCACTATTTGTCTATCTATTTATATAAGTGTCGCGCGGCATGTACTCCACTTTTTTCTTTCCTTCATTTAGCCTTCTCTTCTCTTTCCTCGTTTTTGGCTCGGCAACGTTTTTCAGGTCGGCCACGTCCGTCGTGTTATTTAGCCGTCCGACGCGCGAGTAGTAACTGTCGGGACGGAAACGCCGGCTGACACGCGCGTTATTAATGCGCCTCCCGAAGATGCATCGCTTGCGCGCACATATACCTGTGTACAGTACTTGAATCTCGTTCGCCCGATGTTTCTACTTTTGGATCTGTATCGTAGGTTTCGAGCTCTCGTCGATCGGGTGGCCGAAGGTCCTATACTTTTCTCTGCAGCTCTCTTAAATCCTTACAGTGAAAAACCACTGCATCGCAGTGAAAAATCACTGTAAGAAAGTGGTCGACAAATTCAGTGGATTACAGTGAATTTATTATGTAACTAAAGTGAATTTTAACTTTAGCTCCATGAGTTTCGATAGAATACATTTTTACACAAAATTCACAGCACACCATAGTTACCGCAAATCGTGATGTAAAAATGTGAATTTATGTAAAAATGTTTTCCATAAAAACTCACTTTTGTTTCAGAAGAAATTCACTGCAATCCAGTAAATTTTTCATCCACCTTCTTACAGTGATTTTTCACTACAATGCAGTGGTTTTTCACTGTAAGGATTTAAGAGAGTGGGGGTATTTACACTTGCGGGATAATCGGGACAATCGGTTGGAATATCGACTCCCGATCGAGTTAGGATCTGCTAATGAATCCTATTGGATCCTATTGAATTATCGAGACGCTGTTCGCATTTCGCGCCGATGACAATCGAACTCGCTCGAGGATGGGTGGATGCTCGTATACGCGATCGAAAACATTTGCCAATGTGTGAACAAACTAGAAACTTGCGGTACTTGAAATCTTAATTGTACACTTGACTGAAGTACGAAAAAGCCAAATTTCATCGGTTTCAGTACATCATCGCACTTTATTTTTGTAAAAATGACTTAGAAATAACTTTATTTGATTTTCCAGAGATTCAATAAAAATTGACGGGTACGGCATTTAGGTATTGTAATTTCATTGCGTTCCTTCACTATTTGATGTCAATAAATGGCAATCCAATTTATTCAAGAATCTTTTGTTTGTCGTACACTGGATGCTCAACATATCTTTTCCTCTGCACTGTCAGACCGCATTAACATTAGCATCTGCAATATTTTTCAAGGGATAGTATTTGGAAGCTGCGATAAAAATAAGAGAAAAATAATTCGATTGTTGGATAAATGTCACACGCTGCACAAATTATATTATATTGCCATATTGTATTCTTACTTTATTGTAATCTACATCATTATTTAAAATAAATCTAATCACATAGATAATAGACAACGATCGATGTATCAAAAATTACACTTTTTATTTATTTTGTCAAAGGAATATGGCCCGTATGATTCTTGAAATGAAATAAAATAATCCAATACGGAGATGCTACAATTGCCGATACCATAAGTACTTCGAGTCTTCCTGAAATTTATTACGATATGTTAATACTAATTTGATGCGCGACAAAATGACGAGTCTTAATTCAACCTCTCTACTCGTACGTTGAATTCTTCGCATTCTAAATTTCACGTAAAATTCCATACTCGAGTCGGCGAATCATTTGCGCGGCGTGTACTGCTCGACGTGACCCAAAAATCCACGACGATTCGTGCGGTTTCGGGATCCAGTTTTAGGTGGGCATTTATTTCTCCTTCGAGGAATATCGTCCGGCTCGTGTAAACACGTAAAAATGTCACAACGGCTCGTCCGTCTGCATAAATAAACGATCCAACGTTGAAACGACGACGCTCATCGCCAAGGGGGCCCGTACGCGAAATCCAGCTCCTGGGCGGACGAGTTTGCAAAGCGGCGCGAAAATTCCCGCACTCGCGTATAAGTATACACATACCGACAAATGCGTATATCGAGGCTATATCCGAGAGAGCCGGGGTGGGGGAGAATGGAGGAAGCAGGTGGTGCGAGTCGCGGGTAGACGTCGCAGTCGGGCTCGGGCATGTCGCTCGCGCGATGCTCGCCGCGCGCTATCTGAAACAGTTGGAAAATCGCAAGAGAGCGATGTAGCACAGTAAACGCGTCCGCTGTTGATTAGTAATTTTCGGTTGATTCGAATTTAAAAAAAAAGTAAAAAAATATCCCCAGGGATTATACACCAGTAGTTTTTCGCCATTTGAAATTAACAAGTCAGGATGAGCAGCAGCGGTAGCTGGGCCGGGCTGGTGATGCTGGTGCTGGCGCTGGAGCAGTGCCGGGCGATGGAGGAAGGCGCCGCGGCGGCCGAGTCGAGCGACGCTTACCTGCGCAACGTCGTCAGCGAGCTGAGGCTGCTGAACGGCGACCAGCACCAGCACAGGAGCTCCGCGTTTTACCAGGCCACGGGCGAGCCGGTGAACGTCGTCGCCGAGTCGAGCCTCGATAGGCTGGCCCCGGGATTGCCAAAGTACGACATACACGCCCAGGTCTGTGCTCGACACCTTTGAAAAACGTACAACCGTGCGTATACACCCGATGTAACATCCCCTGAGGATTTTTTTGCAAAATCGACTATGACAAAATTGCAATTTTGAAATTGTGCCAACGGCATCTTGAAGGCTAGCTCAATATTTATAAGAAACCATCGTTACAAAAACCATTTGCCGATTTTAATCCATTCAAAATCAGTCAATAAACCAAAATAACTCGAAACAAACTCGAAATCATGCTTCCTTAGATATTTATTGAAAACATTTGACATCTAACCGAAAAATACATAACTAAATCATTGCAACAAGTCTATGTGAAAACTTTACGTTCATCTCTCAGATATTGTTCAATTTTACCCGGTCTTTCAATACATAATCACCACATAAAGGGTCGAGAAGTTTTTGGATGAGATTAAGAGTCACTCGATTGAATAATAAACTTTTTTCTTCTCTCAATCCGATTGTGAATAATTAGATACAGAGATAGAGATTTTATGGACAATTTATTAGTAATAATTATTTATATAACAGTAGAAGAACATTTTACTGCCCGAAACAGGAACATTTTACTCAATTCCAAATGAAAATTTCCCGTTAATTATCAGTAATGTATTTTTTTCTATACGAATAGTAAAGTTCTCGAGTACTTCAGATTTAGAGTGTACAGTAGTCGTTCTAAAGGCTACACGAGTTGTTGCGCTTGTGCGCGTTTTCAAATGAGCACAACGCTTCAACGAAGCGGTGGGTCTCGATTGCCATAACACTGTCACACATACGCCAGTTGCGTAGAGTTTCTATTCGATTGACGTTCATGTTTCATAGATTTTAAAAAATTTTGATTCTCCAAGGGAAAACATACGGGTTGTGGGCTTGCGACTAATGAAGGAGTGAATATACCCAAAAATTATTCAGTGCTCGGTTCGGTTTGGAGGACATTGGGATATTTATTTTCTTCGTATGTTAGAGAAATAGCGAGATTGAACAGTTCGTTGAACCCATTGCAAAATACGCTCCAGAATACACGTCTGTACGTTTCAGATCTGTGCCGTTTCACTGATACCGACGAGTAATTTCCTGAGATACAGCGATACTTGAAGATCGCCTGAAGTGAAGTTTTTTTAAAAAAAATGCATAACATGCGTCAATAAGTATCCTGCACTGAAAAGGGGGACGTACGATTGTCTCATTGAACATTTTTATTTCCCGATCAATCTTTGTAAGATAGTTTTTGGGTAACCCTAAAAAGCTCATATCTATACAACGAGTTAGGCCAATCCTTCAGACCATGCATGTATCTGTATATGCAAAAGCCCATAAATATGAATATACTGTTTATACATAAAATCGACGATAATTCACAATTATCTCCGGGAAATTGAAGCAATAGTCTGAATAACTGTATAGGTATAAGCTTTTTGAATAAACCCAAAAATTATCTCAGGAAATTTCGACGTACAAGCAGTCTCCCGGGGACTGTGGTACGTCCCATCGTTTGTTGAATTTCAAAACTGTACACTTTTAATCGATAAAAAATCGATTTCATAAGCAGACAAAGATGTCGTTGAAGAAGTTTACATATCCATTAAGTAATAGGACATATCAGTGCTTTTATGTACGAAAAATAACTAGTGTCGTCAGTTTTACCGAAAAGTATCGCGTCTTAATTGTACCCAATAGTTTTTCCAATTTTCCAGAGTAAAATCTTATCGAGTCACGGCCCGAAACGAGCCTGAAGTCACGAGAATCAACTCTCTCAATCGCTCACAGTGGAAAACCACCAATGTATGGTGGTAGTAAAAAAACACTGTATCAAAGTGAAAGACTAACTTTGACACGGCGAACAACAGCAAATGTACACATGGAAAATGTCACTGTCATAGTGAATTTATTAGCCTTCCAGTTTCGTGATGTGACTTTTCACTGTAAGGAATCAAGGAAGGATATCGGTATTAGATGATCAAAATCATTTTCTCCCGAGTGTTATATCAGTCTGAAAAGAAAGAAGCGTTTCAAAGAAAAAACGCGCCAACGCCCGTGAGATAATTAATGTGTTGTTCCCAGGTGATCCAGCACCCGGAGTACGCGCAGCAGGAAGAGGCTCCCCCGGCTCCTCCGCTGGTGCTCGGCTTCACCGCCGCCGAGCTGGCGACCATGTACAAGAAGGCCCTGGAGCGCGGCAGCCCCGTCAAGTACAACAGCCTCGTCAGCGCGATAAACCAGCCACAGCAGCCGGCTAAAATCGTCAGCTCGCCTTTCGCCATTGGCGACGAGACGAATCGCTACCGGCACCAGACTACCGGCGACTCGCAGCAGTACGCCTACTACTTCTACCCCCTGAACACGTTCCGCCACGAGCTCAACCAGCCCTACGGCTACAGGATGACGGTGAGATATTGCCCGCTCGATAAACCCCTTGCGGTGAAAATATCGTTGCACTCTCTTAAAGCCTAACAGTGAAAAATCACTGTAAGAAGGTCATGGATGACAAATTCACTGGATTGCAGTGAATTTCTTACGTAACAAAAGTGAATTTTTACTGTAATTCCATGAGTTCTGATAGCAAACATTTTTATATCACGATTTGTAGTAAGTATAGTGTGAAGTGAATTCTTACTCTATACTTACTGTGAATTTTATGAGAAAATATTTTCCATAAAAACTCATGGAACTGAAGTAAAAATTGACTTTAGTTACGTAAGAAACTAAACTCCTAAATAAACTACTAAACTAAACTAAACTAACTAAACTACTGTAATCCAGTGAATTTGTCGTCCACCTTCTTACAATGATTTTTCATTGCAATACAGTGGTTTTTCACTGTAAGGATTCAAGAGAGTAAGCTCCAGTCAAACGTTTTTTCACTGTACTTATACAGTGGATTGTTCACTGTACTACAGTCAAATTCAACTGTAACAATCAGTTTCAATGTTTCCACTGTAGTATAAGTGAATTTTAATCTATAAATATAAAATTATCAATTTCAATGTAAGTTACAGTGAGCGACATTTGGCTAAAGCTTACAGTGAAATTTCACTGTAGTACAGTGAAATTTCACTGTAGTACAGTGAACAATCCGCTATTGGTACAGTGGAAAAAGTTTCACCGAAGCTTACAGTGGGGTTTTCATAGTATGGAATTCAGAGAGAAACGAGTCAAAAATCGGTCAATTTTACACAAATACGTACTGAAATGTCATAAAAATATTTCAAATATATTTCCGAAATCTTTTAATGAAATATTTCAAACTATATTGCTGAAATATTTAAAAAGTCTTACATTTAATTATTTTATCGCAGCCTTTTCACGAACATATAAATATTTCAAAAATATTTCATGCTCTGCGGGGTGTTCCGAATGAGACACTTCCATACACGCTTAAACATACACGTTTTCGCACGTTTTTGTACATTTCTGCGGATTAATTATTTTTACCAGCCGGCGCGGGTATATACTTACCGGACCGCGGACGGCGCGTACTCGGCCTCCTCGATTGCTCCACTGGTTTATTTCGCGTCAAACGCCGCGCCGTCGATATACGGCTTGCGGTATAGTGCGCGCGCGGCTCGAGTTTAGCGGGATCAATTACGCGAATACCCAATGTGCATTTCCTCGCACACCAATTATATCCCAGCGTCGCACGTGCGGTGTCATTAGCCATTAGCGAGAGATGAGCTCTCGCTATGCAAATAACGCGCGGCCGAATCTTCCAGTGTATAATACAGTCCTACTTACTACGAAACACTCGAGTTTCCGTCAAGAGAGACACTTTCGAGCTCTGGGGTTTTTCAATCTCTGAATTGTGCTGACCCAACAAAGTTTCAGGGCGAAATTCGATGAGTGTATACTCTGTCGATTATTCATAATGAAAATTCACTGGATGAAGTGGAGTACCAACTTGAATTGTATGAGATTTGATAAGTCAACTTTATGCCGTAAATTCACTTCGAGGGTATAGACTAGTGCAATTAGGCCAAAAATCGTGAAAAAAAACCCGAAAACGTGCCTAGGGTCCGTTTTTTTTTGGAATCGCTTCGTTGTCACCTCTAGATTAAAACTGGATCTAAACAAAATTCTCAAAAGTTGTGGAAAATTGTGGAAAATGAGAGAAAATTGGGAAATTACCTGTTTTTTTACATTTCAGTGCATAACTTCTTTTAGAGAGACTTTTCGAAAAAAATTGTAGAGTAGAAAGTTGTTTGTTTTGAAATTCCCTACAAAATAAGCCCTGTTGAGTTACGATCCAGTAGTTAGGGTAGTCAGAAAACGTCGATCACGTGGTGAGACACGAAAAAAATGAATCAATGGAGAAACACATTTTCCATGCATTAATATTGATGAAAATTCGTGAGTAGGACTCTTTAAGCATTGTTTTAGTACAGCCCCATGCCGCCTGTGATTGGTCCATAATTTTCCGAAATACGGGTTTTTCAAATTTGGATTTCATCGCTTAATTACGCAAAAACTAAGCGTCTGTTTTGGTAGCCAATTTTTTAACATGTCCGTGGGATAGCTAGCTATCATATCCAACATTAAAATTTCACTAATTTTAGTAAAAAAAAATGTTATCGAAGTATATACGTTTCATTGGTTTTTTGCGTTTACTATTTCCTCGAAATGACTGTATGTAATGAAATTCGGCTTGAGCTGGACGAGCTACCCCAAATTAAGTGGTTAAACATAAAAATACGACTTATAGTTGCGAAAATATAGAGATTACAGGTCGATCGGGTGATTTGAAACGCGCGTAATCAGTTTTCCACTGGTCGGCTAGCAGACGATTTTGCTCCCCCACCACGCCTCTACTCCGTCATTCCGGCAGTTACGCTCGGGAAACTGGGCGCGCGGTGCACTATTTCATATATTTCTACCAATGAATCGTAAATCGGGACTTTTGTTTTACATCGAAAAGTTGCAGCTAATTCGTGCCTTTCGAATGAGTCGCGCCGCGTTGACATATATATAGTACATAACCTGAAAACTGTTGAAAACTTCAGAGAGAGATAGCTCGTGACATAAATACAGTAGAGCAACGACTTTTTGCTCAAAATTTGCGGAATCTTATTAGCTTTCATTTGACACCAATTACGTTCCGATTGATGAGCACGTTTTTGTTATTTTGAGGAAATAATAAACGCAAAAAAACCAATGAAACGTATATACTTCGATAACATTTTTTTATACCAAAATTAGTGAAATTTTAATGTTGGATATGATAGCTAGCTATGCCACGGACATGTTAAAAAATTGACTACCGAAACAGACGCTTAGTTTTTGCATAATTAAGCGATGAAATCCAAATTTGAAAAACCCGTATTTCGGAAAATTATGGGCCAATCACAGGCGGCTTGTGGCTGTATTAAAACAATGCTAAAAGAGTCCTACTCACGAATTTTCATCAATATTGATGCATGGAAAATGTGTTTTTCCATTGATTCATTTTTTTCGTGTCTCACCACGTGATCAACGTTTTCTGACTACCCTAACTACTGGATCGTAACTCAACAGGGCTTATTTTGTAGGGAATTTCAAAACAAATAACTTTCTACTCTACAATTTTTTTCGAAAAGTCTCTCTAAAAGAATTTATGCACTGAAATGTAAAAAAACAGGTAATTTCCCAATTTTCTCTCATTTTCCACAATTTTCCACAACTTTTGAGAATTTTGTTTAGATCCAGTTTTAATCTAGAGGTGACAACGAAGCGATTCCAAAAAAAAACGGACCCCAGGCACGTTTTCGGGTTTTTTTTTAGCTAATTGCACTAGTGTAGTACTCAAGTCACGTACTGCAGTGAATATTTCACTGTGGTCTAATCGCAAAATTCACCCAGCTGTTCGCAGTTGAATTCCACTTTTATAACGTGAATTTTCACTTCGAGAATTCGAGATAATGGGGTAGAATCAAGAATTAATTCGATAAAGTGATCTGATAAATGCACGTGATGAGACTCGGATAAGGTTCTAGATAAGGTCTTAGATAAGGTTTAAATGGTCGTAAAAAGACACATCTTGATAAAAATTTGGCACATTATTTTTGGTACTAACTAGGAGACCACTTTGGGATTTGGGTCTACGATTCCACTCAAACTTTTGGAAGTGATTTTTATAGTTACCCAAATGAATAATACACGCAGTCATTCGCGTAAAACATTTCCCTTATACATACACTAAATGCGCATAATATCAAGAATCGGTTAATATTTGTGGCAAGTCGTTAGGACGACCGAATACAAATATCACCTACTTTATGGGTACCACAAGACTACTTCCAAAAGTTTCAGTGTAATTGGCGACCCAAATCCCAAGTGATCTGGTAACTCCTTCCAATTGGCTTTGCAATCAAGATGTGTACGCCTATGGCTTGATTTTAGTAGGTTTCAAAGAGAAAGGATTTTCAAGAGAAATCGTATATGGGAGAAGGTTGCTTGTTTTTATATGATTAATCAAAAAACCCTGGAAAATATGGTTGTTCCTGGCTTGGGAAATGAGAGAAAAACGTTTTAATTTTGAAGCAATTAGTAAATTGCATAATTACCGATAATCTGCTCATAAATTCCAACAGTGGATACGCGGGAAATTGAGTCGGTAGCCTTAAGATGAAATAAGAATTTATTCGGACTCATGAGGAAATATTATGCTGGATCGAAAAAAAACTAGAGATGTAAATAGAAACATTTCTAGACGCTTGGTTTTTTCCATGGGGCAAATGTCATGCAGATTTTTTTTTTCGTGTCTGGTTTCATATAGAGGTAAAATTTCTCTTCCCGATTTTCATGTAACTGTTTACTTGTCGTCGGTGGCGCTGACGCGCCACCTGATTTGCTCCACAATTTTTGATGATGATTCTCTCAAACATAAAAATCATGAATTTCGCCAAATATTCTAAGCTCATATTTTGCCTAAAGTAAAAAGGCACACGGGAAAGGAATCATGTCATCCTTTTTTATCTTGCCAGATACATACCAGGAAATACATCATTCAGATCCCAGCAAGTCATGATGTCCTTTTATTTATAAATGGCAAATGTTGAGGATAATTAATCATAGAATTAAGAAAATTAAAATACGTCTTATTCAGTGAACTCTGTTTTAAAACTGTTCACTCTCCAGTGCTAGTAATTTTCATTCCTCAGTACGACTGCATATTTCTTTAAGACACGCGACAAATACTTTCATATTCTGTATAGAGCACAAATGATATTCGTATATTCTTTATTAACTGAGACTGTCTTATTTCATACAAGATGCGACGACATAGCTATACGTATGATAAAATTCAAAAGCACCGTGAATAATTCACGTTTAACTCGAAAAATAAAAGCCAAAACATGAATCACCGAATGCTGTTTTGCTCATGAATAATTCGTAGCATTTCTACTTTATTTTCCAGCACAATATGAACAATGACTTGGCGTCTGCCGAAAATACCAAAAAAGAAACGAGCACGATGAATCCAATTATCATTGGTGTCAGCAGCTTCTTAGGGATGGCGCTGTTTTTCATGTTCAGCCTATTCGTTTATCCTCGATTCATGAATTACATGCATTTTCCATTCGTCGTAACTTCGAGATCGGCGTTACAAAATGAACTAGCTCATCTCGCATCTTTCGTCACGGAAGCCATCGAGTATTACAACAAGAAGGTGCGAAAGGTGGGTTTCAAACACGATCGACTGTCTAGATTTATTGGGAATTATTCTGATGGATGATTTTTCATTTATTTGCAGAAATCGAAACGTCAATCGCACAGTGTACAAATGAGATAGAGCATACAGGATTGTACTAATTTTAATTTAGCCAATTTGCGTCGTGAATGAAGAATTGAAAGTCGTGTATGTTGATGTTACGAATAAGATAATTATTAAGTTGGATAATCAGTTGGAATTGATTAGTCATGTGGAATCGAGAGTGATATCGTTGATAATACGAGCAATAAAAACTCCTTATTCTTATTTCCAGTGTCCAGTTTTATTGATACAACTCTTTTGGGTTTTGCGGTTTTTACTGCATATATATAAATTTTTATTTACAAAGTTTGAATAAGCTGTTCCAGATCCGATCTGTAATCTTCGTCAGATACAATCCGATAATAGCGCATACAGAGTAATGTAGCTTAGAAAAATAAAACGAGCGTGTAACAATGAACTTGACAATCGCAAGAGTTACATGTTGAAAAATTCTCTTATGATTAAAATCACGCTAACAATGGCTGGAGCCAGGTATAAAATTAATATATGTAAAAAATCTACTGACAATTAGAATTATATAAAAATTTACAATGATATAGATGTTCCCAGCTTTGAAAGTCAACCGAATAAAAAAAATAGAATGACACATGTTTGTATTACCTCGATTGTGAAAAATCACGGTTGCGAGTGAAAAAATTGACTAGAAAAATAAAATGATTAAAAGAGCGATACAAAAGATATGAAAACTCAATTTCTCATGATTCGGTTCAAGTAATGCACAGTATAATACTATAGAAATATAAAATATTATTATAATAAAGATAAAAGTCATCGGTGACAATATTTGACGACAAAAATGATGGTATCAAAAAGTTAATAATAATTATTATAAAATAAACTTATAGCAATAGCGTTGTCCTTATACTCAAATTGGAATCAAACAGCGTTGAGACTTTATCTTGATACTAGTTATGTTATATAAAATGACTCTGATAATTTTAAATTTGATCCAATTCGATATATTCCTAAGGAAAAGTATAAAAAATTATCATTCCTCGAGAGATGAGTGCTTACTCATAGCCAGGCAAAAATCCATGACTGGTAACGAGCTCCGTACAAACACGAAGAGGGCTAGCGTTTCCTAAGCTTTCCTTACCTCTCTCCGACCAGTTACCTCATTCGGAATTGTTTTTATAAAAGTACATCAGTCTTTCCGTAGGAAATATTTGTCCTTGTGTATGCGCGCGTACACTAAAATGTGCTCCCGCTTGATCGTATGATCACACCCGCATACAAAAGATCAAATTTCTCGTACAATGTACCTTTCGCGAATACAAATTCATGCACATTATTCCCATGCATACGTCTTTTCTAATGCTTATACATGATTATCATCGGTACTTTAGATTATTATTAATGAGTAAAAGTCCTAAAATTTACGCTCTGATAATGTCAACAGTGGTGATATAGTGACATTGTACATCCCAATCGATTATCAATACTTTGGCAATCAAGCTCTTTAACAATATCTTTCGATAGTTTCTCTAAAATATTGCTAAAAGTGTCCATTTTCATTTTAAATTTATTACAAATATTCATAGAAATATAAATATACATTTTCTTTTATAAGAGATTCATGTCGTGAGTGACTCAAGTCGCCGTCACAGTCTTAAATTGGCTTTAAAAAATCTTCCATTCTTTTTTATTAGTCAATGGCTGAGACTTTGAGAAAAATATAGTTGTCAATATTTTAGAAAAACTGTTTTTTTTTTTTCTGAGAAAAACTCATGGGCCGGACATATTTGTGCGATAAAATCTTTCCGTTCACTCCAATTTCTTGAATTGATTCGACAATTTTTTCAAATAGTTTAAATTATCAACTATAAACATACCTTACAGCTCCTAAACGTAATGGATCTAACGTTCTTGAGACAACTTGACAATAGTCCGATATAAATTAGACACGAATTAGATGGGTTCTACCTTGCGCTTATTATACATGAAGCAAAGAAAGCAACTTTTTCGTGAAAATACACTACTTATGTGCACTTCTTGGCCATTCTCAGTAAGATTTGGGAACAATCTAATCATCAATCGATTCTGCTTCATTGAGACTCCGATTCATTCTCTTCTCCAAGGTTGTGCAGGTCTAGATAATTAACGATCCCCCGGTGTAAAAATTCATACTGAGGCTGAAAAGATGTAAAATCATTTAGTCTTATTATTTCCCTCACTGAATCTCAACAATAGCTGGACAACTTTCAATTCTACTTACAAAAGTGCTTATCAATGCACTCCTCTGTGATCGCAACTTTTTGACACAAGTAAAAATGTCAACCCTCTTCTCGATTCGCAGCTGTTGAACTAAAATACTTAGAGCAACGAACATTGAGCTTCTGTCAGAACCGTGATTGCAGTGAACGACTAGTGGTCCAGTCGATTCTGTGCTATTTGTCTGGGTCTGATCGATCAGTTCAATTATACCCCTCGTGACTTCGGGTACTTCTCCTTCTACCGTTGGCCAACCATGGTACTGGTACTGGGTAACTTCGACATTTTCATCGACTTTTGTGTTGGTCACACATAATTCTCGTCGGGTGAAGTACGGGCAACTCTCACTCTGAATATAACGAACACGAATGTGATCGTAAGATATTTCGTCATCCGGCCAATAACGTGGACACTTGCGCGGCCCTTCTGCGAGCTGTGAATGATTAACGAACAATTGAAATGTTACATTCAATCTAGTTTAATAATTTGAACTTTGTGTGCTTACGTCTGACAACATGACGATTGTTGATATACACTGTTCCGATATCATTCTCCAGAAATCAGGAATCGTTGAGTCCAACGGGTCTTGTGTAATAATGAAAGATTCCGAATTATCGTAACCTTCAATGAACGACGCATTAATATACGTTGAATGTTCTTTCCCGGGTATAGGAGTTAGAATCACCCGATTTCTGTCATAAGGTAGGACTGTTTCACTCCTGTTTTTGTTACGATTTTCCTCCCCACTCGCAACAGAGGCCGATTTTCGCTCTTCTAATACAGCAATTATTTTCTAAAAATGATAATTACAATTTTCATTCAAATTTCACGACGTAAATGACACATACCAAGAAATATTTCACTCAATGATATACTCACATCGTATTCTTCTTCCATACGGCATTTTTCTTTGCCATTTTCTCGTTGTCGAAGTTTTTCGACTGCCGCTTTAAGCTCCTTCGCCGCGATTTCGGTGTCACCATACTGTCCCAATTCCATGAGAGCTCGGTAGATGAAAATATACTGTTTCAAAGACTGCACCAAGAAATTCCTCTGGTGTCTCAAGTCACACACAGTGTTGAAAATTGATACCATTCCCTCATCTTGTAATTGCTGCATCAAGGAATCAAGTGCAACCAGTGTACCAGTTCTCCCAACTCCAGCACTACAGTGCACCAGAATCGGTCCCTTTTCTAACGAATACGCTTCGTTTACTCTCTTCACAAACCTCAGAATGGCATGAGGATGCTCAGGGGCCATGAAATCTTTCCAGACCAAGAAATGGTACTGTATAATTTTTCGTGTGTCACGTTCGCCAGTTCGAGTCATTTTCAACTCTCTTATGACGTAATCCGAGTACTGATGTTCGCCAACGTGTTCTACAGTTATATCGCCGAAATTTTTAGTCTCTTCTTTATCTGGCCAATATTTCGCGCATTTTGTTTTTGAATACTCTTCTAAATTCGTCAGCATAAGAACCAGCTCGAGGTGCTGTTCCCAAATCATTCTCCAATAATCGCACACTGTATTCTCCATTGGGCCTTGGGCGCAGATAAACTTTTTGCGTTCCTTGTAGCCCAGTACGAAATTCGCATTGATATAATCTGATCCGCAGATTCCATCGATTTGCGCTAATCTAACGCGCGTCTGATCGTAACACTTAATGTCAGGGTAACGATTTTTGTAAATATTTTCTCGAGCTTCAGATGCTCGCGTTGTTCGATCTGTGAACCTATCAGGCAGAAGTTCGAATTCGTGCTGAAAACCATAATCAGAGTCTCTGTGTCGTTCCAAATAGGCTTGCAGTAAGTCTCCTTTAGGTATTGGCGGCATATCTGGTGGTGTAGCAGCCACTAGCTGATGTCGTCCTCTTAAGGATTGACACAAATGTCTGCAAGAGATTTTCATTTGAATCATTCTCAACGGGTTAACTTGTTAATTTATTGATTATGTCTACTGACCTGAAACTATTACGAAGAGTAATAATCTCTTCACCTGGTTGTTGGACACGTTTTGAGTAACGATGTAACACACACAGTGTTATCAGGAGAATAATAATAATTAGAATGAGTACAAGAGATATTTGCAGAATAACTCCTAATGTAGTCATGTCCTCGACAATTACTAGTTTGGGATCAATCCCTCCAAACAACGGTGGCAAGTAACTACTGTATGCAGTTAAAAATTGGCCTTTGCTGGATCCATAAACTGAGGAATTTACAATGTAGAGTTAGCAAAATTCCCACGTTAGATCAAATGAAAAATACGATAAAAAATGTTACTCACCCATAACTTCAATAAATGCGGTATAATTAGCTTTTTCGTCCAAAAAACCATCGAAAGGTAATAAAAGATTATCAAAATCATTCTTTGAGGTATCAGCGTCATCTCTCTTCTTTCTGGCTACTTTTTCAGACTGATTAAGAACAGGAATCGATGTAGTAGTCGATGTAAAAAAATAATCAACTTTTGTATCATTTGTTTGTATCATTTCAGACGTTGATTGGGATGATTGTGTAGTAAAATTATTATTAATGTCAACTGGTGCTGGATTCTGCAAAAAAAATACAAAAATCTATCTTCAACGCACAGATACTAAATGAATTGAAATGTTATTGATGTAGAAAAAATTTATGTCACCTCTGGAATGAAATTCAATAAAGTAGGAATGGGTTTTTGTTTCAACCCAATACAACGTGAACATGCGAGACTTCCATTGTGGAATTCTCCATCACCAATAAATACTTCTGGAGGTAGATGATTGCTATCGAACATCTCTGCAAGATATGCTCCACCCAATGGTGAAGAATAAACATACTGATAAGAAAATACGGAAATTTCTTCTGGGGGTGGCAAATCGGCCAATGTTCTTTGAGGAGCAAGCTTTATAACGAAAATTCTGTAGCAGCAAATAGGGCCATTTCTTTCAGATATTCGTGGCATGTAAATTTTGAATAACTGTTTTCCCTGGCTCTCAATCTTATGCCAAAATCTTGCATTCAAGTTTTCGCGTTCCGGTACAGTCACAGGCATTGTACAGTTCGCGATCGCTTCGTCTCCGTAAAATCGTTGTCGCGTTTGGCAAGATACACGAATCTGAAAGAAAATTCCAGATTAGAATTGCGATTTTTTCATTACTCTTCTCGCGCTTGCGCTTCATTTACTCACAGTATAATTAGTGTTTGGTGGCAACTGATTTTTCCTAAAAACATTATACTGAAAGTCTACATGATCTATAAATGGCCTCAATGGTTCAGTCTTCAAACGGCCATTGTCATCTCTATAAGTTGCTTTACCATTAATTTCAATTTTATACTGAATAACCATACCATTAGGTTTTAGGGGGGGTTGCCAATTAATTGACATAAGGCTTGTTCTACTAATATTGTCGTAACGACATGACACAGTGAGATTTTGAGGAGCACTTGGAACTGAAATTCAAAATCATCAATTTAATATGTGCACAAAACATAGATAGAAAAAAAAGACAAGAAAGATTGATTTCTCACTTCCGTCCAAAGTTCCAGCTTCAAATTCTTTACTCCAATTACCACATTGCTTTGTATACTCATTACAAGCTGAAATTTTGAACTTATAAGTTGTAGCTGGTTCAAGATACTCGAATAAATAAAGTTGATTTGGTTGAACTGTTACAACAGCTTCTCTCGTTTGGCTTTCATGGCTTGCAACTATCATGTAGTAATGTATGTGCTCTTTGAGTTCAGCGGGTGGGTGGTTCCAAGATATTGTCACTGTACTCGATGTCATACCATTGACATTTAAATTCGGTATAAATATAGGATCTAAACGAGAAATCACAGCAATTAGTTGTCGATCATTCAGCAAATCACCCGACACAAGTGAAAATGGAAGACTCACCCTTTTCAAGCGTTGTGATCCACCTAGGGTCGATCTGCGTGTGAGATTTTCCAATTTTGTTTTTGGCTGTGATACCAATCTGGTACGAGGCTCCCTTCTCCAGGCCCCTGAGGACAAAGCTGGAGTTGCCGCCATTGATGAGTTCGTTGTAGTACTGCCAGGAGTCAGTGCCATTTTTCATGTACTGCACAAAGTAGACCTGTATGGGCTCGTTGCCATTGTTGACTGTCCAGTTTAAAAAAATACTTCCAGCACCGACGGCCTTGAGAAAATCAATGCTTATGAGGGGAACGTCAACGACAAAGAGGTGTCTCTCAGCCGTAACAGCACCATAATAGTCCCGAGTGCCACACACGTAGGTGCCATTGTCCTTGCGCGTAGCACTCTTGAAGGACAAATCCAGCTTGACGTGGGTCTGATTGGCCTGCGACCAGTGGGTCATGTTCCTCAGCCGCTCCTGGTTGTCCGAGTCGTTGCTCTTGGTCCAGGTGAAGTTGGACAGGGGGTCGCCGTAGAAGTCGCAAGTGAGGTTCACAGCCTCCAGCACCTTGACCCTGACGCTCTCGCTGGCCACTACCCTGGCAGGCTCTGAAAGAAGGGAAGCAAGGCGTTAGGCCCCCCGTCGAGCAAAGAAGTGGCTCATCTCGCTCACCTATCACCCTGAGCTGGACAGTGTTGGAGACGAGCTTGTCCCCGATGATGGCTCGGCAGGTGTAGTTGCCGCTGTCGTTCCTGGTGGCCTTCTTGAGGTCGAACCTCTGGCCGAGATCGGGCTCGCTGACGGAGGTGAGGTTGTTGTCGCCCCGACTCCACCAGACCTGGGCGGCGGGCTGGGGCGGCCTGCACAGGAGGCTCGGCGTGCTGCCCGCCTCGACGCCCGCGGGGTCCTGCGACACGACGATCTCCAGCTCCGCGGCTGCTGCTGCAACGAAGGGTGGATGGGTGGGTAGGGGGGGGGGCGGACGTTCATTATGATCATGTCTATACATCCGCCCTGGAGGGCACCACGCAGCCGTATTCGCGGTGCGGTGCAGAAACAAGGGTGTCTATGTGTATACTCACGGGGCTGCGCGTCGGCGAGCAGGAGTACGAAGGAGAAGCAGGCGAGGAGGGCGGCCGGCGTCATGGTTGGGCCGCGCACACGGGGCTCTCTCGAGCGAGACAAACACATACACACGGCGCACTGGGCTGCCTTCAGCTGCAGGGGGCCATCCCTCTGGCCGCTCGCTGTCCTCGTGTCTATCGGCGACGGCGCGCCTTCGCCGTCGACCGGGGGGGCTGCTCTGGCGGCGGCGTATAGAGTGTGTGTCGTCGCGCGCGCGAGCTGTCGCGTGGGCGTTGGGAGGGAGCCCGCGCGAGAGGCAGTCACAGAGAGAGCAGCCACAGCCACGCACACACACACACGCGCGCGCGCGCACGAGCTGCCGGTAAGTATATGACGCCGCGCGAGCGGCCCTGTGCCTAGCCCCTACACACACGCTCTCGCCTCTTTGTGTACATACACCTATATATGTATACACACTCTCTGGTGTGTCGCGCGGGCTTCGCGTGCAAAGTGCAGCTGCCGCCGCGGCGCACAGACACACACTCGTCCGTTCCTTTTAACACACTCTCGCACGCGCGTGTGTGTGTTGTGCTGCTCTCTGCAGCCCGGCACTCTCGTGTGCGCGCGGCCAGCTTAGACTGCAGTGCACGACGATGCAAACATGATTTTTTCACGTTTCTCGGGGATGCGTCACTCATCAGAGATGATGTTATGTGTGTAGCTGAGAATCCGACCGTGGAAAATTGTGTATGCTTCTTTTTTTTTACAATTACCAGCTTGTTGTTTTCCTCGCGGGATTTTTTTCTTTCTCGTGTACGCGTTCAAGAATCGACACCTTGAGAGGCGCTGTTTTGTTCTGCTCCGAAAAGAACAAATCTCGACAGTTTTGTTTTATCGAGTTGTCCATCGGTTCATTATTATAGACGTATTTAATTCAATTTCCGCAGTTTTATCCACTTTGGGATTTGCTATATACAAATGCCGGTACATATGCGTTAGATGAAACCGAATATAAATTAATCGGACGAAATGTCAGTTCGCATCTTGGGAATAAGTAAGCGTGTAAAAATTTTAACACGTGAATGATGAAACGAGAGGGAAACGAAGTTGATACTTTTGAGAAATAACCATGTCGTTCAGAGTAAACGTAAGTAACAGAGTGAATATGTGTTACAAAGAGCCTCGAAATTCTATTTCGGAATCCAGTTTTGAACATTTACCCCATTAGCTGACGAACGAGTAGAAGTATTATTTTCAAAGCACATACGGCTCCTCGACGTTTTGAACGCGAGAAAGGGATGTATTTACCATTACGGATCGCTGAATAGTTCGAGTCAGTAGTGTGCTTTTGACGTTCGATCAGTGAAAAACAACTGAAATTGTTTTATTTTGACTGCGAATGAGCCGTGGAAAAAAGTCGGCCAAAATGTCATTGCATGTCCTGAATCCAAATTCTTATCTTTCTGTTAAACCACCATGGTTGCAGTGATATTTTGATGGAACCCTGGCGCACTCGTAGAATTTACAAAACAATGCATGTCATTTTTTTACGCTCACTCAACGTTTTTCACTATTGAGTATTGCAAACTACTAATTTTCGATAAAGAGTTTTATTTATCTGATATTATCTTTACACTACACGAAATATTTCAGACCAATTGATATTTGAACTGGCAGATGTTTAGCTAATCGAGAAGCGGGTTAGAATCCGATAGCATAACTTCGCATGTTTCTCACTGTTTATACGCGAGTCTACTCTCTTAAAAGCTAACAGTGAAAACCCGTTGTATGAAAGTGAAAAAAATATTCATGTAATTGCATCTATCAGCAGTTTTTACACATTAAAAAGATTACTCGTCACACAAATAAATGAATAAAATATTGCCTGGATTTCAGTGAAGTTTTTATTTATTGCGAATTTTATGTAAAAATTGTTTGTATCAAAAATTATGAATCTGAAGTGAAAATTCACTTTTATATCATGAAAAATTTACTGCAATTCAGTCAATAATTTATCTACCCCCTTACAGTGATTTTTCGCTGTAAGCTCTTGGGATAGTACGCTTAAATCTAAACTGAATAAAGTGCCTTTTTGTTAAAAGTTGTCTATACGTTCGATAGAAAATTCATTAGGAATGAATGACTAGTTGAAACCAACCGAGAGCGAGGTATTTTGATTCAACTGAACAAGCTGCTTGGCGATGATCGCGTGGCCATGCCCTTGTTAGAGGGTAACATGGGGGCGTATATAGCGGGGATCGTTATGACCGCTATAACGCAGCCGGCGCCACGGTATTTAATTGAGGGGCTGGTCGACTTTAAAAGACTGAAAAATGAGGTCATTTTTATTACTGTTTTTTCCACTGCAATGGATAAAGAAATGGGAATAAAGTTTCGAGGCTTTAATAAACATGGCTCGAGGAATAAACAAAATGTAGATTAAATAATGACGTCATGACAGCGGGTCAATCGAAAGCGATATGCCTACCTCCAACTAGTACCTGGAACGAATGAAAAAATTGTTTCTTATTCTCTACGAGATTAGCTATCAAACTACGTTGGTTTTTATAAAATATTGATTTTTGCAAATTTTACATTCGTGAGTTGCCATGCACAGAACGGAGAATGTCACTGCACGGGATGACCAAGAGATGCCATCGTCGACGATACAGACTGTTGCGTATAGAAAAGCAATAATCGACCAAAATGAAAATCAGTCAAATGACAATAGATCAATCGTTAAATTCCGTAGAGTAAAATATTTTCTACTGTATTCACAATGGATTATTCACTGTGCTACTGTGAAATTTTACTGTAACATTCATTTGACATATCTTCACTGTAATTACAGTGAATAATCACTGTAACTACAGTCAGATTAATAAGAAATCTCACGAGTTCTCGCCCAGAAGACGTCGCGAGAGAAGACGTGTGATATTTTTCGAAGTGCAGAGACCTGCATAAGTGCAGGTGTGAATTGCTGGCTCGAACAAGAGCCAGAGTGTTTAGCTCAACTGGTATGCGTGATTGTGTGTACGGTATATCGGTCTCAGTACAAGCTCAGACCTCGCGTTCACCCCCAAAAACTTCACATTCAATATTCACTGTAACAATAGTAATTATTCACTGCATCAAGCTTCAGTCAAATGTCGCTCACTGTATTAGAGTGTAAAGTCACTGTGACTTAGAGTGAAATCGATAATTTTATATTTATAGGTCAAAATTCACGGTAGTTACAGTCAAAATCCACTGTAGTCATAGTGAAATTTCACTGTAGTAGAGTGAACAATCCATTGCTTAGTACAGTGAAAAAACGTTTCACTGTAAGGAATTTAGAAGAGCACGACGTCGCACCTGGCAGCGACAGACCGCGTGTCATCCCACAGGTTTTAAAGGGTCGCTGGATCCAACATCGGAAGGGCGATTGATTCTTCACAACGTCTCGAGCTGCTCTCTTAAATTTTTACAGTGAAAAACCACTGCATTGCAGTGAAAAATCACTGTAAAAAGGTGGACGACAAATTAACTGGATTACAGTCAATTTCTTGTGTAATAAAGTGAATTTTCACTTTACTCCCATGAGTATTGACAGCAATCGTTTTTACATAAAATTCACTTCACACCATAATTACTGCAAATCGTGATGTAAAAATGTGAATTTTATGTAAAAATTTTTTTTATCAAAACTCATGGGACTAAAGTGAAAATTCACTTTAGTTCCATGTAAAATTCACTGCGGTTCTAGTTAAAATGTCATCCACCTTCTTATAGTGATTTTCCAATGTAATGCAGTGGTTTTTCACTGTAAGGATTTAAAAGAGTGCTGTTGTCCAAAGACACGAGGATCACGTGCCGACGGAGGCGAAAGGAGTTTTGTGTATACGCGTTTATTACACGGGAAACGCGCGGAGGAGGTGGAGAATCTGGGGGAGAATTTGGAATTTTGAAGATCACTGCGTCGGGCCGTGAGATTCCGCGAAACGGTTATTCGGTCAACGTTGATTTTCGATCTCACGCGCCGAGTGTCCGGGCACATCTGCACAGGGAATCCCCCGGTTTATTCGTTTTTGATCCGAGCTGTGCAGTATCGAAGAGATTTTGGGATCAAGTTGTTGCGCGCGAGAAACGCGAGACTTGGTTGGGAACCCTGTCCTCTGGGAAAAATTAATGGGGAATGCGCTCCGCGAAATTATCAAGTATTCATCCGAAATCGAGTTGAAGAATTTTGATTCGGGGGATGAACGATTTTTTTTTATCAACATTGGCACGTAATATTTTTGGAGATTGCTTTTACAGAAGATTATTTTTCTTTTTCTTTGTGTGGCCAAGCGCTTTAATTCAATACGAATACAACTTTGAACGCGAGTATCTCGGAACCACATTTTTCACGCCGGCTTGCGGTATAACTCGGTTATTTTCCGGTCGATTGACTCGAAACTTTAAATGTAGCTTCTGCATTAAATTCCAATGGGGCGTACGTAAATTGTATAAGTTACCTATAAACTTCGAAAGTTTTTTTTACGACTGTTTTTTCAAAATCATGGCATTTTTTCAAAAATCAATATTTTCAAAATTCTATTCGTATTCCCCAAAGACACTTGCGTAGGATAAAAATAGGATAAAATATTTTAATAAATAAAAATACTATATTATTAAGATATATTTCATTTATTGGTAATTCTGCAATGTCGAGGGTGTAAAATGCAGTTACACGTGCCGTAAAAAGAATGTGACCGATCAGTATATGAGCTCTCGGGATAAACTGTTGGCCCTGCGCCTTCGACCTGTTGTGCCTCGGATTATCGTCGCCAGTCGTTATCGATGTTTAGGCGAAGTATCGGGTTAACGCCTATGATCTCATTCCACAGGCACGTTCGTACTTGTCATCTATACTTTTGAAAAAGATGTCGCGTTAGAAGTTGCACCATACCATTTTGTAAATGTTTTTGGTAGAAACAATATATATTAGATAAAATTGTCTTCCAGTTCACAAGAAAAATTAGCAAAAAGTACTTTTATTTTGAGGTGAATATGATATAAAACAAAATCTTCGAAGATTTTGAAAATTCGTTGATCTAATTCACCAGCGTTATAAATAATTACTCATGCTGTTATTTAGAAAAAATAAAATTCGATATCTCCTAGAGTGCAACTCTTTGGAGCAACAAATAATCGCACAAGTTACGAGCGATTCCTCTACGTTGTCTAAAGATCAACATGGCGTGCGACGCTGGGTCAGGACGAGAAAGAAAACAAAAATGTCTCATTTGACGCGCTGGCAGTCGTAAATTGTAATAGTTTCGATGAATCATTTGCGGGATCGCTAAAGCAAAATACCGCTTCGACTCAGCGCTCGGGACAACTGTCGTTTGCAACAACTTCCGAGACACTCTGTACAGCTCTCGGTGACCAAGTTCCACGAATCGCAAGGTTTCTCGTTTTCGCTGTATCTAAGTGTGCTAAATATAATTCACTCCCACCTCTATAGAGCCCTTAATTAACGTCAAAATACTTTGAATACGGATTAACGTTTTCCCAAAAATTGAGTAACGCGCATTGCGCATTGGCGAAATAACACCCGGGCACCAAAGTTACATCCGTACACACAGTGCAACAACAATTCGAAATAATTACGCCGTTAGGCGTTGACCCCGCCTGTAAGCAGTTCGCCCTGGGGGCAGGTAAAGGATAATCCAGGATAATGACAGCCCGGTGAGAAGGATTTGGCGCGCGCGCGCAATGATCAGTCACCGATGCGCACACACCATACGCGCTCTGACCCAAATCTCAAAGCCAACTCTCTTCAAACCTCGAGCTTCTTCCCCTCCATCGTCTTCGAGGAAAAACAATCGTAACAAACGCGCTTCCGTCGCGATAGCACGTAGCTCGTACTAAAAATTCGAGTCGAGTATATACGAAAAATCTATATTTAAAGCCACGCATCGTCATCGCCGGCGACGGGAATCAGTATAATACGCGCGAGTGTCTCTCCGGCTCGTCGTACACACAGACCGCACCGAAAATGTTGACGCACCGGTACAATAACAAAGTCGAATTGGGTTACGAAACTGCGCCGGGATGTCATCGAACCCCGCGACGCACCGTCAGCTCGCTATATAATAACGCATCCTCCGTCCACCCTCGCGTTCTACGCGGATTGTGGGCTGCTGCTGCCGGGTGCAGTCGTTCAGGTGCGCGCGAGAAGCATCAGCGGCTCTCTATCCCGCGAGAGAGCATTGCATCTGCCAAGTGGAGTGCAAGTCCTCTCGTCGGCGCGCGCACGGTTCTCGGCGTTACACACTGCACGACGGAGGGGGAGAGAGAGTCGCGGCGAACAGCTGCTCGTTGTCGGGCTGCATCTGTCTCTCGAGCTAACCATACGTACACACACACACACACACACTCGGCTGGCGCGACTCTCTCGTGAGATGTCGCTGCATGTGCGGCTCTGTGAGCTGCTGCTCTGCGCGCGTGCCACACCGAGCTCTCTCGAGGGGGGCGGGGGAGGGGGGGGGAGAGCTGCCGCCGCCGCCGCCGCGCGGCAGTTGAACTGCCGTGGCTGCAATGAATCGGTGCGCTGGTTTGGACGCTACACACACACACACACACACACGCGCGCGCGCGCGAGTGAGAGAGAGAGAGGGAGAAGAAGTGTGTGTGTGTGTTGCTGGAGAGAGAGCGCGATCCGCCGCGCACAGCAGTCCGTGAGTTAGTGGCGTGGTAAGCGGTCGCGCGCGCGTCCCGCCAGTGGAGCCCACAGTTGCCAACGGCGTGCGGGCCGTGGGTGTCGTGCTCTCTCACTCTCTCTCTTTCGGTCTCTCGCGGCGCTTATGTAATTCGGCTCCGTTCGTGTGTATCTGTATATATATAAGAGAGTATATACACGCGTTGACGCATATATACGTACATCGGTTGTGGAGGGCTGGCATGAGCCGGTGCAACAGCCGAGTCGGGCACGGAGCAGCAGCAGCAGCGGCGCGTCGTCGGTGAGCTGCGCTCGCGGCAACAACCTGTTGTCACGGAGGTGTCTCGCCGCCGCCGCCACCCACCCACCCACCCACCCGCCGAACACACACATATACTGTCGTAGTTGGTGCGCGCGTGTGAGTGTGTGTTGGATCGTGCACCCCGGGACACTCGCGCTCACGGACAACGCTCTGCAGAGCAGCGAGCCATATATATAGCAGGTCGCGCGTGGAGAGGCTTACAGCTGCGGGCCAGCGCGCTCGAGCAGGGGGTAGGGATGAGCAGGGCCTAGCCGGTGGACGAAAGGGTGCATGGAGGCAGGGGGGCTGCTGCCCCGGCAGGAGCTGCAGCCGCAGCCAGCGCAGCAGCAGCAGCAGGGCATGGGCCAGGCGCCCGGCTGCGGCGAGGTGCTGCCGCCCAAGCGGCAGGCCGTCGTCGACCGGCTGCGCAGGAGGATCGAGTCGTATCGGCACAGGCAGCGCGACCTAGTACCCAAGTTCGAGCAGAACTTCCACGGCATCTGCGAGCAGAATCTCCAGGAGACGCTCCATCTCAAGCAGAGGTACCTCGACTCGCGCAGCAAGAAGCAGCCGAAGAAGCAGGAGAAGAAGCAACAGGACCAGCAGCCCCAGCTGCCGCTCTCCAGCATTCACGTCGTGAGTCTCGTGTGTATTTATATGTGTATAAACGTATCTCGCGCGTGTATACCTGCACCACCCCCGTCTGACGTATATTCGCCCGCGCGTGTCTACCTCGTGCGTCAATCAATATCGATCCGCGAGAGGGAGACAGTTTTTTTCCCTCCCCCGTTCGACCTCCTCGACCGGACAATGCACACACCCATATGATCGCGGTGTATATATACACACGCATTGTGCGTACACGCGTGTGCGGTGTCTCTCGGGATTAGGATCTCTGCGTCTGGCGCACGAGCGAGCGACCGGTTCGATGGCACCGCGGCGCTTCGAGTTCTCAGATCACGTTCTATTCGTGACAATGATTCAATTATCCAATCGGAGATAACACAAGAGCGACGTCCAACCGATCGATCGGGAAGACGATGCTAAGCGATTTTTGGAACGATACCGAAGTTTGGCAACGGCAGCGCGCGTGTGTGCTCCAGGGGGGAGGGAGGGAACTCGCCAGGTGCAACGGGCTTGCGAAATCGAAAGTCTTTTCGAATTGATTAAGAGCGACGAGGAGGAAAATGTGTGCTAACCCGTTTGTTCGCGCGAGTGACATTGAAAAGAAAGAAAGAAGAAAAAAAAAGTCGCCGGAGGCGCGCGCGAGAACCGTGTGTAGCAGCGGCGGCGGCGGCGGCGGCGGGGAGGGGACCTATTGACAGAGTTAATTTTGGCCTTTTTCCTTTTATCAATCGCGAAGCGCGATAAACACAATCAACCGTCCCGCTCGGGAAAAACTTGACGAGTTCACGGTCGAGGTGCTTGTCGTGGGGGGAATTTCGCCAAAAAATTTGATCCGCGCATAATACGCGCGTTTTAAATACCGATAAGAGCTCTGATAATCTCGGTAATAATATTTGAATCTCGCAGGCCCCCGGGCCATCAATTGGGGACTCGGGATAAGTACATGCATCCCTCGACGCCAGACGACAACAAGTGTAACTTTGTGCCCGAGTGGGAAGACCCTCCGAGAGTTGATTTCGTATTTTCGTAAATATAATCAGAGCCACGAGACTGTATAGCCGCCCTACGCTTGGGACGATTCGCCGTTTTATCGGGCAGACATTGATCCGAAGGGAAAACCGAGGACAAGAGAAAAGTTGGACGAGAAACGAACGATATTCAATCTTCTTTTTGCATGTTTAAACATCCAAACGTGTGTATGTATATAATATCTCCCTGTCGCGCGGAGTCGTGAATTCGAATTCCGATGAATCGTCGAATTTCTCACTGCTCGCACCTTTCAAAACCCGCCCACCTTTGTTTGCTCGCTCGCTGGTTGATACTGGAGCTCGTAAGTGTGTGCAGGTATATTATACATATAATGACTCAAACAACTTCACCCGTTCTTAACATTCGATCGTCCGCCGCCCAAAACCCGAGCATCTTCCCGAACAAGTGTATATACATACCACACAATCTAGACGCGCATAAAACGATAATCCAACGCGTACGTCTCCCGCAATATAAACCAGACCCACTCTCCCCCGGAGTAAAAAGTTTCCCCGCTATGCAGCGGGCGGTGTGTGTGTCGCGCGCTCGTCGCACCGGGCAGGAAGGAAGGAAAAAAAAAGAAGAGGAGAGCGGGAGGAAAAGGAAGAGGTTTTAAAAATCGCCCGGTGCGCCTCTCGAGTATATGTGTGTGTATACGTATACACACACACACACACACACACACACGTGCGGGCGGGCGGGCGGGCGCGCGCAGCAGGCGCGTGTTGCATATAGGTGTGTACACGTGTGCGCGTGTGTGTATACTATAACGTTTTGTGTTGCGTAGCGGCCGAGTGCGGGTGCGCTGTTGCCAGCACCTCTGGCCCCGAGTGAGCGAGAGAGCGCTAATCAGTGACTCTCAATCGGCCCCCGCACCCACACACGCGAGGCCCGAGAGCAGGCTCATCTCATTATCGCCGCGCGCGCGCCCGTGTCTCCGTGTGTGTGTGCGCCTGCTGGCTTTTCTCCGTTATTTTCGCCCCGGCCGCGCGCGCGGGCAGCTTCTACGTATATATCGCTCGAGAGATTCTCGCTACTGCACTTCATACAATCCGTAATCCGTGTATATACACGCCCGCGCGTATTATACTATATATACGAATCGCGTCGCGTATACACACCTCGCGCGAAAGGAAAAAACCTGTTGGATTCGATACGCACACACACACACTAGCGGGAAGAATCGACACACGCGCTCACTTTGCGGGGAATATACATACGTATAGAGATAACGAAAGTGTTTGCAGTTCGCGTCGATGACTGGCGCACACTTGTTTTCTACATATATACTATGCGCTCGCGGGGGGAACGAAAAATCAACTGGCTTCCTGACGGGTATAGTGTGTATGTCAGCGGCAAAAACATATTTGTCGAGAGTGCGTGCATCGCGCGGTGCGTGTTTGGTTGCGGGCGCGCGATCGTAACGGACGCTTGCGCGCCTGCGTCGATTTGTATGCCGGGGAGCACGCGCGAGCCCTTTTATTCCTCTCTCTCTCTTCCTCTCGCAGTCCCTTATCTCGGTGGCGGCCGGTCCTAAGCCGCGGCGACTGTGACGTCGATATTATGGTATGCGCGCAGCAGCTCGCAGATGCGTCACGCAGCCCGCTTTTGCGTCAGCTTGCGGTGCGCGTGCATGTGTGAGTGTGAAGTATATACAGTCTAAGCACCCCCTTGATTTTACAAAGTGTGCGTGTGTGTTTTAACGCGCGCGAAAGACGTGCGTGTTTGGAAACGTTGCGCGTGTATGTGTATACACACACGTGGGGAGACGCGAGGGAGAGACTCTGGCTGGGTTGAATGTCACGATCGACACGGGTAATTTTACAATAGACCCCCGAAGTCTATGTAGTCGTGGGTTTTAAATACTATCCGAGAATTCGTAGACAAATCGAAATCAATTGTTTCGTTGGGTGAATTCGCTGATAACTTGCGGACGTTTCCGCTGGCCCAGGACCGGCCGATGACTTTTTCCGAGTTTTAGTTTGCCGTTGGATACAGTCTCTTTCTTGACGACTTAGCCGGGCGCGCGCGCAGACAGGCACGCGTGAAAGCTCACGATAACACGGCGAGCTTTCGTCTCTTTCCATTTTACCATGCGAGCCGCCCGCGTTTTCTTCCATTCCTCCGCTCCTGATCTTTCCGTTTCAGATGTGCAAACATCAATTGTTTCCTCTTATCTGATATCCGAGAATAATCGGAATCTGGAAAACTAATAAATCAGCTCGAACCTCGAGCGATGGAAGTTTTTTTTCTTATATTCCTCTTCATTGATATGGAGAGTGGAGAAACACTTGAATTCGAGCTTGGAATAAAGATTCGGGCTGCGACGACGATAACTGCAGTGAAAACTGAAACGTTAACAAACAATGACCGCAACAGTGACGAATTCGAATCGTTTCTTTTTTTCTCGATCCACTACGAATCTCGCTCGTATATCGAGTTTTTTCAATACTACACATGCATTTTCTACGCGTTTATTTTTTTCGAGCCTTATCAAATTCAAAACTACATATTCTCCATAGACAGGTGGCAACATTGTCCACGTCGAAAACACGAATGATTGATCAAGGCACTCGAACATTTTTATTCCAAGCAATTATCAGATAAGACCAAAGCGAAAACTCACAATATCTGGTGCTCAAACAAGGATCGCTGAGCAAAGCGATTATCCGCGCGCACGATTCGCCACCGAAACTCTGTACGCCAGGTTTATTGAGCGTCTGATTCGTATAGTTTGGCATTGACTCGGCATCGCGGAGTGTACGTCTCGCCGAGCAAACCGAGATACAAACAGCTGCATGTCCGGCATCGAACTATTCTCAAAATCGACTCGTCATAAATTTTCGAAATGATCGCCTTTTTTCTCAAGTTCGCACGAATGTTATTCGAGAGAAGCACATATACGAGCGCGTTGCGCCTCTCGTTATTTATCTGCTGGATTATTTTTATCTTTACCTTGATTCAAGTTGAAGTTGATACACAATATATATACGAGAGACACACTCGTCGCGTGTATATAGTCAACTCGAGCGTCTGGCAGGCAAAAACTCCGAACGCCGGTTGTCTATTATGTCGCTCGATCGAGGCCGCTATGATATGTTCTTATGTGTGTGTGTGTGTATGCGAGAGTCAATCATTTCATCCGCGCCAATATCTCGATAAACCGAGTCCTTGATACGACAACGCGGCGTCGAAAAAAATTATTTTTCCGAATCCATCATTCGGAGCGAGCGCGGCGCGAAGATTTGCTCGTTGAACCGTATAATACACATATATTGTTGCGTAAGACGAGAAAATGTAATGAGAATGAGTTACGTCACTGCCGTTAGAAACAACACACACACACACACACACACACGCACACACACACACACACACACACACACACACACACACACAGTTACCCGGCATCGCATACGAAATTATTGCCGATTCGCCATGGCTCGATCATCCCCGCGCGTATATGCGCTGCACCTTTCATATACACACTCCGTGAAGGTTGTTGAACAGTCGCGTGCCGCGACCTGATTTTACACACGAGTTGCACCGAGATATACTCGAACGCCTCGACGTCTTGTTTTTCCCCTGATCCATTGTGTCGCGCGACCATAATTCATTAATCCTCATTTTGTCCAAGAGGATCGGAACTGGCCCTCTTTTTTTCTCAATTACTCAACACAATCGGTCTATCGTCGACTTTTGAATCCGAGATTCGAATCGAATTAAACCGAATCCTTCGCGCGACCGGCTTACAACGAGCGAAACGCGAACGAATGCCTCTCCGCAACTGCTGCGGCATTAATCACCCGACACTTGTTCGGAGAAAGTAAAGCGCGGCAGGGGAAAAATCGGCTGTCCGTCGAGTTTACAATTTTTTTTCACGCTCCAACGCGCGAGTTTCGACACATACACATATACACACATCCGTCTGCTAATCTCGCGATTCCCTTTGCCTGAAATTCCTCGAGTGCCCGATCGAGCTCGCGCGCATACATACACACATACACACACACAGATCTCGTCGCGCTTCGGCAACATGGGAAAAATGCTTGGTTAAACGTATACAAGCATTTTTCGTATACGTATTTCGTTCATACGTTACACGCATAGTCGGGCGTGCGGGAGAGAGATATTTCGGGCGAATGAATGGCTCGGCGCTGGCGCGCGGGTATATAGCTGTGAACCACTGGCTCTCTCTCGGCAGCTGAGCGCGGACAAAGCGCGCGCGCCGAGAACGGTTATATTGCAACAGGACGACAGAGAGCGCGCGCTGCTCTCTCGGCGCGCGCGCGCGGGGCTACCTATGCAATCTGCCCCTCCCCTCTCTCTCTCCCATCGCCGATCCTCTACTAGTCAGGTGCTGCTGCTGCTGCCGCGGCTGCGTTTCCCTGGAATCGGCCGATTTTTTTTCCTCCTCCTCCAAACCGAGCAGCAAGTCGAGAGAGCACGTTTAATTGTATGCGTGTGTGCTCGCGCGCGCGATGTAAAACCGGAATACGCTCGCGAGAGAGCTGCTGCTGCTCGGGGAGGCGCGCGCGCAGCGAAAGGACAGCTCGCGCGCGCGACGACGGAAGAGCTCTTTTGTAATGCTCTCCTCGGCGCGCGGATAGCGAGCGGCGAGCGTATTATAGAGTCGCGAACGCGCGCGGGGTCACACGATTTCTCCTAGTATACTTGTACGTGTGTATTTGTGTGTGTATATTCTCTCCGCGGCCTTTTTCCACACACTTATGTATGTACACTCGGGCATACGTATATACATACACGTAGAGAACGAAATTTTCTTGCGCTCCCGATTCACCCGACGCGTTTCACTCGATCCCCGCGGTGTTGTGCATACTTTTCCCAGCGTGCGCTCCGAATTTTCCTCCGAGCCGCGCGCCTGTATAAGTATAATATATACATATATACATGTGTGTGTGTGCTTATACTTGGAAGCGCGTGCCGACTGCGCACCGTATTGTATTAACGTGTAACGAAATTGCATTAAGCAATGATCGATTTATAATGCTCTGTAGTCGGAGAAACTAGCCGGTCGTTTAGTTTGCATAAACAAAATTGAAGGAAAAATCGCGCGATCGGTTTTTTCCTCGTGCGCTGCCGCGGCGTGTACGTGAGTGTGTGTGCCTGCTTCCTCGATATCTCGAGGACATTTGCACCGCGCGCAACCTCTTTCTCACTCTGTCTGTCTCTCTCGGTATGATGCTTACGAGAAAAATTTAATCTATCGATCTGCATTTTATGTTATATAAATTCGTACGACGTAACGAACGAAAATGAAATTTTGGTAAATCTGAATCTTTTATTACATTTTCCATTCAATTGATTATGAATTATAGCAATGAACTAGAAATTTATATACTTATTTATATGATACTTCATCACCAGACAATCATTAACTTTTGGACATATTGGTATATTTTTCAACCGACTGTCATTATTGATTGAATACAATTTTTTTTTATCATTGGTGTTCCTTATGAAATTGACCGGCAAAAAATCATCACTGGGAAAAAATCGCTTGCGAACAAAATCTGTACATCATAATACTCATGTACATCTGGAGCGAGCTCATCGTCTTCAGCTTCGAACTAACTTCGTCCACTTGTGAAGTCTCATTGGGCCAGCCTATACAGTCATAGAGATAAGCACGTGATACAACTCGCCGCGACTGAATCATTCGGCTCTAAGCTACTTATAACACATTTCATCAACGTATATATATACATGATCGAAGAAGAAAAACTCCTTGCCGGTCTTCTAATCATCCTAAAAATTGCCAGACCGCGCGTATAATCGTATTCGGCATCGATCAAGCACGTAAACATACTTGCGAACTCGAGCTGCGCAAAAAGCTCGAGCAGCGCAAAGACAACTGTTTATAGGGTATATACACACGCAAGTGCACGAGTACTTACATACATATACGTATATACATGTATGCACACACCTATATACGATGGACGTGCCGACGGTGGCGCGGTATATGGAGGGGGTGGTAGGCGCGCGCGCACTCGAGTTCCAGCCTTTCCCCGCGCGGCGGCGCGCGCGCTCCCCTCCCGCGCTCATTGTTCGCCGCCGCCGCCGCCGCCACCGCGGCGCGGTGCAGCTGACAACTGATGTGCGCGAGGCTGGCAGTACACGCCCCTCGATACTAATCGGACTACAAACATTTCTTTAGGAGGCTGCTCTCTCTCTCTTTGCGGCTCAGTGGCGCTCAGTCGCGAGCGACCTCCACACGCAAATATACACCTTGTACACACACGCGCGCGATTTTTCGTGTATGAAAAATCCTGCTTGGTACGGATTTCACGTATACGCGTGTGTGTGTATAAGAGAGCGTCGATCACGCTTGGTGTGTGTGTATATATACACCAGACGATCAATTCGCGAGCTTGCGGCAGCCAAGTTGCTCCCCAAGAGAGTAGGAGAATCTCCGAATACTTTTGTCGCGGATAAAACAGCGGAGGCGCGCGTAGCGTAGCGTTCGTATATCGGTTACTTTTAGATAGTTCACAGAGCGGGAGTAGGGCAAGCTTTCTTTGCCACTGCCGCCGTCGCCGTCATCTTCCGCTCTCCTTTTCTCTTTCACTTACTTTCTCGACTTTGTTCTTTTTTTTTCCTTCCTTTTTATTCCCTCCCGCCCGTCGCACGTACCTATAGGGTATATATACTGCTCGCTCGCTCGTGCGCGTGTATGTTTCCCGGATCTTTCCCTCCCTCCCGAGCGGCGTTATCGCGTTTCAAGAAGATGACTAATTTGTCGCGCGATGACTCGCTCGCTCTACGGTGTTGCGAAGCGTTATATTATCCCTCGCGAGAGATTACAATATATATACTCGTCGTCGAGAATTTCTGCTCTCTCGGTGCGCTGCACTTTCCGAAAAATCCCCAACGAGGAGCGCGTGCGTGTATATATACACACGGGGAGAACCGGAGTTGACAACTATATACATGTATATACTGCAGTGAGTCGGCTCGGTCGCGCACTTGCATTGTATACTTGAGGCTCTCTCGAGCCGCGAGCGCTCTGAGGAACATTTTCGATTATTAGCGAGGTCAGGAGTGGAGTGAGGCACGTGCGCGCGTGTGTGCGCGCAGACATAACAGGAAGGTTATGGGTAAATTGGGAACAACGGGAGAAATTCATTAGTGTACCCGCGCGCACGCGTGTGTATATATATATATATATATATATATATATATATATATATATATATATATATATCGTTCTCTTTTCTTTTTTTACGCAACATACATATATATACCCGGGCGATGTTGCGCTCCCGCAAAACTTTCTATGCTGCAGTGAGTCAGAAGATTCGTTATCGCTCGCGATCTGCACCCAACGACGGCCAGAGAGAGATGCCTCTATCTATATACCACCTCTTGCCAACCTGTTTTCTCTCCGGATATATATAGTTCAGCTTGCGCGAAGCCACTGGAATATTCGGACGTGCGCGCGAGAGTATATACTTGGATTCGAGAAGGCCTCGATTCAACACACATCTCAATCGCGGATGGATATGTATACATTCATATACGAGAACGAATTTCCTGAAACGATCGACCAGAAGCTTCGCGTAATAATCTCGCGAAAAGTATATCAATCAATCGTGACTCCAACAGCGTGTATGTATTCTAAATAGCAACGACTACGTATACATAATGAGGAGAAGAAAAAAGCTGCACTAATGAAAATCGCTCCAGTGTATAGGTATACAGCTGAAAGCACGCGCGCAAGCGGCTCTCCTCTCTCTCTCTCTCTCACTCCACTCTCGACTTTCATTATGCACATGAGGTCAGCTCCCTCCGCGTCCACACACACACATACACACTACAAACGTGCGCAGCGGCTGTCCTCTGTGCGGCGAGCAGTGCGGGGCATCGAATTCGGAAAAACGGAAGCGGCGCGCGTCAGTCTCTCCCCACCGCGAGGAGAGCCAGCGATCCTCTCCTGCCCCTCCCCGGTGGGCCGCACGCGCGCGCGTTTTCATTCCGTCACTTAGCGCGCGCGCGCGCGCCTCTCCTCTCCTTCTCTCTCGAGTGAGAGAGAGAGAGAGCGTGGGCGAGCGCTGCAGCTTGGCGCATGCGCATATATTCCTCCAGCCCGAGATTACGACCGGTTGGATTTTCCATGCCGTTCGCCACCGAGAGCTGTGTGTGTGTATACCTATGCTATGCGCCTTCGTTAAAACACGCCTTTCGTCGGCGGCGAGCTCGTCGTGTGTGTGTATATATATATATATGCCAACTCCTTCTGCAGAGGTGGAATTCGGGTGCGCATCACGCGGTCCGAGCGATTTCTCAAAAGCGACCAGGTGTATAGCCTTGAGAGCCTATTGTGTATACTTGGAAGAGGTTCGAAAAGAGCCGAATCTGTTGGGTTGTCCGGTGTGTGTTCTCGTATATTGATTTGATGATCGTGGCAAAATTATTTGGAGCAATGAGTTTTTCGGAGAATCGATATACGAATTTATGTTGATAGAAGTCAATCCTGATATGGGAATTCTTTTAGTTAATTGTGTTCTTACATCGTTGTAATCTATGTTATTATTCGAATTAAATCTAGTCACATCGAACAATTATTGAAAATACACTTTTTATTTATTCTCCGGAAGGGTCAGTTCCGTATATTTTTCAAAATATTGAATGACCTAATGACGAAATGACGAATCTTCATTCAGGTACATCAGTCGTACGTTGAATTTGTTGCATCTTGAATTGAGTAAAATTTCGTGCCTCAATCAAAGAATCGGATGCTCGGCGAGTAATTTGGATTGTTCTGATATACGGAAAATCCCTACATCTTATCGGTAATTTATTTCGCATCGAGGCTAATGCGACTCGCGTAGATCTCCCTTTTTTCCCCCACCGCACGCGAAAGTGTGTGAATTCGGTAGTCGGTTATTCAAAATCTCTACAGCTCTTTCTTTCCATACTGCACCGCGACACGGTCTCGTCCGTCTCTTCGGGCACACGTGTATACGGTTCGCGCGTTTCGGAAAAATCTCACGAGGCTTTAAATCTCTCGCTCCTCGAACGAAAGTATTGTAAAGGTTGGACACAGTGGGAGCCGTACACAGCACAAGTTCTCGCCCTCACGGTCGATTTGAACTTTCCTATAGGTCTCTCCCGATCCACTTTCTCCGGTTACTACTCTCTCGCGCTCGCGCGCGCAGGTATACTTACACCGAATCGTGTCGTCGGAAGTTCGGCGCACGTGTATATATACACAGGCGCGTCGCGAACCGTCCACGTCTCCTCGGCCACGACGACCGGCGAGTTCCGAAAGAATCGAAAAATCCGGGGAAACCCTGTCGCCGGCGGCCGGCAAATGTGTAATGTGTTGGTCTCGGCGCGTGTATGTATACATGCACTAATGGACGAGAGGTGATAAATCAATCGAGCGACTCGGACAGTATATCTATAATACGGTAATGATTTTGTCAAACTGGCGCAGAGAGCCGAGCTGTTTGTGCAAGCAGCCACATATTATCCCCTAATTACGGCAACGCGTATACGCTATATATTGCTTATAGAGTGGAATGACACGTTGGGTCAATTTCCGGCAGATTCGGGTAGATCGTTTGGGTGTGTTAGTGTGTATAGACGATTCGCCGCGATTATTAAGTGGTCGTCTCGGAATGATTGCCTCGGGAAACGTGGATTTTGAAACCTGGGGGGGCGGCCGCTATTGTTGGGCGAGCCTCGGATGACGAAGAGTAGCTCGGGGAAAATGAAGTGTCGGACAATGGATTCCAGGAGTAACGAGTCGAAAGAAAAGAATACTTTGTCTCGCTTGACGTCTTGCCTTGCGTGGTATACATATTATAATATACTCTCTGGTATATTACGTCAATTTGAAAGCGAGGCTCTGCCGTTGTGTATATATATAGTATACGTGCAGATTACTACCGTTTGTGTATGCGGGGATATTAATGCCCAAGACGAGTTTGCCAAGTCAGAGTTTTGTTTTTTTGTATCCATATACCTCGCGGTTACGAAATCTTCATCCAACCGTGAAGATTTTGAGCCGAGACCAATCGTCAGCGCTTCCGAGGAATCGTAAAATATTCTACTTCTGTTCGTTTGCCGCCGTTAGAGCGAATTTTCACAGTCGTCCGTGCACGTTATATACAGTTGACTTCGAATAATCGAAAATCAACTGCAACTCACGATTCACAGTCGATCGAAAAATCAGTTTGTTTGTTTGTTTTTGTTTTGTAACAACGAAAATCGCACGACTCTGCTCGTTGAGGCCAATTGGTTCGAGTAGAGCTAGCCGCGCGCAGTCAGTTCCACGTGCTCCGCTATTAATATGTTTGTTGGATTTGTGATAATGAATGCGGAAATACGTTACGTAAGTCGAAAAGCGCGAGTGAACGATGAATATATAGTTCATCATCTGTTTCCATGATGCTAACAAAGTGTAAAATTCCGGTATTGGGAGTCAGTCGTATCGTTATTAATATTATTCTCTCTCGAGTTCCTATCTTTACGAGACCAACTCTCGCGGGGACTGTTATCCCGAGGAATCCCTCACTTACCGACCGGCCACAATCGATTCGCGAAACGTATTTTTGATACATATATACACACGTTTCTCCGCAGGAACGCCGTGCTCAACCGCGTCACAGGTATAACCCACACACGCGCGTAATATTCCCACGTGAATTCCATGGAATCGCATCGCGAGGCAAATACCCTCACGATATATAAGTATATATGTATACGTGCGACAATGTACCCCCTACGCATCAAGTGCGCATCCGCTTGCGTATAGACGCACACACGATATAATTGATTTGTTTTTCGGCACGCGACCTGTTGGACGTCACACGGACGCGAAGGGGTTAATCAAGGGTGCTCAACCGTATACGGCGATCTCGCCCCAATATCGCACGGGGGAGAAACTCGCCGAATTCGAGGAGAAAATTTTTACGCTAATTCAACGGCGTAAGCATCGAAACCTCGAGCTTTTTCACCGGGTATATTACATACAAGCAAACTCGATCGCAGAACCAATGAATTGTCATAGCACGTTGAATTGGCGTTAAACATACACCGGAGTCGGGAATAAGAGAGTTAAAAAGCCGCGACAGTCCGCGAGTCTATATATACAGGGGGCGCGCGCGCGCGCAAATGAGCAGGCTCGCGCGTCGCGGCAGCGGCGGCTTCTTACGCCACTTGGATCGATAGCCCAGGAGGGCAAACAGTAAACAGCCGGTTGGCCAGGACGAGCCGCCGCCGCCGCCGCCGCCGCGGACTGGAGGGGTCGGGCGCGCGCGCGCGCCGCGCCAAATACACACGCACACCTGCCCGCCCAATCGATATCAGCTCTCGCTCCGACCCCTGCAGCCCCGCGCGCGCACTATGTACTCTGATTCAGCCCGTAAGGCGCGCCGAAATTTGCCATTACACACACACACAGGGCCACTGCCCGCCCAGATCAATACGCAGCTGATGGATGTACCTGCGGCCGAGCGCGCGCAAGTATGTGTGAGCGCTGCGGCTGTGTGCCGAGAGGCTCTCGCTCCGATTTCGATCGGACGTTTTATTGGCGATCGCTTTTGTACGCGCGCAAGCTCGTGTCTGTGTCTGTGTGTAAGCGATATTGCGTTCGTCGAGTCGCGCGTTTTGTGGAAATACTCGTCTCGATGGGGGGGAACGATGACTCCAAGTCGAAGTACCGGGTACTCTGTCAATTCCTTACAGTGATATATCTCACTGTACTATAGTGGATTTTCACTGTAAGCTTCAGTCAAATGTCGCTCACTGTGTTGCAGTGAAAAGTCACTGTAACTCACAATGAAAATTAGTAATTTTATAGCTCGAAATTCGCTGTATTATAGGTACAGTCAAAATACACTGTTGATACAGTGAAACTCCGCTGCAGTTACAGTGAAATGTCACTAGTACACTATTGAAACAGTGAAAAACACGTTTCACTCAAGTTCACAGTGAGATTATCATTCTAAGGAATTTAAAGAGTGTACAGGAACGAGGTAAACCTTGATAATTAGCCGGCTGACGCATACGCGCAGCGTTTGACCAATATAATCGAATTGAGGGGTTATATAGGCGCAACTGATACAACTGTCTCCAAATGTACTTTTTTGACATACTTTTGTCGATTGGAAAAAAAATCGTACTCACCACGTGTTTAGGTGTGCATCAAGATACGAATGTGTATTTTTTTCAAAAAAAAAATTTTACAAAATTGCGGCACGGAGCGACATCCAAAAAGACATCTTTTTTGAAAGTGCCTTCGAGGCTTGGAGCATCACTTTAGTAAATCTAGTGAAAATATTTTCATTAATCTACATACAATTGTCTAGAGAAATAAGTATACAAAACTCTGAAAATATTGTCATTTTTAAAATTTTTTTGAAAAACGTAGTTAGATTTTTACATGAAAAAAATTCGTTACAAAATTTTTTCATTACTTTTACAATTTCCAATATTTTGCAAAATCCGTATGGGTTCCCCTTTGCAATCTAATCCGTGAGCTACAGTTGGAAGTTGATGCGAAGTCGATCAGCTGAAAAACGAGTTATTATGCAAGCCGATTTGAAAAATGCAGTTCGCAGATAATCTCGTTCGAAGCTTCACTCGTACGTTCTATACAACGGCCTGACTTCATTCAATTGAATTGATCAAACCAACATAGGAAAAAATCTTTTCTAGAATAAAAAAAAAAACAATTTTTATCATATTCCCGCTTAGTTCGAGCACCGATCGCGCAGATACGAAGAAAATTGATTTTCGAAAATATTACCGTGTCCCAAACGGTGAAAAGAAGAGTCGAGCGCGGGAGCCCGCGACGACGAGTGATTCGTGGAAGCGTGATATGCACATGTTTCCCGGCTAACGTCACGTATACCGCCGCGCGAGAGATAAGAGCCTATATGGATCAGTTCCGCTCCGCTGCTATCCGCCGCAGTGTCTCAGTCGCGCTCGCGCGCTTCGTTTTATCTGCGCGCACATATTCCTCTCCGACTTTTTAATTCGCTCGATCGTGATACAATTCGATCATCATCTTCGAGCCGGTTGTCAATTTGACTTTGGGGCCTGCGAGCCCGCCTCGTAATCCAGTCAACTCGATTGAATAATGTCGCCCGATTGTATTTAATCGCTCGAATCATGATTTCGAAATCGCGAGAGACTAGAAAGAGAGAGAAAGAGTGCGAGTCTCGCAATCGACCGCAAGGATCGTTTCTATAGTCGATGGAAAGCATCGGGAAGAATTGATCGAAATGAATTTATTGAAATTCCGATATTGACACATTAAAACGATCGATATTCTAGCATACAATTCACCGGGGCGATCATAGCTCGGAGTATTTAGAATAACTCTTTGCGATCGAGGAGTTACACACGCGGCCCTGAAGAATTATCTCACGAAAAGAGCTATAAATAGGGAAAAATTCTCAGACTCGTTTGAAGACGCAGTCGTCACGGGCCGTCCGACCTTGAATATAAGTACAATATGTGAGGCGTCGCGTGCGCTGCTTAATATGTGAGATCGATCTTTCGCGCACACACACACAAACTCGTGTATGGGTGGTATATCCCACAGTAACTTTCACATCGTGGGCTTTAAAAGGTTTCGGGAAAAAAATAATACAGACGTTGGACGTTAAATTTTACCTGTGACGGAACCGACAGCTCTTTGATTGTTTTTCTACTTTTTATTTAATCTCTATCTCGGTTGAAAATATATTTTTCACGAACGTATGATGATTGCACCGAGACGAACAGGAGGGGGGAATACTCAATACGTAATCTAGTTATTTCTGTTCTTTCATCATCGAAGTTACAGATTGAAAATTAATAACACATGCAATTTCCGAAAATTTCAAGTATTTTTCCATGATTCGTCGACCTTCCAACGTGGCTTGGAACTCCGAAGGATGACCACAATGAGAAAGCATATAATCGGGATGAAACTCGTGTGTTGTTCTCGTTCTTTTCGATGAAATCATGGAAACCTGAATATTGAGCAAAATAGTATAGGTTTTTTTTCTAAAGAACGGCTTATTTCTCATTGTGGTTAGTCATTAATCTTGGATTCGCGATTACAGATAGTCGAAAATTTTTCCCACATTCATTATCGATACGTCAACCGAATATTTGAAAATAATATACAGTAAAGCGCTTGTACAAGTAGTATTCTCAGAGCGAGCCGAAGTATCCATGGAACTGCGACTCAACTGTCACCACTTGGGGGATTTCGACGAATCTTGCGGTCCAGCTGGTCGGGTTTGATAGGTCATAGTGCACATATATATACTCTTTGAAAAGACACTGCGAAACAGCTGTGTATCTCGCTAAACAGCGTACATTGATTCGCAGAAACATTCGAGCTCAACATATTAACCGGTAAATCGTGCAACAATCATAAATTAACAGGATAATATGTTTCCATTCGAAAAATTGTTTTGACAAAGCTCGTCCTAATCTGAGCTGGTTATATCCCTTTGTTGATGGTATCGGCAAAAACAAAGGGTATTATTCACCCACATACCTGCTCTCTTAATCCTCACAAACACAGTCGGATGTTTCACATCCCAGCTCACCATCATTTTTATAATATTTCGATTTTCGATTTTCGGTTTCGATTCGATTTCAGTCATACTTTTTGTGAATTTACATTAACAACACGTTAGAGGATTGGAAACCACGTTCTGTCGTCCAAAATTTCTCGTAAATTCGTTGATATCAATAAACAAATGTCAACAAGAATTTTTCCTTTTTGCAAAGAGAATTCATTATTTTAGAAATGTTTTGTTGTATTTACACGAATTACGCTGATTTCAAAAACCCATAATGGAACCATTATCGTGAAAAAAAATTATCTTAAAAATATATGCATCAAAAGGTCCTTATAGTAAAAACCACTGTATGAAGGTGGATGCACCTTGCATCCACGGATGATGAAATGCGACTATAGTGAATTTCCACCGTAGTACAAGTGAATATTCGCTCAAGTTCCATGAGTTTAAACAGCAAAATCTTGCAAAACTTTAAAATCGGTGGCGCTCCTTTGATTATTCACTTGTATCACAGTTTAAATTCACTGTAAGAATTGAGTGCAGGACTCAATAAGAACTCCACTGGAGCGACAGAGCCCTCGCGCTCTAGAATCCTTAAATACAGTGAAATAACCGCTGCCGAATCGCATTAACAGTATGCTTTCTGAAAGAGGTTTCATGTGAAAAAGAATGAACTTCAACTCAATTTTGATTCTGTGAACAACGGTTGCTAGGTAATTGTCGTTTTGCCATCAATAAATTTTAATTGATCAAAAGTACTGTAAGCGAGCTTTAACTCGATATTTGTTCTCTTATAGCAACAGTTGCTAGGGACGTAAACAACGGTTGCTAGGTAATTGTCGTTTTGCCATCAATAAATTTTAATTGATCAAAAGTACTGTAAACGAGCTTTAACTCGATATTTTTTCTCTTATAGCAACAGTTGCTAGGGACGTAAACAACGGTTGCTAGGGATGTGAACAAGGGTTGCTAAGGGGATAAACAACGGATTTTACTGAAATTTGAACGCGGTTCCCATCTTGCTACGATTAACCAGTGTCCAAAGTTTCAAGAATATCGGACAATTCATTCAAGAGTTATTGTGTGGTGAAAAGCAGCGCCACATACATAATTTTTTTGAGGGGGTTCCATGTTTATCGACCCATAGATCGCGAAAATGAAGGTCGCGAAACCTGATTGAAGGGATCAATTTTTCGCGTCACAAAGCTTCCTCCTTGAAAAAGTAAAAACCACTGCATCACCGTGAAAAACCACTGTATGAAGGTGGTCGACAGATGGAACGTAAGAACACTGACATTCTCATAGTTATCAAATCCCCTCTTCGTCAAGCGAATATTCACTTGTGTCCCACGGTGAAAACGTCACCGCACTTCCATTCAATCGCTCTTCAACCTTCGCATCCAGAGTATACGGCTCTCATCATCTCGCCCCTCATCGATTCGCAAGCTCGAAGAAAAACCCGCTCTCCTCTCCCCCAAAGCTTGTCGACGCACGGACGCGAGTCGCGGCACATCAGCTGATGACGGAGGCTTATTCGTCGCGCTCGCGCGATTACACACACACGCGCGGAGGTTGATCCGCACCTGCTGCGGGGCATTCGCGGGACTCTATACACAACATACGCATGTGTATACCTATATATGCGTGCAGCAGCGGCGGCACGCGCGCGCGCGTCCCCTCCCACGCGTAAAACACCCGCCTCCCGTCACCCCGCGGGAGGGCCGTCGGTGGCGCGCGCGGCGCGCGCGTGAAGCAGTTGCGCGGCGGCGGCGGCGGCCGTTCATCCCGATATTCGCGCGCGGAGTGGGGGAGTCGTGTCGGGGATCGCGCGCGCGCTTGCGCGCATACGCAGTGACACTCGGCGGCGCAGTCGTCGGCTACTCCGCGGTGTGTCGGCTCGGCTGGCCGCCAGTCCGCGCGCGCACACCTCGCCAGGCCGTCGCGCGGCTTCCTCTCCTCGTCTGTCGTCCGGCTGTGTGTCGTCTGGCTCGGTAGCTGACCCCCCCTGACTCGGCAGAGCTTCAGCCATGGGCGCCGCGGAGCAGCTCCAGCGGAGCTTCCGCAGGAAGCGCGACCGGAGGCGCCGACTCGTCCCGCTGCCCGTCGCCGGCGTTTAATCCTTCCTCTTGCTACCTTCTCCTACCTCCTCGTCATCTATCCACCTGCGAGTCTCCTCAAAGTTCTTCTCTAGTGCGGCTCGCGACTATAATACACACATCTCGCACGTATACTGCGGCGGCGGCGGCGGCGGCGGCGGCAGCTCGTCACTTTTGGAATGATGGTACGTCGTCTGCTACAACTCAAACAAACAACTCTGTCTCTCGGGGGCGCGTATATACGCCCGAGCGATTTATACGCTCACGCGCGAACCCGCGTGTATTTTTATCCGCGCCGGCTGCGCGCGCGCGATGTTTCGATGCAGCCGAGTCGCGCGAGAGATTCGCGATGCCGAGACGACAACAACGACCCGTCGATTTTTCAACCGTTCTACTCGGTTTTTTCCATTTTCTTCAAGGTAAACACCGTCCCCGATGAATTTTAGCTCTCGTCTCGCGGGGCGAACGAGAATCCAGAATAAAATTATGTATATGTATGTATCTGCCGACTGGCCGCCAAGAGATTCGCCAAACTTCAAATTCTTTCCCTCGAATATTGTATTACCGGCCGTCGAAATTATACTGTAACGTTATTCCGAGTTGCCTTTTCGAATCCCGTCGCGCATTGTTCGAAATTGATAATCTAGTTTATTTTGCGCGCGCCTGGCGTTCGGGTCGAAGGGGGAAAAAAAGAAAGAAAATCGATTATCCCCCGTCGTTTTCGGAAAAGGGAAAGCTCGGCGCGAGCCGTGAATTTAGTCACGGTTCCCACGACGTGGATCTCCTTATCAGTAACTTGACTCACGTATAGAACGCGCCGAAATCGCAATCTCGCATCGCGCCAAAAATCGTTGTGGCTTACTTAGATAAAACCGACTTCTCCTTACCCCGGGGCTCTAATCGAAAAGTAAAAAGAAAGGAGAGAAAAAAAAGAGAACCCAGTTTCACATCCGACTCGACAATCTTGCGCTCACGTGGCGCGTATGTATACTTTTTTGCGACCTCCTCGTCGAATTTTCTCGAAAGAATATGCCCGATTGGTGAAATTCGTCGTAATTCGCGTTATCAATCGTTTGTTCAATCGACTCGACCGCCCGACAAAAACACGACGTACCAACTTGTCGATGCAGCGCTGGCTTTTTTTTTATATATCAAACCGTTTTGGCGAATTCCCTCATACATACAACTCGATCACAAATACAATTCATATGAATCATTTATCCGATCACGGAACTCTTGGAAAATCGGCGAGTATTTTATCAGAAAGCCGCCGGAGTTGCTTACGGGGAATAGCCGAAAAATATTTCTCTTCTTCTCTGCACCCGGTGGTACAATTCACTCGAAATTTTGGACTTTGTATGAAACCATCAACCGCGAATGTCGTGTATTCCTGGTGTAGCTCGCGACACGCAAGAGAGAGACTGTATTAACGTAGCGAGATAAGTTTATAACTTTGTTTACGACGCGTTTATACCTTGCAACATGGTGCATACGTGCTACCGCGCTTGTATCCTCGCGTGCGTATATACGTATATACTCGAATTTTCTACTTGTCTCGATCGAATTAACCGGCTTTATTCACAATTTCGATAGATATCCAATCGGGGCGCTCGCATTCGAATTCACTCGGCGTACGGACCCGTTACACAAAGCTCCGAGATTCAGATCGCAGTGAAAAAATTTACAATTTCATCACCGCGAAGCCGTCTCTCGGTTCCCGCAGTTTCAGACCCACACACAAACACGCGTACGAGTGCAGGCGAGTGCAAGAGAACAATATATCCCAGGAGTCACCTTGCTCGACTGCGGATAAGGAAAAATTCGCCAATTAGCATATCGAATTAATCACTCTGGGCCCGAGAGAGGGGTTCCGATTGAAAAGACGGGGGGGAGGTGGAAACGAAAGTCGGCGGCGGCGGCGGTGGCGGCGAACACGTGAGAATGGAAAGAGAAAAATGGAAAATAAAAAAAATCCGTATAGCTGCAGGCCGGAAACATCGCGGAGCGCAGCTTACAACAACAGGCTCGCGCGCCGTGGAGGTATGTGCGCGCGTTACACACACACACACACACACACACAGCGAGCGCTTGACAATAGAGTGAGAGAGGAGGTCCTGCTGGTGCGGCGGCGCTTCCTCGTGCGCTAACGGCACTTCTCTCTCTCTCTCTCTCTCTCTCTCTCTCGCCCGTTCAATTACACCCTGGGATGCAAAGCATCGGTGCATGCACCGAGCCAAGCTCTACAAGCGCACTTTCTCCCTACTACTCGCGGCGACTATCCGCTCTACAGCCTATCCCCCCACCGTGTGTGTGTGTGCGCGCGAGCAGCGGCTCGCGTTGTTACCTTCTCCGGTGTGCGCGCCGGCACAATATTCCGTTGCACCGAAAGAACGGTTCACCGCTCGGCGCGCACCAGCTAGCCAGACGCGATCGATCACCTGGCACACTGCGCGCCGCACATCGCTCGCGCCGCCGCCGCCACCACTTTGTCAGCTCGACGAGCTCGCACTTCATCAAAAATACACACATACTTCGACTGGATATCCCCAAAGATTTATCCAATTTTTTCCTCCGCCGATTTCGGAGCTGTTGAGAATCGAAAGCTCGGCTCGAAAGCTCGAGCCGAACTTGATCAATCGCGGCGAGAGAGACGGTGTATGTACACAAGATGCGAAATCTCGTTCTTTATCGGGTAGCACACGCGCAAAAAATATGTATGATTCGCTCGCGGAGACCAAACGTGTATATCTCGAGTGTGCACGCATGGATCGACGTAGCCATGGTCGCGGGTATATTAGCGTTGCGTTGACGGAGTGTCGCGGGGCGAGCCGCGAGCGACTATTTCATCGGCGCCGCGGAGAAGTGGGTCGAATTCGAGCGTTCAGCAGCCGTGTTATCCGTTATCGCGTCTCTCTCTCGCTCGCTGTGTTCACGAGCGAAGCGCATATACACAGAGCTTTTATACACACACACATATACCGCATTCCTCCCGAGTGCGATACTTGCGCACAAACTTTACAGCAGTACTTGCAGTGCATAATTTCGTTTCGTTCTTTTTCTCATTGCAGCAGCAGAAATTCCTGAAGCGGACAGCCGAGGAGTTGGACGGCGGGGGCAGCGGCGGCGAGGTCGGCTTCGGCGAGCCCTCGGTCAAGCTGCAGTGCACCCAGTCTTCCAGCGCGCACCATGCCAGCCCCGGGCCCAACCCCAACTCCGGCCAGGCCCCGCCCAATCCCGGAGCTCCAGGTTCGTCCGTCTATATGTGTTTACACACGCACGTTCTTACGCGCGATAACGACCGGCCGATAAGCCAATCGTCGCCGAGCGATTGCTGTTTTGGCGTGCGCCCCGATATACATATACAGGCATGACCGAATGCATAATTCAACGGGAATAATGAGACCCTCGCCGACGACGTGTACACACACGCGCGCGCGGCCCGTTGTTCCGCGATGATTTTACACGGTCGGTCGACATTCTTATCCCCCCCCGGCCCGCTCGTCATTCGCGATCGTCGATGCTCGATGGGGATGGGGGGCAAAAAAACCGAAGAAACAAGAAATATCACACTCGCTTGACATTTGTCGTCGTCGCGCGCGCGGGGGGGAGGGGATTAATTTACAATTCGATTCAATTTCCGTTCGCCTGGCAACGCGCTCGCGATCCCCCGTCGATGTGCTTTTTTCGATCGCGATATATACGCGCACATAGAGTGAGCTTTTCCCGATCGCGTCCGGGACGGATTCTCGCGTGCTTGAAACGTTCGGAACCGCGGTCAGTGGTATATATATATATATATATATATATATATATATATATATATATATATATATATATATATATATATATATTTTATCCGCAAATAGATCTACCCACTCGTGGCGCGTTACGTTTTCATCGGCTTGAGGGGCGGGAATTTGTTTGGAAATAGCTGGTGGATTCGGCGAACGATTATCCAACTTTGTTGCCTCCCGTTTTTCGTCCCCTCGTACTCGAGGCATACTCGTCGCGCGTACCGAGAGTATTTTTTTTTCGATAGAGAGGAGAAATCGTCGTCTCGGGGCGCGAGCTGGATTTGACGAGATTTCTCAACCACGGAGACACGTGCGCACGCGGTTTTAATCGCGGTTTTGTTTCCGATTGCTCCAAACGCTTGATCTTTCATTTCGGGCATTGCGGAACCGATAGTGCCGATTACCGGGCGTCCGGTAATTTTTACCCTTCTTTCCCAGTCCGCAATCTCGCATCCTAAACTCGATTTCTATATCGGTGTACGGGATACATCAATAGCTCATGTCGGAGAAAAGTACATCTCACAATCATGCCGCGAAGAAAAACACATCTCACGATCCCTCGATAAAGGAAAGCACAATTCACAGTTTTTTTTTTCATAAAAGTGGTATTTTAAGAAAGGGAGAGAGATTTTTTTTCTCCGTGGAGAAAAAAATTGGTATGGGTTCACGCTTGTTGATACCTAATCTTTTTTTCCCGCGTGCCCTTTGACCCATTTCGTCCCAATTGGCGGAAATTTCGACACAACTTTTTGCTCTATGACTTTTGATTCAAACGCCGTTGAAAAAGAATTAAACAAGCCAGGATCTATAGTTTTAGATTTCTATCGGAATAAGAACGAATTTTTATGGCTGCCTAAACCTGTAAACCCCTGTAAACTAAAGTAAAGAAAAAATAAAACGACGGGATTTTGAAATTTTCGATCTCAATTTTTGTTTTGAAGAATTCAATTCGTTTTTCTATGTAAGCTCAAAACCTTCACATCGCTTTTATCGACCTGTTCTCAAACTTTCGGACCCAAACGAGAAAGAATCTGTAGTTTTTGAAAAATCGACTTTTCGGTAAAAACAAAACTGCTCTCTTGATAGGTTTTTTGTTCAAAATCAAACAGTAAAATTTGTCTTTTATCGCCGGTAGATCGTAAGTGTGCTTTCATTCGTCCCGATATTTACATGTGTTTTTCTTCGTACGAGGCATCGGTACAATGACAAAATCCAGTGTATACGAGTACACCGGGTTCGGAGCTAAATAAAAAAGAGTCTTTGTGTCGTTTGCGCAGGTGGAGGAGGCAACGGTGGCAACGGCGGCAACGGCCCGACGGAGGGCCTCAACAAGTTCACGGTTGAGATCGTGCAGCAGCTCGAGTTTACCACGTCTAACGCGAACCCGCAGAGCCAGCAGATATCGACGAACGTGACGGTGAAGACTCTGACGAACACGTCGGTGAAGAGCGACCTGATAAACTCGTCCTCGTCGCCGAAGAGCGAGCCGACTCCCGCCCCGGCGCCGCCGCCCAACCCTCAACAACAACAGCAGCAGCAGCAGCCGAACAACCCCAACCAACAGCATCAGCAGCAGCAGCAGCAGCAGCCGCCCGATCTGGACAGCCTGGTGGCGTGCAAGACCGAGCCCGGAGTCGAGGACGACTTCAATCTGGACCAGTGCGCGGCGGCCCTCGAGAAGGACGCGTTCTTCCTGTCGGACCTGGTGGGCGAGGGCGACGCCGTCCACGAGGACACGTTCAAGGACATCCTCTCGGAGATCTCCGACTTCCACCCGCAGATGGACTTTATCAAGGGCGACCTGCTGTCGGACTTTGAGGAGAAGCCCCTGGTCGACCCGCAGCTGCAGCAGCAGGTGCAGCCGAACAACAACAACGGGCTGCACATCAAGCTTGAGGACGACAAGGAGCAGGCCCACGCGGCGATGCACGCCCACCAGCAGCAACAGCAGCAGCAGCAGCAACAACAACAACAACAACACCAGCAGCAGCAGCAGCAGCAGAACACGATGCAGCAGCAGTACTCGCCGAGGATGCCTTACTCGGCGGCCGGGCTCGACTTCAAGTCGGAGCTGAGTCCCGCGGCGCAGACGCTGAAGCAGATGGCCGAGCAGCACCAGCACAAGAGCCAGCAGCTGGGCATGGGCGGGTTCAACCCGTCGGCGGCCGCGGCGGCCGCGGCTGCCGCTGCCGCCGCCGCCGCTGCCAGGGGACCCAACAGCGCGCGGTCCCCCTACGCCGAGCAGTTCGCCAACCAGTTCGGCACCCCGGACTACCTGGGCAGCCCGGGTCAGCAGGCCCAGCAGTCGGCTTACCACAAGAGCAACGGCGCCCCCTTCGTCCAGCAGCAGCAGCAGCAGCAGGACGTGTTCACCCAGCAGCAGCAGCAGCAGGCGAGGCAGCCGCCCAATCCGGCGACGGCGAAGAGCAACATCCTCGGGCCCGGCGCGCCCAACTACAAGCAGCAGTACTCGCCGTACGGGAGCCCGAGCTCGATGCCGAACCACGGCAGCCCGGGCTACCCGCTGCCGCCGAGGATGGGCCAGGGCCCGGGAGCGAACCAGGGCCCCGGGCCCCAGCCCGGCCCCTTCAACAACTCCACGCCGCCCAGGCCGCCCTCCGGCCCCGGCAGCTCCACCATCCAGATCAACCAGGCCCAGCAGCTGCACATAAACAACCCCACGCACCAGATACAGGTCAGCACCCTACACTTGTATACTGAGCCGCAAGCTCGTCGAGTGGCTGTGTGCGGAGCGCGCGGATAAACTGTCGCGTTATCGGGCGCTCGGCGGTGGGGGGAGGGAGCTTCGGGAGGGGAGCGCGCGCGCCAGCATAAGGAGAATGAATGGCTCGTTATATACGCGAGCTGGCGGTGCGCGTCGGCGGCGGCGAAAAGGTGGCTCGCGCGTCGATATTGTGCGCGCCGCGCCGGTGCTTTTGCACTCGGGCGGTGCAGCACACGGTTAAATCGAAGCGCGCGTAAGAGCGGGGGCGATGACGTCGCGTCTGCGCACACGTCTCGCTGCAGCGGCGGCGTCGCGCGAGAGAGGGCCAAGGCGGATTTATGAAAGAGTCGCCCCCCGGGTGGGAGGCAGCAGCACGGCAACTACTTGTTGCTTGTCGCAAGCGCGCGCGCACACACACACACACACCGGGCTCGCGCGCGTCCTCCTTTTTTGCGCGCGCGCTTCATTTCTTTTTGCCCCCCTCTCTCGCGCGGCTACGGCTCTCTACGTGTGTGTGTGTGTGTGTGTGTGTGCTGTATGCGCGAAGCGTGAAGCTGCGCGCGCTCGGCTCGCTATCGACGAGCGTCCCTAGCCGCGGCCGACGGCTATATGCTCGGCCCCCCCGTATGTATGCAGTAATGCTCACGCCGCGCTCTATATGTATACATCTCGCTCTCGCTCTTTCTCCTACTCTGTAACGCACACCCCAAAATAGAGCAGCCGAACGTCTCTCTCGCTCTCTGCCGCTCTATACACGCACACACGGGTAAATTTTTCCCGCGATCGCACCGACGCTTATGCAGCCCCCAGTATATATATATCTTCGCAAGCTTGGGGTACACGAGCAGCGGGTTGGAAGCCTCGGATTAATATAACGGCGCGTTACACAATGCCCCGCGCGCGCATAAGACACTCGGTGCGGATGGACGCGTGGGCGCGCTTCGTACACGGCTTACGCGCCGGCACATTCCCGAACGGACATGCTCGCAGCCAGCCAGAGAGCAGCCGCGACGGCAGCGAGACAGACTCCTATCCCCCGATCGATACCCATGTCCCTCTGTAACCTACATAGCGCGCCTCTCTCTCTCTCTCTCTCTCTCTCTCTCTCTCTCTCTCTCTCTCTCTCTCTCTCTCTCTCTCTCTCGCTCCAACCTGTGCGGTGCTGCTTCCTCCCCCACCGCCTGCGCGCGCGCTCGGATTTTGCGCTTCAGACTACTCCTTTTTTTTTTTCTTCCCGTCTACCCCTCGGCTATTCGGTGCGAAACGACGCGGCGAGCCGCGGCGTTGAATAATCAGCGTATAATGAATCGGCTCGGCTATACGTACAAGGCTCTCTCTCCGCGTGTGTCTGTAACAACCCGCTAGATATCCTTGCTCAATCCGCGCGTCTAGTCCGCGTTTGCCTGTATATGTGTACACTCGCGAGCGACGAGTTATAGAAGAAACGTATATGTATACACACGTATGTGTATATGCAAAAAGTCGGCGTAGTCGGGATGTGAGTGTACATGTGGTGCAGTCCTCGGCGCGCATTCCCGCGTCGCTCGCGGCTCTCGCGGTGTCCGTTTGAGGCTCTAGTGTCACGGTCGAGTTAAAATTAGCAAGTCAACCGGATTCTCGCTGGCTCGCGTCGTCGTCAGCCGGTCGGCCGCCGCCGCCGCAGCCGAGAGGTGAACGCATGCCCGCTTATATACATACACACACACACACACACACACTCGGGCTCGCTCGCGCATGACCTCTCTCTCTCTCTCTCTCTCTCTCTCTCGCTCCGTCTAGATACACACGGCGACTCGGAACATTGTCCGATGGTTGAATTTTTGCCGTCGGGGTGTGTTGCGGGGGCACACCGGAGAGCCCCGGCCCCGCTCGAATTAACCTCTTCTATATCCGAACGACTATATATGTGTGTAAGTAAGCGGCTGGCTGCAGGCTCACGCAGCCGCGCGGATCGATCGAATATCGCGCCGCGGTGTGTGCGTGTGGAGCGCCGCGCCGTCGGCAGCTGGAACCCGTAAACGCTCGCGCCCGTGTGTGTGAACGTGTGCACCACACGCATCTTGAATTCGGTGCATATACATATATATATATATATATATATATATATATATATATATATATATATATATATATATATATATATATATACGAGCGCGTGAATAGAGTATAGATACGTGTGCACTGCAGCGAGCCCGCGCTCTTTCGAATTCAAACGCTCTGCGAGAGGAGCCACGTATACATCGCCGCTACTGCATGTGTATCTTCCAATTGAAAAGCCCCTTTTTCGATCGCTTGCGCCGGTGTGAAGTAGCTTCGCGAGCGAGGATACTATACGGATACTATTAAGGATAATTAAATCCGCTTGGAGGCCTATACCACGGTTTATGTACAGAGGCGAAGCTCATATCTATACGCGCTTATAAGTATGCTCGCGATCGTCGCGTACACACAGCTGTGGGGGCTGAAATCGCGCGAGGTCTAAGGGAACGAGAAGTTGTATAAAAGCCCCGTATGTATATATAACCACGCGGGCTTGGAGTAGCGTGGCCGAGGGTGTGTATATACATACATACATACATACATAGTCGCAGGATTGAATCGTTAACCGTGTGTCTCGCGTAACGCGGTCGATATGCCAGCAGTATATGCGCCGCGGCAGCAGCAGCAGGAGGAAATAGAGAGTAAAGGGGGTATGGAGTGAGCAGCGCGCCCGGCGTTACACGCACGCTCTCTCTCGGTGGATAACGAGAAGAAAATCTTCATCCCCTTTTCTCGCCTCTCGCTATATTCATATACTATACAGTCGCGCGCTTCGTCGTCTCCCGCACACGTGCCCACACACACAGACACTCGCGGGATCGATCCGAGGGCGGGGGTTAAAAACGCGGCAGCTCCCGAACTTGTGTGTGTGTGGGGCCCTGGCGATGTGGGCCAAGCGCGGCTAATTCCGCATTGTTTAGCAGAGCCGGCGGAGAGAGAGCTCGCTCGCGCGGAGAGACAGAGGCAGTGCGCCGCCGCGCGAGGAGGATCGATCGGGGGCAGCGCGGCGCGCATGCCAGGACTCCTCGCATCATGGCTGAGGGACAGACAGAGACGGAGAGAGTATGATACGACGTATGCCACGCTCGGATTCGCCAGCCGCGACTGTGTGACTACTATCCGCCGATCGCTAATCCTCGTGTATATATATATACGTTTTACAACCGCGGCGCCAATGGGTTATACTCGCACCGCTCGGTGTATATGTATCGAGGATTTCATTTTAACGAAGCTTCATTTCGGCTGCAGTTAGATTCGTTCAATCGGTATATGCTTAAGCGGATACATCTGTATACTATATACGCGCCCTCGAATTATTCAAACGTGTATACGTCAGTCTTGGTCGCTGCTACTGCTGCGCGGGTCGCTCGGTTTTCGGTCGCCGCCGCTGCCGCCGCCGCTGCGCAATCGAGACTGATTAATAATGTAAGCGAGGCGAGGCGGTTCATCGGCACACTTATACATTCGCGCGCGGGCGCGCATATACACACGTGAGCCTCGAGCGACCGATCGATTTTCCATATACGAGAGAGCGCCCGCGCGCGCTTTAACACACACGCCTGCAGCACTACGAGCGCACACAACGAGCGAGAGCATATTGATCAGGAAACTCACACCGCCGCGGCTCTCTCTCTCTCTGTATAGAGAAAGAGAGCCTTATCAACCTTCGCCCCCGCGCGCGCCTGATTATCCTGTGCATACACACCCGCGACGATGTTTGCCTTATTCACGATATTCAAACTCGCGCGCTCGCGCGAGCTATATAGATTGGGGCGACGCGAAAAATCACCGGACCCATCCGCGGACGCGGTAGATTGTTTTGTCGAGTGTGCACATACACGGCCGAAAGCCAGAGAGAGAGGTAGAGCTTAACTTTCGCTTGGAGCGCGCGCACGAGCTCATAAACACACTTTTATATACGCGCGGCTCGAATTTCACCTCTTTGTTCTTCGGTTTTGTCCTCTCGCGTATATAACACAATGTCGCAACTCTCGCGAAATCGTCCGCGGCGGCAGCGACTTTTAATAAGCCGAGAGTGATTAATCCCCCTTCCTCGGGTCGATTTCGCCCGTGTGTATATATACATGTATAGCCTAGAGGAGTGTGCGTCTTTTTCGTTCCGTCCCTCTCTTTCTTCGAGGAGCGAATACGCATACGTTGATCGGTGAGTCGCGTGCCCCGGACGAACAGGCCCGTTGAAATATCGAGCGACTTTCATTTGGATGTTACGTCGCGTGTCTCTCGACACCTTTACACGCTTCGAAGGGGGCAAATGCGCGCGCGCGTGTACATACATGCGAATTATGCGAAAACGTTGGCTCGTTACAGCCGGATCGGTAATTTCGGTTGGTAAAAATACGGCAGAGCTCCTTGGTTTGTTTCGACGATGCTTATACATATCAGCCGGCGCGAGTATCGATACGGACTTTCAACGGCGAAAACAGCGTCGCTCGAGCGTCGAGCTGTCGAGATCAGTAACCCGCGAGCTGTATATCGGTCGGATCGATGACGAGCCGCGTGCCGGGCTATTTTCGACCGACCAGTTGGTTCGCGAGGCGCATCTCTCCTAGGGGATATTCCCCCCACCCGCGTCTCTGGTGCGATGCGCGCCGAAAGCGCCCTAGGGTAGTCGTTTTTTCCGAAACTCGTCCCCCGTTCGCGGGCGCGTTGGACACACGCACTCGGGGGGGAGAGAGAAAAGAATAAAAGAAAGAAGGAAGCAGCTTAAAAACACGTCGTCGCGCTCCACAGGTGTCAGCGGGCCAGCACATGCAACTGACGAGCGATCTGAAGCCGGGCAACGTCTCGGTGGCGGCGCAGCAGGGCATGTACTTCAACCAGCAGCAGCAGCAACAGCAGCAACAGCAGCAGCAGCAGGGCGAACAGACGTACGGGTGCACGGTGTCGCAGTCGCAGACGATAAACTTCACGCAGCAGAGCCTAAGGCAGCGGCAACAGGCGCAGCCCCAGCCCCAGCCCCAGCAGCAGCAACAGTCCCGGCCCCATCCCGCCCAGCAGCAGCAGCAGCCGCAGCAGCAAAACGTGCCCGGCCAACAGGGACAACAGGTACCCGGCTCCCAGCTATCCGAGCAACACGCCAAACTCATGCAGCAGCAACAGATGCTCAGAGCGCAGCAGCAGGTGGGTTTTCTTTTTTTCTCTTTTTTGATCTTCTTCTTTTGCCTTTTTTTTGGCTTCCGCCGACGTGGAAAGAACTTTCGCGAAGAAATCTTCCAGTTTTGAAGTTCCGAATCGTTGGGATTTGTCCTCCGGTCGATCGAAACAGTCGGAGAACGATTTCTCGGTGAATAAATCGATGTAAATAATCACGTAACGCGAAAGCTCCGTCGCGTATATATCACGGATCGGCCTTCGATCGAGATGTATATATCCGGGCTGATATCGCGTGGTCGTCGAGGGGTGGCGGCTATAAGCCATCGCAATAATCAAGAGTGTTCGTTCTATAATGGACACGTTTACGGAACGTACGCCGTGGGCGTTTGCTCTCCGGCCGAGCCAACGCATGATTCTAATTATTTATTGATTTAACGATTCGTATTATTATTTCAACGGCTCAAGGACGTCGCACGCCGAGTATATATAATTCGTTCGATCGTCATTGGGAGGAAAATTAATGTTTCACGAATGAATACAGGCGATGCAGCAGCAGCAGCAACAGCAACAACAGCAGCAGCAACAGCAGCAACAGAACCAGCAGCAGCAGCACATGGCAGGGGGAATGGGCGGCGGCATTGTGAGGCCGCCCCCACCGGAATACAAGGCTGCCCAGGCGCAGCTCATGCACGCCGGTATGGGCATGGGCCAGCAGAGGTTCCCCAACACCGGGCCAATGCGCAGGGTTACCCAGCAGCCGATACCCCCCTCGGGTGAGTCTCTCGATTGCCAAAGTAGATCGATTTGTTTCTTGCTCAACCTTTGGGAGACACGCGGCTGGTCGATATATTGACCAGCCAGTTTGTCGGGCACGCCACGCGACAAATTCGTCGATTTTACGTGTACAAATACGTAACGTATCGGGAGCGAGTAACGAGCGTTTGAGGTCATGGTGATTTTCAGGTCCGATGATGAGGCCGTCGATGGCCCAGCAGTCGGCGATGCACGCCGCGGCGAATCCGATGTACATGGGTGGCGGCGGCGTCGGGGTGGGCCCCGGCGGTGGAGTCGGCGTCGGGGCAGGGCCCGTCGGAGCGGCCGGCGCCCCCGTCGCTCCCACCGGAGCTATGAACGCGATCGGAAGTATGCACCAGATGCAGCAGAGGCTCGGCTATCCCCGCACCAACAACCAGCGGCCGCCCAACATCAACGTCGGTCCGCCCGTCGACACGCTCGCCAACGGGATGCCCAACAGGGCCAATCCCCAGAACTGGCAGCACATCTTCATGCAGCAGCAACAGCAGCAACACCATCAAGGTACTGCACGCCTCTTACTTTGGGAGTATTCTAATTTGTATTCGGGATTTTGGGACTTTGTGAATACAAAGTCAACGACGCTTACTTGTCGGTAAAGTGTTATTGTACTGAATTTTCGATTGTAAATAATGGTAAATTTTTTAGCCAACTTCGGCATGAGCGGGGGAGGCAGCATCCAAATGAACGCGGCTCAGATGCAACACCAGCAAATGTTGAGATCTCAAGGTGGTGGAGTTATGACCGGCCCGGGAATGACAAACACTGTCCTGCAGCAACAAATCATGTCGCAACAGCAGCAGCATCAGCAGCAAGAAGCCAACAATCAGATGGGAATGCAATTACAAATGTCGCAAACGCAGTCTGTCAGCGCTGTTGTTTCGTCAGGAAATGGAACTGGTAATCATTTTGCCTCTCTGTTTTCACTGCGCTATGTTTGTTCTCTGATGAAAAAAAAATTCAATGTTCAATTCTAAAATAATGTTCAGTATGGCCGATTTATTTCGCGTTGAGTATATTTTTTTGTGTTCCCGTATAAAACTAAAAAGTCGAAGAGTCTCGCGAAAAAGTGTCCTCGCAATCACAGAATTAAAATTTTAATCCATCCTCGTATTTTGTTATCAGGTTCTCCGATGCATCCACACCAACAGTATGGTTCAGGTAGTCCTGTCGCTCGTGGTTCTTTGCAAGCGCAAGTACCTCAACCCCAACAGCAGACACAGCAACAGAATGATTCGTCCGACCTAGGTTTTGATTTTCTGGACAATCTGCAGACAGGTGATACGTCGAATTTCAATCCTCAGGAACTACTAAACTCGCTCGATTCTGGCTTCAACCTTGACTCGATTCTTTAAAACCTGACCACATTTTCTCGCAACAATTATTATCTTCCAACATAACTCTGTTTTGGTCCAATATGGAAGTGGACAACGATTTTAGACAGAATACCTATCAATTACGGTAGAAACGACAAAAAGATCGGTGCCAAGTGTGACCAGCCTATACGTTTAATACAGAATACAGATTCCCATTCAGGAAAATTCTAGAGAAAAATATGCTCCACAGCTGCCCGACAATAAGAGCAAATTGGAACTCATCTAATCTCTGCAGCAGCTGTCGAGCATGTACGATTTTTACGAAATTAGAAGAATAGAAAAGTAAAGTGAAAATAAGAGTGCTCTAGTCGACGGGCCTAGAAATTTTGGCATCTTTGACGAGTACTCGAAAAGCTGGGACCGACCAATTGTCATCGATCATCAAATTATATATGTAAATGAAGATAACGGCTAGTGTATTTAACATTTTAACAATTCAATTAACATAAGCGATTAAGTCAATTAAGCAAGATTAGGATAATGTGTAAACATTATAAATAGAAAAAATATAGGGGCGAGAATTATTGGACGAATGATTATTAAAAGGTTGGAGTATATACCGAACGTTTTGTAAATAGATGTATGTACAGCGTGTAAACGTGCACTAGAGTGAATGCTATTAAGAAGCTGATCTTTTTATTTAATTAATAATTTTGTACAGAAGTGCATTTGAGCGATCGAAAGTCGACTAAGCGTTGCTAATACAGTATAAATCATAGTTAAAAGTCGATGGAAGAAAACGTTTATAAAAGAGATACGATGATGCAACTAGGAAGAGCACAAATATTCCATTGTATTTATCGAGGTATTGAATATATTGCGCTTCCTCATTCGTTCCTAAACAAATCTAACTATCTCCTTCGTATGAGATTGATTGCACAAAAGTTTTATACAATTGGGGAAACTTTAATAGGAACATGATTAGTTTAGCTTTCTTAACTCGTCTTTGAGGGATAATGAAACCTCTTTCAGAATGATGGGAGACTTCGCATTCTGCTCATCTTCCGTATAGCGATACATTCCGTTGAAAAAAAAATGCGATTATTTCCATTGTAAAACTAGTTGAAAATTTTACAAGTATTCTGCTGTAAAGTAAATAATTACATCATAAAGCACAGGGGCCACACAAAAATTCATGTGCAAAGTATGATTGAAAATGCATTTAAATACTTCTACCATGGCCCGAATTGAAATTGAATTTTGATACGGTAAAGTGATTAGTGATTTTATTCGAAAATTGTTATTATTTAGAAATCTATTGTTTCAATTTTTTTTATCAATTCATGATTGGGACCAACGAAAAATTGGAAAATATTAAATCTTGTGTAAAAATGATTTTTGCAATTTCTGTAAATAATGGTTAAGGGTTTCTTTTTGTGTCTGGATAATATGCTGCTGTTTTGAAACGTTGTGTATAGCGGTTTTCAATTTTATATAAATATTAGTATCGTTGGGAGGCATACAAGAAGTATCTAGCGAGAAGCAATAACTTAATCGTTTCGTGCGCCATAAGATAAAATCGTAAAATATTTGTTACTAAAATAAATATAAGCTAGCTTTGATAAATATCACAAAGGAAAATCAATCGATAGTTATAGTTCAATAATTGATAGATATTATTGGCAAAATGCAGCATAAAAGATTCGTACTTTCAGATGAAAATTGTTGGTGTTCATAGAAAGTTGAACACAATCTAAAGCACATCCAACTATTCGTATCTATGAGTATATGTGATATGGTAATTAAATTCAAATAGAATGTAAATCATATCCCGAATGAAAAAACTATATAACGTTTTAATGTTTATAAATTTATGTCAGAGCAGAATATGATTCGGATACATTTTTTGTTTCTATGTGGAATCATTGCCATATATTGATATTAAACATAGAAACACATTTGCAAACGTTCTGCCAATCAAATTTTGAATTCAATTTCACTCTTTTTAACGTGCCATATTTCAGCAAGCAAAAGTAATTGTTTTGCAAAACGAAATTGCCTTCAATAGGACACATGATCTTTCATTTCAAATAGTTATATCATACTTCACATTCATACATATATACACATAATCATGTATACTCTTGGATCTTGGATGTGTTAACGAACAGCCTTTGATAAATATTCATAACAAAAACATATATAAAGCCGTTTTCATTCGGTATAATTGTACACGATTGATAACGTTTCTCAATCATTTACAATTATATAAAAGTTTAATTGAGCAATGAAAATCGACGTTTTAGATAATACGAAATTGATTTTTTTCCATAGACTTTTAATTTATCTGGAAGGAAAATGGTTGATGAGTCGTTGATTGTTGATTGGAAGATGTCTAAAAATGTGCTTCGAGTTGATGTACTGCTTGGATTTCGTTCTGAATGAAATCGTGTGTATTTGGCATTTTGATTATTTTTCTATTGAAGAATCTGAAGTAGACGATTGTTCTATTGGTATATTTGAAAATGGCTATCGTAATGAGGAAAATACAATGAATATTCTACTTTCGTCGTTACGATATTCTGTATAGGCCTGGCGAGAAGGCCGCGCACAAACGTGCGTTTAATAATAAAAAAATTTATAGGTAAAGAAGTGTATTAATTGAAAAAATATATATACAGATATATATTCAGCCTCCCGATGATAAATATAGTTAGTTTGGAATAGTTAATTTTTATGATGTTTACTACAATTCACATTATCGTCATGGAATCAAAGATACCATTGTGCCGCTTATCTTTTACTCATTTTTATATATTATATTTATTATTAATTTTACAAATACTTTATCTTGAATACACAATGTGATTTTATCGAATCAAGGACCAACACGAATTCAAAGAAACTATTGTTTTCTGGAGTAGCCTCATTTCATACATTATTTCGTACGTGCGTGCATTATCCTGAATTCTCCAAAGAATAAAATATTTAAAATAGATAAGCAACCATTCGAATAATAGGTATCGAAAATGAAATTCAAAAGAGCAGACTGCGTGAGAATGAAAATACAAATAGAAACATGAAATTCGAGTAGCTAGATATTGTTTGTACAAAGGTTCTTTATACCATAATATTGATAGATAATAAATGATTAAATGTAGATGAATTGTCAAAACATGAAAAAGGAGGGTTCAGTTAGCGATTAATACTGCTCCTTTGAAGTTTCAGCGCACGATTGATGACGAAAATTACATTGAAGATTGAGAAGTGTAAACGGTCATGTTCGTTCATGTGCGATGGTTACACACTTGGAACACAAAAACACACACCCAACACACACACACCCCCATACACACATACACACATACATGACTACACACGCACACATAAATTCAAGCGCAATTTTTACGATGATGTGAAGGTCGAGGCATTTTTTCATGTCTTTGTATATTTTTATGCAATGTTGTAGATTAATATTGTTTCAAATATATTATACAGATATACATAATAATAAACAAAATTTATATGCCATGTGACTGATTGCCTTATTATTTTTAATATTCTCTTTATCCTTGATGCAGTTTATTTAATTCGTATATTCTTATGTTAGTCCGTGCACAGAGCGGAGTCCTACGCGCTAGTGCGTTTTTTTAGATGACCTTCAAACGAGTACTATAACATAAAATACTGTATCCGCGATTAATGCGTTAAAAATTTAAACGTGTAACATTCGTCGCCAGCTTCTTCGCTCACTCGTAGACGCACCCACGCGCGTCTTTAAATGCCAAAGCACTAGTTGCATGATGTACTAATCAATAGTTGTATCAACATTTTAAATTATGTAAGATTGACCTTTTTTTTTCATGTGTGTGAATATGTATAATTTTAGACATTTTCAAATCAACCTTAAATTAAAATGACCGCACAGATAGAAAAGTCAAGTATTTTAACAAGGAGACACCACAGGGGGCAGTCTGGGAGCTGGATTATGAAGGAACTTAGCGAGTAGGTTTCTTCCGCGATAAAAACAAGTTTTACACTAGGACTTCGTATTATGTTTCGATTTCTTTGGGATATTCATGAAGCATTATTGATTTCATACATGTAGAGTACACCTATATATAAACAATTTATTCACAAATACAACGAATTATTCCAAATTGTAGCAAGTAAAAGTTGTAATAATACTTTACTACAAATTTGGTTCTTCAATTTGCAATCATATCAATTTACAAATAAACACAAGTTCATCTGACTTCGAAAAATCTTAATCAATATACTAATATAAAATGAAGGTATTAGTTAGTATCAACCATATAATAATAAAATAAATCAAATGGATAATAGACAAAAAAATATATATACATTTCATGAATAAAAATGTATAACTAGTTATTTATATACAGAGGCAAAGTTTCACATTCAAAGGACTAATTGAAACTTCGAGCTGTGAAACAATAAGATAACGATACGAACATATGTCGTCAATCATGGTAGATAAAAAATGTGAAAATTAAATCAATGTTATTAATTGGATACGACATTACAAAATGACATCATAATATCATCATCATCGTCATCATCATCTACATTTATTACATTGTCACTTTCACCATTTTGACTCTTTGAAGGTTCCTCATTGGAAATCAAAGTTTTAGAATTATCTCCTTCTAATGCTGGCTGATGGCTTAATAACTCCACATTTGAAGTCAGAGTTATAGAGTTATATTGTTCCAATGTTATCGATTCGCACGGTAATCCCGCATTTGAAGTCGAAGTTTTAGAATCATTTTCTCCTAACGTTGGCGGTTCGCATGATAATTCTGCATTTGAAGTCGACGTTTCAGTATCATTTTCTCCCAGTAATTGCGCATTCAAAGTCAAAACTTCCGAATTATTTTCTTCCGTTTTTGACTTTTTGCATGGTGACTCCACGTTGGAAGTCGAAGTTTCAGGATAATTTTCTTCCGATGTCGACCTTTTGCTCAATGATTTCGTACTTGGAGTCGAAATCTTAGGATCGTCTTCTAAAGTTGACTGTTTGGATAATAATTCTTGTACATCATTCTGAAACCCTGAAGAATTGATCGTTACAAGGACAAAGTTTTAGGAGTGATACAAAATGACAAGACGCAACCACTTTTCAAGTTCGATTCTCTCTTTTTATTCAATGTCCAGATTGATTGGAATTTACGATAGCAACTCTTGTGTCTCATTTTTTTGTCTCGAGTTAAGCATGCTCAATCTCAGTTGACTGCGGAAATAAATCAGTTAGCGAATCTTAACAATTTCACCAATTACCGCAAACTTGGTCTGATCGTGTTTCATTAATTTGTTATCTACTTTTCATAATATGTAAATATCATCAGTGAAATTAATATATGACTATTCGAAAGATGTTATTCACCGCGAAATCTAGTTTATCATATCAAAAAAAATCTGCTTATCAGTGAAGAAATAATGTCGCGTTACTGTGACATCAATTATCTCTTCTTTAAAAGTACCAATTAAAAGCATCTACGAGTGATCGGTGATGTTGGCGACAAGTGTTTGAATTTTCTCGTTTGAAGGCCATTTGAAATATGCACTAATGCGTAAACTGTCGTTTTACGCACCGAATAAGATGAAATAATATTTTTCATTTTCGAGCTCGATCGGAGCATATTATAAAATTTGGCTGATCTGTTTAATTAAGAGAGGTTGTACGTCTTTGCTATACAATTCAAAAACTTCTCACAAGGAGAGGACACTACCTCCGGGTGTCCAATCACGATGAAACTTTGTGAGATGGTTCATGAGTGGTCTAATAGTTGATATCTACAACCGCGCAGTCCAACGTTTTGTTTACCTGAAGATACTCACGAATTATTATTGGTTTCAGGCATGTACAGTATATTTATAGCTACGAGTTTCGGAATATATAGATATAATGTGCATGCATACAATCGAAAATAATCCATTGAATATCCTTGGAAAAACGAAATGTTGGACTGCGTGGCTGCAGATATAAGCTATTAGGCTACCCATGAACCATTTCACAAAGTTTCGTCGTGATTGGACACCCGGAGGTAGTGTCCTCTCCTTGTTAGTTACGAGGCGTCAATCCAAATTGAATAGTGGTGCGTTCCTATATTCTTCTACGTACCTTCTTCCAACGTAAATCTGGGTCGTTTGCATGAAGATTCATCCGTTGAAACTCCACGCAAGGGAATCATTAATGTTGATCCTGAAGGATGGACTATATGGTGAATCTCAGCCATACCATGATTTGCTTCTTCAATAATTCTCTGTTCAGTTTCTTCAAAAACAGCTAATCTGAATATTGTTATAGCATAAGGAATAAAGGATGGCTTTGAAGTATTTGCATATGTTTGCAGTACACGTAGAGTTTTAAGTAGTTCCAGTCGAAGCTCTGTATTTATCTTGAAATTGGAAATCGAGTTCTTTTTTGTATATTGCTCATATAAAATTGAAACTATTGTTTTCCCAATATCCTGAAACATAAAGTTTTCCTCAATTTTTGTTCAACAGTCAGAATGATAGTCGGATTTTATGATTAAAAATATTTCAATAAAATGAACATCAGTTAACTATAACTTACATCATGAAAAGATTGCGCTAATTGAAAGTTCATATTTGAAACTATTGATTGTACTGCTGATAAAACTATCAGACACAAAGAAGAATCATGGTTAATGGTACCATCATTGATTTCGCCATTAGAATGATTAGTACACTGGACCTCTTTAGATTTGTCGTTTTTCTGTTTATTTTTTGAAAAACTCTTCTGGAATAAAATGTTTGTTAAGTAAGCATATTCGGATTGAATTATTGTTTCATAATAATTTTGATGAAATGCATATTTTACGAAAATAAAAAATTAACCTTAGCAGTGAGGATCAAAACATTTTTTTGAGGAAGTGAAATATCTTTCAATATGTGCTCAGAAAATTTGTCAGCCACAAGCTGAAATCCTGATGAAGATCCTGTATATTTCAACCATGTCGACAAAATTTTGTAGGCACATATTCGAACATTTTTCCATGATCGAGAGGACAATCCTTTAGTGAAATCAAGTATTTGCAAGATTGAATCTTGAATACTTAGAGCAGAAGTTAATAATTCCTGTCGAAAACTAAGTAGAATTGATTACAATCATACATGGAATAATTTACTAAAATATGATAGGATTTGACCAATACCTTGTTATCAGTGATTCCAGAACATTAAGCAAACTGGTGTGCAGTTCTGGTAAAATCAATGATAGCATATCTTTTCTATCTCCATCGTTCTTTTTTAAAATGTTTGGGGTGATTGATAAACCTCTGCGTACTGTATGTAGTATTACTGCGGGTTGTACAAACTTTTTATCTTTACTGCCGCCAATCCTAAAATATGCAACATTACAAATGAAAAAGTCTTGTGATTGTATTATAAAAAATTGATGAAATCAAATTCATACTCACTTTAGTAACGTAGTCAAGTAAATACAAATATTAGTGAATCTATTTTGTATATCAGTATAATAGTTAATCAAATCATGAGAAGATATGCTAGATAGTTTCAAAGTATTGATGTAAGTCATGTATTGTAGTTCTTGAGTGGGCTCGAACCCTTCAGTTATGAGATCATGGAACAATTCATCCATTATAGCTCGTAGATTATTGCACAGATCTATTTGATGAAGAATGTGACAGTTTGCAGTACTGTTATCAGCTACAAGGATTGACTTTTTATCTGTGTTACGGTTGAACAAAGGTTCATATGCTCTCACTAGAAGTGCGTAACACTTTGCACTAGAATAAACAGTGTTAATTTCTTCATCGTCAATGCTTGATGCAATAATTTTCGTAATCAATGTCTGAAATTAGCATAAGTCATGATGATAAATGAAGAATAATTGTGTGAGATTTTTAATGATTCAATTACATTTGAGATTTTTCTACTGTTCATTCCCAAATTTCAATTACATACCTGAAATTTGAGACATAACTCAGGATAATAGTACAAGACGACTGTTAGCAAGTGAAGTACTGCTTCATTCTTATTTTCACTACAGCTACCAACAATGACTTCTATAATTTTTTTTGTTGTGAAAGATGTAGATTCTCGTTCATCAAGCTTTGTAATTGGTTTAACATTAATCACTAGAGCAGCCGTAGCCTTGCATAGTGCTTGATATTCTTCAGAGTGACTGGGACTATTAGCCAGCTTTATTAATTTTTCTATTATTTTACTACCCCAGTGACGAAAATTGTTGGCCAAATTCTCTCTGGATATTGTGGGTAAAAAACGGGAAAGTAAATTCAAAGCTTGACAATGAGTTGCTGCATGGTCCAGACCCTTATTTATGGTCGTGATTAAAAATTTCTCTATAGAATCCAACTGCGAAGATTAATAAATATTAGGCTGCGTAAATATAATTAAACTGAAAATCATAAAACGAATGAGTGAAGGATGAATAATACCTTTTCTTGATCATTAGCATACAGATTCTGATGATCAGACACTACTTTTTCGAGTAAATGAATATGTTTATCATCTTTAAAATCAAAAATGTTTAACAGCTCCATTGCGCACGTGTTTGCTATTTACTATGTGTATATACATAACCATGAACATAACCTCATGTGTGGATCGAGTCAGCTTTCCAATTCGTCGTCTGCTAGAGTATTTGAATCTAATTTCATAATTCTAAATTTGATCGATTCATTCCAATTTATATTCGTGTACTGTTTATTGTATCACTAACTTCTTTCGTAAACAACAAAATTAAACTCCAAAGGTAAGTATTTTTAATATTTTAAATCATCAAGTATGGAATAATTCCCTTGAACAATATTAATTATAACGATCGGTATTTAGGAGTTTTCCAGAAAAAAGTTCTTCATGATATCAAAGAAGATTTTCATAATATATAGATATTATAAACGCATCATGTCGACCAATTTTCACATTCGCACGTTTTTGGCCATTTTTTTACCCGTGATATTGGCGAAAATCGAATCGCGATAGTTCACCAATTTTTTTTCCGCTCACAAGCTATAACGATGTTCGACCAATTTATTCTCTATTCGCACGAAACTCGAATGAGACTCGAGAGAATCGTCACGTAAGAACTTGATGACAGAGCTTATCCTGTATACATGGAAAATTTAAAAAATTCATAAGAATCATTCAGAATGTACGAGTACAGTCATAACGATTTCAATGACCTCATGCACGCAAAGTACAACATGATTTTCTCTCCTCCCTCCCACGGGATACTCCGTTTTGATCGCGCGAGAGACATTTGCGAAATCCGCGTGTGTGTACCACCAGGAAAATGTTGAAACTCGGAACGGTATGTATATATATTGAAAGAGGTGGCGCAAGGGCAAGGTTTGCTCTCGCGGCAATTACATTATTACGTTGCGTGTGCTGCGGTGAGTGTCCCTATCTGTCCGTCCGCCGCGGACATGGCTGGACATGGCCGCGCATGGCACGGGGCGCATGGCGGGCACACGCACTCGCGGCGGCGCGCGAGAGAGAGCCAATGCGAGCAGGATGCGCAGACGAGAACAAAAACGGGTCGCGAGGCACGTCTGTCTGTTAGAAGACCGTGTTAGAAGACCGTGGCGCGAGCCAATGGGGATGCCGGGCTAGGCGCCGACCCGCCGTACGTCCCTACTCCCTCTGCCCGTCAGTCGCGGCGGCAACCAACACACACGTCGAGCAGCAGCAGCAGCAGCTCAACAGCAGCAGCATCGAGCGAGCGGAGCCAGCTCTCGCCAACGAACCGCGCCGGGAGTCAACGTAAATTACCAAGTGCACCAGATATCACTGACGAGTCGCCGGCGGCGCAGCACACCAAGCGCACCGTATTACCAGTTTAAGTAGTCGAAAAAGTGAGTATGTACGCCGCGTGTGTATCGACTAAACAGCCCGCGCGGCCTCCCCCGCCCGCCCCCGCCCTCTCCTCCTCCTCCTCGCCCCCGCCCGCCCCCGCCCCCGGTGCCCGACACTACCAGGAAGCCGTCCTGGCCGAGCTATGCCGGCCGTCGTGCGCGCGACCGTCCGGATCGAGCGATTGCCCAGGTCTCCCCCTCGTACACCTCCCGCGTGCCCTCGACGGTGCTGTGCCCCTCGAGCTAACCCAGCCTTTCTCCTCGTTCTTCCAGAACAACAGCCAAAATGTCGGACCGCAAGGCAGTGATCAAGAACGCCGACATGTCCGAGGAGATGCAGCAGGACGCCGTGGACTGCGCGACCCAGGCCCTCGAGAAGTACAACATCGAGAAGGTGCGTTTCAATTTCAACCCGACCGCCCGATCTCCCTGCCCCCCCTTCCCCCCCGGTGTATCGGCTGTGCTTGCGCTCCTGCGGCACAGCTTTTTTTATTTTCGTTTTAACTCTTGGTGCGTTTCTCCCTTACTCCGCAGGACATAGCCGCCTTCATCAAGAAGGAGTTTGACAAGAAGTACAACCCGACATGGCATTGCATTGTTGGACGGAACTTTGGAAGTTATGTGACACACGAAACAAGACACTTCATCTACTTTTATCTGGGTCAGGTGGCCATCCTCCTGTTCAAAAGTGGATAAGCTGTGCAAATCTTATCATCAAATTCCTATACTCCTCTTTTCTAGCTCTCATCACTCTTTACTTGTCAGATGCCATGCTCGTTCAAAGCTCTACCGCTACATCTTTCATTCTTTCTTTCTGTCACTCCTTCTAGTCTATATCTCTACTCTCTATCTTCCTTCCTTCCCATTTCTCTTTTGTTCTGAAGCCTTTGAAGATCTTTCTTGCAAATAAATCCCAGTAGTCAAATCCTTGATCTTATTGTTTTGCGTTAAGGTTCGTACTGTATTAGTTAAGGATGAACCAAATTATTTTATCGATGGATTAAGAACCATATTGTTTGAGAAGAGAAAGGACAATGTTATCAACCTATTACGAATTTTTGCATTGAAAGAGGCAGAAGAGGTGCGTTAGAGCCAGAGAACAGGAGTGGACATTGCTGCTGAGGGAAAAGGAATAGCGCCACATACTGGTTTGCACGTTGACATGTATTTGGGTATGCCAAGAGTTTGTTGTATTCTTGTTTATACTAGGCATATTCATGCATAAGGTTGGATTTGGCACTAATGCTGATTTCACTCAATTGCTAGTTTAACTAGGTTGATGTATGTGCGCGTTGATCCATTGTATATCATGGAGAGAAATCATCTCTTCTCGACATTTTAAAGCATGTGGACAACAAAATCACTTTTCTATTTTTAGTTTCCAATATTTTATTATGAACTGCATTTGATAGGAAAATAATTATACAAAGAAATGCAAATTTATAAGAATAAAAGATTCCATCCTTTTTTTTTTATATATATATAAAGAAATTGTGTACTTGAATATTTTTATCTGCAAACTGTAACCATTTTCAACTGGGCCATGCAAAATTCAAGAAATATATATATAATATATTGTATGTATGGACTTTTATTATGTTGGAAATACTAAAAAAAACAGTAAAACCCAAATCTGCAAAGTTCCATTTTTTTATCTGTGTATAATGCATTTTCACCTTGAAAATCAACTATCATAAGTATTTATAAATATATAAATATATATATATATATATATATATACGTATTTGGAGAAAAAGAAATTATATATATACTCGCACATGACATCCACGAATATGAAAATTTACATATTATGCAATTCTTGTAAATCAGCGCCATACATAAGTTGAGTGACGATGAAAAATGGAATAATTCGCGCTCACGTGTTACGAAAACATGAAACTTGGAAAAACAAAAAAGTAATCGAAAGATCATTTTTTTTGGTCACCAAAAATGTATGATCTCGAACTTTTATCTGATTTGGTACATGTACTACCGTTGATTGGAGCATGGGGAAATAGTAAAGGAAGTGTTCATGGAATCTTCATGATTTGAAATTTTTTTTATTTTTTATTAATAATTATGAGTGAGTTTTCTGTGATAAAACTGTTAATCTTTAGAAAATTCGACGAAAAACACAATTCAGTTGCACCGCAATTGGGAAACGCAATCTGAAAAAATTTGCATCGTTTTGCACCTGACTCTAAACATGGTAAATATAAACTAGTTTCATTGCACCCTCATCTTTAATATTGAATATATCTACATAAGCTTTTACGAGTTTTCAATACATGTGTATGCATTTTCGCACTGATTCTCCTTTTTGAGGATTCGCATGTGCGTGGGTGTAATGTGTATACGTAAAGGAAATAATAAATGGAGAGATAAAGAAAAATTAATGAAACTGCGTGCTTATTTTCTGGCTCATCTATATACTTATCGGGTATACTTTGATATTTAAAATCAATAGTTGGAGCAGGGCAGCTGAATCACCGCGTGTTCGTGCGCGGCTTTATTTCTTTTCCCTTTCATTTTCATTCTTGAACGCTTGGGTATACTTATTTACGTATGCATGGAATGAGATATTGATTTATTTTGAATTCAATGAATATGATAAAAATAACATTTTAGGGACGAGTGTAAGGCAACCTTTATTAAGTACCCCGTCCTTGTCTAACGTATTCGATCCGTGTGTCCTCGTGTCTCGGCCGTCGCTTGATCGACTACGCGCGGAGTTGAGAAATACTCCAACAGAAAAACACGAAACGAAGCGCTCCGATGTCAAAATCGCTCTTACCAACCGTCCACCAATCGAATGATGAAAAAAAAAATCGAGTAAGGACCTAAATGGAATCAACCGCGCACAGTGTATATCTCCTAATTTAGAGGTTAGAGATTATTGTTGGAAAGCCTTCTGGAAGCCGAGTGGGATGCGTAGGTGTATTTCTACGTTTTACGAAACTTCTTGCCTTTGTAAATAAGTATCATTACGAGAAAATGGCAGACAACTCTGTTGAATCACGAAAGGACACTCAAGGAAAAAATGCCGAAGTAGTTTATTGCACTTATTGTCCTTCAAAAATACTGAATCCAGGTTCAGGAACTTATGTTGAATTCAGTGTAAGTATTGAATTCATTTATTATTGAGGAAAAGTATATCAAAAGCGTTCTCGTTTCAACTATCATATTAATCCATCATACTTGCATTGTTGATGCAATTTTGAAATTTGCTTACAGTTTCCCTTGCCACATATACTGCGAAGACATAATGAAGAAGTTGACAAACGTGAAGAAATTAGTGATTACTGGCTCATAGAGGATATTAATAATTTTGAAAACATAGGTGTATCTCACAAAGTTGATAATATCAAGTATCTGGCTTGTGCAGACTGTGAAAGAGGACCAGTTGGATGGCATGATTTGTCGACATTCCGATCGTACATAGCATTGTCAAGAGTTAAGCATCAAAAATGTAGCTCTTGAATGCCAAACTGGATATACATGTGTTAGAACTAATTTTTGTGCATACAAAGTTTGATTTTGTAATGATGAATGTCAGTGTGCCATGAATTGTGCAATTTCTTTTTATCATAAGTAATATCTTGAAGAAATATAAATTTTTGACAAATTTATGCAAGCCTGGTGATGTGAAAAAGCAAAACAAAACTTTGAGACTTTAAACTTTTACATTCACCCATGAATTTTCTCTAATCTATTGTAAGATAAAATTTTTGAAATGATATTTTTAGAATTTATACTTAAGCATGCAAACTTTCGCACAGTATATACTTATAAGTTTTGTACTTATCAAGTTGTGAACTGTAAGGATGAGTGTAAACTTCTTCAAATATATGTCAACTTAATGTGTATAGGTGAATAAAATATATTTGGTAAAAAATTTTAATTACCTTAAGTCATTGTTCTTTATTTCTAGTAGTATAAATATACATCAGGTTAAAGACGCTAATTTCATTTCATATCATATATTTACATAAAAAAAAAGTCATTCAATAGTTCTGATGAACAGAGTCATAATTGTTATAGTTATTAGGTTGTTCACGTTGGTTTTCCGGAATTCGATACTTTTCTTCTGGTTGATCATCATCACCTTCATATTTAACTTGTGCATAATACATATTATAATCGGGATAATCTGAAACAGTATACATATGAAAGATGGTTAGTTCAGCAAAACACTCATAAACTCTATATCCAATCAAGTTTTCTTTTCGCAAGCCGTAAACGATTTCAACAATCCGACCAATCAATAATTCGAACCATTTGACAATGAATATTTATCGAATAATTCGAACCTTTGTACACTTGATCAATCGATCAAAGACGATGTTTGAGATCCGTTCTGTTCTGTTATAAGTATCGATTTCGAATCTTCTATTACGAATGAATCAGTAATAGCTCAAAATATTCGTTTGAAACAACTTTTGTAAACACTAGTATCTTTCTCAAACTGTATGATAGATATGAGTTTCACAAAATGAATATATGTACGTCTAAAGCACATCAACTAACCAAGAGACAACTTGGAATTTGGGTCGCTCACTGAATCTTTCAAGTGGTTCATGGCAACCCAAATAAATAATACATGCAGTCACCTGAGGTTTTGACTTTCCGGAGATTTCATCATCTTTTTATACAAATATATTACATATATAGGTATACATTGTATGTATATAATAATCAATGATCGATCAACATCAGCGGGAAATCAAAACGTTAGAACAAACGATTGCAAATATTATAATACCTACTTGAAAATCAAAAAAACTACCCGTAAAAGACACAGTTAGGTTGTCTCATAATAACCATATACCACTTGAAAAGTGACGAAACATTCGTGAAGTCACGAAGAGATTGTTAAAATGGGAAATTTCGACTTGATTGTCGAGCAAACTTTGTAAGCAACAACTGAACAATTGAACAAAGTCACATACCATCAGCAGGCTCCTCCTTGATCCTGATGTTGTCCTTGTTGTCCTCGTCGGCGGGGCGCTCGAGTCCGCGCTCGGGTCGCTCCTTGCGCTCCCTGCGCTCGCCTCGGTCCCGCTCCCTGTCGCGCTTGTCCCGCTTGCGGTCGCGCTCGGGCCGCTCGGTGCGCTCGTTGCTCCTTGACCTGCGCCGCTTGCGGTCGCGCTCGCCGCGGTCCCGGTCCCGGTCGCGCCGCTCGCGCGCCGGCCGCTCCAACTCCTCGATCTCCGGCTCGACCCGGTCGCGGCTCCGCCTACGCTTGCGCTCCCGGGAGCGACTCCGTGAGCGGCGCTTGGGACGCTCGCGGGAACGACGCCTCTCCCGGTCTCGGTCGCCGCGGTCCCTGGAACAATACAAAATGTTTAGCTAGCCGGCTCGTTACGTCGCTGCATCGTTGCTCCTTTTTAATTCGAGTACACGTTGAATATAAATTTATAATATTTCAGAGTTGACTAAAAACATACATGATTCAAATAAACAATGACTAATTGAAATTATAATTCATTAAACTTTTTGATCTCAATATTTTCATACTCTACAGGATAGTTTTACTCAAATTGAGTTGCAAAACGTGTAACTGAATCAGAAAATCGTTTTCAAAATGTACTTTCAAGTCGTGAGCAGTGATATTATAGTTCAGCCACGTGGGTTTTTTGCTGCGCGAAACTTTGCTTCGACTGCGCTAGCAAATTTTCAATGGGGGAGAGTAAAATTGAATATTAAACCACGAGCAGTCGACTGCGAGTTTGAGTGAGTTAGTCTGGGTAGCAAACTATCGATGATCCAATCAAACTGCACTCTAAACTATCGCTGCCTCTATTTTTATTTTGCACATCCATGGTATGAAAGGATAAATAGTCGGCTTTTACGGTGAAACGACGAAGGTAATGGAATAATATTTTTTACACAGGAAGAAAAAATTCCAAAACTGAAAAGGCAGCGTAGAATTTTCTAGAATATTCGAAATTGAAAAGAACCTATGACGCGAGGTACGCAATATCGGACTTTTTCGAACAGTTTATCAACATTCTAAATATCTTTTCGCCCAGGTGACAATTCCGATATTATCACAATCAGGAACGAGACTAATTTGCCTAATATATTAGCAAGATAAAATAACTGTTTTGAATAGTAAAATAACGAGGCAAAGAATGAAGAAACAAACGTCTACGAAAACTGCTCTGACTATAACAAATTTGAGACATTGCATATGACTATTGCATTTTTTCATCGTCGCAGCACCAAAATATCGAGCCTCGAGTTATCAAACGCGGAATGCCTCGTGCAGTATCTATGAAACAATCCTAAGGGTTGAAAAATGACAATCCAAGTATAAATGTAACATATTGTGTATATTCACCTGTCTCTGTCTGCGCCTCGGACGGAGTCGCGCTCCCTTTCGAGACGGTACCTCTCGCGCTCCCGCTCGTTGTCCTCCCTGCCGGAGTGCTTGATATTGACGTCGGGTCCGCCTCGCCTGGTGCCGCCCAGGCCTCCTCCTAGTCTTCGGGGCAGCCAGCCCTTCACCGTTCGCGCCCTTTCAACGTCCACCAACACTCGGCGACCGTCTATTTTCTTACCGTCGGCATGCTTATAAGCGGCTAGAACGGTACACATTTCACACTATAATTCATCTGTATCATCACACACTCGAGCAGCTTCATTTGTCTATTGTTTTTCCCCCTCTCCCCCTTCTCTCTTTTCTTTTCTCTTTTTGGTTTTTGGGGTCATTTTCTGTTTGGTTTTGTTCGCTTATCATTGTTATTCTGTTCTATTGGACCACTCTCGACGATCGTCGTCGTATATACGTCAACCACAACTGTAAACCGCGTTTCTCTTATCCCCTTCTCTTTTCAGCACTTATAACGATTGTTTTGGGGATCTGACACTTTCCATTACTTACGTTCATGTAACCCGATGAACTATTATCAACTAGCGAGCTTCGTTTATCAACTTTGTCAAGTTCGTTTAATTGACGTAACATACTTTGTTCCACCAGAATTTTCTTTTCTTTTCTTTTCGTTCTCCTCAATATATGACTTTTTACCACTTTCCACGATACCTAATTCCATCTTACCAAATCGACACTTTTTTTAATCACTTGGACGACATATATCTATTTATGAATCCACACGGCGGAGGTGCTACTTTGTCACCTTACCCAATGACTTTTACGTAAATTAATTTATGCTTACATTGATATTGTATTCAAATTCAAATCCAGCGATATGAACCACGCGTACACCAACCGGAGAGTTTAATACTTACGGATCAATAAAATATGAAACTGTGGGATGAGAAACAGAAACAAATACTAAACTAGTCATCAATTTGAGTTTATAGATTATTTTAGAGTGCAATTCTACATTTGAAAAAAAAAACAATAGATAAACAAAAAATGCATTTTACTAATATTATATCTTTTGAATCTTATTGACTTCAGTTACAATTCAAGTCATGCAAATTTTTAATATTTTTACATGTATGAAGAGAATAATGGACAATTGAAAAATAATAATTTAAATCAACAGTTGTGTACAGTATGGAGAATTTGAAGAAACGAATTTTCAAATGTCTTATAAGTAGATGTTGGTATTTTCATAAAATGTATATCAAATACCTACCGCGGTTACTTACGTAAAGAAGTTAACTCAAAGCTTGAAAGTATTTAATCATAAATGAACTTGTAAGTTGAAATTGACTCGCGGGGACTGAGTAGACTTTAACTATTCGCTGACAAGATGTCCAGTCTCCATTTCTCCTTTTACTCTCAAATTACCTGGTGCGCATTTTCACTATTGTTCTTACTTACAACCCTAACGTGCGCATAACCCTTATGATGTGGCTTTATTCAATTAGTTCTTTTTTTGTTCATAAATTTTTGGGTATTGATCAATTTCAAATTGAATAAAAATCTAGATACCCATTGTTAAGAGATTCTATTAAATTAGTATTCTATATCGAAATTGATATGGAAATATTATTCCTAGCAAGTAGCTTAAAATGTATCCGCCCAGTTATGTGACCAATCAGATACATTTGAAACAACACAAGTACTAAGTTGTAAGCAATTTCCCAACTCAAACTAGTGAGTATGAAAATTTCAAAGAAGCAGATTGCCAAATTTGTCATCACCAGAATTTACTCATGAAGATTTTCAATTTGATGAATGATGAAATGATGAAATAAGATGAGGGAGAAGGTAACAAGCAGGTGATGTATATCAGCAACAACCAGACTGTACAATCTACATGTGAAATGACTTACTTCAAACATAAAATAATAACATATGGAGCTTATAGTCCCTGAACCTTTTTTATACCGTGTGAATCAATTTCAATGTAGAATTCTAACTTACCATTGCTCTATTACTCACTTACTCTTTACTTACTCATTATTGAGAAAAAGTATTTCATGACTATGCAAAATTAAAAAAAATAATATTAAAATATTGACCAGATTATTAGACATTGTCTTTTGTATACTGTACAGAAAATAACTCAGAAATAATTGAATCATTCTCTGAATTTCAAATGAGTTTATACGGACTTCTATGAATATCAAAAAGGGCAGTGCCCACAATTTGAATGATTAGATAATAAACAAAGAAAAATAAAAGTATCTGAGCATATGCAAAGTTGACAATATTTTGACTACTTTGATCATTTGTGAATATTGTTAGGACTATTTATTAGTTAGACTCGAAAATGGTCGTTGTATGTTGGATCTTACCACACATACAAACCTATAATATCAGGCAGGTTCAGGGAATTTTCATGGAATAGTGAATGGCACTATTTACCGGCAGCGGCCACCACGCTGTACCGAAAACAAGATAAATCTGTATTAATTAAAACATCCAGAATTCTGGGTCACTTGATTACTGTTACCACTATGTGAGTTTACAGGAATTGTTCCTGAGTATATTTACAGTAGAAGTTCCCGTACCGTCTGGTTAATTCATTTTTTGATTAGTAAATTCATGTGTCCAACTTAATCATTACCCCCTAACCTTCAAGTCAACATTTGGTTACAAGCCAAACTGGTAACCAAAAGACGCAATGGTTGAAAATTTACGCTGATTGAATCTCTGAATAGAGGATATTGAATAATGTATTTACACTTACAATGCATATCTCGTTCATGTTCATACTCAATAAAGGCGTACCCTCGCGGTTTCCCATTAACAGAATTGTGGATCACAACAATCTGAAAAATATTAAAAAAATTTTCTTGTCAAGTGAAATTTCGTTGGATTCTAAATAATTTTATTTATTAATACACTAAATTACCTTCTTAATTGGCCCATAAACTTCGAATTCTCTCCTAAGTTTTGATTCTGAAGTGTCATAATTCTAAAAAGAAATCAATAGTCAGTCCTGGAATCTGATTTGACATTAGAGAAGATCAAATATTGTGACTTACCACTCTTGCTACAAAAAGTGTTTTGAACGGATCAGTAGTAACGTTTGGAATTGATGCAGGATCCCATACTGCAATTTCCTGTTCAAGTTTGTACGCAACTTGCTCATTGCGTTCTCTTCTTCTCCGCTCTAGTCTTTCCTCACGAGTTTCTACCCTCACAGGAGGTGGGGTATCTTTTGGATCCTGTAATTGAAACAAATGGTTCAACTCGTCTCATGCATTTGTTTACTATTAAGACATTATTGCAACCCCCTTGAAAGCCATTATCTCATCTATTCATCTGCTTATCTAACCTCTGCAGAAATAAAACTACACAAGCAACTCAAGGGATACAAGCAGTAAATTCACTGGCTGTTTGTGTCTTGACGAAGGAAGAGTCCAACATGGAACAAGAGCAAATACGATAAGGGAAAAATTACCTCAAAATTGCTGAGGAATTGGCCCAAGCCAACATAGCCTGTAGTTTTCTTCTCGTGTGGTAGCTTGCAGGCCGGCGGCAGATAGGGTATCGGGTCGCGTGGGGCGAAAAGTGCCAACAAGTTAGGCGGCAGGAACTGCGTCATTGTTTAACGGGTCCGGCAAAACACAACTCAGTTACGAGGAAGAAATCGCATCTTCTTTAGGAGTTTTTCTCGACACGAGAACTCATCCAATGCAAGCTAAACACGATTATATGTACACACGAGCTACGTTACGAACTAAAATGGCGTCCTTTATATTCCTTTGGTATTTCTGTTCTGCAGCCCCGCCTACGGTCTGGCCTACAATGAGAGGGGCAACTCCATACCTGACTCGGTTGCGCACGCAGATTTCGGATAAGTGCGGGTCGAGTCAAATTCGGTGAAATCGCCTAACTAGCCTGTGGGAAGACGCGCTCCGGTCTAATTATGCCGAATAACTAATTATGATGTTCCATGAATTCTTCGTTTAGGCTGCTGAGGTAGCAGAGATATACCTGCGTTTCTACGTGCTCCAAACGTAAACAGAGGGAAAAACGTGAAATTTCTGTTCGAAAAATGGTTGAAATACCAGTATACTGAGTAGAGGAGTACTTTAGATTTATAGGGTAAATACTCGTTACTTCCAAAACAACACTTGATTTTTATGTATTTTACGTACTGCAGGAATCCATTAGGTGCAGACTATCTTCCACGATTTGTGCTCTAATTCTTATTTCCGCTTTGTAGCATTTTTTTTTTCTTCCTAAGGCTATTACCTCCGGGGTATGTGCCTAGCTTTGTAGCATTCGAATGGAAACATTCAATTTTATGTCCTCTATATGCAAATCCACGCCTGAAGAATCAAGAAAAATCCCTACTTACTTTACGCTGGTTGTATGACGAAAAATGATATCATCAGGACTTGATTATTATATGAAAATAGCTATTTCGTTGAATACGATAAATCAGAGATCGAACGCAAGCCCACATTGTACAATTGCAGGCTAAGCCTAAACACCGCTTCGTCGCCTCTCGCCGCATCAATCCGCGTTTCTATGCGACTGCAAAGAGATATAAGTATACATTGACACTGGTTCAGCAAGTACCGGGCAGATGTGTGATAAGGACTATAGCGATCGAAGGGGCCGATAGCTGTCTGCTTGTTGTGGTAGTACCTATAACTAAGTATGCTCCAAAAAGTACGGGAGCATAATTTGGCCCGCGAGATGAAGCAGAGGAGTGAATTTTTGCTGCTGCGGTTTCGGGATTCCTAAGGCAAGCCGTGAATCGTGGATCGATGATATCATCATCATGGAGAATCATCCGGTTCATCACTACATGCAGGTATCGCTCGACACCGATGAGTTGCTGGCGGCGACGGCGTCGTCGGCAAGCCCGAGGAAAACCTTCTTGGACAATCCGGGCAAGAGGCGAGAAGGATTGATCCTGGCCAGCAACACCAAAGGCGGCCTCACCAATCCTCGCGCCCTATTATTTTTGACACTATGGTACATATTTAGCGGCTGTACCCTTTTTCTAAACAAATACATACTGTCGTACATGGAAGGCGATCCTACAATATTAGGTGATTATTATAATTTTTATTGCAACGATTTATCAGGGATTCGTACTCTATCAATGTGTTTCAACTGCAGGTGCTTGCCAAATGTTGATGACGGCTGTATGTGGTTTCGCTCAAATGTATTTTCCCTGTGGCATGTACGTCGCAAGTCAACGATTGAAAAGGCCTCCAGGATTCTACAAGCATATGACGTTGGTGGGATGCACAAGATTTATGACTGTAGTCTTAGGATTAGTTTCATTGAATTATGTTGCTGTGAGTTTTACGGAGACTATCAAGAGTAGCGCTCCATTGTTTACTGTTTTTATTAGCAGATATTTATTAGGTACGTATTAGTTCAACGCTCAAGCATTTATAAAGATTGATAACAGCTTTTTCACGGTGTGAAAAATTATTCTAGGTGAACAAACTGGTTTATATGTTAATTTATCGTTACTCCCAGTCATGGGTGGTTTAGCCCTTTGTTCAGCGAATGAGATAAGTTTTAATTTGAGAGGATTTGTAGCAGCCATGGCTACAAACCTGACTGAATGTTTACAAAATGTGTATTCAAAGATGTTGATAAGCGATGATAACTTCAGATACACGTGAGTAGAATTGATTATTGATAATGATTAATATTTGGCATCAAAATAAATTTGCCTTCTGAACTTCCAGACCTGCAGAGCTTCAATTTTATACAAGTTTGGCATCAGTGGTTGTTCAGATCCCAGCATCAATCATCCTAGTAGATCTTCCAACATTGAAACATTCCCTCGATCTTCACTTATTTTCCGCATTTATTCTAAATGGCATATTTTTCCATTTTCAAAGCATCACAGCCTATGTACTTATGGATTATATTAGTCCAGTAACTCACAGGTTAGTTTGAACTTGGTATTATCCTACTATTTAGACATCTTTGATATAATTCTTAATATGTTTGTTAATTATTTTGATTCGAGAAAACCCTTGACTGCGATTCTATTTGATTATCATGAATTGTAGTTAAGGTTGTTTTAAAATATGTATATCTTGATACATATTCAACCTATGACTTGTTTTTCCTTATATACTAATAAGAAACCTATTTTAGTGTTGCCAATACAGCAAAAAGGGCTTTTCTAATATGGTTATCCATATTATTGTTCAACAACCCAGTGACTGGTCTCTCAGCATTAGGAACCATTTCAGTAATTGCCGGAGTTTTATTGTATAACAAAGCTCAAGAGTATGATAAACTTCAAAACCTGAAACGTCGATATACATCAAAAGTGAATTTACAATGATTGTTGTTTACATGTTCTGAATTTCGTTAAACAGAGATTTACAAATTTTCACAATAAATAGTCCAAGTGAGTTCACTTGAAAAAAAAAAAATACAAATGGAAATCAATGACTGTATACAACTTAAATCTAATAATAATTTTTAAATTCATGAGTGAAAATGTTTTATTCATATAGAAACTTGCAATCCTAATAATTCCTACAATAATAAATGTAATATTTATAGGCAGATCATTCATGGCTGAGGATAAATAATGGATTTTCTGTATAAGATGTACAGCATATTTTATTGTCTTATGATTGAAACTGCTTTCATAAAAAAGTATCATATCCATTGTATATATCAATATAAAAATCAAACAATTTTCTCTAAAGAGAATACCAAAATTAATAGATTTAAAGAGATAAAATGGACATGCAATAAAATTTTCAAAATTTAATTTCGTGATAATTCAGCGAATTCTGTATTCATATACATATTTATTGGGAAGAAATCTCTTTTGACCATAACAAGAAAAAATAAAATTGAGTGCCTAGGGCCAATAATCGAATATTTTGAGCAATAACTCATCAATATTTCTATGGTTCCGAGAATAATTTCAACACCAGTGATCAAGTGACGAAAATAGATCTTTGCATCCAAACTTGATAAAATTGCTCTTTCTCATTCCTCATTGTTTGATATAAAAATGTCCAAATATGCTTTTTTTACTGCAATTGAGAATTGGCATATCACCAATTTTCCTCAATTTCAACAAACTTCAACAGGGTTCATATAACTTTTTAATATTTCACTGCGCAGCAGCTTTGAGAGCTTGATCCAAATCAGCTAGTAGGTCTTTTTCAGTTTCGAGTCCAACTGACAAACGAATGAGCTGGTCATTGATCCCAAGTTTATTCCTTTCTTCTTCTGGCACAGACGCATGTGTCATCACCGATCTAAAATCACGATTCAGTTTGAAATAATAATTTTTCACTTTCTCCACTTGTTACACAGTGAGTATGTTTACTCAAAAGTTAATTTTCAGAAGTAACTTTCGAAAAATAACATTCTCAATGAGATAAGCTATGAATTTATCAATTTAGCCGAAAAAATGTGAATAAGGCCACACAGGAGATACAAGATTTTTCGAAAATCATTGTTAGAACAAGAATTACATCATCATTGGAAAGAAAAATCCTAAAGAATATACTCACGGCAATTCCGCTAACGATTCGTATCCTCCAAGTGACTCAGCTAGTATGAATATTTTCAAGGCCTTCAAAAATTTAAGTGAATCTCCTTTATGGTAGAAAGTAACCATACCACTGTGGCCTGACATTTGCCTGATAGCGAGCGCATATTGTGGATGAGACGGCAAATCTGGAATCAACAATGAATATCAGTACTGCATTCCATGTCAAAACAATCCGAAAGATTGATAAATTCCTTACACGGATGGATCACTTTCGTGACCAGGGGATGATCCTCGAGAAATTTAGCGACAGCAATACCATTTTTCATGTGCTGCTGCATTCTCAGCTCCAGAGTTTTCAAACTTCGATTCACTAGCGCGCAATCGTAAGGGGACGGGACGATGCCCATTGCTGCAAGAGAAGAAAAAAAAATGATCAAAACGAATCGCGATCAATGGAGAAAACACGAGCGGATCTCTTGGGGATTACCATTTTGCAAGAAACGTAATTTTTCCGCAATGTCGTCTCGTTTTGTGATCGCCGCACCCATTATAACGTCGGAATGCCCGTTCATGTACTTGGTCAGTGAATAACTAACTATATCAGCTCCAAGCTCGAGAGGTTTCTGTCGAAAGTAAGGGACGAGTTAGAGTCCACGAGGAAAATTATATATATACACACATTTCTCTGTGAGCTTCGAAACAGTTACCTGAAAATAGCACGTGGCGAACGTATTGTCGACAACGATGTAAATGTCGGGTCGCACGGCTTTGACTTCCTCCGATATGGCTTTGATATCCGCTAGTTTCAGCAGCGGATTCGTCGGGCTCTCGATCCAAATCATCTATGGAAGAAGACATATAATTTGCTTTTGAATCGTCTCGAAAATTAGTTATTCAGTTGGGCGTATAATCATTATACCTTGGTGTTGGCTTGAACGGCGCTGACGAAGTCTTCGGTGTTGCAAGCATCGACGAACGACACCTTGATGTTCTGCCTGGGAGCTATCCGCTTGAAGAAGCGATTGGTGCCACCGTAGACGTCGTCCCCGCACACGATGTGGTCGCCGGTTTCGAGCAGCGACGTCAGAGCTGTCTGCGAGCCCAGACCCGACGAGAACACCATACCGTGTTTGCCACCCTCCAACGTTGCCAAGCAGTTCTCCAAGCAATTCCTACTCGGGTTGCCGCTTCGCCCGTACTCGTAGCCCTACGGAACATCGCCTGATTGATATTACATCGATATAAATATACAAATACATTTTGTACGCGAATTTACGTATACTCTTATGAGCTATATTACAATTGATCAACGTGTGACGCGTTTTGAAAGTTACTATATATTCATAATCGCCAACGGCGAACAGAATCTCTCTTTTATCCGGATAATTCCAGCTATACGATCACCACCGAGTATCAGCAAAAATTCAAACACTCGATGTACGTTACTCATGCAGTTTGCTATTTCCGAACGAGGATGACTAACAAACTCACCCGATGCTGGGCCGGCGCGTCCTGCTGGAAAGTAGTGGACATGACAAGCGGTGGCACGACCGGGCAATGACTCCATTGTTGTGGATCCTGACCGGCGTGGATCGCCTTTGTTGCAAAGCCTTCTTCGGTGTTTGTTGGCATCTTTATGAATCACTATGGAGCAAAGGACACACAATCAATTTACCCGTATCATTTTTAACATTTGTTTCTACGACAGTTTAGTTATCGGTCGATAGAATCGTGTGACAATTTAATGAAGGTGAATGAACATATAATGATTAGAATTCAATTGAATTCGGTACCCATATATACGAATTTCCAAGCATTAAAAGCCTTTCATTCTCAAGGGAATAACTAATTTTTTGATCATTTGCGCTCTAATTCTCGTGCAGAATGAATTGAATAAACCAAATTTCAGAGATGCAACGTTTCGCCACCGTCGGTTTGCTGGCCTCATCGGGTTGTTACTTTTTATTGAACAGAAGAATTAGTACCAAACTGAGAAAATTTGCGTATTTTTATCCAGTGGCACTCTAGTGCCACCACTTGTAGCGAGTAAAGACAGCTGGTGGCCAGCAAGACACTGTATACATTGAATTTGGGATATTATTTTTTACAATTACTCTTATCGCTAATGTAAATCGTTTTTAGTTGATAAGCTCTCTTTACAGAAGCTAATGATAATACGTTGGGCAAGCGAATTTCTCTCGATAGCTTGTTTTTCTCAGTAATTTACGGTGATTATTCAAAATATCGTTTAGCTCGAAGAATCGGAGCTCGAAACTCGATACTTGGGATTTTGAACTGTCTAACAACAGTTCACAAATGAAAGAAGAATTCAAGTCGTTCAACAACTTCCTATGCACGCTTCAAGTGAGTTCGAATTTCAAAAGTCAATTGTTTGGCAAGAGACACTTCAATTCTACCCAACAATGATAACATATTGCAATCGCGATTTTTACACCTTTAATTGGAGTATACGTTTGTATTAATCTTGCTGAGAGAATGATTTTCGATATACTTATGATATAATTCAATCGGATAACACATAGTAACTTTGGCTATTCTTTCAAGTTATCATTAAAAATATTTCTTGTCAAAATATGCGCATGCCATTTTCTATTTACTTTTTGGCTTTTACCTACTAATAATTCTATTGCATAGAGTATACCGATTCATATTAGTACTCAAAATAAATTAAATCTCCATCGCGTGACGAAATCTATCCCGAGCATTGGGTAATGTTTAAATCCCTTGATCGTATTACTCATTTCTGTCTAAAGGGCGCCAATCGCCACATTAGGTCCGCGGTTGCACCGGGTCGACTACACCCGTGACATGCAAATACGAGTTGTTATCTCAAAAGCGCAAAGTTTTCTTTCGGTCTATATCTTTTTCTTGGATGTATAACTACGTATTTTGAAAATTTTTTACATATATTTTCTCCCTGGATGAAAAAAATAAAGAAGCTGAAGTGATTCACGGAAGAAGTATTCTCCCAGTTTTGCATTTGGATACAAAAAATTCGCGAGCTGGATGTGCTACTTGAACTCTGATATTTAGAACAAAGCGCTTTATAGCGTAAGTTCGTTCACACTTCCTCCCACGCAAGTTCCTTAAATAATTTATTCCGATTCACGTTCACGAAGTGTCGCCGATCGAGTATACAAAGTTTCGTTTCAAGAGCGAAAGGTACAGAATGACCGGTTATTAAATGACATATCCAAAGGATGTTTCGATCAGCAAGTATTTGCGCTTGAACAATCTACGTGTTTTGAAAAGCTCGTCGCGGGGAACTTGTTTTTGCCAATATAATCGGAAGAGGTGGTTTAATGCAATATTTGCTCGCGCGATGATGTCAACGATAACGGGACCAGCCCAAAGCCAGCTTCTGGAAGAGAGAGAGACCCTTTTATGTCAGAAGACCTTTCAGATTGAGGCGACGGGAGATCCTCAGTTTTTCCGTTGTTGCGGAAGATAATTTCATATTCCAGTTAAAAAGTATATATTCCACAAAAAACTTTTTTTGCAAAGGAATGAAGCAAATTTCACACTTTGTCGTTCCTAAAAAAATTAACCAATTTCATGTTCAATGAACGAGTTTTCCAATTTTTTTATTTCCTATTTCGAACTATTCGATTTGTCTTGTTTTTTTGTTTATCATCATTTGCGAGGCTTTGACCTATCTATTTGTTACTATGAATACAAGTATAAATAAACTGATTCCTCTTCTCAATACATCTCTTTTTAAAACAATATATATTCCACTCGAAACGTTTTTCGGTACGCATGAGATAAATATTCAAATCATTCGTTATATACTTAGGACTTTATATCAACAGTACGATATCACGATATAGACGGTAAATACATTTTATCGCCGTATTACCTTTGAATTGAGAGGCACGATGCACCTAACGCACCGTTAGTTGATCAAAAATTTGATCGCATAAGAGTATATTCAATACTTTACGAGTGAATGCAACATTGTGTAATAGAATGTCATCAGGGCTGTAATCTGACTGATATTCTTTCGAAAAAGTTACAATCGAATGTCATATCCGTGATTAAACATATTTTTTCTGCGCATCCCAAGCCTCAGAACTGCATCATATACTAAAGCGATAGGTGAAATCCTAAACAATATGCGACAACCTCATGAATGAATGGGGTACTACTCGTACTGCCCTATGAAAACGAACTCGTAGGGTTTCAAAACGCTCATGAAGTGTAAGACGTGAACTGAGCAAACCAGAAGTGCCAAGTTCACTCGATCTCATATCGTGAGAAGAGACAAATCAAGCTATACTCATTACACAAAAATACATGTATATCTACAAGTATTCGATGCTCGGGAAAATATAGTGATTTACCCTCTCGCAATAGCACGCGCTGGTGGTCAGGTGGTGTCGCGGGGGGCGCACGCGCTCTTACCACGCGTGCAGTATACCCGCACTGCGGCTCTTCAACCCGCAAATACGTGATTTCGCGCCAAGCACATACTTACACTTGAACGCGTGCGAAAAAAGTTAGAGCTATACGCGAGACATAGGGGAACACATCTAACGCAATATGTGTATACACGCACGATCGATCTGGATCGTTTCGACAGCGGAGGCTTTTCTGTATATGTGACGAAACCAACGCAGTGACGGCTCCGGCGCGGTAGACGCGGAACGACGACACTAACCTTGAGACTTTGCGTTGGCGGAGACTAAGTAGCTGCTGGTTGCTGGCACAAAGTTGACTGCGCGAGTGTCCCACACACTGCCACACACGTCCACACACGTCGACGGCCGGCAGACGACTGGCGCGCGGCTCGAGCCGGCGCGGAGAGAGAATCGCCGCGCCGCGGGGCTGACGACCGGACAAATTGGCCCCGACCAATGGCGCGCCAGCTCCGGCACCACTGATTCACCCACGTGCTTTCGGCTCGAACCGCGCGGCTCCCCGCGCTAGTATAACCTCTCAGCTCTTCCCGGCCATGAGTATCTGGCTCGGCTTTTTTCTCTAACACTATTCGTCGGGGGATTCGGAGCGATTATTTACTCGTGTATATTGTAGTAAGTTGTCTCTCCCTCTCGCTGACTCTCTCCCTCTCTTGGGGCTGGGGGGATCCGCAATTCCGCGCACACGGGAATGGAACTGGACGTTCGAACGAGAGACACACAAGTGCGCCGGAGATATATATATGTACGGGGCGGGTGCCGGTTCGCTCGCCAATTCTTTAAATGCCTGTTGCTCCGAATGTGAAATTAACTTGTGTGTGCGGTCGTTTGCATTATCGCCGGTTCATCTTCCATTGCGCTCGACGTGGATGTTCTAGCGGGTTATAACTTTGTCACGTCGTCGAACAGATCCCATATCGTACGATACTTGGCTGAGCCCTAATCGTACACATATCCGATTCATCTCGCGCGTGCGGGTGCGTCAGTGATTTCCGCAAATAACCTCGTTGAACGGGAGACGGTAGTGCATTGATCCTTACACTTAGCCTGTGTATCGACGCTTTTCTATCGACAAAATTCGAGAGGATAATTGATGTTTTTGTTTTTACAGCTCTAACCGACCATGGAAGATATTATATTGAAATTGTTGGGCACGGACACTGTCACCATCCAGGAGGTTTGTTCATTCTCCCTTAACTATAATTAATAATTGTTGATTGTAAATACCTTCTGCAATGTCAAAATATGTGAATTTTTGTGGATGTGAGATTAGTAGAAACCATCTCATAGATCAGGATTTGATGGTTTTGAACAGTAGACAGCTTAATAGCAAATGGAAATCTATAATGGAATTATGATTCATATGAGGAATGTAATCACTTTGTTATATCCATATAGGGTACACAACAACTCCGGGAAGCATTCAAAAACCCGCAAAGCATTCCAGCACTATGTCAAATCCTTACATCCTCTAATAATCCTCAAGTAAGTACTGTTACTAAGATGGACTCTGTTTTACAATTTCAATGTCATTACAATCATATTGTTATTATAGGTACGGCAGTATGCAGCAGTGTTACTCAAGAAACGTTTCAACAGAGGAAAACACTGGTCGCAACTCACAGATCAACTGAAAGCTGAAATTAAATCTATGCTCTTGCAGGTATGTTCTTAGGAATTTTCCTCTCATCTACTAATTCAGAAAGATATATTCTTGATTCTTTCTCTCTTCCTGCCTATCTATTTCTCTGTTATTCTGTTTAGATCCTTGTCAGTGAACCTGTGAAGGTAGTTAAAAATGCGATTACACAACTGATTGGAGTAATATTGAAACATGAATTACCACAGAACAAGTGGCCAGAAATTTTGACACTCATACGTGGACTTTTATCCTCTGGACAAATAGCTAATCAAGAGGTTAATATTATTAGAAAAATATGAAAATCATTCCTTCAACCAAAAGCACACACTAAAAATTAAAATTAATTTGTATTTTCAGCTGGGCATGTACACATTGTCTATAATGACTGACATAGCTCCTAGTATATATCTGCCTCATTGTCAAACAATTCTAGAATTAATCAACTTTACAATCAACAGTTTTACAGATTTAGCTAATCCAGTGTCATGTTACATTTTAGAAATAATGCTTCATTTGATTCCACTGGTAGAAGGAAATCAAATAGTAAGTGTACAATAACTAATTTTTAAAGATTGCTATCTGCAAAATAGTAATACTGAACCTTCTATTTTTAGATGGTAAATGCTTACCATCAATTTATACCAAAAGTTATACAAATCATCCAAGCATTATCAACTGTAAATGAAGAAAAAGCTGTAAAGGGATTTGAATTATTAGATGAGTTGTGTGAGACAGCTCCATCAGTGCTTTCCTCTCATGTTAAGAGTTTAGTTGAGATGTGCCTCTCTTTGGCTAATCACAAATCTCTAAGCAACGAATTGAGATCGAAAAGTGTTGCATTTATAGGGTGGCTTACGAAAATAAAGAAAAAAGCAATTGTTAAGCACAGATTGGTTGAGCCTATAGTAGGTAAGAATTTACATTCATGTCGTAATCAATACTCAACCATTGATTTAAATTAGATTGCAGGTAAATTGAAAATCTCGGGGATTCATCACTGAATAGAATAAGGATTCTAATTTGTTTAACTGGGATATGTTTATATTGCTTACTCAAGAAGAAAGTTCTGCGATGGCTTTAAATTTGAATTCGTAATTTTATTAGTTATTTTTAAACTGCTAACATCATTTAGTTGTTCATACAATTTTCGGCAACGTCTGTATCTGCGATAACGATGATGATGCGATGATACTCCAATGATATTTTTGAGTATATTTCTGTCCCTAATGAGTATTTTCCTATAAGATAAATTGTTATATAAATAATGCGATTCCGTCCAAAGTGCTGTAGATAGAATAATGCTTTGATATGTTATGAGAACGCATAATTTTGATAACGATTTAATGTATTACATAATTTTTTTTGTTAGCTTTACAATAGAAAATTCGTAAATTTTAGAGTCATCTAACGATCTTTTCAAGCATGTGCTTAGTTCCTTGATTAAAAGTGTTTACTATTTGAAAATTGGTGTATAAGTTTTAGATAAATAAAATGATATAGCGAAAATGCTCCCCCTAAGAGTAGATAATGTCAGAGTATGGTCGGGCACATACTTAAGGAATTGTGATGCTTCGTGAAATTATATTTAGAATTCAACTTCTCAACGCTTAGATTTTCTTTAATTACCAATACGAATAATAACGAGCGATGAATAGGCTACGTAGTATTTACATTTTTTTATTAATCATTCAAACTTTATTATCCGCAGATATGTTGTTCAGTCAGATGAGCGTTAAACCCGACGACGAGGAACAAGAAGTCTATTTCACTGGAGAGGAAGATAATACACCAATTACCTGTGCCACTCAAACACTGGACTTGTTGGCTTTACACTTGCCTCCCGAGAAACTGATCCCATACACTGTATGCAGTAGTGTAATAATTTATTGATCAGTATTTATACAAAAACGAAAGCTCCATTGAAATTTGTGTTTCAGTTGCAACACGTCGAGCCAGGTCTAAAAGGCACAGACCCTTACGCGAAAAAAGCATCCTACCTGGCGATGGCTGTGTTGGCCGAAGGTTGCTCCGAGCACATCCGGTACAAGTACCTCGAGACGTTTTTGCGATGCATCTGCCAAGGTATCACCGACCCCGCACCGGTGGTACGCAACGCGGCTCTCTTCGCCCTTGGCCAGTTCTCCGAGCACCTGCAGCCTGAGATAAGTCGCTACGCGGACGAGCTGGTGCCAGTGCTCTTGCAACACCTGAGTCAAGTCTGCGCCCAAATACGCCAGGAAAAGAAAGATCTGCCATCGGCCGATCGTATGTTCTATGCTTTTGAGATGTTCGCAGAAAATCTCAACGAGGGTCTGCTGCCGTATTTGCCCTCGCTCATGTCGATCCTGTTCGAAATCCTCTCCGACCCGACGAGTCCGATGCACATATGTGAGCTGGCTCTCAGCGCTATCGGCTCGGCAGCCGAAGCGAGCAAGGAAAACATGATGCCGTATTTCGAGCAGGTCATCAACATACTTATGAATTACTTGAATCAAAGTAAAGATAGAGATGCCGATGAGAACATGACTTTGCAAGTACAAGCAGTTGGTTAGTAACGTTCTATTTTGATAATGTTACATTGTGATCCTGTGATCAAATAATATTTTGTCGTTTAAATTTTCCAGATACTTTGGGTGTTCTAGCAAGAACAGTTGGCGAACAAAACTTTGCACCCATAGCTATGAAATCTCTCGAAATAGGAATGACACTGTTGAAGAGCACCGAAGATCCTGATTTGAAGAAAGCTGTTTACGGCCTTCTGGCTTCTCTCAGTATGGTTATCAAAAAAGAAATGTCCATAGTTCTCCCGGAACTCATTGAATTCTTGACTACAAGTGTCCAAAGCACTGAAGGAATTGTGGTAAAGTATTATTCCATACGACAAATTATTCAACTATCAGAATCTTGTTTTAATTAAAATTATTTTTAGCCGTGCTTCAAAGACGAGGAGAATGCCGATTACTTAGTTTACGATGATGAGACTAGTGAGAATGAAGAGGAAGATATTGAGATTTCTGATAATGAGGATGAGGGTGATGATGATGATGACGTTGTAGCTTACGATGTAGAAAATGCGTATGTTGAGGAGAAAGAAGAAGCTATTTTAGCTTTGAGAGAGATAGCGGAGCATACCGGGTAAATTGAAAATTTTCCCTCCCTTTTCGACTAGTAATCAATAGTTTATAACATCGATAATATTTTTCAGTGAAACGTTCATACCCTACCTAGAAAGGGCTTTTGAAGAAGTTTTCCATGTGGTGAATTACCCCCAAGAAGACATAAGGAAAGCAGTCATAGATGCACTGACGCAGTTTTGTATAAGTTATTCAAAAGTTCAGACAGAGGAAGGTAAATACACAACTCAGAATTTCCTGTCAGTTGTTATACCTAAGTTATCTGAACTCATAAGACTGGATCAAGAACGGAGCGTTGTGATCCAAGCATTAGATGCATATGCTGAATTACTTGAACATATCAAGTCAGACGTTATTGTTTGCGATGGTCACAAGGATGCTATTATGAGTTGCGTCCTGGATGTAATGAATGGTAAGATTCATGCGATATCATTATTATATATTAATTAAATCAAGTGTTGAGAAAATTTAAATGATACTCAATTGAAAAATGTTAGGTCGAACTGCGTGTCAAGACGAAGATGATGGTGCAGCAGACGAAGGAGAAGCTGAACATGATGTATTGATGTTTGAATGTGCAGGTCAAGTTCTAACTAATTTAGGAAAAGCGATGGAAACTCATGTATATGCATTGTTTGTACAGAGAGTATTCCCTATTTTAATCAAGCGATTGGTAAATATAGTGAGCTATGTATCATAGATATATTGATAGTCTTGTATATAATTTTGCGTAACATGATTCTTTTATTTCCATTTAGAAAAATAATCATTCAGATTCGCAAAGATCATTTTGCATTGGGACGATAAGTGAATGTATCCCATGTTTGAATAACTATGTCGGGGAATTTGTACCTACATTGTACCCACTTTTCATCAAGTATGCAAGTGATTCCTGTGACGAAGTCCGTAACAACTCAATTTTCGGACTTGGCGAGTTGGCATTCTATGCAAAAGACATATTATATCCGTATCCTTTTCATATGGAAGATTGTGTTGCGTCAACGAATAATAACTTATCATTATCACTCATTGATCTAAGAAATGATTTTCCATTCATGTAACTAATTTAGACAATATAACGAAATACTGCAAACTCTCTCTAATGCAGTTGCGAATGAAACAAGTGCTCTTGTTCGAGATAACATTATTGGTGCTATATGCCGACTTATAATCAGAAACCATTCGATAGTACCAATAGAACAAGTATTTCCTGTTCTCATCAGTCATCTACCACTTAAAGAAGACCAGGAAGAAAACAAGACCGCTTTTGAGTGCATTCAATCGTTGTACAGCATTGGCCACGCGATAATCAAGCCTAACTTAGAAAGGCTTCTACACATTTGCTTTGAAACATTAGAGCTCAAAGAGTGTGGCTGTGGTAAGTTTTGTTTAATTGAAAAACTATACCTTCGTTCACTAGTAAATTTTATTTAAACCCGTTCCGAATTTCTACTGCATGTATAACTATTATTTTGCTTCACAATTTCTATCACGATAGAGTAATATTTTTACTTCTATGAATAATCGTCACACTTTTTTTGTATTTTTATAGAAACCCTCATTATTGATTGGATGAAACAAGTTCGGAACGATTTTCCAGAGGAATGGAGTGCGGTTTGTAGCAAATTCACACGAGAACAATTGGAGGTCTTTTCTCAACTAATGTTGTAAATAAACAAATAAAATGATTTTTATATTAATACATTGATTATTTAAATACTCTAATAGCATGTTAATAAATATATACTTGGTATGAAATCTCAAAGAATATCTTGAACTTTCCTTCTTATCATACGAATGCAAGCATCTCATGTAGAATACATGAAAATAATTTGTACATAAAAATAATTCTGCACCTCAAGTAAAATTAAAAACAAAAAAAATACTTAATCAATTTCTCCTAAAGATTTAGTCAAAATAAACCTTGTAGATTTGTCGCAATTTGGATTTTTCTCTATTTTAAAATACTCGAATATTATATCACTTTGAAAAGTAAAATTATTCACAAGTTTTCATCCTTATAATTAAATTATACTCAAATAAAATTTTCTTCTTGTTTCTCGCGGTGGTCATATTTATAATTTGGTGTCCATAGTGAGTCTGAAGGTATGTACAAAAATTAGTATGAATCAAAGATAGATTGGAATAATCATAGTAAAACTTGTTTGGTGCACGAAAAAGTCATAAAAACACGTCGAGTTGTCGTAGTTTTTTTCATAGCAAATAGTATCCAATGCTTCTTCTTTGCGACTATAGCGTCGTAACGTATACTCTTCATAATCAGCTGAAACGTACGGTAGGTAGGAGTATTGATTTGGAGTTAATTTTTCTTTAATTAATTTGCGTCCCTGTTCCACATAGTTAAAACCACGTCAAATTTCGTGGATAATATATATACTTTTAGTCCATTCCGGCAATGTTTATCAAAATATTTTCATGATGATGAACGGCGTATCGACATATTCCGCGATGCTCTTATCTACATTAGATTACGACAAAATAATTAACTGCCGAGTAAATCAGTTTAGTATTGTGATAGATCGGTGTAAAACTTCTATCGCACAACGTGAGAAGTTGTCTTTTGAGATTCAAACACAATTTATTGTATTAGATTATCTAGATACGGAGCGATAACACGGAGGATTTAGTGAATTGAAACGGCTTATGAACTTAATCTAACTGAACGCTGATGTCATCTCTACGTTATCGCGACATTTCCCAGTCCTGATAAGTTGGTGTTCAATACACCTTTGTAGGGTTTGTCGATTGATAGTATATTACATTAGTTGAGCTTCCGGTGATGGGGTATTTACACCTGTTACGCTGATAAACATTCGCACCTTGCAATATGGATCTGCATCTAGTGGCAAAAGTGTTTGGGAAATTCAAAAATCTGCGACCATGAGTGGGACGCTGCCGTTCGAACAGTTGCATTTGAAGAATGAGCTAACGATAACTTCGGATGGTTTCGTGCTGGTAAGTTCATACACTTTTTTTATTGGATTCTCGCGGCTATCGTATTACTGCGCTTCGACACTTGGGAATCAACAAAAATCTGAACCGATGTTTGGTTTTCACGGGAGACGATTAGATTTTCTGTTCATTTTGACGTGATTCCTCAACTTATATAAGGCTCTCCGCGACGCTTTCGTTGTTCTGTCACGGTAGAAAACTAGACAATTCGTATTAAAAATGAATAGATTTTTTTGTAATGTCATACATTGGAATTTTTCCATTGGCACAAGCTTCCAATTTTATTGATTGACTCTCGCACAGAAGCAATATCATTGATTACGTGTTTACGGACATGAACACATTCGCTGATAAACAGGAAGATATTATTGCAAAAAAAAAGATGTCACAGTTATTGAAATCAACTGGAAGATGTACGAAATTGTGGGAAAAATCAGATTTTTCTTATGAATATTATCTATAAATTTGAAACACTCGAAGTTCATCGCGTACACTGACAACCGTGCGGATAAGAAAATTTGAAATGTGTTTTCTAAAACAGGATTAAAAATCACTCACAACGGATGAATTGTATTACAGTCACGTCCGCCATGTCCGAGAAAAAAATAATCGAATCATGAGTATTTAGCCGAAGTCGAGCGGAAAATTGGGCGGAATAATCGTGAACATACGATGCTCACACTTGGAGGCGGCACAAAACCGAAGAAATGGATGTAGAATTCGTTGCCAGGAGCTCCTTATCTTCGTTGCAAAGGACGCCAGACGAGATTTGCATAGTCTCACCTGGCAATTTGGCTGACTGGACATGGACGAATTTGAAGGTAAAACGAGTTTTATTGAAGATACCTGATGATTTGAAGTTGAAAAAAATTTCATGCTCCTGTTATCCATGTGTCGTTCGGGTTAGAAACAATTCGAATCCAAGGGCCTCGAGAGACTGTACTTACTCTATCGCCGAAGACTCGAGAACGGCTACTTGTCCCTGTTTGTGCTGCTGCAATTGATCTTGGGAGTGTTGCACTGCACGATTCTGTTGACAACGGTACGGTAAAAAGCCTCCTTTCGATTTTTTCTTTTTCTGAAATTTCGTGTATGCTCAGGTGCCCGTGGAGACGGCAATAGTCGATCTGATCACGACTGGAGTTGTGAATGCCCTGCTGTTTCCAATAATAGCGCTGTCCTTTCGAACGGAATTGGCGGTGAAAAAGTCGTACCTGCCGATTTACCTCTCGTGCATCATCATCGCTCTTCTCGTGACCGGCGATCTGATCGTTGTGATATATTACACGATGACCAACAACAACGACACCCTGTTCTTCAGGTAAGATTTTGCCTTGGTCGTCTTGTTTCTCTGAACCAACGAAAAATCGTACTCCTTGACAGGCCGACGTTCACCACGCACACTCTACTGGTCTGTTACGTATTCTTACCTCTGTCGAGTCATCTGCAAGCTCTGATCCTCGGCGCCACTGCATCCTTTTGCTATCTCGCCGGGCTCTTCCTGATCACTTACAGGAATGATCCTGTTCGCGGGATTAAAGTAAGCATCGACCTCCTCTTCTCGTCTCAAAATATCCTTCGATGTTTCGGTCGACTCTAACTGAGCATATAACTGAGATGATGACGATTCATCAAACTTCAAAATACTTGCATTGGTCAAAATTTTTTCTAAAAATGTTTTCACTAAAATTTTAGATAACAACGGATCTCGTGTATTACATGTGCGTCAATTTTCTGGGTCTGTACTTTCGTTTCATGAACGAAGTCATGATAAAACGATCGTTTTTGGATCGTCGAAAATGCGTCGAGACGACGCTCAAGCTGAATTACGAAAAGGACCAAGAGGTGAGAAGCTCATTCGACTCGTGAATTTTAGCTTGAACATTACACGATCGCGCGCGAGCGCGTTATATATATTTTGATGAAATATCTCGTTGAAGGAGCAACTGACGCGCAGCATTTTGCCGCCACATTTCGCCGCGAAAATCAAAGAGCATTTCCGGGACATTTGCAAGTTCATCGTGACCCACAAGTCACCCTACCTGGAGAAAAGATCGTCATCGATACCGAGGTATGGAGTGCGGTACCAAGCAAAAGAATTACGCATGAATTGTGCCTAGAAATTGACTGACTGATTTTTTATCGAGGTATAATCAAGGCATATTCTATATTGACTTGTGAACGGGTGGTAGACGTTTATGTAGGACTGCGCATCGATTATATCTAGATAATTTACGTATAAATCACTAGGCGTATAAACAAGACATGGGTTATTCATAGAAAATGTATTAATTGATGAATCAATGTTTCTCAACAACTATTGAGAGCGAGAGTTCATTTTTAATAATGAAAGTCATCCCCTGTTCAACGATAATTTTCACTATATCGATAACTCGTGTCCATCTACGAACTACGCCTTGATACTATGCCTAACGCAGTCGTCATTTTCTATAGGCACGATTTGTGCGCATAATTTTCCCACTGGGATGGTACGTGCACAAGCTTGACCACTGATTTTCCCCTCGGCGCCCCTTTCAGGGATCTGTACGTGGAGATGCACGACAACGTGAGCATACTCTACGCAGACGTGGTGAATTTTTCCGGGCTCACCGTGACCCTGCCGGTGAAGAAATTGGTCGAGACGCTGCACGATTTATTCGGCAGCTTCGACGAGGCCTCGGAGAGGCACAACGTCCTCAGGATCAAGTTCCTCGGCGACTGTTACTACTGCGTGAGCGGAGTGCCCATACCCAACCCCCAGCACGCCAAGAGCTGCGTCGATCTCGGTCAGTTTTTTTTTGGTCGACAAAAAAAAATAACTGGATTTCCCAGGTTCCGTTAGATTTTTTTACTTCTATCTACTTTTGCAGGCCTGGACATGATAAGCATAATCGGCGACGTACGCGCCCGAGTCCAGAAGGAGTGCGGGGTCGACGTGGACATGCGAATAGGCGTACACTCGGGCAAGATATACTCGGGTATTTTGGGGATAAACAAGTGGCAGTACGACATATGGTCGAGGGACGTCATCATCGCCAACAAAATGGAGCAGACCGGGGAAGCCGGAAAAGTACACGTGACCCAGCAGACGCTCGACCTGCTCGACGTCAGGCTGTACAGATGCAGACCCGTGACCAAGCTGAAGGACGACACACTCCTGAAATACGGCATCCAGCAGAGCTACCTCATAGCGCCCTCCATCTCGTACAAAGCCATTTCGAGGGTATTTTTCTTCCATATTTAATTGTCACGATGCTTCGCCGGGGATTTAAGGGGTAGTATCCACCAATAATGCTAAAAAAAACAAGCCTTTTTCATGATTTTTTTTAAACGACATTTGAGATGTAAGGTATATAAATAATATATCATTGGATTAAGCAACTCTTAGAGAATAGGAAAAAATTTTTTATTGTTAATTTTTTTACAAAATGGCGGCTGTGCATCGATTGCCGTGAATCGTTTTTTCCAAAAGCTCTTCCGCGGCGAGCAGTAGAACTGAAAAAGTTTACATCCAATTGACTTGAAATTTTAACTGTAGCTTCTTCATTAGATTATCTAGTGAAGTACACATCATTATATTTTTAGAATTTTTTTTGGCAAAATGGCGACGGTTTGAATTTTTTCGACAAAAAAAGTCAACTTTGATTGTTTATAACTTTTTTTTTGTCAATCAATCGCTAAAATGGTGTGTACTTCACTAGATAATTTAATGAAGAAGCTACAGTTATAATTTCAAGTCAATCGAATGTAATGTAACTTTTTCAGTTCTACTGCTCGCCGAGTTTGAAAACATGGTTTTGAGAAAAACGCGTTTAAAGTTTCAAAATGCTATGTATCTTATATAAAAGTTGTTCGGTAAAAATTGATTTAAACGAATTTTGAGTTTAGATCAGTACTTGGGAGTTGTAGATTTCGAATCTAGGATAGTTTGAGCATGATTTAAGCCAATAAAAAAAAAATGAAAATAAAAAAAAATCTGCCGAATATTACCCCTTAACGCGCGCAAGAATCATCGCGAAAAAACATGTGAAAAAAAACTTTCAATTCCGGTGCAATGTAGTTTTTCTTCTACACATACAGTATATTGTTAAACTTGTGGATGAACAAATCTTTGCTTTGTATCCGTAAGAAACATCAAGATTTCAGATATTTTAAAAATTAATCTTCGTAATACGTACTTGAATGGAAAATTCGTTACATTGCAGAATAATGACGCTAGATTCGTATTCGTGGACAAGAGAAACACGTCGTACTTGACTGGGAATAAAAATTTCCGAGTGAAATGGTAAGTGTATAACTACATTTTCCTCAAAGTTTCCGCGGCAGCTTCAATTGGTAAATGTAATTTAAAAAATTTGAAATCATTAGTACATTAACGAACTCCAGATTACCATGAATTGAAAGCCAGATGGAAATTGGTTGCTTACTATAGGATGTTTTAGGAATCAACCCGATACACACGCTTGTAGCTTTAGGCGAACGACTCACTTCATGGACTCATATTATCGTGACTATCACCTGATGTTGAAAGCAGCGGACGCTGAAATGGAAAAAGCTATAGAGCAAATGCCTCTAAGCAAGTGGGAGTGAGTATTTCCCAATTCCAGACTGTCAACAGCTCGCAGATCTTGGCTTGGAAAATTTATCGCAGGAAATCATATCAATTGTATTTTATATACAGTGGTTAGTGTCTGATGGACAGTTTGTTTCAGACAGTGGCGCAGTTGGGATAACATAAATCCTTTATTTTTGACATTTTCCCAATGGAGCTGGGAAGTTCCTTACCTGCGAGAACCAGATCCTCTTTTTAAATTCTGTGTCATATGCGCAGCTCTAATTTTACTGTTGGCTGGTTTCAATATCATAACTCCTACTATTTTCTTCAGTTCCGAAAGGTAAATTACGAGTCGATTTCTCAGTTAAGATAAAATGAACGTTTGCATATCCATCGCAGACTTTTCATGTTTTTTTTTTATCTTACTTTCAGCAACTGCAATTTAACCAGTGCTACGTCTATTGTAATTTACGTGGTAGTATTATTATTCATTATAACGTTGATCCCTACGACGTGGACTCAATTCTTGTGGGATCGCTGGCACGAGCTGTACGACGGCGAAGAAAATAATACACAGCAGCAGCCTCGCAACAAAATACTCAATTTTTTCTATCGTACCAGTGTAGAGGTGATTTTTATTGTTCAGTAATTGCTTTGACTAAAATTCATCCCATAATACATTAATGAATTCTTCTAATTTATTTGACGCTCGTCGTTCAACGACAAGTAAAACTTGAAAGAATAGTTTATCTGGTTTATCATTTGATCATTACTTGAAGCTAAAAAACATTTACCATATGAATTTAAATATCATTTCTTTCGTGTATACAGATTTTCTGGAACGAAATTTTCAGAGTAATTCTTTATTGCATTATTATTGTTTTGGTGGCGATTGCAGTTGTATTTAGCGCATTGGTAAGAAATTAAAATTTATAGATACGATAGGCTCATGAAATAAATGACGCGGTCGAAATTATTTAAATCAATGGTTCCAGTTAGAAGCTCATGACGGTTCGACAAAACCAGAAGATAATCGAACATCAAGTGAAATCGATGAAATTATGGACACGAAATGCATTTATTCATCATGGGTAAGATACGAACATTCATAATATTATATCAGAATCGTGAATGTCTCGGCCAGGTTCGATCAAGATCTGATTGTTTGTTAGTAAAAAATAAAGTTTAATAATACTAATTATGTCCTATAAAACCTAAATCAAATCGAGTCGAAACGCCGAAATCAAAAGAAATGCCTGCCGAACTTTGGTGAAATCGAAATATTCGTTCGCGGGAAATCACGAGGGCATCTTTCTTTTAGTCCACAATATAAAATAGTGTATTAAGGCCCTAGAATATGCCAAAAACAAACCCTATGTATACCAAAATTAACGAATATTCAACCACTGTCTAGACGAAAAACATCGATAACAAGAATAATTGTAAAAGTTCTAATGAAGCTCAAAAGTAATCCAATAGTTTGACAATGGCAGTGAAGCAGCCGCTTCCACTGCCGAACGTTACATTATATTTTTATTCAAAACTGCCTGATGAGGCCAGTGAACCTTACTGGCGAAACGTCGCATGAATTAAACATGTGATGGATTTTCTGATACTTATTTCTTTTTCCACTTCACTCTGGATTGGCCCTCAAAGATCGACAATTTTACACATATTTCAAAAGTAATTCGACCCAACGTCAAAATTAATAAGGTCACAAGTTAATTGTACCCCTGTTAAGTTTCATCAAGATCCATTTGTTGGAAAATTTAATTTTCCCACGTGACGTATCCCAATATGATGACAAAAATTAGATACTGAAAAGTTGAATTTCGACCCGATCGCAAAGTTTTCTCTTCTAGAATGCAAAACGAATCGGCGATTATTGTCTCATGATATTGATTGAACATCAATGTTTCATAAAAATTAATGTTTTCAGCAAATTACTACGAACTGCGGTTTGGTTATTTTTACAACCTTTGTCTTCTTAAGGATTCACTTCTTACTAAAGCTGTGCATTGGGATATTGATTGCAACATTTTACGCTTGGAATGTTTCGGATAATAAATCTTTCATATTTCTGGTACGTTTTTCGTTCGATAAAGTTGATAATTGTTCGCGCTAATCCTTCGAAGCTCCTCAATTGCTTGCTTTCTTTTAGACTTATGCCGAAACATGGAATCCTTATCTCGACAGACGGACTCCGCATATTTTAACCATTGTTTATTTGATAATTTCTCTACACTTGATTAATCGACAGGTGATGCAAATTAGATACACACTACAATCAATAATAATTGAATCGCACGAAAATACATTATATTTTTATGAATGTTTACAAATGCAGACGGAGTATCTCAATAGGCTCGATTATCAATGGAAACGGCAGTTGATCAAAGAACAAGACGAAGCATTTCATACTAGAAATGCTAATAAACTATTGCTTAGAAATATTTTGCCTGAACATGTCGGTGAGTAATACATAAGTATACGATATATTTTACTTCAGAATAAGGTATATCGTATGATCTTACGAAATATACTTTTGAAATACAGAAACAAGTATGTCTACAAAAAAGAATTTCGTTTTCTATTTAATGATTTAGCCGAGTATTACCTCAATATGGATAGGATTGAAGAAAACTCGCTTTACCACGAAGCTCATGGCAATGTAGCAGTGATGTTTGCAACTTTGACTGATCTATCAATCGATGAAAGTAATATTCTAGTCGACTTCAATGAAATTATTTGTGAATTTGACAAATTACTCTTCAAGCCTAATTACTTGAGCAGAGTGGAAAAGATCAAACTCGCAGGTGAGAGATGCGGTGAATGATTATTTCTTTCCTCGTGTACTGATTTTTCTCATTCGATTATTCTTCAGGCACAACTTACATGGCAGCTTGTGGGTTAGAAACAGCGAAAAAGAGCTTCTCGCAAAATTATGACATTAGTGATTTAGAACCGAAGTATAGTGTAGTACAAGTGATGGTTCAATTTGCGGCTGAAATGATGGGTATTCTGAAGAATATGGAAACATTGCTGATAAAACCATATAAGCAAGTATCCGTTCAATTATATTTTTTTTCATCGACAGTTTTTATCATACTGCATGGTCGATTGAGCCACCAAACGATTGGTTTTCACTCTATTCCATTGAACACGTCATCTTATTCGCTTTACAAATGAAATTTATGCATTATGAATCGTGTGAATCAGGCTAACGTTGAATCTCCCGATCTTTTAGATTAAGGATAGGAATTTCTCATGGGGAAGTTACAGCTGGAGTTGTAGGGGCTCAAAAACCTCTGTACGACATATGGGGAGACGCAGTGAATATGGCTTCAAGAATGGATACAACCGGTGAACCGCAAAGAATTCAGGTATACATTGATTTCGATTTACGGAACTGTGAGAGGTTGGATGCTTCAAATTATTTGACTTTAAAAAAAGCCTATAGCTTAAGGGGTAATATCCACCAAATGCTCAAAAAAACAAGGCTTTTTTCATGATTTTTTTTAAACGATGTTTGAGATGTAAGGTATATAAATAATATATCACTGGATTAAGCAACTCTTGGAGAATAGAAAAAAAATTGTTATTGTTAGTTTTTTTACAAAATGGCGTCTGTGCAGCGATTGCCGTGAACCGCTTTTTTAAAAAGTTCTTCCGCGGCGAGCAGTAGAACTGAAAAAGTTTACATCCGATTGACTTGAAATTTTAACTGTAGCTTCTTCATTAGATTATCTAGTGAAGTACACATCATTATATTTTTAGAATTGTTTTTCGCAAAATGGCGACGGTTTGAAAAAAAAATTTTTTTCGACAAAAAAAGTCAACTTTGATTGTTTATAACTTTTTTTTTTGTGAATCAATCGCTAAAATGGTGTGTACTTCACTAGATAATTTAATGAAGAAGCTACAGTTATAATTTCAAGTCAATCGAATGTAAACTTTTTCAGTTCTACTGCTCGCCGAGTTTGAAAACATGGTTTTGAGAAAAACGCGTTTAAAGTTTCAAAATGCTATGTATCTTATATCGTCGCTTGGGAGGAAGAACGTTCCATTTCAGAAACTTGCTATAAAAAGTTCCATTTCAGAAACTTTCTATAAACAGTGCCGTTTCAGATTGACAAGTATAAAAAGTGCCATTTCAGAAAAATTCTATAAAAAGTGCCATTTCGGAAAATTTCTATAAAAGGTGCCATTTCAGGAGAAATTTTTTCCGTCGGAGTTTTTCCGACTTCGGGGATGATTACGTATGCATGTGTCTGTATGTACATGTGTGTATGTGTGTGTGTACACGTCTGAAAATGACAACTTGATCCCACGTCGAGACGTGATACTCTGAAAGTAAACTATTTACATTACATATTTTCTTCATAGATGGATTTGGATGAAAATTGGTATCTATAAGTCTTTGAGGTCGCTGATTACGAATCCGACCTCAGATTTTAAAAATTCGAGTTAGAACCTCTAAGATCACCTAAAAAAAATTTGAAAAGGTACTGGATTTTGATGAAAATTGGTATGCGTGGGTTTTTGAGTTTGCTGATCACGAATCTGAACTCAAAATTTGGAAATTCAAATTAGAGCCTCTAAGATCACCTGACAAAAACTTGGAAAAAAATGGAATTTTGTTGAAAATCAGTATACATGGGATTTCGAGGTCGCTGATTACGAATCTGACATCAAATTTTAAAAATTAAAATTAGAGCCTCTAAGATCACCAGACAAAAATTTGGAAAGATACTGGATTTTGATGAAAATTAGTATACGTAAGTTTTTGAGGTCACTGATTATGAATCCGGCCTTAGATTTTAAAAATTCGAATTTAGCCTCTAAGATCACCTGACAAAAATTTGGAAAAAAATGGAATTTTGTTGAAAGTTAGTATACATGGGATTTTGAGGTCGCTGATGAATCCGGCATCAAATTTCTAAAATTAAAATCAGAGCCTCTAAGATCACCTGACAAAATTTGGAAAGATATTGGATTTTGATGAAAATTAGTATACGTGGGTTTCTGAGGTCACTGATTACGAATCCGACCTCAGATTTTAAAAATTGAAATTAGATCGAGCCTATAAGCTCACCCGACAAAAATTTGGAAAAAAAATGGAACTTTGTTGAAAATTAGTATATATGGGATTTCGAGGCTGCTGATTACGAATCCGGCCTCAGATTCGGATTTAGCCTCTAATATTGCCTACCGAAAATTTGGTAAGATACTGGATTTTAATAAAAAATGGAATCCATGGGTTTTTGAGGTCGCTGATTACGAATCCGGCCTCAGATTTCCAAGATCCAATATAGACCATTCGAGAAAATACACTGGGTCTTGATGAAAATTATTATATGAGGGTTTTTTGGGAGTTAATCAATGGTTAAAACAGTATAATACAGTAGAGTTCGTATGTTTTTCTGGCTTTGTCATATGGTATTCAGATGCTGATTCGCATCTTACGGAAACGATATTATCCAATTTTTGAAGATTTATAATAAATTCTCGTCATTTCAAACTGTAACAGGTGGTTGTTAAACTTAAAGTAGTAAAACGTTGTGAAAATTATTATTCACTAGTCAAAATCACTCACTCACTATCGCTCGCTCATGTCTTTCATTTGCTCTATTATAAATATGAATGAACATTGAAATTTCTAATTGTATTATCGATAAATAAGGTAACTGTACCCAATTTGGCACTGTACCCAATTTGGCACAATCGTCAGATTTCGTATTTCCGGTGCTCTCTGAGCATCAGTCGCTCTTGGGTTATGTTGGGGGAATTAAAAGAAAATTTTCGGTATCTTCCCCGCCCATTTAGCCCTTAAAACCACTCTCCTACAACACTTTGAAGTTTCACTTACTGATTTTTTCACCATTTTCTTATTTCACTTTTCACACTCAACCTCAAAAATCAGGTGTCAATAATTTTTATCTCTCAAAGTGTCATTACTCTTTTTTGTGTAAAAATATCTCAGCTTTCGATTGGTCTCATCAGTTTTCCTAAAATTATTTTTTATCCTACTCAAATTGCTGTTTTTCGCATCAAAAAAAAGTGTACCCAATGTGCCCCTCTACGCGTTTTTAAATGGGAAGATTGAGTGAAATCATTGAATATTTGTATAGACATATTACGATGATTTAGACGCGTATTTTTGAGTTGTATGTTAAAAATTTTGTATAAATATCACTGGGAACATAATTGAGAGTTTATTTCAATGCCAATTGGATCGTCCCTGTAGGCCTATATAGGCTGTAGCTAATGATTAAAAAATTGTGCCAAATTGAGTACACGTTTTGTGCATTTAGCCTTTTTGCGTTTTTTTTTAAATTGCGATTTTCGATAGGTTAAAGTAGTCGAATGATGATTATGAAGATGGTTTCTAATAGGTATTGAGCTAAGCTTTGAGATGCCATTCACAGAATTTTAAAATTCGAAGTCTATCATAGTCAAATTCGCGAAAAACCCTTAGGGGGGGCACATTGGGTACAGTTACCTTAATTTAATTAAAAACCAAAATTTTCTATCTCCCCACCATTTTCGTTCACAGAGAATACGCCCACGCATGAATGTTTCCACATTTTTCAACATGAATTAGGAGAGCGCTCAAGCTCCTCTAACGATATGCTCGAACAAAATTTAGAAAAATCAACCCTTTGTACGTTTTTAAAGGAGATAATACGGGAACATTGGTAAAACATTTTTTTAAATTCTCTATACGCCTACCACAACTCAGATTTTTCAGAATTTTTTTTTCTCAGAAAGTGTAGTCCTCGACCCCACCTTTCGATCGAATCATACTAAATCTACCTCTAAATTCTCATATCATTGTTTCCGAGAGCAAGGAAGGTGGACTAGAAAAATGTACGGATCCATCTTATTATTATGTAGATCATGCGAATCAGCTTCTGAACTCTATATGACAATACGAATTTTTAAAATCTGAGGCCGGATTCGTAATCAGTGACAAAAAAAAAACCATGGATACCGATTTTTATTCAAATCCAGTATCTTTTCAAACTTTCGGTAGGCAATCTTAGAGGTGAAATTCGAGTTTTTAAAATCTAAGGCCGGATTCATAATCAGTGACCTCAAAAACTTGCGTATACTAATTTTCATCAAAATCCAGTATCTTTTCAAAGTTTTGTCAGGTGATCTTAGAGGCTCTAATTTTGATATTTAAAATTTGATGCCGGATTCGTAATCAGCGACCTCGAAATCTCATGTATAGTAATTTTCAACAAAATTCCATTTTTTTCCAAATTTTTGTCAGGTGATCTTAGAGGCTCTAATTTTAATTTTTAAAATTTGATTTCAGATTCGTAATCAGCGACCTTGAAATCCCATGTATACTAATTTTCAACAAAATTCCATTTTTTTCCAAGTTTTTGTCAGGTGATCTTAGAGGCTCTAATTTGAATTTCCAAATTTTGAGTTCAGATTCGTGATCAGCAAACTCAAAAACCCACGCATACCAATTTTCATCAAAATCCAGTACCTTTTCAAATTTTTTTTAGGTGATCTTAGAGGTTCTAACTCGAATTTTTAAAATCTGAGGTCGGATTCGTAATCAGCGACCTCAAAGACTTATAGATACCAATTTTCATCCAAATCCATCTATGAAGAAAATATGTAATGTAAATAGTTTACTTTCAGAGTATCACGTCTCGACGTGGGATCAAGTTGTCATTTTCAGACGTGTACACACACACATACACACATGTGCATACAGACACATGCATACGTAATCATCCCCGAAGTCGGAAAAACTCAGACGGAAAAAATTTCTCCTGAAACGGCACTTTTTATAGAAATTTTCCGAAATGGCACTTTTTATAGATTTTTTCTGAAATGGCACTTTTTATACTTGTCAATCTGAAACGGCACTGTTTATAGAAAGTTTCTGAAATGGAACTTTTTATAGCAAGTTTCTGAAATGGAACGTTCTTCCTCCCAAGCGACGATATAAAAGTTGTTCGGTAAAAATTGATTTAACCCATTAACGACCAAACGCCTCGATTTTCTGTCAACTTTTCGACGCGATTATTTGGCATGTTATCGTCTTTGAAAGAATTCAGTTTCCACTTATTCTGGCGTAAAATTTTATGCTCTTTCAGAATCCGTGGTCAAAATTATGATTAGACTCCTAGGAAAAAAGATATGGCCGATTCAAACTCATAAAATGCGAAAATTTAAAAAAAAAAATTTTTCTCGATTTTTTTTCATAATGTTATCGCCAATCATTTGTGCTCTAATTATGGACAAAGGTGGACAAAATGCTTCAGGTTTAAGAGGAAATTCTTTTTATCGAAGTGAAATCGCTTTTTTTTACAAAATGGCGGCAATAACGTGAAAATTTCATAAAAAACATTGCTTATTTTTTTTCTCGAAAACTATGGACTTAATCAAAAAATTCAAGAGAACAAAAATGTCTTATAATTAGTCTAGAAATACTCCCAAATTTTTTTAAATGTTTTTGACACGTTTTGGAAAAATTTAATTCTCCGAATTTTCAAAAAAATCTAAATTGTCTCAAAAAATTCTCCAAAAATTTGTGAGCGTTCCTTGACTAATTCTAAGACACTTTTGTTCTTATAAAATTTTTGATAAAATCTAGTTTGCCAACTGTTTTTTCATTTTTTTCTAGCTTTTTGAAAATTCTATTTTTTCCTATGAATCTCAAACTAGAAAAAACTAAAAACTAGATTTTATCAAAAATTTTATAAGAACAAAAGTGTCTTAGAATTAGTCAAGGAACGCTCACAAATTTTTGGAGAATTTTTTGAGACAATTTAGATTTTTTTGAAAATTCGGAGAATTAAATTTTTCCAAAACGTGTCAAAAACATTTGAAAAAATTTGGAAGTATTCCTTGACTAATTATAAGACATTTTTGTTCTTTTGAATTTTTTGATTAAGTCCATAGTTTTCGAGAAAAAAAATAAGCAATGTTTTTTATGAAATTTTCACGTTATTGCCGCCATTTTGTAAAAAAAAGCGATTTCACTTCGATAAAAAGAATTTCCTCTTAAACCTGAAGCATTTTGTCCACCTTTGTCCATAATTAGAGCACAAATGATTGGCGATAACATTATGAAAAAAAATCGAGAAAATTTTTTTTTTTTAAATTTTCGCATTTTTTGAGTTTAAATCGGCCATATCTTTTTTTCTAGGAGTTTTATCATAATTTTGACCACGGATTCTGAAAGAGCATAAAATTTCACGCCAGAATAAGTGGAAACTGAATCCTTTCAAAGACGGTAACATGCCAAATAATCGCGTCGAAAAGTTGACAGAAAATCGAGGCGTTTGGTCGTTAATGGGTTAAACGAATTTTGAGTTTAGATCAGTACTTGGGAGTTGTAGATTTCGAATCTAGGATAGTTTGAGCATGATTTAAGCCAATAAAAAAAAATGAAGATAAAAAAAAATTTGTCGGATATTACCCCTTAATATCGCTCGTTCGAACCCAAAATTTGATTAAGCACGAAACTTTACAGGTAACTAAAGAAACCGCAGCGGTTTTAGAAAAGGAAGGTGTCAAATGTGATCTCCGGGGTGAAACTTTTGTGAAGCCCAAAGGTTTCGTAATAACGTATTTCGTCAGCCTCGATGAAAAAATGGAGCTTGGAAAAATGGAACTTCCCGAGGAAACTAGTTTATGAATCGTGAGATTATGTGTTGAAACGTGCATTGGAGTCAACTTTTTGTATGTAATTTATCGTTTGACAAAGTGTACATATCGTATTTATTTAAATATGAAGTATAATAATACATGACACAAAAACATTGTTTTTTACCTGTGAAGATTTAAATTCTTTCAAAATGTGTACTTGTCGTACATAGCGAAGGATAAAGTAAAAAATCAGACTCAAATCTCTTCTTTTCCCTAACTTTCTCATTATTCATTTCACCACTTGTTTCTCAATTTTTCTGTATCAATTGTTTTTCAATAATATATAGTCTCCAAGTGTTGAGTCCATTTTTGAGACCAGCCAAATCATTCAGTTTACACACGAATAAGTCTCTAGAGACATACGTCATTGAAATTATCGAAACTCAAAAGTTATACTTCGATTCAAGCGGTATATTCAACGAGCTTTTTTATTTAAGTTACGACTCAGTCTATAGGGACCGCATTTTCCCAATTCATCCTTGATTATTCACCCCTTCTCACCACAATATAAAAGTGGCGTGTATATTATTTCGAAGATCTCAAAAAGCATAATTTCATCAATCAAACGTCGACCCACGAATGATTTCTCCAACGAGTTTCTTCACACCATGGAGTAACGAATAACTCGCGACGAAACAACGAAGGTATACATAAAAATTTCTATTTCGAATCATCTCAACAAGTAAAATCGACTTTTACACACATCCACGAATTCATAGAAACGTGCAGGGGGCAAACAATCGAACTCTTCGAGGTACCGCCGAACGATGAAAACGTGCAGTTCGATCAAAACTCTTTGGAAATAATAACCTTGGCGGCCAGCAGTCCCGATCCTTCTATTTTTAACGCGCACGTATACACACAGTATTCCCCATGGGGACCCGACGATGCGGCGCGTGCTTCTCCGCTCGCGCGTGGCGCAGAGTACTTATCAAAAAACTAAAAATCCAGCTGAACTGGAGTATAGGCGCGCGGAATGCGAGTGGCGCAATACACTCGAGCTGGCGATCGTTTCCGCTATAAAGCGGCCGGTATACCTGCTATCTATATATCGTTTCCCACCCACACCACCCACCACACCGTACCGGCTAGACACTATACTGTGTACGCGCCTGAAACGTGGCAACGTTGCGTGTGCGTCCGTCGAGCGTGTCGCGCTGCTCCGTAATTTCCAGCATTGTGTGAGTCGATCGCGAGCACACTGCACTCGGCGCGCGCGCACCGAAGCCGACGGCAGGAATGACTAATCTTCGCCGCTCCTCTCGTGCCCTTATTTATTTGCAATGTAGCGCGTAAATATATACACATATACCGCAGCAGCGCCTCGAGTGTGTGTTTGAAATTACGGCTGACAAGATATCCCGCTGCCCGCACGAAGGTTATATACTTCCGAGCTTATAAGTACTCGCGCGCGCGCAATCACCTTCTTATCGAGTGGTGCATGTGTATACTTGTGTGTATACACACTTCTCGATCCAGTAGTTGGCGTTGCGGCGATCCGCGGTGTGCAAGGGTCGTGCACTCGGCCCCCCGCTGTCAAGTGAAACAGGTGTTTACGAGTGTGCCACAGTATAAGTGCCCCCGATGGACTCCGGCCGTCCGATATGATGCCCGAACGAGTTTATTGCGAGCTGTAAAGGTACGCCCTGATTCCAATTACCCGATGTGCGCGCGGTTAACAATAGCCGTGTATATACCTATATACGTGTTAGCTGTTGTGCATTGTTCTCCGCGTGTATAATTGCGGTGTAATGTAGAGCAAGCAGTTATTCCAAAATATCCCCGTGGGTTTTTCTTTCTCGTGGTGCGTCGGCCCCGCGTCCGTGTAGCTTTCTCTCTGTGTCTCTTTCTCCCTCTCTCTTTAACACGCTCTACTTATTTTTATCGATAGGCTCTTTTACACCCGAACGGCTTCTCTGCGCGATCGCTTCTTTTCACCCCAAAAAACTGCTCGCACGCAACGTTTCGATTAGTGTTGGGTGGCTTACACAACCCGGGGAGAGAGAGAGAGAGTATATATTTGACAGTTGAGGTACGCGTGCGCGCACAAAATTTAATCGGTGTGTGCAGGATGAAGACACGGGGTTGTCCAGGTACAACTAGGATAATGAGCGGCAATAGAGGATAAGGAGACACTTTTGTACAGTGGAGAAGAGAGGCACTCCTTGATTCTGGCCGCGATATCCGGGAAAATGTAGTTCACGGTAATGATCCTCTAACTGTCTCTTGGCTCGCCAAGTTTTGAGGTTAAATTTACATATTAATGATTCCTCCTGCGCTTTCGGAGCGAGGAAAAAAAAATCCTTCGCTTCGCAGGAGGGAGTGCACTTCACGTTAGCGCGCGTGGATCGCGAGCTATCAGCATGTGTATCTTAACTGTTTTTTCCACCCGTATTCCGTGGATGTGACGTTTGTGTGTGTGTGTGTGTGTATGTTGATTCATTATGTGGCCTTTTTTTTTTACAGAAACTTAGATCATCAAGTCAACCCACTTACCAAAAATTCTTGTCAAACTGTTCTACAAAGTTTATTAGCGATGGATTTCCGATTTAGTGTGAACAAGCTTCTACCAAAAAGAATCAATAAAATTACCCATACTCTCATTCCTGAAGGCTTTCGAGGGGATCGTCGAGAATACAAGTGAGTAATTGGGAAATCAGCTGATTTGGCTATTAACTATGCAAATGTATTCAATCAAAAACAAAATGTGATCTGCATTTTGAATACTTTTAATTACTCAATTACGCAATTACATGTTCAAATTAGTCATAAGATAATGGTGTTTGATTCTTTTGAATGCATTATTCATCTTCCAAATAAAGAAACTGGTATTAAGTAACAACAGGTTGAGTTGATAATGTATGTCTTATTTTGTTGATTTTTTTCTCAAAGTATCATTCATTGATTTGAAAATCAGTTCCTTATTCATTTATTATTTTCAAATGAATTTGAGTATAAAAGTATATAATAAGTATACTAAAGAACAAATGGTAGAAAAATTGCAACATGTGAAATATATATCAAATATAAATTAATTCCATCAAGTCTTGCCGGATCTTGATTTTCATTTCATATTCAAGTTTGATTTCATATTTTCAGTGATAGTCAAAGATTACTTACAAGGATACTTGATGATATCGGTGAAGCTTCTGCCAAAGCTCAAGGCCTCAATAAGACTATAACTAATGCATCAAAAATCCGCGATACAGATCATATAATCTATCTCATGGTGGATAATGAAGCAAATAAGTAAGTAACTTGATCAACTCTTTTGAAGAAAGAGGGAAATTATCTCATTGAAAATAGCCAAATTTCAAGGGTTGGGTTATAACTAACGGATTACATTTACACTTGTATTACTCATTTCACAAAATAATGGTTATGCTCCATTCTTATAAGAAGACCTAAATTCAGATATTTATAATTCTTTGATTTTCTTATTTGCTCTAGAATCATAGGCGCAATGAACTAATTACAATAATGCATGAGATTCTATAACTACTAAATCCATTCATATTGTAAAATATTTTTCTAATTAATTTTGTTCTCCAATTTTAGTGGCCTTGGGAGTGTTGTTGGTCTTTTGAAAACTGGCTCTAAGTCTTTATTTATGTTTGATGAGAATGGTCTTCATTATAAGTTAAAACCTAGATGTATTCTTGACTTCTATATTCATGAAAGTCGTCAGCGCATGGGCCTCGGAAACGAACTTTACCAGCATATGCTTGTGGTGAGCATGATTTTATAATACTATTTGATGTTTCTGTTCTATCTTTATAATAAGATAGAATCAGATATACATACTCTTGATTAAAATTAAATATTATCTGTTTCATTAATAAATCGTGGAACCGTAATTATGTATCAGTACTAATTTACTACTGATCATTTATTTTACAGGAGGAGAATTTGAAACCTATCAAGTTAGCAATAGATAGGCCTTCAGATAAATTTTTGGCTTTTCTCAACAAGTATTATGGTCTATCATCTATAATATCACAGAATAACAAGTTCGTTGTTTTCAAAGGTTTCTTTGATGATGGTTAGTGTATATCTTCTTCTATTTACAATAAATTTCAAAACTTAGTTCTTGCTTCAAACTATCGTAGAATGAATAGTGAATTTCATACAAAAGAATTCTCTCTATAATATGAAATGAAGTACAAATTTGGTAAATGAAAGGAGTTCAATCTGTACACGTAGTAAAGTCACTGCTCAAATTTGAAACTTCTCTTCGAATTTGAAATTTTATTAACAACTTGATATTTGTCTTATTCTTTACTTATTCGTAACTTCTGACCAAATTCTGCTGTATTTCAATGTTTTAGTTAACTTAGGATACTGAAAATATGTGTAGAAAATACGTATGGTGGGTCTCGGGTTATTATTGAACTACGAAAAAATTTTGTCGAAAATTGAACGTCCATATCCGAAAAAAGGTCCAAAAACAGTGTTTTTAAATGAAAATGCTCTTAATTACTTCTTACTCTGGCTCCGAAGGCCAACAAAAATCTTAATTATTCACTTTTTGAGGCTAACATCTACGAGTTTGTCAAGTAGCGTTAAAATCTGAACGGTAATTCTCTATGAATGGTACAACTCCTTTAAGAATATATCGATATTATTTTGCATCCCTCCAAAATACGTCTTTATGAATACGACGTAATGTAATGTAATGCAATGAGAAATGCATGAATGCTAGATAACTCATTTCGATTTCTCGATATTATTTTTATCAATTTATTTTAAATAAAAAATAACTTTCCAGAAATTCAAGACAACTCTCAACCTACGATAGACAGATATAATTATTCAAGTTCAGCATCACCAAGAAGACCTTCATGCGATTATGATGTTCACTCAAATAATAATGTTGATTCCCCAAGAGCTAGGTAAGTCATTAATTAATCCTGATTAGCTGATAATTTATTTACAGAAAACTTTTTTGAACAAGCAGCTTTTGTTTCCTATATTGAATTTTCATGTTAAAACTACATAATCTCCCTGACTACTATTAAAGAAATTGCTCACTAACTTTTCATACCTTGCATTAGATGCTGAGTAATAGAAAAAACGTTTCTTGACATTATTAATGAAACAGTATTGATAGAAAAAAAAAATTCATTGAATAAAGAGCAAAAGTTCTAGAAATAATTAGTAATGATTTATAATTTGGATTGAACATAGCATGCATAATCTCCTATTCTGTAATTAACATTGTTAACTAAAATTGTTAACTTTTCCACTGCTTCATTTTATATTATAATGTTAACTCAAACTAGTATCAATGGAGGACCAGCAACTCGGAGTGCTTTCGGGAGGTATGCTGCGGGACGTCCACATTGTTCCATGGCTAATGTGAGTAACAATGTGCATGATTTTTGTGTATCTCACTCACCGGTGAAATGGGGATTTTGAATTTATCCTATATTATAACAAACTAAATACTACTTTCACCATGCAGAAAAAATGTATGAACTCGAGAAGCTCAAAAAGTTCTAGCTGAAACTGATCGTTTGAAATTCAATCAAATTTGTCTCAAAATCAGTTGAGTAGAGTAACTATTTGGACCTGTAAATGTGCAATACTTTTGGAGAAGCTGTGAAATATGCTTAGTAAAGAAAAGATGGTTTTATAGACTTCAAACAATATAATAACAGTTGCAAGTGTATGCTTCGTATATGCCTTCATTATGTGTGAATTAAAATGCAGAGAAAAATAAATTGCCTTTAAAAACTGTGTAGATTTGTTATAAATTGTGTTTTGTCGCTACTTACTAATAACTTTTCGGAATTCGTTCATTCTTAAAGCCTTATAACAACAATCTCACACTCGGAAAATGAAGGTTGATCTTTCAGAGTGGACCTGGAAAGATGATATAAAAAAATTCAAGAATCGAAGCAGTTTTTGAAATAAATAAAAAAAAAACAGGAAAATCTGAAGAGCGTTACTCTTCGTAAGAAAAAACTATTTAGTTTAAGTAGAAAAAGTGATTGAATGAATTCCAGTTTAGTACATTTCGACATGAGAGCAAAAGCGAATTCTAGGCACATGCGAGGTTAGCCGCCCGAGCGAAGCGAGAGTGGTAATCACACGAGCCTCGAATCATCTTTTGCCTTAGTATCGAACTGTATTTTTCATCACGAGTGTATAAGTTTCAATGATCGACTTTTCGATACAAGTCATGAAAAATTATAATTCCTCCATTTATGTTCTTTCGCGTTATATTGGAGGATAATCATATTAGATTCAAATCAAAATTCTTTCTTAATAATTTCAATTTTAACAAATGTATATTCGGATTAGTTTGGCAATTATTTCATTTGTATAAGAATCTATCTAAGCTTATTGTAAGAAAAATGAAAAACTAAATCAGAACTATTTCTGTTCTAGATAATACACAATTCACCATTGGTTGATCAATCACCAGAACGCATAAGGTATGTATGAAATGCAAAAGCACATTGTGAATGTGGGAATGCTAATTTTATTACAAAAGATGCGCTTGAAATTATATGCAGTTTTTAGAATCGGCAAATGTTAGTATTTGCTCAGCATTTATTTTCAGTTGAAAAAGTTTTTGTATGTAGAATACATTCAATTTGAGTTATATGTATTGAAAGTTCCATTTACAAATAATTTCAAATGAAAATTGTATGCAATTGTATATTATCGTGTTTACCTTTTAAAATCAACATGTAGTTTGTGAAGTGGTCGTTGAATCATTTCAAATTATTATTTTATTAATTATAATTTCTTTTTAGGTGTAATAAAATGTGATGGTCCTGTCTGTGAATACAAATTTTTTTACGTACCCAACGATGGCATCTTGTTTCTGGTGGATTTTTTGCTGCACAACTTGAAATATCTTTGAAAAAATTTTACAAATTCGGCACAACAAAAAATAGACTTAGTTTACGGTGAAGGATTAATTTAAAATATCAAACATTAAAAATATTTAATCATTGTATTCTAGCACTGTTTTGGTCGTAATTACTTGAATAACAGTAATAATTTCACCACCAGAGTATTGTGTATTGAAAATAAGTTACATCACGTCAAGGATTGATTGTTTCATTGAGTATTTTGAAAATGATGTACCTTTTTTTGAAGGTAATTATTTTGTCCATGTGATAACCTTAAAGAATATCTAAATTATTTATAAATAATGCTTAGGTCCAAAAATCTTCAGTTAAGGATATTTTTTTACAAATCACTATTACAAAAAAATGTTGTAACAGTTATTGAGAATTTACTTAAGTAACTAAATTATTAACACTTGCCAATCAATATGCAGACTTCAAGTAGAAGATTTAAATACCTATAATGAACCTCAGTCATGAATTATCCATCGAGGGTACCTTTCAAATGTGCGATATACAAAAATGATACTTTGCATGGTGCTTATTTTCTGTTGCAAACAATGAGGCTCTAATCAAGTGATGAATAATTTATTCAATTCTCGCTTCAGAGAAATGAACATTAGACGTAAAAACAATGAATTATAATTGTGACTGTAAATCATCACTTACTTAGAGTTTTATTTGAAAGAACAAATGATATTATTATATATCAGAGATTGATGTATATACCGGCGGCTTTATATTTTATGTAATCAGTATTTTTATGAAATCTCACGTTTTCCTAATTTTAATTATACTCGAATCATGCTTTCACTAATTTATTTATTTAATTTTATACACCATTGTGTTTGTGAATGAATTCTTAAATATTTTTCTAATTAAATTTTGATCTTGGATAGTTTTTTGTTTTTGTATCATTTATACACCTTATACCCTCACCCTATGTTCATCTCATTATGATTCATGAATGCAAAACGTTGTACGAGCTTGATTTTCCAAATCTCTGCTGCTATTCTTTTTTGAGCATTTATCAAAATCATCAATACGTATTTTCATATGAGAACAATTCTCAAAACGCATTCTATCCTTCTTAAGGTCACTACCTATATCACCAATGCATGTTCTTATTCTTTTTAAGACATCTTCAACAGTTCATTGTATAAAATGGATGTACAGTGTTCTTCTGTGTCATCTTCTTTATTTATTAAATTGGTTGAATTTGTATTAATTAATACGAAAAATGAATAGATGTATCGTGTAAAAATGTAAAAATGCACAGACTATTTCACAATGCACTTGAATATGGCTTTGAGATTCGTCGCTTCGTTCGTTTGTCGATTGTACTTAATCCATCAACGTGTCATGGAAAATTCAATAAGGTAATCAAGTAGGTTTAGGGAAGTTCTTTAAAAATTACTTCCCAAGTCTTGAAAATTTGATATCGATGCCGTAAAATTTTCATCAACTGATGTAACAAAAACAAACGTATAGTTTCAAACTGAGCGTGATATACAAAAGTGCAGGAGGTTTATACGATTGAAAATACACAATTGGTTGAAAAAATTGCACAAATAGTTATTATAAAACAAAATCACTTCCACTTTTAGCCGAAGACGACCATCGTCTCATACCAGGATGGATTCAAGTGAACGCCCGGGCAGTTTGAGTATTTATTCCAAGCAAGACGATGAACAATCGACTACCGACGAAATTGTAACTGGCATCGAAAATATAACAACTAGCGACGAACAGCCGAGATATGCAGTACAGCAGTACATTAAAAGCGCAGAGAATTATACACCATCTGAGCCTGCTAACGATGTTCCGGATACGGTAACTGAGGTGGACAGCATTGAGGACAACTCCAAGGATGTAAGAGGATCACCGACGTGCTCACAGGATGCTGATTCAGGGGACCAACCCGCTGGTCATCTAGACCTAAAATTTTATCATTCCCCTTTGTGGTAGAACACTACTATAGAATCCTCAAAGATTTTCTCGTCTTTCTTCAAGCAGCTTTGATATTATGAATGTTTTGTATTTTATGTACATAGCATAGGTTGTCGATTCTCATGGTAATGATTATTAATCAAGTGAGGATCAGAAATATGACCGTTTGTAGCAAAATGCTTGCTCTGGTATACACATAACACGAGCCAGCTCCTGACCACGTGGATTGGTATCGTTTGGTAATCAGGAAACATGGGAATCACAAGGTACTAATCGTATAATGGATCTGGCAGGGTGTATTTATACATTCAGAATTTTATAAAACAGTGCGAATCAAGATCTTGAACGGTTCATTAATATGTTCGGTATAATTAATTCACTGCCAGGGTAAAGAGTAATGAAAAGAACTCGCGAATTGACAATTTTATTATTGAGATCGAAAGATCGTCATCAATCGAAATGCCAAAACTTGTATGCTATGGATAATAACTTTGATCTTGCGTGATTTTTATTCTTATACTCTTGGAGTCCTCACATAGGATTCCAATTCAAGAATATTGTTTCTCGTTCGCTATTCGATGCGGGAGTTCACCTTTACTGATTGGGATAGAATTATATAGTAGTATCCTTTGAAACCTTCTCATTTCATGGACGAAGAATATTTTAGTTAATAGCCATTGAAAATGATTCACTAATGAGATTTTATGTGGAATAATTGTCAATAATACGGATTATCGTTTTTCTTTCGATCATATGTAAGAATAACCCGACTTTTTACAGTTCTCCCAAGTCCTGACGCAGAAGTTGATTGGCGTCGATTTCATCTTTATCAATATTATGTTTGATTTTTAGAAAATTGGACATCGGAAAATCAACTTGTCTCGTATGTACCGAGAAAAAATTCACGAGAGGTGAATTGAGGTTTGGATAATATCGAGGAATTGCTGTTCGCTTCGAGCGCTTATTTGTTGTTATGTTAGCGTTGTGATCTCGTTAGTTATATACGAGTAGATTTCCGTTATTATTGTAATTTGTGAAATGGTATTATATGACACGCGACTCGCACTAAATATTTTTTGTTGAATAATAAAGAATTGATCACTATTGCATTTTTTAGTGTATTTTATTGGCATTGAACACGAGACCTTTTTACGTTTTCGCATTAAAAAAATTGAATAGATTCCTATAGAAAATGCCAGCATAATTTTGAATCTTATTCTTTCAATTCTCAGGTCTTCATTATTTCTCCCCGAGTTGAAACAATATTTATAATATAACTTTGTGTTTTTTTCCAATCTAAAAACTTATTGCTGCATGCGATGGTTCCTTCCAATGATTATATTAGTTAATAGAGCTGCTAGATAAGTCATTATTCGTAGCTTTTTTAACATGACACAAGTCAATTTCCTACAATTACTGTGCAATTTTATCAATACAATCCCTGTTCGATTTTTTAAGAAGCAGGACTATTTTATTTTTCATGGTACGATTGAAAAAAATAAGTTTCTTGATGTTGCGTGTGTCTCTTATTAAAAACGAAGAAACTGCGCGAAAATCGACTTTGGATCTAGCATATTATTGAGAATCAATATTCTTTGTAATTTTAGTTACAGTGTTCCATCAGATTTCCCGACAGTCAGTATATATATACAAAACCCAATGCAACATTCTTAAAAATTCAGACTTGATGGTATACGATGTTCACCTGTTCCTGATTAGTGTTTCAGAAGATCATGTCTCTTCGTCGTATATTAATAAACCTTATTTGAAGTCTTACGGTCAATTACTAAACATATAGATTTTAATAATAGTGACGTTTTCTTGTTTATAGTGCAATAACGAGCATGAAATATATTTCATGGGAATTTCGGAATTCATCTTATTTCTACTTCAAAATATCTCAAATGTGCAAACGCTTTCGAATTACATGATAACAAGTTGCGGCGTTGTTTACGCGTCTTTTACCCATGAGATTTGGCACGTGACACGGTGTTTATTTTGCATTTACATGCTTTACAAGGAAAAATGGATCGGGCGTGTAATATCGCCAGCTGAGAGTCTGCAGAGTCTTATGAGATGTTATGAATTGCTCGAGGGTCCATCAATTGTAAGAAATGGCAATGAAATTCGCCAATCCAACGTCAATTTTGGATGAAAATCAGCCGAATTCAAATATTTCTATATAATATATTTTTGTTTGTTATTAAATTTTCTATAAGAAGATACATTTAGTTTTCATTGTATATTCGAGCAAATCACCTGCGCGTCGATTTAATAAACTAGATTCGTTTTCATTCACTACTCTGTTAACTCTCGCAAGTGCTGCGTTCATGAAAACTAAAATACTATTTTTTCGTGCAACGATGTGCAAAAAGTTTGACTACGACAATGGATGATTTACACGCGCGAATACAACGTCTAGCCCTTGTTATTTGAGTGCAACGAAGGTACGACAAGCGTATGGGCAAGAGTGGCTCCAGGGGCGCAGCCTCGGTGGGGGGAGCTGCAGGGGTGTTTCAGCCGTTCGGCCTCAAGTTTTATATCCCTGGAGATATCCGTGAATCTTCATAGATCATCATTCGAGATACATCTATTAATTACTAAAAAAAACCCTTGTTTGGTGAAACAATGAGCGAGATGACATTTTTGTATTGTATACACTAATATATAATGTCTCGTATTGCCGCCAGTCGAAAGTATGGAAAGCCGGTCGCAAGCCGCGCTCGCCGCACGCACTCGGCCGCCCGCTTGACGCTCGATATATATCCCCACTCCGCGGCGGGGTGCAGGTGAGAAGTTGGCAGTTTTGGAGCAATCGCCCATCGCAGCTGACTCACACACAGGATATAAGTTTTTCAGCTTCCGCAGACCGATTTTGAGGTTAAAATAAATATATATCACCAGTACGCGGCAGACAAATCACAGACGCATCTTCTAAGACCGGGGTGCCGGTTGCGAGGATCAGTACCATCGAAAAGCTCGTATATCCAATGTAATTATCTCTCATTTACTCCGTGCGTCGCTTTGTTGTTGGCTTGCCCCAAGTTCTTACCACTGCGTATGAGGATCTAGCTAGACCAGATCGGCATTTAGTACTATTCGAACAATGTATGGTTGTTCGCGAATCTCGCTGCCTCCAGTAACTCGAAAATTTCCTCTCGAAAATTCAAGTTGGCTCCTCGAATATCGGATTTCCAAAGATGATGAAATCCAAGAATGATTGCTTGTAATGATATAAAACAGCGGCTTTTGGAGGCCCTGGATGAAGAAGCGAATTGACACGAATTAATCTTTGTGAAAATTATAAATATATATTCAAATACGTCCCTGGCTTTAGGGTCGTAAAAACATCCTAATATAATGATTTAAATGAAGGCCGCGACTAGACGTACGTCAGATGATATTATTTGTGTTAATCTGACGTATACGTTAGGAGACACGATTTTCTACTAGTTTCAGATGTACACTATGGATGAAGAAAGAGATATCCGTGAAAAGTTTGTTGCGAGAGCTGAAAAACGGAATGTTATAGATGAAAATACGGTTCAAAAACGTAGCCGTACGTCAGATACGTCAGATTTGGGGTTTCGCATTGATTAGCCATCGATTAAAATGAGCGAAACGGTGTTGACTTGTAAACTAGAGAGCAAAAAAAGACGAAATGCTTCGTTGACTCAGTTTACATCGTTGACACGAGAGGTCTCTATATGGCATGCGCACTTTACCACGCGAAAGCCACAAACCTCGGACCTCCCTTAGAAATAAAACATCGAGAATTCGAAGATTTAACAAATATCAAAAACAGAATACTTTTCAAAATTTTCAAATTTTTCAGAATTTTCAAATTTTTTCAAATTTTCAAATTTTTTCGAATTTTCAAATTTTTTCAAATTTTCAAAATTTTCAAAATTATCAAAATTTTCAAAATAATCAAAATTTTCGAAATTTTCAAAATTTTCAAAAATTCGAAGGTTTTAGAATTTTTAAAAATTTTTTAAAATTTCCAAAACACAAATTTTCAAAAAAATATGAAAATTAAGGAACCTTAAGTGAATTGCTGTTTCAGTACTGACTCCGTTTCAGTACTGTTCAATAAGCCAAATAACCCCAAAATCCAATTTCAAACGTGAAAAGAACCTCAAGTGGATCGCGGTTTCAGTACAGACTCCGTTTCAGTACTTTTCAATAACCCAAATAACCCCAAGATCGAATTTCAAACGTAAAAAGAACCTCAAGTGGATCGCGGTTTCAGTACAGACTCCGTTTCAGTACTTTTCAATAACCCAAATAACCCCAAGATCCAATTTCAAACGTGAAAAGAACCTCAAGTGGATCGCGGTTTCAGTACAGACTCCGTTTCAGTACTTTTCAATAACCCAAATAACCCCAAAATCCAATTTCAAACGGGAAAAGAACCTCAAGTGGATCGCGGTTTCAGTACAGACTCCGTTTCAGTACTTTTCAATAACCCAAATAACCCCAAGATCGAATTTCAAACGTGAAAAGAACCTCAAGTGGATCGCGGTTTCAGTACAGACTCCGTTTCAGTACTGTTCAATAACCCAAATAACCCAAAAATCCAATTTCAAACGTGAAAAGAACCTCAAGTGGATCGCGGTTTCAGTACAGACTCCGTTTCAGTACTGTTCAATAACCCAAATAACCCAAAAATCCAATTTCAAACGTGAAAAGAACCATAACTGGATCGCGGTTTCAGTACTGACTCCGTTTTTTGGAAGGTCCATGCACATTGCACGATAAAATCATGCAATGTGCATGATTTTATCGTAACTCAAGATTTTTTGGAATTTTTTCGTGAAACACACTCCGAAATAATCACGAAAATCTAATGTACCGTAAGCATAATTGAATGTGCATCGTTTAATTCTACCTCAAGATTTTCTTTGAATTTTTGCATCACTCGCACGTCGAGATAATAGCGGAAATCGAATTAAACGTATAAACATATACATATATACCTATATATATAGGTTCATATATACATGTATACATGGGCATACATGAATTCTACGACAAGATTTTTTTAGAATATATTTGGTCAATCCGTCTTTGAGATATGCACAAAAGTCGAATCTGACGTAATCTGACGTACGTCTAGCCCGGCCGTTAAAGGAAATTGATCGAGGATGGTAGGTTTCGTTGACACACTACTGTTATTTTCAATTATTCCCATGATATCTTTGCAGATTGAAAAATCATTGATTTATCAGTAATAAGTTCGGGATGTTTTGAGGTAATCATATACCTATATAGCCAGTGTCGAAGTGTGGGAAATCCCCACAGAGATTGATATGCGTCATTTCTCAATGATCTCGGACATTCGATTTATATAAAGGCGTAGGGTCAGTTTCAATTGCAAATGGCGGTCTCGAACTCAGCAAGACTGGAATAAAAATTGCCCGATGTTTGCTACAACTCATCCGTAGTACAGTCAAGTTTTGATGATATAAAACTACCAGTTACGATCAAACGCCCAAATTATTAGCGCCCTCACGTTACAAAATTGTAATTGAACTATTGTTATTAAATTTCATTGAACATTATCCTTTTTCACGTACGTACGTGCTTATATATTCGCTTTTTTTAAATCTACATTCATATTGAAAGACCTCGAATACACATAATCCATAGCTTTGCGTATTGATTAACAGACTAATGTTTGTCCTACTCTTGACTTATTCGTAACTTCTGAAGATAGGTAGGATGAGCCTTGAGTGAATATTAGAGTATAAAAGACCTGGGTCGAACATGGAACGTCAATTTCTGAAAAATATACTAAAAACATTAAATTGCTTAGAAAAGCAAATTCCCGTAACTCTTTTCAAGGATGCTTTAGGTATGCAAAAATGTAATTGGTTTACTTTCTTATCGAAAGTTACCTATACACCAAAAATATAAATGGTAATTTCCAAACTGAGCGTAACGGCAACTCGCAGACTTTGAACGAATGAAATGAAAATGCTCTTTACTTCTCTCGCATATACTATACCAACATCTACGAGTTTGTCAAGTAGCATTAAAATCTGAACGGTCATTCTCTATAACTGGTATATTTCTCTGGAGAATCTAAATCTCCCAACAGTCTTTTGGGCTGTTATTAAAAAAAAATGATCTGCGCATCGCGATGAAAATGTCGATGGGTCTCACGAAGAAAGACACATCTCAATCTGTCCTCGAAAAAAGACACATATCGCAATCTGGCCGCGAAAAAAAACACATGCCGCGTTTGCCCGCAAAAAAGATACATGCCGCACATCCCAGAATTTTCCGACGTAAGAAAATATATGGAATGAAAGCTTGAAATGAGTAAGTTATAATTGACAGGAAATAAGCCTTTTCTACAGTTCGATTGCGGTTTAAACTCTTTCTTAGTTTTTATTCGTGGGAGAATAATTCCGAGATGTGTCTTTCTTCGTAAGAAGTATCGATGTATCAACGCTAGATTACTCATCACGATTTTTGGAAATTATTTTTTATTCATTTACTTTGAACGAAGAAATGATTTTCTTTTCAGAAATTCAAGACAACTCTCGATCCAGGATGGACTCATATAATTATTCTCATACACCATCACGAAGAAGACCTCCGTGCGATTATGAAGTCCCCTCAAACAATATTATTGATACTGAAGCAGCCAGGTAAGTCATTTATTGATACTATAATCCATGTCTAGGAATGTTGTTGATTTGACTTTGTATCAGATGCTGCATAATTGAATATAATGTTCATTAATAAATGAAATTGCGCTGTTAAAAAAGTGTTTAAATCAAATGAAAAAATTCTAGAAACAAATTGTAATGATCTATAATTTGGATTGAACATAGTGTGCATAATCTCTTATACTGCAATTATCATTTCTAAAATTGTAAACTTCTTCACTGTTTTATTTTAAATAATAATATCAACTGAAACTAGTGCCAATGAAGAACCAGCAACTCGGAGTGCTTTCGGGAGGTATGCTGCGGGACGTCCACAAGGTTCCATGTCTCATGTGAGTAGCAATGGGCATGGATTTTGTGATTATCTCTTACTGGTGAAACGGGGATTTTTTAATTTGTTCTACTTATATCATAACAAACTTATAATACTCTTTTTATCATGCAAAAAAATCGTATGAACTATGAAAAGCTTAAAGAATTCTTGTAGAGCAATCGAAGACTTAGAAAAAGAAAGGTTGATGATTCAGAGCAGACTTGAAAAAATGATGATATGAGGAAACATTTTGTTAACTATCGCGCTGTATTGTAAGAATAATTATATTAGATTCAAATCAAAATTTTTTCTCAAGAATTCGAATTGGAACATAATGAATATTCAGATTAATAATTTGACAACGATTTCATTTGTATAAGAATCTATCTAGGTATTGTAGGAAAAATGAAAAATTAAATCAGCACTATTTCTGTTCTAGATAATACACAATACACCAATGGTTGATGAGTCACCAGAACGCATAAGGTATTTATGAAATACAAAAGCACATTGTGAATGTGGGACTGCTAATTTCATTACAAAATATTATTAAACGCTTGAGATTATACGCAATTTTCGGAATCTGCAAATTTTAGTATCTGCTCAGCGTTTAATTTCAATTGCAAAAGTTCTTGGATATAGGATAGCTCGAATTCGATATACTGCAGATGGTCTCGAGGGAAAATAGTAATTGACTGTATTCTATTGCATTCTTCTATTGAAATTAATATGTAGCTTTTCAAGTGTTTGTAAAGCTTGTAATAGAACGATCCTTGAACCGTTTCAAAGTATTATTTTATTTATCATAACTGTTTTTAAGTGTAACGAAATATAATGTCTTTACATACCTACCGATGGTTTGATTTTGGTAGATTTTATTGCTGTCCAACTTGAAATGTCGAAAAAAGAAAATTTAAATTTCGGTACAACAAAAAATGAACTGTTAGTTTTAATGAGATTAGGGGAATTATAAGAAACTTTCTTATTAACTCTTTTAAATTTAATCATGAATAATCTGCATGAGAAACTTGTATGAAATGTTAATTGAGAAACAAAATCACTTCCCTTTCTAGCCAAAGAAGACCAGGTACTGATATCAGAATGGATCATTCAAGAGAAATTACCAAGCAAGACGATGAACAGCCAAGATATGGAGAACAGGACTACATTAAAAACGCAGAGAATTATGCACCATCTGAGCCCGCTAACGATGTTCCGGATACGGCAACAGAGGTGGACAGCAATGAAGATAACTCCAAGGATGATCCAACAGAATCACCGACGGGCTCACAGGATGCTGACGCAGGGGACCAACCTGCTGGTCATCTAAACCTTAAATTTTATCATACCCCTTTGTGGTAAAATACTATATTGTAGAATAGTCATATATTCTCTCTTCTTTCTTCATGCAGCTTTGATAATATGAATGTTTTGTATTTTATATATGTGTTTTATATATGCCAACTTAAGGAAAGTTAACACAAGCCTTATGAGCGAAAAATTAATTTTATTTTATTTACGCTTTCTCTGGACGAAATACCAGAAGTTTAAAATTTCACCTCGAAAGGGTGAAACAAAGCCATAAACTGTCAAATTCGCGTGTGTTTACCTCCGTAAACTGTACGAAGGGTAATAAAAAAACTCGCCAATTGACAATTTTCTTATCGAGATCGAAAGATCGTCATTTATCGAAATGCCAAAACTTGTATGCTATGGATTATATATGTATATTTTTTTTATTCTTAATAGAGGGAGAGATGTTACCCCCTGCTTGCTTCGCTCACCAACCCCCGGTTTTCAAATAATATATAGAATGTTAAAATTATATAAACACGAAGAGCTATGGATTAAAATAAACAATATGAGATTAATTTAATTTCTATTCTGCCATACGATGTGGGATGTCGTCTATACTAATGGAAATGTTTGGAAAAGAATCCTTTGAAATATTTTCATTCCACAAACAGATCATATTTTTGTTAATAAATAAATCATTCGCTAAAAAAATTCCATGTTGAAGAATCATCAATAATACGTTTATTTATCTCATTCTACGTAACAATAAATTGTGAGAACCAACATGTCTGCATTACCCGTTATTATTGTACTCTGCCAAATGATATATTATATGACACGCGACTCGCACTCAATATATGTCTCGTTGAATAATAAAGAATCGATCACTATTGCATTTTAGTGTATTTCATTGACATTAAACACCCGTCCTTTCCTCGTTTCTCGAAATTTTGGCTGTAGTATTCCGGGATTCCCAAAAGTCGGTTCAATACTCAATGAAACAGTTCCGTGAAATAGTTCCTCATTCTCTCCATTTTTGCAATGGATTTCTCACAACTCGGGATTTTCAAAGTGACTTTGGATATGTGACCGGGAAAAAAGACAAGGATTCAGGACACAGGTTTTTCTGCAGCATGCTTCCACAGCGACCAATTTCCTAGCTAAATATACATTTATGAACTTTTGCACGAATTTTCAAATTCAGTGAACAAGACAAAAAGCAAATTTTCAAGTCTTCATAAATACGGATGAACTTCTGAGTCAATTTTTCAAATGACTGTTAGAAGTTTGATGATAACAAGAAAGCATTTCGAATTCGCCTAGTGAAAGCTTGCTTTGCAAGATCCCGACACAGCAAAAGCTATTCTTCTTGGTCCAACTGCCAATTGGAACGAAATTAACAAAACGACCGAGACGCTTTTGTCGTTTAGGTTACATTAATTACCGTCCGATGGCAGCACGACGCGCTCCTGACTCGACCAATCGGACCCAACCAAAGTATATTCCTCCGAACTGAAACATAGCCTGCAGTCCGTTTTTGAGGTTAAAATCGACCTATATCATCAACGCACGTACTACGCAGCAGCCGAATCACAATAACAACTTTCAACACGTGAGGACATCCCCTTTGGGAGTTTCGGAACCCACAATGCCGGGTGCCAGATGCGTAGGATATAAGTTATACTGCTGAAAAGCTCGTCGATTCAAAGTATGTTTGTTTCAGTTGAAATTTTTGTGTGTTTCTATATCTCATTTACCTGTTGTCACTCGAAGTTACCCTCATACCCCCAGTATTTCTTAGATTCTCCTCCCCGAAAAATTTAAACTGGTTCTTAGATGCATTGATATCCAAAAACAATTGCTTATATTTATTTTAATACAAAATGTTGCAACTCGTGAGGATCGTTATAGTGTGTATCAAAAAGAATATTTCTCGTGCACACTTGGAGAAAAGCTCGGCTGGGATTAACTGAGAAAGCACCCGGACGCATAATTATTGTCAATTTATTTATATCTGAATTAAGGTATCAATCTTGGTGAAAATAATAAATATTCATGATACTTTCCTGGCATCTGGCTCATTCAAACATCCCAACGTAATTATTCAGATAAAATTAAACAAGGATGGTAGGTTTTGTTGACGAAATACTTTTATTTTCAATTATTGCCATGATATATTTACAAGTTGAAAAATCTTAGATTATCTCAGATTATGAGTAATAATTTCGGAATGTTTGACGTATACTCACACATAGAATCTGAAAAACTGCAATTAAAATTTCCCGATATCTGCAACATCTCATTCATGAATACGACCAAGTATCGTTTTGAAACTCTATTATTATCTATTAGTATCTACTATTCAGTCCCAGTATTGAGTCTACCGAGAATCTTTTCCACTCAAAATTTGGTAACGGTGTGCCAATTGCACGAGTCAATGGATCAATAATCTTTCCAAAGAGAATCCAGAGACCGCCTCCTTGGAATCTAACGCAGCACAACGGGTCACGTTACTCTCGAAGCGAATACTGCAAGGCGATCCGATACTATACCCGTAAAAATATGCATCTAAAATTCGCATCTTTACTAACCAACGAATAATAGTAGGTTTCATTTTTTTGAAATAGTATTATTGATTCGCGCTTCCCATACTAGGCGGTCAAAACATTCCCGTGAGCCATCAAACCACCCTTTTTACAGTGAATTCGTTGTCTATCAACAATGCATAATTCGCTCTCTTGAATCCTCACAGTGAAAAACCGCTGGATCAAAATGAAAAGTCACTGTAAGAAGGTGGATGAATTATTCACTGGAAACCTAAAGTGAATTTGTCACTTTAATTACAGCAAATTTTATGCGAAAACATTTGATATCAAAACTCATGGAACTAAAGTGACATATTCACTTTAGTTACGTGAAAAATGTCACTGCAGTCCCAGCGAATAATTCATCCGCCTTCTTACAGTGATTTTTCACCGTAAGGATTCAAAAATATAGAAAGTCCTTTCGAAAACGTTTACGTGTGTATAAGTATTTGGTGCGTTTGCAGATACATAGTCTGAAGAGCAGGAGAATAGGATGCGGGGCCTGGTGCCGCGGCTGATAACGTTCGACGTGACGGGCACGCTGCTGATGACGCGGCTGGAGCAGCACTACGTGGAGGCGGCGACCAAGTTCGGCCTGGCGAGCCTGGACGGGCCGAGGCTCGTGCGCACCTTCCGCGCCAGCTTCAAGCGGCTCGAGTCCGAGCACCCCGTGTTCGGCCGGCACTCCGGCCTCGGCTGGCAGAACTGGTGGAAGGCCCTCGTGCGCGACGTCTTCGTCGACCAGCATCCAACGATACCCAGCGACAAGCTCGACAAGGTAATTCCCGCCGCAAAAAGTGAAGATTCGGTATTATTGTATTTCGATGATTAGTCCCTTTGCAACTTCTCGAATAGTTATAACTTTGAGGTTCTTTTAGTTGTCGGTGCATTTGTTTAATTCGGTGGCAATGCATCGAATGAACGACACGTTTTATTCAATCGTGTTTGAGTAGTACTCGAAGAAACTTTGTTTCCGTTGGATACATCGATATATTCATGGGTTAATGACGTCAACCGGGGAAAGTCGCGTCCCTAGGATGAGTATGTACATGTAATTTATCTTTTAACTCGCGATAAGAAGGAACGAAAAGCTTAGCGCGCGTGACCGTGATACTGTAGCACGTTATACTCGGGACAAATGTTTTGCCAAACTTTCAATTCTGCCGCTAATTAGCTGATGGAAAATCATGTAATATTGTGAATTAATTGATTGATTAATAATCATCGATTGATGATCTTTTCAATAGGTTTATAGAATTAATTCGAATTATTCTTCATCACATCAATTGATTAGTGAATCGAACATTAATCAGTTGAATAACTTTACTCTTTTGCTCTAAACTTGCAAAACGAAAACGGGTAAACAGTTTGGGAAAACGGTAAATTTTTACGAGAAGCCTCACAAAACCACGAGCTTATCTCGATTGACCCTCTGGAGGCTTATCTATATGTTTTGTCCGTCGCCAGATCGCAGACAGCCTGATCAAGTGCTACAGCACGTCGCGCTGCTGGCACGCTTACCCGGGGGCGGCCGAGCTGCTGCAGAGCCTCCGGCGAAGGGACGACCTCGTCCTCGGAGTCATATCGAACTTCGACCAGCGACTCGAGTCCGTTCTCCGATCTTCGGGTCTCAGGCCGTACTTCTCCTTCGTTGTCACGTCCTACGAACTCGGCGTGGAGAAGCCCAGCTCGGCTATATTTCAGGTGAGATCCTATGCGCGGACTTTTGGCGATGCCCAAGTTTTCCCCGATTTCCTAGAGTCGATGCATTCGACAACTCAATCTGTCTATAGGTCTTTTTAGCGACAAGATATAACCAGGAATTTTTTATATCTAAAGATAGTTTGTTAATTTTTTAACACGAGTTCAAATATATTGTTGTCAATGGTAGATGATGGTCACAATTTGCTATATGGTCTTCTTATTTATTGAAACTTGAAGCTAAAGCGTTCAGTCCGTGACTCCATATGCAGTTTTTCGTGCTTTCTATTATTTTAACAAGTAAGAAAGACGATGAAATCTCTCTGTATCTAATCCAATTTAAATTAAATTTCAATTATATGAAATACGTCAATTAAAGATTATAGCAGTTTGAAGTTTTTCACATATCTGAATTGGCAGAATCTGAAATATTGTTGAGGAGAAGATTTATTGATTCAGAGACTAAATTATTTTTACTCACAAGTCATACTACCGAAAAAATGTTCATTACTAACAAAAAAATTAAATTTGATGAGATTGGAAATTGTATTCATGTTTCTTGATGTGGTTTAAGAAAATTCTTATAAAATTATAGTTTGATTTTAAACTTGCACACAACGTACTCAACACAATCAAATTTTAATTGCGTTAACGAAAGGCGAAGTCAACGAGTTTGTTTTCATAACAAAAATGAAACTTTACATTAGCTTTCACGACGAGAACCCATAAATCACTTCGAAAACTAAATATAAAAAATAGGAAAAGTCTGAAAAAATAATGATGAATTAGACAGTTCAAGTACAGTTTTTATTTTAAAGTTTCCATAAGTAGTTTATAATAAGATCGATCAACTTCTAGGCTATAGAATTTAGTTGATTACGAGAATATTATTCGTACTGGAGAATCGATCACTTTTGAATATTATTATTCATTATTATTGGAAATTATTTATTATTATTAACATTATTGTTCGGTAAAATTTCAGTAAAACCCCTTGCACGCGTTGAAAACGGTTTAAATAATACGTTGGCTCGCGGGAGGAATAACACTTGAAAATGAGTCGATCGGGTATACTAAATGGATATATTTTCACAGGAAGCGCTGAGACTGTGCTCGAAGGAGTTGGGCAGATCGGTTCAGCCGTCGGAGGCGGTGCACGTTGGCGACCGCGTGGACAACGACTACATGGGCGCGCGATCCGCCTCGTGGAACGCCCTGCTGGTGAAGCACGACGGCCTGGCCTCGATCGTCGACCCGGCCCACGTCTTCCCCGGCCTGCCCCAGCTCAAGACACACTTCGACCAACTCCTCCGACCCCATGACGAGAACGAAGTCGCCAGCTGATCCGAATACTCTTGATCATAGTTACTAGGCTTGTCTCGTCATTGAGGCTCCCTCGACCTGTCGAAGTTCGTTACGTATTTGAAATTGTTAGATTCTCGCGACGACGGGAGAAATTGATCGACAAACGATGATACTCTTTTGAGCTGTGACTTATATAGAAATACGATATTTTGTGATATATATGTATTATAAAGCCGTGACTGATTCGAGTCTCGAATGAATATTTCACCAAGTTAGATCTCAAAGATACTGGGATAGAAATCTCACATAAATTAGCTGTTACGCGAATCCATATTATGCAAGACAGCTCAAATGGTATTACTACTTGTGTATCAGATTTGGCGATTGTTGAGTTTTCAAGATTATGTTATACTTTGTGTTGTATGAAATAAACTTTTTTTTTCATATAATCAGATTGATATGTTCTTTCACCGATACACTGCAAATGAACTTGAGAGAGCGATTCATCAATTGACCCGCTCGAAACGATTTTGTTCTAGATCCGAAATGCACGTTTTATTTACTATGAATTATAATAGTATTATAGTAGTAGTATTACAGTAAAGTAGCATCATGCGACGCGTCGCATTTTCCGTAAGGCATTGAATATGCCTGAACGATGCCACATGATTATTTCTGCTTGGGTATAATAAAAAGTGCATATGAAACAGATATTTCACCTTTCGAGTATATTGATCGTTGACAACTGGGGCGAGCCCGAGCGAGGTGTAAAAATCAGATCTTATCAGGGTGCACAACACTGCCAGATGATGCAAGCCGTGCCAGTCGAGAACTTTTGCCGAACTGCGCAGTGCGGGCGGACAACTCGGAAAGGTGAGCGAAGCGTTGGCAAAGCACTACGTACACACTGTTATCTGCCGCAAGGGGCATCAAGTGTATTACAACAGCGTCTGTTGTACTCATGGGGAAATCTCATGGGGTATATATGTAGACTGCTAGCTCGACGACACGACGAATCAACCCTTTTTTCTGTGTGTTCAATCATTATACAACACTTGAGAGCATCGTAACGTCTCACACGTCGTATATGAACTTCTCACCCCGTCGAAGCAAGAGCGCGCAGGAAATACGGGTGAAGATCGAGGATCGACGAGCGCCCCAATATATACACCAAGTACACAAAACGCGCCGATCCGCCTCGCACGCGGTAACACAGAGATGCAAGTCTCCTGGCGCCCTGCCCTCAGGAAAACGATAAAATCGGCTCTCGCTTTCCGGCCCTTGGAACATGCTTTCCCAGCCGCGTTTCACTATACATCTGAATGTTTCGATTTTTCGCGATTTTTAATTCGAATATCGATAAGAAAACCTGTTGATTAATTACTGGAAAATGCTTTATCATTCGAAGTAGAGATTTCACGAGCCATTTACTTCTAACTGAGTTACGGGAAATCGCTAACGAATTCACCTATTTGATAAACGATGCAGATCAATTGATTCAACTCTCTTTGAAATTAAATGTGCAAATTATAATATTTGAACGCTGAATTCAATGAAAATTCGAGATGTAGATTTCGTATACTCAAACAAATATATAGTTATAACGCTATTATATATGATAATGTAATCTAGAAATAAAAGTTCTAAGGATAGATATCGAATAGTTAGATGAATAATAGAAATATAAAAAATTGCAGTGTTGAGAAGAAAAGGGTGTTATGATCAATTCATATATATGAATATTCATAGTTTATTCAGAATAAAATACAAAACCTTGTGATGATTCTGCTTTCGAACTGGGCATTTGGAAGATACGGAAGAGTTCAGTCAATCGAAACATCTGTCACAACTTGACTCAAATATTCCAACTCGACTGGACAAATATTTCAAAATCCCATAAGCACAATCTTTATTGATCTTGCCCGAGGATATGACTCCCAATACGGTTTCACAGTTGTCGCACAGAGGCTTCAGCTCCAAGCTTTTTTCATACTGCATGTTCAGCAAGAACCGATAAGTCGGAAATTTGCTGTGTTCACTCGCGTGTTCCTGAAAATCAGGGTTACCAGAAAATCTAGCCAGTGTTGCGGGATTCCCAAAAGTCAACAAATCAGCCAACGTGACGTCGCCAGCGATTCTTGTGGCTTCCATTCTCTCCACTTCCGCGACGCATTGTTCATAATAATCGGTATCATACACTACCCGCTGGACCGACTGCATCCCGTACAAGTTCGACAACCTTGACGTAATATCTAAATACAAGAATCGGTTCTTCTCCGCAATGCGGGCCGCTCCCAGCGCAACAAGTTTACCCACGATTGTCCACCATGGCTTTGAGCTGTGTCAAATTTTCGGGAACATTGCGCAAACTCTGCATGATGATAGCGTGAGGAGTGTTGCCTAGTCGATTCTTCGCGTTGACGTCCACTCCGTGGGAGAAAATGTGACCAAGTATATCCAAGTGCATCTGGACGCCTACCGCGTCCATCTCTTCAAACTTTTGCACCAAGTACAAGCACACCAGATGAGCTAGAGAGTGTCCGATGTAATTTCGGTACTCAAAGTTGGCGCCGTGCTTAACCAGCACATCTAAAAAATACTTCAAGTCTCTCCCGGCACAGTTTTCGAATACAGAGTAAAGAGGAGGGCGGCCGCGGCCATTTTTAGCGTTAACATTTGCACCGTTTTCCAATAGCGTTTACACCATACCTTTCCCGTGGGAGTAATTGAAGTCTATCGCTTGGTGCAGCGGAGTTTGCCCCAAGTGGTCCACAGCGTTCACATTGGCCCCGTGAGCCACCAACTCTCTTGTTATGCTCGACGAGTCACTTCGCAATTCCAAGTGCAGCTTTCCATGGTAATTTTCCGGATTTATGCGAAACGTGCGTTCGAGAGACTGTATGTCTAAGTCCTGTTCTGTAGACGAGGTTGCTATTATGTGCAGTGGAGTTTGCCCTTGGTGATTTACGGCGTTAGCATCAGCTCCACATTCCAGCAGAGCTTTTATTACGTTCACAGAACCATATTTCATTGCCAAGTGCAGTGGCGTACAGCCATCCGAGTCTTCGGCGTGGACGTTTGCCCCATGGGACAATAATTCCTTGGCTATATCCCAGTGCCGACAAGAGCTCGATGCTATGTGCAGTGGAGTCTGGAGACTTCTATCTCTGGCATTTATATCTGCTCCCTTGGCCACCAGTAGCTTGATGATGCGACGAGTAGTGTCGATTTGTGTATAAAGGACTGATTCCTCCAAACACTCGCCCGATATTTCGCCTGTGTCCAGTCCAAGCCAATTGAAAATTTGTATGACCTTAGACAGGTCGCCGTTCGTTGCTGCGAAGTGCAATGGTTGTTGTCTTTGTCCGTTGCTTAGGTTCGGGTCGGCTCCGTGTTGCAGCAACCTATCCACGGTATCCGTTCCGTACCGCACTTTAGCCTTGATAATTTCAGTTGCTTTTAATGGATCATTACCTATGTACATGCCACTAATGATATCGATCAAGGAATTTTCAGCTGCCGTGTGCAAAAAGCTGGCCCATTCGCCATCGTCAATGGCATTTATGTCTGCTCCATTTGACAGCATCTCCCAGATTTCCCTCCATGCAACGTTTTCATCCTTTCTATCCTCCATTATAGACAGAATTTCTGTAATAATCCGGCTTCGATTTCCTGGTTCTTTCTGTTTCAAGAAAGCACATTTTTATCAATAAGTTGTGTTCGTACATGCCAAAAGTCAACGTTCGACGTTGATGATTCAATAAAAATTTCTGTAACAGGACTGGAATGACCGAAACCATGCCAATTGTTTCTGTTAACCCTTTGGTATTACCCCCACCCACATTTCTCAGTAGAAATGATCATATGTCATCTGTGCTTTTAAAATTGGTTACTAATTAGAATTTAAAGCAAAGCAAAAATATTTTGACCAAACCCATGGGATCGGGAATATGCTCTTCCGTTTAGCATTGTCAGAACTGCATGGGAAACCAATATGGTGCATTTAAATCAAATAAATACAGGAAAATGAAAATTTTATTTATATGTTTCTTGAACCAAAACGATCAGTATTTATTTCAATTTGTAAACTACTCTATTAAATCCTTACAGTGAAAAATCACTGTTAAAAGGTGGATGAAAAATTCACTGGATTGCGGTAAATTTTTTATGTAAAAAAAGTTAATTTTCACTTGAGTTCCATCTGATAGCAAACATTTTTACATAAAGTTCGCAGTAAGTAAAGTGAAAATTAACTTTTGTTACATAAGAAATTCACTGCAATTCAGTGAATTGTTCATCCACCATCTTACAGTGATCCATCGAACTCTGTAATGCACCCTCTAGATGCACTGCAGTGAGAAACCCCTGGCCTCCAGGGGTTTCTCTGCTCATTTTCTAGCTACTCTGTTGGATCATAAATATAAAAATATTTTGACCTATCCTGGAACCTATCATATTTTTGGGAATATGCTCTTCGAATTAGCATGGTCAGAAGTGATTGAAAATATTTATTATATGTTTCTTGAACCAAGAAAGGGTCAGTATTTATTTCAATTTGTAAACTAGCGTTAACAAAATATTTGAAGTTTACGAAAAAATGTTCTCTTCCGACTCCACTCACTTTATTATTTTTAAAGTTGCGAATTCCATATGGCGGTTGGAAAACGGAGTAAAATAACAAATCTCATCGCAATTATTGACAATGAAAATGTCAACTTTCAAAATTGCGAGACTAACATGATGGAAAGAATTTTCAAAATAGAGAGTATGGATAGAGTATGGAGAGTATGAAATAGAGAGTATGGAGTATGGATATAGACACGATGATTATATTCATCTCGTTCAGGCCAAGTCCGAGAAATTGCTAATCAAGTTAAGCCAATAAACAAGCTGTGCGGTCTTTACTCTACATTTTTCATTAGTTGTTGGGATTAAAAAGAATCATCTATCAAAGTAGTACTGTGTAATTTTCATTGGAAATCAAAAATTGGTCAAGTCTACAATTCTTGTTTGCCATATCATACTAATAGACGTGTTTAGATAATAAAATATTTTTTGTTTCATTAAATTTATAATTCAAGTAATTTATTTCTAATTAAAAAGTGAGTATTCTTATTATCTTATTTCCATGCCATTACAGACGAAAAAATGTGAGCCCAAAATATATACACCTGAATGAGATGAATACTGTACAGTATTCATACTTATTGGATTTGAACTTTCAATTTTAATTTTTAGTTTTCATTTACCAAAATATCGGGGAGGAGGTGGGTATTGATTGGAAAAATAAATTCTACTATTATTTCATATCGAGGCTAAAATCGATAAACTCATCAGAGCCAGACAAATATCATATATATTTATATACACCTGAAGGTCACTGACTGGGTCGGCTCCGACATTTGCATGGGAGGTGGGGGTAGGGGGTTCAGAAAGCTAAAAGTTCGGAACTGAAGTCTCATCTGACTTCATATATACCGAGATTCGCGCCGCCTTTGCACATATATCCCTCGTGGATTATTTTACTATTCTTATGAGTTCAGAAAATAACAATCAAGCAAAATGTTGAAACTTAAGAATATGCAAGTTTTCTCAGTTGTTGGTTAATAAACGATAAGAGTTCTGTGAAAATCAGAACGTATCATCATCAACATGCGGTACGTTACATTCTTCCCAAGGTACTGAATATTTCTAAACGATGCCACATGATCACTTCTGCTCGGGTATAATACAAAGTGTACATGATTATGAGAAATAGATATTTCACCTTTAGATCCCTGATAACTGGTGGAAATCTCAAGTCCTTGAAGCTTGAATGAGGTCCAAGAATCGAATCTTGTCAGCCTGCAAAAGACTCCAAGCTATACTATAGTTGACGACGATTGCCGAACTTCAGTGCCGCAGGCGGACAATTGCGAGAGGTGAGCAAAGCGTCGGCAAAACAAAGTCAGGATACACTGTAAACACTTTGATCTTGAAGGGGTAACGCTATGCAGTCTTCCTGGAATAGCGAGTGGATTACCACAGTGCCACTACTTCTCGACATGATGAACAAATCCTACTTCCTTGAATTCAATCATACATCATTTGAGAACACTATAAACTATCTATTCGTGGGCAGAACTATTACTTTAGTTAATGATAATTAATAATTGCGTGGTTGATTTTTACGATTCACGTGACGTGAAAGAGGTGTACGAAAACAATCATATTTTTCGAACGAAAATTATACATGCCTCGTTCCAAGTTACGTGGTTCCCGATTTTATTCAAAACTTCCGGATAAATTTATGATTCAAGAAATAATTTGACAGGAGTTTTTGGGGATTTCAGAGTTGGTAGGGTAGGGATGTAATCAAATCCACATACATACATTAACATACATTTCTAGTTTATTTAAGATAAAATACAAAATTGAGGTAAAAATTTAAAAATTACTTGTAACAACTCTGCTTTTGAACGGGTAACATATACATTTGGAAGAGACCCTTAATCAGTCAATCTAAGCATTTATACCAATTTCACTCAAATTTTTCAACTCGACTTCGGACAAATACTTCAAAATCATATAATTACAATCTCTGCTCATTTTGCCCGAGGATATGACTCCCAAAGCAGTTTCACAGTTGTCGCACAGCAGCTTCATCTCCAAACTTTTTTCATACCTGCTCTTTATCAAAAACAAATACATAGGAAATTTGCTGTGTTCAATCGCGTGTTCTCGAAAATCAACGTTACCAGAAAATCTAGCCAGTGTCGCGGGATCCCCAAAAGTCAACAAATCAGCCAACGTGACGTCGCCAGCGATTCTCGTGGCTTTCATTTTCTCCACTTCCGCAACGCATTGTTCATAATAATCGCTTCCATGCTCCTCTCGTTTGATCGACCGCATCAGGGGTCTCAGTTTCGCTCTGTCCCAACTTTTCACCGTCAAACTCGCCATAACTTCCAAATACAACGATCGGTTCTTCTTCGCAATTCGGGCCGCCCCCAACGCGATCATTTTATTCATCTGATGATTCACCACGGCCCTGACCAATTTCCACTTTTTCGTCACCGTGACATCGCGCAAACGCATGATGATAGTGTGAGGAGTATTGCCGTTCGGATCCTTCGCGTTCACGTCCGCCCCGTGGGAGAAAAGATGGATCATCATATCCAACTTTAGCCCGATTTCCATCTCCGCGAACGTCTCCACCAGGTGCAGGCACAGCAGATGAGCCAGAGTCTCTCCGTTCCTGTTTCGGCACTCCAAGTCGGCCCCGTGCTCGGTCAGCACATTGAAAAAATCCTCAACTCCTTCGACCTTTGACTTGTTCTGTATTGCCACTGCGTAGTGGATTGGAGCGACCCCGTATACGTTTTTTGCGTTCAAATTTGCTCCGTATTCCAGCAGGATTTTTATGTTATTCGTTGACTCATGAAATTCTGTTACCGCCAGGTGCAGCGGCGTTTGCCCCTGGTGATCGACAACGTTCACTTCAGCTCCTCGTTCGCACAAAATTTTGGTTATTCCTGAATGCACGTGCCAAGCTTGTGCCGCGTGCAGTGGGGTTTGTCCCGTGTGGTCTGCAACGTTCAAATTAGCCCCATGTGCCATTAACTTGTCTATCATGATCGACGAGACACTCCGCAATTCCAAGTGCAGCTTCCCATGGTAATTTTCCGGATTTATGCAAAACAACATGTCAGAAAACTCTATGCTTACATCCTGTGGTGTAGACATTCCTGCTCTTACGTGCAATGGAGTTTGCCCTTGGTGATTTACGGCGTTAGCATCAGCTCCACATTCCAGCAGAGCTTTTATTACGTTCACAGAACCATATTTCATTGCCAAGTGCAGTGGCGTACAGCCGTCCGAGTCTTCGGCGTGGACGTTTGCCCCATGGGACAATAATTCCTTGGCTATATCCCAGTGCCGACAAGAGCTCGATGCTATGTGCAGTGGAGTCTGGAGATTTCTATCTCTGGCATTTATATCTGCTCCCTTGGCCACCAGTAGCTTGATGATGCGACGAGTAGTGTCGATTTGTGTATAAAGGACTAATTCCTCCAAACATTCACCCGACCTTTCGCCTTTGTCCAGTCCAAGCATATTGAAAATTCGTATAATGTGGGGCAGGTCGCCGTTCGTTGCTGCCAAGTGCAACGGTGTGCATTTGTTTTTGTTTCTTGCATTCGCGTCAGCTCCGTATCGCAACAGTGTATTCGCGATATGGGCTCTGGAGCTCACTTGATCCTTGAGCGTTTCCATCATTGCCCTTGATGGGTTATTTCTCAGCGCGGGTAACATTCTCCTGGTGATCTCATTTATGGAATTGCCAGATGCCAAATGCAAACAGGTGTTTCGATCTTCGCCTCCCTTCATATTTATATCTACATCCTGGAAAGGATTGCTCGTAGCGTTTCCGTCACCTCCATCCTCCATTATTGTCAAAATTCCTGAAATAATCTGTCTTTCATTTCTGGATCTTTTTGTTCCGGGAAAAACAAAATATTAACTCATATTCTCGATTGCTTATCTACGTACAAATATGTTAAGCACAGATGCATTCATTTGTAAAATAATATTGACATCTTGGAAAAAAAAAGTTTAAGTAAGTTCTCAACGAAGTTTGAAATCAATCGATCAACGAACGAGTGAGACGGAGGATAATCGAAAAATGTAACTGTGAGCCATAATCCCGCGGACTCTCATTTCAAACGAACTACGACCTCACCAGTACCACTGCACTTATTTGGCCCGCAACCCATGTTTTTTATGATAATGATGTATACCCTGTCAAAAAAGCTATAATTTCCTATTTTTTGATAATTTTCTGTAGAAAAATTCGCCCAAGCCACCTTAACAGTACTGCATCGGTGTACACTTCGTTGTTTGAAATGAGAGTCGCTAGGGATTTCGGAGTGTGTGACTCACTCATGAGATAGGAAGGGAAAATTTACTTGATTATGAACAATCAACTTTGTTGCTCGAAGTTTTTCGTGGCTCAACTTTCTTCAGAGGCTTTTTCTCTGGGAAGTTTGGGATCGTTACATGTTCTTCTGTTAAGTGGTTAACATTACTTGACAAATAAACTTTTTCATCGTCTGACTTGGTCCGTTAGTATCATCAATTTTTTCTCAATACATCAGTGAAGTTTGGGCTCTTTTCATGCTTTTCCGACTGAGAACTGACGGGTTGAAGTAAAAAAACATTGTTTTCAAGCTGGATCAAAATTGAGAATGTTTTCATTTTTTTCAGAAAGGACAGTACAGACAAAATAAATATGACGGTAATACATGTGCATCTGGATGAGATAAGTATTATAGAATTCATACATTTCCAATGTTTTAAATTTGCAATATGAAAATATCTTTACTCCTTAGAAGAAAAGGTTGGGAATGATTTTTCAATTAATCGCGTTGTTCTTGAGAAAATAGTTGAGGATGTCTATTAGAATTTGCCTCTTTCACTTATAATTAATAATAAGGTAACTGTAACCAATTTGGCACTGTAGTCAATTTGGCACAATCGTCAGATTTCGTATTTCCAATGCTCTCTGAGCATCAGTCGCTCTTGGGTTATGTTGGGGGAATTAAAAGAAAATTTTCGGTACCTTCCCCGCCCATTTAGCCCTTAAAACCACTCTCCTACAACACTTTGAAGTTTCATTTCTTGATTTTTTCACCCTTTTCTTATTTCATTTTTCACTCTCAACCTAAAATAACAGGAGTAAATAATTTTTAGCTCTCAAAGTGTCATTGCTCTTTTTTGTGTAAAAACATCTCAGCTCGATTGGTCTCATCAGTTTTCCCAAAATTATTTTTTAAGCCACTCAAATTGCTCCTTCTCGCATCAAAAAAAGTGAAGCCAATTTGGCACATTTTTTGATATTTTGTAATTCGCGCGTTTTAATCGTTCTAGCGGCGCATAAAGGCGCTCGGCTCGGATCACGTTTTAGTATTGAAACAAGATGATTGGTTCCCAGCGTTAGAGTACCGGTCATTTTTCACTCCAACCAGTCATTTTTAGAACACTTTGAAGTGGAACACCGTTGAATTATCTATTTTATTTTACAACTTTTATTGCCGTACTGTAAGTTTCCTCTACCAAATTAGTATATTAACTTTCTTTTTAAACGTGGCTACTCAATTCCATGCAAAAAAAACTCATCTTTCGATTGGTCACATTAGTTTTCCTTCAAATATTTCTCCACACTGTCAATACAATTGGTTTTAATGAATTCAAATGAGCTCAAGACGTTTTCATTGAGCAGAAATTCAAAATTATCATTTATTGTCCCTATTATGAGTTACAATTCTTCTAGTGGTTGGAACTGACCTTTTTCTATATAGTACTCCTGTAATACTAGGATTACCGTCTATTTCGAGTGATTCAATCGATCTTAATTTGTGATTATGAACTGAGAGACTGAGTTAAATGAATCAATATTCAAGATATAAACGTTAGGTTTTTTAAACATGTTACAATGATTTAAATACGTATTTTTCAGTTGAATGACGAAAATTTTTAATAAAAATCAATGGAAACATGATTGAGATTTTATTTCAACACCAATCTGATCATCCCTGTAGGCCTATATAGGCTGTAACCAATGATTAAAATAGTGTGCCAAATTGACTGCAGGTGTAGCCAACTTGGCCCATTTACGTTTTTTTTTTTAATTTCAATTTTCATTGGGTTAAAGTAGTCAAATAATGATTATGAAGATGGTTTCTAATAGGTATTGAGCTAAGCTTTGAGATGCCGTTCGCAGAATTTCAAAATTCGAAGTCTATTATAGACAAATTTGCAAATAACCCTTAGGGGGGGCACATTGGGTACAGTTGCCTTAATCCAAGAATTTAAAATTACATACACATAATGAATTATTCATTCGATAAATAATTTTCAATATTATTTCATATCGAGGCAAAAATTGGTAAACTCATCATGGCCAGGCAAGATTAGCGTACATATTATATACCTGCATGGTCACTGACTCAGTCGGCCCCTGGGTTTGTCTCGGTGGAGGAGGAGGAGAAAGAGGGGCGGGATGCCAAAGCGACAAGAGCTCGGGACTGCATCTCTTATCCGTGTTTATATACCGGGATTCGATACGAATTGTACGCCTCTCGTAAATTATTCAATATTTTGACTAGTTCAGAAAAAAACAATAATGTAAAATGTTCAAATTCAAGATCATGCAAGTTTTCTTACGCCGTCTATTAGGTAAAAAAAAATAAGGGAAGTTGAAACGCCCGCCCCATCATTGCGACGCGTCGCATTTTCCGTAAGGCATTGAATATGTCTGAACGATGCCACATGATTGTTTCTGCGTATATGAATTTGTGAAAGATACTTTACCTTTGAGTATTGATCCTTGATGACTGGTGGGAATCTGCTGAGCCCTTGAAACTTGAATGAAGTCCAAGAATCGTATCTGGTCAGCCTGCACCAGGCTGCAAGATGACGCGAGCCGTGCCTGTTGACGACAGTAATGCGCAGCGGAGACGGACAACTCCGAGTGACTCCGAGTGGTAAGCGGTGGGTGGTGGATCCAAGGCCCAGGGAAGATAATTACAACAGCGCCACTAATTCCCGAAACTGCCGTTCGGGGATAAGAGGAGTATGGAATCTCTTGATGGGGTATATGTATTAATACAATTAGTCCAACATGATGAATGAATCCAGAAAATACATCATTTGAAAATACCAGTTCATCTATGTAAAGACAAAATTATTGCTTTTGATAAAAATATTAAATGATTTATAGTTGATTTGTTAGTTCATTTTTTTAAGGTTCACGTGACGTAAAGGGGCGGTACGAAAAAGAAATCACATTTATCTCAAACATAAATTACATATGCCTAGCTCCAAGTTACGCTAAATTACGATAAAACTTTCTGAAGACAGTATCGATTTCGAAGGGCCACGAGCAGCTTTAGTTTTTTATATTTGTATGACGAGTAATCTTATTCATGTGTAAAATCATTGTTATTTGTTTGCAATAACAATGATACAACAAGCATAAATAACATTATTCGTCAGTGATTGATTCTATTCTTCCTTATGAAAATATTCATGGTAATTGCATCTATCAGCAATTAAGGAGATTGCTGTTTCCCATTGATTATGTTAATCAATCTAAGCATAAAACAACTGTATTATACAGATATTTATTATTTTTACACATGTATCATGTATATTCAAAATTTGTAAAGTTGTAATTTCTGAATAATGTGTTGTGTGACGTTGGAATAAATTAACGCGACGCGCGTACTTAGCGAATCGCGATTTCAGAGCCAAGCTTGCGCTTATAGGTTGGGTAACCGGAGAATAAGAATAATTCCGTCTTGGTGACACGTTCGCGATACACTGAATTTATAAAACATACACAAAAAGATTAAGAAAAGGTAGAGTATAAAGAAAGACAGCAGTGACTCTATCGCGTGAATTTATTAAAAGACCTGCCTAAAGACCTCTAAACGCTAATCGTCCAGCCACTCAACTCTCAACAATGCGAGAGGGACCAGACACGTTCAGGGTTAAAGTATGGGTGAGGTATATGGGAATTAAAGAGAGATAAATGAAATAAAACTTACTCCTCTATCCTTTATTTGTCGATGAATTCTCTTTTGTTTTTTGGTGAAAGCGTCTGTTCTGATGAGTCCTGATTTGAAGTTTTCGATAAAATGAAGGCCACTCCAAGAGTGCCTGTTAACAGCTACGGGAGACTAAGTCCCAACAGAGACTAAGTCCGTATGAAGAGGGTGCTCCTCGAGAGAGGTGCTGACCCTTCGAGCCTAGTCGAACGAGTGACGCTCTTCATCAAGAACAACACAATTGCGAATTTAAAATCAATAAAAAAGATGGCGGAGCTTTGATAACGCATGACATGGGAGAAGAGTATCAGCTCGTTTTCTATTGATTTTCAATATGATATCTTTTAATCAGCGGTGCACGTCCGCTTTATGAATGCATTTTTACTTAAATGTAAAATGATACTTTTCGAAAAATTAAGGTGTTCCCACGAACATCACAAATAGTTTAAGCTGAATTCATATACGCATATTTCTAGTTCCTAACACATATTTCCCAAAACTCCGTAAACGTGAAAATAACGTAATGCGCTTGCAGTGTACGTCACAGTTGTATGAATGTAAGTTCAATTGTGTGAAATGAGGTGAGTTATGAACCATGGGTATTTATGATAATTTGTGAAACAAATGTTATTAACGATATTGTTAGTATACATTGAAGCAAAATTATTAGTAAATTACTAAATATGTTTTATCCAAGATCAACCTGATAGGACTCATCAGTAAGGTTTTCAGGTGGATTTAACCTCAGACATAATACTCTAGAAGAAAAAAAGAGAAGCAAAATTCTTTATTTTGTTATTTGTAGTAATTTTGAGAATAAAAACATCGTTTGTAATTTCAACCTCGGTCATATTTCCTTTACATTACTTTACATTACTGTACAAAAAATCTTGAACAATTTTTTTCAAAGAATAGATATTCTCTACAAGTTTCACTATCTTATATCTACTAGGAGCGAGAATTTTTCAAAAAGAGGAACGAAAGAAGGCCTCTTTATTTTGAAAAAATTTAGCGCTACTCAGGAGTGAGATAGCGACACTTGAAAAGAGTAAAATCTTCAAAAGATAGCTGAGTAAAGAGGCTTTACCTAAAATTTCATGAGTGTACTCTCAAATTTGACTATTCTCAATTTAAACTTCACAATTTAAAACTTCCAGAGATTTGCTCATATTTATAGTTTATTCAGGATAAAATACAAAATATCGTAATAATTCTGCTTTTGACCTGGGCATATATACATTTGAAAGAGATCAGTCAATCGAAATATCTGTCCCAACTTGACTCAAATATCTCAACTCAACTTCGGACAAATACTTCAAAATCTCATAAGCACAATCTTTATTAATCTTGCCAGAGGATATGACTCCCAATGCGGTTTCACAGTTGTCGCACAGAGGCTTCAGCTCCAAGCTTTTTTCATACTGCATGTTCAGCAAGAACCGATAAGTCGGAAATTTGCTGTGTTCACTCCCGTGTTCCTGAAAATCAGCGTTACCAGCAAACTTAGCCAGCGTAGCGGGATTTCCCGATGTCAACAAATCAGCCAACGTGACGTCGCCAGCGATTCTCGTGGCTTTCATTCTCTCCACTTGCGCGACGCATTGTTCATAATAATCGCTATCATACATTTCCCGCTGGATCGCCTTCGTCTCGCATCTCCACCAAGTCGCTCTTACCTTACTTTGCATCAACGATCTTGACGTAATATGTAAATACAAGGATCGGTTCTTCTCCGCAACGCGGGCCGCTCCCAGCGCAACAAGTTTACCCACATGATTGTCCACCATGGCTTTGATCTGGGTCAAATTTTCGGGAACATTGCGCAAACTCATGATGATAGCGTGAGGAGTATTGCCTTATCGATCCTTCGCGTTGACGTCCGCTCCGTGGGAGAAAACGTGACCAAGCATATCCAAGTGCATCTGGACGCCTACCGCGTCCATCTCTGTAAACTTGTCCACCAAGTACGAGCACACCAGATGAGCTAGAGGCTGTCCGTTGTCGTTTCGGCACTCCACGTCGGCGCCATTCTCGACCAGCACATTAAAACGATACTTGACGAACACAGAGTGTAACCCGGGACAGTTTTCAAATACAGTGTATAGAGGAGTGTGGCCGCGGCCATCTTTAGCGTTAACATTTGCACCGTTTTCCAGTAGCGTTTTCACCATACTTCTCCCGCGGATGTAACTGGAGTCTATGGCTACGTGCAGCGGAGTTTGCCCCAAGTGGTCCACAGCGTTCACATTGGCCCCGTGAGCCACCAACTCGCTTGTTATGCTCGACGAGTCACTTCGCAATTCCAAGTGCAGTTTTCCATGGTAATTTTCCGGATTTATGCAAAACGTACGTTCGAGAGACTGTATGTCTAAGTCCTGTTCTATAGGCGAGGCTGCTTTTATGTGCAGTGGAGTTTGCCCTTGGTGATCTACGGCGTTAACATTAGCTCCACATTCCAGCAGAGCTTTTATTAAGTTCATAGAGCCACATTTCATTGCCAAGTGCAGTGGCGTACGTCCGTCCGAGTCTTCGGCGTGGACGTTTGCCCCATGGGACAGTAATTCCTTAGCTATATCCCAGTGCTGACCAGAGCTCGATGCTATATGCAGCGGAGTCTGGAGATATGCATCTCTGGCGTTTATATCCGCTCCCTTAGCCACCAGCTGCTTGACGATGCAACAAGTAGTGTCAATTACCGTATCCAGAAGTGATTCCTCCAAACATTCGCCCGATCTTTCGCCTTTGTCCAGTCCAAGCCTATTGAAAATTTGTATGATCTTAGACAGGTCGCCGTTCGTTGCTGCCAAGTGCAATGGTGTTTGTTGCCTTTCTCCGTTGCTTAGGTTCGGGTCGGCTCCGTGTTGCAGCAACCTATCCACGGTATCCGTTCCGTACCGCACTTTAGCCTTGATCATTTCAGTTGCTTTTAATGGATCATTACTTAGACACAAGCCAGCAATGATATCGCTCAAGGAATTCTCAGCTGTCGTGTGCAAAAAGCTGGCCCATTCGCCATCGTCGTCAATGGCATTTATGTCTGCTCCAATTGACAGCAACTCCCAGATTTTCTTCCATGCAACGTTTTCATCCTTTCTATCCTCCATTATTGACAGAATTCCTGTAATAATACAACTTTGATTCCTTAGATCTTTCTGTTTCAAGAGAGCACACTTTAATTAATAAGTTGTGTTATTCAGCAAACTAATATATGAACAGTGTTCAAATCAGAGTAACGAGTCATACCAAAAATCAACGTTCGACGTTGATGATTCAATAAAAATTTCGGTAACAGGATGGAAATGACCGAGACCATCTAAATTGTTTAGGTTACCCCTTTGGTATTACCCTCACCCACATTTCTCAGTAGAAATGATCATATGGCACCTGTGTTTTAGAATTGGTTACTAATTAGTATTTAAATCGTCCTAAAATGAGGAGCAGCTCTTGGATTATGTTGACAAGAATAATGAGAGTATAATTCGCCAATTAATCCATCGAACTCTGTAATGCACCCTCTAGAAGCACTGCAGTGAGAAACCCCTGACCCCCATCAACACTCGAGAAAACGAAATGTCTGCTCATTTTCTAGCTACTCTGTTGGATCATAAATGTAAAAATATTTTGACCTATCCTGGAACCTATCATATTTTTGGGAATATGCTCTTTGAATTAACATGGTCAGAAGTGATTGAAAATATTTATTATGTTTCTTGAACCAAGAAAGGGTCAGTATTTATTTCAATTTGTAAACTAGCGTTAACAAAATATTTGAAGTTTACGAAAAAATGTTCTCTTCCGACTCCACTCACTTTATTATTTTTAAAGTTGCGAATTCCATATGGCGGTTGGAAAACGGAGTAAAATAACAAATCTCTTCGCAATTATTGACAATGAAAATGTCAACTTTCAAAATTGCGAGACTAACATGATGGAAGGAATTTTCAAAATAGAGAGTATGGATAGAGTATGGAGAGTATGAAATAGAGAGTATGGAGTATGGATATAGACACGATGATTATATTCATCTCGTTCAGGCCAAGTCCGAGAAATTGCTAATCAAGTTAAGCCAATAAACAAGCTGTGCGGTCTTTACTCTACATTTTTCATTAGTTGTTGGGATTAAAAAGAATCATCTATCAAAGTAGTACTGTGTAATTTTCATTGGAAATCAAAAATTGGTCAAGTCTACAATTTTTGTTTGCCATATCATACTAATAGACGTGTTTAGATAATAAAATATTTTTTGTTTCATCAAATTTATAATTCAAGTAATTTATTTCTAATTAAAAAGTGAGTATTCTTATTATCTTATTTCCATGCCATTACAGACGAAAAAATGTGAGCCTAAAATATGTACACCTGAATGAGATGAATACTGTACAGTATTCATACTTATTGGATTTGAACTTTCAATTTTAATTTTTAGTTTTCATTTACCAAAATATCGGGGAGGAGGTGGGTATTGATTGGATAAATAAATTCTACTATTATTTCATATCGAGGCTAAAATCGATAAACTCATCAGAGCCAGACAAATATCATATATATTTATATACACCTGAAGGTCACTGACTGGGTCGGCTCCGACGTTTGCATGGGAGGTGGGGGTAGGGGGTTCAGAAATCTAAAAGTTCGGAACTAAAGTCTCATTATACCGAGATTCGCGCCGCCTTTGCACATATATCCCTCGTGGATTATTTTACTATTCTTATGAGTTCAGAAAATAACAATCAAGCAAAATGTTGAAACTTAAGAATATGCAAGTTTTCTCAGTTGTTGGTTAATAAACGATAAGAGTTCTGTGAAAATCAGAACGTATCATCATCAGCATGCGGTACAGCAAGAGCTTCGACCTTTGAGAAAACACACAAAATTTTAAGAAAATAAATTTGGTGTACCCAATACCAGAATCTGGTATTTTCTCACGCATTTTTCTGCTCTATCTAATGTAATCATTAGATTTAGAAACAAATGTATTCAAAATTGATTCTTACATGTTATCTCCATGTGTGCGCTTCTACAGAGCAGCTCATTTTGTGGGCATTACAGAATAATGATCGAATGTTTACACCAGTTGTTGTTAGAAATCATTCTCTAAATTTTTCAATTCTTTAACTAATTCAACTTTGGCAAGTGAGATTTTTTTCTCTGGTATTTCACTTTATACTTCATCCAATTTTTGTTCACTATCAATTGATTCTGTATTAAAGTGGCTTCATCGAGTTCTTGTAAAATTGAGGGGCTGCGTGGAATAAGGGCCCAACTCCCACTTATTCCACGTGGAATAAGGGTCCTTATTCCACACAGCCCCTCAATTATAGACTGAGTTGAAACTTTCATAGAATGTACCTAGCACAACCAACTTTCAATTGCAACAAAGAAATCATGGGTCAATATGGTCATTTCCATATGAGCACTAACATAAAAATGACGTTTTTTACATAAGCTCTTATGGCGAGAATCGATTAATCCCTACTCAACTGAATATGATCAGTTTGAAAAATTTGAAAAAATTTTAAGTAATAGGTATTTATAAGTAGATTATAATATGATCGCGAAAATCGTATGTCGCCATCGAAATAAGATCATAAAACTGAATGACTAATGTTTCACTCGATTTTACAAGTCTAATGGCAGAAAAAGACAATTTAGTTGAAAATGATCTATGTAGAAAAGTCCAGACTGGATGCGGCTTGGTTCATTCTGAAGCTATTGAGTGAACCTTGAATTTCTCACCTCAACAGCATTGAGAAATTCACATTATTTGTTCTTTTACCGATGCACTATAGCTAGAAAATTAAACAAGTTTAATCTGATATGTCAATTATTTCATAGAATATGATAGTGAAGACTAGATATCCCCCTCCCTCCTTCGTATGCACGCAGAGACGTGGCCCCCGATTTTATTAAAAACCTCCGGATAATTTTACAATTCAAAAAATAATTTGACAGGAGTTTTTGGGGATTTCAGAGTCGGTACGATAGGGATGTTATAAAATCCAAATATATATGCAAACATTTCTAGTTTATTTAAAATAAAATACAAAATTGAATTAATATTGCGTGCGCGTATTTTAACCCCTCACCCCTGATTCATAATAAAATCCCACTTGGATAGTGTAGATTCGTTCGTCTTTCCAAAGCAGCACCCCGATCAGACACGGCTCCATTTTGACCGATGTACCCTATCTCTATCTCTTTCGACTGTTCGAAATATCTAGTGATTTGACCATATGCATGACTTTGGATATATGCAAAGATCATAATCCTGGGTTGGTTGTGGAACAAGTTATCAATGGTTTTTCTTCCTCCCAGGTGAGGGATAAGTCATAACTTGAAGGATAATCAGATTCAAAAGTTTGTGACGTGCTTATAAAAACGAGTTCAAGTGTGATCTTACGCTGCTTAAAGTCCTTCATACAACTATGGATATGGTTGTTCATATCACATACGAAAACATCTGTTGCAGCTCAGCTCTCCAAATACGTTTTTCGTCCCAGCGGCAGTAAAGTGCCTACTTTGCGTCCTGGCGTTTGCAAAGAATGGCACTTTTCTGCCGCGGGGTAAGAAAAATAGTATATGCACCTCGCTCATCTAGGCTATTTTGGCTTCGCTGCGCTCGGATCGCAAACGTTTTTCATGCCGAAATTGCCTAACCTCGCTCGGGTGCATAATATGCTATTACTGATTTACCTAACTTTTGGGAATACCTTCGTAGCCAGTGTAACATTCTTGTGTTTTCTAATCGTGGAGATAAGTAATAAGTATAGTTTCAGAGTCTGATCATTACATTATGTTGCTGCAGCAGCTCCGTCGATTTATTTTCCCATCTCTTATTTTCAATACGACTCTCAACGATGGACAAGAGGAACATATTGCAAATACATCGCGAAGTTTCGTGCACAGTAATTCATCATCCTTGCCCGGGAATACAGAGCAGCCTTCCCGCATATACATTACGAGCCAGCTGTAAATGAACTGTGCAATATGTAATACGAGAGGGTAGCGATACATCGCGGGTCTAAATAAATTTTGTTTTTAAATTGTGAAAACTGAAGACGAAGTTTGCTCACTAGCAGTAGCATTTTATCTAGTAAATATCATAAAAAGGGATTGTTCCCTCTCAAAAGAGGGTAAAAAAATTGTGCATAAATTATGCATAGAAAATTATGCCTAGAAATAGACTGACATAACCTAGACATAATCTAGGCATGATCAAGGCAAACTCGAAAGGTATAGTTTTCTATGCCTTATCTATGCGTAGTGAACGCTAAGTATTTATTTACTATGCATAATTTATGCCTAGAGACATTCAGAGATTTCTGATTTTTTTTCCTAGTGCAAGAGCGATCACATTGCACTGATCCTTCTTGAATCACCGATAGATGGCATTTCGGATTTTGCTTCTCGTAAGTGAAATAGATTGCGTATGTCTATATACCAGTCACATACCGTACTTTTCAACGTGCTACTCACTTGATATATATGGAACATTGCAAAATAATTCCATAGCCGTGTTGACTTCATATGATGGCGGTGAAGTGCCAACTCATGTAGCCACAGTTCTTTCCCGAAGTCCACGGTTTCTAATAAATACTTTGAGACCCTGAATCAATCTTATGAGCACTTGCTCAATAGTCATATCGGACTATATACCGGATCGGAATTCATTTGTGCGCCTCATGGTAAAGTATCCCACTATCACGTATTTGTGATATTATTCAGAGTGTGTCCACTTGCATGAAAAAAAGGAAGCATCAATTCCAAGTAACATTAATGGTTTTTTCAGTCTCCTATGCGTTCAGCTTGAGTAAATTGCTTCATTATTTCCACCATGAAAAAATACTGAATCCATAATTTACCAGTAGGTCTATTATTTCTTATTGATGGTTATTTCGTGGGGCAGGTGAATAAAAAGGCGTTCCGAGTAGTTTTAACAAAGGTTTATTAGCCGTACGCGCCTTCTCCTTACAAACACCCGTAAGCTTCCGTGCTTCTCGGCAGTCGCGAGACTAGTGGCGATCGGCGCGACAGCGCCAGCGCTCGCCGTGTCCGGCGGAGAGGGGAGGAGGGCCGAATGATATATATGTACATATCCAACACTCCCTCCCATGAGATCCTCCGGTTCCTCACCTTCTTTCATCTTTCACACCTTTCTTATTTTCTGCAACATAACAATTAACAATTAATATCATAATTCATTAACTTAGTCACTAAATATTTGTGAGATTCAAAAGGAAGAGGTTTAGTAAATATGTCTGCGATTTGGTTCTTAGACTCTACCCAATTTACAACAACCAGTTTCCTTTGAACACACTCTTTTACATGATTTTCTTTCGCATCTATTAAATGTCGCAGTTTATTCCCTCCACTCGTCTCTGTATTTGTTTTCGCAGCTTTATTGTCACACCACAAGATCATTGGTAATGGAGGTTCGATTAAAATTAATCTAAGAGAGTTATATACAGAAAGCATTTCTTGACTCGCCTCACTCATCGCTACGTATTCTGCCTGACAAGTCGACAGTGCCACGTATGACTGTTTGTGAGTTCGCCATACTATCGCATCTCCAAACAGTTTTATAACAAAACCACACGTGGTGAGTGAGTTTTTGCAATCAGCGAAGCTTGCGTCTGAAAAGGCTTGGATATCTTCTGCCTCACCTTTGTATCTCAAGCTCAGATTTTTAGTTCCCTTCAAATAACGGAACACTCTCTTAACCATTTTCCAATCATCCTCGGTTGGACTTACTTGATGTCTGCTCAGAATGTTCACTGCATATGAAATATCTGGTCTTGTCGCACCTGCCAGATATAACAGACTTCCCACGGCTTCTCTGTAAGGAACATTTTCCTTGGTTTTAGTTTTTGTAAGTAACTCATCATAAGCATCCGTTTCTCTCATCTTTCTGCTCCTATTATTCACTTGAGTAGTGATCATAGGTGTTCTTTGCGGATGTGATTCACTGAATCCAAACCTAGTAAGGATATTTTCAATGTATTTCGTTTGGCTCAGCTCGATAATTTTGTTTTCAATATCTCGCCTTATGCTGATACCGAGAAATTCCTTGGGCTCACCTAAAATATTCATTTCAAACTCTTTACTGAGCCTTTTTGTGACCTCTTTCAATTTTCTCTCATCGTTACTCGCCATAAGTAGGTCGTCGACATAAAGAAGTACAATCAGAAATTTTGTATCTTTTCGCCAAGTGAACAAACATGGTTCTAAATCTGAATTTTGCAAGCCTAGATCTTTGGCTGCTTCAGTGAACCTATTGTTCCATTTCTTTGGGCTGATGCGTAATCCGTACAGGGCACGCATCACTCGACACACTTGGTCTCGTTTTTGTTCCTCTGTAAATTCCGCTCCTTCAGGTATTTCCATATATATTTCCTCATCGAGGACGCCGTTTAGGAAAGCTGTTTTAACATCAGCTTGACATACAAGTAATTTGAACTTATTGATAATACCTATCACAGCTCGCACAAGTGTCAACCTTGACACAGGTGCGTACGTCTCGCTTAATTCATAGAAGTTTTTATCCTTAAACCCACGGATAACCAATCTCGCCTTGTATTTGATATTACCTTCTGGATCCATTTTTCGTTTAAATACCCATCTTGAGTCAATTATTGTTGCCTTTCTTCCATCACGCATCTTTGTAGGTCTTTTAACTATTTCCCAGACATTATTTTTCTTCATAGAATTTAACTCATCTTTAATCGCTGACTTCCAACAGTTTTTCTCATCTGAATTCATCGCATCTTTATAATTAGAGGGATCAGAGTTGATATCAGCAAGCAAGGCATGAAAAATCTCATCATTAGAATTAATTTTACTCTCATCTATCTCATCTGATATGTTATAGGACAGCATAACATTTGCTCTGATATTCTCATCAAGGGGTAGATTCGAGAAACTGACATCGTTAATAAGCTCACCTTTCTCTTCTACATTTTTGGTAACGACAGTTACAGTTTTACGGGGTCTACCTCTTTTTCTCTTGATCTCTCCCTCCGGTTTTAAAGTTTGTATGGATTCTCCCTTCTGTTTTGAAAATTCTTCGCATCTTTCATTCATTTCAGATTTGATAAACCACTCATCTTTATTCAGATCATTGCTTACAACAGGAAAATCTTTTATACCATTTTTGTTATATTTGTCTCCGTAAACCAGTTTTTCATTAAACCTCACATCTCGGCTTTCATAAAATTTTCCCTCTTCTGGTTTCAACAAAATATAACCTGTTGGTGTGTAGCCCACCAGGATAACTCGCCTTCCTTCATATCTGAATTTTGGACCTGTTTTTCTCTGAACTTTTACATAAGCCAGGCATCCAAATCTTTTGATCTGATCAATACTGAAATCATCGTAAATATATGTTCTCACCTTCTTCTGAATTGTCTGGTTAAATCGCTCTGCCACACCATTGTGTTCAGGCGTGTCTGGGGCTGCTAGTTGTAATTCTGCGCCCAAATTATTCAATACTTCTATAGTGTATCCACCTGTATACTCAGTCCCTTGGTCCGAGCGCAAATAACACACCTTTGCGTCGTACCCTAGAAGATTTCTTGCGCTCCTTACATATCTTTCAAGACAATACCCAGTTTCATTCTTATGGGTCATAGGATAAGCTATTGCTAGTCTTGAGAAATCATCTATGAACACAGATATAAATCTGTATCTTTTGGGATGAGAAGGCGGTGAGATAGGACCCATGGTATCAGAATGAATAATTTGTAGAGGAGCAGTAGCCCGAGTACGTACTGATGAAAAAGGCAGTTTGTTTGATTTGGCTATTAGACAGATTTCGCAGTCTTTTAACGCCTCATCGAAAATCGCATCTTGCAGCTCTTTATTTTTTGGGAATTTAGCTTGCAATGCCTTGAGATAGGCAATTGAAGCATGACCAAATCTTACGTGCCACAGCATGGCTTTGTTCTTTTCGAGAAACCTTTTTGTATTCAATGAAAAAGGGGATTCGTCAGGATTAACTTCTGTTATGGGGGCCTCATCTATATTGTAAAATTTTCTATCTGTGATAGATATATCAAAGTTCGATAAGTCAAGTAATTTTATATTTTTCTCAATTATTCTATTTTCAAGATCATTCACATCTTCCATTCTCACATCTTCACATTTATACTCATCTTCTGTTAGTTCTTTTACCTTTGCCCTATCACTCTCATCTATTGGGATTTCAAACTCTCCACTGCTACCAGGCACCTGAACAGATCCTGGTAAGGACTGAAGTTGAGTTGTCACACTTCGTGTATTATATCTTTTCGCATCTGGATTCGCATCTACTGTATTGGCAAATATTTGCCTGTTTATTTTCTGTGTGACAGTCTCACCATTGGGCAAATCTTTACTAATTTCTAGTTCTATTAGCCAATAAGGTCGTCTGTATATGCCTGATAGGAGTGTTTCGTTTGAGCAGGGATCAAAGATATTTATTTTGGTGCTGTCTAAATATATGGCTAGTCCCATATCAGCGAATTTTCGTAACGACAAGAGAATATCTTTTAACGCGTTGGCGAAAATGACTTTATCAAATTCTAGAATTTTCCGTTATTCATTCTCACGAATATTGTACCCGCGCCTTCTGTGTTTATGTCAGCTGAACTGTTTTTGTTAGCGCATTTTATCACGCCACAATCGCTTTCATCAAGAGACGTGAAGATCATTTTGGAATTAGTAATATGCTCCGTAGCACCGGAATCCGCTAGAAACTTGGAGAAAATTTGATCTTGTTCGCAACTTATGTTATAAACGCTCGCTACTTGGTTCTCACCTTTCTCTTTGTTTTGTTGCTTATTTTGATCCTTTTTGTTGCCTCCGTTGTTGCTTCTATTTCCGGTGTTTTGGTAGTTTGATCTTCCACGTCCCTTCGATACTCGCCCACGTTTCGCACCCCTCGCATTCGCATCGCTATTACTCTTTCTTTTCGCACCACTCACCGGCCCACCACCACCATTCGAGTTATGAGATCTACTAGTCTTATTGACATACCTTCCTCTTTTTCCAGTGTATTTGGACACTCAAAAGCCCTGTGCCCGAATCCGTTGCAGTTGTAACACCGGACACCTTTCCCTTTGTTGGGGCAGTCAGATGCAATGTGCCCCATACTCTGGCATTCATAACATCGGATCGATGATACGTCTGCCTGATTTACGCTCCTTGGGATGGTATTAATATTTGCTCTCCTCACCTGCTCTTCCTGTACAACAATTGTCTTTAGTTCATCGTATGAAGTACTTTCGCCATTATGTCTTTTTGAAACAAACTCAATAGTTTGAGCTGTAGGCACTGATACCATAACAGCATTATAAAACGCATCTCTTTTCTCGTCTTCCGATAATGGCTTGGCGCCGGGAGAGTTTTCATAATTTCTCACCACATTTTCAAATCTCTCACAGAATTCGACAGCCGTTTCTTTTCCAATTATATATTCCATGTTATACAGCGCCTTGCGTATGGTGTGAGATGTTAAATTTACCTCGCCTGCTTTTATCTGCTTCAGTTTTGCAATAATCATCTTAGGATCCTTTAAATGCATTATCTTAGAATAGTAAGATTGATCCAAGTGATTTATTAGGATGTCACGAGTTCTGAACTTGTGATCCTCAAAAACTGACTCATCCATACGCAAAGTGCTGTTCTCATCAATAGTATGTGAGAGGTTACAAGCTCTCAGTTCTGACACAAAATAATCCAAGAAATGTTCAAATCTCATCTCATTTGTTAGTTTATAATCTCTTTTCATATTAGCACTTTTAATAAATTCTAGTTTCAAAGTATCATGATTGTCTCTACTTTGGAAGTTATCTTTATTTTGTGTCCGAGCCGAAGTTTCCTTAGCTGAATTTCTCGCATCTGAATTTTTACTTTTTTCACTCATCTTTACTGAATTGGAATTTTTGTTATTATTTCTCACCTGTTCATCATCTTCAGAAATACTTAGGCTCTCATCTTCACTCTCCTGTCTGTTGTTCAGGCTTGTCAAACCCTTGACAATGTCATTGATCTTGTCAAGTTGTTCTGCATAGTCCTCTCTGATGGTATTCATCAGGTCTCTGAACTTGATGCTTTGAGTCGTTCTCTCCTTTTGACTCATCTTTAACTCCTCTTCATGTTTTGCTAACCTCTGATCATTAATGGCTTCTTTCTTTTCCATTATGTCCATCAGCCTAGAGGTATTGTCGGAAAGACCCTCGACAAAGTCTGATGCCCCCAAGAGTTTTGTTTCGAGTACGGCAATCCTCTTTGCCGTATCATCAACTATTTGGGATTCAAGGGACTTATTTTTATTATTCTCGAATGATTGGTGTGTTTGAAATTTGTTAGATTTCAAAAATTTGAGGTTAGGTGCAACCTTTTGGTTGCTCACTATTCTCAATTCGTTTTTACCTTTTTGCTTTACGCTCTCGACCATGGACTCAATTTTGTTGAGCTTTGACATGATGGTATCCTCCGACTCATCTTTCTCCTCTTCTCTCTCATCTTTCTCCTCTTCACTCTCATCTCTCTCCTCTTCACTCTCACCTTCCTTCTCATCTTTCTCTCCTTCACTACTCTCATCTTTATTCTCATCTTTGGAGGTACCTTGTCCACGAGTCGAGTCGTCCTCTGACTCCGCCCTTGGGCATAACGGCCGGTAACTCTGCTAGGACGAATTCATCATACCACTTGGTTATTTCATTCCATTGGTCCTTGCTCAACATCCTTTTTCCTGCAGATTAATGATACACTTAGCCAATAATTTTAAAATTTTTGTACTCGAGATTTTGTTACATGATCATGTTTGCCATAGGTCGTCTTCAAATAAGTTTACCGAACAACAAGCATAACTTAATTCAAAGATTGAATGAACAAACAAGAGTGGCTGAACACAAGACATTCCGAATGTTCATTCCAGTTAGACAGCTTATGCGTACCGAACACAAGCACACATCCGCCATCCAACCGGTCAGAGATATATTTATACAATAATATTGTAAATTTATATTAATTGGATTTTTCCAGCAAAGGATATATTTATTTACACTGATCAGGTGTTTATTTTCCAAGAGTGCTCCCAATTATTATGTATATATGTATGTGTATATATGCTAGCCTATATACATACATATGCACTTTTTATTTATAAAATTGTCTCATCTCATCTTAAATGTTTAACATTATTTACCTGAAGTATAGGATTCACCCTTTTCAGGTATTAAAGTGAGTTCATCCCCATCAATTTCAATCATAATATCTTCCCCCTTATGATTTATGTCAAGGTGAAAGAAGCTCGTCAGCACCTCCCACGCCGACATTTCTCTCAAGGTAGCTGTGGATAGAAAATCAAGTTAATTTAGAATTAATTATATTAGACACAACTTCTCATCTCGTGCAATTGCTTAATTAATTACACGTATACATATGTATATATATTCGTGTGTATATATATGCACGCGCATATGTATAGTGTAAATCGGTCAACACTCGTAGCGCGCCTCTATTTATTTTCGAGATCGAGCGGCGACAACGAAGCTTGGTTATGCGCGGAGAGTCAGGCGCGCCGACACCGTAAACCGTTTGTTTACGTTCGCCCCTACGCCCTGGCCAGTAGCGCAAGCGAGAGTCGAGCGCGCCCCCTTCCCCTCCGCGCGCGTGCAAGAGTGCCGGCCGGCAACACGTTGTCGCGCGCTTCCGAATTCTCGGAAACTTAACGGTCGATCAACAGTGATCGACCGTCCCTGCGCACCGCTCATCTCGTCGCACCGAGGACCTCGCCTTTCTTGCGCTCTCGGTAATTGCGCCTCTGAGCGATCTCGTCCTTCGCCCCGCGACGATTGAAGACGTCGCGCGGCGGAAAGCCTCGTGCGCGCCTTCTTGCTCTCGCGCCGCGGCAAAACAATAGTCGCGCGCTTCCGAGAACTCGCGCCGCGGCAAAACACCATCGTCCCGGTTCACGTGTCGAACAGCAAACGATCGCGTGCCCCGGCGCGCGCAGCTCACCTCACCGCACCGAGGATCACGCCCTCGCCAACGTCCCCGAGCACGTGCCTCGACACCGCGGTCCGCAACGCGCAATGCAAAGAACCCGAGCCTCGCGTTCCGACGAACGCAATCGTCGCGCGATGAACGGGCCCCGCCACGGCGCCGAACCCACGTCACCGATCGCGCACCGCACCAGTAAGCACTGCTACCTACTTGAACTCTCCGGGGTCGGCATGCTCGATCCGCCAGCTTCTCCGTGGTCCGACATCCTCTCGACCTGGTTGCTCGGTGAAGGGAAGGGGGGCTGTCGGGAAACTAGTGTCTCTCTTCGTCTCGCCTTTCGCACCACACAGCTTCACTTACCACTCGGAAACACTTTTACGCGCAGTGGACGCGGGCCTTTCCCATAACCTGATGGTTATTTCGTGGGGCAGGTGAATAAAAAGGCGTTCCGAGTAGTTTTAACAAAGGTTTATTAGCCGTACGCGCCTTCTCCTTACAAACACCCGTAAGCTTCCGTGCTTCTCGGCAGTCGCGAGACTAGTGGCGATCGGCGCGACAGCGCCAGCGCTCGCCGTGTCCGGCGGAGAGGGGAGGAGGGCCGAATGATGTATATGTACATATCCAACACTTATTGTCATCAACAGATATTTAAATTGTTCTTTTATATTCAAAAGTTCATCACTCTTCAATTAAATATAAAAATCATCTTCACCTTTTCGAGATATTGAATTATTTAAATACTGCCTTTCATTATCATCTAAATGTAGACGATCTAGCATTAACTCTGACAGAGCATATTGCACAGTTAAATGGCCTTTCCCAGCTCTTGAATATGATTTGCCAGTAAGTGCTTGTTCGGCCGATCCCTCAGCATACACGACTGAATAAGCTTCTTTTAATCCACTCGCCGAGCTCTTTCGTAATCGTAGCGGTCTGACAGTGTTCATAAGTTCTCGGAACTTGTTATTTTGGGCTATTCTCTCCTTCTGACTTTCTTTTAACTCCTCGAGTTTTGAGAATCGTTGATTGAGAATAATTTCCTTTTTCTCCATTATGTTAATTGATGGTTATTGCGTGGGGCAGGTGAATGAAAAGTCCGTTCCGAGTAGTTTTTAAATGTTTTATTATATGTACGCGCCTCGCCTTACAAACACCCGTGCGTAAGCGTCCGTGCTTCTCGGCAGTCACGAGACTAGTGACGATCGGCGAAACAGCGCCAGCGCTCGCCGTGTCCGGCGGAGAGGGGAGGAGGGCCGAATGATACATATATCCAACACTCCCTCCCATGAGATCCTCCGGTTCCTCGCCGTCTTTAATTACTCACACCTTCTTGTTCTCTGTAAAATAATGGCTAATAATTATAACCCCTGGAAGAAAAAATGGTTAATAATTAAGATGATTCATCAACTTAGTCACTAAGTAATTATGCGATTCACTTTCGCATCTATCAAGTGTCGCAGTATATTTCCTCCACTCGTCTCAGTATTCATTTTCGCAGCTTTATTGTCGCACCACAAGATCATTGGCAACGGAGGTTCGACTAAGATCAGTCTAAGAGAGTTGTATACAGAAAGCATCTCTTGGCTCGCCTCACTCATCGCTATGTATTCTGCCTGACAAGTAGACAGTGCCACGTATGACTGTTTGTGGGTTCACCACACTATCGCATCTCCGAACAGTTTTATAACGAAGCCACACGTAGTGATCGAGTTTTTTTTTTTTTTCGCAATCAGCGAAGCTTGCATCTGAAAAGGCTTGGATATCTTCTGTCTCACCTTTGTATCTCAAGCTCAGATTTTTAGTTCCCTTCAAGTAATGGAACACTCTCTTAACCATTTTCCAATTATCCTCGGTTGGACTTACTTGATGTCTGCTCAGAATGTTCACTGCATATGAAATATCTGGCCTTGTCGCACCTGCCAGATATAACAGACTTCCCACGGCTTCTCTGTAAGGAACATTTTCTTTGGTTTTAGTTTTTGTAAGTAACTCATCATAAGCATCCGTTTCTCTCATCTTTCTGCTCCTATTATTCACTTGAGTAGTGATCATAGGTGTTCTTTGCGGATGTGATTCACTGAATCCAAACCTAGTAAGGATATTTTCAATGTATTTCGTTTGGCTCAGCTCGATAATTTTGTTTTCAATATCTCGCCTTATGCTGATACCGAGAAATTCCTTGGGCTCACCTAGAATGTTCATTTCAAACTCTTTACTGAGCCTTTTTGTGACCTCTTTCAATTTTCTCTCATCGTTACTCGCCATAAGTAGGTCGTCGACATAGAGAAGTACAATCAGAAATTTTGTATCTTCTCGCCAAGTGAACAAACATGGTTCTAGATCTGAATTTTGCAAGCCTAGATCTTTGGCTGCTTCAGTGAATCTATTGTTCCATTTCTTCGGGCTGATGCGTAATCCGTACAGGGCACGCATCACTCGACACACTTGGTCTCGTTTTTGCTCCTCTGTAAATTCCGCTCCTTCAGGTATTTCCATATATATTTCCTCATCGAGGACGCCGTTTAGGAAAGCTGTTTTAACATGAGCTTGACATACAAGTAATTTGAACTTATTGATAATACCTATCACAGCTCGCACAAGTGTCAACCTTGACACAGATGCGTACGTCTCGCTTACTTCATAGAAGTTTTTATCCTTAAACCTACGGATAACCAATCTCGCCTTGTATTTGATATTACCTTCTGGATCCATTTTTCGTTTAAATACCCATCTTGAGTCAATTATTGTTGCCTTTCTTCCATCACGCTAATTTATAATTAGAGGGATCAGAGTTGATATCAGCAAGCAAGGCATGAAAAATCTCATCATTAGAATTGATTTTACTCTCATCTATCTCATCTGATATGTTATAGGACAGCATAACATTTGCTTTGATATTCTCATCAAGGGGTAGATTCGAGAAACTGACATCGTTAATAAGCTCACCTTTCTCATCTGCTTTTTTAGTAACAACAGTTACAGTTTTACGGGGTCTACCTCTTTTTCTCTTGATCTCTCCCTCCGGTTTTAAAGTTTGTATGGATTCTCCCTCCTGTTTTGAAAATTCTTCGCATCTTTCATTCATTTCAGATTTGATAAACCACTCATCTTTATTCAGATCATTGCTTACAACAGGAAAATCTTTTATTCCATTTTTGTTATATTTGTCTCCGTAAACCAGTTTTTCATTAAACCTCACATCTCGGCTTTCATAAAATTTTCCTTCTTTTGGTTTCAACAAAATATAACCTGTTGGTGTGTCGCCCACCAGGATAACTCGCCTTCCTTCATATCTGAATTTTGGGCCTGTTTTTCTCTGAACTTTCACATAAGCCAGGCATCCAAATCTTTTGATCTGATCAATACTGAAATTATGTTGGGGAGCAAACTTTTCCAGAGGTGCCACCATTTGGTTCGATTTGTGCGGAGTCCGATTATATGCGTATACAGCAGCTGTCAATGCTATATCCCACAGATTTTCGGGTAACTTCGCATCGTAAATATATGTTCTCACCTTCTTCTGAATTGTCTGGTTAAATCGCTCTGCCACACCATTGTGTTCAGGCGTGTCTGGGGCTGCTAGTTGTAATTCTGCGCCCAAATTATTCAATACTTCTATAGTGTATCCACCTGTATACTCAGTCCCTTGGTCCGAGCGCAAATAACACACCTTTGCGTCGTACCCTAGAAGATTTCTTGCGCTCCTTACATATCTTTCAAGACAATACCCAGTTTCATTCTTATGGGTCATAGGATAAGCTATTGCTAGTCTTGAGAAATCATCTATGAACACAGATATAAATCTGTATCTCTTGGGATGAGAAGGCGGTGAGATAGGACCCATGGTATCAGAATGGATAATTTGTAGGGGAGCAGTAGCCCGAGTACGTACTGATGGAAAAGGCAGTTTGTTTGATTTGGCTATTAGACAGATTTCGCAGTCATTTAACGCCTCATCGAAAATTGCATCTTGCAGTTCTTTATTTTTTGGGAATTTAGCTTGCAATGCCTTGAGATAGGCAATTGAAGCATGACCAAATCTTACGTGCCACAGCATGGCTTTGTTCTTTTCGAGAAACCTTTTTGTATCCAATGAAAAAGGGGATTCGTCAGGATTAACTTCTGTTATGGGGGCCTCATCTATATTGTAAAATTTTCTATCTGTGATAGATATATCAAAGTTCGATAAGTCAAGTAATTTTATATTTTTCCCAATTATTCTATTTTCAAGATCATTCACATCTTCCATTCTCACATCTTCACATTTATACTCATCTTCTGTTAGTTCTTTTACCTTTGCCCTATCACTCTCATCTATTGGGATTTCAAACTCTCCACTGCTACCGGGCACCTGAACAGATCCTGGTAAGGACTGAAACTGAGTTGTCACACTTCGTGTATTATATCTTTTCGCATCTGGATTCGCATCTACTGTATTGGCAAATATTTGCCTGTTTATTTTCTGTGTGACAGTCTCACCATTGGTCAAATCTTTACTAATTTCTAGTTTTATTAGCCAATAAGGTCGTCTGTATATGCCTGATAGGAGTGTTTCGTTTGAGCAGGGATCAAAGATATTTATTTTGGTACTGTCTAAATATATAGCTAGTCCCATATCAGCGAATTTTCGTAACAAGAGATTATCTTTTAACGCGTTGGCGAAAATGACTTTATCAAATTCTAGAATTTCTCCGTTATTCATTCTCACGAATATTGTACCCGCGCCTTCTGTGTTTATGTTATAAACGCTCGCTATTTGGTTCTCACCTTTCTCTTTGTTTTGTTGCTTATTTTGATCCTTTTTGGTGGTTGGATCTTCCACGTCCCTTCGATACTCGCCCACGTTTCGCACCCCTCGCATTCGCATCGCTATTACTCTTTCTTTTCGCACCACTCACCGGCCCACCACCACCATTTGAGTTATGAGATCTACTAGTCTTATTGACATACCTTCCTCTTTTTCCAGTGTAATTCGGACAATCAAAAGCCTTGTGCCCGAATCCGTTGCAGTTGTAACACCGGACACCTTTCCCTTTGTTGGGGCAGTCAGATGCAATGTGCCCCAAACTCTGGCATTCATAGCATCGGATCGATGCTACGTCGGCCTGATTTACGCTCCTTGGGATGGTGTTAACATTTGCTTTTCTCACCTGCTCTTCCTGTACAACAATTGCCTTTAGTTCATCGTATGAAGTACTTTCGCCATTATGTCTTTTTGAAACAAACTCAATAGTTTGAGCTGTAGGCACTGATACCATAAAAGCATTATAAAACGCATCTCTTTTCTCGTCTTCCGATAATGGCTTGGCGCCGGGAGAGTTTTCATAATTTCTCACCACATTTTCAAATCTCTCACAAAATTCGACAGCCGTTTCCTTTCCAATTATATATTCCATGTTATACAGCGCCCTGCGTATGGTGTGAGATGTTAAATTTACCTCACCTGCTTTGATTTATTAGGATGTCACGATTTCTAGAACTTGTGATCCTCCAAAACTGTCTCATCCACACGCAAAACGCTGTTCTCATCAATAGTGTGTGAGAAGTTACAGACTCTCAGCTCTGACATAAAATAATCCAAAAAAATGTTCAAATCTCATCTCATTTGTTAATTAATAATCTCTTTTCATATTAGCACTTTTAATGAATTCTAGTTTCAAAGTGTCATGTTTGTCTCTACTTTGGAAGTTATCTTTATTTTGTGTCTGAGCCGAAGTTTCCTTATCTGAATTTCTCTCTGAATTTTTACTTTGTTCTTCTCTCATCTTTACTGAATTGGAATTTTTGCTATTACCTTTTGATTTTACTTTATTATTTTGAACCATGTTTTTATTTCTCACCTTTTCGTCATCTTCAGAGGTAATTAAGCTCTCATCTTCACTCTCCTCTCTGTTGTACAAGTTTGTCAGGCTCTTGACAATTTCGTTGACCTTATCAAGTTGTTTCGCATAGTCCTCTCTGATAGTAGTCATAAGGTTGCGAAACTTGATACTTTGGTCTAATCTCTCCTTCTGACTGATTTTTGACTCTTCTTCAAGTTTTGAAAATCTTTGGTTGTTAACACTCTCCTTCTTCTCCCTTACATCCATCAACCTATTGATACTCTCAGAGAGTCCCTCAACGAAATTGGATGTACCTGCCAATTTGTTCTCTAGTGTGACTACTCTCTTTTCAGTATTATTTACTGTACGGGATTCAAGAGACTCGTCATTATTATGTTCAAATGGTTGGTGCATTAGGATTTGGTTAGATTTCAACAATCTGAGATTAGGTACAACCTTACGGTTACTCACTATTCTCAATTTATCTTTACCTGTTTGTTTGACGCTCTCGATCATGGACTCAATTTTTTTGAGCTTGGCCAAGATTGTATCCTCTGACTCATCTTTCTCCTCTTCGCTCTCATCTTCTTTCTCATCTTTCTCCTCTTCTCTCTCATCTTCTTTCTCATCTTTCTCCTCTTCTCTCTCATCTTCTTTCTCATCTTTCTCCTTCTGGGATTCAACATCACATCTTATGTCAATCCCATTATCAATTATTGAGGTACTTGGTTCATGAATCGAGTCGTCCTCTGACCTCGGCCTTGGCATTATGGCTGGTGTTTCTGCCAAGACTTGATCCTCATACCATTGAACTATGGTATTTCAGTGATCACTTTCTTGCAGATTAATAACACACTTAGCCAATTATTTTAATAATTTTGTACTCGAGATTTTACTTTGTTACATGATCATGTTTGCCATAGGTCATCTTCAAAAAAGTTTACCGAACAACAAGCATAACTTAATTCAAAGATTGAATGAACAAACAAGAGTGGCTGAACACAAGACATTCCGAATGTTCATTCCAGTTAAACAGCTTATGCGTACCGAACACAAACACACATCCGCCATCCAACCGGTCAGAGATATATTTATACAATAATATTGTAAATTTACATTAATTCGATTTTTCCAGCAAAGGATATATTTATTTACACTGATCAGGTGTTTATTTTTCAAAAGTGCTACCAATTATTATATATATATGTACGTATATATATATATATATATATATATATATATATATATATATATATATATATATATATATATATATATATGTATATGTATATATGCTAGCCTATATACACACATATGCGCTTTTATTTATAAAACTGTCTCATCTCATCTTAAATGTTTAACATTATTTACCTGAAGTATAGGGTTCACCCTTTTCAGGTATTAAAGTGAGATCTTCCCCATCAATTTCAATCATAATATCTTTCCCCTTGTAATTTATGTCAAGGTGGAAGAAGCTCGTCAGCACCTCCCACGCCGACATTTCTTTCAAGGTAGCTGTGGATAGAAAATCAAGTTAATTTAAAATCAATTATATTAGACACAACTTCTCATCTCGTGCAATTGCTTAATTAATTATACGTATACATATGTATATATATTTGTGTATATATATATGCACGCGCATATGTATAGTGTAAATCGGTCAACACTCGTAGCGCGCCTCTATTTGTTTTCGAGATCGAGCGGCGACAACGAAGCTTGGTTATGCGCGGAGAGTCAGGCGCGCCGACACCGTAAACCGTTTGTTTACGTTCGCCCCTACGCCCTGGCCAGTAGCGCGAGCGAGAGTCGAGCGCGCCCCCTTCCCCTCCGCGCGCGTGCAAGAGTGCCGGCCGGCAACACGTTGTCACGCGCTTCCGAATTCTCGGAAACTTAACGGTCGATCAACAGTGATCAACTGTCCCTGCATGCCGCTCATCTCGTCGCACCGAGGACCTCGCCTTCCTTGCGCTCTCGGCAATCACGCCTTTGAGCGATCTCGTCTTTCGCCCCGCGACGATTGAAAACGTCGCGGCGCGAGTGCTCGGAAGCGCGCGACGATTGTTTTGCCGCGGCGCGAGAGCAAGGAGGCGCGCGAGGCTTTTCGAACACTATCGTCGCGGTTCACCTGTCGAACAACAAACGATCGCGTGCCCCCGCGCGCGCCGCTCGCCTCACCGCACCGAGGATCTCGCCTTCGCCAACGTCCTCGAGCACGTGCCTCGACACCACGATCCGCAACGCGCAATGCGGAGAACCCGAGCCTCGCGCTCCGACGGACGCAATCGTCGCGCGATGAACGGGCCTCGACTCGGCGCCGAACTCACGTCACCGATCGCGCACCGCACCAGTAAGCACTACTACTTACTTGAACTTTCCGGGGTCGGCATGCTCGATCCGCCAGCGTCTCCGCCGTCCGACATCCTCTCGACCTGGTTGCTCGGTGAAGGGAGGGGGCTGTCGGGAAATTCGTGTCTCTCCCACGTAAAAATTTTAGTGGCCCTGAAAAGGGCCGTTTATATTCCTTACGGGAATTATATCTTGTTGCTGCTGCTGCTGGCTGCTGAGACCTGGATCGGAGAGAGTTTTACGATAAAATAGCTCTGATAAGAGCTGGTTGTGTTTTGGGGGACAGAGAAGACATTTTCACGAATTATATAGCTCTTAAAAGAGCTTATTGTTGTTGAAGGGGCAGGGGAAAAATACTTTACGTTGAATTTAGCTCTTAGAAGAGCTGATTCTTTTGAGGGGAGTTGCTGCGGTTGTCAAGCTGTCGCTGAGGTGTCGTCGAGCTGTCGCTAAGCTGCCGCAGAACCGTTATCAAACTTATACTGGAAGCCATTTTGCTCCTCTCGCTGCTGCCTGCGCGATGTTATCCACTCGCCGTCGTGCGTAATACTGGCGCAAAGAGCAACCGTTCTCCCGCGCTATCAGCGCGGTGCGAGCGGCGCGTCTCCGACGTCCGCGCTCTCTCCACCAAATTGGCGCCGTTGCTAATATCGAGCTCGCTCCTTACGTTTGATTGAAATTGGGGCCCTTAAAAAGGCTGATTGTTTTTTGGAGGGGTTTGCAGTTAGTGCTCGCTAGTAATTCCACCCGCCAGGAGCCACTTCAGCCCACTTGGCTGCTATGCGGGCAAGATTTTTCTCTAGTACACCCTGCGCTGACCAATCTGCATTGATGCACGCATCGAGCTCATCCGAGACTCGATCGAACCACTCATCGTGATTCTCGTTTTCTCCCCTTTTGATAAAAGCGAAAGGATCATTCTCGGGTTTATTTGCAGGCTCACCCAATGACAATGCATCGTCGTCAGACGTTGCACTGTCAACGAGCTCGCCCTTGGACTTATCCTCGGATTTACCCTTCGAAAATGTGTGATAAAAACGGATATACAAATCTTGCCTGTAATGACGGCAAAATACTCCTTCTGCCATCTTAAATGGATCACTCGCGTCCCTTAAATGTGTGTTCCGTGTAATAATATCATTACCTGCTTGGATACTTCGCAAACATGTCTATAGATACTGGACTGTTCGCATACGTATTAATCCGAGTTCGCGTCCTCAGTTCGCGCGTAGTCGACATGCACTACGAAGAATTGACCTCGAGCATTTCCAATGAAATCAATGCTTCCACTATAAAATTTTTGGTAATCGGGTTTCGGTGTTTTTGGCTTCAGTTGCGAGTCACCTGTTGGACCGTCAACATCGCATTGGAAATGACCGATCAAACGTAAGTGAAATATTAATTGTGAAACCCATTCTCATAGATATAAGCTAGACAAATTGAGTCTAATATTCCATTTGATTCTATGCTAGACGAGCCTGTTCTACAAAAGAGCAATTGTCAGAGCTGATAAGACTTGTGGAATTGTAATCAGAGGCGCTAGATAAATCGCATGTCCAGTACAATGCGAGATGGGACTTCATTACCATTAGGGTTAAACGCGATGGACGGACCTACATGAACCAAAGAAAACTGACGAAAAGTAAGTTTATTGAAAGAATAATCATGTTTGAAAATTAGCGGTTTCACTTAACCCAATATGCCGCGCGAAAACTAAAAACCCCGCTCAAGAGACAAGCGCATCGGGGTTGATGATCCGCACTGAAAGTTGACTGGATTATCATCTGGTGAGAAAATACAGCTGGCGCAATTGGCCCGGCCTTGAGATGCGATCGTTAGCTCGAGTCACGGCTATGAGCGGGGCGCATAGAATCACAGCAGGTAATTCGCAGAAATCGCGCGGCAATTCTGTTCGATAATCGTATCGCATTATTTTGAAAGTTGCAAAGACTCTCATTATTGAATTGGCGTTTCGGGCTAATTGACTTGATAGAAGAGCAAGGCCCTTTTTGACAGTTTCCGATTCAAAAGTATGGGTGTGAAATGAAGTGAGAGCTCCTCGTAGTCTCGTACTATAGTAAATAAAATTTATTTTATAACATAAACTTTTCCACAATTCCAATCATGGATGTGAACGCCCGTTCGATGTTCTTCCGATCGGACATACTCGAAATCGCACCATATTATAATTTCACGTTTTTCTCTCAACGCATAAAAATCACAAAGTGAACCACCAATTTTCAAGAACGAATTTCACGCCCACGCATTCACATATTTCAGTTTTTCACGATAAAAAATGAAAATGCTCAATGAGCTCTATTGATCTTTCTGATTTGAATTTTCATCGTGACGCAGATTGATCGATTTTTTTTAACGATTAATCTTGTACCAATTTCTAAAAATAAGTTTTTTCCACATTTTACGCCCACGCATCAATTTTTTCAATGTTTCAACCGTAAAACAGTAAAGCTCTTCCAAGGATCTATCGATCAGTCAGACCCAAATTGCATCGTACAATTAGTTTATAGTTTTTTTCATGGCATATCGGCTAAGAAAAAAAAACCCAAGTTGCATTTTTGCATTTTCTACGCCTTATACGCATCGACTTTTTCAAAAGTTCCAATACGGAACGTTAAAGCGCAGGCAATTCCCTATCGATCCGTCATATCCGTTTTCATGCAAATCGACTTCTTCATTGATGTTTCTTTACATGGAAATTACCGGAGGATTTCACTTTACATTATAATGTAGATTAGATAAAGGTATATGAGTGGTCTAAATATATGTGAGACCTTAATGGTCTGAATATTGTCGTGTCCGGCCTGAAGGGTGGACTGGTATTATGGAGAAAAGAAAGAGAAACGCTCTAGGCCCTGGCCTTTCTTGTGCTTGCTACCTCTGGAGATCTGTTAACTGCGATTTACAGCGTACCGTCGGATTAATTGGGTTAACTCTTGGTTGTTAATCCCGTGGACATAGATGTTGAGTTAATCTCGAGGATTAACACGCTAACCTCGAAGATTGACATTTTAATCACAAGGATTAACACGTTAATCCGAGGTGGCGAGTTGATACGTTAATCACGGAGATTAACAAGTTAATCACGAAGGTTCAACAAGTTAAGGGGGGATATACAGTTTTTTTTTTCTATAAAAAGTTAGTAAATTTCCCGTCGAATATGCTCCTGAAACCCTTTCTTCGAAATTCGAACTCCAAGTGTTTTTTCCAAGGGATTGCTGATTCAAGTGTTAGTACGATTTAACGGTAATTTAAAACTTTCAACGCGTTTTTCTCAAAACTGCATTTTTATAGTTTATGCCGGTGATAACTCGAAAACTAATTATCTGATTGAGCTGAAACTTATGGGATTTCTTCATTATAGTATTACCTATCAGATGAATTAAAAATTATTGTAATATTTTATTATTAAATATGGAAAAATGTGAGAAAATGGCGGGAAAAAAATTGAAAAAAATTGAGTTTTTCGAAAAAGATACGCCAAAAGTGCAAATTTTTTTTTTTATTTTTTTTCGATAATTCATCTACTAACTGTGAATGTAATTAATGTAAATTTTTTTGATTTTTTCATTTCCGATCAAAATTGCGACCAGGAGAGCCGGCACAAGCAAAATAGGGGTACTTTTTCAACGCTATCTAACGGCCGCCATTTTGTTAGAAAAAATTTAAAAAAAATATTTTTGTATACTTTATGGATCAACTTATAACTGTCAAAAATTTTCGATAGATTTGATTAAAAACTACCCTTGAAAAACGATTTTCAAAAATGAGTTTTTTTTCTCATTCGAACTGTATATCCCCCCTTAAGCACAAAGATCAATACGTTAATCCGGTGGTTAAAATTCTTCCAAAGAAATGATTATATCGCGTGATTAACATGTTGATCCGGCAGTTTACATTCTTCCGATGAAATGTTCATATCGCGTGATTAACGTGTTAATCCGGCGATTAACATCCCCCCGAAAGAAATGTTAATATCGCTCGATTAACGTGTTAATCCGGCGGTTAACATTCCCCCAAAAGAAATGTTAATATCTCATGATTTACGTGTTGATCAGGTGGTTAACATTCCCCCAAAAGAAATGTTAATATCGCGTGATTAACGTGTTAATCCGGCGGTTAACATCCCCCCCAAAAGAAATGTTAATATCGCTCGATTAACGTGTTAATTAGGCGGTTAACATACCCCCAAGAGAAATGTTAATATTGCATATTTAACGTGTTAATCCGGCGGTTAACATTTCCCCAAGAGAAATGTTGATATAGCGTGATTAACGTGTTAATCTGGCGGTTAACATTCTTCCAATGAAATGTTAATATCGCATGATTTCCGTGTTGATCCTGCGGTTAAAATTCCCCAAAAGAAATGTTAATATCGCGTGATTAACGTGTAATTCCGGCGGTCAACATTCCCCTAAAAAGAAAAGTTAATATCGCGTGATTAACGTGTTAATCCGGTGGATAACATTCCCCCAAAGAAATGTTAATATCGTGTGATTAACGTGTTAATCCGGCGGTTAACATCCCCCCGAAAGAAATGTTAATATCGCTCGATTAACGTGTTAATTAGGCGGTTAACATACCCTCAAAAGAAATGTTATTATCGCATGCTTAACGTGTTAATCGGGTGGTTAACATTCCCCCAAAAGAAATGTTAACATGGCGGGTTTAACGTGTGAATCCGGCGGTTACCATTCTCTTAAAAGCGAAATTAATATCACTCTTATATCACATAATTAACGGGTTAATCTAGTGGTTAAAAATTTTTTTTACAAATGAAAAGAACTCTCTGTACATTATACGTACATTTATTATTCCAATAGGTACATCAAATATATTACCATACTAAATAATGTTTCAGAAAAACGATGTTTATTCTCATTCATCTTAAACTCGTCTTGGCACCAGTTGACCGGAATTTCTAGCCGCATAATGGATGAACCGTATCTGTGCCGCACTAAACCTGAGAACAAATCATATATCAAAAAAAAAATTATGTTTGTCATTTACGAGCCAACAGTAATAAGAATTGACACTAACCTCCTTGTGAAACCTTGCAAAGCCATTTGGTAGTCTTGTTTTAAAACCTCCACTCTCAGCTTGAAACTGGCGAGAGAAGGTAGGAGATATCTTATGGCCAAGGTAGCACTGGGAAACTCGCCCCCGGTAACTGACCTTCTTTCATGGCTACAAATTCGACACACATAATCAATTACGTACTAGTATTGACGTTCGTTAATTTTAAATGCAGCGCACGGGCATTCAGATGGAAAACTTGCTGACGAAGCAGAATTAAATATTTTGCCTGCATACGGAAGATAGTGTATAATCCAGTTAATTCTTGGGGATTGATAACTCTTTTACGCATCCCCACCAGGGATGCCAAAATGTCGTGGTCGGCTTGAAGGGTGGACTGGTATTATAGAGAAAAGAAAGAGGAACGGTCTAGGCCTTTCTTGTGCTTGCTTACCTCTGGAGATCTGTTACCTGCCGCGATCTACAGCGTACTGTCGGATTAATTGGGTTAACTCTTGGTTGTTAATCCCGTAGACATAAATGTTAAGTGAATCACGAGGATTAGCACGATGATAACCACGCTATGCTCCCTGGCAATGTATCAATTATATAATTATTATAGTAGTGAGTATTAACTGTTTGCATGTCGAATAGTTTACAATCTAGTCTACTTCTCCTGATTTTGTTTAAACATCTAATTCAATCCATCTATTTCATTGATATAGAGACCTATTAACCCAAAATATTTATATATAGATTCTTCTCTGTTCAAAACTTACGGTTGCAAAAATCTTTCATATCGAGGTTTCATGAGTGGTCATGAGACCCAGTTTCTACTGGTCTAAATATGTACGGAATTGAGGTAGACGAAAGGTCTCAATATATATCAGATCTAGTTTTATGAGTGGTTTAAACATATGTGAGATCATTGCAAATACTGACTTCTTCTCGCGTCCGAACAGTTTAAAATGTGAAAAACCGATCTATTCATGTTTTCTGGACTGAAATGTTCCATTATCAATAATCTAATTAGACTAAAATTTGGGAGAAGTTCGGAAAAGTGGACTCGATTTTATGATGTTCGGCATGAGGTCGGTTATTCTTTTTAACGTTAAAGATGATTTTATTAATGATGACATGTTTCACGAGCCTGGGGAAAAAATGAAAGTAGAAAAGAAGGAAACGTTGGAGAAATTATTCTGTGTAAGCGCCGTCCAATTGACGTATAATAGATTCATCTTAATTTTCAATAATAGTATGCTGGTGTTATTCAAATAATATAAATTTGAATTCATCCTTTTATGATTCTCAAGCTCTGTCTATAAGTACAATTTTCAATTATGATGACCAAATTATTTAATTACATGGTTTAAGGGGAGGTTCTCATCTAGCACCTCGAAAATGACCCGTTTTTCTTTATTTTTTCTTCATAGAAGGAATTGAATAATGAGATGGATCTTTTTCACACGTATTTATATATTATTTGGCAAAGAGATAATAGCTCTCATCACACATGCCTAGATTCGTATCTTGTTCACGATCTCTCGTACGTAAAGGCACACCGCCGGTCTGGCGCCCCTTTTGTTGCCGGTCACGATTTCACGGAGATCGATTACAATATCGACCAGCCTGTTTCTTCTCAAAGAAAATCCGCTACGCGCTCACTCTCACACATCAACAAAAACGCACTCCTTAGGTTGATCATGATCGAAACTTGATTCTATCGAAACTTGATTGTATACTATCTATAAAATACAAAACTAAAAGATGAAATATTTTATAGGATTTCAATAATTGTAACGACAATCCTGATGATACGAGCTCAATATTTTCCGATGCGGCAGAATCAATTTTCGGTAACGATGATGACGACTCATTTGGTTCATTGTTGATGGCAGGTGCCAATGAGAATGTTTCGCTTGATTGGCTGAATCAAGTTTTGTATGAAAAAGGAGAAGTGACACTTGGTGAGGCAGTATTTGAAATCATGCGTTTTTTATAGAAAATGGAATTACCAAAAAATGTCTAAATCATTTACTGTCTTCGTTGAATAATTTGCTACCAAAACCTAATAATCTTTCAAAAAATATTAATCAGTTTCTGAAATTGCTATATACATTGTTGCCACCTCATGACAAAATTGTAAGGAAACATCAAATTTGCGAGAGATGTCATCATTATATCGAGATCCTTGGCAAAAAACCACCAAAATCTCATTGTGAACAATGTAACAATGAAAGTTATGGCACTTTCGTAGAGTATGATTTGAAACAAGCACTCAAGAATGCTTTTGAAGCAAAAAATCTAGCCCAATCAATCGATGATTTTAAATGTAATGAGGAAAAGGATGAGAACTTCATAAGTGACATTACTTCAGCAAGTGGATATAAGATGATGAAGAGAGATGTTATCCCTGGTAACTACGACATATTCCTGCTATGGAATACAGATGGAGCTGCTTTTAAGAAACGTTCAAAAGGAGAAATGTATGGCTTACAAGTTCAAGTCATCGATGTTGCTCCACGTAATAGGAAAAATTTCCAATTTCTTACTGGGATCTATTATAGTACTGAAAAAGACCCCAGCATGAATTCTTTTTTGAAGCCATTTTCTGTAATCATGAAGGATTTACATGATAATGGTATTGATTGGTTTGATGAAAGAACTGGTGTATCGAGATACAGTAGAGTGATTGTACCGTTAGCAACCTTAGATCTGCGTGCGAGAGCACCTGTTCAAAATTTAATGTTTTATAATGAAGCTTACGGATGTACATTTTGTGAACATCCAGGAATGACATGTAAAAAAGAAATAGGTCACACACGTATTTATCCTCCTTTAGATTATGAACCACCATTAAGAACAGATAGAAATATGTTTGAACATGCAGAATATGCCATGAATAATAATTTGGAGCATAAAAATGGCGTTAAAGGAACTTCGGTAGCTGCTATGATTCCACATTTCAGTATATCCAAGTCTTTTGTTCCTGATTATTTACATGCTGTCCTACTTGGAGTAACAATGATGTTAATGTCCTTATGGTTTAATTCCTCCAATAAAAATGAGCCATTTTACTTCAACAAAGAAAGAAAGGCTAAGATTGACGAGGCTATTTCGAAAATTCGTCCACCTGATGACATAGCAAGAACACCGAGACCTCTTAAATATAGGAAATATTTCAAAGCTTCGAAAAAAAGAGACTATCTTTTATTTTGTTTTCCAATTGTATTGAAAAATATTCTACCAGAAATTTATTATCAGCATTTCCTTCTATTATTTACAGGAATAAGAATTTTACTACAAGTTAGGATTCACAAAAATGAAATAGATATAGCTGAATTTCCCTTACAACTATTTGTAAATGATATAAAGAAACTTTATGGTTTAGATAAGTACTCAATGAATGTCCATCAATTAATTCATATGCCTGAATCTGTAAGAACCTACGGACCTTTATGGGCCTGGTCTACTTTTGATTTTGAAAGTGGTAATGGTAATCTCAAAAAAATTAATCATGGGCCTAACAGAGTTGATATAGAATTAATTAATACAATTAAAATGATGAATGCTTTTAGTATTTTAGAGAACAAATTATATAAATACTCGCATTACAAAAGCAACGGTGCAACAATGGTTCTTGGATTAGCACAAGAAGTAGAATTGAATCCCAATGAACTAGAAGAACTTAATGAATTCTTCGTTTCCGATGAACTCCAAATTCATAATAATAAATTATTTGTATTTGCAAGAGCTAAATTAAATAATAACGTATTAACTTAAAAAATTTACGAACGTCAGAAAAAAAGGGATAACTCAATTATTGCTTGGAACAATCCTTCTCGTTATGGCACGATACAGTTCTTCATCATTGTTAACGATTTGGTGTTTACTTTCGTTCTAGAACTAGTTAGAGATTTAAGTAGATCACAAGAAATTCATCCAAACGTCAGAGTAAATTTATCAGAAATTGTCGTACCAGTACGTCAAACGTACTGTTATACCACCATACTAGTGAAAAATATAGATCAAAAAGTATTACTTATCAATGATTTTTTATCTTTTGCTCCAAATCCTTATGAGAAAAAATTGTAAAAATTAATAGTAATTGTTAACATTGTAAAGTGCAAATAGATACATGAATAAATTTCATAATGAAAAATTGACCTCTTCGTGTTTTTCAATAAATTCGTTAAAATAAATTGAGTATAAATAATTTATGCATTATCTATACCTAATAGATATGGCATAAATATATAGGCATAATTTACTAGGCATAATTAATGCATAGTTCGTACGCCCAAGAAATAATGTTTGCTAGACATAGATAAGGCATAGAGAACTACATATTTTGGGCTATGCCTTCATCATGCCTAGATTATGCCTAGATTATGTCAGTCCATTTCTAGGCATAATTTTCTAGGCATAATTTATGCATAATTTTTTTACTCGGGCACGCAAAATTTAAGCGAGAAGAAGAGCTCCGCATTACCCAATCTTATCATGAACGTGACAGACCCCAGCCCCGCTCTTTGTGTTACTCCCGCACACAACGCCCCTGCAAATATCGCCCCCAGTCCCTACTTGCTCGACCTGTCATCCCCAACACTCCAAACCCTTGCCTCCTACAAGTATCGACGACTCACTGCATGACATCACAGCTGCAACTATGCGTGCCTTTGATCAACTGGCCCCCACACGATACATCTCGGAATCCTCTCATAAAAAACCGTGGGTCACAGCTGATATGAGGTATCTCATTAAAATGCGCGAACGTGCGTACCAGCGTGCCATGAGAACTGGGAAACGCTCCGATGCCGACTCGTACAAAAACTTGAAGAAGGAAGTGAGAAATAAGCGCGACACGTCCAAAAACACCTATATCTCCAACAAGCTTGAATTAGCACCCGATCCGAAGTCAAAATGGAGAGAGCTTTGCAAACTCGGCCTCTCTACGCGTGCTCTCCCCTCCCCGCTGCTGCACTTTCCAGCCCACACGCTCAACAAGCACTACATCTCTATTTCCAGTCAATCAGAACCGATCACCAAAGCGATTAGATACCTCGATTATATTTGTGTGATGAGTAATCTTATTAAAGTGTAAAATCATTGTTATTCTTTTACAATAACAATGATACAACAATCATAAATAATATTATTCATCAGTGATTGATTCTATTCTCCTTTATAAGAATATTCATGTAATTGCAATCTATCAGCAATTAAGGAGAACTGTGGATTGCCCATTGACTATGTTAATCACCTAAATTGCTGATAGATGCAATTACATGGATACATCGATTAGTTTTTGAGCTAGGATTCCCACCAGTTTGAAAAAAGGCATTTTGAGATAAACGCGTTTAAAGATTCGGTTAACCATAACAATAACGTTAATCATAGGTTCCATCATCATACTATAACTTTTTTAAAATTAACATTTCGGTCGCACGTTCTTCGGGGCATATTCTACACATCATAAGGTAGCAAAATCAGCAAAAAAAAATCGAATTTTTGAAATTGCCTGATGAGAACCTCCCCCTAAGTCGTTTATTTTACGCTTACATATACAAAATTGACTCGAAGTTCGACATGCAATGGGGAGGCCATCCATGCCTGAGCTCCTAAGTAAATCCCAAGTAAATTAATCAGGAGAGATCCGATATGCCCCCCGACATATGAGTGCTCTGCAATGCTAACGTGGCCAGGCCACCCTAATTTGGCGCGTGGAGGATTGTCGGACACACCTGGATCAGGCCAATTCCTCTTAGCTCCGAGTGCTTGCGAGTCTGAAACTGTGAAGTGATTGCAACTTACTCGTGCACCGCTATTTACGCACGAGCAAGCCGCAAGTCGAGCCGCCCACGTGGGAAAGTGCGCAAGAGGTACTTGAAGGTGGGAGAGCCCTACACTAGCGTATGGCGCGCTGCTGCCCCGCAGGCGCGCGCTTCTGAGGTCTGCTTTGCCTTCCTTATGCTGCTTTTGATCGGCGACTCCACTCTCTCTCTCTCTCTCTCTCTCTCTCTCTCTCTCTCGCTTGGGTTGACGCTATGAAAAGCGGTTTTTCTGCGGGTTGCTATTGCTTTTAGCCCTTTTCAATATTCGAGAGACCTGGGGAATTTTAAGCTAATTATATTATGTTCCCACGATAGTCTCAATATATTTTTTTAAAACTTACGACATCTAATCGAAAAATACATATCTCAACCATTTCAGTAGGTCTATAAAAACTGAAATCGCTACAACGGCATACTCGTGCCAAATTTTGCGCGAGAACTTGAACGAGAAATTTGTAAGAGAAAAAAAGTTTTCAAAAAGTCTAAATTTTATGGAAATATTTTTTTCAAATTAAACAAATATTTCTCCATGTGTAGTATTGAAACAATTATTCGTAGTGTTAACAATTTGTTGTTCTTATGGTATGTTTACATCATATTATACATTAGGGATTGTACTTAGGAAGCATAGATCGGATTCGATCGACGCAAAAATCAATAGGCATCATTACTGATCATAAACGAATGTGTCCACGAGATTTCATCGATATCGGAGCAACTGTTACCAAAAGATCGTCGTGTACACGCTCGCACATTTGCTAACGATCTTGGGAAATGCCTATTTTCAACTTAAGGTATTCAAAATTTATTTATACAAAAATACAATATCGAAAAGGTGCATTTTGATCCCGTAAATTCATACATTGAACCCATAATAAGACGATTCAGATTTGACGTTCAGATAATAAGTTTTTTCCTCGTGGAGATAAAACTTGTAAAGCTCTTGATTGAGTATATTGAAAGGATGTATTTGTGAGGCTGTGTTGGATGGAGTTGGGTAGATCGGTAAAAGTTGGTGCACGTGGGCGTCCTCATGGACAATAACTAGATGGAACGCCCTGAATATTTTTCCAAGATAGCTCTGAAGATATTGAATATTTTGTGATATTTCGAATTTTTGTAATTTCTTTATATCAAAAGTAAGTTCACTTAACTACCTACTGTGTATTCTTGTTGTTCAATTAAACTGATCGATATAAGTACAATTGAATATTTGCATTTTACGTTGAAAATGACTCACCTTATTTTGATAAGATGTGAAAGAGTGAAAATTTAAAAAGGTTTCTTTCTCCGAAGGAGATACATACTTGTAGAATAGATATATTAACACTTCGTATAGCTAATTTTGAATACTGACTCATTATTGAGATCAAAAGGTATACAAGTTACTGGTACAAGAAGCAAGTTCTTCCACAATCCATGCACGAAAAACTATCCAAAGGAAAACTCGAGGTTAAACAAGATTTCAAATGTTACTATAGTAGGTACTGCTTCGACAATACATGTGTAATGTTCGGCATACGTTTCACTAAATCAGTAGCTCATGATAAACATTGAATGAGATCTTGAAGCCTCATTTTCAATATTCCCCGAACAATCAACTCTGAAGCATCTGCTGATTAATATATTTTGATGGCCACTTTATCTCCACGAGATGTGAAGTAAAAAAAATGTTCATCAAAGCCGCTTCTCAACCAAGTCGATTCCTTCGTGCCCGAGTTATCGTCTGCGAAATAATTCAAAATCCTTAATAAAACAAATTCCAAATGGTACGAATTCGCTCGTAACAAATGACTCGTCGAACAGTGCGAGAGTGAGTGGGTGTTGGGGACCATATCGGCCGGTGTTTCCGGGTAAACGACGAGCGAGATATCTCGGTGTATCATGCGCTTCGAGACAGCATCACATCCGACCTCTAACTTTCCAGCCCGCTTCGAATTGGTGTGTTTTTTTTCTTCTTACTCTCGGGGCTCATTCACAACGAGCCGCATGGGAACCACACATCGGGCAATGCGTGTCCGAAGAGCAGATGCTCAAGAAACTTATATTATCTATATTCGATAGGGATGGAAAAAACTGCGATAAGAGATTTTGAAACGCCGGAATAATGCCATTCTCAATTACTCGCCTCACAGAAAAATAACTCGACTCTGTCTAGTACATTACTGCCCGAGCTCTTGTATTTTAGCTGACGTTTTCGCGAAATTATAACAAAATAATTGTTGCAATGTTGAAAGTCTTGATGGAGTCAGTGCTGGATAAGAATGACGACTGCAAGTGAGTTTTGAGTTAGGATTAAGAATAAAAGATTCAATGCGACGTAATTGGATAGATATTCGGGATCTTGAAAAATTCGTATATACAGAGATGAGAATTTCATTTTCAATGTTGAGAAGATTATTGGATTTGGTTTTGTATCTTCTCACCTCCGCCATTTTTTCACCTAAAATTATCGATACCACATGTTACATTCCAATTTTTGCAAAATAATCGCTAGCTTTTACGAGATTTTTGGAGCTAAGAACGGAAAATGATTCATTGAACATAACAGTCTATACTTCCAACTCGACATACATTTTTCTCTAGGAAAAGTCACACTATCCTACTCATACTAAGAATACGATTTTATCTAATCATTACGATTCAAATAACTAGTTTAAACCAACTCTTATGGATGTTCCTTATTATATTTTGGATTGATTTTTTTCATCCAACACAAGGATATAGGAATTTTCATGACAAGATGATTGCACTAAATAGCCAATATTTATAGAAGTATTTATATTGTCGATACATAATGACGAATATAGACTAATAGCATTTTTTTTATTCCTTCTCGGTTATTCTGCTGTGTATAGTATTAGTATTCACCTAAATGTGTATCAAAAAGAAGATGAACAAGAAGTAAACATCTACAGAATAAGAAATTCAATGGCTAAGTTCAAGAGAGAATCGCGAGAAAAATGAAGATAACAAAATTAGACTGATATAGAATGGACCATTTTATTTTAAAATATGTGGATAACCTTGTAAATGTAAATTTACTTGAAGAAAATCCATGAGTTCATAAAAATAATGACAATTAGTTATTCAAACTGCAGAGATTATAAAAGTACCTCTTTTTTTTTGCTTCTTTCTTACTGTTGATTTACGCTATCTTTCTTTCTCAGCTTGGATGAATTGTTCGATTTTGACGCGTATGGATAAAAAACCCAAAAATGTTCATAGAACAGCACATACACATTGTAAACTAAGCTGTTGAAAGCTGGTTTTTGGAGACACATTAGAAAAAGTATCCTCGCGGTGATCAGTATAACTCGTGATAACATTATCTATAATGAAAAATGAAAAAAAAATAATATTTACTGTTAATACGTGAATCTAGCTCGTGATTAAAAAAGGAGTTTAAAACAAATTTTAATTTTTGTTAGAGTTCTATGCAGAACACTACGATTCAAGGTAAAAAATTGGATTGCGAAAAAATTGGAATTAAAGAAAACAAACCCTTCGTGCAATGACTAGTCAATCTTATTCAAAAGAAGTGTTCAAAATTTTAACAAGATCGGTGCATTAGTTTTTGAAAAACTCTGCCCATCGACTTCAAAAGTTTCTCTTTTTGATTTGAATGGTATTGTCGATTCTAGCTCCAGGAATTAAAGGTTTTGTTGTAGCTGCGATTTCCGCATTGTTAATCAATTATGAAAAAAATTAATTTTATGTTATACGTGATCATAAACGCTCATTTCACGCATCGAATTCCGTGCGTGAAATGCGATTTCACACACTAGTGTGTGAAATCGCATCGGTTTCCGTGAGTGAAATATTTCACACACGGAAACCGATGCGTAAAATATTTCACGCACTAGTGCGTGAAATTCGCGTTTGATCACTTATAACATAAAATATCGTATGCAACTCGTGAAATGCGATTCCACGCACTCGTGTGACCGCCTAACACTCATTCGCCGGCGACTCGTGCAGGCTTGTCACACTGGTGCGTGAAATCGCATTTCACGCACTAGTTGCATAATATACTATTTCCAAGTTTCAAAACACACAGGTAGCCATATGATTCTGGGCTCATCTGCTCGGATACAGGCTTTCAAGAACTCGGTAAAAATAATTCAATTCATCTATTTTCCCAACTGTTTGAGAAAAAGGAAGATTTGTAAATACAGGGATTAAAATGCGTCTATCAGCTCCGAAAATTGGACCTAAAACTCAGTATCCCGAACATATTATTTCGAAGCCCATTAGGCAATCCATATAAAATGAAGCGTCAACATCACACACAGTATTTCCATCATTTTCATTGTTCAAAATATGAAACTCGTGTCTGCGAGTAGTTGATTCCCGCCGGCGTCCGAATCGCTGCGACGAATCAAACCGAAATCATCGCTAAATCGAGCGAACGAAATAAAAACCGTCCGAAATAATCCGAGGAAAACAGAATTTTTCATATCCCCCGAACATACACATTATTCGCTGCGAAACGCGCAACGTACAGTCGAAGAAGCCGGCTCAGAGTGCATCGAACGACGAAGAGGTAGGTGCACCCACACGTACCGCAGTCGGAGAATAGAAAAGCCAAAGGGAGTCTGCGCGCGACAGAGAGGAGAGCTGGAAATATACTCGGCGCGTGTACGTCTGAAGGTTCACCCGACGCTTCCCTTCCTTATCGCTCCGGCGCTAGATATAATACATGCCGCCGCGGCCCGGCGTTTATCGCCCGAAAGATTACGCGCCGCCGCGCTTCCGTTTTCTTTTTCGCGCCGGACCTTCTCGAGTCCCGCGATGATGACCAGAACTGTTGGGATCGGTGTCGCCAATCGAATTCAAAGTCTCTCTCGCTCTCTAGATAGACAGATATATAATACATCAGAGGTCTGATATATAAATTTGATTTGAGAAACTTAGTTTCCAAATAATCCAAGATGACGACTGTAAAAATAAGTATAAGCGTGAAATAGCTAGACGAGCGAGTGAATATCAAGTATACAATACAGTATACAAGAAAACGAGGAAGCATAAACCTCTCCGCAATTCAGTCATTCATAAAGAGAGCGTTGTAGCCGCGCGCCGAGAGAGAGAAAGATCTCTGTGTGTATCCGCATCGACCGCACAGTGTTTTTGGAGATTTTAAAAATCAAACCGCAGCCATACGCGAGTCCTGGTGGAGGGAGAAGCTCTACGATATGCGTAGAAAATTCCAATATCACATACACGCGTCTTTTTTCCAGATGCACACACACACACACACACACACATACACACAGACGAGCCGAGTCTCCCTCCGTCTGCTCCGAAAATAGAAACACGTGCGCGAGCGCGAAAGCACACCACAGTGGTCGCTGCTGCTGCACGACTCACTCGAGAAAGAGGGAGAAGCGGTCGAGATTCTTTCTCTTTCCCCTCGCGCCCGCGCGCGAGAGCTAGACTCTCTCGGTACGCGGACGATGTACTGCAGCGCAAGAGAGGGAGAGAGAACAATGCAAATCTAATTATCCGCTGTGTATTGTATGAGGCTGTATATACACATTTATAAAGCCGGGCATCCGCAGAATCGCAGGCTGGCGCTCGACGCGATATATATATATATATATATATATATATATATATATATATATATATATATATATATATATATATATATATATATATATATATATATATATTATGTATGTATATATATATTATTATGTATGTATGCGAAAAGCGGGAAAATGAAGGAGGCGCTGGTGCAGTTGTTGCGTCCCCTGCGGAGGGAGAGGGCGTTTGCGGAATGCGGCCTCTGAGCGCGCGCGGCACTCGAGAGTAAACTCGAAAAATCACACCGGGGCGCGCATTGGTGTATAATACACGTATATATATAGAGGCTGGTGGGCCGCGCGCGCGGCGGCGGCGGCGGCGGCGGCAGAGAGCGGAGGAGTGCTACAGTCGTGCGCGCCTCTCTCTCTCTCGCGGCGCGGCGGCGCGGCCGTCGAATTAGTAGTGGCTCGGCTGCAGCGGCGCGCGCGCGGTTTTTCCCGCATACACGTTTGGCCATGGGCAACAGCTCGCTGCTGCTGCTGCTCGGGGTGGCCCTGCTGCTACAGGCGCGACAACTCCTCGCCGACCCCGATCCAGCTTTCGACTTCAACAAGGTGCCCAAACTCAGGGACGAGGACAAGTGCTACGACAACGCTGGCAAGCCTCAGGTGAGACACAGTAGCTGTGCGCCGCTGCAGGAGAGAGAGAGGCAGCGTTCGTCGTCTCGTGTGTATATATATAATCTCTCTCTCTCTCTCTCGAGACTCGAGACTCGAGTGAGTGCAACTCTATGGTGCAGCCTCGGTAGTGCAGCGTTCTATACGTGAGATGAGAGAGAGAGAGTATATAAGTATGCTGTATGTTCAGTGCTACACGTTACCATACGAAGCTTTGGCTATTGTGTTTTGGTGTGTTTCTGGATAAAAAAAAGGGCGGCTTTGCCGCATCGGATATGCGTCACGAAGAAAACAGCGTCGCCGTGAAGATGTTGGTTGGAAATGTATAGAGACGCGGCCGCGCGCAGCAGCCGATTTGTTTTGTATAGAGATCTATACTTGGGCCCTGCTCAACTCGTGGAAGTTTGTGGATTTCGAGTGACCCTGATCTATGTATGCGGGTGGTTTGGGATGCTCGTTGGAAAGATTCTATGGAGAAAACACCGACGAACTTTCGATTTTTAAACCGATCGAATCTAAGTAAAGTCAGTTTCAGGGATGAATACGGATGAATTCATTGCTCGAGAATGATTTGATATAAACTATACTCGAGTCCCTCATAGTTCGGCTTGTGATTTTTAATAAGAGTATTTCATTGATGGGAATATTCACGAGTTACTCGATGAACATGAATCAGTTATATGAATACTAGAGAATTATTTTCCTGCAAAAATTACGATCGAGAATCACAATTCGAACTCTGATTGAATTCACATTCTTCTCAAGATTGGTATTGAGAAATAAGACCTGTTTTCCAATAGATCGACGAGTCAATTATCGGTAATTATCCACTTCCCATGAATCTCTTCCTCGCACGTGTGAAAATTGGCCTCGTAATATCATTCGATCGAGTAATTTTCGCGCGCGCACGAACTTTATACTATAGTTGTCAATTTCGGGTGGCCGATCGTAATGAAACTTACCGAAATCCATTCAGTTTGAAGTTCCGATTTTCCGAAAATATTCTGTTGGTGCTTTTCGATTTTATGCACATTCACAGTGAGTAAGTGCAACAGGTATGCTACCCCCTGACGGTTTTTTTGCAAATGTGACATATGTGAAAAAATTAGAATTTTATAATTTTGCGAACGGGACGTTGGAGGGTAGTTCGAGATTGAAAATGTCAAATAACCAAAATCACTCAAATCGGCCGCTGTAAAATGTGTGTAGTCAATGTGCCTTTTTTATGATCCAACCCTCGCATAGCCCATACTAGGTTCCCTTTCATTGGAAGCGTAAAACACCATTTTAAGAGAAATAAAAGATAGTTTGAGAAAAAGATGAGATTATTTTTACATAAGATGGAGTACTCACAAGTAAAGCGAAACAAGAATGATTGCACTTATTTGTTGTGATTCAGTTAGCAGAATAAAATAAAAATTTAAGACGTGTTTTAAAATTCAAGTGCAAATATGAACGGTCGAAAATTTTCTTTCAATACTACCAACATAACGGGCGAGCCACGCTGCTATGGCCAGAAACAACCGGAAACACGAAATCTCAGAGGGGGGCCACATTTGCCTTCAGGGCCACATCGGTTGCACGTACCTTGTATCGTGTTTGTACAGAGAGCCATATGGCATACTCGTGCGGAAAATCGGATAAACCGACCGAATATCTCTGTGAAATATATACACGATAGTTTGAATCGGTTTCAATCGCGTAAAATAGAAAAAATCATCTTCGCACTCGAGTCTGAAGTTCCGAAATGTATCATTCATTTAAAAATATAATTAAATAAAATTCACCGTGTAACCTATTCTCCAAAATCGACGAATCGTTGTATGAGAAAAAAAACGCAAACTCGCGAGTTGTCATCGAAATAAATTATGCATAGCAAAACAATGTTTACTCGGCTGACTGATATGCCACGAAGCATATACATATACAGTGACTCAATGCAACTCCTCGAATTCCACCCTTTTTTTCTCTCCAACAAGGCGACCGCTCCAACGTACATACATGAAGAATAAAGTTCACAATGCACACACGTACAAACGGAGACATGAATCTTGCGGACGTCCGCGCATGAATGTAACAAGATCATGAGGTAAACTGTGCTGCGCTTGCCCTCCGCGTGCGCGCGAATATTCGCTTACGTGTCGCACACATGTATATAAGCACACACACACGAGTATATTATCCGATTCTGCGGGAAACAGTCCGAGGAAGTCAAGCCTTGCCTCTCATATTTTTAGCTCGTCGCTGATTCTCGTATCGAGTTTTGCGGCCTCGCGTAATTACACAAAGCGGAGCCTGTACTTACAATACCCTACAAAAGAGACTTCATATACATGTATAAATATGAAATTCTCTCCGGTTTAGCCGCGTTCCCAATTGGTTTTGGGTTATCGGTAAGGGTCTCCGGTGCCGCTTGAACTTTGCTCGATAAAAGCGCCGAGATAACGAGTAGTGTTTTTTGTTTTTTGCTTTTTACGTCGCTGCGCGAGGGGGTATCTTGCGGCCCGTTTCTCTGTGTGTAAAGCGGCACACGCGCGCACCGTTACAAAATATACGCGGCGAAATCATTTTCGTCATCTCGCCGGGAACGACAGGCAGATAAAAGAGAGAAGAAAAAAAACTGTGTTTTCCTGTTTTTCCCCCCGGCCGAAAGTTGGATCGTCGACGTTTTTCACGATAGCCATGAATATACCACGAGTCGTGGATGTATAATTTATCGGGACACGCGCGGTATATTGTATAGCTCTTTTAACATTCGTATGTGAATCGTTCGATATGAAATTTATCGCAACTTCTCGGTGTTGATTCTATGTGATTTTGAATTGATTCTTTCGAAAATTGTGAATTGAAGTCGGGACGATGTAACAGTTCAAAGACATTATTCTGGGAGGATTTTGGCAAAATTCATGGCCGAACTCATTCATTAATCAATCGAAAAATCCGGCAAAAGGTCTGGCGGAGACACTGTATAAATTATCCGCTTTATCGAACCATTGTCTCGGTTGTCTTCGCAGAAATGCATCCCGCCATTCGAGAACGCGGCGTACAACGTGCTGATCGAGGTGACGAACACGTGCGGCCAGGACGGCAGGGCGACGATGTTCTGCAAGCAGATAGCGGGCATCCACCGCAAGTCGTGCGACGTGTGCGTCGAGGGCGACCACCCGGCCTCCTTCCTCACCGACCACGAGACCAACGAGAACTCCACCTGGTGGCAGTCGCAGACCATGTTCGAGGGCATCCAGCATCCCTTCGGTGTCAACCTCACTCTCCCACTAGGTGAGTCGCCCACGTTTTCACCCTGTCCGTCTCTCGGGCTGCAGCGATGGGCAACAAATGTTTAATCGATACGAATATATATTTGAGAATACGGGTATTCGATTTTATTTGTATTTTTGATGAGGTAATTCGACACTGAATTTGTCTATATTTAAAAATACAGGTACCTATATTTATCTATATTTGAAAATACAGGTATTCAATATCTGTGTTCAATTACTATTTTTTCAAATATTTTAATCAAATACAAATATTTGATACTCGGTATTCAACATCAAACACTAGATTTTCTGGGTTCTGCTCATGCATGTACTCTTTTGAATTTTTACGGTCAAAATTCATTGCTATTTCACCGAGTGCGGATCAAGTTTTATAGTGGCGTATTCATTGCAATACCACAGTGAATATACTCACTTGAATTTTCTGCGATTTGATAATTCAACTCCGTACCGCGAACTCACAGTGAGTCGAGAGCAAATTTACTGCGGGCCGTTTAACGATCAACAGTCGAATCATCAAATTTCATAGAATCTATATCATAGTCAATATTCCCTTGTATTTAGGTGGAAATTTCATTGCGATCACCAGTCAAAAATTCATCCACCCGCTTACAATCCAATCTCACCGCAGAGGTTTGGGAGAGTATTTCATTTCAAAGGTTTCCTCATTTTATACTCATTTTCGAGCAACATCTCGATCTGTAAAGGATCTGTGAAAATCACTCGATTTTGAAATCGACGCTTCGCTCGAAGATAATATGCGCGCACGTTAACGTGAATTCATTTGATCTGGATCCTATAGCGGAACCGATTATTCATTATCCATATATCCAATAAATACTGAAATCTCAATAGAAGCAACGTGTACACATGATGCACGAAAGTATGAAAAACCTCCTCTATTCATCCGATCTGCCAAACCACAACAAAACTCGTCGCGCGCACTCGAGGGAAACACGCGCAAAAAGGGAACTCGCGCATCCCGAACTCGTTGATCCGGCTCGCCGAAACTGAATCAGCGTCACTGCGATTTCGATTGCGCATCCCGCGATAAGGGGAAGGGGGTACGTCGGATCAAATATGCGCCAATGCGCGTTGGCACGCACGCGACCGGGAGAGCGCATAAATTGTTGCACTCGGCGATTCCGTTATGCTCCGGCGGAGAGACGAGAGAGAGCGAGAGAAAAGGAAGACGGAGCTACGCGCGAGCTGCTCTTCGGGGAACAGCATCCATATTGATAACGACTTTTAATCGTTCGCGCACTCACACCCACGTATACCCGCGTAATTTTTACACGGAGAATCTCGCGATTTGCCAAAAATCTCCGGGCAATAATCGAATCGAGTTTTTCAGTTCAGAGACATATGTCGTGGCGTTTCCTTCCTCCTCCTGAGACGCGTAGCATATTTTGTCCCTGACGATATCATGGAAACCAAATTCAAAATGTATAAACCTATTCCTATCGTGATTTTTGCTCTAGCATTAGATAAGAGGATGAAATGAAATTAATAATTTATTCGTTTTGCTCCGAACCAGCTTCTGATTTTTACACGCGGATATATTCCGTGCGACACATACAGCAATCAATTACGCCCTCGCAATTACGCTTGAATCTCGAGAACGCTTCTATAGTAACTTCAGTCCAGTTGTATATATCTTCAACCTATATTTATACACTTATTGTTGGTATACAGTATTCAGTTCTCTCGAAGCTCCGCACGATCGAATAAATCCCAAAAGCGTAGCTCAACCGATCCAACAAGTCGCACACCCGAGTATACAGTGATATAAATTATCCATGGGTATATAGACACATGCATATATACACTCGAGCGAACGTCACAGCTCTCGAAGCGACTCCATACGGAGTCTGCTTATCTGGCTCACCGTCGAGAGACATGCTCCATTCATGATTGCGGCTCAAAGCGCGAGCGCGCGATGAACTTTTGACTCCTCCGTGAAATCGCTTCGTGCCGGGCTCTCTTGTATAATATATAACGTATATAACCCATCGTATATATCGCACGACGCGACGTATATATCGTCCAGATAAGAAGGCGGCCCGTTTCAACCGCGCTGACGACGATGAATCCTCGATTCGTCGAAAGCAGCAAACGCGACTGTTCTCTTTTTCGCCAACGTCGGTGTTTCCTTTCAGACTGTCTGACGCGTGGTATGCTATACCCCCCTGCAGTCGAAGGAGGATGACGCGATTCAATCGTCGATGCACGGGACAGTTCGCGTGTATATGAAAGGAGAACTTGCATCGACAGATTCGCGAGGATTTGTTTTTCCTTCCAGTCCGCGTGATTGATAAGCTGAGAGCTTACGGAAACCGTGAAAAATTGATTCGACCCGTATCTTTGAGTGATGTGCAGTTAGGCTTACGCGAGTAGACTTGCGTTCGAAATGAGTATAATTGAATAAACTCGAGATATAGATATGCGCATTGGAACTTTCATGATTTGTATTTTTTGGTGAAACATGCTAATCGTGAATATTCATCGAGTCGTTATTGAGTATAAACGTGTTGTATAGTTTGTTCGCTTGGGCTCTGATTATTTTGATACAGGGGAAGAGTAATGTGCGCCCCGCATGGTTGAAAAAGTGACAAAAGCTTTGGCTGCGTGTAAAACTGAACGATACATATATACATACTTGAAATGCGCAGCGTCTCGTCGCCTCTCATTTGCATATGCTTCAAGAGTATCCCGCGAAACCAGTTGCAAATGTAATAATTAACTTGTCACAGGAGCCGCTTTTCGCGACCGCCACGCATCAAACGACCTGTAATCGGTTAAGCTCGTGTTAAAAAAAGAAGCGCCCACGAGTTCGGCGATAATATATTCAAGCTTCCGATCCACGGTCTCTTCGTATGTGCGCCTGCATTCAAAACTTTTCTACGCTGAAAAATAGCATTTTCGAAAAATGTTCTTTTCCGGTCATTACACGCGTAAAATCGAGAGACGATCATGGAAAAACAAAAAAATGATCGGTTAATTGTAGATGAAATGCAAAGGATTAGATTTGTATATCGCTCTATTCTTTGGACCTAGTCTAATAGTGAAAATTTGCATATGAGCCATTCCACGAAACCTTAGGATTCCATGTTTCTGTTGTGTTTGATGGCTATATAGCCATCAAATATATATTCGATGATTTTTATGAAGTTTGCGAAATAGGACTGTATACTAAAAATCATTAAATATAAGATCATATGTTCATAATTATTATAAAAAATCATTTACTGCCCGTAAAATATCATAATATCCAGCATTTTCATTGATTTTCGTTGCTACCAACCCAATTTTTCTGAGTTATTAGGGATCTGTATGCAAGCATTTTCCAAAAAAATACTCGAAAAAAATTTTTTTGTAAAGTGTGATGATCGGAGAATATAGTAGAAGCTGTTTCAAAAGTGTGCCCTAATCGAAACTGGCTTAATAAATCAATATATACTTGCAACTACTTTTCAAGAAAAATGAAAATGTTTCGCTTTTGCCTCTGTAGAAAAAAGCTTTTTTCGATCACATGAAGTTAACATACTGTATATTGTACATTTTTTGATGGCGAACCATATGCCTTTGTTTAAATGAGTGTGCCGCAATTGATAAAAAAGTTATACTGATGTAAAGTTAGGTAGTCGCATGGGCCCCTCATTGGGAAAATTCACATTTTTTAGCGACACATTGCTAGTACGTTCGGCACATTCTTCAAACCGATTGCTCTTTTCTCTCCATCCCTTTTAGGATATATATCCCGATGGTTGAGACAGAATTCGCATTCTGCAGCGAGAGAAAGGCTTAAGAAAATTTTTAAGAAATGCGAAATTATTCTATGCATGGTTCGAAAGATTTTGAAGTAATAAACAACTTGGAAAATGATGATTTGAAGAATATTCGATATGATGGGTCGAAAGAGGAGGTCAAGAACTACAATTTGAACAGGCTAAATTTTTTTCTCCACATAAATAGTTTTTTCTTCACTTTTCCTTAAAACAGTGTTAGATGAAATGAGGGGTCCTATATTTTTTATACTGTCATGGTTATTTGGAATGTTATAGAATAAGTTTCAGTGGTGTGCCCTCAAAATTAATTCTTTGATTTTTCTTCTTCCAAAATCCTAAAGTTCCGTGGAATTGCTCATATATACCTGAGTGAAATTAGATGAAGAATCAGAATTGGTCAGAAAATACAGAGAATGAGGTGTAACAAGTTGGTGTCAGTCAATTTTTTCTTTTCTCATTATTCCGTAAGATTCTGTGACGCGGCGCTGCTCTACACATGCGCATATATATGAAATACAAAGGGTAGCTCATATCGGGTACACCTCTACCTTATATTATATTTTTCGTCCCAGCGGCAGTAAAGTGCCTACCTTGCGTCCTGGCGTTTGCAAAGAATGGCACTTTTCTGCCGCGGGGTACGAAAAATAGTATATGCACCTCGCTCATCTAGGCTATTTCGGCACGCGCAAACTTGCAATCCTCGCTGCGCTCGGATCGCAAACGTTTTTCGTGCCGAAATCGCCTAACCTCGCTCGGGTGCATAATATACTATTAAATTCTCACCGTGGCACCGTCAATTTAAAACACAGACGTAGACACAGGCGCCACACAGCGAGTCGCACGATGGGTTTTTCCTTCGTGGAACAGCAAATCCCTCGGCGGTGCATCACGAGAGACGCGCGCGCGTCTCTTATTCTACCACACGCGTTTTGACCGGCTGGTGCGCCACATGGTCCATTCACCGAGTCGCCCTGTCTGTCTGTGTATGTGGGTGTATACCTATATGTCGGCCATTGGCGTAGCCCGAGCTTCGTTGCCGCACTCGATTTCCGCTTACTTGCTTTTTATTGGATTATCGAGGGTCGGCTTTTTGCCCTGATCGAGTTATACGATTGACGAGATGAAATTTTTAGAGTTGATTGGCTATTTCGCCGAGAGTGAATGAATACGCACACTCGCGGAATGGATGTCTCGTTCGGTGTGATGGTGTTTTTGCTCCTCTCTTCTTGTAATTTTTGAAAAAAATTATCTACCGTGTTACGCTCCTTTCGAATGACTAACGCTTTTTAGGGTTCTTCAATCAAGATATGCATGAGACAGCTATTACGGTTCATATATAGTTTTAGAAATCTGCTCTCAAGAACCAATCTTGATTTTTCGGGGAGAAAATTTGACTGAGTGATCGTTGTCTTTGAAAGCTTTGTTAGTTTCCGTGAGAAACGACGATATCATGGCAGTAACCGGTATGCGAACTTCAGTTTTATATAACTCTAAAATCCCAGGATCTCGTTGCGGTAGTGGTTACATTTTCTCCGACAATTAATTTAGAATGAGAATCGTGATGGAATTAAAAATGGTGGAAATAATGAATAGATAATTACTGAGAATGATTAATATAGTATCATGCAGAAGAAGATTTAAACCAGATTTATAAAATCATCACTCAAAAATCTTATCAAATCATTCTTATATGTTTCTTCAAGTGGTTTAGTTGCTGATGACAAATTTGAATGTATCAAGTTGGGTAAAATGCATATTTTGTGAAAGAATAAAAAATAATACACCTGGAGTACGACATTTAAAGATATTATTGTTTCCGCGAAAACCACAGAATTTTTGGGATCTTAGACTTACATAAATACGCAAACAGAAAAGCACATCGACAGTTTGTTCAATTCGCTCTCAAACTTATAACGAACAAACATGTACATCTGCATCGATTCTTCAAAAAGAAGAAGAATAAAAAATCATTGTCGTATTTTTGCATGGCAGGCAAGACATTCGACATAACGTACGTGCGCGTGCTGTTCGAGTCTCCGCGGCCTGAGAGCTGGGGCATCTACAAGCGTAAAAACGAGAAGTCTCCGTGGGAGCCGTACCAGTTCTACTCGGCGACGTGCCGCGACACGTACGGCCTGCCCGAGTCCAAGGAGACGTCCCGAGGCGACGACACCCGGGTGCTCTGCACCAGCGAGTACTCCGACATCGTGCCCCTCTCCAGGGGCACCGTGGCCTTCTCCACCCTCGAAGGCAGACCGTCCGCCTACTACTTCGAGACCAACCCCGAGCTTCAGGTTCGTATCTTATAATTTTTTTCGCGCTTGCGCTTGATTGATTATATACAGTATCTCGCGGTGCTCTTTGAAGATCGTACATTTGGCATTCCAGTATTCAAAGGACACTTGCTCGGATTGTTTTCTCCCAAACTGTCTGGGGTTACGATTCCTCGGGGATACATTCGTCGAATCATTGTCGAGTTTATGCATACTCTCTAAGATTGAAAAAGAAGAGATTGCATAATCTGAAAAATTAGTGAAAACTTTCAGTTGAATATTTACTAGTTTTATCAGTTATGTCATTTGTAATAATTTCTACATTAATAATCTCCTAACGAAGGACATCCAAATGGAAGGCATGAGAGAATCTTTCCATCAATTTTAATTGTGCCGATACATAGTTAGTAACGAACTCTCTTTTCGATCAGATGTATATCGTTAATTTTATCATTGTCTGCATCCTTGTGTATGATATATATACATTTACAAAAGTTACGAATTCGCCCGATTTTTTTCCACTCGCAAAATACTCAAGTCTACGGGGACGTTACGATTGCATACACTTTCGATAAATATTCATCTCGCAAAAGGACACTGCTCACCTCGAATTTTGCGTGAGAAACTAGCTCGATTAACGGTTCATCTATCCCTCAAATTAGCAGTAGTTCGACGAACCCTGTAAATTTGACGTTTAAAATCGAGCCCAACCGCTTAGAGAATCCGATCGAGAAGAGCCCGGAGTAGAGGCGCTAATCGCTGCCCTGCTGCAGAAGAGGATATCCGGGGATGAAATCGCCAGATACGTCGTTACGAGGAAGGGAGAAATACGATTCTAAGGGGAGGGTAAATGACGACAAGCCTTGGTCCCCTGACCCGTTGACCGTGTAATTGAATAATGGAGGATCAGTAGGGCGGAATCGACGATAGGGTAAAGAGAGTAAGAGAGGGATTGATGCGAATTTAAATATCTCCATCCGTGTCATGCGTATTAGGATTCCTTCGGACTCTATTATGTAGGATGCATTAATTATACATATTGATTATCGTTAAAGACAATTTTTTGTATTCGTATAGGTTGAAACTACGATTTAGTATAATAAAATTACATGCTAGGAATGCGTTTTTCACTAAATTGAACGAATCGTATTTTTTGCTCTGTTCAGGAATGGGTTCAAGCTCGTGACCTCATGATCACCCTGGACAGGCACAACACATTCGGCGACGAGGTGTTCGGGGACGAGCAGGTGCTGGAGTCTTACTATTACGCGGTCGCGGACGTCGCGGTAGGCGCCAGGTGCGCCTGCAACGGACACGCCGGCGAGTGCGTCAACAGCACCAGCGTGGACGGCCGCACTAGACGCGTCTGCCGGTGAGTAATTGCTCGTTGTGTCACTCTATATATATCACGTTTTGCATTTTTGGGATTTTTTATTTTTTTTTCTTCTATCGCAGGTGCGAGCACTTCACAACCGGACCCGACTGCAACGAGTGTCTGCCGTTCTACAACGATGCGCCCTGGGGTCGAGCCACCACACTCGACGCGCACGAGTGCAAACGTGAGTACACACACATTGGATTCCGATGTTTTCCGGGTCTTTGGTCCGCTCTTCAACTCGAGCTTTCGTTTACGGCTCGTTAGATTGCATTTTTTTATTAATGGTTGATAGTTTTCTCCGCGGGTTTTGGGACACGAGTATATACGGTGACTGGCGATCAGTACACGAAGAACAAAATTTCAAAATAAATTCGCGCTAATTCGCGTTTTCCAATTGACGGACCTGGAATTTTACCCCAGCTTCGGCGATTGGAAGCTCGTTTCTTCGCGATTCATTTCCAACCCCGTCATATTTTTTATGATGGTTTCGTTACACTTTTTTCAAACGGTGGTTCGAACGATGCTTAATAATAATGAAGGACACGAGCCGAAATTACTCCAAAACTAATCTCTATCTGGACAGTCTCGATGTTTCGATCTCAATAAGATTGAGTTACGCATTAATTGGGGAAAGAATAATGTCCATATAATAATATTCTGCTGAAATAATCAAATCTCCCAAATAATAAAAACCATTGTCCACATCTTCTCCGCTGGATTTGAATCACGGAACGTTTGCCGATTATACATACGGCAGAAGTGCGGCGACATATTCCTCCCCGTGCCACGATTCATTGTTCAGTTTCTAAGCAGGCGGGTAACAAGACGCGCATCTGTTGAAGTGCAAACGAGGCTCTATTCTGTGCTCCTCGACTAAGGAGCGACCGAAAACCCTCGAAACGAAAATCTGTTGCTACGCGTCTCGGCTCTCCTGCGCCTCCTTCCTTGCTGTCTCGCTGCTGATGAGTTTTAACGGGGGCCGCCCCGTTTGTGGAACTGAGCTATTGTGGCTTGTTGAACAGCGAGACCCACTTTTGTAATGCCCGCGAGGGAAAACAAATCCACGAATTCGTTGTCCAATTCTTGAAAATCGAAGGATGTTTTTGGGGCTGATGATTCGATAGGTTCATCATTGATCTACTTACGGTTGAGATAATCATTGTAGATTCAATCTTGCGTGTATTTCTGAAATCGCGAAGACCGAATACAAACTATCTCTCTTCTCGTGTGTAATAGATGGCATCATAAGAAATATAGGTTCAACAAGTGGTTTGAACACACAACAAATAAATAGGAAACGAGTAGTAATACGTATTTCATCCAGAAACATCTGTACTCAAGTTTTTACACGATGTTGCTGCGTTTCAGTGTTACATGTTAATCGAAGCAAAAAAAGCTAGTCCGGCTTATCGAGTAGAAATGCGATCGAGCTCGTTCCATTAGCATATAGCAAATGTTTTCGCGCCTCGCCGTTTAACTCTCCGTTTTGCTCCGTATAGCCGAATCGATGTATCCGATTCTCTCGAAGCCTCTCCCGGAACAATCGAATTTCCATGATTTCTTTCAATCCAGCCCACCATATCCAAATTTAACAGACTCCCGAGAGCGTACATACACACGCGCGGGGTCGTCGCGAGAACCGCTCCCTCGTAATCTCGGGGATCTCTCGAGTCTGCGTGCGCGAATCAAACGCGAGCAAATGCAAATCCGGCGCGACAAAAGGAAACCAGACCCGAATCATACGTGCATTGAAGGACAGCGCGAGCGGAAACCCGATCGTATAGGGAGCGTTTGAATCGCGTACCAACTCACCCCCGCTCTCTCGTCCCTTCGTATATCTACACACGCGCACGAGCGAGTATATACACGGCGCAGAACAATGCGAGCTGGAATTGTCGGCGGGCGCGGATGGTTATCTGTGGTACCACGTACCCGTGGAGACGCTGCTCACCTTTTACGAGCCACGACGACGTGTATATACATATATACACATACGCGGTGTACCTGGAGAGAGAGAGGAGTGGGGCTGGCGGCTCAACTCGTCTCTCGCGCGGCTCCCCTGCGGCAGTCGAGGGCCGCGCACCAAAGCCGCGGCTCCGATCTGCAACGCTTGCCCCGATACACCGCATCAGAGATGTAAATCAGTGTGATGTGCGACGGGATTCGGGAGTCGCGAGTGTTGCGTGCGTGCGCGAGATAATCTCACGTGTGATCCGCAACGGTGTCGTGTTGTGTTTAAACACTCGCGGGTGGGTTAAAATGTTTATAGCCGCGGGCTAGCCGACGAATGATTGGAAAATGAAGCTTCTACTGCTGCTGTTACTCTCGAATGGCATCTCGTGCAGCCTGTGCTATCGGCGGGACAGATTGTATTCCGCCAAGTATGCGGCGGCCCTTTGTAAGTCTCGTTTGCATATGTACGTCACGCGGGTTTAACCGGGCGTTAATTTGAATTTAAATATTTCAAATAAACATGAGGTAGAGATGAGTATTGCCATGGGACAAAGTTTAGATCTGCTTGAAATACATACGTGTGTGTCCCGATGCAGCCGCGTCACATTCCTATCATTCCCGGTCGTCGGGAGTCTGGACAGGAGCCGTCGATCCCTTAAGCAGCGGTGTCGGCTCGCTCTTCTCGGCAGAGTCCCGGCAAAAACTCGATCCTCCCATATCCGCGGCCGTCGCGGAGTCCTTGCAAAGGCTACTCGAGGGCCACTAGTCTCTCGCTCTCGCCACACACGACACACACACACACACACACACACACACACACACACACACACACACACACACACACACACACACATACACACCAGTCGCGTGTATTTATTTACCCGCGTACATGCGCATGATTGATTCCACCAGCTGTTGGACCATCCGCTGTTATGCAACTCGAGCGCTTGGGATGATCGTAAAATAGTGAAAAAAAGATACCATTCAATAGTACGAATTGTAAAACTGATAAAAATAGTTGATATTGACTGAAGAATAGTAAAATTTTACTAAAAAATAGTTACTTTTACTGTATCACCGGAATATTAGTAACATTTTAAATATCCATATACTATTTTCATCAGTCTTGTAGTTTGTACTATTCAATTGTAGTTTTTTACTATTTTAAATTTAGACAGTTCAATCTCTAAGTTTTTACGAATTGTTGTACAGCGACGTTTTGTACAACGAGATACTTCGAGACCTTCTTGCGCAGATTTTCACTATATACATCGCAGCAAAGTTTTACTGGTATACTCTCTTCGAAGTATTCTCGAACAGATATATGCCACAACTGGAACAATACGTTCTCGTTTTCAATCACAACACGTCACTCGACTTCGCCCGATGCGATTCTCACCCTTTGATAAAATTCGAACATGCCGCTACTTTCCTTTCCCATCCGTCGATATTAAAATTCCCAATCGCGCTCGTTCTCCGTTCGCTCTCGAACTCGAAGCTCGGCAATGACCCGAAAAAAAATCAACCCATGATTTTTTGTTTACAGCTTGCGACTGCAATGGCTACTCGGAGCGGTGCTACTTCGACAAGGAGCTGTACAGGGCAACGGGTCACGGAGGCCACTGCCTTGACTGCAGGGACAATCGCGACGGCGCCAACTGCGAGCGATGCCGCGAAAACTTCTACGCCCGTCCCGAGGATGGTTACTGCGTTGCTTGTAACTGCAACGAGATCGGTAAGTTTCTCTTCGTCTCTGCAAATGAGATTTGCTTGGGCGAGACTCGATAAACGGATCTCTTTCTTCCGCAAATGAATTGTTTTCTCAGTCCTAGAATTTTACAGGATCCGACATTATGAAACTTCATAAACATTGTTCTGAACGTTTAAGTCTGCGTAGGTGAGAAGTTGGATAGAAATAACTTGTCTCACGGAAAAATTATCTTTTATTTTTGTTTACAAAACTCGATGTATCCCAACAAAATATGATTAAGTCTCCTGTTGAATACAAATGTCTAGTAAAGTACACGAGGACGACTTCACTTTTTGGTCCGGGAAATATTCCGTATATATCCATCGCAACATTGAAAAAGAGATGAATATGCAGCCTTTATTGATCATATGCATGAGTTGAAAGAGTAATTTCTCGTGGTGGTGATCCTTTAGATTTACATCACTAGAGGCCATTGCGAACGATGAAAGAGTCTTCTTACTCCGGAGTTACCATATACACTTTAGAGATACTCGCGGACGATCAAAGATTAAAGGGGCCGACTTTCGGTACGTCTCGAGGCGGCGACAATTTGCGGCCACGTATATGTACGCTATTATTTTTGCGCGCGCGCGCGCCCGCGAGAGAGACCTACTTTCACAATTCTCACAAGCGATAAACTCAAGATGCGAACTCAACGCTGCCTCGAGCCTTTAATCTCGAGCTGATAAATCCCGAAAAAAAGTGACCGAGACACGCACACACAAGGGAAAGTCTTGAGTTGTAAAATATCAAAGCGATTGAAAAGTTATTTCACCGTCTTACGAAATTAAGGCGTTCGCAAGCCCGAAGATTTATCGAATACTTCTCGTAAGAGTCTCTTTGTGCGTATTTTATAAAACGTGTCTTGTTCAGATTGATTGTTATTGAAATTTTCATTTGCACGGGTATGAAACCAAGTACTTGAACTTTACTTGAAATCATTCGATCATCTGTTTTTCTATATTTATGTCTTCGACGTCCATATATAGGTACTTATGAGATCGTAACTAGCTGAGGATAGACAATTACTTTTTTAAGACCATCAGATCCATGGGTTGTTCTAACGAACAAAAGGATATTCTGGGGAAAATCGGGTAGACTGCGAATAACACTAAAATTGTCCTGGAACAAGTTAAAGTCACTACTCATGTCGCAATTGTTTAAAACAATTTATTATCCTTCATACTGTGCACGATATTCCAGAACATATGAGATCCTCACGTTTGCTTGATCAAACCATGAAAAGAAATTGTACACAAAAGATGAATAATGATCATTGTAATATTTTATTAAAAGTCATCGTGTGACGATTAGTGTTTACCCTCATAATACGATAATTATTATCATTATTCTTTGAGAACTAATCGAATTGTACTCTCTTAAATCCTTACAGTGAAAAACCACTGCATCGCAGTGAAAAATCACTGTAAGAAGGTGGACGACAAATTCACTGGATTACAGTGAATTTATCATGTAACTAAAGTGAATTTTCCCTTTACCTCCATGAGTTTTTATGGAAAACATTTTTACATGAAATTCAGAGTAAGTAGAGTAAAAATTCACTTCATGCCATACTTACTGCAAATCGCGATGTAGAAATGTGAATTTTATGTAAAAGTGTGTTGCTATCAAAACTCATGGAAATAAAGTGAAAATTCACTTTGGTTGCATGAGAAATTCACTGCATTTCCAGTGGAAATGTCATCCACCTTCTTACAGGGATTTTTCACTGTAATGCAGTAGTTTTTCACTGTAAGGATTTAAGAGAGCATAGAATTGACGAATTTACATACTTAAAAGGGGTATTAGCATCTAGCCACCGAAACTCGTCTGTCTAAAACACTTCGAATGGCATTTTTTTATTTAAAAAAAAAATTATCCACGGGTTCTCGTCACACGCGCCGATCACGAGACCCCGTTTGAACTAATTGCTCATAATGATTGTCCAGGCTCCCGTAGTCTGCAGTGCAACGCGGAGGGCAAGTGCCAGTGCAAGCCGGGCGTGATGGGCGACAAGTGCGACCGTTGCGCGCCAAATTTCTACGACTTCAGCGGCCTCGGCTGCACGAGCTGCGAGTGCAACGAAGCCGGGTCTCTGGCCAATACGCCCAACTGCGACCCAGTCACCGGCATCTGCATGTGCAAGGACAACGTCGAGGGCAAGCGCTGCCGGGAGTGAGTATATTGTGTATATTCGCACGGGGATTTTGATTCGCAGGGTAGATTTCACTCTTGATATTGTACGTTTGATCTCTGATCTCTTGCAAAATCATCGAATTGCCATTATCGGTACAATGAACAGACGAAGAACGGACGCTGCGTTTTATCAATATATACACAATAGACACTTTGTCACCTTCGTCTCGTATTACACACTGAATTTCATGTAGCATACGTACTTCCCCTTCGTGGGTTCACTCAACTTTTCACTCGTACTCTCTAAATTTCTTATACAGTGAAAATAGAAAAAAAAGATGAAATAAAATAAATCCTTATTTCTTCACTGTAAGCTCCAGTGAAGGGGTTTTCAGTTTGCTAATAATCGATTGTTCACTGTACTACGAGATGCTTTCTCAAAAGCTTCAAGGGAAAAATCGGTGTATTTAAGTGAAAAATCACTGTATGAATGTGGATGAAATACTGACTGGTTTGCAGTGAATTTTTTCAAAATCCATGAAATTAAAGTAAAAATTCACTTTTATCTCATGAAAAAATTACTGCAATCCAGTCAATCACCTTTATACAATGATGTTTCACTTTAATACAGCGGTTTGTGCACTGTAAGCTTTCAAGGGAGTAAATCTCGTCTTGCATTGAAGTTCCCTCGATCGCTCGGCAAACACGGGTCTAACGATCTGTCTGTCAACAGGTGTCGGCCGGGCTTCTTCAACCTCGCCGTGGACAACGAGTTCGGCTGCACGCCCTGCTTCTGCTACGGCCACTCGTCCCTGTGCTCGACGGCTAACGGCTACTCGCGGGTCAACATCGAGAGTACGTTCGTGAGGGGCGTCGAGCGCTGGTCGGCCAACCTGGCCGGTAGCTCGGTGCCCGTGACGTACGACGCCCTCAGCCAGGCCATCACCGTAACCACCGCCGACCGTGACAACGTCTACTTTGTCGCTCCAGGTGAACCCCTCGTATATTTTTTCGTGTGCGTGTGTATGTTTGTCGTGTGACGTTCGTCGCTTACCGTCGCTCGTTTTACAGAGCGATACCTCGGGGACCAGCGAGCCTCGTACAACCAGGATCTCACGTTCAACTTGAAGATCGACGGGAACGGGCCAGCCCCGACGGCCAGGGACGTGATACTGGAGGGCGGAAACGGACAGCAGATCTTCCAGCCCATCTTCGGTCAGAATAACCGCGTACCGAATACAAATGTAAGCGTGGAAACGATCTTTGCATCGATCCCTTTTTGGAAATACGAGTGTTCGACTGTTATTGCTTTGCAAATTTCAATGTCGACGCGGTACCTGTAATTGTGGCACTGTTTCTCTGTTCAATTGTGAGATGGAAGTGGATCTTTTATAATTTTTGCTGAAGAACGTATGATTGATTACTTGTAAAGCTTATATTTACGCTAACGAACATCTTTTTTTCCAATCTTTCACGAAATTCAACATTCGCGAATTATAATTGAAAAACAGTGTTGAGCCAGTGTAAAGTCAATGTAACATCCATAAGAAACCAATATTTAAATTAGGATGATTGAAGGTTGATATACTGTTTATTGTATCGACATTAAGATTTTCAACCAAATGGTTTCGGTGCCTCTGTTCCGAGTTAAGGTCCGCAGTCCAAAGCTTAATCTACAATTTTTTTTCTTTTGTAGCAACAAGAATACGTGTTCCGTCTGCACGAGCACCAGGATTACGGATGGCAGCCACGACTCTCCTCGAGGGCTTTTATTTCCATTCTGTCTAACTTGACCTCGATAAAAATCCGCGGTACCTACACGCACAAGGGTAAGTGATCTACGTGCACGATAACAACACCCTCAAACTAGTATTTTATTTTTCGAATCGTCTTCTTGAATTAACCCCCAATATATTCCGTGACACAGGCAAGGGTTACCTGGACGACGTGAGGCTCGAGACAGCCCACCGAGGCGCGGCCGGTGAGCCAGCCGACTGGGTGGAGCACTGCAACTGCCCTCAGGGCTACGTCGGTCAGTTCTGCGAGTCGTGCCAGCCGGGGTACCACCACGACCCACCCAACGGCGGTCCGTTCGCTCTTTGCGTGCCGTGCAACTGCAACGGCCACGCCGACATCTGCGAGGCCGAGACCGGTTAGTCCCTCCTGCTTCCCTCGACCTATTCTTTTTTCTTCAACTCCCAGTCGTGCTTATCGAACTTTTTGTAACTCGTATAGGTCAGTGCATCTGCCAGCATAACACCGCCGGCAGCAACTGCGAGCACTGCGCGCGTGGCTACTACGGCCAGCCTCTCAAAGGAACACAGTACGACTGTCAGCCGTGCCCTTGCCCCGACAACGGGCCCTGCATCCTCCTCGGCAATAACCCCGATCCCATTTGCTCCGAGTGTCCAGTTGGCAGAACAGGTAATTCATTGCTCGCCCGCGATACGTATGCTTCCGTCTGGCCCGCTTGATATACTCTCAATCTTGCTCTACCGTTATCCATTAGGACCCAGGTGTGAAACTTGCTCCGACGGTTACTTTGGCAACCCCGAGAAGGGCATATCTTGCAGAGCTTGCGAGTGCAACAACAACATCGACCTGAACGCCGTGCGTAACTGTAACCAGGAAACCGGAGAGTGTCTGAAGTGCGTCAACAATACTGCTGGACCGCACTGCGAGGAATGTCTGTCTGGTGAGTGGAATTAGCTTAGCTAACTTGGTCGCGTTGAGGAACGAGCGATTCGATGGACGAGATTAACGTTGTGTTCCTTAGGATATTACGGAGACGCGTTGTCCGATCAGAAGGAGGACGGCTGCAAGCTCTGCCAATGTTATCCGCCCGGTACCCAAGAAACTGAGGACGGAGGCGAAGCACCTTGCGACCAGCTCACCGGACACTGCTTCTGCAAAGCCCACGTTATCGGGCGCAACTGCGACAAGTGCGAGGATGGCTACTACCACATCAAGAGCGGGGAGGTTTGTATTTTTCTAGAAAAAAATGACCCGTACTGCGTGGACGGATAAATTTGTAGTGAAACAAGTCACTTGATGTGTATATAACGAAAACGTACCGATTTCAGGGATGTACAGCGTGCAATTGTGATCTGGAAGGCTCGTACAACAGGACTTGCGACGCCATCACCGGTCAGTGCAAGTGCCGACCGGGAGTTACCGGTCAACGCTGTGATGCTTGTATGCCTTACCAATACGGGTTCAGCAGAGAAGGTTGCAAATCTTGCGAGTGCGACAAGATCGGGTCGCAAGATCTGCAGTGTGACGCCAGCGGACAGTGTCCTGTGAGTATATATTTATTTATTTTTTTTTTTTCTCAAGTAAATCAGAGTCGTATCTCGGCGTACAAGGTATAACCAATATTTGCGTCGTAATTCGGCAGTGTCTCACCAACGTCGAGGGCCGAACGTGCAACAGGTGTAAGGAGAACAAGCATAACCGGCAGTACGGCTGTATCGACTGCCCGCCGTGCTACAACCTGGTGCAGGATGCCGTGAACGAGCATCGCGAGAGACTCGCACTGCTCGAAGACACGCTGAGGAAGATCAAGAGCAACCCGACCGTCATCAACGAGGATGGCTTTAAGCAGAAGCTCAACGCCGTACAGGACCGAGTGAGCAAACTTCTCGAGCTAGCTAGGATCGGCTCCGGAAGTAAGTGTCCCCAGTGACGATTTTTCTAACTTTTAAACTCAATCGGTTCCTCCTTGCTTTGTTGATTTGACCCGTGATGGTCTGAATCAAACGAGGGCAAAGAAGAACATTATTTATCGAGTCTTCGTTTGAATGTTTACAGATAGATTGCGTTTTGATTTAACAAATTGTATGCGGAAAAAGATGCAATATTTTTAGTTACGAGTCTAACAAGACAACGATCTCATTTTTTCCGCAGGTGACAAAAAGTCCTTGGTTGAGCAGCTGGATGATCTACGTGATCAGCTAACGGAGATCAACGAAACTCTGCAGAATGTCGATCAGACCGCTATTGACGCCAAACGAACGACTTCTCAGGGACGAATGAGCATCGATGAAGCCGAGAAAGTCTTGGATAAGATTCACGAACAACTAACGGTATGCACACACTCTATCGGTCTAGATTCACCGTGATCGATTTTAATGAAATTAAAATGAAAATATTGTTCCGTTCTGCAGGAAGCAGAAGATTTTCTAGCGACCGACGGACAAACCGCCTTGTCTGAGGCGAAGAAACGAGCGGAGCATGTTGGCCAGCAGAATGAGCAGATGACTTCGATAGCGCAAGAGGCCAGATCCGTTGCCGATTCGTACGTATAATTTTATCTTTTGAAAATTCTTAGTTAGGCAATCAATTGACTTTTGTGATTTTTTTTTAAAACATTTTTTTCTAAAACAGGAACATCAAAGAGGCTAAAAGGCTACAGGTGGTAGCCGAACAAGCTAAGAACACATCCTTGGAGGCTTACAATTTAGCGAAGAAAGCCATTGCGAAATACACAAACATTAGGTACTTAAAACTTGTTTCACTCGAGTTTTCAATATTGGGATAGCTAACTTACCTGCTTCTTTCTTACCAGCGATGAGATTAGATTCCTGGAAAATAAACTGCTAGCTCTGGAAGATCGTTACGGTGACGTGAAAAAGCTCACTGCCACAGCTGTTGCCAAGTCTGAAGCTGTATCTAAAGAAGCTCTCAATCTTTTGTTGCTTGGCATCTCTCTGCCAACGGTGAACTTGACTGAATTGCAAAATCACGTGGAGGGAATAAACAAAGAGGTAAAGAAAGAATTCAGATAAATGTGGGACTAATAATCGCTTCTAAACAGAAGAAAGATAGGGTCTCTCGGTTAATTCAGAATATCTTTGTCAAAAAGTGAATTGAGCTTATCATTTACTTGTCATTATTTTGGCACGGACATTTCTATATTAATTCATGTATATATAATATTCAAAAAGAGCCCGTTGACCGAACAAAGTAAACCCGACAATATCATTTCCGACACGTTACAAACTGATACAAACGTTACAAACTGATCCTTGCAGGCCATGAAGATAAAGGAGCAATCGAGAATCCTGCTCGAAGAGAACACAGATATGATTCGCGATATTGAGGACAAAGTGAGGAAGGGCGAAGAATTGCTGGACAAGGCCGAGGAGCAGCAAATTGCGACCGCCGAACTGTTAGCCGAGGTCGACGACGCTAACAACGTCGCGAAAAATGCCGTCAACCGTGGCAATCAGACCCTCAAAGAAGCTCAAGACACCTTCGAAAAACTCAGCGGTAAGTATCTTGGTTCGAGCCTATATTTATGGATTTTTAGTCCGGGACGGCAAAGAATAAATGTAGGCTCTTCATTTTTTCAAATGATTATTACATCTTTGAGGTGGTTCGACGAGGGCTGAATAAAATTACAGTCAGATTAATACAATTTCAATTTCTGTGCACTTTCCAACAAATAATTGGGGAAATATTTTAATAACTCACCTCTACTGTAATCCTATCAAAGAAGCGTTTGGTTTACCTCGAAATGGTACCTTTTTATAGATATTTTGGGTGTATGAATGTGTACTTTGCTATTTTTGAAAACATTTCTACGAAATTTCTCTAAAGTACATCAGAGAAATAATCTGAAACATCAAATTTTCACGCTGGAAAAGTCACTCGTGTTCAATGTTCTTTCTTTTGTCGTCAGGTTTCGACGCCGAGGTGCAGAACGCGCGAGCCAAGGCGGAGGAGGCGCTTAAGGGTATAAACGAAATCCGCGACCTTATCCAAGCGGCGTCGTCCAAGGCGGGTGGTCTGCACCAGGTGCTGGACACGTCGGAGCAGAACGCAAAGAGGGCGCGCGAGGTGGCCCAGAGCGCTCAGTCGAACGCGAACAACGCCAGCGCCTCGGCCAACGAGATACGCCAGCAGGCCAACAAGACCAAGGCCGAGGTGATCAAGCTCGGGCTCGAGGCTGACAAACTGCACCTGAGGGTCAACACCACCGACTCCATGATCGGCCAGTACGAAGGCCGCATTAAGCAGGACGCCGATGTCACCGGACAGGTGTGTATTGCGCCGCGGTAGCTCGGCTCGTTTTGCGTTTGATGGCAAAAACGTCGACTCACCCATCGTCCGTTGGGAAAAAGTAGTTGCAACAGATATTTTGGGTCGAACTCGAAAAAACGTGAATTTTTCTTTGAATATTTCGCGAGAAGTTCACTGGAAAAAGTTAATGCCGGAAGCAATTGTAAATTTCTGTGGATTTGGTGACAATCGTATTTCCTTTCGTAGGTAGTGGAAAATCCACTGCCGACGAATCCGCTTGATTGTATCGGCACAGATTCCCACTGGCAGCCAATAGATTCCCTAATGCATCAAAAATTTAACTTTAAAACAAAGAAAAGAGATATTGTTTGAATAAAAATCAGCTTGAGATAATTTTCAAAAATTTTATTCGTTTAACAAATTATATACTTTGAATGACATAATAAGCCATTGATTTTGATAACTCTGTACGAAAAATATGTTGTATACGAGTCATTTCATGTAATAGCTTATCACGCAATTACGTAAAATTTGGGATAAACGCTAGTCCGTATCACTAATTTCATAACTAAAATGAGTGATAACTGTGGAATACAAACATTTTTGATAATTACGCGGATAGGAGTAAGTGGTGTTCACGTCTGTAGGATTATCCTCTGGGAGCAATCTTATCGATATGGTTGAAGCAATATCCGTGTAATTGTGGGTTATGGAAATCAACTAACTGCAATTCGATTTTCTTCAATCGGATCACTCCGATTGCTTCAAGCATCAAAATTTTATTAAAATAGTCTGTTCAACGATGAGTATGCAAGTTGCGTTGTATTCCTCGTGCATTCACGACTTTTCTCTCAGTGGACGGCCTCGTTATGATTCATACACTTCCTTCTCGACGATCCGCTAACGATTTGTAAATAATTTTTATTTCAGGTGAAACTTAAAGTTGGCCAAGTGAAATCCAACGTCACCGCAGCTTCGCAGCAAGTGGCCAAGGCATTGGAGGAAATCGCCGAGATCACCAGAGAGCTAGACGCTCTTCCTGACATCAGTGAGTAGCGAATTAAACATGTCTTTTAATGATTTGATTTTTATTTTTTGGTATAACTTTAATTTTCATTCCGAATCTGTTGAATAAGCTTTAAAAAAGACCTGTCGCGTGAAAAGATTCAACGTTATTTTTATTAAATCGTAAAAAATGCAAATACACTCTAATGATAGTAAAATACATTCACTTCACTAACCAGGAGACAACTTGGGATTTTAGTTTCAGATCTTGCTGAAACTTTTAAAAGTGGTTTATATTTACTCAAATAGATAATATTTGCAGCCATCCACCCTGACATTCTGATTTTCAGCAGATATTATTATTTTTGTAAAGAAAGAATGTATATAAACTTAACAATGATTGGTCATTATCTCAGACAGACCAAAACTATATCTGACGAACTACTGCAAATATCACCTGTTACGGTATCAAAATCTATCTCCATGAGTTTCCGCGAAATTCGAGACCCAAATGGGAGTTGGTCTCCTGGTATTTCAAATGATTGAGAATCGAATTGTCTCTTGAATCAATCCTGAGTATAACGTTGGATAGAGTGAAATCTTGAATTTTCACTCTTCACTTTTACTCTTTCTGCAATCGCTAATACTTTGAAAATGTCTATGTCCTTCTTTAGACAACGCAGACCTGGATCGTTTGGAGGACCGGCTACGTAAGGCCGAGTCGGACATCCGCACAGCGGACCTGGACCAGCGCATCCGCGCCCTGACGGAGGCGAAGAACCTGCAGACCCAGTGGGTGAAGAACTACGAGGACGAGGTGAACCAGCTGCGCAACGAGGTGGAAAACATCAACGACATGAGGAAGGTACTGCCGAGCCGCTGCTACAAGAACCCCCGGCTTGAGCCGTAAGACCACCCGCTCGAGGACTGGCCCGCATCACCCCCTCATCAAGTGCCATTCGATACTTAACGCGAACCGGACGACTATGTGAGTCGCTTGAGTATGCCTCTTTTTGCGGTGCGCTCCAAAGGTGCGTTTAATATTTCTTAAATGGCTTTCTTTCGATGCGACTCGATCTGTCATCTATCTTCTGATCTATAGATTCTTTATCACTTGAGAAAAGAAAATGATTCGTATCCAAGCTTTCACGGTATATCTCAATAAACATTCTTCAAGACATATCGATTTTGGTACAAAAAGAAAGTGGGTTTCGGAAACGACGAACGATTGAGTTGAAAGAAAGATTCTGAACCCACATAAATTTTGCGTTACGCCATTTTTCACAGAATATCAGAATGGTACACTGTAGTTGAGAAAATATTCAAGTGTCTGATCCATCTTATTTCATTGTAAACCATCATTTTCTTTTCTTCCTTTTTCTTCATTCTACAGTAATGTCAGTAGTTTCAAAATTCTATCGAAGTTAAGCATATCATTCTGGATCAACACGAAAATTGGAAAAGTTTGAGGTGCCTTAGGTATAGCTATTCATTAAAGACAAACAAGCCATCTCAAATGACGTTAGATGGAAAAAGAAAAATAATTTTTCATAGTTACTGAAAGATACGTATAAATGAGAGTCGGCTTGCAATGAGCCGACTGTGTGGTTCAAGAAGATCATTACAAGGCCATTGTTTTACTTGTACATTATATCTATTAGAAGATTGTTTTATTTAAGTGTAAGTTAAAGAATTTTTTTTATATACTTGCAGAGCTCAACTTATAAGTTGCGAATTTTTATATAGTCTCGCACAGAAATTGCAATATTTTAAGTATCATACCAAAGATCTGTTTTTTATGTACAAATAAAAAATAGGCAATGCTCAGATTACTAATATTCTATGCTCCATTTCTACTGGACCAATTAGTTTATTACGATATGATGATTGAAGCATGTAGATGAAATTTTCACTCTTGTCTGAAACCTAGCATATCGATCAAAATGTAAACCTTCATACAGTAGACTGCAGAGATTGAATGCATTTAAACGTGCACAGAAACTTAACTTTTTAATTTTTAGACTCTAGTTTCATTTATCCAGTCTTTTACATGCCTTTCGAGTGTAACAACATTTTTCTAACATTTGTACTTTATGATATAATAAAAATATTTTATACTAGTTAGCCTAGTACAAAATGTAGAACAAAAACTAAATAAATACGTGAAATAAAGAGATTTTACTAAAGAAAAAGAGATGTCATTCAGCTAATCCTATCTTTCACAGCCTTAGACAGTACACGAGTTTAGTAACTCTTCTTTGAATATCGAAACCAAAAAGATAACTAACAGCATACGATTTCTGAAGATTATTGAATTGAGATTCAATAATTTCTCGATAGGATAAATGTTCGAATTTGGAGATAAAGCAAGTTAACTCAAACAGTAAGCTTGAGTATACCTGTACTTTTACCAAAAGGAAAATCTACATAAAAAAATTATGATATTAGTTTTTATCGGAAACACCTTTCCATATACTAGGAGAACAATTAGTACTCAGTTCACTTGTTCAGCTGAAACTTTTTGGAGTGATAAACAAGTGATATTTCGAGTCGGTATATCATACATATCGGCAGAGATTATTTGCATAGCAATATGCCAATATATCCGGGAAATATTATTTGGGTAACCATATCAGACAACTCCAAAAGTTTCAGTGATATCGGAGATCTAAATCTCAAGTGAAGTTGGATGTTTGTAAAATGAATGATACAGCAAGAGAATATATAATAAGTTTGTCAAAAGCTAACAATCAAATTGATATGAAGATGAATCAAGCCCTGCCTTCAACGGGCCTGATAACATTTTTAGGGTTTATATTTATATTGACTTCAACCCTAATCTCTTACGCTTCTGCGACGGCTCCTTACCCTGAAATCCCGACAGTACTTTTTTTTCTGAGCTGCCGAATCTACACTGGCGATCGAAAATTATTTTCAATACCTCATATTGTATTTTTAATATCGATTCTCAATAGCTTTGTGGTACACTTAAAGACTCGGAATCAGTTGGGGTCTTTCAGACCCAGTGTAAGGAGATTAGGGTTCAATCCACGGCCCATTGGCTAATATCTAAAACAAACGTAAAAGTAAACACTGCATGCGCCACTTGTAAAACTAATCCCATGTAATTTTATTTATCAATACAATCTACATATTGAATTAACAAGTTATGAATTCATAGTACCGCTGTTGATATTTAAGTACGTGTTTGTTAACGTATATGACTAAATACAAAATGACTAGACACATTTTCACACTAAACTTATGATGTTTGTAAAACTACAAGAACGAAATATACTTATACAATTGTTTTTGGCCCTTCTTGAAATCATGGTCAGGTGTATAAATGTAGTTTAGTGGTCTGTCGGTAAATGTACATGAAATAGGAAAATTCATTCACATTAAAAATTGAAGCTAGAAATAACATACCAGTTCTTTCAACATTCGGGAAATAAAACTTTTGCGGAAGATTGAAATCACACTAGTCGTGAATAGAATATTCGTTATATGCTCACCTGGAGAAAGAACGAAACTATCTTGATTTGAAATAATATCAATGAATAAGATAATTTGTCCGAAATCTAATGCTAATTTCTATTTATGATAGGTATGTTTGCAACAAAGTACTTCAGATATCTAAAATCTAAAAAATGATCTTGAACTACTAATCTTGATAAGTTCGAAGATTCAAATAATTCACTCTAAGAATGAGGATCGACCAAAAATCATAAGAAGAAAATTCAATTCAATGTTCAAAGCTACAAGTGCATATATGTTTCGTGTTGAAAACAGAGCATTTTCTCAAAATACTTTAGAACATTTTATTCTGAGTAAAATGAATAAAAATTCATTGGACGAAATCATTGGACGTTTCTTTCACACTTCTTGTTTTTTTTTGTTTCAAAAAGGAAAAAGTAGTTATGAACGTACACGTATAGAAGTAAGTACATAGAACACAAATGAAATTTTGAGGATACATCACCCCTCCAATTTCTTTTCCACAAAATTAAATCTATTCTCTATTTAACAATGATTAAAAAATAATTACTCTTCTTACTCTTACGTTTTGATCAAAATTTGAATTATCATAGCTAGATCCACCTCTTCAGTTTTAATTCTCAACAACTATTTTCACATTAAACATGAGATTCTGGAGCAATCATTCCTTCCATCTTTAATTGTCAAATGTCAAACGTTTCCCTCAAGGTTTTCACTCGTGAAAAAAAATGTACTCTTACATTGGTAAAGATAAATTTAATCATTCGTAGAAGTAGAAAAAGACGTTGCAAAATACACAGAAATTCTGGCTTTGGCTTCAGTTGTCTTTTGATGTATCTTACTGTAATGTTGAGTTTACTGTTTCTTTTTTTTTCATTTGAAATGCAAATAAACCGTTCAATTGCACAAACATTTGTGCAAATCTTCGTCTGTTATCTTTTCATATTTGGCATACATTGGACAATATTTGGCATGACATAATGCTAAGAAATATACATGCTGCTATGCTAATATTCTGTACTTAATTTATCCAACTATTGTTAGGCATTTATTTCTAACAGTAATTTTTTTTACCATAAAATTAGTGCCCCTAAAAAAGACACTCGTCTCTCTATAAGTTTATTTAGCTGAAAATTATTGTTACCCTCGCATTATTTGATTGCTCAGGCAATATAGTATCCGCAGAGCGTTAATGCTTTTATTTCTTTAGTGAGGAAGGAATAGATATAGCAAGAATCATTCAACTATTGAATTTCTACAGAAATGAAACTATATATATTTTCTGAAGTCAGAAATTGTTGAATCCAATGATTAACGTTTATTCCAAATTGTGGATATTCATGATTATGATAATTGATTCGAGATAGCTAGTTTTGAAAATTTTGATAGTAAAACAAACGTTACTAAGAGAAAAAACAAATTCCATTTTTGAATGATTAGTACTATAGTAGAGTCCCTCTAATTACAAACTTAAGCTAATGGACTTGTATGAGTGCTGAAGCGTATGAATGCCTCATATGTCTACGCATCTATATAACTTCCATATTTGTTAACAAATCTAAAGCTAAATCAAAAATAAAAACAACTCTGAATCGCCTACGGAAATATAAGTTTTTGATTTTGCCTTCAAACTATTTTGCCAGTTTCTTATCATTCAAAGATACTTTAGTCTTGCTATTGACATATATCAATTGTTTTTTTTTATACGGCTATCGACTTGAAATGCAACTTCATTACACCAATGATATTATTTTGCTCCATGAAAAACTCCCAATAAGCGTGAAAGCTTTCAATCGTGCTAGCAATCGTGAAAAAAATAAATATTGAAAAATAAAGATACAACGAAGTGAATATTTGTCATCGGACCCTCAAAAAGGAACTATCTCGAGAATTTCCCGTTGAAACCATCGTTGTATACAGAAAATTAGTTGTCAAATTTTTTTTTCCTCCATATCCCCCTTTGTATATACGTGTATCCTTATGCGAGTTATCGTTACGTGAGAAAAGTGATTAAATTATCCAGAATACATATGATTGTTTGGCGTATAAAAAATTCCTTTTCCAAACTCGTCAGATCCTTTAGAAATTTGCCGATAAAAATTTGCCGCGCCTATACTTGCTGGATGGACTCGAGGGAATCATTGAGAAATCTTGAAAAAATCATCTTGAGGGACGCAATTTGTACTCGTTTGCAAACCGTTCGAGCGTTCGTGTATATATGAAACGCAAAAAAGTTTACCTCGGAGAGAAAGAGAAAGAGAAAAAGAAAAGGACAATAAAGTTATGGACGCGCTTGGTGCGCTTTGGACTTCAATCTTTGGAGCATACAAAACAATTGGTTATGGTACTTGTCAAGGAGGACAGGGAGCAAGGCCGTGGAATGTAGTTGTCGGTGTCCGCGTTGGATGTCGAAGTAGTGGGAGCGGGCGTGTAATTGTTATAGTTACCGTTGCTCCTCCCGAAAATCCTCCCTACTTTCTTCATGGTCGAGTCGAGCTTCGAGTCGGTTATTATCTCCATCTCGTTGTCCAGCTCGTCGAGCATTCTGAAAATTTTCGGCATTTTTAATCGAGCGCTAATTCGACCAAGGGAGAAAATCAAATGGGCAAATCACTAACATTTGCCGCTCGTCGAATTCCGAGTGGATTTTGCGAGACACCGTCTTGAGGGGGCCGACGGTGGTGCTTATCGAGTCCAATAGCTCATCGTGCTGGCGCAGCATCGCGTTCTGGTTGCAAATCGGGCCCTGATGATGCACCAGCAGACGGAGCGGACTGTCGTTCTGGTTGAGCAGCTTGCTGTACTTGGCTGTGCCATGGGTGGCCGGTAGCAGCTTCAACGGGCTGTCGCTCATGAGCTGCAAAGAATCGGTGAGGTCAGGGAAACTTCCAAAATACACATGTCTACATCGAAAAAGCTTCATCCTCACGTACGTACAATGCCATTTTTTATTCAATAAATAATATATAACCATTTGCGCAATCCAAGAATTATACATTCCCCCGAACATTCTTTTCCCCCTCGTACTCTCTTAAATCCATACAGTGAAAAACATGCATTGCAGTGAAAAATCACTGTAAGAAGTTGGATGACAAATTCACTGGATTGCAGTGAATTTCCTATGTAACTAAAGTGAATTTTCACTTTAGTTACATGAGTTTTGATAACCAACATTTGTTACATAAAATTCACAGTAAGTAGAGAAAAAATACACTTCTGCACACCATACTTACTGCAGGTCGTGATGTAAAAATGTTAATTTTATGTAAAAATGTTTTCTATTAAAACTCATGTAACTAACACTTTAGTTACATAAGAAATTTACTGCAATCCAGTGAATTTGTCATCCACCTTCTTACAGTGATTTTTCATTTTCATACAGTGATTTTTTCCCTGTAAGGGTTTGAGAGTGTAGGAAACGACGAAATATTACGATTGAAAAAGCAAAGAGTCGAGTATCGAGTTGCCCCGCGATTCCCATCGTTGTACAAGGAATCGTGCGCTAATGAAAAGCTCCTCTTTCCGTAAACTAGATCAATCCGTCGAGCTCGTGCACGCATCATTCAAGCGATACATAGGATTTAAAGAATCGACGCGACGATGCATGACACGCGTGTGTGTGTATGTACGGGCGTCATTGTGTTTACGTCGCGCAGCTGCAGCACCCGACAATACATTTTCAGGTGTCGTGCTTGCTGCAGTGCGTCATACGTATACATACATACATATAATAGTAGCAACGCCGCGCGTGAAATGGTGAATCATCGCCGTCGCGAGATGTCGCTGATAGCGTTTTTTTCAAATTTGAAATCTGCACATGTGCACGAATAGCTTATCGTTGCTCGCGTTCTAATTTATATACTTAAGATATACGTATATAGAGTAAATGTCATAGCCGATTATATCGCTTCACCAAACAGTGGCTGATCGATAGGTCAGCTCACGCGAACCAATAGTAAATATTTTAAATTATATAAATGAGATTGGGTAATAGCAACAGGATAAGACGGAGTGATTCATATTGTTGCGTGAAATACTTTGCCGGAAAAAGAAAGAATTTTTTTGTTCGTCAAGTTTCAAGATCAGGCAGTTCAGACGGAGAATATTTGAATTATCATACTTTATATATGTGTATTTATATATTTCACAGAAGAGGATGCGAGGGAAATTTCATTTTATAAGGCGTAATATATTTGGAAAAGTTAAACTCGGGATAAATACATGAGATTTGTTATTTATTAAATTATGGATTTCTCGTCGAGAATAAAAGTACGATTGATCATTTTTAACAGCGAGAAATCAAAACCGAATCACCGTCTGAGAATCAAACAATTTATCGATCGATCGATTTTTCAAACCATCAAAATCGGGTCTGAAGCCTCTAAAAAATCTTGACTGTAGAAAGGATGATTATCTTCAGACAGCCCAAACATAATTACCCGTTCAAACGACAAGAACCTCGATGAATTTTCCACGAACCGAAAATCACGTATCGACAAATTTCAACGCGAAAACACCTCGCGTTATATACATTTCGCGCACTTGATCGCTCCCAAACATACAGCGGGGGCGACGCGAGCTCGCTGACGAGTGTGTGTTGGGCGCGGATATAGTGTGTGTATCGCCCCTCTCTTGGCCGCGCGCGCGCACACACAGACAAAACACGAGAGAGCCACCGCGCGCGCGACGTAAAGTGGCTACGCTGCGCGTGGGGCAATTGAGGGAGTTTAGGTGTGGCAGCTCAGTGCGCGGCTGCTCCTTCCAACTCGACGAGCGCGCGGCCGCCTCGTAAAGAGGAGAGCTATCTCCCCGCGCATACAACGTGTGTGCGTGTGACGCACGCGGAGAGTCACCGCCCAAGCGCCGTGAGAGAGACGCGGACACACCGCGCGGAGGACGCCGCCGTCGTCGTCGTCGTCGTCGTCGCCCCGGCGTTATTGATCAATCGGCGAGTGTGTCTCGCGTACACCCGCCTTAACCTGCCCTCGATTTCTCACACTGCTCGGCGCTCGCTGCAACACAGCACACACGTAAATATACACGTATACATATACATATACATTTAGTGCATCGCATCCTCCTAAGGAATTTGCCCGTTTGGAAAAAGTCGCTCGACGCCGCTCTCGCCATGTGTGACTGATCCTTTCGGAATCCCGTGTGTTCGTGTGTATACACTCGCGCGTGCTCTCCGAATCGACGGGCATCGTATTGCAGAGAGCCAGTGGTTGCTCGCTCGAGTTTGGTAAAACGAATATTTCTCGCGCGTCGAATCATCATGTTTTGGGAGTGCCGCAGGTGATTAATCTAATAGTCGTTCCTCGCGCGACGCGTATGTCCGCGAGTGGCACGTTATAACCGTGTGTGCGCGCGTATGCGTGGTGTGCCCTGCCCTTTTGCACGGGAAATGCCACGGACACGCTCGCGTGGAATCTCGAGGTATACCAAGTATGCCGCAGCTCCGAATATGTGTATACTGCACCACGCGAAGAAACTCAAAGGAAGGAAATGTCATTTTTCCCATCGAACAATCTCAAATTGATTTTTCGTGCGCAACGTGTGATTAATTCAAGAACGCGAGCCCACCGCGTTCGGTGTAACTCGGCTGAAATCGCGTTTTTTCGGTGCGAAGCACGGATAAAAGGACTGCTCATCGATCGGAAGGGCGTTTTCATAATCCGTATACCTGTGTATTATCGACATGATCCGAGGACCCTTCCCGACAATACACGGATGTAAACGGAGACACGGTGTTCTCGAGGAGCTCGACCGCGGACTATGCAACTCCGGTATAGAAAGGAGCAGGATCCCCCCGAGCCATGCGCGCTTGGGGCATCCTGTCGGGAAAATGGAAACTCGTGTTTTTTTTTCCTTGCGGTACTCTATGCGCTTTTTGTCGTCGAGGGGTTTTGATACAGTGGGAATCGAGGAAATTGGTTTAAAATTTCGGCAAGTTTCAGAATGCATTTCTCACGTTATTTTTTTATGCCACAGGGACGCGCGTTAAATCTAGGTGTATTCAGAAAGTGTCTGAAAACTATCGAGGGTCCGAAGACTATCTCGTGAGAGTGAATGGTAAAATCGTCACATCGTGCTCATGTTGTTCTACGATGTGTATTAATTGGAAATAGAAAAACACGCTGGTCGCCGGAGACACGAATGCAATGTTTACAAACTTAACCAAATCGTAATTTCCCGGAAATTGCCTGTAAAAAATAACAATCTCTTTAGGTTTGTTTGTAAATACTATATGCATATTCGTGTTTACAGTGTATGACCCAGTTTTTCGAAAATTCTATAGTCTCGGAAAAAGTCGAAAAATAGATTTTTATAATCGAATTTTTTTTATATCTTCCCTTGATGTGTGTTCTTTATAAACGTGTTGGTTGTTTTGATTTTACTCGCGCTCCGCGACTGTGAATTAGATTTCTATAGACATTTCCCGTTTTTTCGTACTACTCTATCGATTTTCACTCCAGCATTCTTGACAAAAAAAAATGTCTATCACGAAAGAAAATTATATACCTACTAGTAACGGCCAGCAAAAAAATGAAACACGCAAAAAATCACAATTTTCTCCTTATTCTTTAAAGTAGAACATTGAATTCTGAAGGGGCTCGAACGAAAAAATCTCAAGTTTAGCGACTTTTTAAAATCGGAGTCTCTTGGTCTGGGCTGTTTAAGTCAACAATGTCGATAGTTGAAATTTGTTTTTATTTTTACAGAAACTACGAGGGGCAGCTCTGAGCGATTCCGACTCGCGACAATGTTTCGTTCCTCAAAAATAATGAGGGTGAGGATGAGTATTGTCGTTACGCTATGTGCCTTGCTGGCCACGGCCGCGGCATACGACTATGACTACTGCAACTTCCCGCTGCTCGATAGAGCCGTGATGAAGGCCACTACCTCACTGCCTGATCGTGGACCATCCAACGCCAGACTCTACGGCCTAAAGTCATGGACAGCTAGCAGTTCCGATTTCAGTCAGTACCTTGTACTTGACTTGGGGGATGTTTATAACATCACTGCCATTGCCACCAGGGCAGACCCCACCACAACGAATTTGTCATGGAGTACAGCATCAGCTTTGGCACCAATGGTTTGGATTATGCTGACTTCAAGGAGGTCGATGGTAACGTTAAGATGTTCAAGGGTAACAAGGACGGAGACACGGTCAAGTTGAACAAATTCGATGTGCCTATAATTGCTCAGTGGATCAGGATCAATCCTACCCGGTGGCGTGACAGGATTTCTCTCAGGCTTGAACTATACGGCTGTAACTATAAACCATTTACTCGTTATTTCAATCAGTCTTCGTTGATTAAGTGGGATCTACTAAGAGATCCTATCGAGACTGAGAGGCATTCCCTTAGGTTTCGTTTTAAGACCAATCACGCGGATGGTGTGCTGATGTATTCGCGTGGATCTCAAGGAGACTTTTTTGCTCTGCAACTTCGTGACAATAGAATGCTGCTCAACATTGATCTTGGATCTGGGATCATGACTAGTTTTTCTGTTGGCAGTTTATTGGATGACAATATGTGGCATGACGTTGTTTTCTCTAGATACAGAAAAGACATTGCCTTCTCAGTAGACAGAGTTCTGATTAATGGACGCGTCAAGGGAGAATTTCATAGACTAGACTTGAATAGAGCATTTTACATTGGAGGTGTGCCCAACAAGCAGGAGGGTTTAGTTGTTAATCAGAATTTCACTGGTTGTATGGAAAATTTATTTTTCAACAAGACAAACATGATCCAAGAGCTGAAAGAGCTGCAACTAAGTGGGGAAAACTGGCGCTATCAAGTTGTTGGAACCACTGAAACCTGTCCAGAGCCTATTATTGTTCCAGTCACATTTTTAACATCATCGTCATATGCCAAATTGAAGGGTTATGAGGGGATGCATTCCATGAATGTTTCTCTGTCCTTCAGGACTTATGAGAAGTACGGTATAATGTTCCATCATGATTTTCTCTCATCGGGTTATGTGAGACTGCTGCTAGAAGATGGCAAACTCAAGGTCGAGCTCAAGATGAAAAACAGTCCGAAAGCTATTCTGGATAATTTTGATGAAATGTTCAACGATGGCAAGTGGCATCAAGTTATCCTCTATGCTTCCAAGAATACTTTGATACTCGATGTTGATTCAAGGCCAATGAAAACCACCAGACAAATGGAAATAGCCACAGGTCACACGTATTATGTTGGTGGACTACCAGGCAACTTCAGAGGTTTCATTGGGTGCATGCGTGTCATCATGATAGACGGCAATTATAAGCTGCCAAACGAATGGAAGGATGAAGATTACTGTTGCAAGAATGAGATTGTATTCAATGCCTGCCAGATGATTGATCGCTGCAACCCTAATCCTTGCAAACACTCTGGTATTTGTACCCAGACCTCGGATGAATTCGTCTGCGACTGCTTACATACAGGATATTCTGGAGCGGTGTGTCACACTTCTCTCAACCCCCTTTCTTGTGAAGATTATCAAAAGTCCCCTAACATTGTGAACCAGAAGGCTGAGATCAAAATTGATGTCGACGGGAGTGGACCACTCAGGCCCTTCCCAGTTACGTGTGAATTCTTCGCAGACGGCAGGGTCGTGACTGTTTTACGTCATAGCAATGAACACCCAACAACAGTGGATGGCTTCGAAGAAGCAGGCAGCTTCATACAGGACATCCATTACGATGCTGACATTGACCAAATCGAAGCCTTCATCAACCATTCGCAGATATGCAGACAGAGACTCAGTTACTCGTGTCACAAGTCAAAGCTGTTCAATACTCCGGTGGGCCAAACAGAGCTGTTCCAACCGAACTCTTGGTGGGTGAGCCGAAACAACCAGAAGATGGACTACTGGGCCGGTGCTTTGCCCGGTTCTCGCAAATGCGAGTGCGGTATTTTTGGGCAACTGCGCTCGACCCGAGAAATGGTGCAACTGCGATTCGGATTTGGACGGCTGGTTGGAGGATTCCGGCGACATAACAGAGAAGGAGAATCTGCCTGTGAAACAACTACGTTTCGGGGATACGGGCACACCGCTCGACGACAAGGAAGGCTCGTACACCTTGGGCCATTGATTTGCGAGGGCAACGATCTGTCGACGAACGTGGTAACGTTCCGAATAGCCGACGCCACCGTGAACTTCCCAACTTTCGATCTGGGCCACAGCGGGGACATCTACTTTGAGTTCAAGACCACCCAAGACAACGCCGTGATAATACACAGCAAAGGGCCGACGGACTACATAAAGATATCGATCAACGGCGGGAACCAGATTCACTTCCAGTACCAGGCGGGTGGCGGTCCTCTGGCGGTCAGCGTACAGACGTCCAACCGATTGGCCGACAACAATTGGCACAGCGTCTCGGTGGAAAGGAACAGGAAGCAGGCGAGGATCGTGATAGACGGGGCGTTCAAGAACGAGGTCGCCGAGCTCCCGGCCCCGTGCGAGCCCTCCACCTCACCTCGAACCTCGTGGTCGGCGCCAGCACCGACTTCCGGGACGGCTACGTGGGTTGCATCCGCTCGCTGCTGCTCAACGGCATCCTGCAAGACCTGAGGGGCCACGCCAGGCGGGGCTTGTACGGGGTGAGCGAGGAGTGCGTGGGCAGGTGCGAGAGCAACCCGTGCCTCAACAACGGCACCTGCCACGAGAGGTACGACGGCTACACGTGCGACTGCAGGTGGACGTCGTTCAAGGGCCCGATATGCGCCGACGAGATCGGCGTCAACCTCCGCCAGAACTCCATGATCAAGTACGACTTCTCCGGCAGCTGGAGGTCCACCATTTCCGAGAAGATCCGCGTCGGCTTCACCACGACCAATCCCAAGGGATTCCTGCTCGGCTTCTCGTCGAACATCTCCGGGGAGTACATGACCATCATGGTGTCCAACAGCGGACACCTGCGAGTCGTGTTCGACTTCGGCTTCGAGCGACAGGAGGTGATATTCCCGGACAAACACTTCGGCCTCGGCCAGTACCACGACGTGCGACTCAGCAGAAGGAACTCCGGATCGACGCTGGTGCTGCAGGTGGACAACTACGAGCCCAAGGAGTTCCACTTTAGCATCAAGGCCTCGGCCGACGCGCAGTTCAATAATATATACAGTACATGTATATCGGGAAGAACGAGTCGATGAATGAGGGCTTTGTAGGCTGCGTGTCGAGGGTCGAGTTCGACGATATATACCCGCTCAAGCTGCTCTTCCAAGAGAACGGACCCGGAAACGTGCGGGCAATCGGCGCCCAGCTCACCGAGGACTTCTGTGGGGTCGAGCCCATCACCCATCCGCCCAACATCGTCGAGACAAGGCCGCCACCGGAGATCGACGAGGACAAAGTCCGCGCGGCCTACAATGAAACCGACACGGCCGTGTTGGGAGGCGTGCTGGCGGTTATCCTGATAGCCCTGATCATCATGCTCGTACTCATCGGAAGGTACATATCGAGACATAAGGGCGAGTATCTGACGCAGGAGGATAAGGGCGCGGAGATTGCTCTGGACCCGGACTCGGCCGTCGTCAACTCGGCGACCGGCCATCAAGTGCAAAAACGAAAAGAATGGTTCATCTAAACGAGTTCGCCCCCCAACTCTTATTCAACGACTACACACACTCTCTTTTGTAAATTTTGAATCTCAATCTGTCTTGCATTTCAACGGCAGAAGGTGTAAATAGATATTATTTATGTTATATGTATATAATGAGACACGCGTTAGTTTTCCAGTTCATCCGGGTGGATGAATACTCTTGCGAGCCACAATGCGTCTTTGATACCGGGCATTTGATGCACCGTACAAGCTGATTCTCTCTCATTATGGGACTTGGGATGTCGATTAATAAAATTTTAGTTGGATATTAGGTGTGTTTTCTTGGACTGAAATAATTCACTGAATTACACGATCAACGAAAAACCGTGTTTGCTGAAAAATATTTTTACCCGAGAGTATAACTCGTTTTGGCACGATAATGCGTCACGACGTGAATTACAGCCTAATTGAGTAATTGTTTCAGTTCAAGAATGCTTCCGCTTTTTTCATCTAATTTCAAGCTACTGAATAAAACATGATTTGAAAAGGGTATAATCATTTCTTTGAAAATTTTATTGCAATATTTTACACGTGGCATGGAAAAAAGAGTTATTTATAATTTTTTTTTAAGCCGTAAAGAAATTAATTCTACCTAATGAACGACGCATTTTAGTACCTTCAACCGTAAGATATTGTGAAATCAATTTATATACTGCGAATGATTTTTATGTAATGCTGCGATATACATACACGGTCAATTTTATAGTAGTTATTAGGTATTTTTATAAATCTTCATAATCAATTGCTTTTTAAATGAAACTAACTCTTAGAGAGTAGGACATTTTTCTATCGACTAACTCTTAAGACATAACGAAGTATTAACTCTATAGATCTGTAAGACTTTTTTGTAAAAAAAAGTGCGTTTATTTTTACTGTAATATTCACAGTATCATACAGTGACGATATTTACGAATCACAAAAGCAATATGGAGTGTGAGTGAATGAAATTTCTTAAACCCCATAAGGTTTTGGAATTTTGGCCTATCGTCGTTTCTATTAATGAAATTATTATTAAATGACTATTTTTTTTTATCATTCATTAGCAATAGCACGTACCTGTGTAGCTGTTATATCGAGATCTCTGTCTTTGTTCACGTTTATCTTCATTTTTTCTTTCATCAGCTAAAAATATATTGTAAAATGATTATAAAGAAATAAATTTGCTATATATTATTTTTAACTGGATATTTTTCGATTTCTACATACCCTCACTTCCTCTGTACATTCTTGTATAAAATTCCTTCGGCATAGTAAGTCTTCCTCGTCGATTCTGAATTTGCTTGGGTTTTTTTCTATGATACGTGTTGACATGGTTAAGGCAAATTCAAACAATCTTTTTCGAATTTCAAGTTTCAATTTCAAGTCATCTCGATCCTATTATAATATATATCGCGTACAATCGATTCACCGACAATTTCGAAAATTGGTAATTCGTTGCCGCTCCTTATTAACGATAATTTCGACGTTGAGCAATGAAAAGCGCTCTTTAACGTTCATTTGATTTTACCGTTATGCAGTATTTCGTAAGCCCCCGAGAACGAAGCTTCTCGTGAGAATAGCAGAGTGGGTGCTCCATTTTCCAAACTCTTTTGCTACACTTGTTGGCACGGATTCTCTAAAAAAAAAAAATTCGGACTATTTTTATACGGTGCGGACGCAATATAGAATAGCGCGGGCCAAGGCTCGCAGAATGCAATATAGAAATTTGATATGATACTCGATGCTGGAAAGCGTGCGGGTATAGCGAGACTATTTTTATTATCATCCGAAGTGTACTCGGGGACGAGGCGATTGAAAAAGTTCGCGATTTGAACTTGGAAAGATTCTCACGGGAATTCTTCGTTCGCCTCATATATATACCAAACGAGCCATACCGAACATTAATTAATCCATAGCCCGACTTCTTCCGTTTGGCTCTTTCAAGCGTGAAAATACCGCCGAATACATTTGCCCGTTGCAGAATCGCGCCAGAGAGCCGACGCTATTCGACCCAAATGAATATAATCCGCAAGCTCGCAGTGTACATGGAAAATATGTCTGGCCTCGAATGAGATATAACATGCCAAAAGCTCACGTAACGGAAACATTGGAAATTATGATTTGATGTATATACGAATCGCGAGGGGCCTAACGGATTCGTCGTACTTTGGTGTTAGTTATCGAGTGAAAAAGGCTAAATAAGCCCCTCCATGAATAGAGTCGAGTGCGAGAAACAGTGTTTTCCAAGTTTTACCACTCGGCTGACGTCTCTGTATATGCCAAAGCAATTCCGGTGCGAGATTAATACAAAAAAAAGGAAGATTTCCGTGCATCACCGAAGGGGACGTTTTCAACTCGGCTGAATTTCCACACGGGTTGGTGGGTATACGTAGCCGATATAGTGAGTATTGTCAAAGGATATAGATAGTGTCCTCGAGGTCCTCCAAGTCCCAGTCGAGGGACCTGAGGGCGTTGCGGATCTCGTTGAGGGTCCAGTTGAGGTCCTCGCGGATGTCGAGGTGCAGCAGCAGGGGCAGCCCCGGCCGATGGGCGTAGGCGGCAGGCTGCTCGACGGGGTCGCCTTGCCCGTCAGCTCCGCCGCCAGCTGATCCGACAGCTCGTCCCAGCGGGCTATCAGGCCCCGCACCTTCGTCAACGCCCTGCATACCTCTCTGGAATCATTCGAGATGCGCTGCTATTAGTACGTGTATTGCGCGCATACTCTTTGACTTTTAACTCTCTCTCCGGTCGAAATAATTAACGATTACGAGACTTTACTATTTCAACATAATAGAGGATAAGGTAGGTTTTGTTAGTCAGAGTACTCGTATCCAGTAAAGCTTGCAATTATCGAATAGTACACAATTTGATAGTACAGTTTGATATGTGAATTATTGGGAAGTATCTATCATTTATTATACTATTTTACAATATCCTAATATACAATATAATAATTCATGTTATTTTTTCCACTAAGTTTTGGATAGTGAAGTATACTGATATCGCATGGCTACATCACGATATTGCACTAAAAAACAGAAAAATATAGTAACCATCACCAATTTTTTTCTATTAGTGTTGTTACATGAATTGAAAGAAATGTATACGAGTGTACGGAAGCGTATAGATATACACTCGAGTGTTCCATTTGTGACGAGTGGAAAACATTTATCAATATTTGTGTTTGTTTTTATATGTTTTTGTACGTTACTATCCTTATATAAAAAGTGATGGGGGTCAAAGTGAAGCGTCTTAACTCGTGATTTGATTGGGGTAGACCTAACCACGTGACAAGTCGCGGAAAATATATAGATATAGATAGTGAATGCAGGCAAGCAAGAAACATAAGAACGATAAGTTTTGAGGTTGTAACAACCAAATCCTTGCCAGATGCTTCCAAAATCCAAATGTAGGTTTCAAAATTGCAGATAATAAGAATAAAATAAAATTTGAATGAAATATGAATGAAGGGTTCAAAAATGCGAATATTGTGAATGAATTGATGAGTAAATGGAAAAGATTATCGTAGGTGAATGATTGGAACATAGTTTTGAAACGCACGAATGTAGATCGCGCGCAGCGCGTCTGAATGTAGCTAGTACAAATAAATAGGAAAAAGTACGAGAATGTAGACAAATGTACAAAAACGTACATAAATGTAGAAAACTGTACATAATTGAATGTAGTAATTATTTGTTAATGTTCCAATTAGGACACTTATACAAGCTCCTGTACACTTTCGTACATATTTCGTACACATTTTTATTACATTAATTATTATTCATCAAGGCTCCCCCTCTCTCTCTCTCTCTCTCTGTCACTATCTCCCTCTCTCATCGCATTATTCGCGTAATGTCATTACCGTGCTTCTAGTATCACGATTTAATTCATTTATTTACCATTGAAGGAGAGCTGCGAGTGATTGATGCTGAATGCAAGATCGTTTATTAATCATGATTGACAAGTTGAATAATTTACTAATCTTTCTGAATACTAATTTCTCGTTCGCTCAAACATTAAATGGTGTCAAATTTTTCAAAACTTCGTAAAATACACTATAAATAAAACATATTCATCTATGTCTATCTATATTTTTCCTTCATACCCGAATACGTTTACAAATATTTTGTTACGATGGTAGTGTCAGGTGACCCACTAGAAACTACTCTGAGGAATTTAGTTTTCATAAACCAAAAATAAAATTCAAAAGCTGCATTTTCTCGCAACAATGGAAATATATTTGGGGCTTGTTATCAATGTCAGTTAAAAAAGAACCATCTAAGAATATGAGACGGTTGTACACTAGATTATAGTTAAATTATGGCAATCAGATACAAATAAGATGATTCTGTCATATTAAACTGTTTACAGTGTTAATTATTTACTATCGTTATATATTCTAAATCTCACTTAATTTTATTGGCTTACAAGAATGAAGCTACACGTTATGCTTTATTTTATTTATACTTTAATATAAAATACTTATATATTTATATTTAATATAGTTTATAAATTTTAAATCTCCATCGGTCACATTGGTATTGGAATCAATAAACAGTTCATCAATCAATGCAACGACGGAGCTCTCCTTACTCATCTACTCGTTAAGCAATTTTCTTCGATATTATTTTACCTTTGACTCAATAAAGGGAGTGGTTTCACCCCCTCCTCTCGAGTTATCAATCATTTTGAAACTCTTTTGTGAGATCGTAAATCTAAAAATAATTAATTTTGCGAGATGGATTTTGGGATTCTGAATAAATGATATATCCATCGGTTTTCCGAGGATCTCTTATTTGGATGCCCAGAAACCATCTAATCATCATTATATTGGTGATACAGGAGTGGCAATGTCTCTATAGTTAGCAAAAAGATAAAACCGATAATGAGAATATATTTCAGATGAAAGGACAGTACTAATTATTTCAACGGATGATTGGTTTACCACAAATTACGATAACTCAGTTCCGACTAATTAACAGCTGGCAGAATAAATTGATTTGTGAAAATAATAAGATACTGCAGAGCATATCGCCAAACTAATTCGAAATCTATAATAATACTATATCATAATTGATAAATAATGATTCCTCATTGATGTATCAATCGAATATTCAAAAGCATTGTAAAACAATATTTAATTTGAGAATTATGTAACTTTGGATCCATATGAAGCAAACTTATTTTAAGTGACTATCTTGCATAATATGGTCATTTCATAATGATTTATAATGAGCTTAAGTCAAAATCACGTCTGTATGTCGAGGTAAAATCAGAAGCGAATCCTCCAAAACACGATTCAGGAAGCATTATATGATTTTAATTTGATCCATGCAAAATCTCGTCTCATTTTTTTCCAAACACACGTTATTTCGAATCTTCAATCGCGCTGATAAAATCACATCGAAATATTTATCAATCTGTTGTTCTTGGGATTGCATGTGGTGTCCTCGGTGAGATTAAAAAAAAAACAAGCATCAAAGGAAATTCCTAGACTGTATATCTAGAGTACACACTGCGAAATTGCTTTCTACAGTGAGTGGGTTGGTTGCGGAAGGAATTCCAAGACCTACATACACAAGTACAGCGATAATATTCTGAAATCAATGCCGGAGTGGAAGCAAGGGTAATTTCGATAACTACTTCGTCAGTGAAAGAATATTTTCCAATATAATTGTCTCGTAAAAGTACAAACAGGTTTTAGCCCTTCCGTCATGACGAAACTGTAATCTCTCCCCGGAAAGCAATATATTCTGATAACAAACCCAAACAATATATCTGTCGAATGTCAACATGATGTATTAAGAATGAATATTTCATATCTTTGATTTAATGATCCTTTCGAAGCAGGGAGCTAGAACAACACGAGACATGAAATACTATTCGGCCTAAACATTAATAATCTAGATGTTCCTTTTCTGGACGAAGAAAATTATTATATGTAGTATAAATATATGTGTTGCAAGAATCCCGTATGCCACACGTTTCTTGGTGGAAAGCTTGTGTCCCCGAAGTTTTTGTGAGGTGTATACAAGTATACATAAGGCATTGTATTAAAAACTTACAACTTCAAGCGCGAGGCGACAAAGATGATCTAGGGCTTCGTCTTATAGTTTCAATTACGTGTCGCCTTATTTTTGGATTACCGGACTTTTAAACTTTTTTCACATAACGCATTTTTGATATATGAAGTATCGAAATAAGCACGAATTTGTTTTGCCAACGGCAGGTAAAATTATTGACTTGGTCGAGATTTTTTAGCTTCTGTGAGAAATTCGACTTGAGGTGAAATGTACGGTAGCGTAATCACTTAATTCTAAGATCGTTAGCGACTGCAACAGGGGCTTGGAGTATCCAATTTCACTTGTAGGCATTGAGAGAAGCAGATCATTCCCGATCGTTTACGACAGGGAAATTTGAAAAGAAAATAAATCTAGCGAATCCTCTTCCAAACAGTGATTGCTCGTTGAAGACAAAGCTTTTGTAATCTTGACCCGATTGATCACTATACACAAGCCCTATTTTTACAAATGGATCGACGAAATTTTTCTCGGATAGTATTTGAAGATCGACGAATCTATACAGCAAAAATTTCATGTACTTTAATTTGTAGGAAGTTTATATAGCATAGTGATCAATCAAGTCTAAATTATTATGATTCAAGATATTGACCTTATATAGAGGTTGCGATTTCATCAAATATTTGTGCATTAAATTATCAACAAGTTGAGAGTACACAGTAGTACGAAAATCAGTCAAAAATTGAGTTTCTCGTGCGCCAGTATTCTGTGCTCATTTTAGAACCGAAGAACGACAATTTTAGATTTAGCTTTTTTAAAGTATCACGACCCCTTCGAGAGTTAGTTAAAACTAAACTATATAAACTGTTTAGCAATCGATTGGGTCTTAAGGGGATAATTCATCAAAGAAAACATACTTAAAGGAATCAAATTTTATTAAAATTGAAGCGAGTAAAAATTAGAGAATTATTTCTGACTATGGTGTCCTTCTCGATGGAAACGCAATCAATATCCATGCATCATGATACAATTTTGATTGTGCTAACTGAGCAATGGACGTGTAATTGAAATTACGATACCTGTGTCGAGAGATTAGTTTTCATTAATCGATTTTAGGTCATCTCTTCGCGGAGTAATTGATTTTAGAGCATAGTTTCAGGGGAACATAATCTGACGGGCGAAGCTTTTAATACCTCGAGATTACCGAGTTTTATAGTCGGAGATTTATAAAATATCGCAGTGGACTCGAAGCGAGTTTAGTCAGACACTCGCGACCAACTCTCGGCGGCGCGCATAAACTTGAACCTTGCGTGTGACCCTAATAAGTGTTCTCATCGCTTGTTCTTCTTCAAAACTGTAACATTCTCGAGTTGAGCTTTTCATTTAGCGGAAGGGAAGCTCGCGCGAAGCACACATGCTTTGCGCGCATTATGCAAAGCTCATTTTTGCGATCCAACTAATAGGGATTCGAATTATTAATTTACCTTTTTCTTTTTCTGCTCAATCGCATTTCACACGAATTGAATAATACGACACGAGATTTTTTTTTTCCTACCAGCGACGAGGCGTATACACACACATATGCTTGATTTTCCCCGATAGACATCGAGACTGAAAGGTTCATTACGCCAGTCACTCCGGGCGCGTGTATATACGGCGATATAAAACGAATTCCAAGCGACGAGTCTTTTCACGTATTCACACGGCAGCTCTGGCAAACGTGAATGAAATAATAATGTCCCCCCCGTCGCGAAGAGCTGGCGGAGGAGTCGCGCTCGAAATTGTTTACCCCGATGTTTTTCAACGGCATATTTTCGTGGATTTTCAAAGGGCTGACACGTAGCATATACACGGGCAAAGTGAATTCATCTCGAGTGGAAAAATTCATACTTTATTTTCCGAATCGTGACGAGTGCGATAGTTTGGAGATGAAGTTACTTATTTGTGCTGTAAATAGAATGTGAATGTGAATATTCGGAAAACAAAGCTGTATCTCAAAGAATCCACTCGATCTCATCGTCGATATACCCGTAAAACTAACCTTGAACGTCGGCATTGATCGGTCTGATGAAAAATGTACTATGACTACTTGGGTTTATCTTGCTCAAGCTCAATTTTTCCAGTCTCACATCTGTAATTATATTGATCTCAATCTATTCCAAGATTCCAAACACCCAGTATTACACAACAACACATTGATTTTTTTTCTCGAGCATAAAACTTCAACAATTTCTATCGCTACTAAATCTCGTGGAAATCAAACTTTAAAAGTCTTTCCGAGCTGAGAGTATATGAAAGGTTTAAAGGGTGGTAGAAAGTACCAAACAACTCGATACATTTTGGATGGATTTAATTCAAAGACAGAGTAAAAATAATAGTGTGATATTGATTCATTTCATGAAAATGATCTCGATCATGTCACATGGCATACAAATACGCATTTTCATGAATAAAGAAATCATTGCTGAGAATCAGAGAATTAATTTAATTGTTGGTATACTATAAATCTTCATCAATTCTAATTGATAAAGAATGACTGCAACATGTTGAATTTTTGTTATCTAGATGCAGAAATAAATTAGTTGAAATCAGAAAAAATAATCTTGAGTCAGATATAAAGTTGATCGGCTGAAGAAAATTCAGCCTCAGAAATGAAATATATACAAGTTACTTATGAGTGTATTCGTTGAAAATAGCATATGTTAGATGGTCGGTGGGCGTTATACTGCAAAAATAATAATAATATATAGCTTCGTATTGGCAAATGAATTATTCCAACGGAATATAAGTATCGAGTATTATTAGAAGTCGGTAACTTTACAAGTATAAGTATAAATTACAATATCGTTATCTACTTTTTAGTTCCACACCCATAAAAAATCGAACGCCGAACGGAAAAATAGTACATTTTGATACTAGACCAAAAGATGTAGGCACGTGGTAATCACACGAGCCTAGAAATCGACTTTTGATCTAATATCGAACAGTATTTTTCATCACGAGTGTAGAAAACTAAGGTTTAATGATCAACTTTTCGATACAAGTGATGAAAAAATCATTTATTTCGCGCATCGAAAAATCTATTCTTTCAAATCTGAAATTCCATCGCGTGATCCTTGAACAACCGCACGTAAAACTCGGGGAGCCGTCCCTCGTTCGGTTCAGATTTGATCAACTCAATTCGGTACTTCCAACCCCACACGTCGAGTACTGCACGCATGAAACGAAAAAGGAAACAATTACACGCGCTGCAGACTTCAAAAGTATTGGCGCTCGCTCGTCTGGCACACACTACATACATAAAATATCTCACGTGGTCGATCTGTCGCGCGTATGTCCCTTGGAATACGTGAAATCACGCTGGGCAATCTAGAAGCGACTCATTAAGCGTTATAGTCTCACGCAAGCTCGAAAGCTCTCGTGCGGCGATAGGATCTCTCGCGGTGAATTATCATGTGTCGCGTCGCATGCACGCGCGCAAGTGGGTCAGTTACCCCTCGCTCGCTCGCGAAGACGAATCGGAAGAGAAACAAAAAAAAGCTCCCCGACCCTCGATAAACCAGGAAACTGTTGCGCTCCGACTGCAAAGACGCGCGCGTCTTATCCGCGTAGTCGCTCGCGGGCTCAATGCCAGCTGCCGCGCATCGATCCGCGCGAGGATATGCGCCAGCACCGCGTATACACACACTTACGAACGCGCGGGCGCGTAATTGGATCGAGCGTTTTGCGAAAAACCCGATTTGCTCCCTTCGGAATGCCGTACAAGCACGTCGCGGTGGTTTTAATTTTTAACGACCGACCCGAGTCCGTTTGTTCCGAATGAATACAGACAGCTTGACGTGGATATACGTTTAGAGCGATATATCCGCGAGGGCTCCTTCGTTTCGCTTCGAATTTCCCGAGAGCAGTGACCTTTATGTCGGACGCGCGCGAGCAATCTCTCGTGGAGAGAGACTTGCTTTGCTTTGAACTCGTAAAGCGTGTAATCCGCGGGTTATTACACCGGAGAAAAAGCCGGATATATTTATTATTCGAAATTGTTTGCCCTGCACCGGCAGAGCGGATTAGCTGACGCTCGTTTCGCTCGAAGCTACGTACGAGATTGAAATGATCGGAAATGAATGGAGACACGTCGAGCGAGTCGTCCGAAGAAAGTTATGTAACTTTCGTACTCGTTTTTTGATTTTGTGAGAATTATCAATCGAGCGTTTTATATGCACAATCTTCACACTCATTAATTCGCGAGGTGAGCTTTCGTGGCGATCGAATATTGAAAGTCTCCGGAGGATGCGACAATTTCGCATAATATTCAACATAAGATAATTCAACATCTCTCTCACCCAAGGTTGTAATCAAGTTAATAGAATGATTGTATGGTCAATTTAAATTCGGGCCTGAGTCAAATTTGACGTTTGATAGAGACGAGTGTAGTCCACACGCACATACTATACGACAGCTCGATCTTTTTCTCGCCTCAAAAAGTATATTAAAAAGTGCCACGTTTAATACAGATCAATTTGTGATCACTTTGAGATCGCATCTTTTTTACGCGGGTCATGCCTCATGATAAACAATATACTGTCGAGTTTACTTCTATTCATCGTATGTATAAGTAATTCGAGCGCAGGAATGTTGGAGGAAATTGTCAGAATACACATCGCATTGCCGCTGTATAAAAATGTAAAAATATGTATATTCAGGGGGAAGAATATAGGTAACGCAACGTAAATTTGAGCGTATCCTCGATATTTTTCTTTATTCCAACCCAGCGAATTGCAGCTCCTTTGTGTAAAACTGCGCACCGGGTCGAACCTTTGAGTTCCAAAAGTTCCGTGTATTTGAACGACAAACGTGAAATTTCGGTTTTTTCTTTCGGGGTATACGAACTCGGTCAATCGCACGTGCGGCGGGTTGAAAATTCACACAAACGTCACGAATATGAGAACGAGAGTACAGAAATGACAACTTCCGTGTGTATATATTTACAGAGCTGCCCTCAGAATCGATATCAGATGCTTTTAGTGAGTCGTCGAATCGAACGTGGGTCTCGTTATATCAAAGCAGGAGTAATTAAGTTTCGGCGCGGTTTCTTAATGGATCGCTCGGGAAATATTCTCCACGTTTACGTACACGTAAAAGCTCCCGTTCGGGTCGGTCGAACGTGCGTGTATCTATAAAAAACTACTTATTCCGGTTCATGGCAATGTATACACGGGAGGTAATTAAAATGTACGTCCAATTATTTACCGGACAATATTAGCGTATAGCGAATCAATTCCATATATGGGTCGCAATAACTCTCCTCCGATTGAATTCCACTCGAGCGTTACACAGAACAAACAACAATTCAAAACCGTTGGTATAAACCGCCATTGTTTAAAAACTAATATTTGAATCCAATTGAAATTTCACAGCGTTCACAGCTCGAGGACCCTCGCATACCCGTAATCCGGCGTTATCTCGAAGAAAACTACCCCCTCGGAGGAGTCCGGTGATTTTCCAATTGTAAACCGATACCGTGTAGATCGTCTCAATTTTCACCGGCGATTTGATACGCCGTTCTATCCCACGGGCGATTGAAACCTCGCGCTATAAATACCAACGAGCCAACAATGCCTTTCGCCGCGATCGCATCCCTTGTTATACACGCGACGAGCGTCTCTCCCGAGCGGCGTATAACGCACTTGCCTCTTGCGGTGTATACCAACGTCTCAATATCGTTCGCTCCGATAATAATTCGCGCGATACACTCACGCGATACTCGAGCTATACATACACGTATCGCTCGGTCAATTATCGGCTCACCCCCTCGTGCGCGTCGCAGACACGTCTGCCCCTTCGTCTCGCGATTATTGGCCGGAAAGTCACGTGTGTGTCGGCGCAGCTCCTCTCACGAAAACGAATGTACAAACGTGTTCGTGCCCGCTTTTAGAAGCTCGTTCGCGAAAAATAAGCCACCGGAATTCGTGTAACGTTTCGGGACTTGGCTATTGCTCGCCCCTCACCCTATTCGTCAACCGGAACTTTGGGGCATTTGTTTTTGAAGGGAGGGTGGCCGAGCGCGAGCGTCGCGGAAGCCAGAAATAGCGATGAGCCAATTGCGCCACGCGCGAACAGGTGAGCCGTGCGTGTCGCGTTCCATTAGACGATTGCCCGCTAGGCGGGGGGCGAACTATTGATGTGTGTGCTCTCTTTTTTTCTCCAAGCGACGCTCCTCGGAACGGTTGATTTTTAGTCGTGGCCGCGGCTCGAGACTTTTATTTTCTCCATCCGCGGAACTGGGCTATCATATAGCCGCGCTCGATCAAACTGTATATTTCCTGAAACGTATACACGTATCCTATACCAGTTGGATCCGAATATTTTGATTCCGAGACGATGTTATTTCGAATGATAACGCGAAAACATTGATTTTGCCGAGGTTGAAATAATTCCACCGAGAGAATCCGGTTTCGCAGTCCCGGGGTGAAACCGTCCGTTGCGTCTGCTGTTCCGGAGTCGCGTGCATTTTTCAAAAGTTCGCGAAATCCCCGTATACCCGAGTCGTAATACAGCTTTGGGGGGCTCGCGAGCGATACACCCTCGGAGCTTTGGAAAATGCATAACTCGATCAAGGAAAGGGTTGTCCCGCACGCACGGGGCACGAGGCGGGAGATATTCTCCCCCAAAGCGGGCGAAATTTTCGGAGGATAGACATTCTACGAAGATCGTGTGTCGAATGTTTGGATCTGCACTCTGAATCGCTCGCAGTGAGAAACTACTGGATGGACTAAGCGGAAGATCAATTAACTTTGATACAGTATAGAATTTCCACGGAACTTGGGGTGATTTTCCGATGGCGGGTAGTGAAATTGTCAAAACCTGCCCTCTTAAATCTTTACAGTAAAAAACCACTGCATTGCAGTGAAAAATCAGTGTAAGAAGATGGATAAAAAATTCACTGAATTACAGTGAATTTCCTATGTAACTATAGTGAATTTTCACTTTAGTTCCAAGAGTTTTTATAGAAAACATTTTTACATTAAATTCACAGTAAATAGAGTAGAAATTCACTTCACACCATACTTTATACTGTAAATCGTGATGTATAAAAATGTGAATTTCATGTAAAAATGTTTTCTATAAAAACTCATCGAACTAAAGTGACAAATTCACTTTAGTTACATAAGAAATTCACTGTAATCCAGTAAATTTTTTATCCACCTTCTTACAGTGATTTTTCACTGCAATGCAGTGGTTTTTCAGTGTAAGGATTTAAGAGAGTGCACTGGAATGAAATGTGGATATGACATGTTACACTGCAAGTCCAGTGAAAATTTACCCCTGTCGTGCACCTTACACTTTCATGCAGTGGCGTTTTACAAAAGCTGCAACTTTATACTGCGGGAAATACTGAATCTCGCAACTATGAAAAATGCATAAACTCGAAAGGGAATCGCAGGCTGTTTTAATACTCCCACCATAACCCAAGGATGACTGGTTTCCAAAGAGCAACGGAAATACGATAAATGAGAAAATATAGGATACAGTGCCAAATTGGGTCAACTCGCCTTGTATATACAAGCTCATATATGGGCTCGAATACACCCAAGTGAGAAAATTATTCCTAAAAATGGACCGACTGATTAACTAGGCATAATCAATGCATGTAGTTTGTATGGGTGAGTAATCTATAGATATGTGATTTATATCTATGCCTATATACAAAACGTTTAGGCAGTTGTAGGATGTAATAGCTGTTTCTTATATTACCGCTCTAATACCAAACCCTCACCATTAGACATAAATAATGCGTAGATTATTTGTACAGAATTCATTGGCAAACACAACATTTTTCTTCTAGAGGAGATTCACAAATTTTCTTGTCTCGTGGATTTGGAGCAGAACATATAAGAAATCATCGATACATGATACTTTTTCATCGATGTCAATTTAAGCTATGCTTTCACAATGGCTAGTCTGTGTCAAGTGAACTGATTCACCTTTATACACTGAGAAAAAAATATGATCAATGCTACTATATTTTCGTTATATTATATAATGGAAAAACGTGACAGCTATACATGTTTGGCTAGTCCTATTAGACAATATTTAGGAAATTTTACAAGATTATATCATTAATTTGAAAAATAAATATTGTATAATTATTTTAGATTTATGAATTATACTGATCAAGAACAGAGATTTTTCGGGCCCTCAAACCAGAGACTCAAATTGGTTAATTTTGCCATTTTTGCAGTTTTAGACCCATTTTTCGCCTCAATTTACGCCACCATACGAGCAAATTTAGAAGTTTTTTAATTTGTGGTTTTATAATGCCGATAAATAGAAAATGAAGGATTGTTTACGATATATACTAGTGCGATCTACAGTATGCTAGTCAAAGCTTCTAAGAATATATTGGCCAACATTATATCGTATTGTGATACCTCTTACATAATTTTAATATAAACAGATAATATAGACAGAGTTCCCCATAGTATAGTAGATTTCAGGTATAAATCTAATATTGTTTAATATATTTTCTTTTCCTAGACGATACAGATAAAACTACCAAACCATTTTTACTAGGCTTAAAAAACTCGTGATCATACTATATACATTGATTTTACCTAAATGATGTCAGTCCATTCCTATTCTCTTAAAAAATCACCATATGAAGGTGGGTGAGTGATTGAATGGAATCCCAGTTAATTTCCCATGTGATAAAAGTGAATTTTCACTCAAGTTTCATGAGTCTCAATAACAAAAATGTGCAAAGCTATAAAATCTCATAAAAAATTCAATGTAACTCGGCAAACTTGCTCGTTGACCTTCAAAAAGTGATTTTCCACTTTCACGCCGTGGCTTCGTCACTGTAAAGATTCAAAAGAGTAAGCACAATTCGCGCACAATTTTCTTTAACTCGAACAAATTCGTTTTTCTGTTTTTTTTTCGGCGAATTTTCCGCGCGTAACACGCGGGCCTCCAGCGCTATTTTTCTAATCAAGATGCGCGCGTGTTTAGCGCGAGTCGGGAGAAACGCCCATGTGCGCCCCCGTCTTTCACTCGTTGCACAATGCGTTTTCATTCCCCCCCCCCCCCGCCCGCAAGGTGAAAAAGAAAAATAATCGAGCTTTGTGCGCTTTTGCACTTTCCGCGGACTCGAGGCCGGAGTATTCGGTGGTTTTTTTTTGTTTCGTCGAGGTGAAAATACATAGCGAAACTAGCTTTTGTTCGCGGGGAGTCTTTCAATTGAAAGGCCTCTTCGGACTGAGGTGTGTACATACATTACATTGACGTACCCCGTTGTACTAGCGAGATTTTGAAAAAAAAAAACGGAAAGATTAATCTACTCGCTCACCTTCGAATTTTCGTTATCACGGATAGTAATATGATTTTTCCGAAGCCCTTGATTCACAATGGAAAATGTCGCTGTGCGCGTATGTATACAAGTGAATAAAATAAGTAGACGAGGGCAGTCGATGATGAGAGTGCCTTAGAATAGACGATGTTATCGATGTATAACATGCTCCAGAATATAAGAGCTGATTAAATCGGCACTTTACTACCGTAAAGAGCACTTAACTTTTGTTCAATCAAAGGCGATGACTATCTTGTCGGTTAGAGGGAAACGTGTCGAGAAATTGTTAACCTTGGCTGCGGAAATTCTCGTGCTCTTTGGGTGCGATTGCGGATCGGGAGAAAATAACCCTTGATTGCAAATTTAGAAAAAAAAAGGGGGTGGGGAAAGGTTGGAAAAGCTCCGTCGTCACGTCGAAGGAGGACGCGCGATCTCTGTATCCAAACAAATTGCTTTCCTACGAATTCGTTTGAAATGCTCCTTTGCGAATCAAGAAACTCATTTGCATAGACGGTCGGACCTTGATGCTCCAGAGCGGAAAGAAAGCTCCTCATTCGTGTGTATTATAATATTGCCATCGAGTCACTTATGTATTTTCCAGATAAAGTTTTAGGGACGAAAAATTCGAATATAGGATATACGAAAACCAATAAGTGCTAGAGTACTAGAAGCAGGGTCGCCAGATTGGGCTATTATTGACAAATTACACAGCTCCACAAAAAAAAAATAAAAAATTGAACCAGAGACTGGACCACCCTACTTATATGTATTTTTGGCTGCTGAATCCGAATCCGGGGTCCATTAAGCTCCATCACCCCTGCGTTTAAACATAACCTCAAAAAAAATTTTAAAAATCCTAATTTTGCAAAACAGAAATTTTTTTTAGATTTTATGTGAAAAATTAAATAGAATCTGTTCTTGGTGTTTTTTCAATTCGTCGCATAGTTTACGAGTGAAAAATTCATAAAATTATGAATTTTGAATCCGTCCCACTAGCCGTCAAACTTTCTGAATTTTTTACTCAAAAACTATGCGACGAATCGAAAAATCGCTGAGGACAGTTTTCTTTTATTTTTTTATGTAGAATAGAATAGGATTTTTTGTTTTGCAAAATATCGATTTCATCGATATGTCGTCCGCCATATTTTTGAGGTTATGGCTAAACGCAAGGGTGATGGAGCTTAACGGACCTCGGATTCGGATTCAGCAGCCAAAAATACATATAAGTAGAGTGGTCTAGTCTCTGGTTCAATTTTTTTATTTTTTTTTGTGGAGCTGTGTTATCGATCATGAGATGGGAGAATTTTTGTATTTTTTTTGTCGATTAATTTTTTTTTTAATAAAATTTCACGAGAAAAACGATTGCTTAAACACAATAGGTCCCCCAACCTCACTAATTTGTGAAAAAATCTGGCAACCCTAACTAGAAGTTTGTACACTGTTTGAATAAATTAGATTAAACTCGCGACGAATAGCACTGCGAGTAAGAAAGAGAACACAACGTCGAATGAGAATAATATATAATGATATAATGTCCAATTGGAGACTGTAGCAACTGCAAGCGCTGCTATTGACGGAGACACATGCGATCGGAGTCAAACGTAAGTGGATTTGAATGCACACTATGGAGGTATCATTTCTTTTGCGGATCGCACGTGAACGAGCGAGTGTGTGTGTGTGTGTACGTACGTAGTCGAATATGCACAGTCAACAGCGTGTAATCATCTCCGTACAAGTGGCTCTATATACGGGTAGATTGTGCCTGATTGCCCCCGATGAAATTCATCCAATGGAAATTGAATTCGCCCTCTGTCGGAATTATCGAGCGACAAATAGTAAATTATATATCCACGAGTTGTTCGCGAAGATCCTATGTATATATCCGACAGTGGAGTACACGCGCGACGATTTAATCGAAGCTAAAAATATAAGCTAATCTAATATTCGATCGAGTCCGCGATCGACTGCTTCGACCAAGCTTCCTCTCTATCCGGGTTAACACTCGGAGCAAAATTAATTCCCGCGCGGGTAGCTGCGGAAGATTGGTTGTCGCGAGAGCTCGATCGAGCGCCACCAGATAGACACTCAAGGTGAAAGCTCTCAAACGAAAGAGAAAAAAAACCGATAGTCGCTTTCTCCGCGCGATGACAATTCTATTGTTATCCCGGGTACACAAGGACGATGGGAATTAAGAATGAATGCGCCACGTATACATACGTATGCATATTGACACACGCGACGGAATCATCCAGTGGCGAACGCCGAGACTCACCCCCCAAATTCAAAAGTGCCATGTATTCTAGGCACAGTGAACTATACCTTTCGAGTTTGCCTTGGTTATGCCTGGGGTATGTCAGTCCGATTCTAGACATAATTTATGCATAATTTTTTTCACTTGGGCCGAACAATCCGTCTCGCCCGAGTCGATCGTTAATCCTCGTGTCCAAATATCGACCAATTTACCATTTTTCTTATACACTGGATACGCGCGATAGAAACACAGGAGGAGGACGCGGGTAAAAATCGTCGGGGTACATGAGCGGACGTCACAACACACACATATCGACGCGTGCGATATACACCACATGCTCGTGACAGCGATTCGCGCGTTGTTAGGTAAGTGGAATATTGCGCAAGCCGTCAATAAACACACGGGACAGAGAGACAGAGAGGGAGTAGACGAACCGCACACCCGCTCGTGTGTGTCCCACATACGAAACTCGGGTATACATATATGTATATCACACTCGGAGGAGAGGGCGGAAGACCCTTGGAATATAGAGCGTGCGGGAATATAATTTTCGGGTGGGCGGTTGCACCGACCGACGGGGGTCTGGTATCAATCCTCCCCAGCCCCAGCTGCAGTGGTACAATGCAGCGTTACGTGTGTGTGTGTGTGTGTGTGTGTGTGACACAGGGTGAGTTCAGCTGGTTCGCGTGTCGTATACCCGCCCGCTCGCGAGCCATTGCGGGAAACGAAGGCAAGAGAAAGAGAAAAAGACACACGCGTCGATATACGAGCGCTCGGGGGGGTGGGCAGTCGGGCAATGGTCGGTTTAAAGAGCGCAAAGTGCACGCGCCGTGACACCAAGCAGCAGCAGCAGCAGCAGCAGCAGCAGCAGGAAGAAGAGGAGGAGGGCAATCGATCGAGCTTGAATCCGCGCCGAAAAAACCTGCCCCGTGTCGAGGAGCTTGGCTGGCTCGTTGCGTGCATGTTGGACACTCACTCCTTGACGGTGAAGTAGGGGTCCTCGAGCGTCATGCTGGTGTGCAGGGCAGAGGTGCGGGAGGGCGAGGGCAGGGCGGCAGGGCCTAGGGCCTCCGGCACGGCATCTCTACTCGGTCTTGATCGCCGCGCGCATCTGTGTCATCGGTCGCGATCGCGCGCGCGCACGCACACCTGCTCCCCTGTCGCGCGCCAGCCGACTCGCTCACCCTCTTTTATATATCGTAAGCTACGGATACGTTTGTACACACGGCGAGATGATAAGCTGAGCAGACGGTGCGGGGAGCCGCGCGCGCCGCGCCACAGACAACCGCCAACTGAGGAGCTCTTTTCGTTATATATCATGCACGAACGGCCCGAGCGAGCGGGGGACCTCCTGCGCGCGCGCACACGCCTGCAACATCCCTCTCTCTCTCTCTCTCTCCCCCGTCTCGTTGCGCGCCACCTCCTCCCTGTGTCCGTCTGTCTGTCTGTGTGTCCGTCTATACGTGTGCTCCCCGACACGCTAATGAGGGATGCGCAATTTTATACGCATAGACATACTTTTTTGGGGGGGGGGGGCGACAGGTATAATGGCTCCGATCGGCTCTCAGCTGTATGTGTAACCGAGATATCCGCGAACCCGATATACGTAGCTCTTACATGTACCCTAGTGCACCGAGGTGTGTGTATGTATAGGAGCGCGCGCTGCACACGGGGCTGTAGAGGTGCAGCGCGAGATATTGATTTGGCGCCCGCGAGCGGATATGTGTGTCGGCCGGCCTGTGGGCCAGGTATACATAACACGTGTCTGTCTGTCTGTGTGTGTGTGTGTCTACACGAGCGCGATGCAGGGGGCATTTCGAATTTCAAGTGCACGTGGACGCGTGGGTGGGTATATATAGGCCGCGCACGCGAGCCCTATGTCGTCGGGCTGCCCTTGAAACCACGTCCCGGCCCCTCACGGATCCTCGAGATAGAGCCTCGCATGCGGTAGATATAGGTTTTTTTGAAAGACACGCGTGGGAGATTGAAGAAGATTGGATTATCGCTTCAGTTCGTGTGCAGGGTTGGATCTGAAAAGTGGGATCGATCGTATATAGCCAATGCAACACCCCGTAAGGGTTTTACGCCGGTTCGACGATTATAAGATTCTAACGGATTATCGAAGGGTAGTTCAAGATCTGCCAGAAATTGTTGTTACTACTGCCATTTTCCCGTTTTAACCATTCAAAATCAGTCAATAAACTAAAATAAATCAAAATGGCCACATTGGGTACTCCTATTGTATACGCAATATGGCACTTTTTCATAATAGTTTGTTACAGCTTCCATATCCTTACAGGGACGACCAAATTGGGATTGAATTAACTCTCAATCATGTTTCCATTGATATTTATTCAAAACTTTTAACACATCTAAGCGAAAAATACATATCTAAATCATTGTAACGTGTCTTTAAAAACGTGACATTTAATTTTTAAACATTGAAACATTTTACTCAGTCTTTCGTTTTTTAATTCCACGAAGGGGCCACGTTGGGTAAACTTATATGATATGCGCGAAAAAAAGGATTTTGAGTGAGATAGAAAATAGTTTTGGAAAAACTGATGTTACCGCGCGAAAGATGCGAGATGTTTTTACATAATATATAGAGTAATCACGTGTAAAGAAATGATGATCATTACACTTGATTTTTGTAATTTAGTTAGCAGAGGGGAATGAGAAAAGGCAGGAGAGATGCAGGTATAGTAAAAGTTGAAAGTGTTGTAAAAGAGTGATTTTAAGGGCTAAATGGGCTAAGGAAGCTACCGAGAATATTGCTTTAATACTGCTAACATAACGCTGCTGCTGCGACTGGAACCCGTAAACAAAAAATCTGACAAAAGCGGCACATTGGGTACAGTGCCAAATAGGGTCCATCAAATAAAGCAACGTCGACGCGCTTCTCGTTTTCGTTGTGATTTTTTCCGATTTACTTGGGTTTTTTCGTTTGTTGGGTTGGGAAAGTCGAACTGTCGAACCTCCATATATACTTTATTACCCGAAACTCTGACAGCAGCGATTTTTAATACTCTAATCTTTCTCGACTGGAGCCGGCCGAATTGTTGTTTTACAAGTCACGGCTCACACGCAACAGTCGGTAACACTTTAGCGTTAGAAAATTTTGCAAACTCAGAGTTGTAGTATGGATGCGCTTGCGCGACCGTTAAATCAACGCTACTCAGTAAAAAAATGGATTACAAGGATTCAAGTGATACGGAGAGAATAAATATCCACCTATGGATATGAATTGAAGGCTGCAAGTACAGCTGTTCGAAATTCGCTACCATTCAAATCTTCAGCCAGTACGTTTTTTTTTTATTTTTGAGTTAGTTTTTTCTGTCATCGTTCCATTCCATCCGCCTTGGCGGGAATTTCATCCCCTGCGCCCCTGGACCCGCTCCCCCTGCGGTAACGTCATTTTCGATTTTTTTGCCATATACTTTTGAGATTTTTTTTGCACATTATCACTTATAACACAGGCATTTTTCGCATACTGTTGCGTAATTACAGTGTCTGCAGTCTTCAAAAGTTTACGCACTAGTTGCATACTATACTGTAGTATGCGACTCGTACGGAACGTTTCACGCACATATTGCATATCCACTATTTCATGACCCGTCGATGGAAAATAGGGCGCGAATCACCTGTTTCACCTCGTGAATTGAAAATTACTGTTCCTATTCGGAGTTGTCTTCTTGTGGTCTAATAATATATATATATATATAGTATATATATATATATATATATATATATATATATATATATATATATATATATATATATATATATATATATATAAATGCTGAATTGATCAAAGTATAATCGGTAATCATAATAATTGATAATTCAAAAAGACTGATATATATACAGTTTCGCTGATCAGCTTATCGCTGTGAAATCCTTTATATAAAACTGGAATTTCACTCCACATTTCGTTGACGGCTTGTCTCACGATATCTACCTGTTACTACTGACATTTCGAAGCGCGTAAACAAATGGCAGAGGCTATATGCACGACAGATCATATAAATTGCCGTATCTGTCGTAAGATAATTGAGAATGAGCCTGAAATGATGTAGAATGTCGTAGAATTATTAACAATCACCCCCAGAATGTGTTCGATATTGGGAAAATTCCAAATCAATAAAAAAACATCGATGAAACAAAAAAACTGTCGTAGAAAGGTTAGCCACGGCATTACTAAAACCACCAGTCAGTGCAATCTAGAGTAAAACGAGAAAGATTCGAGAGTAAGGTTGTGTGATTATATTTTTCGCCACTGACAGCGCTGCCGGCGGTAATACCATGAAAATACAGTGCGTTTACAGTTTACACACCACAAATCGCTAGCGCGATTTTCTATTTCATCAACCTGTTTTCGGGAGAACACATCAGTTATCATCGTTCTCACTCATACACGTTATTTCAATTCAAAATCAATTCAAAAATCCACTTCATGTGTGGAAGTATATCGAAACCATCGATTTTCATTGTGAATTCAGATATCTTGGTGTATTTTCAATATAGGGGCGATTCTCTGTGGAATCGAACATCAAAAAATTTGATTGGCTCAAATTTTTTTTTCAAGTTATAGGGCATCACATCATATTCTCAGAATTTTTTCAGATTTTTCCGAGCACTTTATCCCTGTTTATTAAATGGGCAAAGTTGCTGATTTTGCTGTTTTTGCATTTTTAGAGCCATTTTCAACCTTAATTTACACCCTGAAAATCACCTTTGAGGCAAAAAATGAATGGGACACTTTTGTTTGCAAATTACCTGAATTTTATAGAAAAATTATCTCCAAGGTCATTGGAGCACATTAAGTACTCCACATGACCAATTGGAACCTCTATTTTTGTATCCTGGGAGTTCGCTCGTCAAGAGCTCCACCACATGGGTACTAAAAGTTGTCCCAACTCATACCACATACAGCCTATATAGTGAAAAAATGGGCCTGGGTTCTGGGAGCTCTCAAAAAATTAATATATTACCTTAAATAGGCATGAAAATAAGCTAAAATGACTATTCAAGGGGAGCCTTGTACCGCCAACACTTCCAAATTTTGCAAACACTTGTCTGTTGTATTATTACAATTATTCACTGTAAAAACTCACATTCTATCATGCTAATACATATCCTGAGTTATCAATATCATATTTATATAGATCAAGCATTACTAATACTTGACGCCACCTAACTTTCAGTAATTATATGTTTTGATGGTCAATATATTTTCTTTATTGTGCTAAAATTTACATGAAATTATTAATAAAGTATATGTATCATGAATTGCATTCACTCGATAAGAAAGATTAATCCAAAAAAATAAATTATAAGCTGTTTATCACTCACACCTTATAACACACTAGGCAGTACATAGATTTCATATAATTTTATTAATATCAACAAGAAAATGTTGAAGTTCACTTCCTTGGGTAATATTCATGAATATTGGACTCATGAAATCCACTCATATTGTATAAACTGCATAGCGAAGGTCCAAGCAGCTATTGCCGGGTGAGCTCAAATTACAACTTCAAGTTATTTACTCATGAAATAAGCTGATATGAATCAATCCATACAAAAGTATGATCACTAGATGCGCAATTTGATAACGAATTCAAATATATATAGTTTTCCTGTCCTTGAATGACTTTATAAATCACTTTGTGAACGTTATACTTGTCTATACTGGAGACTTGTATGACCTATGTATGGCACAGGTAGGTTAACGACCATAGACTTTTAAACTTTCAAAGCCACTTTGGAAGCTCCAAACTCATTTCCGGACAGGCAAACTATATATATTTGATTTCGTTATCAAATTGCGAATCTAGTGATCATACTTTTGTATGGATTGTTCATATTAGCTTATTTCATGAGTAAATAACTTGAAGTTGTAATTTGAGCCCACCGGCAATAGCTGCTTGGACCTTAGCTATGCAGTTTATACAATATGAGTGGATTTCATGAGTCCAATATTCATTAATATTACCCAAGGAAGTGAACTTCAACATTTTCTTGTTGATATTAAAAAAATTATATGAAATCCATGTACTGCCTAGTGTGTTATAAGGTGTGAGTGATAAACAGTTTATAATTCATTTTTTTGGATTAATCTTTCTTATCGAGTGAATGCAATTCATGATACATATACTTTATTAATAATTTCATGTAAATTTTAGCACAATAAAGAAAATATATTGACCATCAAAACATATAATTACTGAAAGTTAGGTGGCGTCAAGTATTAGTAATGCTTGATCTATATAAATATGATATTGATAACTCAGGATATGTATTAGCATGATAGAATGTGAGTTTTTACAGTGAATAATTGTAATAATACAACAGACAAGTGTTTGCAAAATTTGGAAGTGTTGGCGGTGCAAGGGTCCCCTTGAATAGTCATTTTAGCTTATTTTCATGCCTATTTAAGGTAATATATTAATTTTTTGAGAGCTCCCAGAGCCCAGGCCCATTTTTTCACTATATAGGCTGTATGTGGTATCAATTGGGATAACTTTTAGTACCCATGTGGTGGAGCTCTTGACGAGCGAACTCCCAGGGTACAAAAATAGAGGTTCCAATTGGTCATGTGGAGTACTTAATGTGCTCCAATGACCTTGGAGATAATTTTTCTATAAAATTCAGGTAATTTGCAGACAAAAGTGTCCTATTCATTTTTTGCCTCAGAGGTCATTTTCAGGGTGTAAATTGAGGTTGAAAATGCCTCTGAGAATGCAAAAACAGCAAAATCAGCAACTTTGCCTATTTATTGAACAGGGTTAGAATGGTCGGAAGAATCTTAAAAAATTCTGGGAATGTGATATGAATCCCTAGAACTTGAAAAAAATTTTGAGCCAAATCAAATTTTTTGATGATCGATTCCACAGAGAATCACCCATAGACACTCGTTTTTATATTAAAAATAACTGATATAACCAAAAATCCACTTCATATGTAGAAAGTACGTCCAACCCATAGTTTCCCCCTCGAATCATCCAGAATATAGCACAGTTCCCAAACTGCTTATCAATCTATTTCACCGACTAATTGGAATAGATCAAGAAGTCACGCAATGTTCGGAAACTTTTTCGAAAACTTGATATTCTTTGTAATCGCATACATTCGTTATCAGATTTCAGTATCGACACCCGTTTTCATATTCCAAATAACAGAAATAACCCAATAATCCACTTCGTAGGTGTAAGTGTACCGAAACCTTTGAATTCCGTTGATAATTAATTCAGTATCTGGGTGTGATTTCAATATTGACACTCGTTTCTATATTCAAAATAATCGAAATAACCCAAAAATCCACTTCGTACGGGGAAGTATATCGAAACCATAGAATTTCGTAGTAAATTCAGTATCTGGGTGTATTTTCAATATTGACACTCGTTTTATATTCCAAAATAACAGAAATAACCCAATAATCCACTTCCTGTGTGTAAAGTAGGTTCAAGCCATTATTTTTCCCTCGAATCATCCAGAATATAGCACAGTTCCCATACTGCTTATAGATCTATTTCACCGAATAGTTGGAATAGATCAAGAAGTCACGCAATGTTGGGAAACTTTTTCGAAAACTTGATATTCTTTGTAATCGCATACATTCGTTATCAGATTTCAGTATCGACACCCGTTTTCATATTCCAAATAATCGAAATAACCCAAAAATCGTTACTGTTGTTTACTTCAATACATCTAATTATTCAAATAAATCAAAAAGTAACTGAATTTGTAAAAACTCCGTCGAAACGTTCATTTGGTATGTAAATATTCACGGATTTGTAGAGTCGAGTACTGAGTATTATTTTATAAGGTAACTGCAGCCAATGCGCCACCATTCAAGGTTTTTTTTGCAAATTTGACTATGATAGACTTGGAATTTTTGCAAAAAGCATCTTAGAGCTTAGCTCAATACCTATTAGAAACCATTTCTATAGTTATTATTCGACTACTTAAACCTATTAAGAATCGCAATTTAAAAAAAAAACGCAAAACGGCTAAATGGACTAAACAGATGGTTCAGTCAATTTGGCACGATTTCTTAATCATTTGTTACAGCCTATATAGGCCTACAGCTACGATCAAATTGATATTGGAATAAACTCTCAATCATGTTCCCAGTGATAGTTATACAAAACTTTTGACATTCAACTCAAAAATACGCGTCTAAGTCATCGTAATATGTCTATAAAAATATTCAACGATTTCACTCAGTTTTTCCATTTATAAACGCATAAAGGGTCACATCGGCTTCACTTTTTTATGCGAAAAAGAGCAATTTAAGTAGGATAAAAAATAGTTTTTGGAATACTGATGTGACCAATCGAAAGATGAGATGTTTTTACACAAGAAAGAGTAATGACACTCTGAGAGATAAAAATTATTTACTCCTGATTTTTTAGGTCGAGTGTGAATAGTGATATAAGAAAAGGGTGAAAAAATGAGTAAGTGAAACTTCAAAGTGTTGTAGGAGAGTGGTTTTAAGGGCTACATAGGCGGGGAAGGTACCGAAAATTCTCTTTTAATTCCCCCAACATGACCCAAGGGTGACTGATGCTCAGAGAGCACCGGAAATACGAAATCTGTCAAACGTGCCAAATTGCCTGCAGTTACCTTGTTCCAAATAATCCTAATAAACAAATAGTATATTTCATATATAAAATATGTGGAATCCATTAGTTTGCTCTGGAATTATCCAGAAATAAAAACAATCTTTCATAGGTTGCAGATTTATATATTTTCATATATAACGTAAAGAATATTCTCTTAATAACTAATAAACTTTTGAATAACCGATTCATGACTCTAACGTACTATGATTTTGACAAACACTTCTTACAAAAATGACTCACACTTTCAGGCGGAGCTTTTAATAATCCGATGCAATCGCTGTGTGCCCAAACCAAACATCGATCACACATGTTTGCAAAGGTCAACTGCTTCGAGCGAAAATACCAGGAACGCACCCTTGGAACACCGTCATCGGGAACCCTGACTATCTGGACTTCGTTCGGGTCCAGGGTCAGGCACTCCAATCAAAAATACCAGGAGCGCACCCTTGGAACACCGTCATCGGGTACCCTGGCTACCTGGACATCGTTCGGGTCCAGGGTCAGGCACTCCAACCAAAAATACCAGGAGCGCACCCTTGGAAAACCCGTCATCGGGTACCCAGACTACCTGGACCTCGTTTGAGCCCAGGGTAAGCTACTCCAACCAAAAATACCAGGAGCGCACCCTTGGAACACCGTCAACGGGTACCCTGACTACCTGGACATCGTTTGGGTCCAAGGTCAGCTGCTTTAAGCGAAAATTCCAGGAGCGCACCCTTGGAACACCGTCATCGGGTACCCTGACTACCTGGACATCGTTCGGTCCAGGGTCAGCTGCTTCAAGCGAAAATTCCAGGAGTGCACCCTTGGAATACCGTCAACGGGTACCCTGACTACCTGGACCTCGTTTGAGCCCAGGGTAAGCTACTTCAACCAAAATACCAGGAGCGCACCCTTGGAATACCGTCAACGGGTACCCTGACTACCTGCACATCGTTCGGGTCCAGGGTCAGCTTTTCCAAGTCAGAATACGAGGAGCGCACCCTCGGGACGCTGCCATCGGCGACACTAGCTACCTGGGCATTATCGGTATTAGGGTATATGCTTATTCAAATAAAACTCAAGTCGACACGCTGACATCGGCATCCTAAACTACCATTTGCCCGTGTAAAATCAATTATATAAAAAAAACATGGAATGAATTTTGATATGTCTTGTCTTATCTTCTGTAAGTTTGAAAAAATCTGCAGTACTTTTCGTTGAATCTATGGGACACGGCCAATAGTTTTGCCATATTCTTTCTAACTATAATACATTAATAATTTACTTTCAATCCCATGGTTTCAAATCTACGCGGGAAGCAAGAGCATGTAAACGTGTTATGTACTATGCGTGAACATAGCTGCTTTATCAGGCTACCGCGGCTAACTTCATGGTAATAAGAAAAAATGATCTGAACAAAAATCTGGTCGGGAGAAAAAAGTAGTGGATCGCTTGACACGGTACTCCAAACTCATTATTGCGAACGAGTTTTTGAGTATTTCTTTTTGTCATTGCTAAATTGGAATGCTAGATGATCATGAAATCCTGTTTCGCATCCAAAAAAAGTCGTTTTGGCTAAATTAAAGCCAATGTAAAAGTCGAGCGTGCAATCGCAAACATTATATAGTTGCGGTGTCTTCTGCTTGACGCATGGAACACTACCGCGTTCCGTGATGTATTTTGAATCTGCGGATCATGGTGAAATTACCGTTCTCTACAGCTCATGCGATCCACTTCAAAAGTTCTGTCAGTATTGGGAGTTTATTGGGTTTATTGGGTTATTTGGGTTATTTGGTTATGGGGCGTCATTGATTTTTTTTTACTATTCTTTCCATGTTTCCCGCACTCAAAACATTAAAATACATGCTCACTTAACCCATTAGCGCCTGAACGGACACTTTTCGATGCCAAAGTTCAGAGACTCATTGTAAGATGCATTTGATCGGAAAAAAATCTGGAACCACAGTTTCCTATGGTTCAAAAGGTGTTCTTTCGATAATGGTGTGTTAGAAAATCCAAAAATGAGTTTTTGTACAAAAAAATAGCAGTTTTAAAAAAAAAATCCGAAATTTTGTGGTAAAATTTTTTTTGTGAGGAAATTTTTTCAGCCTTTGCATTTTTTCACATACTAAAAACTAATGAATATCGCGTCCATGGGTCCTTAGCTAAATGTAAGTATTCTTACATAATCAAAAAAAATTTTTTATAAAGCCAAAATGGCGACCGGAAAAAAAATCGTAGTTTCAAACTTCAGCAATTTTTTCTCTCGAAAACTATGGACTCAATCGAAAAATTTAGTACAAAAAGTCTTAGAATTAGTCAAAGAATACCCTCGAATTTTTTGAGAACCGTAAAAGAAAATTTTTGATTTTTCATCAAATGTGAAAACTGAAATTTTCAAAAAATCGTTTGAAAAATCTGAAAAAATTAAAAGTTTTCTTTGATTAATACTAAGACTTTTTTGTCTTAAGAAAAATTTTTGTCAAGCTCATAGTTATCGAGGAAAAGGTTTCTGAAGTCTTTTTGAGGTCAAACTTCAGCAACCCTTTCCTCGATAACTAGGAGCTTGACAAAAATTTTTCTTAAGACAAAAAAGTCTTAGTATCAATCAAAGAAAACTTTTAAATTTTTTCAGATTTTTCAAACGATTTTTTGAAAATTTCAGTTTCCACATTTGATGAAAAATCAAAAATTTGGTTTTACCGATTTTCAAAAAATTCGAGGGTATTCTTTGACTAATTCTAAGACTTTTTGTATCGAAAAATTTTTCGATTAAGTCCATAGTTTTCGAGAGAAAAATTGCTGAAGTTTGAAACTACGATTTTTTCTTCCGGTCGCCATTTTGGCTTTATAAAAAATTTTTTTTGATTATGTAAGAATACTGACATTTAGCTAAGGACTCATGGACGCGATATTCATTAGTTTTTAGTATGTGAAAAAATGCAAAGGCTGAAAAAATTTCCTCACAAAAAAATTTTACCACAAAATTTCGGATTTTTTTTTTAAACTGCTATTTTTTTGTACAAAAACTCATTTTTGGATTTTCTAACCACCACCAATCGAAAGAACACCTTTTAAACCATAGGAAGCTCTGGTTCCCAGATTTTTTTCCGATCAAATGCATCTTACAATGAGTCTCTGAACTTTGGCATCGAAAAAGTGTCCGTTCAGGCGCTAATGGGTTAACCAAAATCGACTAAGTCATTTGTCGATTTTCGACCTTCGATATCTCGAGACTTGGGCATGCTGGAATTTTTTAACTATTTTTCTCATACTCACTGAGGTCGACACTATCAAAATTCACCTTCAAATTGCGGCGCCCCAGAAATAATAATAATAATCGAGCCTAATTGATATGCTCACTACGGGAGACATGGTGGAATGAGTTCTGGAAAAATCTTCGACCTCGAAAATCGCATTTCAAAGTTCAACTTATTATTGATGCCAAGGATGCTTCCAGGAATATTTATAATATTTCCCTATACTTCAAGAACCCTTGGGTAAATAACATTATTTGTTATGATTTTATCTTCTGGTAAAAGAATGAACTAATTCTTCTACGTGATCTTTTATACGCTGGGTTCAGATCGGCTGCGGTATTGACCGTAGGCGTTTTACTCGGTAAGGTTCTGGTACGTATCGAATCAGGTTATCAATAACTCAGTACTCAGAAATTGGTTTCTATGTGTCTTATTTCCCTATTCACTTCACTGAGAGAGCTCGTGTAATTATTCCAATACTAGGGTACAATATGAGCGTTGGACTGTCTACCGCCTCAGCGTGACTACCCCCGTGTTTGCCGTTTGAGTGACCACTGCCCCGAGCGCCTTGAGGCGGTCGTATTTAATCTCTCGTAGGGGTGCACAGTCGCAACCCCTTGTGGCGCGCTCGGCGAGAGGCGGTCAGTTGCCTCCCACCGTCTCGAGTTACGCTCCGAGGGTCACGATTTCAACACCGTCCGCCTAGAACGTTCTGATATTTGTGGCGTGGCCCCGTACGATGCGATTCTAATAATTGCGGGACCAGCCACGTGACAACGGAAACTCTTCGATACCAAAGATCAGAGAGTCACTGTACGATGTATTCGATCGCAAAAATTTTGGAACTACTGTTTCCTATGTTTCGGAAAGTATTTTTCTAATAGTCGTGGTTCGAAAATTAAGAATGAGGCTTTAAATCGAAAAATAGCAAATTAAAAAGAAGAAATTCAGAGATAACATGTTTTGAGGTACTTTTCAATGTTTTTACATTTTTCTAGATATTTGAAATTATTGATACTATGATATTGGACATATTTCTTCAAAACTTCAAGTAATTACTAGAGAAAAATGTTATCATGACTTTTTGCTCTCAGAGGTCATTTGATGGGTGTAAATAATTTTTAATGATAGCTTTAATATGGCAAATATTGGGAAAATAGCAACGTTGGGTCTCTGGCAGCATGGGTTATAGGGCCCAAAAGAATCTGAGGAAATTCTGGTGACATCATGGAACCCCAAAGAGTCTCCAAAAAAATTTTCAGAGTTTTGGATTTTTTTCTCACTTGACACAGAATCACCCTTACATATATTCTGAGGTTGTATTCACCGTGTACAACCACATTAGTTGGGGTTTTTATCGGACGGACGATTAATTAATAATTGTGTTCGGGAGAGACTGGGAGTGAGGTATGGAGTGTGTTTTGTTTAAATTTAAAACTTATAATAAAATTTTGAATACAATAATAAACAACAATCAAAGTAGCGCGCAATTGCAATAGTTGAACGATTATGATCGAAATCTCCTCTCTTTCAAGCAAGAACGACAAGTGACCAGTTATCTTATTTTCCGCGGCAGGAAAACTGTCCCGCGCCGCTTATTTTCTCTATTCAGTCAAATCAATACGTACTTCTCCCCCACTAGTCAGAGACGCGGCGCAGGGCCCTTCCCCCGCTAGTCAAAGACACGACGCGGGTTCTCCTTCTGTTATTCAAAGACACTGCGTGGGGTGGAGGCCCTGTCCCTTATGCCGTCCTCGCCGACCTTGCTCACGCTCAACAGCGGACAGCCTCGGATCAACGTTGCCGCCTCCCCTAGCAGATTAGGGCAAAGCCCCCTTATCAATAACGACTACACGGCCGCGAATGTCCTCATGGCTCGCGGACATCAGTAGCAGAGCAAGGCACGACTAACGCCCTCTCAACAATTGAATGGGAGTGTCCTTATGACGCCCGTTGGATGACGAGAAGCATAACTTCAATTCCCACGAGTACTACCCTATGAGTACTGAAAGTTGACATTTATTATTCACTGAAATCGCGCTTGGCTCACAGCTTTGCCAATTATATCGAACTAATGTATTTACATTCAACGTATGCACTTGATCGCTTGTACAATCTGGCTTTTCGCTGAGCGTTCGCAAGAGGGACGCTTATCCCGCATGGTTTATTGCGGTCTGAGAGGCTGTGCGGCCTGACGCAGCGGTCACGCACTGTTTATTGCCGGCGGAGCGTTGAGCTGATCAATAGGTTTGGCGCGCGTCGTCTGCATACCGTTTGCGTGGTTGAAGAAGCTGAGTGGCTTGACGGACTCCGCACGTGGCGTCCGCATGCGGTTTACAGCGAGCGGAAGGAATAAGCGGCCCAACGGGTCCCACGCGCTTTGTCTGCGCTCTGTGCGCGCTTCATTACCGGACGCGCCTTATGCGATGCTCTTCTTAATTAATCCGATGTCCGCCTCACTTCATAACCGGGTATCTCTCGCTCCTCAAATATTGGGTTCGACGTTTTTTCGTCTACCCTTTGCTTAATTATCATTGCCACAGCGGCGGCTTGAGCCAGATGTTTGATGGGAAATGCCTCGCAATCGTTGTTTGTCATTGTCGTGCCTCTCCGGCTTACGACTCGCTTAATATGAGTCGCGATCTAAACGGAAAAACCACAATATTTCAATCTTCAGAACTTTATTATGAAATATAACCTCATAGAAGAACCTAGGATAAGAGAACGGAAACGCCCGTAAGTCATGGAAAGCGATCACGAGGAAGCCAAACAATATTTGTAATTCACTACACCAAGCACATTCTACATATAAATCATCACCTGAAAACGGAAACGCCCGAAAGTCACGCAACGCGAACCCGAATACTCTCATACTTACATTCCACATACAATCATACGATACATTCCACACTCACACTCATATACAATCATACTAGAATCAACCAGAAAAAACTGACACACCACATCCTTTTCAGTCACCGCAACAACACACGAAAAAACACTATTTAGCACACAGCTCAGATAGCGAACAGCGGTGGTCCCGGGCTCCAGCATTGGGCGGCGAACCTGGTCAGCAGCAGCTACGTCTCGGCTGTGAGGCTCGGGCTCGGTTGCTGCTAGTCGCAGAGGTGCCCGGGCTTTCCGCGGCGATAGGCTGCTCGGCTGGTGAAGGCGCGAACAACTGTTGATGTCTGCGCTGAACTGTAGACCTAGTGGCGCGGCGGCTGCTTTGCGGCTTCAGACTATGCTGCTGCTCAGATTCTCACGGCTCCCGGTGCCGGACTCTGAGCAATTCCAAAACTGTTTCCACTGAGAGAGCTAGACCAAGAATAAATGAAAGCTCTGTTCCCAAAAAGAGCTGATCGCCTCCTTAGCAACCAGATGACAAATGCGTCCGCTCCAACTTCACAGAACTCAGCAGCGTGGAACCTCGAAGAAAGAACGATCGTCAATTAATACTTTTTCGAATTAATTGACGATCTGATATTCCTCAAGCAACGTCGACTCCACATATATTTACGTCACGATATAATATATATATATATATATATATATTGTAACGGGGTTTACTGTAAAAGAAAGGGGGAATCGGGGATACGTAGATCACCGTCCTGGGCGTGGAATGCCCTCGTCAGCCGCTGCTCGGCAAGTCCCTCGATGCAGGGCTGGGCCCCGTTAATGCCTCGTACTGGAGTCTTGAATAAAGGGGAATTCCGCGCACGCGGGCCGCCCGGGCCAGCTCGGTCACAGGCCGATCCCTTGATCGGCCCGTTCACGGATGCGCCGTGGTGCTATGCCGCGTTCACGTTCCAGGTGTCACGGTGGATATCGGGGAGCTAGGGCGCGAAAGTAGAACGATTGTGGTAAAATAAGAGGTGCGTTTATTACGCTTGAACTACACGTGCCGCGACCACCGGAAGGACGCCACGGGCTTCTAACAATACGTCGCGCGGACGCTGAGGGCCGCTCGTCGGCTGCGAGTGCCGACGAGTTTCGCAGGTTCGCTCGCAATAATAAAACACGCACTCGCAGGTGCGTACTTATAGATTGCCTCCACGTAGGCCTGACTCTTGCTGTCGCCGTCGGTGCAGCTCACGTTGCCGCAAAAGGCCGGCTTGTCTGGTGGCGGTCGACGGAGGCTGCTGGCTCGTCCCGGTGGCGTCCCACCAGGTCGGCTTGGCGGTGCGGGTGGCGCTCTCCTGCTGCAGGCTTGACTCTGGAGGAAATCGGGCTTTCCTCCCAGGGCGCACGCGCACGCGGGTCAACGACGAAGGGTGTCGGGCTTAAACAAAGGTCGCGGGCTATTCGCTAAGTCAAGCGTGACTGTTCGATTCTAATAGTCGCGCTGCGCGCTATCAGCACGCGCAGTGACTTCGTGCTTCGCCTCCCCCCTCTCCCTGCCTAAAACGATCGCTTCATGAAGTATCGGCCCTGCGATATTCGGCGCCGCCTCGCGCCTCACGCAAACGTTGACAAGGCTGGACCTCGTCACTATATATATATATATATATATATATATATATATATATATATATATACATATATATATATATATATATATATATATATATATATATATATATATATATATATATATATATATATATATATACATATATATATATATATACATATATATATATATATATATATATATATATATTGTCACGGGTACTTTGTACCGTGAGGTCTCCCTGCCCAGACAATTATTATTACTTATACAGCGCCGGCGAGAGCAGAGCCGAGCGGCCGAGAATAAGGTAAGAGCGAGACAGAGAGAGCGCGAGAGAGAGAGACGACATCAGCGCGACATCACCGCCGCGCCGCGGCAGCTACAGGTGCCTGGCGGAAGCGGGCAGTGTGTGCCCAAACGCGAGCGCAATCGGAGCAATCGGCCCTTATTTGTCCCGACGAGATCGACCCCGAACCTTTTCCGCGCCCGCGCCACGTGCTGTGCAGATTTGTGCGTGCACCTGTGCCCCGTGCCCGTGTGTCAGGCATTAGCGCCGACACCCCGAGCAGCTACGTCGCGCCACGGCCGAGACGAGGCCCACGTGTCCAGCGCCAGCCCCCCGGCTCCGGAACGCCGGCATTTTCCGAGCGCCGACAACAGCTCCACGCCGCCGTCCTTCGCACGCAGCGAGCACCGCAAAGGTTGGTTTCCCCGTGTTGCTCTCTCTCTCTCTACTCGGTTCAACCGCGCCGCGTTATCCCATTATTTGTACCCCCTTTTGTTGCGAATAAAGCATTATTCTTTATGTGTGCGCGTTTCTGTGGTCCCGATTCACCACCTGTATTCCTACACACGACTCTGAGAACTCGCCCAGCATCAGCACCGGGCGAGATTGCACTCTCTCGTGTCCCCTTTTAGTTACTAATAATTACTTGATTATTAATGGGCATGAGCCAGTGACAATATATATATATATATATTATATATGGGTTGTTTTACGTCAATTTAACATGACGAAATTTATTTCGGAAAATCTTTTCAGCCAATTTTTTTATCTTAAATTTTATCAGATTTTTAAATGTATTTTTGAGACAGTCTTGTAGCTTGATTTTCGAGGTTTCAAATTTCCATCAATTTTGTGGCCTAATTTACTCTGAAAATAGTCACAAAATCAAAACATGTATTAGGGTGAAAGTTGTTCTAAATTGTCGATATTGTATGGAAAAATACTTTTTACCCGAGAAATATCCCATCAACTGCTCAGTGAACCAGTCCATTACGTATCAATCAATTTCAACTCGTAAGCCATGATATTTTGGACCGAACAAAATTTATTTGGTTCCACTGACAAAAAGCTTCGAAATGGTTCTCTCGTAGTTATTGCGAACCCTTACAACCCTAAGAAAAGTAAACTTTTCCCTGAATAGCTACTTATGTATAGACTTACGGTAGGAGACCGCTTGGGATTCAGGTCTCCAATCTTGACTAAAACTTTTTTTGATGTTTGTTCGATTCAATGGTAGTGTATTCCAGGGTCCTATGCTCCCAAAGTTCCAATATATTCATTAATGTATCTTGATTGGAGCTGGCGGTAGTGTCCCAAACGACAATATGTCATCTTAGACGTATTTCAACTCACTGCACTGCACTTTCACTGTAGGCACTTGATATTAAATCCTGGAAGACACATGGAAACAGTCAATAATATGTATATCTATCAAAATTGACTAGCATATTACATCACATAAAGTAAAATATGCAATATATGGAAGAAAGTTACGGTTCTCGACTTTTCACTCTGTGCTTGAATACTAAAGCAGTAACAACATGTATCCAAGCACAAGTGACACAAATACACTGCAATTGTACAACAATTCAGTGTCAGAATCGAATTTCTACAATGAAAACTCCAATTTTAAACTCATTGTCCATAATCACAGCATACACTGTAATAGTGAATTTTCTTTACTTACAGTTATTTGCTGACTCCAATAAGATTCCTGACCCTGTACAGCTTACCTGGGATATAAAATTGCCGAAATCGCCTAACCTCGCTCGGGTGCATAATGTACTATTTTTGTCTATCTAATAATTTTTTAAACAAATTCAGATAAGACCATCGGAAAGGACAAGTCTTGATCTATCAAAATATGTCCTTTAGAAATTTTTTTGACGCGAACAGGAAAAGTTCTGAGGTACCAAAGAGCGACATGCTTCCGTGTGGCATTCTGAGCCAGAACGGGTTAAGGCAAAAAAAGCTACTTCATTGATAACACTTCTGTTGAGTCAGTCAAAATCATTGCAACTGTAATGATTCCATCTGTGAGTAAGCAACTTTACTCAGTATACTGAAGTGTACGATAACAAGTAGAGTATTCTATCCTTCCTTAAAAAAGTGATGTGAAGCCTCGCTTCCGATGATTTGATTGGCTAAGACCAAACCATGAGACATGTAGTGTATAGAGTCAATATAGAGACTATAGGTAGAGTACAGACTACAGAGATGTCCCTATGGTATGGTTAGGTTAAGGTATAGGAGACACTGGAGAAAGGATCAAGTGCATCGTACAGGCTCGCTCATTTGCATCTAAGCTAAACTGCAAATTCGAGCTTTTGGATCTACTTTTTGAAATGATAAAAAATTTTGCTGTTACCAATCGATAGAGCTGATCAAACGCATCCATTTTGTATCGTGGAAAATTCAAATATTTGTATGCGCGGGCGTAAAATTCGTGAATCGAAATTGCTGTCTCTTGTGAGAGATTTAAATAAACTATGAAATAGTTATTTGATGTGAATTTGGGTCTGACTAATCAATGTATCTGTTCACAATACACGGTGAAAATTTTGATAAAAGATATGCGTTGGCACAGAATGAGAAAAAAATTCATCACAATTTTTCCTTTCAGTCTTGAATACGTTCAATGGTTGTATCAACACTTTATGGTCGTCAAGTTAACTGCCACGTGCATTGAATTGAAGGAAAAAAATCATTGTGCAGATTTATTAGCGAATGGCTGTTGTTTCAACTGACTTTTTTTTCTCAGTGTGGTATGATTTAAATTTGAGTCTGGCCAATTGACAGATCATTGAAGGGGTTTTCATATTCCGTGGAAAAATTTTGAAAAATTGATGCCTCGGCGTGAATTGCGAGATAATATATTTAAATTTTCATGTTCATCCGGAATTATCGAGAAAATCCATGGATTGATGTCACAATGCTTATCTTATATTTTATATTTGTCAAAGAAAATTAATATTTTTTGACTATATTCCTTGGTTAAAATTTTAGAAAAAATCATGCGTAGGGATGAAATATAATGAATTATTTTAAATTTTACGAAATCTTTGTTTTTCACATAAAACCTCTTTGAGAAACATACTAGGTTAAATTTTTTGATAAATTATTCGAGTTTCATTATGATTATGATTTTTTTAAAAGAGGTTAACCCATTAGCGCCCAAACGGTCGCTCGACGACCGCTTTTTTGAGCGACAGATTTCATCTGGTTATAATTGTTCAAAAAATTTGGGAAGAACATTATTTTGTGCAAATTTGCATTTTTATCTTGATTGAATGAACGCCTGTGTGTATATCAATTGTTATAAACAATTGATTGCAAAAGAACACGAAATTTCAAGTCAACACTTTTTTTTGTGTTAACCGTAGAACATGGAAACCGGTTGCAACGAACCCCGGGGAGTAAATTTCGAGCGTTCATGGACCTTAAACTAAAAGTTGGCATAGTTGTAATTGTTTAAATTATTTTTGGAAGACCCAGAATAGCGGCCGGTAGAAACAATTGTAGCTTTCAACTTGGTAATTGTTATTCTCGAAAACTATAGATCAAATCAAGAATTCTTAAGAACAAAAAAGTCTTAAAAGTACTTGAAGAACACTCTCGAATTTTTTCAAACCTTTTTGATGAAATTCTTTAAAATTTTGATTTTTCAAATTTTCAAAAAAACGCAAATTGCTTCAAAACTTCTGAAAAAATTGGAGAATGTTCTATGAGTAATTTCAAACTTTTTTGATGTGACCAATCGAAAGATGGTACATTAGCATGAAATTGAGTAGCCACATTTGGAAAAAAAAATTCAATATACTAATATGGTAGAGGGAACCTACAGCGCGGCAATAAAAATTGCAAAATAAAATAGCTGATTCTACGGTGTTCAACTCCAATGGTTTCTAAAAACAGCTGGTTGGAGTAAAAAATAATTGGTACTCCTCTCGCCTGGGACCAATCATCTTGTTTCGATACTAAAAGGTGACCCTAGCACCCCTGCGCCGCTAGAGTGGTTAAAACACTCGAAATAGGAAATATAAAAAATCGTGCGATATTGGCTTCACTTTTTTCATGCGAAAAGGAGCATTTCCAGTAGAATAGAAAATAGTTTTGAGAAAACTGATGTGACTAATTGAAAGATGAGATGTTCTTACATAAAAAAGAGTAATGACATTTTGAAAGATAGAAATTATGTAACAAATAATAATTTTTTTTAACGTCTACAAGTTTATAAACGATGAATAATAATTCTATATCGGGATTGACGGACAATCTCAAAGTGATATTGCGAGAAAAAAATTCTACGCTCCCTGAGCAGGATTCGAACCAGCGTCCTCCTGCTCTCCGGTCAGTTGTGATATCATCTGCACCACCGAGAACACAGCGGCTCGTCACATCCCTGGAGCATGAATTCATTTCTCGCAATATCACCCATACACACGATTAAAGATTCTCGATTGCTGAATCCGCACGATCAAGGTCCGATCGTATTAATGAAGATTCCTTTTTTACCCTTACATATACAGGGTGGATTAGAGCTAGTATTATACCGAGAAAGGGTATATAGAATATCGGAATCTGAATCGAATGTACTTTATACGAATGTGATCCGACCAATAATTAAAGCGCTATGAACAACGAAAGTTAACCAATAAGAAATTAGGTTAACTGAAGGAGGAGGAGCTATCCTGTATGACCTAGTAACATCGAAATTTACGAGACTTTTTTGCACCCTCTTTTATGCATGGACAATGCACTGACAACACCGAAAAGTGGACGCGTGCGATCCATGTGTTTTGGTTTGCGCGGCTCGTCCTCTCTCGGAAGGATCTCGGAGCCGCAGTGTACTACTACGTATACTATTTTTTTTATGGGCTCTGCGCAAACTTCGAAAAAAGTTGATCTAGAGGTATTTAGGCAGTGTAATCGAGCTCGGAAGTTCGTAGTGATTCACATGCTACGACTAGCTTATACGACCGAGGCTGGCATGTATCTGATTCAAATTCGGAATACGTATTTGTTTTGGATAATATCTACCGATTTTCACGAATCGAATTTCATTATGGCCAGCTTTATTCAACGGTTTAACTTAATAAAATAATAATGATTTGCCATTACATTTCCATGATACCCTTGTCAACGATTGTACAGTCATAAATCCATGACCGGTGACCCGCGACTCTCGTAAAGAGCCCCTTCCTTTTGGAACAATAGACCCTCGTTCGGTTAACCCGCTTTTTCAGAATGCCACTCAGAACATGTCGCTTTTCGGTACCTCAGAACTTTTCCTATTCGCGACAGAAAAATTTATCCAGAACATATTTCGAAAGGTAAAAACTTGCCCTTTCCGATGGTGTCCATTAAATTTCTCTAAAACATTATTAAATGGGCAGAAATACAATAATACCGCCTTCTGCGGTTAAAATATGATTATTTGCAGAGCGTTGTAAAATTGCTCGTTTAGCACCTCGTTTGACATTAGCTCCAATTCCATCGCATGCTCCCTTCCCATGTGCGGTTGCACAAAAATGCCATTCCGCGGGAATGCCAAAATCTTTCTTATGATTAATAAGATTAGAGAAACTTTTCTGATTTTTGAAGTGTTGAACCGCTCCATCGGTACTATAATAAATTTTCATTGGTTTGTATTCTTTCTTGAGATAATTTATGATTATTTCTTGGTAAACATGAACTGCAATAGTGTCATGAGATGAATTATCCGAAAGAATAGCCAAACTTTTGTGTTGAAGTTCATTATTCCTCTGAAAGTAGATAACTACTGTGAAAATTGTTGCCTGAAATTCAATAGCGGGCATGAAAAAAATGGTATCCCTCTGGCGGACACATTGAGAGATAGTCCTTTATTCGACAGACACAAATTACTTAGTATGGATATTGAATCGAGCGCGTGGAGGCAGCGCGGCGCGGCACGGCGCGGCCCGCCCGACGCGGCGCATTTTCTCATGTTCGCTACTCAATTACTCGAATACAAAAAAAGTAGGTTCCCAAAAAGGTCTATATCAACGTAAAAAAACCTCAGCTTTCGATCTAGACTACTTAAAAAAAATCAAAAAAAAAAATACGTTTTTGAGATATGGCCTGTTTTATGTTTTTTTTGAAAACGTGAGGTTTTAGCGTCCGCGCGCCGGCTCCGGAGAGCTGACGAAGAACGCCCCATATGTACAATAAAAGTATACAAGTCGTTGACTGTGATACTGGTGACTTCAATGAGTAAAAGTTTTTTTTCTCCCTAATTATAATCAGAGGTGAGAGCAATGGTGTGAAAGTGAATGATGCGAATATATCATCCACACTGTGTTGTCAATCACCTCATGACCATGCATGATCGCCTCACACTCATATCACCCTAGGATAAGTTCACTAGTCGCTTTACGTATCACCACACTTAAGGGAAATAATATTATCCCAAGCGCCTCATGACAATTGTAAAATTATTGAACATAAACATGACAATGAGGATGCGCAAAGGGTAATAGGAGATATCCCAATATCTCTAATAAGAGATATCCCAATATCTCTAATAAGAGATATCCCAAAATTGCTTAGTTATAACATAGTTTAATAAAACCCAGAAATTCAGCATATTGTTGGTAAGTATTAAAGTAAGTGGAGACCAGTATGCGCCAAATCTTTAAAAGAAATTACTGTTTGTTCTTTTCGTTGTTATCGACATAAATCAAATTTCATGAAAGGTTAAAGCATGTACAAAACCATTAATATCTTTAAAATCACGGCCAACAATCCTAGAACTAGTGCTTGGATCTCTTTCGAATTAACTATACACTGAAAAAATTTGGAACGTCCGACTCTAAGCATATAGTGCAGAGCGTGCACAGTTAGATTCGGGGCTCCCAGCGCCCCAGCTCTGGTGCGAGCGTAGCGCCAAATCAACTGGCGGCTGAAAGCCCAGTTTCATCGGATAACAGATACACTATTTAAGTATGCAGGTTAGAGAATAATGAATACAAATAAACTAATACATACTATATGCTTCATCAGATATATTTTTATTGAATGAAGTTTCATTTTAATTACATTCCATAGTGCACTGAAAAGTCATTCGTATTATTCTCTAGTACAAATTGGACAGGAGTAACGTTCAGTAAATCTTTCGATTTCACAAGTTTTTTTTCTTGTGTATTTTTTACTACGTATGCGTGAACATGAAAATCAAAGTCTAATTCCTCAAAAACTTCAACATAAAGGGAGATAAATAATTATTTTTTAACGTCCACATGTTTCAAACGACGAATAAATTCGGGCTTGGTGGACTATCCCAAGATGATATTGCGAGAAAAAAATTCCACGCTCCCCGGGCTGGATTTGAACCAGCGTCCTCCTGATCTCCGGTCAGTTGCGATATCCACTACGCTACCGGGAAGACGGCAGCTCTCCACATCCCTGGAGCATGAATTCATTTTTCCCGCAATATCACCTATATACACGATCAAATTCGATCGCTTGAATCTGTACGATCAAGGTCCGATCGTATTGTTACAGATTCCCTTTTTACCTGTTCCCTTTTTACCTGTTTACCAAATCCAGCCCGGGGAGCGTGGAATTTTTTTCTCGCAATATCATCTTGGGAATAGTCCACCAAGCCCGAATTTATTCGTCGTTTATAAAGGGAGATATCTTTGTTAACAGCAATAATAAGCAATAATAATAATAATAATAATAATAATAATAATAATAATAAGCGATAATCTCTACAATTTCTCCAAATAATGCTTCGAAATTTTCGAAATTAATTGCCTAATATATAATTCAAATGTATTTGAATACATGCCAAGTTTATATGGTATATTATTGACTCTAACTTGTTTATAATACTTACATAAATCATGTTCATTCTCAGAAAAATGAAGCTTTCGCTGGGTTTGACTTTGATCGATAGAACCAAATTTGACAGACTTGTCTAATCTTGTAGAATGCATCATTTGACGCATTTGCAATGTCATCTTTGTGTCAATTGTTTTCAACAAATTTTTAGTACAACTGGTTGACTTCAGCAACAGATTTCATTCGTTGATGATAAGACTCGTATCTCGTAGCCCCAGAAGTTTATTATTGGGCCATTGTTGAGAAGAATTCGTGGATAGTGTATTAGAAAATGCATTTTTGGTTTCAGGTTACCGAAAAATTTGATGTAAGTTCTGTTTAATTTTAATATTAATTCTTCTAGATTTTTAGCGTCATCGGTAGTGAATCTAGGGGAGAGCAAAATGTCAAACATTTTTCTGAGATAAGAATATATTTTTTTAATGGATATTATCTTCAGGTATAAAGTCCCCTATTATAAGTCCAAATAAAGCGTACAAAACATAAAGACTCACAAAGAGAGTATCAGACCACCGAAGCTCCAATTTTGACCAAACTTTGTACGTATGTTCTGTGACTCATCATCCGGACACAGATTTGGCTCCCAACGTTCCCTCAAGTCCAAGTTACTCTCATAACATGATAATTACACTGTATCCTTATACACTTCACACACTGATCGGGATAGTTTTTATCTCCACTGTGTTCAATCACTTCCTCCTTTAAACAAACTGCTTCTTGCGTACATCAGAAAGTTGAAAAAAAATATATAATCTCTTCATATATGTCACATTTACTGCACTCATGAGTGCATGAATGCACGTGAATATCTAATTTTTATAAATTCTAAATTTTGACGTACAATTATTTGAGTGGCTAATACTTCTCACATGGCCAATGAACTTCTTGCATGGAATTGAAAGTTGATTGTCAGAAGAATATACTGTATTAACATGTTCATTAACCACAATAAAAGAATGTCCATAGTGAGATGATTTGCGTACTTAGAATCACTATTATAAGTTCTTACCTTGACTTACTAGAATGGCGTCTTCACCAAGGAAGTAAAATTGAGATTGCATATGCTGTTGGCGTAAGAGCATCAAAAACTTAAAAAATATGCTTATCAACAGCTGAATTATTGGGCTTCTTGCGTGGAGGATGAAGTTCTACAACGCTCACCATAGTTTCTAGAATACTGACATGCATTCTTATCACGCCAAATGATAGAACACTCTTGAATCCTGTAAGAATGTTTCAATTTGGCGTCTCACTTCACTTGGCGGGTTCCAATTCATACTGTAATCATAATTAGAACAGTTTCAAAAATAATTTTCTAATTGTTCATGCATTCGTCAATTACCTTATACAAATTATTATGTTTGCATAAGATAGTTAAACGTATGAACAACTCACCAGTGCTGCCTGTGTGCCAGAGCTAAATTAACTGGATATGGTACTGCATTCAACGAACACTAACTGTGCAACTTGTAGAAGATTCATCCTCGATCGAACACTTCTTGATAAAATCAGGAGTTTGGTTACTTTTGTCCTCCACAAAATCAGGTATATACTTGCATGGAGGAGAAAAACTACTCAACTCCTTGACAGTCTTCTTTGAGCTCAGGCTATTTACGGATCCCTGGAGCTGGGGACGGTGGGCTCCTACAACCAGCTGTGATGATGAGCCGGGATGATGAGCTGCGACTCAGCTGATTCAATACTGGCCAGCTTGCGGACGGTTATATATATATTATATATATATATATATATATATATATATATATATATATATATATATATATATATATATATATATATATCTTGCTATTATATAAAGAGGAAGCCGTTTTTTGTTCGCATTTGGCTTCAAAACTACTGAATCGAATGTTTACCAAATTCTGACAGCAGCTTCATTGCACACACCAGATGGTTGAAGGCTATGCAAAACGTTGGAAAAGACATTATTTAATTGAATTAATGAATAGTCGAATTACTAATTCTTGGCGTATCAACCACAGAACCCTCGAATGGCAGGCACGGCGCATGCGCGGAAAGTAGTCCCTCCGCCCGCCGACCCAGGCTGCAGCGACGAGATTCGCGCCTTCCCCACTAGGCAGTTGAGCGCTTTCCGCAAGAGAGTTAATGCACCTTCACTTATAACTAGAGCCTGAAAGTGCATAGAAATTCCTTTGAAGAAAATTTTCCCTCGGTCTGCAAAACGAATGTCTGTATCATAGAGCAGTCAGCCAAACACATTGTGGGACGATTTTCAGCAAAAATTTTGTGAAGACATCCTATACGAAGCCAGACGCCGTCAAAATGATGACAGCATTACGTACTCAGAAGACATTTTTAACAGAGGCCTCATTGAAATTGAAGATAAAGTTGTAAGTCTTAGTGAAAAGTATTTGTGCGATTACGGTTTGCCAACTCCAATTCGTGATAACACAAATATGCTCAACCCTTACGATTCAACGTTGCGATATTCATTTGATGCCAATGAACTAAGAGAGTATGTTGCTACTAATCTTCCTAAATTGATACCAGACCAGCGTCATGCATATGATTTAATTAAAGATAGCATTGTTAACAGCAAAGGCAAAGTATTTTTTTTTTTGGATGCTCCTGGAGGTACTGGGAAAACATATTTAATCAATTTACTTTTGAGTGAAGTACGATTGTCTGGTAACATAGCTCTAGGAGTGGCATCATCTGGGATTGCTGCTACACTTATTATTGGAGGTAGAACTGCTCATTCAACTTTCAAACTACCGCTAAATGTGTCATGTGGACAAGAATCAGTATGTTCTATTCGTAAAAATGGCCCTTTGGGACAGATTTTGCAAGATACGAAACTTATTGTGTGGGATGAATGTACAATGATTCACCGAGCTCATGTTGAAGCACTTGACCGTACTCTGAAAGACATTAGATCATGCAATAAGTTGATGGGAGGCTTATCTTTCGTTTTCGCCGGGGATTTCCGTCAAACTTTGCCAGTGATTTCAAGAGGAACCAGAGCTGATATCGTCAAAGCATGCCTCAAATCATCAAGAATATGGAACTTTGTAAACACTATATATTTGCGAACTAACATGAGAGTTCACCTAGGTGGTGGTAGTGCAGAATTCCCTTCACAGATACTTAGTATTGGAGATGGAACTATACCGAACAATAATGGACATATTATTATTGATGAAAAACTAGGTAAAGTTGTACAAAATATCAATCATTTGATTTCGGAAGTTTATCCTGATATTGAAAATTTGTTACAGCGATCATACCATTGGCTGTGTGAAAGAGCCATAATAACACCTCGAAATAGTTCAGCTTTTGAAATTAACAACATGATCCTAAATCAAGTACGAGGAGAATATAAACAATACAAGTCAATAGACACAGTAATAGAAAATGAAGATATAGTACACTATCCTCAAGAATTTTTAAATTCACTCAATCCAGCAGGTTTTCCGCCCCATAATCTCCAGCTCAAAGTTGGTGTTCCTATCATTTTACTAAGAAATCTGAATCCTCCTAAACTTTGTAATGGCACTCGATTACAAATAAAGATTATGCGAAATAACGTACTCGAAGCTATCATCCTCACTGGCCCAGCTGCAGGAGAGACTGCTCTTATACCCCGAATTCCCATGATCCCTACTGATTTACCTTTTCAATTTAAGAGATTACAATTCCCTATAAAAATTTCTTTTGCTATTACAATTAACAAAGCACAAGGGCAAACGTTTAAATACGTTGGAATTGATTTACGTATAGAATGCTTTTCCCATGGTCAATTATACGTTGGATTCTCTAGGACAGGTGAATCTGAGAATCAATTCATTCTATTACCACATAATAAAATAACGACAAAGAATATTATTTACACAGAGGTCCTTTGAATTCAGAAAAAATCCAGTAACAAATGAAATTCTATGTTTATGCGATACAAATTTTGTTGTTCCCAATTACACGTATCGCGGGCGAAGCCGCGGCGGGGGATGCTAGTGTATATCTATATATAGCTGCCTCAGTCTAAAGTCATAAAAAGTTCTACATATAACAAGGCAGCGCTGAAACTCCAAACTCTACCGGTAGCTTGATCCAGTGTCAGGGAACATATCTGTAGAGTTTGGCTGAGATTGATGACCCGAAGGCATGATATCCTCACTGTGAGCTTCATCGTGGACCTAATATGTTGAAACTAACAAGAAGGGGATTGTGATATTGCAGATTTAAACAATTAATTGCAGGAGTTATCGAAATTTCTCCAAAAAATGTATGAGACCATTTTCAAGCTATCGAACAGAGGTCTGTACGTATAACTTGAAAGGTCAAAAATAAGTGGGCGAACATAGCCAAACTGGTTGAAACATGTTTAATTAATAGAGTAGCCTATCCGGATGGAGGATTCTGGTGTCAAACAATTTTTTTTTATAATCTTTGTAGTATTCAGCATAATTTTTGTCCTCAATTTTTTTCCATTTTCACACATATACAAGATTATTTGGGCTCTCAAAATTGAGAAAAAAGTTAAATTTTGGATAATTCAGGTTTTAAGTGCATAGACTAACTTCCACATACATGCACCTAAAAATCTGAAAAAATTTTTGAGTATTCTGGGGATGGATACCAATCAATTTGTCAATGCAGAATTGCGAACAAAATTTTGACCATGCTCACTTGACGTAGAACGTCCCATATACATTCCTCTATTCGATACATTAAAAGTGGTCACACATATTTTGGAGCAACACCAATATCCCATTCAATTATTAATATTAATCAAACCACTTTTATCTTATCCATCAAATAATAGATGTTCTCTTACACTCTTTAATGAGAAAAAAAATGAAAAAAAATAGTCTACTAACCACGCTTTTCTAGTAATTCAATAACAGCAGGCAACGAATTTCTAACATTTTCTTTATCTAACTTAGTTTTTACATTCTGCAAATCTTTCAGAGATAGTTTTTTGCCTTGTTGGTGGTGTAATACTTTAATTAATTTTAGTTTATTGCCTCCGTCAGTATAATTGCTTTTCACTTTCTGCAGCTGCTCGAGTGATAGTGATTTGCGTTTGTCACATTGGGAACTTACATAGTGTCACGTGGTACCAATATGGCGACGTAGCAAGCCAAGCCTAAGCATTGGGTAAACGGGAGTGAGACAGATTTTTTCCAATTATATTACAAAAAGACAGTATTTAGCTATATGCTGGACAACGTATGAAGCAGAGAAAATATGGTGAAGCTGAAGGAAGTCTTGTGGTAGGACACATCGTAGAATGTGAAAATTCGGCACTTCAAACACCTCTCGATAGGTTATCCTCCTGTAAACATCTCTGCATCAAAACAATGGATCTTGCTTGCCAAGTGCAGCGTGCTAAGGATGGCCACTTGTATAGATGCTTGTGTGGAAAATTAAAAGTCTTTCACGTTTTCACCGAAAAAAACATTCAAAATTGACGAAAAATGTTCATTGCGCAGTAAATTGTTGCGACAGTACATACGCAATAAATACAACAGTTCGATTTCATCAAATACTTACATAGATATGTACATCAATGCACCGATTATGTGTTAACATTGCCCTGATAATCCAGCCTTACACGAGCACTTAAAATATACAATTTCACCATCAGGTGTGATTTCTCCCTCTATTTCATGGACGTTTATCAAATCCGTTGTTTTGATACAGAGAGCTACTATGTTTACAGTCGGGTAACCTCTCGTAATGTTGGGAGTGCCGATTTTACCGCAAACTACGATATGTCCGGCCAAAAGAATCCTCTCACCTTCAACATATTTCCTCTGCTTTACATTGTGGCCAGCATATTGCCAAATACCCTCTCTTGTCAACATTTTTGGGAAAAAACTGTCTCACTCCCGTTTACCCAATGCTTAGGCTTGGCTTTCTACGTCGCCATATTGGTACCACGTGACACTATGTAAGTTCCCAATAGTAACTTATAAGCCTGGGTCTAAAAAATTAATTACATGAAATTTTTATTATAATATAATACATTTGATAAACAGTTCGACTTACTGGAAGTGGTAGATGATTGTGGTCTACAATTTTGGTGATTTTGTATCTACTTCCCTCTTTATTCAGTGAAAACTGGATCACCGCTGGGCAATTCAAACAGTTGCAACTGGAAAATAATTAGAACGAAAAACAATTACTACCAAATACTCTTACTTCAAATCGATAAATATGTTGAAGATAGATTGACTCACTATGTTTCCCGTTCTTTCTGAGACAAATCACAAAGGTGATTTCTGGAAATGCCATTTCTACACACGTATTTAATCAAACGTGATGTTATTTGATCATTTTCAAAAATTCTCTCTGAACTGACAATATCGCTTTTCGGTTGTCTGTCTCTGGTTGAATATAAAAAATGATGTTTATCTTCTATTGACTTCATGAAACCAGAAACAGCTTCATCAGAAGAGAACGTTTTACCCAGAATTTTTGATTTATCCAATGGAACCAGTTTTGCTACACTATTAATACTCGTTGTACTTGTTGAGGGTTCATTTGGATTCCTCTGAAAATAGTTTTGTCGACTTTTTGGCGTGAAATCCGACAACCAATTTTCGTCGTCATCCATTCTGAAAATTATTTCAAATAATTAAAACTTCAATTCAAATAAACCTTGCATTTATCCACTGTTACAACTACATAATAATGATCATTTGATTGAAACAAAAATATATGTATATCCATACTCACTGAATAAAGCGGTCGAATTAAATTTTCAAACTGTGAACGAGTAACGGAAGATCAAAAAAATTGCAGGTCGTCACAAGGACAACCCTTCCGATACGTATGTTATAAGTAGAATGAATAAAATATTTAGATGACCAGCTTCCAATTGTGACACTTTCACTATCCACTATGTTATAACAACTTTTGTTATAACAAGTTTAAAATCAAACTCGAAATAACTGCACAAGAGAATACGGTATAAACTTTCCTATTTAACGATCTCGCGCAGAGTGCAGAGTATAGCCCGAGTAGCAGTCTCCCAAACTCCCGCCAAGCATATACGATATTGGCGCATACAATATTTGTAAATAAAGTTCGCGGCGCGGGGTCAGTGGCCGTACCCGCGTCCCGCCGCCGGTCCGCGGGCCGCGGCCTTCGCCGCGCGTGCGCGTGTAGTGCAGTCGCAATGGCGACACACGCGACATCGCTATGTCCTTAACCGAACTATTCCATAGACTACGAATGTCATGAAATTAATATAGATAAGATGGGATCTGTCGTGCATGTAGCATTTCCCTAAACAAATTCTACTTCATCATGGAAGAAGTTCCACGATAACATTCATTGCTTTATAATATCTCATTCATAAAGGCGATTATTACAATCAAAAAGCCAAATTCGGGTAAAAATATAATCCAAGTCTATTCCCGCAGGTTGTGAGCGGGAGCTATTTGAAAAATCACCCACTTCCCGCCAGTTCGCAGCTCTCGGTCACCTGATTACCCCCAATATACACATCCAACGACTCTGTTCACTTGTGCGGCCCGTGGGTTGTATAGCCGGAAAAGTGTACTGTCATCGGCAACCTGCAAAAAGATCCGTTTAACGCTAGTTTCCCAAGTTAATAATCGACAATGGCCCTTGTCGATAGAGACCCGTCGAGGTCCCTGCCCGACTACGACACCCAGGTGCCCAGGGGAGTCCAGTTCAGCCCCTACGCCGACAACGGAGGGTAAACATCTCGACTTAACCTAAGAATTCAATCTAGCTTCGTCGTTAATCTTTCCGAGTTTGTTTATTAAAATATAATTACAAATTGTGATAGTAATTTCAAGTTATTACGTTACTTTCGTCTGTCACACCTCTATAACATTTAGATTTGTCATTGAAAATAAAGATGGCTAAGTCAATTCTGTTTCGACATTTCATTCATAAAAGCAAATATTCCTCAGGAGTGTCGTTGCTTTAGCTGGAGATGACTTCAGCCTGATCGCTGCAGATACTCGTCTCAGCACTGGCTATTCCATTTACACACGTAATCAGGATAAGCTGTTCCAGCTCTCGGACAACACAGTGCTGGGATGCTCAGGATGTTGGTGCGATACTCTCACTCTCACTAGAGTCATGTCTGCTCGCATGCAGGTAATGATTTTGAATTTCTATTTCTCCAACCCCAATAATTGGCAAATTAAATATTGTATTGTAACTTTGCGTTGCAGATGTACGAGCACGAGCATCACAAAACAATGTCTACTCCAGCAGCGGCTCAGATGCTTTCTATAATGCTTTACTACAAGAGATTCTTCCCTTACTATGTTAGCAATATATTGGCTGGATTGGATGAGAACGGCAAAGGTGTGATTTACAGATACGACCCAGTTGGTCACTGTGAGAAAAACACATATGTTGCAGGAGGATCTTCCGGTGCCTTGTTGCAACCATTGTTGGATAACCAGGTATTATTGGGGAAATATTCATATAAGAGTAGAATAACGTGTTATGAAATTATATATGTTGCTGAGAAAAAATAATTATACTTGCATCATTTTTTTCAGATTGGTTACCAAAATCAAGAGAATGTAGACAAAATACCATTGACTAAAGAAAAGGCTTTGTCGATTGTGAAGGATGTCTTCATTTCTGCAGCTGAAAGAGACATTTATACTGGTGATGGTATCACCATCAGACTTATTACTAAAGATGGTATTGTCAGTGAAAAGTTCGATTTGAGGAAAGATTAAAATAAATCAATGCTTTTTGTACAGTGGTCTGGTTTTCATTAAATAAATTGTAATTCATACTGAAATATACTTTTTTTTTCACTCTTCTGTTTGGTCAAAAATTGTTCTTATTAAATGTTTTATCACAAATTCCCTAGTTTTATTTCCATTCTTATTACTTTTTCAAAAAGAAATCATAATAGTGTTGAAATTTTGGAGCCTCCACTTGAAGAATAGATTTATTCAAAACGAAGAAATTGAATAGCTCAAAACTTTAATAGGTGCTTGGCTGAGAACCGCGTGGATGGGAAACCATGTGTTCTATATAGAGACAGCTCCATTATTTCGTTTTTATGCTGAAAACTAGTCGAAATTTTCATGACTGACTTTCAACTTTCACCCCCTTACAAATTTACAATATCCTTTGAGAAAACAATTGCTCGAAATATAGTTTGAAATGCCCATCATTGTTGAGAAAATAACTGATTGTTCCGATCGTAGAGGGCTGACCTCTTGGGGAAAAAGAATTAAATACAAAAACTCTAACTTCAAATCATAAAAATGCGACGTTTCGCCAGTGTGGATTTGCTAACCTCATCAAGCTGTTTTTTTATTGCAGAAATTAGAGTGCAGAGTTTGAAAAATACTACTTGATAACTTTGGTACGCATTTGAAAGAACGTAGTTGCAGAGGATTAAGAAAGATTACCACAACAATTATATAAAAATAAGAATTAATAATGTGTTCATTTTTGGAACTAAAGTTTCTGTTACATTTGGTTTTGAAATTCCATAATTTTTTCGGAATTGACACGGTAATGGCAGAAATTCCATGATTTATGATCTTTTGAACATAGAGAATAACTTCAACTGATGGTCATGTCAATTATTTATTCATAAAACTTTCTCATTGCATTGAAACGTGATCAAAGCACCGTATAGACGGTAAGACAGACGACACTAAGAATGGTCGTAGTCACCATCTCATTTCCAAAACGAAGTTGAGAATGCCATGAAATAATTTCCTAGGATTCCGGAGAAAAGTTATAAAATTAATGGCTATTCCGTTATTTCAGGATTTCCATGTTTTATAATAATTATTCCATTTTACTCCTTTACTCCAACTTTGATTGAACTCTATTTTTCATATGAATAAAAAAAAGGTTGTTTATTTTAAAACCTGACAAGACATTCTATACAATTGTATTATTGAGAGTAGTTGGATATTTTCATAGCTTTGAACTTATTGAAAATCGATTTCAGTAAGATGAGCTCTAGAGTTGGTACTATATTCTGTAAATAGTTAACATTTTAATCACAAGCACTTGACTACTTATTTCGGGTCTATGTATAAAAAATACACCATGATTTAACTAACTTAGGTTATTAGATTTTATTATCGCATTAATCTTATAAATTATATTGATCCTTACTAATTCAAAATCACGAATTAGTCGGTCAAATATGTAAGTGTGCAGAACGCGATATTTTTATAGAAATCTTAACCATCAATGACTAACACTCAATAATTATATCTAAAATATCTTACTTTTAAATTTTCACGTACAAACGTAATACAATAGCTTACATTATGGTAAAGAATATCAAAACAACAAAAGGAAAACAGGCAGATTGCATGGATGATTTACTATTTCGTCACGCGCGAGTGTTTCATAGAAACAATGAAAAGACAGAAAAATTTTCTCCTTTTTTAATTTTTATCCGATGTTTATTTCTTCGGAACCACGGCTGGTAGCGGCTGGCCACGTTCTTTACCCCGAAGTCTTACTCCAAGAGCCCTTTCAATCTTACTAATGACATTTTGATTGGGGATACCTCGGCCAGCTTCATAATCGTTGATTACTTGTATTTTTTCATTTATTTTCTGCAAAGATAAAATAATTTTCCGTTGATTCTTCAATCTACATTCTTTGATGATACTATCATTTAACAGAACAAAGAAAAATGTTCACACAGATACTCTACAGAGATAATTTTGAATTGAATCATGCTAAATGGTAAAAAGTGCAGCAAAGAATCGGTTATTTGTATATTTTATATTTTCCTTAGAATGAAAATGATATATTCATCGTAAATGCATAAAAATATATGATCTATAAATCTTGTGAATACTTTCTTTGTTCCATTTATTGTTCTTGCCAAATATGCATTGAAACTGTATATTTTGAAAAATTAAAAAACAATTCCTCACCGTTGCAAGGTCTTTCTGGGACATTCCTTTTCCTTGTCTTCCTTGTTGAATCAATTTTCCAAGAGCTAAAGGAACTTCTTCATGTTTCAGTTCTTCAGTTTCTCGATCTAATTTGGCTGTATTTTTTGAAGTTACATGTTGACGATTTGCTCCTCCACCCCCTGGAATTCAAGTAGAGTAATGAAATCGAGATTTTCAAACACAAAAATACATTGATGAATTTCAAATGTTTTCTATCGTAAGGGCTTCATTGAACTCAAAAGTTCATCATCAGGTTCTCTAGACTTCTTAATTTTACTCTAGTTCTTTCATGAACTCATTCTCTATATATTTCTAGTTGGTCTCTGTGATGCACAATCAACTCTCTTTCTTTCAATCTCAAATGTGCTTGATTATTCTGTGAAATCTTTCTGTCCTGTTTTCTTCTTTTTGAATTTGGCTATATTACATATTAATATCAATTAAGTACATACCACATGATAACTCATAAAAGGCTGAGATAACCGAGAAGGAAGAAAAATAATATCAATGACAATGTTGACTCGTAACTTCAAGTATACTGATCTGAAGAGAGTCTGTAACTTGAATTTGACTAACTGAATAGAGTTTTTTTTTATTTTTCACCTACTTTGTTGATATTTTTTTTATAATAATATTTTTCTTTGGTGCTTCATGTTCAGACTCAGAAACTACACATGTTATGTTTTGTTGAAGACTGAATCTTAAATCTACATGTGTAGCATTGCCAAAGGTAGTGTCATTTTGCAAATTATATATGTTATATATATTTTGAATTATTTTCAAATGGTATATTATTTTCAAACAGGATTTCATCAATCCCGTTAATCCGTGCTGCACTTAGATTTTTCGTTTCGACTCATTTCTAGCCTCACTTTTACACATCTGCATTTAATATAACATTTGTGTTTATCAAAACCAAAACTTGATAATTTTTTGGATATTTTTATTTCCTAGTATGAAAGTTGCCATACACATTGTTAAAATGAATATAACTACCACAATCCAATATCATTATTTCTTTTGAGAAATTTGTTAGAATAAAAACAGCTGTGTCATTCACAGTTGGGTTTCAGTTATGTTCTATGCTGTTATCAATGTAGCTGCTTCAGCTGATGTTCAATTTTTGTTTTGAATTGATCAGATGCTTTATATAATTCTTATATTGATAACCTGCACATCAGTACTTGGCTTGGTACATTTGGGAACCAACCACCAAACATGATCATACTCATTAAAATGTAGTCATTACATTATATTGTGTCATTTAGTGTAACAGCCATGAATTTAAGCAAAGTTCTGAAGAATTTTATCCAATGCTCGGCTTTTTGAGCCCTATACAAAATCACTGAAGCAACATCAGCGCAAACACAACAAATGAACATTGAAGAATCTTGGATCATGCTCTGACTGACGAATTGAATCTGGAAGTTGGGTAATTGAAGCAACTCAAGATTGAGTTTACGAAACAAGGAAGAGATAATTGAAAATGGGTTTAAATGAATGTGGCTCCGGTAAAGCAGACTACAAAACAATGTGAACAATGTATTGAAAGGTCAAATCTCCAACAGGCTAGAAGCATAAATATTGGGCATGTGCCTAATTGGTAGCCTGGTAAACATTCAAGCAAACCTATTGCGTCATTGTCAATGCACATTGGTTCCCACTGATTAAATTTTACTACTCATCAAATCACAATAAGCCCAGTGCATTGGCCGTCGCACGAGGCATAACCCAGCAGTACCACCTCAACAAACTGTCTCAAATCATCTGAAACCCCTTTCAAAAAAACTTCGTAGTCTGAAAAATTGAAACGAATCGAGTCGCGCACGCATAGGACCATATATTGCGCTCGAGAGACCAGCACGTAAACAAACCGGACGGGCTTATCGGGGGGGTGGGAGTCCCGGAAAAGTGTCCCCCGGACACGTAGTTAACTCACACTTGGCCTGGGTCTCGACGGCGACTCCTTGGCGGCGCGCCTGGTTCACTGCCTGCAAATTAAAAAAAAAACTCGGGTTCACCATGCGCTCGATTGATGGCCATGCACATCTCTGACCGAGCTTTTTCGGCCGCCACGACGGCGGCAACGACGACGACGATGGGCACACACTCACCTGCTCCGATTTCAATGCCGCGGCTTTGGGGATGCGCTTACGCAGGGTAACGGGTGCCGTGTCCCAGTCTGACATTATATTGTTGCTGTGCGTTATTTATTGACCGTACTTGGGTATTTTTCTTTTCAACTGGCTCACGCGAGAGAGGCACACACGAGCTTGGTTGTGTTCGCTGTTGATTCGCCTGCACTATATAATACTCGCCCCGATGGTTGCGCTTGTTGAGCCCACGGCGTATTTTCCAGATACTTCTATCCGAAAACGCTGCTTCCGCCGCGAGGACGCCGCTGCTGCTGCCCGCGGGCCGTTTGAATTTTCACTCCTCCGACATAGGTTTTATTAGCGTGTATATATTCGCATATATTCTTGGGCCAAAAGGGCAGAGGGGATCGACGAGGAAGGCACGAGGCTCACTTAACCTGGAAATTTTTTTTTCTGTTTTATTGTTTTTGCTTGCTTGTTGAGAGCGACGACGACACCACTTGTACGTATATGTATAGTCTGTGTGCCTGTGTGTGCCGATATAATCACTGTCGATAGGGTAGGCCACTAAATTATTACCTATTGGGCATACTTAAATCCAGCCGATCGTTGAAAGATTTACACCACGCGTTGTAAGAAGAATCTCTCGATATACACCAAACCATTCATCCGAAAAGTTCCATCGAATTCGTCCGAAATTTCTCTCGAACAAGGACATAAGCTCAATGTATTGTGGGTGCAGTGCAATTGAAAAAGAGAAATTCTTCGTCCGACCGCGCTCAACCGATAAGCTCGTTAAAGTCCTCTCTCTCTCTCTCTCTCTCTCAAACTTTCACCCGTCTGCCAACTCTCTGCACTATGTGCATACTCCGCGGATTCGCTTTTCGCGCAGTCTGGCATACATCAGCATACATCTCAATCCGCGTCGGTGCATCGCACTCGCGATTGCTCGCGAGCGATACTGACACCTAAACCGCTGATTTGCTCCCGATTGGCCGGGGCAGCAGCACGTAAGTGCACGTAAGTGTGTCAACGCGTTACAAGGGTAGCGACAGCCACCGCACGCGTAAACGAGTACCTGGAGCACGGCGCATTATAGTGTATGCAGTTGTGGAGATACACAACTCGCGCATAACGCACATAAGACATGAAATCGCGGTCTCAGCCTGGCGAGTATCCGCGAGTGTGAGTGTCCCCCTCCCCGGGTGTATTAGCAAGTCGTCGTGTGTGCGTTGGTGTGCGTGTCGAGCGCAGCAGCGCAGTTACACAGCACAAAAGCAAGCGAGCGCATCAGCTGGTGGTGCTGCTGCTCCCAACTGCAGAGAGACTCGGTGGTGTGACAGGAGCAGGATGGGAGCGTAGCCCTGTGGTGCAGGTTGGTGCAGGTGTCCGAGCGTAGGCCTACAGTGTGTTCGCATTAACGGGCGCGATGCAGCTGCGCGAGTCGGACGACGGCGAGTTCGAGGACTGCCTGCGGGCGATCGCCTCGAGCTCCGACCCGGCCAAGGTGCGCGACGCCTGGAACAGCCTCGAGGAGATCGCGTCAGCGCACGACTGCAACCGAAACTACGACAGGCTCCTCAGGGAGCTGCTCGCCGAGGGCGACTTCACCAACGTCCGCGAGGTCGCCAAGCTACTCGACTGGTTCACCAAGTTTCCCTTCCCCAAGCCCGCGTCCAACCCCATCTCCGACGACATAGCCAAGTTCCTGCACAACTCCGCCAGGGAGTTCAGGGTGAGTCGATAGCCATGGCTAGCCTCTGTCGAGACTGGTCGAGTGTCAGCTACGGGGTCGATTCAACAATTCTGCCTACTTTCTCTCTTGCTTCCTTTCGAGACAAACGCGTTATCTGCTCTCCTCTGGGCGCAGACTACATTTCTGTTGAGATTCTCATGGGTTTCTTGTCAACCACACAGACATTTCTTGTTTGCTAATTAATCTGGTGATTTGACTGTGTTATAAATAGATACCACTGAGAACCATTGAGTTTGCTTGCGTTGTATTGGATATTCTAACCTGTTCTTGGAAAGAATAGTTGAACTCGTCGGTCGCAGGATACTCATTGGTTAGTTAGTCAATTGATGATAATTAACGGTACAACCATTATAATTGTTTCAGTATAATTCAAGTTTGGTGGTAGAGATTATACGTGTCATCAATGACAACCACGAAACGTATCTGCCTGATCATAACAACCACACCAATCTGTGCAAGTCAATCGTTGAAGTTTTGTCATGGTTACATGCACCAGGAAGAGTTTCAAAACACAAGCTTTATATAGATAACATACATTATATAGCTAATTTTCTCGAAATGGTGTGCAAAAACAAGGCCTTTGATAATGTGAGCAATACGTCTTCCGCTTGCTTCATAACAATGTGTGAAATTATTTTGAGCAACGATAGAGAAGAAGAACCAAGTTCTGCTCTTGTTTTTGTGATTAAGCTGGTCGACAATGTGCTTTGGCAGCAGTATATGCTTATAGCTGTGAAACAGATTCTTGACACAACAGATCCATGTAATGTTGTTAAGATGCTCAGTACCATCTGCCAATGGCTTGTAAAACCTCTTCACAATAATTTGCAGTACCTTAGCCATTGGTTAACTCTGTTTCTAAAGAATTTAGAAAAAATCTCTCAGAACAATATAAGAATAGTTATGGAAGTTGCAGATACAACTCTACCATTGATATTTGCAAAGTCTTTGATGTTGCAGAAATTTTATGAGATCGATGTTGACAATAATGTTGTTCTCCTCTTGTTGACAAGAGTACGTTCAATGCATGTTTATCACAAGCTGATCAAGATTATTTGTTCTTTCTTGTCTGAAGTTGAGAAACCATTAACCCAGGAGAGCAATAAAGAAAAAATTATTGCTGCTATTATTAGCATTACACAATTACTCCTTAAGAGATTCAAGGAACATCTCGGGGGTAATTGTGATGAATGTGTAATGGCAGTTAAGCTAATTTTCCAACTAACAAATGATTCTCATCCTGTAAACAATGTTAGCGAAGAAATGGAAATTTCTTATCCTAGTACAAGTAGTGACATAGGGAGGGTAGATACTGGCAAAGTAGGCCTCCTGAATTTGGGTAATACCTGTTACATGAATAGTGTTCTGCAAGCTCTTGTGATGACTAGGCAATTGTGTCGTGAAGTTTTGCTATACAAAAGTACCAATGAATTAAATGATCAAAGAGTCTTAAAGAATCTGCAAACTCTATTTGCTCAACTAAAGTACTCCGCAAAGGGCTCTTTGGCGCCAACTGAAATTCTACAAGCATCTAGGCCAGCTTATTTTATGCAAGGACAACAGCAGGACAGCTCAGAATTTTTGTGGTGAGTGTTTCAATTTTAACACAATTCATCACTACAAAAACTAAAATTCAGAAATCACTCTACTTGGTCAATTATTTCTTACTAATTCTCATTTCAATAATTTTTCAGTCATCTTCTGGACGTTCTGTATGAACAGGAAAAGTCTGCCCTTATGCAAAATGTTAACAATAGTAATGGCAATCAAAACAGTACAAAAATTAAGGCAGAAGATAAAGAGATGGAAGTTGATGAAGTTGCTGGGCCATCAAATTCACCCATAAATGAAGAAGGTACTACAAGAAACATGACTAGATGGATCACAGAGGAAAATTTGAGTGAAGGTGCTAGTTTGCAAAGAAAAACACAATCCTTAGCTGATTTCTCTCAAGGTTATATACTTTTGTAAAATAATGTCAGTATAAAGTTGCACTTTTGGTTTATTCAAATTTTTAGTTGACATTTCAATTTAAGTACGTTGATAAATTGTTCATTTTTTTGGGCTGAACGACATTAGTAGAAAAACATTAGGCAAAAAGCTTTAAAATAATTGTTGTAATGCAAAGAATCATAATTTGAAAGTGAAATCAGTTATATATTAATATATATTGATATTATTCATATTATTATATATATTAATATAGTTATATATTAATATATCACTTATATCTTCTCTATCTATTAAAACTGAGAATAATTTTTTTATTTTAAATTTACATGAATCCTTCAGCTATTCAAATATTTGTTCATGTTTATAATACGTTTAAGCTTCAAAAAGTTTATATTGATAGCGGTTTAAATTGAAGTTGCTTTAAATATTCAAAAATAGAGAATCATGGAAAGAAAATTCGTTAAAATTATTCTGATGATCGTGTCGAATAAATTCGTATTAATCGATTCCCATTAAACAATGGATAAGAATCGCTATTTCACTAAGTTGATCACTTTTTTCTCATCTAAAAACAATGATTTCCCAATGTTGATTTTATCTAGCAACAATTCGCTTTTCGCTGTCCTAATATTTTCTTCAAAATTACTTAGAAATATCAAACGCGAAACGATATAATTCCAGGTGTAGTATTGGAAAGCTTAGGCAATCACTCTCAGTTGAGTACAATAAACTTTATGCTGACTCATTTTCCAAAAATAAAACCGACCTCGCGCGCTCGAAGCCCACTTCTTTTGAAGCGAATGAAATTATCTGTCCCTGTCTCTTAGGCGAGGAGTTGGCTCAGACGCAAAACGGCTTGTTGGATTCGCACTCAGACTCGACGGATAGTGGGATTCAGTCGGTAGGCGGCGAGGACTCGACTTCTTCCTCGGCCTCATCAGCCTCGTCACCATCAGGGCCCGGCGCTGCACCATCGTATTTGGTGCATCGAGTATTCGGTGGCGAGCTCAGAGTCATTTACGAGTGCCTTGGCTGCGGCAATAAGAGCCACAACACTGACCAGTTCAGGGATCTACAACTGTGTTTCCTCGACAATCTGGAGAAGGAATCTATTACGGTGCAGGATCTTATCAATGCAAATTACACGTGTCCCGAAACACTCGATGGCGACAACATGTATAGGTGTGATAAGTGCAACAGCCTGCAAAAGGCATCGAGGTTTATCAAGTTCCTGCAGGCACCGGCACATCTTATTCTCACACTCAAGCATTTTAGGTATATTTGTATTTTGTCTTTTCTCTTCACGAGATACTTTATTCAAATGAAAGTAGTTATTGTTCCCAAGATTTATTTAGAAACGTTCTTCGATAAGTTTTGCGAGACAATAGCTTCATTGTAAAGTACTGTGAAAAGTATGAATTGAATTTGAATGGAAGTTTCTTCATAGTTCTCCATTCAAAATCAGCCTTTTTATATACTAATTAATTAATGAATTAATCTTGAACTTCGTGAATTTTAGGTACGATTCTGAAAGTAGATTGCGAACAAAGCTGCGACGTAAAGTCATCTATGATCCTACTGTAAAGCTACCCGTGCTAGAAAAGGACAACGAGCAATACACGCTTTACGCCGCAGTCGTTCATTCTGGTTATAGTATGGACTACGGTCATTATATAACTTATGCGTGTGACGCGAAGAACCGCTGGTACAAGTTCAACGACGGCTTAGTAACGAAGACGACTCTTGAAGACTTCAACAGGCTCCAGCCACCCGACACCCCATATATTCTGTTCTACAAGCGTTGCGGCCCCGACGATAGTGACGAGGATGCCCCAGAAATTAAAAGTCTAAGCAAGAACCTGCAGACTTTCATCGAGAAGGACAGGCGGAAGTACGGGAACTCGAAGCCGGCATCGATCGCATCTGGCAGATTCAACCCCAATAACTCGTGGGATAAGAGCGACGATGACGATGACAAACCCCCGCCCAACAATTGCAGGGATGCTCTCAATATCCCTCCCCAACCCTGTTTGTATTGATGTGGATTATAACTGAGAGCGAGGGATCAGGCTTGCGGGTTGACGAGGTGCGATTTGATTGTTTTACGTCGCCATACTGTACGTTTTGGTTGTCACTTTCGACACAGCGAGATTTTATAAGTCCAGGATAACTTTCAGAATGTAGGTATCAAATTTTCTTATTCGAAAATAGTAATTTGAAAATTATGAGTTGAGATAAAATGCAAAGGTTTCTCCAAATTTAAGTTTGTTGATATCATCGCATTTACTTCATTAAGAAGTGTTTTATTTCATGAACAATATTTGTCTTTCCTCTATTTATTTTTTTATCTATTTTAGATTTCGCAGTGTACATTTCATGCTTTATATAGAAAAAACATTCAAATAGATTGCATTCGAGTTGATTTTAAATTCAATGCCGAAATCATCATATATAGAATTATTTCTTTAGGTTATAATTGAATTTTGAAATAAATTCTATGTAAAATGATATTGCTATACTAATAGACTAGTTGATACCTTGCATACTAATAGATAGCATGGAATTTAAATTACACGTTACCTTACAAAGACAAAGTATATAGGAATTTGAAATTGTTATTAGAACGATTGTCCTTGACATAGATAAACTTCTAATATAAATGTCAAAATTGAATGTATAATAAATGAATTTTCGTAACAAACGTAATGTTTATGTTTGGGTACGTAATTAAGCACTGCCGATTTTTATCTTTGTATCAGTAAAAGAAAGCTAAAAATATTTCATACCTTTCGTTTAAATCAAAAACATGATTTATAACTTGATTACATTAATACTTGATTTACACAAATTGGATATTTTGAATCCGGAGCCTCGTCAATTTGAAGCTGATTCTGCTGTTCACGGTGTATAACAAATGATCACCCATCAAAATGTTTCGAAGGCATTTTTTGCTGAGCCAATGAATGGTTGATTTTAGTTAGACGATCGAAACAATCACTTGTAACGTTCGTAGAAGTAAAATCTTTTTATACGAATTGAAAACAAAACTTCATAAATATACTACTGATGTTTTTAATTTTAGATATCATGTAGCTCCAGAAACGGAAACCATCAACAAAAGTCTGTACAAGTTGTTCTGATAAGAAAATGACTCTGACACACATGTAAAATTGCACGGTTGCGTTTTAGATGGAAAAAGAAGTTATTTAAAAGCAATAGTTGTTGGCTCAATTTTAGTCGATTATTATTATTATTATTATTAATTAATTAATTGATTAATTTAGAACTCCTTTAACTAGAGATAACCCAGTGCAATTAGCATCTGTACTAAATATTTAATTGCAAACTGTATATTCATGAAATTATCTTATGTTAAACATGAGAAAAAGGAAATTATTTTTCTAAACTGAGGTGTAGAATGAAATTCCTACGGGATAGTATAGAAAAAAGAAAACGAACATCTTTTTCATTAGTCAATGAATAAAACTTTAAAGATTTATTTAAAATTTTTGATAATTTAGGAATAAATACAAATTCTATTGAAATTTGGCGCTAAGCTTGAAACGCGAAATATTGTGTAGATTAATTCCATGTTACTTGTAGAAATAATTGCAATCTACAATTATTACGTGTTACACCCAATTTAACTATGCATTGCGTATATTTGGAGATTAATATAAAACTACCATGGAATATATATTTCTTGGGCGTTATATATGTAAGGGTTTTATAAATTATTTATAATCATAAAGAAAGCGAACGAATGATTAACGTTTGAACGTCCCATTTTAAATTGCTAAGATATAAATGTAAAAAAATGTCCATAAAAGCGTTGCATCTTTATTCTTTCTACCCAGTACTTAACTAATGTAAAAATTCAAATTTAGATATTTGATCAAAGAAGTAGAATAATAAGAGAAATAGATTCTTCATCGTTGTATAAATTGAATAATAAATTAATTTAACAATTATTATTTTTCGCATTTGTTCAATTATTTGTAAGTTAAAATTCTATAAGGAACATCAGCCTTACTATTCAGCGTTTGAATATTCCTTCATAAGCTTTATACATTCGATTTGATTTTGATATAATAACTGAAAAATGATTAATTTTAGTGATTATTTTTACTGACAAAGACAATTTTTGAGATTTATAAAGTATGTAAGTCAATCTAAGAAGCTTCTTCATATTCTCTCAAATTTCTATTGAACGGTTTTTGAATATTTTGAACGTATTTATCTTATAATCAATTCCCATATCATTCGTAAGGAAAAAAAAATGTTAGGGGTGACGTATACTCGATATACTTTTTATAGCACATTTTCAATGACCTTCCCGGTCAGCTAATACGAGATTACGGGTGAAATATTGGTATAGATCTACATTGTACACAGAAAAGTATGCGCGTAACTTCGGTACAGTAATTCTAATTCTGTACAATTGGTCGTGAATTTTTCATTTGTTCGACAAGGACATCCAAGTGCGACGCGGCGTCAAACGTGTTGAGTTTGAGAGCGAGGTATCCACCAGATTGGCCAGCAGCTTTGTGGATCAGACCCACCCCGGTTATTGCCGAGTGAGAGCTGACCGATTGCAAATCCAGGAAAGGTATTGTGCTGTGACCCGCGTCCTCGGTCATGATGCCCGTAGGATAAAATTGCAAATATTGATCATTTTTTGAGCTGATGATTGACTTGCCTCCAGAACGAATTGGATGTTTGCGACCATTCAGCTGCAGTTCAGTTCTGAAAATTAAAATTTAATTTGTGTGAGTATCTGTGTACCAGGTCTATCCGCTGAAAAATGAAGCCTCATGAGAATTTGGAGATTTTCCTTTGGTGAATCAACAGTGATATTTCAAAATTCATATTGGTTGTATGATTTCGTATGATATTCATAGCTCATTCCACAAAAACAATCGGTTCTTTCCCGCACAGCCATGTTCAGCATCAATATTCACCTTTCATTTTTAGCCGCCGCCGAATGCCAAACAGACCGTTCCTTGGCCAACTCTCCCGTAGCGGATTTATACGGGGTCGAGCGAACTTGTAGTTTCAACTGTACGCCGGAGCCGTGGTTTTCCGCGACGAATCTGACTCCAGTAACTACGTGGCTTTCCGGAGACTCGACGTCGTCCAGGACAACTTTGCGTTTGCCAAACCATTCGAGCTTGTGGTACTTCACGCCGTTCTCGCCGTCGTTGTCGTTCACGACGTAGGCGTCGATGTTTTTCCAATGTACCGTACTCGAATTGGCCATGCCATCGGCCAACAATTGCCCTTGTTGAATTTGAATGTGAACCACGTGATGTTTCTTCTCGAATCGCACCCCCGTCACGACGCTTGAAAAATTGCAACTCTGGGTTGGTCAAGTGTATTATTGCGGAGAAGATATTCATCTCCAACGCGATTTCTTAAGATTCGTGAAACTCAAAAAAAGGAAATTGATAAACACGATGTAGCTGGTACTCACAAATTTTGTTCAACATCAGACTCCACGGGTCTCAGATTGAAGTATCTATCAGACTCATCGGAAGATTCGGTGCAGATGCAACCACAATAGAAGCAAACTTCGCCATAATCACCCCGTGCATATGCCTCGGTTGACATTGATTGGCTAGGGCACTTTTGATTGATATGAAATATCTCCAAAAATAATTCTAACAAACTGCGCCAGCTCCTCTCGCGCTTCTCGACGAACTGGTACCGTTTGGCACTGTTAACACTATCCTGGAACCGATATCGATGAGACTGATCAATTGAGACTGTCGGTAAGTTCAATATTCAATATAACTCATTTCGAAAGGGCATGTCTTCAGTTGCATCTGTATGACGATACAATTTGTAGGAAACATGGCACACGGGTAATTTTCGATAACAAATCAGAATTGGGATTACAAACCGATAGGCAAACTCTAGTACTGTCCATAGGACCGCAATCCTCGACTTTCTTGCAGCCTCGTTGCATCGCGCATATGTCTACCGGCGAGTTGCACTGGTAAGTAAGTGGCGTTTTCTTTGAAGACTCCACAGTTGGCATGGCAGGAGAACTGTTCCTTGTTCAAGTCTTTTTCGTGAAGTATTATTCTCGAGAAAACGCTCTTCAGCTCCGTATAAGTTTCATCTTGGGTGAAAAACAATACACAGTGTAATAGATATAACATAGAGTAATTGTTTTTTTTCCAACACTGGTTGGTAATAATCAGGGTACGAACTTTCTTTGTGCTTCGGTGGGTCGCATCTCCAAATTCTTCTGGACACTTTTTTCATCGCGTCTCTGAACGTTTTTACTGTATGGGAAATTCGCCCAGCAGACCTTTCGTCGATGTAGTTTTCTTCGAGGGTCAAATTCACTGTGAGAGAAAATGCGTGGCTCTGTTAATTTCGTTTCGTAATATTCAAGTGGACGACTCGTCGATACAGATTCATTTTAATACATTATAGAGCTCCCGTAAGTCATTCAGTTTGCAAACTGTTTATTTTTTCATGTAAGGTATATTGGAGGACCGAATGAGGCTCGTTACTCAATAAGTTCCACCCTTTGTATCGCACCACGTCACAGTATATTCTTAATGTCAATTAAGAATATACTGTGAATCAATTGCCGAGAGAAAACTTTTTGACTGGTTGCGAATATTTACACCAAATAGTTAGAAGTCATTATGTGGATATTTCCAACAATCAAATAGTATATTATGCAACTAGTGCCTGAAATGCGATTTCACGCACCAGTGTGACAAGCCTGCACGAGTGCGTGGAATTGTATTTCACGAGTTGCATACGATATTTTATGTTATAAGTGATCTACGCGATTTTCATGTATCGGTTTCAACATTTCACCTTCATTACAATTTTTTCCACTATACCTCTTTTTTTATCAATTCTTACGTCGTTTTTCCCCGGGGGAAGGCACTAACGCTCAACTTATTTTAAAGGTTTGTGCAGGTCTTTATTTTCCCACAAGCCACGCTGAGAATAGTTATTTTCCTCCAAGGGTGTACAGATACAACTTCAGACCCGCGGGTCACTTACGATCACCCACATTTTATGCCTACCCTACGCCCGTTGTGCGAACATAATTCTTTGTCATACTGTTATTAACAGTAGAGTACGATTTTGATCTTGCTTTTGAATGTAAAGAATTCTATGCTCAAGGTCATCTCGCGTCGCGCGAATTAGATGGAGAAAATATCATAAACTCACATCCTGTGATATTTCTTTTCAGCTTTATGTAGTGATGTATTGTTACATAACTCTTCAGTTCCATTACTAGCAGGTGAGTGAGCATTTGATAGAGATGTTGCTGATGAGAAAGTGATGAAGTGCATTCGATTTTTTGGGCCTGTGGGAAAAACGAAACTTGAAAAATAGCGTGCGTGAGAGAAATATTTCAAACAAACTGTCCGAGAAGTTGTTTTATATTTTGAAAGTTTCTATATGGTTTCAGATGGATTTTAATGAAAGAAGCTATAAACATTTGTAAACGCTTTTGGATACTACCAATTTATATATAATTATGAATAACATGACTTGTATATACTGACAATCCCAACTTATTATGACTATTGGTATTAAGGTAACTGCACCCAATGCGCCCCCCTAAGGGTTTTTTTGCAAATTTGACTATAATAGACTTCGAATTTTAAAATTCAGCAAACGGCATCTCAAAGCTTAGCTCAATACCTATTAGAAACCATCTTCATAATGATCATTCAACTACTTTAACCCATCAAAAATCGCAATTTAAAAAAAAATGCAAAAAGGCTAGATGCACAAAACGTGCAGTAAATTTGGCACAATTTCTTAATCATTCGATACAGCCTATATAGGTCTACAGGGACGATCCAATTGGCATTGAAATAAACTCTCAATCATGTTCCCAGTGATATTTATACAAAACTTTTGACATTCAACTCAAAAGTACTCGTTTAAATCATCGTAATATGTTTATACAAATATTCAACGATTTCACTCTGTCTTTCCATTTAAAAACGCATAAAGTGCCACATTGACTTCACTTTTTTATGCGAAAAGGAGCAATTTGAGTGGCTTAAAAAATAAATTTGGGAAAACTGATGAGACCAATCGAAAGCTGAGATGTTTTTACACAAAAAAGAGTAATGACACTTTGAGAGATAAAAATTATTTACTCCTGTTTTTTTAGGTTGAGTGTGAAAAGTGAAATAAGAAAAGGGTGAAAAAATGAGTAAATGAAACTTCAAAGTGTTGTAGGAGAGTGGTTTTAAGGACTCAATGGGTGGGGAAGGTACCGAAAATTTTCTTTGAATTCCCCCAACATAACCCAAGAGGTACTGATGCTCAGAGAGCACCGGAAATACGAAATCTGACGAATGTGCCAAATTGGCTGCAGTTACCTTACGTGTGATCGAGACTCATTTTTCCAATCGCATTGTCTGATAAAAATGAAAATTGGGACAGTGCCGCTCACCTGCATTTGCTTGACCAATATCGGGACGATACCGTTTCCTTCTTTGAAAAGGAGAATCCGGGCGTTGCGGAGCCTCGCGGACAATCCGTCGTTATCGGAGAGCATTTTATCGACGAACCCCTGGAAAGCATCCGTCTTCAAGTCGTCGCCCCGTGCTCTAGCCTCGAGTAACTGGATCGTATTGTGGAAAACGGTCTCTACGAAGCCCAACTCGATGCCGAGGTTCTCCATGCCGCTCGCGAAACTCGCGAGTTCGGGGAATCCCCCCGGAGCGTTGGTCAGCGTCTTTTTTATCCGGTCCATTTCATCGGCAATCGAATAGTCCGCTAGATTCTTCCGCAGCTCGTGGAATTCCGGTGTCGATCTCGCTATTCCTTTGCCGATGCGGTGCAACCCCAAGGCGATCGTCGAGGCGCCTATGAGGTCCGTTACCACGCGCGGTTGCACTGCGTTCACCACCATACTCGTGATCAAAAATGCCACAGCCGCGGCCTTCGTCACCCCCAACATCTTGCCGCTCGATCTGCTGGTTAGATTCGGGATCGTATGAGGTATAGTTATTGTCAAGTACCACGTAGTATTCGCAACGAGTTGAAAATTTGTTGCGATATAGTGAATTTGAAAAGAAGTTGGTTTACTATTTGGAGTTTAAATAGTAAAAAACTACTATTTATAAGTAAAAATTTGCTTAACTGTTGGGTAATAAAAATATTCACTTGAAAAATAGTAAAATTTCACTATGTTTTGGTAATATTTTTCTATTATTTGTATTTTTCAATTTCAGTAGAATTTTACTATGCTGCAGTGAAATCTTTCTTATTCTCACTAGGAGTAGGCACAACCTTTGCGAAACCAATCACGATGCAACTTTGTGAGATGGTCCTAGGGTATATTAATAGCTTATATTTCGATCCATTAAGTCTAACGTTTCGTTATCCTGAAGATATCCTGTCAAACATGTTGGATTTGAAGCATGATTGATATCTATATATACGAAAATCCATAAATATAGATATAATGTAAATGTATAAAATCGAATGAATTGATAGAATATCTCCTGCAAAACAAAACGTTAGACTTCATGGTTGAGATATAAGCTATTGGTGTACCCATGAACCATCTCACAAAGTTTCATCGTGATTGGTGACCCAGAGGGTGTGCACTCTCCTAGTCTGTAAAAGTTTACTAATTCCTATCAGTTCTACAATTTAAACTGTTTCAAATTTAGAAAGTAAGGAAAGCAGCCGTACCGTCGCTTCCGTTCAAATTTTGGCCAAACTACTTCATTTTCCGACACTGGCGATGAAAAATATCGTTTGATATTTTCTCACGCTCGTTCAAGAACCACGTGTTTTCCACAAATGTCAAAATACCGTACTTTCTACTTCGAGGGCATAAAGTTTTGTCATACAAGTACAAAATATGCTTTCGGTCCGTTTTATTAGGCGTGGAGTTTGATACCGTGCGTAAAAATGCAAATCTCATTTGACCGTCAAATTATTCATTTTGCAATTTTCCAAACGTCAAACCCACTTTCTAAAACGACATATCAATTTTTGTCATTGAATTGCGAAAACAGTAGCGAAATTGCATCATACACTTCTTTTGTACCCGATCTCATTTGCATAAATTTGATTTCCTTGTAGTTTCTGAATCAATCCAAAGATAACAATTATTATTCATATCTATTTTTGGTTTTATATGGAGGTGACCTTTTATTAAGAATCAAGAGATTATACGTGCGTAAGTGATACATTACAATATTAACCTCAAGTGTTCAATTTTACAAAACAATGTTTGCATGTAGATTTTATTTGGTTCAAATAGAATGTAATTAATTTTTAGTTCTGCGGGGCCCAGGGCTGCAACCCCCCTCCCTTAGCTCCTTAAATCCGCCACTACACGAACAAATCAAAATTACAAAAGGCTCCTTCTTTCAAAATATTCTTTTAATCTAGTCCTATTAACATTTTCATTTCCATCAATCATTATTTTCGATGACTTATCTCGTTTTATAACAAAAAATGTGTATTATTAAATGGATTCTCTCTATATATTTTGATAAACACTCACAAGAATTAAATGTTGGTTAAAGAAGAAAAATCTGCTTGACGTTACAATATTCGTCCTCCTGCTAAACAGACTTCTTTAGAATCAAGAAAAAAGTCTTCATCTCAGCGGAATTATTTCCATTCTTTTGAGTGATCACTTTTTCACCACGTGTATGATGCTCTAATTATTTTCCGATCACGATAACAATTTTTTGATTTATTGGAATTATCAATTGTAATTTTTTTAAATATGATGAAATAATGAAATATGAAACAGCTATTCCAGACGTTTTTGTCTCCAAAAAATCGAATATAAGGCATTTGAATAAGGTAAATGAGAGTCACTTTGGACTCGTGCGTAACTTTGTACACTACGTACATACGTCCAGAAAAACATATCTGATCCAACTTGGATTCTACGCCTCATATAGATATATGCAAAAGTCATCCGAGTTATACTATATCAAAGCTTGGAATCTCTATAGTTATTAAATATTTAGATTAAGAATTTCCAAGATAACATTTTTATGGATATTCTTCTAATATTCTGAAAGTATAAAATTACACAAAATTCGTATTACTGCACTCACAAAAATATCTTCTTGTTCCCAGAGGAATTAGGCCGAATACAGAATTCCGCTATTTTCAATTGCAATATATTGTCGATTGGAGTAGAAAAGTCTTGTCTCGAGAAGATTCTGTTTGGAAGTAGTAGAAATTCTTAATGAGGCATAATTCCTCTGGTAACATAAAGATATTTTTGTGAGTGTGATAACTTTACTCTGTCGAATCATTATTCCACGTTCGAAAGCTGTCGGAAATTTTGAAAATACGTAGAGAATTTTATCTCGATCATGTAATTGGAGCAATTATTAAAAAATATCAAAAGTTTGAAACACAAAGAGTATTTAACAGATATAACTCGTGTTTTATTAACATACCCATTATCCAAAAATAATAGTTGCCATGTTTACTCTTATCTAGAGAAAATAGTAATTTTCACAATATAATTTCTCTCATGTGAACAATATGGTTTCTCGGTTATATACATTTCTATTATATCCGAAATACCAGCATACGAGTAATGAAGTTAATATGATAGAATTGTAAAAAAACTATTTGTACCCCGCTGTTTGGAGGGGGGGGGGTAACTTTGGAATAGAGATTTTTGTATTCGAACGTGAATAATAACGATCTGGGTAGCATTTGTTGTTTGGATCTAGACTTTTGAGCACTTCCGGGACCGGATTCGCTACATTCTAATGACCACGGCAGACTTTAGAAGCTGGAAAGTATCCAAAGTAACCCTTGTTTACGGTAGAAGAAATAATTGGACTCGAATTGCAGGAGTACGTGATATGCTGATGTGTTGCCAAATAATTCAGTACGGAAGCTGTGGAAATTGCCGACTAAGGCTCCTACTTCTCACGTGACGCTCGCTTTAATGAAGGGGGAAAAAATTGACCGAGTAATATTGTTCAGCAGCGATCGGAAGATCAGCTTGCAGAGGGAGTATAGAGTCTGCCATTTTTCTGCGGCTTTTTGACACTCCTTTTACGCGAAGTATTTTCTCTGTATATAAGGTTGAGATTTAACATACTTGCGTCAGTTGAGAGCCGGTAACCAACCAGAGGAAAATGGAACTTCGAATTTAGATGCTTCCTGATGTGCCCCAGCCTGGAGTTGTGTTTAAAATGGTCGAGTCCGTAAAAGGAGTGAGCTTTTCTACATTTTTACAGGTGAGAGAGAAAGAGAAGAATGAGAGAGATTAGATTAGATTAGATATGTTTATTTATGTACATTTTGTTGTACAATACAAATAATAGTGGAGTAAAGTATACATATGGTAGAAACAAATAAAGCAAATATATAATACATAGTTTAACTAAAAATAGGTGAGATGAAATAGGTAAGTGTGTTAGAGTGAGAGTGTGAGTGTGACGAGTGCAGTGAGGGTGCATGAATAACAGTAAATAAAATGAATGAGGTAGATGAAATGACTTAAGTACTAAGAGATAAACCTTCGCGGTCAAAAATAAATTTAAAGATGTGGTGCTTAAACAAGGCGAATGAGTCGATGTTGCGAATATGAGCGGGGAGATTGTTCCAGATGTAAGTCGAACTGATGAAAAATGAGTTCCTGGTCGACTCCAGTCTGAACGGGGGAACAACCAGGGGCCTTTGACACTCACCCCTCACAGGCCTCTGGCTAGTATTTAGCTGATAGCGATTCACAAGGTAAGTTGGCCTACCACTGGCTAGGATTTTGTAGAGAGTACAAGCCGAGAAGTACTCCTTACGACCAGAGCCAGTGAGCCAGCCGAGCTGACGCCTGTAAGGAGTGATGTGCTCGCGCCTCTTTACACCATAGATGTATCTGATCCCCGTGTTGAGGATACGCTGAATAAGGAGATCCTGTTCATCGGAAAGGTCAGAGAGCACTAGAGAGCAGTAGTCTACCACGGGAAACAAAAGCGCCTGTATAAGGTGCTTTCTGAGCGCAAGGGTGGTGCTGCGCCTGAAATGGTGGAGGCGATACATAAGCGAGTTGGCTTTTTTGCAGATGGAAAGAACATGCAGCTTCCAATCCAGTTTGGCGTCCAGCACCACACCAAGGCTGCGTACAGAAGATTCAATTGGGAGAGAGAGATAGAGATTATCGTTAGTACAAATTAAACAGTTCATCAAATGGCTGATATAACATACATCTGTCGAATTTCATATCTTACTATTGGGAAATCCTCCCCTCCAAGCAACGGATACTTATTTTTCCTAGTTTGACTGGGCTCTTAGTATTTTTCCAATCTTCTATTTCAATAAGCCTGTTATATATTTGTACTCAATATTTGAAGATTTTCGCTCAAATAGCTGAAAACATCATTATATCTGTTACATATTGTCATATACACTGAAAACAAATCTGGTAAACCCTACTATATTTTAACTATATTATATGAAGGAAAAAGGCGACAACAATACGTGTATGGCGAATCCTACTGTACAAAAGTTAGTGGATTTATGATGCCAGTATAACTATACCTATATATGATTATTTACTATATATTAGTAGAGTAACTAGTGAAATCTTACGAAAATATATTATTTACAGACACTATATTTTGTGCCCTAAATTTTACTATAAATGGATAGTAAAATTCCCTATAATATAGTTAATTTCAGATATAAATATAGTATGATTTACTTTATTTTTCTTTTTTATACGGTATAGTAGGATTCCCAAACCAAATTTCTCTCAGTTTACCATCAGACAGAACATGTTCTTCCACGTGAAAGAACAACGTTCTTTCACATGGAAGAACAGCCTTGATTATTGAAGAGAAGAGAAGTACTTGTCCAAGAAGATATAATGTTACTATTATTAACGCGTGTTTACTTAGTCTGTATATGATAATCAGTTGTAACCGTGACGTATTATATTGATGAGATTTTTGATCTCTATGAATAACTGACGATAGAATCATTCTCGAGTGTATGTATATTATACTCGTTTATAATCAGTTCTGATGTTCGAAACACCCTGTACTTTGCAAACAATAACCCTGAAATAATTAATCGAGATGAATATTCGCACGTTCACTGCACTAATAGGAGTACATTTAAGTTTAATACATTAGAAAAACCTTCCATTCAAATCGTCATAATACGAAAGTATTCAAAGGTCAAAATGGACAAGTACCCAAAAATATTAACTGATTCTGATGAGGAGAAAAAAGATATTTTCACTTTTATAACAACAGTTATTGGCAAAATCGTCGAAGGCGTTGTAAAGGTTATGTGTACTCTCGTGTAATACATTATCAATTCAGAAAATACAAAAGTAAGAACTACTTTTTTCCAGTCAACAGGGATTAGATGGATTCATCGACGATGAACCTGAAGACAGAGAAAAATGTTCATTACTGGATGACGGGGAGAATCCGGATGCTAAAAGGCCCGGGTACGCGCATGTTGAAGACCTGATGAAGTCATGGGGGAAAATGCCTGTAATGCGCGTTACACGAATTTCCCAATGATTCTTAACAAGATGAAAGATTCCGGTTGACATCTTACAGGATTTACGCAATTGGTGTTTTGATATTAAATACTTGAACGAAATGAAGAAAAGTTCATCGGAAAATTATGCCTACGAAGTCAAGTGGGCCAAGCCGATGGACGGATACACTTACCCGGTAATAACCCTGAGCGTTTTCGTATTTCTCAAGTTCGACCCGGAAAATCCTGAATCCCCGGCGCACGTAAGATATCGAGTAACATTAATTCAAAGTCATACTCAATAGTTCCAAGAGAAATGATCCTCTTGTCTCCCTAAATATGAACCAGGTGAAGTATGTTTTCGAAGGTAATCGTTACGCTCATGATTCACGACTAGCCTTCAATCCCAAATGGCTTCACAACGCTTACGAGAATAAGAAGCATTTGGTTGAGACTTTTATTACCGAGAAGAAATAATAGATTCGAAATTTTCATGAACCTATATAATGTATGTAATTCGAATCTTCACATTGTCCAACCGATTTAATAAATAATTCTCCTTCACAATCATCTCTGTGAACGATATTTTTATTACTAAAATCTCCTGGAAATGCAACGATGTATATTCGCCTTGTAAAAAGATTAATACGTATGTTTTTTAAAAAATCTTCTTTCAGATTTTTTAGAATATCAATAAAATGATTAATGGCCGCGTCGTTGCCATGTAAACCAGGCTCCTGTTTTCATCCCCCAATTCATCTTAATCCCAAATAGCGATTATGAAAGCGTGGCAGCAGGTGACAAGCTTCTAAAGAGCCGGATTCTATAGAGACCATAAATGTATACCCTAATTTCTAGCTCCGCTCGCCAACCCCTGCTTTTGTTTTTTGTCGATGTTTTAATTTTTGATAAATTCAATGTTTCCTATATATCGCACTCTGACTATTTTTCAACTTATGCTATTTGACTAATGTTAATTTTCAGCTTTCTCATTTTTCGATTCATTTACTTATTTACTCTCATTCTACAAACTCCACTTCTATCATTTCTTGGCTTTCATCTACTCACTGAGATTTACGTTTCTTTTATTTTTTTCTGTATTTGAGCTTTAATTTCTTGATTTCCATCTTGCAAAGTTTCTCATTAGTGCTAATTATTTTTATTTTTCATTCTTAATCGTATGAGAGAAAAAGGAAGTTCCGGTGCCAATTCATGTTTCAATATACTCGTCCTAAAGTGAGCTTCATACACATAATAAAATAACCAAATAATGCAAATGTTCAATTCTCACGAAATATTATAAGTTATAAAATTAGTTATAAAATCTGTGGAATACACAATAACAGAGGTTATAAAAAATTATACATAATCTGTACACAAAAGATGAAAATTTATTGAACTTTGATACGCCACCTGCCACTCGACGCGTGCCAATGAAAATCACGGAGTCGTCACACACTCGCGTTACACTTTCACGTCCTACGTTCTGGTTATTTTTTTTTTCACCCATCAATTTTTCTCCGCCAGAGTAAGTCTTGCTATTTAGTGTCCAGATCACTGTTCTTCAGCCAGAGCTTCATAGGCACTCGACTTTTACGATAGTGCACGATCGTGAATATATTCATCACCATGTAAATCGCGCCCAGCGCCAAAAAATATCCGCCATACACCATGTACTGAGGAAAATCAAGAAATCAATGGTGAAACACTTGGGAATGAGTGATGGGAGCATAGTGAAAGTGGTATTTACCTGAGACTTAATATCCAAGTGTAGACCATTTTTGCTAACGACGATGAAAGTTAGCGACGATTGCATCAGTAATGCTAGAAGTGTATTTATCCCGAATATGAGTCCATAGCTGTCTTCCGATATGTGTTTGGCCACTTCGAAGCTGCAGAAATTTTCGCTAGGATTAGAAACTTGGAATACTTTGAGTTTTTGGGCTGAATTTACTAACTTGGCAATGGTAATGATGGAATGATAAATGATCCCGAATACTCCATATGCCACATACAGTATCGAGATATTGTAGCTTATGTAGCAAGCTAATAGCAGGAAACCTTGGCCAATTGAGAATATCGACAAGATTCCTTCACCAATCAGCGGCCAGTTGAATTGCAGCTTCCCAATGCCAAATACAACTAAAGCACCTTGTAAAAAACAAATACATGTTTGATGAACCAACTGAAAGAAATGAATTGAAAATCTGAGTGGAATTTGATTCGAAGGTATGCACGACGATAGATTCCTATAAGTAGAGTGAATTATTGGAGCTTTGAGAACGTTACCGACTCTTTGAATTAAATTTCACCCTAAGAAATCTCGAGTAAACTCGAAGTTGTCACGAGTAAAATAAATCTCATGGGCAACTGACCGCATCATTGAAAATCAACTAAGAATGAAACTGTCTGGATTAATGCTGATAGAGTAATCCGTATGATATATTAATAGTTGCTTTGACTAACGTCATCGAATAGGTATAAATACTTAAGGTAGTGATACCCAATGTTGGAAATAACATAATCTCGGGAAATTCATATTTAACGCGTAACGGCAGTTCGCGCTCACATTGGGTACACAGCAAAAACGACTCTTTGATTCAAGTAATAAACCGTACTTATAATTTGATAAATGTACATACTTAATTTGATCTTAATTCCGTACTCAATTTGGCCTTAGAAAAATTAGATAAATTTATTACTTTAAGTAATTCTAATGGACGACGTATAAAATTTACTAAAACTAGGATTATCCAGCTTTTCTGAACTATTTTTAAGTACAATTGACTTCCAGTACTGCAGCACTTTTGAGATATCGTTTCTGCTGAGTATACCTACCTTACTTAAATTTGACAATGTCGGATGCTTAAATCACGATAGGCAAGAACGTAAAATCAATCTCACTGCCGATGGTCAAGCAAGCTTCTACCACGCCGTTGTAGATCGGGTCGCCCTTGTCTACCGCGTCCTCCCAGAGCAGCTGTATGTAATTGATGACCTGGAGGAAGCCGCAGGTCGCCGACGACCACCAGACCGACCACTTGAGCACGTGGCCGTTGCTGTACGCCTTGACGAAGTCCTTCCACAGCAGGTAGTACGCGTGCCTCACCCTCGCAACCAGCGACGCGTTGCTCGACTCGGCGGAATCGAAATATATTGACCGGCTCACCGATGGCAGGTACAATGCGCAGATCGTTCCGATGCCCAGGGCTGTGCTTACAAAATATCTCATTTGTAATCCATACGTGTTGCTAATCATTCCGGCAAGTGTTTGGTAGTTTTTGAAAAAAAATCGAAAATGTATATCTGTATTTCTTGATAGGAGAAACTATCTGAGAATGCTGCAAGATTGAGTTGGAGCGTTTTCAAGGTGGTTGAGTCGGATTAGGCAAAAAATAGCTGACAAATAGATGTTGGAAGTTAGACCCCTGTTTTCAATTGAAATCGATTGGGTACAGTATCAGGATGCATCTTGATTTGCAAACACGAACAACTCTTGCGTCTTCAGTTACGACAATTTAGTGGAAAAAGTTTGATTTTTCTTCATATTCGTTTGGATAACACAATAAATATTAGGTTTAGCTAGAGATACTTTATCAGAGAAACTTTAATCCTTATAAAATTCTCTACGAGATATTATTTTTTTCATTTCGAAAAGTTAATTTTTCAGCGTGCTACGTAGCTTATAAATAACTCTAAAGCTATTTATATCATAAAATAGATTAAGATTTTTGGAAAAACTGTTCGAAAATTCTCCTTATAAATAAATAAAATATCTCACGCACTTGGAGATATTTTGGAATACCACAAAAATCTGTTAAAATTACATAAGATGTTGGCTTATTTTAAGCTTTAGTTCATGATAATCCGTCCAATACAACCAGAGACATAGTATGATTAAACATTATGCTTATTCATGCGATAACGGTAATGGATAGAGCGATAAAAAAAATACAGTGAAATTACCTTTAAGTTTATCGTAACTTGATACTTTGCCAGAAATAACTCTCATAGACAGATTATCAGTAAAAAAATTAATCAAAGTGACCTGATGATGCGAGAGAACGTCTCTCTCGACCTATTTTTCGGTCAGGCGGCTGCGAGTGGCAGATTCATAGCGCTGGCGACTTTTGCCTCCAAATTGGCCCTCTTGGAAAAATGTTTAGTATCTTGGCTTCTATTCAACTTATGAGGATGATTTTATATTATTTTTGGCAGAAAAAATAAAGAAGCACGATTCTTATGCGACTACACTCAGTCAAAATCACTCGCTTACATTAATCTCAAAATATTTTTGTAATAGTTAAAGTATTGAAATAAACTATCTGATAATCGTATCTTTTTTCAAGCTCGGAACAAGCCGAAAACAGGGATGGAACAGACGAAATGCTCGAGCGCTCCAGCGAGAATAAAAACTATTCGACCGATCGACTTCAAATTTTGATTGGTTTATTTGTAATGCGTGTAGCTATCGTCGGCACCAGAATTATAAATATTAATTGATATTCAACAATGTCATAAACAATTTAAGGTGCAAAAAATGATCGGAAAATTAAACAATCCGCTATTTTTGTTTTATGAAAATCTCAGATTTTGTTACCGGCTATAGCCGGAACAATTACAACGAAGAATCCGTTGTAATTTCTATTGAAAAAATTATCAACCAACGGAAGAAAAATGTTCCTATGAGACATGAGAGAGATTTAGATCAAAAGTATTATTTCTATTCCGAGAAATAAAATGTTGAAAAAAGAGATCGGAATCACCAGACTGAATATGGATTAGTAAAAACAATGGTTATGTGTATGACTGCATCAATAGATATCTGTAATGTCAATAACAAACTCAAAATAAAATCGAGATTTAGTAGAGTAGAATTTCCGTAAAACTCGATGCTCTTACTAGGAAATGCCAGGTTTGGCTAACCAATCACCACAAAACTCCGCGAAATGCTCTTTGGATAGCTCAATAAGCCATATGTATGTATCTAAGTAATCATTCAATTAAACATTTTGGTTTCCCGGAGATATTCTATCCGATTGGTTTTATGTACAACGTACAGTATGTCTACATCTATGATTTCTTATATATACAGATATACTGTGAATAAATGAGATCAAAACTAACTGGTAGAATAACTCGAAATACATACGTGGTTTATTGAGACGCCCAAAGAGCATTTCGAAAAGTTTCGTCACAATTAGTCACCTGAAGTTGGCAACATTACCTAATTAGAGTATACCGCGGAAATATTAACCAAATTGTTATTTCCGAGGGTCGTAAGCGGATTACGGAAAACTTGAAATATTATAAACTGTGGAACGGTATACGACCGAACCAGTTGACTTCTGTGCGATGCATAGGATTCAATTTCGAGTGAGTAATTCCGTGTTTTTCCGTACGTAGTAATTTCCGTTCACGGCACAGTCAATGGTATTACATGCTCGACGTTTACGAGAGATTTGCTGCGATTGAACCAGAGATTGCTGGAAAGAGCGAGAATAAAAATCGTATTTCAAATTTGAACCCATCTCTCGGTTTCCGATTCCTCGGGAATTGTGGGATTACAGCGAATTCACAGAGCCTAGTGCATCGTGGATCCATTTGTAAAAATAAATCTCGAATATTTTTAATATAATCGTAGACCAGGTACGTGCGGTAAGTTCTATTCTTTGTAATACACTTATTCACGATTTGCTATGAACGTTTAGAAGAGATCTACAGTACTGCGAATGCACTTTTCAGTGTGAATAAGTAGAGAGGATCGGATTTAGATCACTTTATAGAAGTATATAGACTCGCTTTGGAGCAGTTTTCAACACATTGGCATTTTTATAGACATACATATCAAATTCGAATTTCATTTGACAGTTTCATATTCACGTAATTCATTTCAAAGTTTCTCTCTCTCCCACAAAAAAGCAATTTTGACTATAATCTCGGGTCAAAGAAAAAAGATTCTTTATGACTTACTTCTACACACGGCCTATTGAGATGTACCTAAGCGCAAGTACATTCGCATTGAGATGCTCGAGTATTTTAGTATGCTGCCATTAGAGGCTGCGCATCACAATTACCAACCAATTTCAGTTATTCCAATGACGGTAAATATTATATACACACATACAAAAAATATTTAGGACTCGATGATGATGATGTAAAAACGATGAAAACGAAATAGTGCGACGACTTTCTATGTATCTAATGCAGCCGCAGAATCAACGAAGAACAATACAATGAAATTGAGTCGCAGCGCAAAGAGCGAGCCACCGCGAGCCAACGATATGATTTATTTCACTTCGGGAGCGAAATCATAATCATAACGTTATATACTTTGCATGGCTTTGAATTTTTGAGCTTAGCAAGAGTAGGAGCAATCGATCAAGTGTATTGCGGTGGTTACACATCTTTCGTGGGGAAAGGATGGTTTTCCACGAGATTCATTTTATATTCCGCCTTTCTTCTGCCCTTCGCGAGCTCTTTGTAAATTCATGGCTTCTCTTCCACGAAACCAGGCATACAATCCCTACATGGTTTTATAAAAAAAATCCAAACTGTGTTGTGCAAGTTTTTTCTGCTATTACTTTAGTTTGCAGAAAGATGGTTTTCTAACATAGATATACTCACGCGCGCTTGTGTGTGAGTACGTGTATGTGTATAATATTTCACCGTTAGATGAAATCACTGAAATTGGATCATGTTTGCTAGATATGCTAATATACTCGGAGTATTGCGACTGATGCTTGCAGCTGTTGCGTCGGAAACATCACCTGCTAACTCCTGAGGTTCCTCAAATTTGCAATTCTTTGCGGGTTGTGAATCGTTAAATATGAGAAAATTACGTTTTTCTACAACTTTAGATCTCCAATTTTTTCAGTGACTATAACAGACCTATTCAAACCTATGATTTTCCAAATGTTATCTGTCAGACTGTAAGTGTAATGCTAATCCAAATACGAACATTACCTGCTAAGGCAGCCGATTGCTGCAGCTCATTTACCATCTCTAATGTATACGCTCATAGCGAACCCCAGAAAAATACACGCGTGCCGTAAACACGGGATGGAATAAGTGATCCATATGTTGTGAGGCTTAAAACTGAAATAATTGTTGTGCTCTATAATATCTCGATAAAATTTGTATCCCAGAATAATTCTTCAAATTTGAAGATCGCGTCAATATTTTACCCGGACTATGTCGGTATGTATAACGAACCCTTTGATGTTATTTCTGAGTGAGAAATGAAAAACAGCCGTATTTACCTGCATAGCCCCACACATGTGGTAACCTGCTGTTTACGTATGACAAATAACGCTACAGGGCCTACTCTGAACTATAAATCCATAAGGTTTTAACCAATTATTTAACATTTCAAATCAAATATATTGATCTTGAAATTAGCGTTTCGACCTCGGTTGATATGACCTGGGTTGACATGAGTATCAACTTCAAGCATATAATCTCATCTTTATCTTTAGGGTAATAATAACTCTTTGGAAAGTGAACAAATTAATAGATTCGACCTTGTGTTGTTTGATAAGTGATGGAAACATTATATTCCGGGTTCGCTGATCTTACTCATTCGACTAAAAAATAATTCGAAGGTATTAAAAAACGTACTAGATAAAAGCATTATGACCAATTTCGTATTTGATCAGTCGTTAGATTATGTCATTGAGATATATATAATTTTTAATTTATAGTTACAGAAATACATTTCACATATGAAAACCGTTGCTGCTATCGAATCGCAGTTTTTTTACCTGTATCTGAAGTGAGAGATGCTGAGAAATTTATTCTGCTATACAGCCGCAATACTCCACTCTCTTAAAAGCTCACAGTAAAACACCGCTGAATTAAAGTGGAAAATCACCGTATGAAGGTGGAAGAATTGTTTTGAATGGAATTGCAGTTTCATGTAATCAAAGTAAATTTTCACTCTAGTTTAATGTGTTTTGGTAGCAAAATCTTCTACACCAGATTCACCATAACTTTTTGGTATTGAAACTCACAGAACTAAATCAAGATTCATTACATGAAAGACACTCGAAGAAGTCGCATTATAAAAAAGGCACATTGACCACACGTTTTTGGTTTATTGAAATTCTGAATGTGTTAAAGTCGGCAAATTTGCGAAAAAACGCTTAACGGGTGGCACATTGGTTGCCCTTATCTTTCGAAATATCGTTCGCATAATGACGAAGTTTCTATTTTTTCATAGTTTAATTCGCTGTAAGCTTTATGAGATGACCCATCGGTATATACTCACCTCATCCGAGACGAGCTCTCACATCGTGTTTTCATATTTTCCGAGTCTTGCCCTTCGCCCGGACGAATAACAAGGATAATCAATAATCACATGAATAATACGATGTTTGAGGGCCAATCCAGTGGGATGTGGAGAATGAGAAATTACAAACTCCACCACATAATTTGCAACGTTTCGCCTGTAAGGCTTACTAACCACATATCAGGCATTTTTCAATTCAAAATTAGTTCACATCGATGCTGGTTCTTACGAAAAAAACAGCATATTCTAGTTTCTCGGATGAAGGAAAACACATTTCGCTCGAGAAACAAAATGTGATTTTCCTTTTGAGGATCGTCGAAACTATAAAACTCTTCCACTATGCCAGTGTCAAACTCTTGTAAGTAGATAAGCAAAGCGGATACTGGCACACCTGTGCTGAAATCCGCCTGAGTTTCAGCACATTGCATGTGTTAGAACCCAGGAGGTATTGGCGCAGCTGTGCTGATATCCGCTTTGCAATTGCGATTCCAAAGTTTCGCACTACTAATTATTTAGAACCTCACATCGTGTTCTCACTCGCCAGAAATTGGAATATTAAATTTATGCTGTAATATTTGAGTCAGCACGTGATGAACTGAATCAAATACCATGATTACCACGTTTTTTCAACACTTTTTCAATCAAATATACATCGGGATACTTGACTTTCAGAAGTTCTGCCTCATAAAAACCACCAGAAACCGGTTGATCTTGATAATCTTTCAAATGATAAGTCACAGGACTCGTTTTACAAACTTTTTCAATAGTAAATATTTCTGTAGACCAATTCGGTGTATATCCTTTTTCAAATACTTGTTTTACTCTGCTTACTCGAACTTTATCATTCACTTTGAATTTCGGAATTTTAACAGCATTTATTTTCTCAGAAAATCTTTTCAGAACTATAGCTTCATTGATTGAAGTAACATCTTTTGGTTTCATATTAATTGTTCTATGTTTTGTGTTATTGTAACTTTTTATCAGATCTGCTAAAATATTGAGCCATTTATAATTTCCTTGCAAACTGAATTGCTTCCACATTTTGTTTTTCAGTGTACGATTAAATCGTTCACATATAGATGCTTTCAAATTACTATATGTTGAGTATAAATTAATTTTATACTTCTTCATGAGAGCTTGAAAGCTTTTATTGTAAAATTCTTTTTCCATGTCCACGTGCAGATTTTCAGGCACTCGTCCCTTACGAAGAATGGACTTCATAGCTGCAGTAACATCTTCACCAGTCTTTGTCTTTGTTGGGATGGCCCAAGCATAAATGGAGAAAACATCTATGACAGTCAGCATATATCGATAACCTTTATTATCACGAGAATAAAATTGCATCTCAACTAGATCAGCCTGCCATGTTTCGTTCAAACCACGAACATCAAACTTCCGACGTGGATAATTACGTCGAGCAGGTTTATGTAGCTCTTCAACTACTACTTGCTTTTGATTCATTTTTTATTTCAATCATGTAAACGTCCAGTATATATAAAGTCCAAACTTTCCTTTAGTTGTTGAACTTTGGCGTTCGAACCCAAGATTTGTTTATCAATTTCGTCTCTGTGTGCTTCCACGAATTCAGTAAATTTGTTGATATTTTCTTCGAGATCTGCTTTTTGTACTTTCAAGATTACCTCGAAATCATCAACTTCACTTCTCAATCTTTTTATTACATCATACAAGCCTCGAACTTCTAAATCTATCAGTCGCTTCAAAGTACTTCAATTATAACTGCATCATCCGATTTAATTGGTGGTGCGAGATTACACAATCTTCTGTTTTCTAAATCAAATTGACTGTCAGCTGTTAATTTATATCCAATACCCGGAGCTCCTGATGATGATTTCTTCTTCGAAGTACGTCCGAACACGTCGACACTCATTTTGATACTGATACAAATTCCCGCGATCAGTTTGATATATAGCCTGCTTCTCGGAGCTCTTCAATAATCGAATGAATCTCGTTCTCGTGATTCAAATTACCAGCTGATCGTTCTGCAATTAGAAGACGAAGACGATCGACTAACTCGTTGGGATCATCCCAGTAAACATAGTTCATTCTCATACCAGGTTGAGCATATTTGTATTTTGATAGAAGTCCAGATCCAGTGAATTCATTGAACATAGGACCAATGATTTCTTTGAATTTAATGCTTTTTGAAACTCGAAGTGATGCATTCGGATCATAACCTTTTCTGTGAGCACTCGTGACTTCTAGAATTTCACGATAAGTACGTAAGTCTTTTTGATCATACAAGTCATGACTAGGATGTTTTTTGTATATTAATTCCAACAACCCTGGTGTAGCAATATACGCTAAACCATTTACAACTATTTTATCATCTTGAAAGATAATTCGACTATTACCAAGCTTATATGCACCAGAATATTCTTGTCGTATTCCATATAATTTATCTCCTGCATCTGATTTGTCTTTCTTCAAGGGTTTCTTTTCATTGACGTTGTTTGTCCGAGGTTCTATTAGATTATTTACCACAGATATTGGTGACGCTGCTCTGGCTCTCTTTCTCCGAGGAGGTGTCAAAGAAGAAGTGTATTGAATTTCTTTCTTGGGAATAATTTTTTCTTCATACTGAGGTGTGGTTCTCTGCTCATTCTGCGTGATAATTTCTTTCTTTGAAATAATTTTCTCTTCATATTGAGGTGTGGTTCTCTGCTCGTTCTGGGGAATAATTTTCTCCAGTGGTTCAATGATGGGTTTGAATGTATCACCCAATCTCTTCTCAGCTTCAGCTTTCTCGAACTTCAATGAGTTATATTTACGTTTGACAGCTTCTCGTGCTTTGACGAGTTGCTCAAGTATATTTTTCTCTCATGCTAAATCAGACATGTTGATGCTTCAACATCCAAAGATAAACTGATGATGATAATTGTTATCGTGCTATATTTATAGCAAAACTGTCAAACCCTTTACGATAACAACCACACGGATAGAAACGAATAGCTGTAACAGCTAAGAATTGAGCTGGAACAGCCATTTTCCTGTGCTGGAACAGCAAACATCGAATGGCTAAATCGTATTGGCTAGATTAGCCATTTTCACTCGCTAGCCTGCCAACCCAAAATGTATCGCTATTCTAGGCACGAAAAATGACTAAATTAGCCATTTTCATTCGCTAGCTTCCTAAGTCTAAATTAATAACTGAAATAACCTTTTATTAAACTGTTAATTCATTATCGGGAGAGAGCATCCCGGACAAAACCCAGGACGTTAGGTTTTCGATGACGGTGTTCGAAAAGTGGGCGCCTGGTGTATTTGGTTGGGGGGGGGGAGCTGACCCTGGACTCGAACGATGTCCAGGTAGTCAGGGTTTTCGATGCCGGTGTTCAAGGTCAGCTGCTTCAAGCGAAAATTCCAGGAGCGCACCCTTGGAACACCGTCATCGGGTACCCTGACTACCTGGACATCGTTTGGGTCCAGGGTCAGATTTTCCAAGCAAAACTACCCGGAGCGCCGTCCTTGGAACACCGTCATCGGGTACCCTGACTAACTTGACATCGTTCGGGTCCAGGGTCAGGCACTCCAACCAAAAATACCAGGAGCGCACCCTTGATTGGTTTGTCTTTGTTGATTACAACGAATCCATATCCATCTTTCCAACATACCGAACACAAATCTCTAAAGTTTGTGTAAGGCATATCTGTGTTTACATGATCGTCGTATACGTGTTTCAAATTTACATCATCTTGTCGAAATAATACAAGTAGATTGACATTATCTCGAACAAGATGTTTTGGTACTTGAGCATATGACTGACAAAGATAGAAACAATCCACATTTTTGTGTCGACCCATACAGAAGAAAGCTCTAACATTGTCTTGCTTTTCGCAAGCTACATCATCGAATATCATTATTGAATTGGGTAGTGCATTGTTTGGTGCTATCACTTCCTCATGCTCGCTGAATGGGAAGTATTGTATACCATCTATCTCTCCCAATAGTTCTTTGAGAAATTTATATTTTGGTTGATTGAGAGATTTTGAATACAGATAAACATTCTCAAATCTTAATCCATTGGGGTCAGTTATAAGTGACAGCAAACTATTGGTTTTACCACAATTCGATGGTCCACAAAATACTGCTCTTATACTATCTGGAAGCAGATCTCCATGTCCCTTAATTTTTTTCTCATCCTCTACTATTCCATCAAAATTGATTACAGGGAGTTTCGTAGAATGCTGCGCAAAATCCATGTTGACTGCTCGCAATCTTGAACAAGACTGATTGTCAGGGGTATAAGTAGAGCGCTTATGTATACTTGACTTCAGTTTAATGTAGACCACCAGAGAGTGATGATCGTCTACAGAAAAAAGAAAAAGAAGCAAGGTCGAGGTCTGTTGAATAAAGCTATTAATAAGCTTCCTTTCGAGCTTCATATACCTGGATATCAGTACTGTGGACCTGGAACGAAATTAGCTAAACGTTTAGCTCGTGGAGATCCGGGAATCAATCCACTGGATGCAGCTTGCAAGGAGCACGATATAGCTTATTCTCAGAACCGAGAAAACATTGAGGTGAGAAATCTTGCGGACAGAGTTCTTGCTAACAAAGCTTGGGAAAGAGTTCGTTCTAAAGACGCAGGATTTGGTGAAAAGGCAGCAGCTTGGGCTGTTACGAACGCGATGAAATTAAAAAATAGATTTGGAATGGGTATTAAGAGAAAATTATCTTCAAGGAAGAAGAAGAAGAGAGTAGTTAAGAAGAAAAGAACATCTGCTACATTGAAACAACGATTCGGGATGGGTATCAAGAGAGCTCCTAAGAAAAGGAAGAGAGTTTCCAAGAAAAAGGGAGTTTCCAAGAAAAAGGGAGTATCCACTACATTGAGCAATATCATCAAGGCTGCTTCAAAATCAGTAGTTCCTGGTAAATGTGCGAAAACAGTGATCGGTTCAGCTCTCAAAGGTGCTCGAGCAGCGGTCAAGAAAATAGGAGGGAAGAGTCGTATAAAAGTTCCACGAATTCTACCAGTTTCTTCGAAAATGGGTGGAAGTTTACCTCTTATTCCAATATTTGCAGGTTTGAGTGCAACTGGTGCATTAGCGAGTGGAGCAGCTGGAATTGCTAAAGCAATCAATGAAGCTAAAGCTGCTAAGCGTCAGTTAGAAGAGAGTCAGAGACATAATAAATTTTTGAGCGGCAAGATAAAAGGTATATAAGGAGCAGTCAACGCACCATTGATTCATTATACTTTGAACAGTCATGGAGTCAATAACTATAACTTTATCTGATACTTCGTCCACTCTTGAAGCACAGTTTTTCCCCGCAATCGAACTCTCACCCGATAAAAATTACGTTCTAGGTTTGGTAGAGTTTTTGTCATTTAATTCTATCCCAAACATTGACGAACATAATAATAAATTTCACATCGGTGAGACAAAAATTAGTATACCACCAGGAAGTTACGAGATAGAAGATATTGAGAAATTCTTGGAAGTACAACTTCGTGGAAGTGGAATATCTTTGAGTTTAAAAGCTAATAATAATACACTCCGCAGTGAGATCAAGTGCAGTGAGAAGATCAACTTTGAACAACAAGATACTATCGGGAGTTTGTTAGGATTTACTCAACGTACGTTGGAAGCTAATCAGACTCATCAGTCAGACTCACCTGTGAAAATTCTTCAAATCAATTCGTTGCGAGTTGAATGTAACATCACTGCTGGTGCATACATAAATAATCAGAGAGCACATACAATTCATGAGTTCTTCCCCGCAGTAGAACCAGGATATAGACCACATTCAACTGCGGATAGTTGATCAGGACGGACGTCTTGTCAATTTTCGTGGAGAAATTATTACAGTCAGATTACATATAAAATCGGTTGGATAATGGGGATCGTCTACCACGGTCGAGGGTATAAAAGCAGTACATCATGTCGACCGAAGTTAGCACAGTAGCTGTGGATATGCAAGGCTTTAAGCAGTCTGGCAACGATTATGTTCTCAAAGAGTTGGCGATTCTTCCACTCAACGAAAATGTAGAACCTATGGTATTTTTATTCAAAGCCCCTTTTTCTTGGAATCGACTCACCGACAAGTATAAGAGACAGAATACTTGGCTTCAACATCATCATCACGGAATACCATGGACTGCTGGTGATCGAGAATACAACACGATAGGAGCAATCCTACGTGAAAATTTGAGTGATGCAAAAAGAATTTACGTAGCAGGTTCGGTGCAAAAGAGTTGGTTGGAACGCTTCAAATTCAACGTTCACGATCTAGCTGAAATGGGCTATCCACCATTTGATAGAATCAAACTCGCAACGGTCTGTCCTCATCATAACGGAGCGTACAAGGCCTGTTACGCACATCACAATGTCAGACTTTTCAAACAGTTCATTAAAACATCAGAACTTACATATCCTGAGTCTATGGACTGCTCATGAATAGCAATCATAAGTAGTATGAAATATTTCACCCGCATGGTATTTGATTCAGTTCATCACGTGCTGACTCAAATATTACAGCATAAATTTAATATTCCAATTTCTGGCGAGTGAGAACACGATGTGAGGTTCTAAATAATTAGTAGTGCGAAACTTTGGAATCGCAATTGCAAAGCGGATATCAGCACAGCTGTGCCAATACCTCCTGGGTTCTAACACATGCAATGTGCTGAAACTCAGGCGGATTTCAGCACAGGTGTGCCAGTATCCGCTTTGCTTATCTACTCTTGTATACTGGATGAACAATGTCGCAAATTGAATCCGATGAAATTTTTAATTTTTCATTCTCCACTGGATTGGCCCTCAAACATCGTATTTTCATCTGATTTCCGAACAACGTATATGCGGTGTTACTCAAAAATATTAGACAAGCAATAATAGTTACATGCGATGGATAAATAGTTGAGCTGCTGGTAGTCCATGTATCCGAAAGAGGTGACGAGCTGGGCGACGACCGCGGCGCTGAACCTGCCCAGCAGGTAGGCCGTGCGGGTGTGGCTGGTGACGCGCTGGTACCGGTGCCGCTCGACCTTGGCATAGATGTACGTGTAGTAGGCGACTTCGGTGGCGAGTAGCAGCCCGTAGCTGAACTGAACGATCTGCATGTGCCGCAGCGAGGAGCCGTAGCGCAGCAGGAGGAACGTCGCCGTGCCTGACAGGCCCGACAGTACGATGACCGGCTTGTAGCGGACGAGATCGGTCAGCAGGAAAACCGGAACCAGTATCCCGAAGTAGCAGTACGTGCCAACCGGGAATATCTCCTGGTTCACCTGGCAAATCGCGGCGAAATTTCGTTGGATTAGACGATGGCCCATTGGAAAGTTACGGCCGATATCTGACCGCGGTGTCGAAAAGTTGTTGAGCAATGCTTCGAGCGATTTCGGCGGAAAGATATTTGGATTATAAAGGAGACCAGGCAAGATTTTATTTGGGCGAAAACATCCAGTGGGAGAGAAATGTATATCGCGCTAAATTATCGTCAACGTAGGCATGGTATAAGCGTGTCGTTAGAGCTCAACCAGAGTATCGCTCTCCTTTCAGCTCGGATATAGTGTCGAGAAGATGTACTGATCGACTGTTGAATTACACCGTGGAATATGCGAATCTCTCATTTTTCCAGTGTATTTTATTTGTTCCTCGCTTGTTTGTGGATAACGCCAATTAATTTCAACGAAAACCTACACATATACCTCGTGTACTTATGGGTGCGCGAAAATGTTCATATGACGCGGAATTGACATAGCATGCGTTATATGAAACGCTTTATGTATGTAAGTAAATTAATTATTTTCCGCGGTCTCATTGACAATCGGTCAACGTTTAGCTTTTGCAGATATAGTGTATTTTCGTCAGCCTAGGTATGTAAAGTTTTATCTTCTTTCCCTTGGATAATGCACTATTATTCGTCCATATTGGGAAAGGATTTGTTGCTCCGGAAAGATTTATTGTTCAGTCACTGTATCATAGCGGGCTGGACTCGAGACGGCTTGATTGACAATCCCACGCACGCTCATAGTGCTATATATAATTTGATGAGCTTTACAAATTGCAACGCGAAAGAGCAACCCTAACCCCACATGGCGGCACCGAAGCAGCCAAACCAGAAAGCAAGCTTTCTGTATATAGAATTGTTCTAGCTTGGAAAAATATTCATGTGTGCCATCCGTGTGCATCATGTCAATCATATAGGGAATTCTGTGTAAGCTAGCTACACTAGCGGGAACCGCCAACTTCGCGCATCCGTTACACAATTGTGCACTGCTCTGTATAGCTTCGCTTTGTTTGTTTGTTGCATTTCTCCATATCAACAGGTTAGGGGAGACGTGTTCATGCTTAAGTAATAATCAGACTCACCTGCGCTTCAGTGAAGTTTTTCCATGGCCCAGTGAGATAGTTCGTAACAAAAGGTTCGTTGGGCCGGAATTCCTTGAGAAATCCGAACACGCACAGGATCAACGAGATCGTCCACCACTCCATGATATGACATATAAATCGCTCCTTTTATCGCTCGCATACGTCTCGTATTATATGAGCTTATATAACTGATAATCTTCCGTCGACGAGCAAACTCCCGCAATTAACACGAGTTTGAGTTTGGCCCAGTCCGCAATCGAAGTGCAGGTCGCATTTATTTCGGATTCGAGAAGCTCACGGCGTGTAACTCTCGCACAAGTATACTCACTGCAGTGTAATTATACCAGAACCTTTTCCCCCGTCAACTCGAAGTTCCGTAATACCCCGACCCAGGGAAAATGTTGAAGCAAGCGTCCGGTCCGCGCATCAGCTTTTCGCACAACTGCACCTATAATTACATCCCTGGCCCGACCAACTATTCGAGGAATTCCTAGAAGCTAGGCTATCCTATTATAGCTTAGCTCCTACCCCCACAGGATTCCCCTCACTCTCATTCAAGGTTCCACCCTCAAATGAAATTCATAATTGACCAGAATATAATATAGTGATCAAGGGCAATTTATTCATATAATAAACTGTGTGAACTCCCTTGATTAATTCATCAGTTTGTATTGTTCATTTTCAATTAACTTGAATGTAGGATATTGATCAACGATTCATTGGTGAAAATTATAAATGCGGCTATAAATCTTCAAAAATAACTTCGATGGGTATTGTTTTTCAAAGTGTAGTTGATTTTGCACAACATGCTAACTTGAAGTGAATATTGGAGAGATTATTTTTCACAGCATATCCGCCAGATGCGCCAGAGGCGGATAAGAAATGCTCGAAGGGCCGGGTCAGGTTCGTATGATTTTCAGTCGGTGCAATACCTAAGATGCCATGAATTAGGTGTACTCATTGAGCAAATGGAAAGAATCACGATTGTACCAGAAATATTTTGTTCTGTAAAAATGCCATGATTTTTTTTATTCATTTTGCCTACTCACTTGGTAATGGCGAAACCACTGTTACCAAGATCCGTTAGTATACACGATTTGTACACATAGTGTACTTGTACAATAATTATTAAAATTCTATCGTCTAAGTATCGAAAAAAGTTACTAAAGATTATCTTCACAATTTGCATTAGCAGTCTGGTTTAGTAGGATTCATGTGCTCGCTTTGAATTCTTAAAGCTTTTGTATAAGTCTCCAAACTTGTCACAGCAGCCAAAACTCGAAACAGACTTTCCATAAGTCTGCTGAAAGTTTCGGACATATCATCGTCGCTCCTTGTGACTACAAAAATATCTGAAAATTATAAAGAGAAGAAACAATTATTAGTACATATTAAAAGAATCATGATAATTGAATCATTAGTTCCAAAGTGAACTTTGTTAAGATTTTTCATTCTTGATTATTAACGATCAAGTTTTATCGATTGTTTGAAAAGTTACCGGCTCTATCTTGGCCCAGGTGTCTGCAAAACATATTGACGGCCGTAGTAACGTCGTCATCGTCATGGAAAGGATCCCCAGACCACTGAGTCCTATGCACTCTGACTATTTCGAGAGCAGCTGCCCAATTGGCTGCCTTGAGTAACTCTGCTACCCTGGCAAAATCATCACTCACTTTGCTGCTGGTCCCACCCTACCAACAAAAGGACATGTTTAATTAACTCGCTGGTACTTATAGGGCAAATTTTCTCATTGATTTTTCTATCGTGAATTACTTGAATATTTTGAGAATTTTGAGCATGAATTTCGATGATAAATTACTATTAGGTCACTCAAGACCCAATTTTTTGTTGAATTCCTTAAATATATTTCACGTTTAGTCTTTTGGAAATGGACTTAAGTTGTATATTCAATTAGTTATCCAAACTTGTCTCTCGGCAGAATAAACAAGGAGTGGTAAATGTTGTGTACCTTGGAAACTCAAAAAATGTTTCTTTCAGTGATGAAACTTCAGACCGGAAAATGAAGGAAAAAGATTCTAATATAACCGATATGCAGTTGATTGTAGTTGAATAATCAATCATTTTCTTCTGAACATTTGTATTTCGAATACTTCTAGTCAGCTGTGTTTAAAAAAATTTCAATTAGAAATCAAACTGACCTCCGGCTGAGGGCTGGGGCTCGGTGTAGGAGTTTCCCTTCCGCTATCAGCGCTATCTATTTCGAGCGAGCGACTAAGCGACTGCTTCATGCTGGCTATCTCGGCGGACATGTCCAAAAGACAGGCTTGAGAATTTTTTGCCGCGCTGGATAGAGCGGCATGTAGTTTGTTCGAGGCTTCGATCAGCAGCAGCAACTGGAAGTGGAGCTTGTAGAGAGCGCGACCAAGATCCAGCAGCAACTCCTCGAAGCCACTCTCGGCATGTGTATGAGATTCACCGAGAGATTGTAGCTTGTTAGTTGTCTTAACAGCTTCGAGGCACTTCAATGTGAAATTTAAAATTCAGCATTTTGCTTGAAAGATACAGTTTTAAGAGAAGATAAAATATTTACCTCAGATACGTGATCTTTTTTATCCAGGAACGTTTCAAGATGTTCCTGAACCTCCAACAGCCCGAATCTCAGAGTTTCATGAAATCTCTGATTAGCAAAGACCGAGGAAGCAAACCAAACGATTGGCGGCTCGCCTTTCGATCCCAGTAACTCAGCATGACTAGATAAATGAGAAGCTAGTTGCGCAGAGGCAGCACTGCCGTTACTCAATAGAGAGCCCGCCTCACGGGTGAGGCCTACCGTTTTACCACTAACATTCTGAAAAATATCTCATTTATTTTTTTTTGTTCTATGAAACGATAGTCACGATAAAAAGTTCAATAAACTTACTCTTAAAATTTTACTAAGAAGCTGAAAAATTTCTAAAGGATTAAATGTAGATTGTGCAATTAAATTTTGTAATTGCTGCCTCCAAATTTCTTCAGCGTCATCGCGAACTACTTGTCTAAAAGGCATTAGAGCCGACAGGTTCGGCGAGGCATTACATGGCGTTACATCACCCAAATCTCCGGCACTCGAACCACTGTAGAATTGATTTTGAAAGTGTAATGGAACTTTATGATGTTAATCACTGTATAAAATGAAATAGTAGAATGAAAAATAATGAAAGAAGCTTACGACGTATCCGATCTGGTTGAGGAGTCGTGTCGGGTTCGACTGGGTATGAGTGATAAAGAATACGGAGGGAAAATGCCGGGAATGCTGCTAGCTTCTTGACCAGTGCCTGGTCCACCTGGAACTTCGTCTAAAGGTGATTCAGAACCGATCTCATCATCTGATGATTCTTCAGCGACTCCCCGCTGTAAAATATTCATAATTAATTTTTTTATAACACTAACAAGTAAGTTCCACTGGTCTTATGATTCCATAGATAAATCTTGTGGCATTAATTCTCGTACCCGCATCGTTTGTTTGCTGGAAGATGCCGTTCTTTCACTGAGGCTTTCTTCGACAGTCCGTAAACTTGACTCGCGTTCTTCGCCTTCACTAAGTGGCCGACGCCGAACTCCCCAATTGAAATTGTCTGTGCTTTCACCCTGAAAAGTGACAAATTGATACGATTGAGTTTGCTGTTAAGCTTTAAATGATGAAAAGTATAGATTTTTTTTTGCAAAATAATTTACCTCAACACTCTCGCTTTCATATTCAAGAAAATCAAAGTCCTTGAAAACCCCAAATTGCTCATCGTCGCGTCGGGACCCACCGCTCAGGTCATTGTTGGCACCGGAAACTTCCTCCGTTGACGAGGCCATAGACGACTGCCTTTCCATCAAGTCAGAACTCTGACTGAATATCACCTAAACGAGTAATTCGAAAATTTTATTACTATCTTCAGGATTATAAATTCGAATCACGAATGTATATCAGTACCATAAAATAGCCTTCACATATTTTACGGCACTAAATGATCGAAACATAATTATGGCATTATTATTCAATCTGAAGTTTTTAGTAAAATTATTTCCATTTGAACTGATGAACTTGTTTCTTCTATCATGAATAATGTTTTTCATACCATTTTGAGTTATGATTAAAGAAAATTTACGATTCTGTATGCTAAACTCACAATTTTGACACGAAAAGCAAAGATACTTTTTACAAAAGAATCACTACTCAAAACCTAGCGAATTATATATTTCAATAATATTCGCGTGAATCATGAATATATGTGATAGACATTAATAAAAGCATATGATAGAAAATTCGTACTAATAGATTGGTGAATCAATAAAACTGACGATTTACAAACAATTTTTTCGCTGCTTTCGCAGTGCAATGTAAAACTTTTCGAATATTGAAAAACAATCACAATGAAGCGTTAAGCAATATACATGTAGAAAAGTGCTCTCATGTTTTAGTGATTAACGTGTGAAAGCGACATTTCTTGTTTTATTCATCTTCAAAGATCTATTTACCTTACTATATAATGTCATTGAACTAACGTATTCGTCCTAAAAATGAGAAGACAGCAAGGGCAGAATGTGTTAGCTACATTTTTTTTTCTCACAGCCATGATACGTGATTGTTAAGATGAAATCGAGATACAAGTATAATGATTTTTAAACCTACAGAATAAATACTGAAATTGTGACTTACAGATGGGCTCTTTGGTAAACCGACACGCTGGCCACAGGTGGTCAGTAAATTCACCAAACATTCTCTCACTCGACCCTTAAATTAAAAAAGTTTAGAATTACAGTTGTTTTCGAGTTTTTGCTTACAGGAGGATTAAACAATTTAGAACTAAAAGAGACATATTTTTTATGAATTCGTAGTTAGAGTCTGATGATCTTATTTTTTCAAGCTGTATTCCTTACCTGAGAAACCCATGGCCTTTTCCAACCAGAAGTAGGTCCATTATCTGCCGGTGATAATGATAAAGATCTTCGTGGTGAGTTTGAATTTTTATCTTCATTGATTTGACGTATAAGCCAACGTTTCCCAATGACTGATGTTTGTGTCAAATCGAATGTGAAGTCCATCGTTCTACCTATTAAATAAATCATGTGGTTAGTTGACCTGACACTCATTTTTTGTGTGCTACTCTCTATTAAGAACAATTTATATTAAGACTGAGAAAGAAAAAAAGCAGATAGGTATGCATAATGTAAAATCATACGATTTAACAAAATAACAATATTCTTTATTCAAGAAAATAACTACAATCTAGCATTATTATTTTTGTCGCAACCTTGAATTAGTGATTTGATCCATTGGTAAAAATTGTGTACCATGCAAGGAAGAAAATAAAAAGATTATTCCAGATAAATATTCATGCAATACACAAGACATGCCATACTCGTAGAATGATATTTTGGTCATCCCCAAAGTAAACAGTTGAAAAAATATGTCATCTGAATATTGTTCCCAAGTGTTAAAAAGGATAATCTGTTATTTCCGTATACTTGTAAACTAATTAAACTCAAACTAATCAGTCGCATAATCGAAAAAGAGAAAGCTATGAATGAAACATTTTTGAAGTTTCACAGCATCTGGATGGATTTAATGTGAAATATGGAATCAACATGACAACATATTTCATCAAACTAATATTACACTGCATATATTCATCGTCGGAAAATTTAGATAAAATTCAGCTTTTAAAGAGTAATATTGCGGATTCATTCTTACTTAAAATTTCCAGTGAACACTCATAATTTATTGGTAAATATTCTTTCCTAAAAAATTGGAGAAAAACTCTACAAACATTGAATGTGCCAGAAGCGTATCATTCCATTATCCCCATGCAAATACATTTAGGTCGTAACAGTATCGAGCTTTGAGTTTGGCTCACATCGGAATGTGATAATAACATATATTATATTGCGTGAAAGGCATGACTTAAGATATTTTCTAATAAGTATGGCGAGTTAATGAATAATTGATCAATTTAGTAGACTTACCGGGCAACTCCTTTTTAGTGTATATTTCGTTGTCATTAAAACTTGGATGCGGCGAAGAAATCGATGAATCCCAAGTCGTGGCGTGAATGTTTGTCGGCGGTGCCACCAAAGTTGATGATCTCGTTACAACGAGCTTCAGAATTTTCAAAGCTTCTTTCCACTGTGGCCCCTATTTCGCAATCGTTTTCGTTTGATTATTGTACGATAAAATACTATTCGACTTTATTAGGTACTTTTGAAATAATACTCAATCATGGTTATTATTTATAAATATTCATAGAATATTTGCTATCTATAATAATTATTTATATAGAGTTTTTCGATACTATTTTTCTTAACGAACTGCGTAACACGGGAGTTTTTGCAAGCGTGCTTGAAAAATCCACTTTACACACATTGTTATGAAGCAATGAGATTCGTCATACATTTTTTGGAAAGGAATTTAAAGTTTATTGGGGGTTGTACTTTCATTTCAATCGGGTCAGCAATCATAACATCCTTGAAATTCAGAGACTTTATAACAACGTTGGTTCCCTCGAGAATCGGATATTTGTGAAAAATGAATTAGAACGATTCGCAACACGAAATGAGCAATTACAATTAAGCAAACATAGCCCTTCTTTCAGTCTCGTTATTCGTTGTTTGAAATGAAAAGTTCAGTATTCAAATTGATGTTTCAATTCTTACAAAGTGAATGTGATTCTTTGGTCGAATGCTTCAACGTAATTGCTCATTTGTAATATTTATTCCACATAAAATTATAAATAGTATTAGAATTTTTAGAATCCTAAAATTTTATTCCTGAGGAGAAATAATTTCATGCGTAAACTCATTATTCGGGGACAAATGGTCATTTGAATAATTTTCTCACGAATAAAAAGGAAAAATGAAAAGATAATGCCCAACCGTGAGAGGTGAATGGGAATTTTACAAAACTATCCCAAAGCAGAAACAATCGAAACATATTCGTAAGATATCGTACCGGTCGAGTGAAAAACAAGCAAAAATGAAGCAGACAAGTGCAACATTATAATAATCTCACCTCCACGTATTTAGATATGACCCTGAGAAGTTCAATATTGGTCGGCTGTGCCGCTTGGGACGATATGTCAACATAGTGTAGCATACAGTGGATGATGCTGAGAACGGGCAAGGCGAGGTTGGCTGGACCTTTCTCCAGCACCTCCACCAGGAAGGCCAACATGTTGAAACTGAGATGAGCGTACGTGTCGTACAGGTACTTCACTACACATTTCGTCCACTGGAAGCTCTCCTTACTGAAGGTGCGTCGACTGTACAGCGTCATCACCGTCCCGAGATTCTCTAGTTTCTTGCCTTTTTCGGCACTCACCTGAGCGTAAGACGTCGAGGTAACGTTATTTTCTTTCGTACGAGCACTCGACAGATTTTTTTAAGCGATAAATTTATTTGCAATTTTGATGAGATTAAATGTTACATCGTTAATCTGCATGGGAAATAATCTTATGGTGGTTACCGCATAGCACTGGAGACTCAGCGTACAATAATATTGTACCAATTAATAAAAACAATCAAAGCGTGTTTTCAAGAACTTTGAAATCGCTTGTTTTTCCTGCACAGAAGAAGCTCGGTTCGAAATCACAAAACAAATCAAAAATACATATTGCTCTTCATTTGAGTAATAGTAATGATAAGAAAAATTTAACTGACTGAGAATATATATTTTTTTTCCATATGCGAGACGATGAGTACGTAGTAGAGCACAGCGTAGCTAACATCAATTCAGATAAAAAACTTCTCCAATCAGTCAATCAACTTTCGCTATAAATTAAGATTCCACGGTTCATCCTGTTTGCATAGATGCATTCGATATAATGCGAGAAGATGTTGAATACAGTCATGCTGATGTAAAATATTATCATATTCTCACACTATACTGTGCAGAAATATTCATTACAGTGGAATCATGAAAAGTAAGTAAAAGAAAAGACATAAATTTCTCAAATAGTATTTCTTAACAGCTGTTGGACGTATGGTATATTTTGCACCCGGGTGATTTCGGCAGGCAAAACATTTGCGAGATGAACAGAAAAGGATGAAGAAAATTATATATACTAAATTTCATAGTAGACTATTTCGCTTTCGCACTAAATCACTTCAATTACGCAATAAAATTGTCCCAATGGAGTTGACAGCTTTGAAACGAGCGGCAATATACTGCGGTTTTCTTCAATACAAAAGGGCTTTGTACGCACAGACATATTACAATTAAATTATTCCTACCTGTGCAATGTTCTCGGCACTCCTGATACATAGTTCATTCGCATCTTCGTAATTCAGCAGCAGATAAGGCAACAATGATACGACATTCATTGGAAAAGCCAGGTTCTGAGTTGGATCGACGACAGGCAGGTCCAGCAGTAAAGTAAACTGCGATAAGAGTATCACCACCGGCTCGTACGTATTTGGATTCGTGCAACCCTTTCAACAGAACGAACAATTATGAATTCCATCGCGAGAAATATGCACTTGTCTTTTGACAAGTAGCACAACAAAGTGTCTGCGAACCAACGAAATCGATAACGGAACATACGGAAAACGCGCATTTCTAGAAAATAACAGTCATACTATTTAGTTTAATCTTCGATTGATCTTGTTTACGATTTCCACGCCATGAACTTTTACGGTCAACGGCTGCGAGTAACGCGCGACGCATTCACAGATTGATCGTATAATGTCCCCATCCGAACGTCCCAAGACCAGAAATGTTTTCCCGATAATGCCCTGGGAATATTTATCGCGCGAAACTTTTACCCGAGAATCAGCTTGAAAGCTATACAATTTGCAAGAAGTACACCGTCGTCTCTCGAAACGGCTCAAACCTTTGTAAAATTCTTCTCGCGTACGAGAGCTGACGAATCTCACCTTGAGAAGAAGCGCGTGAACTCCGGGGAACGAGGTCCACCTGAGCTGTTGTTGTATCTTCTCGACTTTGTCGCGGGCGTCTGGTCGGTCCATGGGCAGCCGGTGCAGCACCCGATCCAGCAGGCGCAGTGCTAGCAGGAACTCGTGCTCGTAATCCGACTCGAGCAGCGAAATGGAGAGCCAGAAGAGTTGCGCCAGAATTGTCATTTTGTCGTCCTGCGTCGCCGAGTCGCCGAGCAGCTTCAGCGATTGCGCGGAACGCGAACGGGAGAGATTCGAATTCGAGTACTTGGCTCGATTCTCCAGTTCTGCCGGAGAGTAAAACGTGAAATTACGGGAAATATATGTATACACGTGCGCGATATCGAGTTGCCAATTTTTCGCGCAGTTCATATTATAACAAATCGAGCCGAGGCGACTCGGATTTGTCTTCGTGCGAGAAATCCAACATAGCTATAATTAAAAATGCGCAAAGTCCGTTCGAGTTTTCTATTTTTGCGCCGGAAAAGTTCAGAGGAAATGAATAGAATTTACAATCAAAGCGCTGTAACGTCTGACGGAATATTCAACGGGACAGTTTTCAACTTTCAGTCGGAGGTACGGCTCTGTGTACGCACCTTTCGCCTCGTTGGCGGCGCTCACCGCCGCGTTAGCGGCCGCGGACTTTCGCATGGAGTAGCTGACGGAGTAGCTGGTGCTGCGCATATGAGTCTGTTGATTGAGGTGGGAGTACACGTGGGCGCCGGGTGGATAGTAGCTGGCCATACCCGCGGAACAGTGTTTCGCCATGCTCGTCGCCACGTCCTTGTTGTTCAGGTTGGGCGTCGACTTGAAGATCTCCTTCATGAAGTCGAGCGGCCGGAAGTCCGACTCCAACGAGTCGACCGCCGCCTCGAGAGTCAGAAGCAGCTCCGTCACGTAGCCCTGAATAAAATTGTAATTTTAACGCGGTGGAGAATTGATTAATATATCTGAATTTGCCTCTTCGCGGTATGCTAATGCATCGCATGAATTCTTCGGAATGAACGCCGAGCAGGGCAAAGTTTAACAGGGAATAATTTTGCATTTTAAGATGGAAGTATTATTCTCTTTCTATCCCAATGATTGATCCTCCATACTTTATGAGTATGAGCTCTTCGATACTTGAAATGAAGCATTTCGTCTTGAATGGATGGTAGCGATATCTTAATATTTCGCCGTAACCAAGCGATACAAAAAGTTTGAATCCATTCTAAATCGCATCCCAATAATACGATTTTTCCCGAGTTCAGGTGACGTTTCCTCTTGTAACCGAATCAATTGCAATAAAACTTATTTTTTAACGTGCAGTTTTAGCTGAGTATCGAAGGATGGCCCACCTGCATATCCTCGCCTTGCTCGGCGACGGTCTCGACCAGCCTGGACAGTATATCGGACAGCATTCGGGACGTTATCGGCACCCTCAGGGCTCTAAAAACCTGCAGAGATCTGCCGGCGTAATGCCGCGACGAGCAAGAAAGCCCGAGCTGCAAGGCCGTTTGCGCCCATCGCTGGCTCACCAGAGCGTGCGGCAACGACTCCCTGAACACCCTCAGAACGTGGCGCAGCAGAATAGTAAGCTGCTCGGCGCTTCGCACCCACCAAACCTTCGCCGTCATGTCCTCGTAGTTCCATAATGGCTGGTTTGTCCTGTGATTACGGAAGCGACAGATAAAATCGTTGCTTTGAACTAAATTGCCATTCCAGCTGTTTGAAGCATTTTATTTTGGGTAAAAGTTTCCTAATTAAACAGCTGCTCGTTCAAATAAAAGCTCAATCCATTGTTTCAAGCGTTGACTTTAACTTTGCATAAAATATTATCTAACTTTTTGAATCAGGAGCAACAATCGAGGTCATTCATTTTTTTATCATTCTTTCGTAACGAGATAGCTTTTAGAGCATAACCGGGTAAAGTAACACAATGATATATTTGTGTGATGAGTAATCTTATTAAAGTGTAAAATCATTGTTATTCTCTTACAATAACAATGATACAACAATCATAAATAATATTATTCATCAGTGATTGATTCTATTCTCCCTTATAAGAATATTCATGTAATTGCATCTATCAGCAATTAAGGAGACTGTGGATTGCCCATTATGTTAATCAATTTGAGCATAAAAACAACTGTATTATACAAATGTTTATTATGTTTGGAGAATCGAGAAATCGACATCATTTTTCAACGGCGTCGTCGTACCTCGAGGCGAGAAAATTGATGAGTGACTTAATCACATCTTGGATTGGCATGTTAGGTCCGGGCTGCGGCCCAGTCCAGTTAACTCCGTCCTCGGGGGTTACGATGACCGGAGGCACGATGTTAGTCGACCTGCCGTTAGCCGGCCAGTCGCCACGTTGACAAGAGATGGAGGTGGAGTCTGAAAATGAACGCAGAAAATACAAAATATTGACATATGATATCCGATAAATCACGTTACTTGACTTGCCGAGTTTTCTTTCAAAAGAAGAAAACGTTCCTATACTTTGTGCGTTTTAGTTCGATGATAATTACTACACTGATAAATTTAAAAAGCAGAGTTGCAAAAATATTTTGATTATCCTATGAAATATCGTTACGTTCTAGAATTTTAATGAGTTTGAAAATTGATCGATCAATCAATTGAATGGACAACCACAAATGATTTTGAAATTCAATCGAGTTTTACGGAGAAACAAAAGTAATCATAACTTTGTCGATTTCAATGTTTCAATTGTCATGTTAAATGTTTCAATCCATAAACTCAAATTTAATGAAAGTAATTTAAATCTGAAACTTCAATAGTGTCAACCGTTTTATAATAATCAATATTAAATATCAAATAGTATAAGACTTTCAAAATTTATAAAAATATCGTCAACATTTTTTCACTCGTGTAAATTTGAATATAGGTGAAGCTAATGATTCTTAATAAGTCGATTGTACATTCCTAATGATCGTTAACTCCACATATAAAAATATCGTGTTACATAAATCTCCGAAGGAAAGAAAAATTTTATTACGCACTAGATAACGGCTATCTATTTCACGGTAAACTCAATACCTTATCATACTTAAAGCGAAATTCCCTGAATATCGTGAAAAATTGAGAGAAGTTTGATATTAAGTAAAATAGCTCATTTTTGTAAAATTTTTATTAATTATTATGTTTGAATGTTCGGTGGACATTAGCAGATCCAAAAAGTACAAACAGACCTCTGCGATAAAGTCGATAAATGCTAGTATGAATTATATGCAGCATCAGGGGGCGTAGCTCAGATGGTAGAGCGCTCGCTTAGCATGCGAGAGGTACCGGGATCGATACCCGGCGCCTCCAGTAATATTTTGTATCAAAAATGATGTTTCAAACTGGATATTCCGTTAATGAAGGAAATTATACGTAACCTTCTATATCATTTAAATTAATTAACTACTAATCGATGTTTTATGTATGGCATGCACATCTCAATTATATAATAATTTATAACAACAGAATATTATCTTGAATTTTGATTGAATTTTGGCTTCAATACTGTTGACAGAGCTGGATAAGGGAAATCCTTTTCTTTATGGTTCACGAATGATCATATAATATCAAACATTCAAAAATGCACAGAATATCAGAAATGGATTATACCATTCATTGTTCTGCGTATCCGAGCTACATTAATCACGAGGGAAATTTTTCAGGATCTCTCAATCTGATATTGGATCACAGTATCGAAGAAGAAAACAGTTATTTAAATTGTAAAAAATCCATGTGAATCATTGGAAAAACATAGAGGGCGCAACTGGTTAACGCATTCACTCCCAATTGTAAACATATGCTACGGTCAAGCGCAGCGAGACTTCGCCGACACCTTTCACTGAAAGTAGAGTACTTCAGTAAAGGACATTGAAAAAATAAGATCAAGCTTATGCGTTCATCCCCGATTGGAAATTTTGATCGGGCTGCCTGGCCAGATCGCGTGGCCCAGGCCAGGCTGCCTGATCAGGGCGCAGCATGGCAGGGGACGGCGCTTTAGCAAGGGCGCCGCGTGGGCCTGACTTGCTAAAAAATAAGTATGGCATATATCTGGCATAGTGAACTAATGCCAGAGTTATTCCAGACTTAAGTATTGTTCGTTCAGAAAATCTCTCATAGAAAGTCTAGCCTAAACAATCAATTAATTATTTCTGTGATTACAATTTTATATTGTATTTTAACTTGGAGTACCTGACCCTTGACCCGAACGATGTCCAGGTAGTCAGGGTACCCGATGACGGTGTTCCAAGGGTGCGCTCCTGGTATTTTGGTTGGAGTACCTGACCCTAGACTCGAACGATGTCCAGGTAGTCAGGGTACCCGATGACGGTGTTCCAAGGGTGCGCTACTGGTATTTTTGGTTGGAGTACCTGACCCCAGACTCGAACGATGTCCAGGTAGTCAGGGTACCCGATGACGGTGTTCCAACGGTGCGCTCCTGGTATTTTTCGTTGGAGGACCTGACCCTTGACCCGAACGATGTCCAGGTAGTCAGGGTACCCGATGACGGTGTTCCAAGGGTGCGCTCCTGGTATTTTTGGTTGGAGTACCTGACCCTAGACTCGAACGATGTCCAGGTAGTCAGGGTACCCGATGACGGTGTTCCAAGGGTGCGCTACTGGTATTTTTGGTTGGAGTACCTGACCCCAGACTCGAACGATGTCCAGGTAGTCAGGGTACCCGATGACGGTGTTCCAACGGTGCGCTCCTGGTATTTTTCGTTGGAGGACCTGACCCTTGACCCGAACGATGTCCAGGTAGTCAGGGTACCCGATGACGGTGTTCCAAGGGTGCGCTCCTGGTATTTTTGGTTGGAGTGCCTGACCCTTGTCCCGAACGATGTCCAGGTAGTCAGGGTACCCGATGACGGTGTTCCAAGGGTGCGCTCCTGGTATTTTTGGTTGGAGTACCTGACCCTAGACTCGAACGATGTCCAGGTAGTCAGGGTACCCGATGACGGTGTTCCAAGGGTGCGCTACTGGAATTTTCGCTTGCAGCAGCTGACCCTGGACCCGAACGATGTCCAGCTAGTCAGGGTACCTGATGTCGGTGTTCCAAGGGTGCGCTCCTGGTATTTTTGGTTGGAGTACCTGACCCTAGACCCGAACGATGTCCAGGTAGTCAGGGTACCCGATGAAGGTGTTCCAAGGGTGCGCTCCTGGTATTTTTTGTTTGAGGACCTGACCCTGGACCCGAACGATGTTCAGGTAGTCAGGGTACCCGATGTAGGTGTTCTGAGGGTGCGCTCCTGATATTTTTGTTTCGAAAAGCTGACCCTAGACCCAAATAACTCCAGGTAGTTAAGATTAGCTTCAGTTTAAGAAATACCAGAAGCGCACCTTTGGAACAGCGTCATCGGGTACCCTGGCTACCTGGACATCATTCGGATCCAGGGTCGGCTACTCCGACAAAAAATCCCAGGAGCGCACCCTCGGAACAGCGTCATCGGATACCCTGACTACCTGGACATCGTTCGGGTCCAGGGTCAGCTGCTGCAAGCGAAAATTCCAGTAGCGCACCCTTGGAACACCGACATCAGGTACCCTGACTACCTGGACATCGTTCGGGTCTAGGGTCAGGTACTCCAACCAAAAATACCAGGAGTGCACCCTTGGAACACCGTCATCGGGTACCCTGACTACCTGGACATCGTTCGGGACAAGGGTCAGGCACTCCAACCAAAAATACCAGGAGCGCACCCTTGGAACGCCGTCATCGGGTACCCTGACTACCTAAACATCGTTCGAGTCTAGGGTCAGGTACTCCAACCAAAAATACCAGGAGCGCACCCTTGGAACACCGTCATCGGGTACCCTGACTACCTGGACATCGTTCGGGTCCAGGGTCAGCTGCTTCAAGCTAAAATTCCAGTAGCGTACCCTTGGAACACCGACATCAGATACCCTGACTACCTGGACATCGTTCGGGTCTAGGGTTAGGTACTCCAACCAAAAATACCAGGAGCGCACCCTTGGAACGCCGTCATCGGGTACCCTGACTACCTAAACATCGTTCGGGTCCAGGGCCCGCTACTCCAACCAAAAATACCTGGGGCGCACCGTTGGAACACCGTCATCGGGTACCCTGACTACCTGGACATCGTTCGGGACAAGGGTCAGGTACTCCAAGTTAAAATACAATACAAAATTGTAATCACAGGAATAATTAATTGATTGTGTTCGGGATAGAAAATACTCTACAACTGCTGCAGGCAATGATGAACAGCTGACACATATAAACTCGCGCCGCTCGGCTCGCCATGCTCTTGCCAAGTCTGGCCCAGATCACAGCGCCGTCCCCTGCCATGCTGTGCCCATATCAGGTTGATCAGGCACCCTGCCCGGGCCCAAGTTTGCGCCTGATTTCAATTTCCACTCGGGTCGGGGGGCGTAGCTCAGATGGTAGAGCGCTCGCTTAGCATGCGAGAGGTACCGGGATCGATACCCGGCGCCTCCAAAATTTAAATTTTTGTTATTTGATCTTGAACACTTGTTTTGAGAGATCAAAATCATATTTTACACTTTATTCAAATTCCTTGCTGAGTTTGCAGATAGTTTGTCATTGAACGATTAGATAAAATTGAAAATTCATAATCCTTATTTATAATGAATCCACGAAGAGCAAATTTTTCAACGTCTTAGACGGATATCCACACTATATAGAGCAAGAGTGTAAGACTGTTGAACTAGATATAATAATATTGAGCTCTGTTTGTAGAATGAGGGTTACTATTTCTGTTAGGAAGAATGTTTCTAAATATAAATGCTGTCCATCAAAGAGCTTACAGCTCGGAGAAGTAAACTTGCTCTGGATAAATTTATGACGTCTCAAGATGCACGTTATTGGGGAATATTCATTAATCGGCTAATAACGGATTGAGTTTCGAATATGAATATCTTCCTGGCAATTTTTTTTATTCTGTTTTGAAATATCTAACTTGATTGTCGCGCTTGTCATAGATTATGTCTAAGTTGAAGTGGATAATTCGGGGCACACAAGTTAATTGAAGCTGGATATATAGATACCAACGTCTTATTGTTATTCGTTATTATTATGCACTAATAATGAGCGAATAACACAAACGAAATTCGAATATCTTTCAAGGTACTAAAAATTATTGTTAGAAAAATTAAGTTGAGTAAAGTTTTTTTTGTGAATACGAAAACGTATAGTATCTCTGAGATTTTTTTAATAGTCGATAAACGATTCTGTTGATATTTCATTTCATGAATTTGTCGAGTCTTTCTTATCTACGAATTGTTTGATTGTTGCATGAAATAAATCAAGTTGTTTTCAGAGATTGCAATGAAATAAGCATCGTGAATAGTCAATAAAGCGATGAAAGAAATACTCGGAGTGTATCACAATCTGCAGTGAATCTCATCTCTATATTATGTACATCTGACGCCTAGTAATACTATGTTGCAACTTGCTCGCCTGAACAGAAGACTAAGCGCAGTGTTAATATTTTTGTCAATAGCCTAACAAGGCTACTGCGAGTGATTTTTTCCCCCATCCGCAGTTGGTCACCCAAATTCGTGGATATAAATATAACACCACAGAGAGCAGACAGCACACTCACCGTACGAATACACGGGCTGGGGGTTTTTGGCATCGTCGCCGAGGCTCGGGGCGACCTGTCTGATGGTAGCGGGCGGCGTCGTGCCCGCATTGACAGGCGAGTGGGTCGGGCTAGCGTTGTTGGACGCCGACGACGAGGACAGGCTCGGCGAGGACGAGGACTCGGGCGCCGGCAGAGGCGGCGGCAGCGGCGGTGGAAGCGGAGGCGGCGGCGGAGGCGACGATGGGGGCGTACAAGCCGGTGGCGATTGAGACTGCGGCGATGTCGGCGCGATGACTCTGCACATGAAATTTCGAAACAGTCGTGTTAACGTGGGTGGGGAAGAAAAGTAAACGGGGCTAATCCCTATAAATCATGTGATCCACTATCACATTTTGTATGAATTTTGAATTCACGCTGAAAATATCATTGCAAATTATTGCGCGATCACTGAAAATTTAAATAATCGACGATGAGAATTCAAACGTGAACTCAGGACCATCAATGTGCTATCGACACAAAAATGATGGCAGATGTATGAAGATGCGTTACTGAATCTCTCCGTGAAAATTAATTTCAGCTTTCAGCGGCTTGTTCATCAGGGTTCCCGAGATTCTAAGCTTATAGTATACACAAAAACCAGAATATCCAATTGAGGGCGAAAAATCTAAATCTAAACACTCATGAATTATTCATCAATTTTATTTATATTCAATTGGTTATTGTAAAGCGTGAAATGGATTTACCATCGATATTTTTTTCAAATCGTTTGAAAGACAATTGAGTTTTCAAGCCAAAAATTAAATAGTCCTCTCCTGACTTGATTCTTAAGTACATTCACTCCAATTCAGATAATACTTACTTTGAAAAGAACTTGTAAGCATAATTATTATATGAAGTTTTTTAGTATGTCAAGTTAGAAAATTTATTTGTTAGTATCATTCTTGCTAATCTCTCTTGCTAATCTGAATCCGAATGGAATATATTACCAGGGAAAATTGTCATCTCTTTATGAAACAATTAGTACCAATAATAGAAGATAAATTGATTAACCACCACTTTCTAAACGTTCCGGAGATCTGTCTGCCCCCCTCCTCTACCTTCAAAATAAATTAATACAAATTACAACACATGAGTCGCAACAAACGCTATTATTGCAATTAATTATCATTAGAAATACGCACCGACGATTACATTATTTTGTATACAATTTATTTTGTAATATGAAAAGGGGGAAAGTCAGGTCTTCGAAACATTCCCGATAAAGCATATTACTTTCTTTAAATTAGTAAGTACTGGTTAACCAATTCATCTTTTTATTCTTATTCGTCAACTTGCAATAGAGTCAACGCCACTAAAATCAGTACCAATGTAGAAATTCATGCCAAAGCTTGCCTGCAGGTTTGAATATATTGCCTTTGGCATTCTGTAGCTTAGCAAGTCTAACTTATACCAAGTATGTAAATTCATCTAAAGAAACAAAATTTTGTTCTCCAAACGTATGCAAAGTAGGTTTTTTTCACAAATCATCAAGCTCTGTAACTTCGAGCATGCACTTCGTTGATTCGATTAATGAAAATCATTTTGGACCATTTCAAATTTCCAATGTTTTGCTAAATAGTTATTTTCCGCGATCGATCAACTCTTCACTATTGGACTACTTGAATGCTGATTAATCAAAAATTCTCACGAAAAAACTAGTTGATACATAAAAAGCCCGTCTGTGTATTTGCAAAATAATTCTAATGTAAACCCGGATTGAGTTTTAATTTCAAGCTCCGAAACCTCAAAGGGACGTGCAACAAGTTCAAATCTGAAAAATTGTCAACCCACTATTATTTACGAATGTTCGTAACTCACGTGGTTCCGACATTGGGCGGTGGGCCGTAGAGATAACTGTCGAATTCGGGATCAACATCGGTGAAGTTGTGCTCGATGATTGGCAGGGGCGGGGTGGCGAGGCCGAGCTCGAGCTGGTCGGTGCGCTTGCTGAGGAGGACGCGCGCGACCCCGAGGTGGTCGCGGTGATCGCCCAGCACCACGAGCATATTCAGCAGCAGGAGCCGGCAGTGATCCCGCACCAGTGGCCGCGAGTGATCCAGGCCTAGGAATACGATGTGCAGCATAAGCGGCACGTGGATCGCCCAGTCCAGTTGGATGCCGTCCACCACTACGTCCGTCAACAGCATCACCGCGATGTTACATCTACAAAAGAAGAGACACGCAATTGTGTTATTTGCATTAGCTACAAAAATAGTATACATTTTCTTTTTTTCGGGGTTTTTAAGGTGAATCCAACCTTAGACACAAATTTAGAATCAAATATGATCAATAATAATCTAAACGGTTAGTTTTTTATTAAAATTGTTATAAGAAAACACGATGATCTAAAATATAATTTCAATACAAGTTCTAATTTTGAATGACTTTGATATTTTCTACGAATGAGTTCATAAATATTTTATTTACGAATCTTATAATGATCATTATTATTTTTCTATGTTATTGACGAATTTATATTATGTCAACTGATCGAATCGAAATCTGGGTTTGTAAGGTATTATTTTAGTGCCAATAATGAATTAAAATACTTGGTCGATTCTTGACACGATGTCACATATATGTCTAAATCTATTTCCTTTCGTGAACCATGCCTCATACATATTTCTCATCGCAATAGATTGAAGAAACTATAGGAATGCTTCATTTTAGGGATATAGCATCTATCTACCACTTTATTCTATTCTTATACTTGTTCAACTTCTTATATTTAGCTGCTTCATGGTGTCTGTCCAGACGCTTGCCTGTTAGCAGCGCAAGTCGGCAAAGTTTTGACAACTCGCAAGAAAAGAATCTTATATCCGGGCGACGTTTGGATTGCTTTGAGATATTACGTCTATCATTAATGATTCAATGCATGTAAAGTATGTATATGACTGCACGGTACACACATCTAATCATATATTCAAGCGCGCTGCGCGCGATCTACATTTTTTAGTTCAAAATTATATTTTAATTATTCTTTTTACCCTTCTCGACGACAAACTTCATCGCATGTTTATCGATCCATTCTCATATGTGCATTTCTGGGACTTACATTCACATTTCATTCGGAATCGGAACGAACCAAGATCATAGTGAATTTGAGAAAATAGAAAAAACATTACATTCAGATTATTAAAGAGATTTGGTCATTAGAACCCCAAAACCCATCTTATAGCTATTCTCCGATTATTGACGAACTTTACTGAAACTAACTTATAACCAAAGAAGATCTATCTCCTTTGCCCCAAACTTTTCTTTCTACAACTACCAGCCTTGCTCAGTGTCCCTTGCTTTTTTTTCTCTTCCGAAAGAGCTACCACCACCGGTGCATTTTCGACCCTTGTTTCTCTCTCACTGGCATTTTCTATCTTGTCAAGTGGCTAGATCCAAACCAATCAGCTCGCGAGTCGAGTGAGTCCATTCTGCATTTATAAGAATGGCAGTCCCGAGGGGAATCGAAAAGTTTGATCGCGACGGGCGAGTCACATATGTGATAATATGTTTGGTGAAAAATTGATAAACTGTTCGGACCTGTGGAAGCCGCTTATGGGCTGCGAGCTGTCGGGCAGGTACTCGGTTAGCGGGGCGAAGTAGCCGCCGTACTCGGGCATCGGCAGCGGATGGGGCTGGGGCACGTCGACCTTCTCCGCGGCCGCCTTGCCGTTGAGGGCGACTGGCACGTTGCGTATGAAGTAGGCGTCCTCGGACATCAACTGAAAGTCGAAAAACTGTAAAAGAAAAAAAGAAAGCGCGGGAAAGCGCGCGAGCGTGAAACACCAGCGGCGTGCTTTGGGAGCCGTGCGTAAATATGTTTGCTGTGGCGGTTGGATAGTATCGTCAGTGCTGGCCGACAAACATGCACGGGACGATGCTGTACGAGGCACAGGTGCGTGCGTGTGTGTGCGCGCGCGTGCGATAACTCACCTCGGCCTCGGTGAACGGGGTCGACAACTCGTCCAGCAGCAAGCCCCCGTTGTTGATACTGTTCCCGCGAGATTTGCCGCACGGCAGACCCGCCAGCGAGCGCAGAGCCGTGTCGGATTTCGAGCCCCTGTATGAACGAGAGAGGGGCGATCGTTAGATTACAGGCCGCTACATGCAAATTATCGAAGCCGCGTCTAATAGCCACTGATGGGCGGATATTACGAGTGCGAGCTTTTGTCTAGATTCGATCCGCTGATGATCCCAGGCGAAACAGAGTTGCCGGATTCGAGTGACAAGCGGGAGAAGTAAAAATTCGAACGGATCAACACATATGGCTATAGGACACACTTTTAATTTATATACGGACAAAATTGATTGCTTTGTTCAAACAATTGGGAATACTAGATTCATCGCACCGTAGAACAAACGCTGCTCCCTCCGCGTACGCATGTCTGTTTGGAGTCACTGTGGCGGGGGAGCCTGATTTGATTGTTCAAACAATTATTTCGAGGACATCAGGTTACAACAAAATATTCGGGTAAACATTGAATCGATCAACGTCTCTTTGGTTTTTGTTTTTTTTCCCCCATTTTATACTTTTAATTTAATTTCCTCTTATTGCAAAACTTTGTTTGGACATTACCAAGTTTAATACAACTTTTTCAACGATGAACACATAGCTATAATCAAACAAATAACCCATTAACTTAGTCACACGTATTTTTTTTATATATGAATACGAATCATGGTTAAACGGTGAGTAAAAAAGAGAAAGAAAAAACAGCAGTTAATCAACAGATTGCAGACCACACATTGCAATGCTGATCTTTCGCCTCCACACTGCAAAAGCACGATCACTGATGCGAGGTTTCATCTGAAAATCTCTCGGGTATTTTTCAACTTTTCACGTTCACCATGCGATGTGCAGTTAGCTTTTCTTCGTTTAGAATAAAAATGAATAAAGAGAGACGAAATCTCGTTCCACATTCGGGTGGAATCGAGTTCAATAATATTCATGGTTATCTCTGCGCATCATCCGAGTTTGACTTGGACAAATACTATCGAATAAATTACCCTCATTTCGAACGAATCACCGTCGCGAAGAGAAAAAAAAAACTTGCCCAGTCTTCACAGGATCCTCTCCGGAGTGTCTTTTCGTGTGAATCGTGCCCTTCTCAACGCCGAGGTCCTTGCTGGGGTTGGTCGGGTCAGCCGCCGGGGCGTCGCTGTGGGACGAGGCCTTGCGCATGCTGGTCAGCCTGTAGAAGGGCGGCGTCTCCGTCCTCTCGATCAGGCAATTCAGAGTCTCCACCGTCTGTAGCTCCGTCATCATTTCGTCCACCAGGCGGTCTGGTCTCGCACGGGCCAGGTACAAAACCACGCGCTTGGCCTGTACGTGAATGGAATAGCAAATGAGCTTATTTCGGTCTTTTGGGTTGATTTTGAATTTTTCAGGAGGATTATACATTGAAAAGGAACCGGCGCGACCCTTTGGAAAAAGAGTACACGTTGAAAGATGAATTTTTCATCGTCACCAACGAATTATTGAGGATTAAAGCTTTTGATACTAGAGACTTTTCAAGGGGAATATACGTTTCACCGGTACGAGCGAACGGTAAAAATTTCAGTACGAAAACGAAACTACATTCGATCCGATCGGGAAAGCTCAACGCTTTTATCCGATTGCCATTACGATATCAAGGAAGCCGCGTTGAAAATCAATAGCGAATAAACATTTTAATTCCAAGGCAAAAATAATACGTAAACTCAGAGTAGCAATGAGGAAGAATTTATATTTACACCCGTTAATTCATTCGGTGCCGTATAGTTCAGTTTCATAAAGAGTCAAATCCATTTTCGAAGAGGATATGACTTCTATTCGAATACCACGAATTGAGCACATCGCAGCAGCTTCCGAATCCTTGAGATTTCCGAAAGTAGATTTAACTCATTATAGAACTGAGCAGTGCATAATAATATACGCGCAGGAGGATCAAACATACCGAACGGTTGGTTGCCACAGTTTCCACTGGGAGTTAGGTCGGGCACTTTGGATTCGTAACTTATATACACTTGTCTTGTACTCACATAAGGCAAGAGTTCCTGAGGAGCCATGCCCGAAACTATGATGAGGTAGCGAATGATCACTTTGAGATTATTCGGCCAGCAGCCGCACAAAGTCGCCCAGAGCTCCTCGGTCTCCTTCGGGTGCTCGTCCGAGAACTGGGGGAAAGTCACAAGCCGTGAGGCATTTCTCTACGCAATTTAAATTATGATTCGTTTACAACTACTCGGTGGCTCGTCTCTACCGACCGATGGGATTGCAGCTGCCGACGTTCGAAAATCACTCGTCCGATCGTGAGTTCCATCAACACAATTCCGAGTTATTCTAATTATTTACGGCTTGGGAATTTGAATATTGCAACGATACTTTTTGGTTTGATGTAATTTCCACTGTGATGTCGATGGACTGGATGGATCAATTTAATTCAAGATAACACATTGAAATATCAAAGTTGTTATTGAATCACAGATATTTTTTCGTGAGTATAAGTGGAAAGTAAAATGATTGTTCATATAAAAAGTGTATCGATTAAAAACAGACTATAGAATCTACGCATATAGAAGTACCATTTCAGTCTACTCCGAAAAACTCTGTCGAAGAAGTTCTCCGATTTCCAACTGTATCTTTCAATGGAACATTATTCAGCAAATAGAGGCGAAAACTGATCGTATTCGCCGCGCTCATGAAATCGGCTCTGCGAGTACTGTCTACGAATTAGTGGAATACATACTAATTGGATGAACTATCCTATACAATTATCAATTAGCGGTGTGCGCGATTTAGAGCAGTTATAATCGTAAAAGGGGAACGGCATAATTCGATGGTTACTGCAATCAGGAGGGTTGTATTGGCAATCTCTGGTCGCATCAGGCTAACTCAGGATCGATAACTCGCGCGATGAATTGCAACAGGACAACTTACCTTGGCTGTTATATAGAACAGGTTGTTCAGCACCATCTCGGTGGCTTCGGCACTGCCCCAGCCCTCGCGTCGGCCGCTTCCTCCCCTCACGTCGTTCCCGTAACACTGCAACTGTACAATCGCATAGGCTGCGTCATTCAATCTGCTCTATACGCTTGGAAAAATTCAGTATCGAGCAATATTCACAGGTATTTTATATCGGGCGGAGATTTTGCGTAGTACTGCGAATTCATCATTATTTCTCAACCTCGTGAAATAATGGAGGAATAGGATAACATTTGATACATGCGATCTTGTAAGGGGGCTTCTAACAATTGAGAATTGGCTTCTCTTACTTCATCCATGACTATTCTATGCATAATATGATCCGAAGTAACATTGTAGAATCCGACCTTGACTCGCTAAGCGAGCATGTTCAAGTCTAAATTGTTGAGAAGCAACAAACAACCAATGGGTTCTCGATCTTCCGAAAAAGAAAACCAAAACAAAGCGAACCAAGTGCCCTTTGTTGCCATACGGTATAGCGTGGGTTCGATCTGTCGAGTCGGGCGTACTCTCGTGAAAGGCTACGTGGAAGAATGTTATTCTGGCACCTTTCACCGAAAGCAAAAGTACTGTTGTAACCGTTCCAAAATCAGATCGAGCATAAAAATAAACTTCGCGGCACCCGGGGGGGCGTAGCTCAGATGGTAGAGCGCTCGCTTAGCATGCGAGAGGTACCGGGATCGATACCCGGCGCCTCCAAAATTCTTATTTTTTTTCCCCCTCCTTTTCTGTTGCATACTTCTTTCTCATCCGTGTGTGTGTGTGATCTTTCATTCGTCGCTTATGATTAATTACCGTTGGTACCCGGATTTTGTCGAGACATTCACTCGTAACAGATTAATCACGACGCTTGTATATTATAGTGAAATATTAATTGGGAGCCCAAGGAAAAACGTTGCAGGCGTTAAGTATCTTAGAATAGACGAGTTATATTTGTAGTTCCCTTCCGAGTTTTCATTTTTGTAGGTACGACCGTTCATTAAGTTGCCTTTCCTTCGTATCCCGACTCTCTCGCTCAGCGTCTGTTAAAGCGGACGAGCCGTTGCACCTGCACGTTCGAGCATTAACACACATTTATGGCGCTGAATAGTTCAAACATGCAATATTCATGCACCGAGCTCGTAATTGTTATTGTAACAACGGGGAGGAATCCTCCTGTTCTAATGAAAATAGTAGGTATATTATGCACTTGAGCGTAGCGAGTAAGTTTGCACGTGCCGAAATAGCCTGGATAAGCGAGGTGCATATGCTATTTTTCATCTCCAATGGGAGAAAAGTGTCATTCTTTGCGAAAATTGACACTTTGCTACCGCTGGGACGAACAATTTATCCCAGGCACGCGAGGATTCATCAGAATTTTATTTCTCCTTGCTCTCTGAATCTAAAATAGTAATAAACAACTATTTTATAGTACTAATTGCACAACTGCTCAAAACAGTAGATATTCATTAAAAAAAAAGTAAAATTTTATTGATATTTTAGTAATTTAGTAAGAGTTTACTATCTCTTAATGAGTATCTACTATTTTGTGCAGTTGTGCAATTTGTACTATTGAATAGTAGTTTTTTACTATTTTAGATTTAGAGAGTGATAAACGTATACACAACGTAATTCACGCGAAATTTCCCAAGACAAATAGTATCTAGCCACGACTAATCTCTCGGTAGAATTTGAGGATCGTTATACGCGCGACTAAAGAGCGGAACAATTGTATACACGATGAGGGAAAAAAAAGCAAAAATCAAGTTGGAAGCCGTCCAATAAGTTTCTCGTATTTTTACACGCGCCCGTTTCGAACCGTGTCCCGGAGAAGTTAACAGAGCCATAAAGCGCCGCTCGGTACATCGGCAAAATTAAAAGCGAACGCGAATTACACGGCGCGGCTTTATAGCGCATCGATTGTCAGCCGGCGACACGTTCGAACGGCGCGTATGTCCCTCGTAAATATTTGCCCAAGCGAATCTCTCTCTGGCGCGCGCCAGGGCGAGTCCGCGGCAGATTCATTGCAGTCTCGCTAAGGAAACGGCTCGCGGCGCGCATCTCTTCCTTGTGTATCTACGAGTTAAACTATTTTCGCGAGCCGTCACTCCGGGGAAATACTGTGGCTTCGGCGCGCATGCAAAATACTTGCGATGAATAATCGCGTTCTCACTTTACACGTCGCCCACCCACATATCGGAATAGCTACTCTGTGTCGGTGTTTCTCTTTTTTTTTTCTCTTAGTAGCGAAGAAGAGGAGGTACATTCACCGGGAGCGAGGGAAAAGAAAAATCGATGCGGGCGCAAATTCGCTCGGACAAACAGAACGATTGAAACACCGAGAGGACGATTTGTCACGGGCGGAAATTTTCAACGGGAAGCCTATATGCTGGCCAATGATCGACCGCATTCTCTGCTCGTTTGATCGCGTCGCTTCTTTTTTTCCGATGAACAAAAGTCTGCGAATTTTTTCACTCTCGCGCGATTTATTAATACGTCGGAGATAAATCCAAATGGACTATCCATAAATTATACGTACGCCTACTTATCGGTTACGAAAGAATATACACTTAAATCAGATGTGATCAAGTGATAAGGCGATTTTCCAATATATGCGCCGAAACCATCCTTAGGGGCAGTCCATAAATCACGTAAGGGTATTTTGGGGGAACGCGGGATTCATCGTTATCTTACTTTTTTTTACTATGGGCATAGGGGGACGTGTAAAGCTGCTTACGTAATATTTCATCCTAATAACTATTATTAAGCTTTTTTTCGCAAAGTGGTTTAATGATACGAAAAAGAATGACTGGTTTATTGGTTTGGAACGGGTATAGATTTACGAGATGACCAGAATTTACCTGAACTCGAGCGATGTTTTGAGAGAACTCAGGAGGCGTGCAATGGTTTCGCTATAAAGCTCAGGCCCGTATTCTCAGTGCTAAGAAATGCGTGTAAGTTAATAAAAAAAAAAAAAAAACTAAGTCACAGAGTCGAAATTGTGAAATTTTATTTCAATAACCTCAGTCTTATAAGTACGATTAGGCAAAACAATTTGAATAAATGTCGTCAGAAATCGACGATTTTCTAATTTGGCTGCACATCCACATTTTAGCTCACAAGTATCACCGTTTCGATCTAATGAAGAATGTTCGGAAGCTGCATGGAAAAAATTAAATATTCAAATTCATTCAACTTATCCAACAACGTACAAACTTCTATCATTTAAAAAGAGGCAAAGAAAAATTCGCGTTCCCGAGTTACTAACCGCGGATATACCAAACTAACGAATTTCAACTCGCGATGAGTATATCACGTAGAAATATATCAGGACGCTTCGCGCGGAAAAGCCTTCGAGTGAAGTTTCAACTTTGTGTGTTCTCTGTCTGGTGCGTTTCGTTTTCTACCTACTCAATAGATCAATTTGTTCTATGCTTATACAAGCAATGAATATTCAAATGCCGCACTGCAACGAAATCAAAGCAATTAAATAGTCTGTCGATACGAGCAAACTCGCCTTTGTGGAAGATGTAAACAACTCGAGATCCCACGAAAGATGAACTAGAAAATGACGTGGCTGATTTCGCAAACTTATATCTTGCATAATATATTCGGGAATCATCTCCTTCGTTATAATTGTAACTACGTCGATGACTGTGTAGTAGCTAGCAATACGGACACCCATGAAAACTAAGTGGCAACTTTTTATTTTCGACCATGAGATCTAGCCTCCGCATCATTGGCCACTTTGGCAGTGAATATCCCTGGAAGACAAAAAGGGGAGGGGAAGCGGGAGACTCGTGGAGCGTAATAGTCTCCAAGGTCGTAGTTCGATAAGTATGCACTTTACCTACTCTCCTGGAGGAAATTAATTCTCGCTGCGGAAAAGAAAAAGCGGAGAAAGAGAGAGAGAGAGAGAGAGAGAAAGAAGGTGTGTTCAGAGTCATTGGCGTGTGCCACTGGGAAAGCCGACGCTCGACGGAGCCTAGAGAGACTCCGCGTTGGCCGCTCGAATTCAATATATATATATATGTATGCAACTCATTTCGCTCGGCTCGAGTATCCAGTTATATCTCGGCCGGCTTCTCGCGATGCGGTAATAATCTCATCCCCAGAAAAGCGTTGTAATTTGTTTTATCAATGGCCAGTATACTGATGATTCGGGAGGCTTTTGGAGTTATCCGAAGACGGAGAATGACGGTGATACAGCACGGCCGATAAGTTTTTCATGGATGACAGATAGAGTCGAGGGTCTGAGACGAGTGAGAGTACTCGAATTCTGACGAGATTGTGAATGACCGATTAGCGAGATTGGTCGACGTAATATTCGGAGGTATCCCAACCTGTACCATATACATGCACTCCGAATATTGATCTTGTACACGCGATAGCTCGGAGAACCAAATGCGAAGTGGTTTCCCAACAGTCAAGGCTATAAATGTTTGAGGAAGTGATGCGCGTGAGAAAGAATCATATATATTCATGTGGATGTATCAGGTGGATCGAACAATATATGCTTAGGGCGCAACTTGTCAATTTATCGATAAGGATGGATCAACATTGAAAACTTACATTGAAATCGAATATTTGTATGCTCTTTGATCATTGAGACTACTTTGAATTAACTGTGTCTATTTTTTCCTTTCAATCACTATTACTGTCAGTCTATAGATAGTTATGATTATAGATTAGATTACCAAATCATAATGACAAAAAAAATCAAAGGAAAACAGTGTTGAAGTTGTAGTTTAGATCATCAACTCAAGTTTTTCACTGTGACGGAGTTATTGAAAAGCAGAATAGCATCGACAGGCAGTTATAGCCTAGTATATAATATACTTATGCATACATATGCACCAATGAACTCTATCAACATGCATACGCTGTTCAAGTCGTCCCTACACCTAATTGATCCACGGTTTCATATTAATATTGTAAGAAAATCACAAATTCCACCTCATAATTAGTTTTTGCAACGTTTCGCCAGCAAGGTTTACTAACCACATATCAGGCATTTCTCAATAAATTCACAGGATAAAATTCATTATTTGATTTGCGGTTTCAATTGACTTATAAATTGTAAAGTCATTCGAAAAATCAACAACCCGAAGCGAGTGCAGACTGAAAATTCGTTGAGATATCGGAATAGCAGCTCTAACGATTGACCTTAAGGTAACAATCCTATTGGATTAGCGAAGCAACAGGTTATTACAATCTAAACGTCCCGGCGCCGGGTAAAAGTATCTGATCGATGGAATCCATTACGTTCGGTGAATCTGACGCTGGATCGAGTCCACGAAAACGAAGTCGCTTTCAAATTCAAATGATGCAATCTTTCGTGAAAAAAAACCGAACTCACCTGGTAGTAGCTAAGAGGGTTCGAAGGTGGTGGCACGTTGGGGTCGACGAGCTCCATATTGAGCAGCCACGGCAACAGATACTGCAGGAGCAGCTGTCGCACCTCGCGACGAGCCGTTTGGAATCTGTGAGTGATCTCTGCAACAGAAAGATTCGGTTCAGCTGTGCGATGCCCATGCAATAGATATCTATGTCTCGATATCTATAATCGAAATCGATTACTGTCCCACTGATGTGATCGCTTATTTTTTTTTCACGAAAAGAAAGCGACGAAAATCTATTGAGATTTCTATCGATTACCAGTGGAGAGCTACGGTATTTCAGGGAAGCCAGCAGTTGATACTATGGACAGCTGTACGTGAGATTTAACTTTAGCAAAATAATAGACCTCAGCCTCTCGAGACCATTTTGATAAGTTGAGATTTTGATTTTGATTCTCACAATGATTAATATGGAATATACCGATCACATTAATTCAATCTATTGCCCCAATTTTTGAGTGAGAAATTATTCGAAGATATATTATTCTTCGAATAATTATGTCGAATAGAAAAAATTCATCAGATAAATTTAACGAATATTAATATTTGAGAGTAATGAAAATCGTCTGGTCATTTCTGGGAATCATTTGATTCAAAGAAAATTATTCGACGAATGAAAAAGGACATTTAGTGACGCAGAATTCTTGGAATTAATAACATGTGTCTCTGCAAACGACAACGATCATGTTTTAATAATTTCTTTCGGAAAATTTATACAGCATACTCGGCATTTAAATTTACAGCAATTAATTTACACAACTCAACGCAACAAGTGTTATAGTTTTCGTATTTCTTCGAACTTAATCGATTTAATCAAAATTTCCTAAGCCCGACAACTCGACTCTCGTTAAAAAAAGCCGTATGATCCGGATTGTATTCATTTTATCCATCTCCCGAAAGTATTTCATCAACAGCACTCTCTCCAAAAAATTTTCGACCGGCACGCAATTCAGCTCCATATTTCTCGTTGGAGCGATCAATTTTGGGAGAATCTACAAAAATACAAAACCTCAAACGTCCACTTGTCGAGCGTACTTATATTACACGTCTTCGCGAAAATTGATAAAGCCACGGAGTGAAACGAGGCCAGCAACGAGACAGCCACCGCTGTCGATGCCTCACCTAATAATAGGCGAGACCAAGTAAACGGTCGAAGAAAATCCGAACTGGAGAATCGTTTCGCCGTGGCTAATCGAGAGGGAGAGAGAGAGAGAGAGAGAGAGAGAGAGAGAGAGAGAGAGAGAGAGAGAGAGAGAGAGAGAGAGAGAGAGAGAGAGAGAGAGAGAGAGAAAGAGAGTCAGGCAGAGCTATCTTTATAGAAAACGATATAAACGACGATGAACGTGTAAAAGGGCTGACCCAGAACGCATTGAATCGATTCGCCAAACGGGGATTAGCACGTGTTGATGATTTGGTCGGAATGGTTTCAGTCGATAAAAGCTCCAACCTGTTGTTTCCAACGTTGGTTCTAGCATTTTGGTTTTTAATATTCATGAAGGTCAGAAATTTTCTCATTCCGCTGAACAGTAAGTGGCGAACTCGAGTGAATATTCAAACGCCACTCCAAGACTTGTCGCGTTGTTTGAATGTCGATGAGCTTTGAAAGGTAATTTGGAAGGCAATTGAGAAATGAAACAAAAGATGTATGAAAGAGACGAGTGGTCGGGGGGATGGAGGGGGAGGGGGTCTTCATCAATATATAGAGTAGCTCAAGCATTGGTCTTGCAAGTAACCTTTATGAAGAGAGAATGTAATATTGAACAAAGTGTAGGAAGAAGTAGTTTTGAAACGCGCTAAGTTGATCGTAAATAATGTGGTTTGACTTATATACGTTCAGCTGATGCTGGAAGTTATGAGCACGGAAGTTTGGGTGCTTTCACAGTGGCGAAACAGCCGAGGAACTGTCGCGTATAACCGGAGCAGTCCGATCACGCGAGGGCTCGTCAAGAGGAATGTTCGTAGCTTCTTCTTGACTGCCTCGGGGATTATCGGACAGCCTGATCAGCTGTATAATGGCGGTTGCAGAGTGCAGACTACTTGCACCTGTCCGATACCGCTCTCTGGTGGCTCGGTCTGTACTGTACAGGCTATGCCTACAGGCTATACGATCGGATTTTGTGTCCACGATCGAATAGAAGACGAACAAGTTCACGATTGAGGCTGAATTCACAAATCTATTCGTCGAAGGTAGAAAAGAAGCTAAATATGCTTATTGGGACAAGCGATTCTTCTTATATATATAAATGAAACTAATTGTTCACGTGAAACTTTCCTACCCCTATGGTCTTTTTTCAGCGAAGTATACTTGTTTAAACAGGGTTGAAGAATTTTTTACCTAGTTTTTTCTTGTGCATTACAAGAACAATTGGAAAACAATTAAGTCGTATTTTTTTACTTTTGTTCAAATTCATTTTTTAAAAAGATATGAACATTGAAAGATTCATTGTTTTCATTTTGCACGTACTTTAGATGTCCAAGATAAGAAAATTATCGTATTCTTCCCTATTGGTTGTTCCAATGAACGACCGAGAAGGTTATGAAATCCATTACGATATTCTTGTTTGAACTGACAGAAGAATATTTTCCGATATCGCCATTGATAGTATATTGCATCCCGTTCTGTGTTTGCGTATCAATCGAAACCCTGCAACTCACCAAATGCACTTGCATACGCAATTTTTCGCATGAAATGTTGCAAACATCGTTTCTCCGATACACGAGTATCACTTTCGCTAAGCGAAGTGATATTTATTGACTCACCGCTGAACATAGGCATGGTTAGCTCGGGATGAAGCTGCGCCAGTTGTCGGGACAGAAACTTCTGGTTGCGGCAGTAAGAGGTTGTGAGTAGAGTGTCGAGGGTGGCGGCCCTTGCGCCAGTCCCTTTATCGGCGGCGGTTGTCTGACTGACAGACGTCACCACCACCGACGAGATTGTTGTTGTCGTGTTGGTGGATGTCGTAGTCACAGTGCTGGCCGTGGAATCGTCCTGGGCTGCAACAGAAAGCGGATATCTCGTTTTATAGATCCGTGATTTTGCTCGTGTATATACTCGAGTTTCAACTCTTGCAGGACACGCGATATTTTGGTAGTCGGGTTTGGGACGTACAAACAATACTATAATATTTTTAAAAGCGGAATGATTAAAATTCGAGAGAAAATAACGTAGTACCCGCGAGATGTTCAAAGGCGGATTAGGCGGGTTTCCACGGAACAGAGGGCGGGGAGATTGTTTTGATGGAATGAAAAATTCACTGATTCCCAAAAAAGTAGTTATTAATTTTCGACGAAAAATTTCCATTTCAAATTTCCATTTTCCGAGGAAAAAGTGACTGTAGTTCGATCACATTATAACAGATACATATTTCAGGTCATAATATGAAACCACGCATACAGCCATGGGGCTGACTATACACGGAATTTATCTACTTAACCGTATCATTATACATTATCCTCGCGAGTTGAATAAGTTAATTGACTCATCAACTTACTTCTAACTGTATCAAAACGTTTTTAGATTTTCAGAAATGGAGATAATTGTTATCAATAAAAATGAGATTCTTTTCCATAAGAAGTTTCTCTCGTGTAAAAATTTATCAGAATCTTAAAGCACTAGGGAAGAATAATTAATTATTTTAGAATGAATCAGCAACTTTGGACACTTTAGGAAAGGCGAAAGTTATCCGAGCACAAAACTCCAATTAATTTTATTTAAAGTTAGTTGCGACTCGTTTATAAAAATAAAACTCACGGTAACATTTTAGAACTAGAAATTAAAATCATTGAACTTTTAAATAACTTCATAATCTAATTAGAAGCGGTTCTTCACCCTCCAGCGTATGAACATGCAACAGAATTCAAAAAAGTTGTCCCTTTGACCCAGTGCTTTAGCAATTCATCACTTTGCAAAGAAAGCCGGCAGTGATGGGATGTAATAAGCACAAATCTCCCACTCATGAAAGTCGCGTTGTCTTGGTATAATATCGCTCCTCTCTAGCTCTAGCTGATGCGAAAGATTAAATGATCCTTGGTTTACAATACGGTCACACTCGATCCAACAGTTATGTGAAAGAGTAGGGACAGTAGCGTCAATAATATTGCCCTCCTTGGCGCTTGTTCGACGTGTAACAACACGAGTCCCTCGGAACTCGCGTAGGTGTATTTTATCTCCACATTCACCCGAGATTCTTAGGCTCTCTGTGTCATTTGGTTGTCGCATGGGCTTAGAGACGTCTCCCCTAAACAGACCATTTCCCGTCCGGGAGAAAACTTGTCCCGCCAAATGTGATCCGACAGTTATTAATGGCCGGCACCGAGCAGGAAGAAGTGGATTATTCGTAATGGCCTTGAATCATTCGGCACATAATTGATATAAAACGACTTCGATCAGTCCGTAAAGTGCTATGTATATATTCCTTCGTGAGCATGAAACCTTCTGTTCGAGTTCCGTCACGAATTACGATTTATAACATTAATTATATATCATACGCTCTTTTATTGGCATACTTTTTTAGATAAGAAGGGGGGGGGGGTCACAGTTCACGGGCCCCCAGGGGGCTCATGCCCCCTGACGTGTGGAGGTTCCTCCACTGGATAATATGTATTGAAGATTCAGCCCGTATGCTCACTGAAACCCACCCATCATTTATAGCCATCCTCACATTCCATCGGGATTGCTATCGAACTGGAGGGTCTAGTTCTTGGGTTGGGCTGTAGTAATAAGGATGTTAGTAATGAGGGCTTCGAGAACAACGGGGATATATTGAACGGGGATACATATACATATATACAGATACAGTGATTTTTTTTTTGGGAATGAAAGGTAGAAACCGAAAAACGGGAATTCCATAACGAGAGATGAGGTAAAAACGGTGGCAAAATGGGAACATAAACGAAGTAATTATTTCTTCTGCATGCGTTAACAAATATTGAAAGACTGACAGAGAGATCCACAAATAACAAACTCAAGTTGATTCTCTAATTTACCCAGTTCGGAAAAAATTACGGGAGTAACCTTGATTAATCAGAAATTCTATCATATCGATACAATGAAGGGGATAAAGTACTGAGCTAGACGTAATTGGCGAACGGGTGTGCGAAGAAACACATCAATTAATTTCATCATGGAATCGTCAATAGCTAGTATGAATACGACAGAGTGAGACGGAGAAAATGAGATAATCGACCGTGTCCTCGTGCCTTCTGCAAATCGATATAATAGTTATCTTGCTTCCCACCTAGTCGTTTCACATGCGATATTCAATTTTTCTATCACCAGAGACTTAAATTTAGAAAGGGTATTTTGTACATATACATGTGATTTATATTGTCTTCGATCATATTCTAATAATCACTTCACTATATTTTTCTACGGGAATATTTAAAGTATAATAGACGTCTGTATGAAATATTTTGATAGTTCAATAAAGATCTATGCTCGATCGATTCTAATGCTCCAAAAATCGACTAATTATTCAATCAAATGAAGAGTGTGAAATAGTATTTCATTAACCCATTAAAGCCTGAACGAACGACTCTGTTTAGTACCAAATCCAACATCAAAAAATTAGAACAAAATATTTTCTTACACGAAATTGTCTGAACTTTCTAATTTTCATATGCAAATTAAAAAAAAGAAATGCAAATTAAAGAGGTTATGTTCACTTATTTGATAAAAAAAACATGATTTTTCCATTGAAACAAATTTTTCTTTAAATATTTTTGTAACAAAATCGTGGAGAAATATCTCTAATTAGTAAAATTTAGTTGTTCATAGAACTTCAAAATTTGACGAGCAAATAAGCAAAATGACATGAAGAAAAGATCAAAATATTCAGGAAATTTTCACTCGAGACTGATCGACTTTTCGAAAAAAATATTATGTAATAAAAACTTATTGAAATTCACCATCAAATACGCTGTAATTTTTTCAGAAATTTTGGAAAACATTTTTTAACTTTTTCAATTTGGCAATTCGAAAATGTTTGGGTGGTCATTATTGGGTAGCCATATTTCATCACCAGTTCAGATGTCAGTAGTAATCATAAAATCTTGATGAGATAAGTTTGATTCAGCTGATGGAGTTTCGAACTTATACCTTATTTGGAGCTGCCATCAAACTGTTGCAACAAATTTCTATACAAAACAAATCCTCATCGCAAGCTGATTAATGATGAGGTTTTTTAATGAAGATAATCAGTGGATCATACGAATTCGCATTTTTGTGAGAAACGATCACTTCGCATAATAAAGGAAAATCAGACTTCTTGCTGTATTAAAATTTAAGACAAGCTAATAGTAATATCTAGCCTATAAATTTCAAACTCTTTATTGGGATTCGAACAGCGTCAATCTCTGGAGCGACCATATTAAACTGCTCGGGAACATACTATTATGGCAAAGTTTGAAGTTCCGGAGGAGTTTTGAAAGAAGTTCTTTCCTAAAAAGAACAAAAGAATGGGAAAACTGTTTTAAAGTTTCTGAGAATCAGAACTTATGTTTCAAATTTTTTCACCTTGACTAAAGCAAAAAAATCAGCCTATAACTGTTATAAATTTAAGATCACGATTATAGATCACAAACTGCAATCGCAATGCTAAAATTGAAGCCCCGACTGAATTTTTCCAAATCGTACAATCGGTTCAGACAGGTCGCGTCGGGAAATTTTTCTCGAGACACGAGAAGAACCTCGTTTTGTTATTTGTTCACCCTTCAATTTTGATTCTCAATCGGGGGTAGCTGCAGTTGGACAATCGCGCGACATTGTTTATTGGAGCTGAGACTCTCATACGAAGTCCTCTGGTACGCATGGATGATCCCTTGGCGACCCTATACTCCTCCCGTTTTTGAGTGGACTCCTGCAGGACCTCTTCTTCGACCAAGAATCCCAACAAGGCATTACAGCTTTGGCCTGAAAATAGAAACGGTCCTAAGGGACGAGTCGCGGAGCTGCGCAGCTCGTATAGATTTTTTCTTACTAGTTCCAACGTATCTCCAAGTAGACTATCAAATCGTAAATTACATCAACAGCTTTGGTAAAAGTGGATGAAAATGTGAGGATATGGTGACAGATAGAATGAAACTGGAACATTCGAAGAGACATTTATTAGGGTCTATTTATTATCAAGTTATTATCAAGTCTTTCTAACACTGTATTTTTTTGAAGTCTCGAAATACGAGACTCATATATCCGAATTCTTTTATTAATTTCAATGAATGTAATAATGATGTATTGCGCAGAACATGAGCAAAAAACGAGCAACGTCGATTGCATCAATTTAATAAGAAGTTTAATGAAGTCTTAACAAGATGAAAACATTGTAATCTAAATTGTCTCGCGTGCGATGAGACTCACTCCCTAAGTCGTTGTAGAGATATCGAAAAAAATATAGCCTTAATTAACCAGGGACATTTCTTAATTTGAAATTATAAAGTAAATAGGTCACCTATTGATATGAAAAATTCAAGCTACATCTAAGCAGAAAATATTCTGGTTAAACCCATCCAACCAATAAATCAGAATTCGTATACATGAATGATTTGTAACTATATGGAATAATTTCTTTGAAAAATGATGCGCAACATTATGACTTATTTTTCAACTTAATTTCGATTGGCTATATAAGAGCGTGAAATGCGTATCGGCAGAACGTACAGTAATATAGTCATGTTAAAAAATGAGAGAGAAGTATACTCGCATTGAAAATTTAGAAATATGACACAAAGCGCGAAGGGCACTTCAACACAGCCAGTAGAATAAGATAAGAAGAAAACCGCTGCCAAGTGCCTCAGCAGTATGCTTTCTCAAATTATTGCAATTGAACCTCAACTTGCATTAATCACCACACTTTGAGAAAGCAAAATGAACCTCTAACTCATTTCCTCCACTCCATAGTAACGATTAATAAGGACGTAAACAACGGTTGCTATGGTAAATGTCGGAGCTTCGATGTTCTTACTTCTTAGTCATCAACAGTTCCGAAAATGGACCTCCAACAGACTTTTCCCACTCCATAGTAACGGTTGCTAAGGACGTAAACAATGGTTGCTATGGTAAATGTCGGAGCTTCGACGTTATTACTTCTTAGTCATCAACAGTTCCGAAAATGGACCTCCAACTGACTTTTTCCATTCCCTAGTTACGGTTGCAAGGAATATAAGCAACGGTTGCTAGAGACATCAACAATGGTTTCTACGGGAAATGTCTCTTTGATTCTTATAGAATCCCATAAATATACGAACCCAAATGATCATTTATCATGAATTATATGGGAACTTATCAAAAACACGCTAGCAACGGTTGCCATGGAAATGAACAACGGATGTTGCTGAACATCGAACTTAGTTCACATCTTTCGGAGACCGACCTGTGTGCAAAATTTCAGGACGATCGGACTATTCCTTCGAAAGTTATCGTACGACAAAAAAAAGTTAGTCTGAAGCTGAATTTTGTATCTCCATAGCAACGGTTGCTAGGGGAATGAACAATGGTTGTTCCAAAATGAATGTCTTATCGATTCTCATCGATCGTCGAAAGAATTGGAAACCCATCGTGCATTGATGATGATTTTTGGAGCTTTTATCAAAAACACGTTAGCAACGGTTGCTAGAGAAATAAACAACGGATTTGGCTGAAAATTGAACTCGACCGAGATTTTGCGGCGACTAACCTGTGTGCACAATTTCAAGACGATCGGACAATTCATTCAAAAGTTATCGTACGACAAAAAAGTGCACGTACGTACATACATACAGACATTTTCGGATTTCCATGTTTTTCGACCCGTAGATTACGAAAATCGAGGTCCCGAAGTCCGATCCGATGGGTCGATTTTTACCCCATTACAAAGCTTTCTCTTTGAGAAAGCAATATAGGGGTCTGAAAGTATATTGCATCAGCAGTCTCAGTAATAAAAGAAATTCTCTCAATTATTCGAAATATAAAGAAATCCTTCTTCAATTGTGAGCAAAAATGCCTCGAGAGAAATTCATAACACTTTTTTACATTTGAAAGAGCATTGTATTGGACGACCTACCCTGTAAGATTGAAATGGAAGAAATAAAAAACTGATAAAAATAGTAAATATGCAACTAAAATCAGTACATTTCTAGAAATTTTATTAAAATTATTAAAATTTTACTAATTTTTCGGTTGACTATTTACTATTCTCATCAGTTATGCAATTTCCACCGACGAACAGTAGTATTTTTTTTTTTTTATTTTAGATCTAAAGTGTAACGAGTTTTCCATTCAGAAGCTGAGATATTCATACCATAGAAATGAAGAGCGATTTCAGACGCACATGAAATATTTCCAAGTACAGATTTTCTTGTACACTTGTTGTGCGCACATTTTTCAATGTTTAGTTTCTGGTGTAATAATAATGGACTTGTACTACATGGATTATTAAGAAAAAATTGTTACGAAACTATTCTATCAAACAAATATTGCAAAGGTATAAATTTCGTAGAATATAATATTCTTGAAAATCTAATTGTTCTTCAATCATACACGAGTCACAAAGGACAAAAAGCAAACCTGTATCACTGCATAAAATATACAAATTTTTCCGATGATACTGTCCATGTAACCAATTCAAGTTTTTCCTTTTTCTATGAGAATGAGAAGTGCTTCAATAATGAACGTTTTCCCAGAATATATGCAGAGTATAGTAACATGCAACAAAACAAGTGTTGAAAATGTGTTAGGGCATGAAATTGAAGTATTCGACTTACTGTACAAGATCCCGGTAAGAAGAAACATATTAAATTTTAAATTGATTGACGGCTTTAAATTAATTTTTTCTTCGATTATTGTAAAAATCAGCCAAATTGGGATAAAATCAAGGATTTTGAAAAATGTCTAGAGTGAAATACACCCGATATGACCAATAACGGTCAAATCATATGAGATCGAATATACTCTTTGAGCTTCATCGTGTCTCAATAGGCACTGTGGAAACTGCGTATCGGGTCGCCCAACGCTCTTCCCCGTACATACAAAAGGGGAAATCGGTTTGACGGATTTTACACGGGAGGCGAATTTCGTCGAACTCCGAACGACACTCTCGGCTCTCGCGAGCTATGACAGTTGATCTTCGCGCATCACTCGCGTGAAAAATTTCTCCCGCGGGCTATGCGTGTCTACGCGCGCGCGCGTCGCCCCTCCCGCCGATATCTGCCCGCCACGCTCTACGCTCGCTGCAGATGCCGGAAGCGCCGGCAAAGCGTCGGCCGCGCTCCGACCGCACGTATCGCGCGGCTCCTGTGCGACATGGCGTTTGACGTGGCTTTGAAAGCGAAGCATCCGTGATTAAGTTGGTGATCGAGTGGATATAATATGATTCATTCTAGTGGTGAAATGGTGATTTGTTATTTAGTTTGGTCACAGCGACGATTAGCTCGGCTCGCGGGGAAAATAGTGAGAGCAGTGTCGGGGCTTGACGAGCCAAAGATAACCGAAGATTTGGATGGGGGAGAAATGATGCCCGGAGCTTGGGGGGAGAAATTTGTCGTTTGTTCATCGTATTGATTATCTTGATCGTGTGTCGAAAAGTAGATGTGTTCAAATGGTGAATCAACGTGAAACCCGAGGAGTTGAAATAGAAATGAGTTTGTCAATGTGGGATAAACGGAAAAATATACGAGATAGAATAATACACGTGATTTCCTCAAAAGTAATATTAAATACGCGGCGCTGTAGCGAGTTGAAATGTTCGCAAAACAAACAGTGGAAAACAGTTTGAGTTTGCTATCAACAAACAGTTATCTAGAAATGGTTTTCCAAGCATTCATATTCACTTTTCACCTGGTACTTTTTCAACTGGCAGTAACGATTCGATCGATCGGTCACAATATTACGGTAGCTCGAATCTAAATACCATTGATATTTGTCATATGAATTTAGAGATTAGTGCTAGTCGTTACCGCGGTATCTGGTTCCCGTTTCGTATGTGCGCATTTCACGCATTATTACGTTACAATTATGTTTCCAAAAATATGCGATTAGTGAGCTCACACTGTGACATTGATTTAAATCAATAGTAAATATATTGAAAGAAAAATAATTGTTCATGAATATAATACTAATTTCATTAAATGACACGTTTCATTCACTTTTCTAAAATGGAAATATACGAAATTCAAATGGTAATACCAGTGTCTCGGAGAGCAATTGATCAATCGAAGCACAGAAAAGTATCGATAGTATTATTATTTCGATTGAGAAAAATAGTTCACGTTCACAAGCAAATCGGGTACGTTAATATGCTTTTTCCACATTTTGAATCTATAATCGTTTCACTGTGCCTTATTCAGTCTGATCATGTTTCACATAATCTAATCAATTTTTGAAAATTCGACTCACTACACTCATCGTCCTATGTTGCTGCAGTGTATCAATATAATGCTACAGAGTAGAACTGCATTTATGCTCTTTTTCAATTTAGTATATATCACTCGAATACTTTTTTAATTCATGTCAATTTTTGTTCGATATAAACTATTCGATATTTTAAAATATCGGATCCAAGTTGAGCAACACCGGAGTAAGTGAAAGAAACGAAAAAATTGCTTCACGTTCACGCTTAAATTAATGAGTTTGTTCCAAAACGTACTAAAATGAGTAATGACTCGAGCACGTAAGTTTACCGAAGATTGACGATGTTTCTGCCAGTTGAGCCACCTTTCAAATACACATCTATCAAAAAAAACGAGTGTGTACGGACAAAATGGTTTCATGTACGAGCATCAGCTTACCTATCTTTATTGGGAATTCACTGCACTTTTTATCCGCAATGTCGATTGCATGACATTTGAAATTGTGAAAAATTCAATTCTCGTATATAAGACGTACGTCTTACGGCAGTTCGATCACTCGAAATAATTTTCTCGAATCACAGCTGAAACGAGTACACGGAAAAGATATTGTCATCAATCGAACACACTGCAAAATTAGTGATGAACACATGGCGTTTGGTTTATGAATATCTTAGCCGCGATGGGAGGGGTGTGTACACTTTATATATACGGACACGTGTGGTATATACGAACGGTATGCTCATACATGATTCATTTGGTACGATGGAAATGTGGGGCAATTATTATTTTAGGAAGTTTGATCTATTGTTAATTTGTTTGGAGAAAAAGTTTGTCTGTTTGGGGTTCGATTAGAATACACTTTGCATGAAGTATTTAAGAATTGTATAAAATGACTATAAAATATTATAGCTCCGGAATATCTCAGTTTTGAAAAAAAAAAACTAAAGATTTACACCTGCGTATTGTTTCGAGACAAGTTAACCTAGTTTAGCGGGAAAATCTTGTTTTTTAGATTTTCATGACACTAATGTACATCATAATGAACTTCAATACGAATAGAATTCATGTTATTAGGTCACAAAGCATTATTGGCGTCGTTAAATACCTCGTCTATTACACGTTGATCATCGATTGAAAAGGAATCGCGAAAATTCAATATCTGAGTTAATAACTGATTTTCAAAAATGCAATACTCGGCAAATATTAACTGTTATATGTATGTAGGCTACGTGTGAGCAATAGAAATTTCAGTCGTCAAGTATTCAAAGCCTGTACTTCAGTTAATAGTGAAAGTCCCAAGAATGAAGATAATTCGGTAAACTTGTCGAAAATTCCAAAGCCATAATAGCGAGCATCAGCATATGAATTTCTCTTGTATCATACATATCTAAGATGTCTGCCGATTAGCCAAACAAACATTCACGTTATGAAAATACAAATCTTGGCTATTTTTAGATTCTCCCAACAGAGCACATAAGATGAGTAGAAGCGTAGGACGGCTGATGGAGAGAAAATTCTAAATCTTTCCCCTTTGTTCGAGCAACTCGTTGAATTTTCGAAAAATACTCGGTCCATAAGAAAGTCACTCGTATACTGGTCGGAAAACAGACCCGTAACCGACGCATCTCGAGCCAGTGCAACGCGGAGAAAACGACTCAGGGACCAAATCTGATATAAACTCCGTGCGCTCGATTCGATCGGGAACGAGCTGAAAAAGCGGGAAATGACTGGATGCGATCGGGCGAACGCGCATACTCTTCGAGTGCTTCATTCGCTGATATATATACCCCGAGAGAATTTCAAGTTGACGATTAGAGTCTGAAGAATTGCAGTCCTCGCGGTAGACGCGTATCCAAGTCACAGACGAAAAGATTTTTCGCATTCAACGTTAACCAAATCGACCAGTGGCTCTTTAATTTTTACACTTCTCTACGGCACATCAGCTGATGTTGATACGAGCATCGAATAAGACAAAATTAAATAAAACAGTTAATAGTATAATCAAATGGATTATTACGGTCTACAGCGAAGTTACTGTTGCGTCGTATCAGCGCTCACATGTGCGAGCGGAATCGTAAAAATGAACGAGCTATCGAAAAAATGCGTCAACTGGCGTCGCTTGGATACGCGTTTACCGCGTGGAATCTTCATTTTCCAGTCGATCGCGTAGCCTAACGACTAGCTTCGAGTCGTCCCAGTGCGCCTCAGCTATCCGAATCAAACCGAAGTCTGTTGGCACAGGGCTAGGCGCATAGTAGCGGATCGTTTGGCTGGAGGAAAAACTTGGTGGCGCGATGAGGCAGCCGCGGCGGCGCCAGGGGCGGGATTGTTCGCCAAGCGGAGGAGCCCCAGGACAACGCGGCAAAGGCTGAGCGAAGCAAGCGCCATCGCCATGGAGGGCGAGATAGTCTACAAGTACCCGCTGACGTGGAGCCTGATAAGCTGGCTGGAGATGTACTACACGCCGGCCCTCGTGGCGTTCGGCTCGCTCGGCAACTGCCTCTCGGTCTACGTCGTGTTCGCCTCGAAGATGCGGCGCACCTCGTCGAGCGTCTACCTGGCCGCGCTCGCCCTCAGCGACACCGGCTTCCTCATGTCCGTCCTCATAGCCTGGCTCGGCCTCGTCAACGTCAACCTCATCAACCTCCAGGGCTTCTGCCAGCTGTTCGTCTATCTGCCCAACGTGTGCAGCTTCCTCAGCGCATGGTGCGTCTCTCTCTCTCTATCTCTATCTCTTACGGCCGACGCGTACTTATCTTTTTTTCCAGCGTTCGAACGACACCTTGAATTCGAGTGTACGCGTTGCAACTTCGAATGTCAGGATAATTTGCTCAAATTTACTCAAGATCGTATCAAAGGGGTGACATAAACCCTTCTTCCATCATCCAGTAATTCTCGTTAGCTGTTGAGTCTCGATTCGTGATAAATCGCGTCAATGGTCGTAAGTTAATTCAGTTGATAATATTATGATACAGAAACTACCGCGCGAATCATAGACTCGATCGGTTATCAATATTGTCCGTGGGCAATGTTGTTTATTATTATTAGCTTATTCCTACCAGCAGTTGTCTCGATGTTAGATCGTCAATGTCGAAATTTGGTTGATGATTATTATAAGAATCGCGGCGACAACTTTACTTCTCGCGGATTGAATCGATTATTGGTATTTTCGAGCCAAACTGTTTATTTTTTATAGCTTACAAAATTCCTTTAGAACGGATTCCCTTTCAGCCGAGTTGCAACATGTAGGCGAATCAAAGAATCATTTTTGCAGAGCACCCTGTGTTTCAGAGCCGTTTTCGAATTTTTAACGGAAAAATCGATTGAAGATACTCATTTCATATGATATTCATTTGGTCGGCGGCGTATCAGCAGGTGAACTGGGGCAAACGAAAGAAAAGCTGAATCTAGGGGAACGCCCCACTGATATCTTCATTCAGCGAAATATCATAGAATGAACTCGGTGGACACAGTTCATATATCAATTTGCAATTTACATAATTTATTCGATAATCGTTAAAGTCAGTTCAAAAATTCAAACAAACACAACGAGTGCAATCAAAAAAACATCAAGTGTCCAATTTCACGGTGCGAATATCAACGTTCAACTCATTTTTCGATTAACACACTTCCATAACTTTCAATAAAATAATTAAAGTATTAATTATATCAATTTGCTTGATGCAAAAGAGCAGCTACCAATTACTGAAAATTCGTTCATAAAAATGAAAACGATTTCGTTCCGATGAATCGCCTCTCGTTGAACAATGAAGTAAGCGAGACCAACTTGATGGAAATGCACAGAAAACTCGGAATGTCAGTGAATTAGTTGCAAAAAAAAAAAAAAGAAGAGTAAAAAAAGTAGCCTTTGTTCCATTTTGCGTCGGCGTCGAAAGCCATCGACGATCCTGAAATTCCACCTCCACACCGAATTGGCAAATGACAAAGGAAAATCGCAGATGCAATAATACAAGGATAAGCCGAGTTTGTACAGAGTCGGGGCGACAGGTGAAATATAAATTGAACGCTCGGTAGAACGAGGCATTATTATGCTCGTACGATATTCGCAGCGGAAATAATAATGGAAAGTACTTGAAATGGTCAAACAAATCGCTTAGTCCCAAGCTCGGAGGAGGGAGTTATACATAATAGACGCGTCTGTGTGAATGTGTGTGTGTGTTGCGCCACTGGAGTGTGCGAGTCCGCGCAGTTTTAAGTGCACGTGTAGGTGTGCTCAAACATGCCAAGAAAATGACCGGCCGGCAATTGATGTAGGAAGCCGAGAACAAATACGGGGAATTACGAGGCGGCCGGAACTTGAGGAGAAACATGTTGGTATAGTGCGAGCGCTTGGGTGGGTAATGGGACGAGGGGTAGGCCACGAAATGAAACGTCGGCGGGGGGGGGGGAGGGAAGAGCCGCGTGGACGGACCTGGAAGATTGGAAGACGCGAAGTGTATCCGACTGGCAACTATGTTACACGGGAGATTATAGATACATTGTGCGGCTCGATTTGACGACGACAATGACACACTTTTCATTCACTGGTTTAGAAGTGAAGGAAGATTTCCGTTTAAACGAAGAAGCGGACATTTTTTGTTCGTGAACGCGTACAATTGAGAATGTTATTTCACGAGATAATGTACGAATTCATTTGCAAATATGAGTACTCTTTATGCAGGTGCACAATAATGGATGTATTGAGCTTATTACGAGATAAGTATACATTTTTCTAGTTTTTCGTTTATATTTTGTGTGTTATTCGCGAGTTTAAGGGGTAATATCCGCCAAATGCTCAAAAAAACAAGGCTTTTTTCATGATTTTTTTTAAACGACATTTGAGATCTAAGGTATATAAATAATATATCATTGGATTAAGCAACTCTTGGAGAATAGGAACAAATTTTTTATTGTTAATTTTTTTACAAAATGGCGGCTGTGCAGCGATTGCCGTGAACCGCTTTTTTAAAAAGTTCTTCCGCGGCGAGCAGTACAACTGAAAAAGTTTACCTCTGATTGACTTGAAATTTTAACTGTAGCTTCTTCATTAGATTATCTAGTGAAGTACACATCATTATTTTTTTAGAATTTTTTTTCGCAAAATGGCGATGGTTTGAAAAAAAAATTTTTTTTTGACAAAAAAAGTCGACTTTAATTGTTTATAACTTTTTTTTTTGTCAATCAATCGCTAAAATGGTGTGTACTTCACTAGATAATCTAATGAAGAAGCTACAGTTAAAATTTCAAGTCAATCAGATGTAAACTTTTTCAGTTCTACTGCTCGCCGAGTTTGAAAACATGGTTTTGATATAAACGCGTTTAAAGTTCCAAAATTCTATGCATCTTATACGAAAGTTGTTCAGTAAAAATTGATTTAAACGAATTTTGAGTTTAGATCAGTACTTGGGAAATGTAGATTTCGATTCTAGGATAGTTTTAGCATGATTTAAGCCAATAAAAAAAAATGAAAAGAAAAAAAAAATTTGCCGGATATTACCGGCCCTTAATCAATCCACTGCGATGCATTAAATTGGAGAATTTCAGAAGTAATCTGATCAGTATATAAATTGAAGTTTTGTGAAGTTCATTAAATGTTTTACAGAAGAGCGTGGAAATCAACGACAATAATAAACTCGATATCGTTGGTAAAACAAAAATTCACTTTTCAATCTGGCGCATCAAGTTAAGTACCAAAAACACGTTATAATGGAATTGAAATTCCTGATAAGTTAACGAATTTTCTCTCCGTACTCTTTTTAATAAACAAATCGTCGGCCAAATCAAAATTAACACCTGAATTTTGGTTCGCCGAATTTATTAAATAAAACCGACCACGTTCAATTTAGGCCGAGTGAGAGGCTATATAAGCATTGTAGAGAGACAATTTATCAAATTGAACGTATTTTGCTTTCTCAAAGAGAAGGCTTTGTAATGGGATAAAAATCGACCCATCGAATCGGACTTCGGGACCTCGATTTTCGTAATCTACTGGTCGAAAAACATGGAAATCCGAAAATGTCTGTATGTATGTACGTACGTACGTGCACTTTTTTGTCGTACGATAACTTTCGAAGGAATTGTCCGATCGTCCTGAAATTTTGCACACAGGTTAGTCGCCGCAAAATCTCGGCCGAGTTCAATTTTCAGCCAAATCCGTTGTTTATTTCTCTAGCAACCGTAGCTAACGTGTTTTTGATAAAAGCTCCAAAAATCGTCATCAATTCACGGTGAGTCTCTTTTCTTTCGACGTTCGATGAGAATCGATAAGACATTCATTTTGGAACAACTATTGTTCATTCTCCTAGTAACCGTTGCTATGGAGATACAAAATTCAGCTTCAGACTGACTTTTTTTTGTCGTACGATAACTTTCGAAGGAATAGTCCAATCGTCCTGAATTTTGGCACACAGGTCGGTCTCCGGAAGATGTGAACTGAGTTCGGTGTTCAGTAACATCCGTTGTTTATTTCCATGGCAACCCTTGCTAGCGTGTTTTTGATAAGTTCCCATATAATTCATGATAAATGCTCATTTGGGCTCGTATATTTATTGGATTCTATAAGAATCAAAGAGAGATTTCCCGTAGAAACCATTGTTGATGTCTCTAGCAACCGTTGTTTATATCCCTTGCAACCGTAACTAAGGAATGGGAAAAGTCAGTTGGAGGTCCATTTTTGGAACTGTTGATGACTAAGAAGTAAGAACATCGAAGCTCCGACATTCACCATAGCAACCATTGTTTACGTCCTTAGCAACCGTTACTATGGAGTGGAGAAAATGAGTTAGAGGTTCATTTTGCTTTCTCAAAGAGTGGTGATTAATGCAAGTTGAGGTTCAATTGCAATACTTTGAGAAAGCATACTGATGAGGCACTTGGCAGCGGTTTTTTTTGTTGTCATCCCGCGTAAAAAAAGATGTGATCTCAAAGTGATCTCAAATTGATCAGTATTAAATATGGCACTTTTTAATACTTTTTGAGACGAGAAAAAGATTGCAAGAAAGTATGAGACGAGATGAGATCGTTTTGAGATCTCCCAGAGACGATATTTTTTTCAAGTTTTGCGACGATTTTTCAGATATTATGAGACCAATTTGAGATCCCAAACAGATCAAAAATTGATCTTATTGAATATATAATTCCCATTCACTCCATTTTTCGTCCCTGATCTTTCGCATTATCGGGAGAGAGCATCCCGGACAAAACCCAGGACGTTAGGTTTCCGATGATGGTGTTCCAAAAGTGCGCTCCTGGTGTATTTACTTGGGGGGAGCTGACCCTGGACCCGGACGATGTCCAGGTAGTCAGGGTACCCGATGACGGTGTTCCAAGGGTGCGCTCCTGGAATTTTTGCTTGGAGCAGCTGACCCTGGACCCGAACGATGTCCAGGTAGTCAGGGTACCCGATGACGGTGTTCCAAGGGTGCGCTCCTGGTATTTTTGGTTGGAGTGCCTGACGCTAGACCCGAACGATGTCCAGGTAGACAGGGCACCCGATGAGGGTGTTCCAAGGGTGCGCTCCTGGTATTTTTGCTTGAAGCAGCTGACCCTGGACCCGAACGATGTCCAGGTAGTCAGGGTACCCGATGACGGTGTTCCAAGGGTGCGCTCCTGGTATTTTTGGTTGGAGTGCCTGACCCTGAACCCGAACGATGTCCAGGTAGTCAGGGTACCCGATGACGGTGTTCCAAGGGTGCGCTCCTGGTATTTCTGGTTGGAGTACCTGACCCTGGACCCGAACGATGTCCAGGTAGTCAGGGTACCCGATGAGGGTGTTCCAAGGATGCGCTCCTGGTATTTTTGGTTGGAGTGCCTGACCCTGGACCCGAACGATGTCCAGGTAGTCAGGGTACCAGATGACGGTGTTCCAAGGGTGCGCTCCTGGTATTTCTGGTTGGAGTACCTGACCCTGGACCCGAACGATGTCCAGGTAATCAGGGTACCCGATGAGGGTGTTCCAAGGATGCGCTCCTGGTATTTTTGGTTGGAGTGCCTGACCCTGAACCCGAACGATGTCCAGGTAGTCAGGGTACCAGATGACGGTGTTCCAAGGGTGCGCTCCTGGTATTTCTGGTTGGAGTACCTGACCCTGGACCCGAACGATGTCCAGGTAATCAGGGTACCCGATGACGGTGTTCCAAGGGAGCGCTCCTGGTATTTTTGGTTGGAGTACCTGACCCTGGACCCGAACGATGTCCAGGTAGTCAGGGTACCCGATGACGGTGTTCCAAGGGTGCGCTCCTGGTATTTTTCGTTGAAGTAGCTGACCCTGGACCCGAACGATGTCCAGGTAGTCAGGGTACCCGATGACGGTGTTCCAAGGGTGCGCTCCTGGTATTTTTGGTTGGAGTGCCTGACGCTAGACCCGAACGATGTCCAGGTAGTCAGGGTACCCGTTGACGGTGTTCCAAGGGTGCGCTTCTGGAATTTTTGCTTGAAGCAGCTGACCCTGGACCCGAACGATGTCCAGGTAGTCAGGTACCCAATGACGGTGTCCCAAGGGTGCGCTCCTGGTATTTTTGCGTTGAAGTACCTCACCTTGGACCCGAACGATGTCCAGGTTGTCAGGGTACCTGATGAGGGTGTTCCAAGGGGGCGCTCCTGGTATTTTCGTTTGGAGAAGCTGACCCTGGTCCCGTTCAATGTCCAGGTAGTTCGGGTTACCTGTTTTTGGGTCCAGAGTCAACTTACCCAAGTAAAAATACCTGGAGCGCACCCTCGGTACACCGTCATCGACGGTCCGTATTACCTGGACATCGTTCAGGTCCAGGGTCGGCTTCTCTATGCTAAAATACCAGGAGCGCACCTTTAGAACACCGTCATCGACGGTCCGTATTACCTGGACATCGTTCGAGTCAAAGGACAGCTACTTCAAGCATAAATTCCAGGAGCGTACCCTTGGAACACCGTCATCGGGTACCCTGACTACCTGGACATCGTTCGGGTCCAGGGTCAGGTACTCCAACCAGAAATACCAGGAGCGCACCCTTGGAACACCGTCATCGGGTACCCTGACTACCTGGACATCGTTCGGGTTCAGGGTCAGGCACTCCAACCAAAAATACCAGGAGCGCACCGTTGGAACACCCTCATCGGGTGCCCTGTCTACCTGGACATCGTTCGGGTCCAGGGTCAGCTACTTCAAGCAAAAATACCAGGAGCGCACCCTTGGAACACCGTCATCGGGTACCCTGACTACCTGGACATCGTTCGGGTCCAGGGTCAGGCACTCCAACCAAAAATACCAGGAGCGCACCCTTGGAACACCGTCATCGGGTACCCTGACTACCTGGACATCGTTCGGGTCCAAGGTGAGGTACTTCAAGCAAAAATACCAGGAGCGCTCCTCTAGAACACCGTCATCGACGGTCCGTATTACCTGGACATCGTTCGGGTCCAAAGATAGCTACTTCAACGAAAAATACCAGGAGCGCACCCTTGGAACACCGTCATCGGGTACCCTGACTACCTGGACATCGTTCGGGTCCAGGGTCAGGCACTCCAACCAAAAATACCAGGAGCGCACCCTTGGAACACCGTCATCGGGTACCCTGACTACCTGGACATCGTTCGGGTCCAGGGTCAGCTGCTTCAAGCAAAAATACCAGGAGCGCACCCTTGGAACACCCTCATCGGGTGCCCTGTCTACCTGGACATCGTTCGGGTCTAGCGTCAGGCACTCCAACCAAAAATACCAGGAGCGCACCCTTGGAACACCGTCATCGGGTACCCTGACTACCTGGACATCGTTCGGGTCCAGGGTCAGCTACTCCAACCAAAAATACCAGGAGCGCACCCTTGGAACACCGTCATCGGGTACCCTGACTACCTGGACATCGTCCGGGTCCAGGGTCAGCTCCCCCCAAGTAAATACACCAGGAGCGCACTTTTGGAACACCATCATCGGAAACCTAACGTCCTGGGTTTTGTCCGGGATGCTCTCTCCCGATAATGCGGAAGATCAGGGACGAAAAATGGAGTGAATGGGAATTATATATTCAATAAGATCAATTTTTGATCTGTTTGGGATCTCAAATTGGTCTCATAATATCTGAAAAATCGTCGCAAAACTTGAAAAAAATATCGTCTCTGGGAGATCTCAAAACGATCTCATCTCGTCTCATACTTTCTTGCAATCTTTTTCTCGTCTCAAAAAGTATTAAAAAGTGCCATATTTAATACTGATCAATTTGAGATCACTTTGAGATCACATCTTTTTTTACGCGGGATACAAACACCGAAGAATTATTGGGTTTACACGAATTTATATAGTTGATTTCCGACAGAATTACTGACCGTACTGATGGAATCCTTCAAAATATTCAGTTGTTGAATACAGATAAATAAAAATACTATTTACAGACATAATTCCGATTGACTAATTTTTCCCGGGAAAAAATACTCGAAAGCCAGAAAGTCGACAACAATATAATTTCAATTCATTCATCAACAAATATTAGTTTAAATCGACGGTAAACTGACTGGCGTGAATTTTATCTTTCACCCTTCCAAGTGAATCCGTCGTTAGTGTCAATTTTACGAGAAAATGTTTTTAAATTACCTTCGATCACGACGATTGTATCACCATTACAATATTATTGCGCAATACTATATAATATTATTTGATCAATATATTGCGGTTGAATGTTTTGCGATATTCATCAGACAACATTACCCTAGCACGATTGTTCTAATGATATAACTAACCAAATTCATAGAACAATATAGTGTTTCTCGTCGAAGGTATATCGTTATTGCGCGGATAATTAATGCACTTCCACGGTATTGCAATATATGAAGCCCATCAAATCTGTGAATTACGGATGAAACTACAACAAACATTAATTATCCGAAATACCATGGCTACGCTCGGTACAGAATGTATGCAAAGGATCCGCATATGAAAAGGCCCTCGAATCATAACGAGTCTAATCTCTGGGTGAACCAAAGCCATAAGCGAATAGCAAATGCATGAAACGACTTGATAGCGAGTCATGGTTAATTTAGTTGGTCCAAGAGAGGATAAACCTGGGAACCATAATACACAGCGGGTGATGACTACTACCTCGTGATTAAACGTAATTATGTATTTAATCGTGGTTGCTTCTAGTTATTGATTATAAATTAAGACCGAATAAGTTAGTGAATGTTTTTTCCATCGTAGGAGAATATTGTTTTTCCAATTCAACGAAATTTCTCCCCGGTATTTCATTCAAACTTGGACTAACATTGTCTGATCGAGGACAATCAGTCGCCAAACAGTTCGAGAGTGTTGATCGAGAAATTGGCCAAGTTTCGACTTATTATTTCAATGTATTACAAAATAACACCTGGGAAATCTGCAACGATATCTTGAGTTTTGTAATACTTGCATTCATAACCGTGGAAAGATTATTGGGGAATAATTCTAGTCATTAGTATTTTCAACATCGATAGACTTGGGAGTCTCTCGATTGTAATAATTCAGAACAAGATAGGTGTTACAACGCTGGTTTATTCTGTCTCTGACATCATTTTTGTCACGATAGTTTAACTATTCGTTGGTTTTTTTTTTTTTAAACGAGTGTTTAAATAGCACACCTCGATAACAGTGGAAGAAGGATTCAAATGAGCGAGTTGTATCGGTCGAGCGAAGCCACACAAATAATCGCACAGATCGAGAATCAACTTTCGCACGCGTAACGGACACTATTTGCCTGACTAACCGAGCAGAGTCGTCTTTTCTTGTGTTACAATTGGAAAAATGATTCGTACCGTAACGATGAGTTACGATTTCTTTCGTTCCATCGGTTTCCTCGGCTCCTCGTCTCTTCTCATACGTAATGCTCTTATTGTTCGCCTCCAATTAGAACTTTTCTCCTCTTTTGTTGGATACTAGATCCATTCAGTCACGATCCGCAGCTTATATACACAATAATTACGTTTAATTTCACAAAGAATTGCGTCACGTTCTGTTTGAGAATCATTCAAAACGCGGTTAAAGATTAGTCTTTTTCAAGCTCACATTTTTTTTTCTATAAAAGAAAAATTCAAATTAATCTTACTCGTGTCGCTGTTAACTTTATCTTGTCGACTCCCGCTATTATTCTCTTCAATCCTCGACCTCACAGATATACTTTTGTAGAATATCTACGCAACTTTTTTCTCGCTGTTGAGTCAAACTGACCAGGAGACCAAATGGGATTTATGTCTCCAATTTTACTGAAACTTTTGGAAGTAGTACCGAATTTCACCTGAGTCGAACTCAAGCTGGGACTCGGTCGAGGGGTAAAACCGACTGAGAATAATGGACAACGCGTGCAGTATTTTTTGTATTGTAAACGCGAGGACTTTCGCCCGGTCTACAGTTCTGTCGTTAATTAACGAGTTGCAATGGCGAACCACTCCCCTCCCTAACCGAGAGAGAATATTAACGGTGGTTATCATATTTCTACTGTATTTTTTAGTGCAACAGCGCGTGACAGCCATGCGATATTAGTAAACTTCATTATTCAGAACATAGCAGTCATTCCTATAAAAAAATAATATATATTATTATGTTTATAGGATATACGACATTCACTAGATGTAAGTACATAGCGAAATATTACACTGAGAGAAAAGTATAGTAATGGTTACTGGAATTTCGCTAGGTTTTCTAGTACCATACGAGGACAACTAAGTGATATTAGTCAAGTTTACTATCCAGAACATAGTTATCACAAGAAAAAATAACATTCATTATCAAATTTATAGAACATTCTACTAATGTAGTACTTTACTATGATAGTTAAGTTACTAGTAAAGTTTACTATTTTCGTATACTAACTTTAATAGAAATTACTTTGTAAACGGTATTAGCAAATTTTACGAATCGTAATTTTTATCTTTACTAAAGATATAGTACTCTATGTTATAAAATGTAGTAACGGCTACTGGGTTTTCCTTCATTAGGTTGGATTAGTGAATTTCCATATCCCAATTTTTCCCAGTTTATGAAACAGTATGATAAACTTTACATAGTAAACTGTATCGTCAAAATTTACTATGCGATAATAGTAAGCTTTACCGGGTAAGAGTACTCGAATTTATAAAACCTAGTAACAACAACCATACTGTCTTTAATCCTTACAGTGAAAAACCACTGCATTGCAGTGAAAAATCACTATAAGAAAGTGGACGACAAATTCACTGGATTACAGTGAATTTTCTTATACAACTAAAGTGAAAATTCACTTTAGTCCCATGAGTTTTGATAGAATAGTATATTATGCAACTAGTGCGTGAAATCGTATTTCACGAGTTGCATACGATATTTTATGTTATGAGCGTTTATGATCACGTATAACATAAAACATTTTTAAATAAAGTTCACATTTTTACATCACGATTTGCAGTAAGTATGGTGTGAAGTGAATTTTTACTCTATTTACTGCAAATTTCATGTAAAAATTTTTTTTTATAAAAACTCATGGAACTAAAGTGAAATCACTGCTATCCAGTGAATTTTCCATCCACCTTCTTACAGTGATTTTCCACTGTAAGGATTTAAGAGAGTATATTTTGTCTCTGCCACGATGAAACAGTAAACTCTTACACATAGTCGACTTATACTGATTGCAAGGACGAATTGCTTTTGTTCGCAGGTTCGTGGTGGCGTTCACGGTGGAGCGTTTCGTCGCGGTGTGCTACCCGTTGCGCCGCCAGTGGATGTGCACGGTGAACCGGGCGAGGATGCTGGTGAGCGGGGTGTGCGTAGGCGGCGCGGCCCTGTGCAGCCCGGTGCTTCTTTACACCCGGCCGATATACCGGCGGGAGATGGGCAAGGAGGTGTGCTACATAGCCCCGGGCTGGGAGAACGCCGCGAGCGTGATCAACTTTGTCGACACGGTGCTCACGTTCGCCCTGCCCTTCTGCCTCATTGTCGTGCTCAACTCGCTCATCGTGTGGGCCGTGTGGCACGTCGAAGGAGTGAGGAGGACCAGGGCCTCGGACAAGAGCTCGCCACCGGCCGTACACCAGGCCCGCGTCACAAAGATGCTACTCGTCGTCTCCAGCGTGTTCTTCTGCTTCAATCTGCCGTCTTACGCGATGCGTATCTACGCCTACCTACAGGTCAGAGCCTGACCGAATCTCTTACTATACCGCAGCCGCCCCCCCCCCCCACTCGCTAAATTACTCACTGTGCTACAGTGATTATTTGTTTTGAGCCTTTGTCTGCGGTAAAATTTCACATTAGTAATTTGAATTTAGAGATCACGTAAAACGATTTTATAATATTTCTATTCGATTGTAAACTTCATTGAATTTTACACCACTATGCATATAAATTCTATCCAATTATCATATTACTACAAAAGATAACAATAAAATAACCACCCGCCTCCCCCCCCCCTCTGGACCGCACGACGTAAAAATTCCTACATTTTTCAACTACGTCATCGCGGAAAAAGAAATGTAATTATTGCTTTCAACAGCCTCCGTTTTTCAGAAATCACGTGAGACACGATATTTGAGGGACAATCCGATGGGATTATGGGATATGGGATACACAAGCTAAAACTGCATATATATTAATTTTCACGGACATGAGCGGACAATAAATCATGCCGGCGAGACGTCGCGAAAATTATGACGTGAATTTTTGACCTTTGTTCTCCATATCCCACTGGATCCACCCTCGAACATTGTGTCTCGCGTGATTTTTGTTCTTTGAGTTCCGTGGACGCAAAAATTTTACTCTTTACAAGTCTATCTTCACGATATTGAGGCGAAAATAATCAAATAAAGATTCGATGCGATCGAAGATACGTGATTCTTGACAGCTATAAACGATTATAATAATTAAAGTTTGCATTTTCTTGCAAATCTGATGACGGATCCCGAAAGCTGAAGAAACTTCACGTTAGAATTCATCGTTTCGACATTTTTCAACAATCGATTTGGTTGCAAAAGAGTCACTGAAAAAAAGAGTCGGAAAATGGGTTAAGCTCTCGGATTAACAAATCTTACCGCCGGAACTTTTAAACGAGACGTTATTGCGGGATCGCTTGCTTCGGATAATCCACGCGGTTGTCCGCAAGCGGAATGTTGTATCGAGCAAACTTTACTGTACCCAGTTAATTTCAATCGAAACTCCGCCATACACCGAATAAAGCATCCTCAATTTGACCAGCTCTCGCGGTCATTTATTAATCTTTGCAAATCACATAATACATAATAAGCGTTGGCAAATCTCATCTTGAACCGGACATTTTCACCGCGAAATTAGCTCGATCCGAGTCCATGCTAATGTGAGTTATTTCAGTTTCATTTTAGACTAGGAAGCATCTACCCCTTGTGATAAAATCTTCGGGTGACAATCGACGAAAGCATCAAAACTAATGTTCGCTTTGAACGCGAACGTATTTGCGCCAATTCTCTATCTCACGAGAAAGGAGTGTTCGATCGAAATTTATGAAGGGTTCGATTTAACTTCTGTTTTATTAAATTTGAAATTCAAATACCGGAGAGAGAATTACAGCAGTTGAGGAAGAAGACTCAATCGCGCCGATAAAGACATCAAATAATATCCGTATTCAAGCTGAATATCAATGCCTCCCCCCCCCCCAACCCACGCCCCTCCGACATTCTTTCCCTCGCATACGTATTCGTCACGACGCGTAAAACAGATTCTCATTTTAAATTGAAATAAATAATGTGAAAAAATATTTGGAAATCAATAGCATGGCATCGCGAGGCGGGTGACTTTTTTTCTCTCATTTCATTCGAAGATATCGATGTGTTTAAGAAATACTCGAAGCAAGTAAAATGATCAGTAACGTCGTTTCATTTTAACGTGAGAGCAAATTCACCACGTTAAATCGAATCACATCGATTTCTTATGAGACCTGTTGATTCTCTACGAAAATAAATGGATATAAAGTGTCTGGTAAATTAACTTCAAAGCGCGTCTGACACGACAATGACTTATACTACTGAATTCACCATCACATTCTCGTGCTAGCATTTATCATTAGCAGATACTTAGAAGTTCATTAGGAGTTACTGTTCCATAAAAAATGTGAAACACGTGTACGTGTCGATGAGAATTTGAGCCACTTGAGAAAGGGAACGACATTAATTGGAATATTTCGGTCGATACGATAATCTATGCGGATGAGAAAGTTGGCCGCTGATCTATTCCACATGGAAATGGCAATCATTTGCGCGGCACGAACTAGTATTATCTAAATGACCCATAGCTCAGCGACCATTTTTTAATTGATCCCAAAAACTATCCAGTTAAATCAACATTTTCGGTCTGAACAAGGATATCTAAGTTAGGAAATACATTATTCAAAAGTTGTATTACTTCAATTTGAAATATAAATCATTTATCGACTGAATAGAGGGTTTAAAGTGTAAAAAAAAAGATTTAGTCCCACAAACTAATATACTTATAATCAAACAATACCACGGCAAAACTCTCTGCGTACCTCACAAGAGGTCTGCCACGTTCTATTGAGCTCTCTATAAATGTGTCTTGATCAGCTTCAAACAGCAAAGTCTTGTAAAAAGCATTGGCCCGTGTACGCTCTAAGTAATAGGATAAAGGAACTTCGACTGATAGACAGAAAGTAAGAGAAAGAAACACTCAATTAGTGTCACAATAAAATCTATATACTAGCTCTAAACTAACAATAATTACGTTACAGTGAAAATCCGGGAGACGTTTGAATATGAATAGCTGATCTAGAGCACTTACTGTGACTAGAAGTCGAAAAGCTTTCCAAAAACGGATTGCATTTCATTGTGCAATTTAATTATACAACCACTGCCAATTGAATAGTGAAAATCTTCATGGAATTCTCATACGAAACTCATTATCTCATGCATTTCATTGTATCGTTCAATATTTCAAAAAATTATTCAATCGATGAAATCTACTAATTTTAACAATCGAAAGTAGGTACGAGAAATAAAAGAATACTTAACGTAGGTGTTCCCATACGAATCCCCAATCTGAAGCGATTGAAAGAAACTCAGTTCGACACAAATCCACTATAGGGCATCAATGATTTGCAATTACAGAACATTCGATACTCGTTCATGTCAAGAAGTATCAATTATATTATTTTGCTTAATGTCGAAGAAGATATCAGTTACTAAAAATTTGGTCGTGATAATGTATCATTGTCATGGAAATGAAAGCGCGCCATTCCACATGAGAAAAGCTTAGTTCGAAACAATCTATCAGGCGGTTAATGAAGTATTCTCGAGTGCATGCAGTATATACACACATTTTACACATTTTGCGCGATTATCACGTTTAATTTCCAGATACTAACGAGATGAAGTTGAGAAATCGCAGCGGAAGCATGTAGCGGAAATAATTCAAGATCCATTCAGAAATTTTTCAAATTTCGGATAATAACTCGAATGATGCGCGATAAAACCGTAATGAAGATCATATATACGTATAGAAATGGATTCAATAGTAACCTAACGTATACATACGAAGCTTTTAAAAAATGAATAATCGAAGATGGAGAAAAGACACACGGAAAGCTGTTATCGTAGAACTAATATTCCATCCGAACAATTAATCGTTCTGTTACTGAAACGCTATACTCTTTGCGAAATACTGCGTACCAATGCCGTATCGTTTAGTGAGATTCTACGCCAAATGAGAGATGGACGGAGGCTGGAACCTGATAATTCAAAGATAAATACGCTTTAGAGCTTCCAATTGGTCCTGCGGCAATAGAGTGAAATTATTCCTTGCGGCATTCGCATAGAGCTGATTAATTCGTTTCACGTGTCTGTTATCTGAAACAGATGGCGTCTATCGATCAGACGTGAAAGCAGACGCTCGCCGCGTTTACACGGCTTATCGTGTGAGCGAGTTTTAAATTGAAAAATGCGCATATGTACGAACCAATCGACTGCAACGAACGAGACTCAAACATTCGTGCCTTTGTTCCTATATATTACTTTGCTCATTTCGTATTTTTAAAATAGCCAAATTAACCATCCTCCTTCTATTGCACATGTAACAAAAAGAAATCCAAGCATTCGTCGCGAATTTTTCAAACGCAATCGGAACGAGCGAGCAAAAAAAAACTTAATCACCATGAAAAACAGCTTTCGCGACAACTCGTCGCAGAAGTTTAATTCGTTGGAAAAGTTAGCCGGCCACCCTCCGAAGATAAAACACGTATATAACGCGTATCTCACTGGATTCGACGTGCTCGAATTCAAACTCCCGGTTTTTCGTTTGGCGCGTCCCCCGCGGCATATATATACACGCTCTGTCCCGCATGTGACCGAAGGACTTTGGTGCGTTTCAGGCGGAAGGCGCGACCACCGAGCTCGAGTTCCTCACGCAGAGGGCGTTCAATCTGCTGTTCAACACCAACTTCGGCATCAGCTTCGGCCTGTACTGCGCGAGCGGCCAGAATTTCCGCTCGGCGGTGTCGCAGCTGTTCCGCTGCCACGGCCAGAGCCACTCGCAACCCCAGCCGTTCAAGCGATACTCAACCAATCAGACCAATCAGCAAGGTGAGCACACCACACAGACCCAGCCGCGCGGATCATTGTCTCGGGGTCTCGCGTTCAACATTTGCCGATCGATTTGCTCGTCCGCTGATATACTCGCCAAGGACAACTTGGGCCAGTATAGCGTGGGATTTTCGTTCCGATCCAAAAATATAGCCCAAGCTCGCGCGCGGGTTTACTCGGGAAATTCCTCACAGTGAATTATCTCGCTGCAGTGAATATTCACTGGAACAGGGAGTCTACTGCATCAAATGAGGAAAATTCACTGAGTTTTCCGCATGATTATTCCAGAATCAAGGACTGGAATTCCATGCACAAAAAAGTCGATAGTCAACACAAAGTAATATATCATTTTCTTTTTAGTAACGCTAATTGACTATCTTGTATAGATCAACAAAATACTGATCGGTAGTTTGCTTTTTCTTATTTTCTATAATTTTTATCTATAAATATAACTTTGTTGATAAATTTCTCTTCAGAATCAAAATTATTCTTTTTGATTTCGGCTAGTTCATTTTTGTATTTAGATACGAAATAGTACATTGTGTAACGAGCGCGGAAAGTTGCCAATTGCACACGCGGGCACGTTGGCGCACAAGCGCAGCGAGTGCGACATGTCGCCCAAGTATGATATTGGCAACTATACCGTGCGAGTTGCTCATACTATTTTTCATCACGGGCATAAAAAATGATGTATCGCGTGGTAGTTTCGTGGATGCAAAATGGGTGACTGTGCACTCCGTTGTGATAGTGTCATTTTGTAACGCTAGAGCGTGACAAAATGACACTATGGCAACGGAGTACACCATCGCTCATTTTGCATCCCCGAAACTGCTACGCAATACGTCATTTTTCGTGCCCCGTGATGAAAAAGAGTTTAACATATTCAACAAAATCTTTGCCAATTACAAACTCGTCTATATTTTTCGAACTTCATCATCAATTGTACCACAGATTATCCGTTGAATAATCAAAGAGTTTCAAAGTAATTCTCTGAGATTTCTATGTTATTCCAGGGTTTCACGTAATCCCTGAGTTTTCCACGATTCCATGATTTTACAGATGCAGTAGACACCCTATGTGAGCTTCGGTCAAATGTCGCCCACTGTAACTTATAGTAAAAATCAGTTATTTTATAGTTATAGTTCATAATTCACTGTAGCTACAGTCAAAATTCACTATGGTTACAGTGTTTCGAAAGTTTGTTACTTTTTGATATTTAATATTGATTATAAAACGGTTGACATTATTGACGTTTTAGATTTAAACTACCTTCATTAAATTTGAGTTTATAGATTGAAACAATTAACATTGCAATTGAAACATTGAAATCGACAAAGTTATGATTACTTTTGTTTCTTCGTAAAACTTGATTGAATTTAAAGATCATTTGTGGTTGTCCATTCAATTGATTGATCGATCAATTTTCAAACTCATTAAAATTCTAGAACGCAACGATGTAAGGTAGGTGTACCCAATATGCGCCAGGACCCAATATGCGCCACCCTTCGTATTTCATATATACGCGCGTCTAGAGCATCGCCGCGGCACAGGATCTTGTCGGCAATGCTAAATAATGAGGAAAGAAAACATTTTCACCGATCAGGAACCCTTATACCAACTTGTTACAGCTCGTTTTATCCATTTTTTCGCCAATTTTCATTCTCGATCTAGTTTCGCTCAGGTAAGTGCGAATTTTTTTAATACCCTTAAACTGGGCCAAAAAAATCGAGCGATATATCGTTTGATTCCTTGACATCCCATCTACATCATCCAATTTTTTTTTTTCATCTTACACCCCTTTTATCAACCGTTTTAATAGCTCTTCGTTATTTTTATCAAATGTACCCAATATGCGCCACCCCTATTTTCTTGTTCTAGCTGCTACAATCAACCCATTCATGGTAATTATCCGCCAAATATGGTCGAAAGAAAATTTAGTTCAAGCTCTGGAGCAGGTTAAGAAAGGTGAGATATCGCAGAGGATGGCTTCGACTATATATAAGATACCTCGTCGAACATTTCAACGATATGTCAAACAAAACATATGCGAAAAAAGGAAAATGAGTCGACCATATGCGTTAACGACAGTACAGAACGAAGAATTATGTAGTCGAATTAAACGCTTAGCAGATATTGGCTATCCTATAACGAGAAAAATCTTGAGGTTATGCGTTTATAAGTATTGTCTAGGAAAAAACATCAAACAGAATTTTTCTACCATCATGACAATAGCTAGTCTCAAATAGGCTCGGACACTTTTTAAATTGAACTCTTCCATTTCAGTGAGAACATCTCAATTATATTTAAAATTACACTAAAAAGAATGTTCATCAATTTGAGAGATTAATATTGGAATTAGATGTTGCATAAGTTAATTTTGTTGATTCAAAAACAACGGTTTTTCATGAATTTTAACTGAAAACTTGATTTGATTTAGGTTGTTAGAAGTTCATATAATCTATGTACTATGGTTCAATCAAAGACAAAATGTATTTTTCAATAAAATTATATCAAAAATATACTTTATGTTTGTATTTTATTCATTTCAGACATGCTTCATGCTTCAAATTGGATGAAAAGAAGTCTTTTCAGGGTGGCGCCATATTGGGTACACTAAAAATTTTTTCCCGAAATTTTTTTTTTTTTTAAAACCGCGGTATCTTAGCGTAGAACTGTTCAAATTGGAAAAAACTTAGCTCATTTTGTAGGTATTGAGTGGACCTTTCATTTGACACCAATTATGTTAGAAAATATTCATTTGACGCTGTGTAGTGACCTTTCTCGCTTAGGTGGCGCATATTGGGTACAGGTACCTTATTTCATAGGGTAATCAAAATATTTTCGCACCTCTGTTTTTTTTATAGAGTATCGACGTTTCATTCGAACTGCTTAATTTCAGTGTTATTATCTTGTAACTCGTAACATTGAATGGAAGCCATGCCGTATTGGCGCGTGTTCGTATTCATGAATATTCGAATGCTATTAGTAAGCGGCGGGGCTTTTGATGAATTTTGGATTACGAGCTACGACGCGCCGAAGCTCGAAGCAATGCGCAAGAGATTCGATTGGTTATCGAATTGATTCGATTCAACGTAGTACGGAGGAAGCTGGGAGTGCAATAACTAATGAGCATATCGTCGCCTGGGGGGAAAAAGCAACGATCTCAGAAACGCGCTAAAGAAAGATCTATTTCGATTTAAGCGAAATAAAAAGATCTATTTCGAATTAAGCGAAATAAAAAGATCTATCTCGAATCGAGCGGAATAAAAAGACCTATCTCGAATCGAGCGGAATAAAAAGATCTATTCCGAATCGAGCAGTATAGAAAGATCGTTCTCAAATCGACTTTTAAAGAAAGATCTAACTCAGATTTTACATTATAGAAAAATCTATCTCAGGTTTAATTTTATTTTGCGGCGTTTTTTTCGAGTTCGGAGTTGATGCGGTACGTGCGCACTTGAGTGCGATTGCTTGTGTGCGTGTGTGTGTATGTAAATATGTGTGTACGTGTGTGTGTAAGGACACATCTGAATGTAATATGCCAAGTTAACTATTTACATTAAACAGTTTTTGCCTCGATGGTTTCTCGTAAAAATTGGTATACATGTGTTTTTGAGGTCGCTGATAACGAATCCGGCCTCAAATTTTGAAAATTCAAATTAGAGCCTCTAAGATCACCTGACAAAAATTTGGAAAAAAATTGAATTTTTTGGAAAATTGGTAATCATGGGTTTTTGAGGTCGCTGATTACGAATCCGGCCTCAGATTTTGAAAATTCAAATTAGAGCCTCTAAGATCACCTGACAAAAATTTGGAAAAAATGGAATTTTTTCAAAAATTGGTATACTTGGGTTTTTCAGGTCGCTGATCACGAATCCGGCCTCAAATTTTGAAAATTAGAATTAGAGCCTCTAAGATCACTTAACATTTGGAAAAATTGATCTTTGTTGAAAATTGGTATTCATGGGTTTTTGAGGTCGCTGATTACGAATCCGGCCTCAGATTTTGAAAATTCAAATTAGAGCCTCTAAGATCACCTGACAAAAATTTGGAAAAAAATTGGTATACATGTGTTTTTGAGGTCGCTGATAACGAATCCGGCCTCAAATTTTGAAAATTCAAATTAGAGCCTCTAAGATCACCTGACAAAAATTTGGAAAAAATTGAATTTTTTGGAAAAATGGTAATCATGGGTTTTTTGAGGTCGCTGATTACGAATCCGGCCTCAGATTTTGAAAATTCAAATTAGAGCCTCTAAGATCACCTGACAAAAATTTGGAAAAAATTGGTATACATGGGTTCTTGAGGTCGCTGATCACGAATCCAGCCACAAAAACCCATGTATACCAATTTTTAAAAAAATTCAATTTTTTTCCAAATTTTTGTCAAGTGATCTTAGAGGCTCTAATTCAAATTTTCAAAATCTGAGGCCGATTTGTAATCAGTTACCTCAAAAACCCATAAATACCAATTTCTAAAAAAATTTATTATTTTCCAAATTTTTGACAAGTAATCTTAGAGGCTCTAATTTGAATTTTCAAAATCTGATGCCGGATTCGTGATCAGCGACCTCAAAAACCCATGATTACCAATTTTCAACAAAGATCAATTTTTCCAAATGTTAAGTGATCTTAGAGGCTCTAATTCTAATTTTCAAAATCTGAGGCCGGATTCGTGATCAGCGACCTCAAAAACCCATGTATACCAATTTCTAAAAAAATTTATTTTTTTTCCAAATTTTTGACAAGTAATCTTAGAGGCTCTAATTTGAATTTTCAAAATCTGATGCCGGATTCGTGATCAGCGACCTCAAAAACCCATGTATACCAATTTTCAACAAAGTTCAATTTTTCCAAATGTTAAGTGATCTTAGAGGCTCTAATTTTGATTTTCAAAATTTGAGGCCGGATTCGTGATCAGCGACCTCAGAAACCCATGTATACCAATTTTTTAAAAAAATTCAATTTTTTTTCCAAATTTTTGTCACGTGATCTTAGATGCTCTAATTTGAATTTTCAAAATCTGAGGCCGGATTCGTAATCAGCGACTTCAAAAACCCATGATTACCAATTTTCAACAAAGATCAATTTTTCCAAATGTTAAGTGATCTTAGAGGCTCTAATTCTAATTTTCAAAATCTGAGGCCGGATTCGTGATCAGCGACCTCAAAAACCCATGTATACCAATTTTTAAAAAAATTCAATTTTTTTCCAAATTTTTGTCACGTGATCTTAGATGCTCTAATTTGAATTTTCAAAATCTGAGGCCGGATTCGTAATCAGCGACCTCGAAAACCCATGATTACCAATTTTCCAAAAAATTCATTTTTTTTCCAAATTTTTGACAAGTAATCTTAGAGGCTCTAATTTGAATTTTCAAAATCTGATGCCGGATTCGTGATCAGCGACCTCAAAAACCCATGTATACCAATTTTCAACAAAGTTCAATTTTTCCAAATGTTAAGTGATCTCAGAGGCTCTAATTCTAATTTTCAAAATTTGAGGCCGGATTCGTGATCAGCGACCTCAAAAACCCATGTATACCAATTTTTAAAAAAATTCAATTTTTTCCAAATTTTTGTCAGGTGATCTTAGAGGCTCTAATTTGAATTTTCAAAATCTGAGGCCGGATCCGTAATCAGCGACCTCAAAAACCCATGATTACCAATTTTCCAAAAAATTCAATTTTTTTCCAAATGTTAAGTGATCTTAGAGGCTTTAATTTTAATTTTCAAAATTTGAGGCCGGATTCGTGATCAGCGACCTCAAAAACCCATGTATACCAATTTTTAAAAAAATTCAATTTTTTTCCAAATTTTTGTCAGGTGATCTTAGATGCTCTAATTTGAATTTTCAAAATCTGAGGCCGGATTCGTAATCAGCGACCTCAAAAACCCATGATTACCAATTTTCCAAAAAATTCAATTTTTTTCCAAATTTTTGTCAGGTGATCTTAGAGGCTCTAATTTGAATTTTCAAAATTTGAGGCCGGATTCGTTATCAGCGACCTCAAAAAACACATGTATACCAATTTTTACGAGAAACCATCGAGGCAAAAACTGTTTAATGTAAATAGTTAACTTGGCATATTACATTCAGATGTGTCCTTACACACACACGTACACACATATTTACATACTCACACACGCACACAAGCAATCGCACTCAAGTGCGCACGTACCGCATCAACTCCGAACTCGAAAAAACGCCGCAAAATAAAATTAAACCTGAGATAGATTTTTCTATAATGTAAAATCTGAGTTAGATCTTTCTTTAAAAGTCGATTTGAGAACGATCTTTCTATACTGCTCGATTCGGAATAGATCTTTTTATTCCGCTCGATTCGAGATAGGTCTTATTATTCCGCTCGATTCGAGATAGATCTTTTTATTTCGCTTAATTCGAAATAGATCTTTTTATTTCGCTTAAATCGAAATAGATCTTTCTTTAGCGCGTTTCTGAGATCGTTGCTTTTTCCCCCCAGGCGACGATATGTTCTCTAATGCGTTAAGTTCAACTGAAAATTCACTACTAGTCGTTGGCCCATGTACTTTCTACCTTCGAATAGTCGCTTTCGTTACCATATCTTAAATATCAATTCAGTCACAAATGATTTTTCATCGAAAACCCGATCGAATGCGAGTGTTGGTTCGCGCGCACGGCAAATCCCTCGACGAAATCGACGCTTGATCGATCAGATTCAGGGCACACACAGGTCGGCCGGATAAGCCGGTTACCTCCGAGTGTTTAGCCCTCGAGGGGGGGGGGGTCAACCCCTGCCCCGTAACTAACGCGTGTCTCCCCCCCCCCGGGAGCCGTGCCATTGGCCACAACGAGCCGAACAATATCGAGCTCCGTAAATCATCGGCCGCGTTGAACGAGCGCGATGTATTATCGATCCCGACTGACGAAAACCCCCCCAATTTTCAGGCACGGAGACGATAAGAATAGCCGGCCAGAGCGATCAGTCCGGGGCGTTCGGCAAGCCGTGGCGCAGCTCGGTGCAGATGAAGCAGTACCCGCGGCCCCAGCAAGGGGACACGAGCGAGGACCAGGCCGACGACTACACCGAGAGCTTCCATTACTCCCTGAGGAAAGAATGCAATGTGCGGGTGTAGCCGGGGAGGATTCAATTTGCCGCAGCCAACGTTGATTAACGGGATCGTCCGCTGGCGGAGGGGCCACCACCAGACATCGGCGCGGTTTAATTAATGGAGACCCGGCGCTCGTGCGGGGATAATCTCTGATGAGGCTGAACGCCAGTGATGGGACTCGTAATTTTTATTCAATTTATGTTATTGCGCAACGCCGAGCGCGCTGCCACGAGATCGTTACACTTTATTTTACGATTTAACGCCGACTCGTCGATCCAATTGTATGAGCTTAAGATCCACGTGTACTTATATAGATACGGGAGAGAAAACTCAGGCTTGTATATGGAATGTATCGAGATGTAATGTGACGGAAGACCAGGAAAAACTTCATGTTTGCCGGAGGCTACAAACGAGTGAACAGGCGCAATTTCGTGTTGCTCCGAAATGTTTGGGATTTCGAGGATCAAACATCCGCGCACGATAATATATACGTATTTTCTAGTTCTCCTGGGATTCCGTGACTGTAACGAAAGTATGGTTCAGCGGCGCTGGCGAAGTATTTTGATACGTCACGATTGTTCACGAAGGACTATGATTCCCAATCGTGTTTCCACGGAGGAACTATTCAGATCGGAGATGAAGGGATGACGCTACCCAAAATTCCATCGGAGAAAACGTTAAATATATATATATGCGATAAGGTTAATGTTGCAGATTCTAAGAATTTATGTATAAAGAAAATATTTCCAATTATATGAATGTATAAAAAGCTGTTGTTATCCGTATCGATAAGAAAAATAAGTGTAGTTCAATTCAATCATTGCTGTTAATACTGAAGGAAAATAATCGCATTAACTATGACGTTTATAGATTAATAAGCTTTCCATGTCTAGTCATTACATGTCCTAAGAGAAAGTTTTTTCTTTTATACTTCTCGGTTTGTTCCATCTAGTTTGTATTCTTTTGTATTGTTTCATAAAATCTTCAATTTCCCATATATTAATATTTTAATCATCATCGACCAATCCAGGAATGATATTCTCATAAAGTTTCTCAACTATTAGAGGGCCGGATAGCTGATTGATCGGCCGTGCGGGAATATTATTCTGCGTGAGCATCACTACGTCCACAACGTTAACTCTAATATCCCCTGGTAATACTAAAGAAGAGTTGAGAAATCGAAACATGTCTCAGTTTTATCCTCAATATTAAATCTGCTTCAAATCTTTATAAAATAATCACTGGAAAATTGAAGATTCAGGTGGGTATACGACAGGTTTGCAGGGTACAGAGAGACAGACAAGACAGGGTGAAATTAAAATACGTTTTGACATCTCAATTCCCGGCCCTCCAAAAGTTGAGTTTTCAATAATATTAAGCTACGAGTAAACTATGAACCATAAGAATGTTCTGATTAAATTACATTTACACAATATTTATCAAACTACTTCACAGATCCTATTTCATTTTAATCACTGCAGGTTGAATTGTAGATTGTATTTAGATTTATATATTAGCTTTGCTCGCTGATTTGAAAGAAGTATATTGTGATATTATATTCTAAGAACCATTGTAATTGCTATTGAAACTCATATATTATGGTAAAATTCATCGCCGAGATAATAAAACTGTCTCGGGCGCCCACTGAGTAATTGAAGTTGAAGGTAATAATCTTGCTATCTTTCTCCATAATAAGCTTTGTATGTTATACAATTCACCGACTGATTTCATCATTATAAATCATACCAAAGTTGTGTGCAATCGAGCATTGTAAGTTATTTATTTTCAGAGACCTGTAAGTATTTTTTATTCAAACAATAAAGTTGTTTATCATTTCCAAATCATCATTCACAATCAAAAATTAGTTGACCACGAGCCCGTGTATTGTATTGTAGCATGTGGATTAAACGATGGAGTCTCGTACACCCACGCACTCGTGAAATAATGACCCAATTCATTCTCAGAATGTACGATGAACGAAATAATTCAAATTGAAAGCTACTTCAATCATTCTATTTTTTGCAGCTATTCCCAGCGAGATTCCCTATTCGCAGTAAGTATTTCGATTATTTTGAAAGTTCCCAACTGCAGCTTTGCATTCAATTGTCAGAAACGCTTCCAACGAGAGAAGAGCTCATCGAAATATCCAGTGATTGCACGCTCCAGTTTAAATCTTACCCGTGCCCGCTGACATTCGTGTAGCGAGAGGCTTTTGTTTTTATATATCTCTCTTAATGTTTGATGAAAATAGAATTAAAATCCCGCGACGAAGAAACGGGGGGCGTTTTCATTTTTCCTGATAAGTCACTCCAGGAATAGACAAATGCGAAACAAGCCCCACTCGGGAGATAAAACGAATGCACATGCGGTATATCATCGGTGTGATCGAGTGTCTCATAAGCTCACCAGTATCGGAGTCCGGCGCGGGCAGTGGGCGCACATTGCCGAAGAAGCGCTGATCCAGCAGCTGTAACAGCTGAAGCGCGACGTCGTTGACGGGAGCCCGGGGGCAGCCCGTGTTCATGAGGGTCACGTTAATGATGCTCGTGTAGTGGTCGCACGGGTACTCGCTGCAAAGATAGACACGCGAAGAAAAAAATTTTAATACACCAGTGGCGAGGGTAATAAGCTTACGGGTATAATGTGGCGGTACGAAATGCCACGCGTATCAATCCCCGGTTAATGCCGTGGCGAAATATAAATCCTCGGTCGCTGATCTGCTGATATTGGAGCAATTTTACTATGTCCGAAAAAATACTTAATTGACATATCAAAATCCACGTGAACATTGATTAACGATAAAGTGACGGCTTAGTTGTCGCGCGTGTCATCAAACACAACGAATTTCACGTAATAATAAAACTTATAGTTCATCCCCAGTTCGTTCAGTGAACCGATGACCAACGTAGTGTTTCTACAGTCGATATAAATTCACGTTTTTACCGCGTGCTCGTAAATAAAACGCGAAAATTTGTCTTCTTTACTCACCGAGCGCTAAAAATGGTTGCCAGAGCGAGGAAGCAGCCGTCAGCTACCTGAGGGATGCCAGTGTAGCAGCGATCAACTACCCAGTCGAGCAGAGTTCCGATGTCGGGATTGCCCTCGAGCAAAAGCACAACCGTCTCGCGAGCGAGCCCGTGGATCTACAAGTAATCAAAGTTTATTCCATGGATTCATTGTGGTTTATCATACTTTTTTTTTGTTCATAATGAATAAACGAAGAACGGCACGTAAGAACGATGTGAATGGCTATTGAACGTTAATCAGACACTTTTCGTGAGTACCTACTTCCGGTCGTAAAAAATGTGGAATCAGAGATTTTTTCATGAGATATCACTATTTGACGAATAAAAATACCATAATATCACATAGAAATGCAATATGAACGTTCAAAACTACATCCAAATGAAATTTTACGTCAATTCTTGTACTAGCGTAAACAGGATCACGCTATCTATATGGATTTGGAACTGGATAATCAACTGGAGGTGATTTAACAGCTAAGCTGATTCCATGTTAAACAGTATTAATTTCAGGATAGTTCATCATGAATAGGGATTTACTGGGTACGCATCATTACGAGCTTCGTCAATACGACCGTTGAACTGATGATAATTAACGACTCTGGATTATTCGAAGGACTCGCAACGACGTGCGAGTTGATAATATGAGTTCTAATCCGCAGTATAATAAGCATCTTCCTAAATGTTTCTTGAATATTATACTTTTTCCATTCGAGAATCCCTTCGAAGGGGTCGAAGCAAAACTCATACGGGTATAAACACGCACCTTTTCATCTTTATTCGCGAGCAGATTATCCAGCCACTTGTATAGCAACGAGCCTTCCTCGGATAAGCTTTGGCTGTTGAAACAAGGGCCGCAGCAGAGCAGGCCACTCATGGAGTGGAGGGCGGAAAGCTGAAGCTCCGAGCAACTCTTGTCGTCGTCGTGGGCGAGCTGGCCGGCCCCGGTGCTGCCGCTCAATGGCTTGCCGAACGGACCGGCCCAGCTGGCGAACAGGGTGAATAGGTTGCGCCGAAGATCTCGTTTCAGTAAGCTGTGGCACGCTTCCACTGGACAGACGGAAAATATTAGTCTGGAGAATCGTCGTTAGTGCCGAGCTTTACTCGGGAATGCTTCGTTTTATCGCGTTTAAGGATGTTCTGGCTTGTAAATAAGAAACTTGAGACTCTGCAAGTGAGCGCGTTTTGCAATATGAAAGTTGTACCCAGAATTTTAAAGAGCCTCGTTGGCTTAGTGAAACATGGGCACACATGCGCTTTTGTGGAGTTTCGTGAAATTCAAGTATTTTCATGCTCGTTGCTATGTGAAAAATAGTGAGAATCTCACGAAACTCTTTAAAACGATAGAATATTATCCCATGACTGAATGTATCCAAAGACCATATGATTGGGTTGGTTGTGGAGCAAAATATTAACGGTTTTTCATCCTCCCAGTAAGAGGAATATCATAACTTGAAGGATAATCAAGCTTAAATGTTGAATACGCGCTTATGAAAAGGAGCTCAATTGTGATTTTACGCTGCTTCATACAACTATGGATACGATTATTCATATTACATATGAAAATAACTTACGCAGCTCAGCTCTTCAAATTTACAGGAAAAACGATTTTTTAAAAGTGCTACAGTAAAGAAAGCCGATTGTAATTAAAAAACAGTTTAAAAAAGCTGGATTTCCTTAGTTTAAATAAATTTCATACTTGATCCATTAAAATTACTTAAAGTCATAAATTCATCTAATATTTCTAAGATTCACTCGTACTGAAATCTAGTTTTGCAATTTCAAAAATAGCTATTCAAGCACTTCAGTCATACTGAAATTTGTTCCGTCCCTAATTAAGTAAATTTTCGAAATTTTGGAATTATGGAGGGTGCACAATATAATATTAAGTAAGTTTTCGCTTTTGAATCAAAGAATCGTTTTTGCTGGTGTATGTTTTACTCGTTTAACTAACTTTTGGGAATCACTGTGTAGCCAGAACATCCTCAACCGACCGCAAGTGCCGAAGAACGGAAAAGTTGGATCGAGTTTTGTTCGACTCAATGGATAATGAAAACAGTGATATTCATTTTCGAGCATATAGAAAGCTAAACGAATGAGACTTCCATTAATGTTCGTGAAGTGGAAGCAAGTTTCGCAATGTTAGATTTTCTTTTTTCATGTTTGAATTGAAACGAGAACGCGTAAATATCGGCATCAATAGAAATTTGATCTAGCAACCATTTGAAAAAAAATTAGATATATGGAAGCTTTTCACTCGAATTTGCAAAGATCGCATCATACAGTATTATCATACGCATCGTACAGTAGTGCATTGCCGAGTGTAGTTTAATCGAGGAGTAGAGATAAACGGGAGCTTACATGAGAAGCTTTTGAGTATTTTGCGTATAAAGTTACAAAAGTGCAGTTTAATATCTCTGACGGCGGGAGCTTCTTTATCCGTCTCATTTTCCAGATACAATCGAGCTCCGTCGATGTACTCGACGAAGGTCGGGTGGAGGGATTGGGTCTCACGATCCAATACAGCGGGACTGAAAAAAAACAAAGGCGAATTATGAACTAACACGTCGATTCGACTATTCGAGGTTCGGCCGAACGATACGAGAATTAACAAAACACAAAGTAGCAGAATACAAGCGCAATTTTAGTATGCGTAATAAACATAACTTGACTTGGTATATATGTGAATTAGAGTTGCAACCCGCGGCACAATCAAAATGCAGTTCGAGAGGCTTGAATTCAATGTGGCTCTTTGACTGAGCAGATCCTTACCAAATGCCGAAGGTGCCATACTCGGCAATCAGCTCCAAGACGCGCACCAGCTGCAGCCTGAGAGCGTCGCGTCGCCGACGTCGCCTCATGTTCTCCTGCTTACGGTCGACAGCTTCGCGAATGTAAGGCACTAGTTCCTCCATTAGATCCCTGCACAAGTTCATTTATCGTTTATCGTGTAGTTCGAGCTACGTATAACCAACGCTTGCAATCACATCGGGGGGAATGATTAGGAATTTTCCAAAATCCCAATAGAGGTATCGATTTTACACGAACGAGAGGACAAAGTAACCAGATTGAAATGAGTAGATGAATTATATTATATATTCAATAATAAACATTCAACACTCATTGTTATGAACTATAACATCAGAGAAATTGCACGTGGTTTTATGAGGACTGTGTGTCGATACTCGTAAAGAATAATCGTATAGTAGCCGTAGCCACCATTAGGGCAGTCCCGATCAGGGAGATACTGATTTTTTTCTCACTTTTCAATCTCACTTTTCAATAAATTCGGAATGGTCCACTAAGCCAGATGAAAAACCATGTCCACTTAGCCATGTCAAAAGAATGGGGTTTGGTATTGAACATGGGCAATTTAGTCACATCAAACATCGAATAAACTCTCACTGTCAATACAAGCTAACGCGAATGAAATTTCAGGGGATTCGACGACAAACCAGTATTCCATCGACGAGAGCGAAAAGAAAATCGTTATTTTCATTCAACGATTTTCAAAATAACTATACAAGAAAACATAGATGTACAAATATGCGTTGTACAAACATACGATGCAAACTGTTTTTTTTTTTCACCGTTTTGGCGTTTTATCGGATTGACCGAATGTGATATCGTTCATAGGAATATCGAAATATTTCATTCAAACTCTTCACTGGCAGGTTTTGAAAAAACTACTAAAGAATATTTTTCGAATTTTTTACTTGAATAAACGAAGCTCTTTGATGTCCTCTATGATCCCGACCTATAGTAATTAACTTTTCTCTATCCCTCGGGCGAAAGTACGTGTATTTGCCGTTGGTTTACACTAGAAGAAGAAGAAGCACTTTCGCCCACTGCGTGCGTCATTTATTTCACCCGCGAAAGCTCTGTCAGAAATGTTTTGAATAGCCTAACCCCATTGGTGACTTTGGTTTACGATCAATATGAGTGATCAATCTGCTATTTTGGATGATAACTATTCTACCAATAGAGAGGAAGTGATAAGGGATTTCGATAAAGAAGCGAAATTAATCATAAATTGTTTATACATTACCAAAGAAATCCATCGATCGTTATACACAAGTTTACGAGACATACAAAAAATGGGAAAATGAAAATAGAATAATTTTCATTCATGGGAAAATTGTAAAAAATAAATGTATATAAATCAATATTTAACCTGCAAACTGCAAGTACAACTTGATGTGACAGCGAGAACGCTAACGCTATCATAACATAAAGCAAAAGTAAAAAGATGGCCGCATAAAAATGATCTTAATCTTTATAACGAAACTCTGATGAATACTACGATGGAACGAGACAGCAATTTTTATGCGATGATACTCACGGAAGCGGCTTCTATTCAGCGACATTCAAATCTTTGAATTCGCACTTTATCTTTCATAAGTTTTTCAGTACCCGTCATTCTACAAAAAGTCGACAAAGGTATTCTTTACAGGATTTCCGCTTACAGAAGATCCAAGAATGCTTTACCGGAATACAGGGCTCGATATAGTCAAAGTTGACGTCGCGCCAATTCTTGACGAAATATTCGACGGGATCGGAACTGTCGCAGTGCGAGATCCGACAGCGTACCGGTCGAATATCGTCGCTTGGGAGGAAGATTTCAGAAACTTTCTATAAAAAGTTCCATTTTAGATTTACTTCTATAGAAAGTGCCGTTTTAGATTTGCTTCTATAGAAGGTGCCATTTCAGATTTGCTTCTATAGAAGGTGCCATTTCAGATTTGCTTCTATAGAAAGTGCCATTTCAGATTTACTTCTATAAAAAGCCTTTTTTTTATATTTACTTCTATAAAGTGCCATTTCAGGAGAAAATTTTATCCCTCGGAGTTTTTCCGACTTCGGGGATGATGCGGTATGAGTGTGATTGTATGTACATGTGTGTACGAGTTCGGCCTCATATATTGAAAATTCGATATAGATCATTCAAAATGGCGGACAAGAAATTTGAAAAGTTACTCGATTTTAATGAAATTTGACGTACACGGATTTTTCGGATCGCTGATTACGAATCTGTTTTCAGATTTTCAAAATTCAAATGAGAGCTTTAAAAATTGAAGTTGAATGTGAAATGGCTATTTATTTCGGTAACCTTTGATATGGATGGGGATCCAGTATTAAAATCCAGGATTAAAATCAAGTATTTTTTCATATTTTCGGTCGGCAATTTTAAAGGTTCTAATTTGAGTTTTAAAAATTTGAGACCGGTTTCGTAATTAGCGATCTCAAAAGCACATAGATACTAATTTTCATTAAAATCCAGTATCTTCTAAAAAATTCGGTCGGCAATCTTAGAGGCTCGATTTAATATGAATTATGAAAATCTGAGGACAGATTCGTAATCAGCGACCCGAAAAATCTATGTACGTCAAATTTCATTAAAATCGAGTAACTTTTTAAATACCCTGTCCGCCATTTTGGATGATCTCTATTGAATTTTCTATATCTGAGGCCGGATTCGTAATCAGTGACCTCAAAAACCCATAGATAACAATTTTCATCAAAAACCATCGATAAAAAAAATATGTGATGTAAATAGTTCACTTCCAGAGTATCACGTCTCGACGTGGATCAAGTTGTCATATCCAGACGTGCATATATATACACATACAAATGCATACCGCATCATCCCCGAAGTCGGAAAAACTCCTAAGGATAAAATTTCTTCTGAAATTATACTTTTTATAGAATTAATCTGAAATGGCAATTTCTATAGAAGTAATTGTAAAATGGCACATTCTTCCTCCCAAGTGACGATATTAGCCGTGGAGTGGCGTTGATTGCCGCGTCGAAGGAACACCTGTAAAAGGCGAGGGTAGATAATTCCCCTGGAACTTACTTGAGTGCGTCGGCGTTAACTTTGCCGATCGCGTGGACAGCCGCGTCGCGCACGTCGATCGTCTCGCACCTGAGCAGCGGCACGGTGAGCTTGTAGAGAGCCGAAGGACTGGCGTTGGTTCCGGGCGACTTGTTGTCGCCGCGCTCGGCCGACAGGCTGTCCGGCGACGAGCTGCAATTACACGATAACATCTTTCATTGGGAGGGAAAAATCATCGGCCGAGTCTCGACTCTTTTTTTGTTTTTTTTTTTTTTTTTTTTTTTTTTTTCATTAATTATTCACGCCGGAAATGAGAGAGAGTCCTCCGTTACCGGTTGAAGCAACGCCGTGCGCTATGGATAGCTTACCACAAGAGCCTATATTGTGAGTCGTGCGGAGGGGTGAGAATGAGAGAAGGCTGGTATTCGACAAATTAGAATACTTTGCTGGAGTGAGTGTATGACTATTCAGTCGATATTGCACGTGACCGACGAGCGTTCGATGGAAATTATTCAAAGCGACAAGGAGTCGAGAGCTTATTGTGTAAGGTACATGCACCCAATATGCGCCACCTAAGCGAGAAAGATCACTATACCTCGTCAAGTGTGAATCAATATCTTCGAAATGGGCCAAGCCGTAGTCAATTTGGACTTTTCTACGCTAAGATATAGAACTTTCGAAAAAAAAAGTTTTCAGAAAAAAATACGAGTGTACCCAATATTTACTACCCAGAGAATACTTTTTTTTATCCAGTCTCTTTTTGTAGTTCTATAGAAGGAATCCAATATGAGTCCAATACCTTCAATATGAGCTAAGCCGTATCTGGCTCCAATTTATCTACGCTGAATAATAACATTTTCAAAAAATGTTCATTTTCAGTCATTAGACGCGTAAAATCGCGAGAAAAAATCAATAATCCATGATTTGGGGGATGGCGCATATTGGGTACACTTGACCAAAATAAAGAAAAGCTGTTGAAACGGTTGAGAAAAAGGAGGTATGATGAAAAAAAAATAATCAAGGGATGAAGATAAAATTTAACAAGTTGGTGTAAGCGTTTGAAATCAGTCAAAATATTTTATTTCCTAATTATTCAGTAGCTACTTTAGATGCGCGTATACATGAAAAACAAAGGGTGACGCATACTGGATATACCTACCTTATACAATATGATGTATACGCATAACCAATTGAACTAAGGACGTTCGAGTGTTTTGAGGAGATGCAGAGAGATTTTTTGTACAGTTTCTCACAGTATTCCCTGGATTGTATGAGAATTGTTTTCCGATAATATTCCGATAAAATTTTTCAGTTGGAAGTTTTCTATATGAATATACGCGGAACTTCCATGAGAATCAGGTCGGAAAAATGATTGTATTAAATTATGACTCTCGCAATAACAATGTTGACGATTAATTATGGGAACGTGGAATATTAAAGATTTTAAGCTGTGCGATGGGTTGACTCCTCTACCTTCACTGCGCCTCAAAACACTCGAGCTAAATTAAATATACAATTATTCAGTATAAATTGAGCGAGAAAATTTTGAAAATGGAATCGCTCGAGAGATTGAGAAATGTGTTTTCGATCAAATTATTCAATCGAAAAGTTCAACAGACATGTCGTTTTCGAATTAGTTCAAATAGTGCGTGAATGATTGATTGAAAAAAAAATTTGATACCTAATAGCATTTTGAATTCACGTATCATAAAATCTAATATCGGAATGAGGTTCGAATCAAGATGGATCATACACTCTTCCCACGTAACATTAAATCCCTTCCTAATCTCTATCTTAAAAAGATTATATTTTGTGATTACAATTGAAATTTAAAGTATGATGAACCAGATTGAAATGCGTTGATAAATCATGGCTTTAATATTGGCAAATTGAACCGTAGCAAGTCAAATACTGCTCGTGGAAACATTTGTCTAGTGAATAAATTAACTTTGATCAACAAACAGAATGTTATGATCCCCTCACAAATCAAATGCGTAATACGCATTTGACTCGTTGAAAAATAATGAGAAAGATGACAATTTCAACGGAATCATGAAATATCAGTGAGTAAAGAAGCTGAGCTTACAATAGCTACGAAATAATCCTGTAAGCATTGCAAGCTCTGAACGTAATAAGCCACGTGCAAAAGATCCCAAGAAACAGCGCTTCCATAATAATGTTATGTTGCGCAAGAGCTTTGCATGCACATTTCACCGAAAAAGAACATTCATTTCAGTACGAAACCTGTTTTCATGAGCAAAATTGTTTTCTCAAAAAATGTTTTTCAAGCTATCAGGAGAAGAAACAGCAAACAAATATTGATTACTATTCAGTTAATAGTTATTGTGAGCCTTGATTGCTGATATAATCATAATCAGAACACAATGTCGAATTGTACAAAAATTAACCATGAAACCACTTGCGCATTTGGTTTATCGTTCAATCTCAGTCACAAAACGTCAAGACGAACGACTGACACTTTTTGGGCGTCAAAAAAAGCTCCAAAAATTTCAGTCGAAAGCTGTGGTTTCCTGGTAATTCATTAAACATTATTCAATTCAAGGTACCCTCGGTCTGAGAATTGTCGTTAAGATTTTTGTTAAATTCGGTATACAGGTATAATTTCGATGCAAAAATAAGCTAGATCATTTTCTGTATGTCTATGGTACCCCTGAGAAAAAATCATGAGTATCATTTTTTCAAACAATCTAGAAGGAGTCAAAAGTTTGCTAAAGCACTGCCGTTCGATTTTGGACAACATTGTTTCTATCAGTCATTATTATTTGAATGTAATTTTTCAGAACCTACGTATGTGGTTATCCAAATTTCAACCGAATCCAACTGGTTTTAGATTTTAATAGTTCAGAGACCAAGGGCATCTCAAGAAACAGGTTTCCACTCAAGCTTGTATTGTATTGTATTGACAAAACATAACTACGGATCTATATCTACAGAACCACCTATGGCTATAATCCATTCAATGAGTTAAGGTTCTCACGTCGTAAGCTCTGTGGAAACATCAGAATGCGATAACATTTGTTATAATCGTCGCGATGACTGATTAATGCGTATGAAAAAAAAAACAAAATCAATTGAAATAAAAAAACGTCTCGACAAATGAAAACCTGATTGAACAATTTTCAATGCATAAACAGTATAATTAAAATATGAGAAGCAACACTCACATATATTGCAACGCAACTGAATGTTGTGGACTGCACAGAGAAAAATTTTGATTGTTTTGAAAATCGAGTTGCTTCTGGATTAATTTGTATAATTTATCATGTATAGTTGCCTACAGCTATTCTAATCAGTATAGATGTTGAATTCTACAATTGTTTGTATGACCTACGTGTCCTAGATCATCTTCTTTCGAAAGACGAATCCGTAATTCCGGCCTGATTTCTGATCATATTTCGGATAAATGTAGCTTTTTGTGCAAGTTGTAGATTGAGCATTTTGAAAAAAAAATGAAGCTGACCAGAAATCAATACAATTGTTGAATCCAATCGTAGAATTACGGAACTAATGATTCATCTTTTGAAGAACATTTTCCAAGTGTTTATGGATACTAGCTCGGCTACAACTGAGTACCCTTCCCGTCCCAGTTTACTTGTTCAAAGTTCCGCCACCGGTGATATTTACAATCACAACCATCGCAACGTCCAATGCTTGCTCTATGTTTACAACAATCACAACGTGAGCTCGAAATTGTTGAAATTGAAAACAATACTATAATTTGCGAAGTTTTAGCTTGTAATATCATATGGGCAATGGAAAGTTTATCTCTGCTGGAAAAATGCCAATCAAACACGTCTTGCGCCAACTGTATTCACAATTTGGTTCCAAGACAACAGGGAACACAAGCTCACTCTTCCCCCGCAGCACATGGAAACAGCTCTAGCTCGAGAAGTAGTGTACAATACGTGTGTTGTTTGTACAGTTAGCACTCATTGTGTCGATAAAACATCGGATGTGTGTGTGAATGTCTGTTGTGTTGTGTTGTGTTGTGTGGGTGAGTGGGTTAATGTGGTGGTGTGTGTGCGCGTGACCGTCAACCTCCCCATAAAGCATCAGCGTTGGATCGTTTTTGTTGTTGTTAGGATCTCTCACCTGGTCCGCTTGTGCCTGGTGTAGATGCCGGATATGGACGGTACGGAGAAGCGGCCCGGCAGGGTCTGCGCCCCGCCGAGGTTCTCCAGGCTCTGACTCAACTCCTTACTCATGCACAACACACCAAACTCCACCGTATGCTGACCACTATATATTTAGAGTTTTTTATGCAATACAATTTACCACCAGTATGCTCCTTACTCCTTTTCTCTCTCTCTCTCTCTCTCTCTCTCTCTCTCTCTCTCTCTCTCTCTCTCTCTCTCTCTCTCGCTCTCGCTCTCACACTCTCTTTCTTTTTATCTTTTAGAATTTCGAGTCTTTCGAAAGATTTGTACGATATTGAAAATCCCTGTGTTCCAGTACACCTTAATAAATGAAAATGATCAAAGGCGTAAAAATCTGATGGCACACACACATATACTAGTTATTTTCAAAGTATAGTAAAACGGGATATTTGTACGATCTAATAGTATAACGTCCAATTTAATAATTGCAAAACAGTAGCTCCCGAATTAGAAAAAGAGGAAATTCCCTCTGAAGTTTTTTATAAATGATGCACGGGTAATCTCGACTGGTTTAAGAAGAATATTCACTGTTGAATATAAATTAATTCATTTAAAGTGAATTACGCTGGCAACGGCGCAACGCTGGAAAAAAAGTTTAAAAATCATGTAGGGGAATAGGAACAGTTTCAATCCGTATTTACTTTGAACAAACCGTATTCTCTCCAAACTAATGTATACTTCACTTCAATTAAAAAGAGAGTAAAAAATTATACTAATCTAATATCCATTTATACATAAATATATGAATTCGTGGATGTAAGAGTTGAGCATCTTTGCATAACAAGTATAACTTTGAATCATACAATTCATAATGTCTCAATGGAAACGATAAAAACCAAATGCCATACATATATATATTTGCAATTCGTGTCAACTTTCACATCCAATAGGATTATGATATTAAAATGAATATTACGACAACGACGATATACATGCATTGTTAATGTAGAAAAATGCAGGCACGAAAGCAGCGAATAATTTAATGCTCATTAAAAAAAATTGCATAGTGAGAATTTTACACTTCTTTGATTTTTAAACTTCACATTCCCGGTGAGAAAAGTGCCTCTCATAATTCGAATAAAATTGTTCCAGAAGTTTACATTAGCTCTATGTCAAACCTGATTTTTAACTTGTATATATTTACTATTTAACATATAAGCTTTCACAATTATTTTAGGCTTTGTCACTGTTCTCGGTTCCCAAATCTACTGGCCCTAAAATATATGATTTCTTATACCAAAGTATTGTCAAACACGCAATTTTACGTTTTGTCGTGGGCCTTTTTAGACTTATTTTGTTGATGCGATATTTTGTTGATAAGTTATTTATTTTGGACGTGTCTACCATAGAAAACGTTGTTTCGAGGATCCACAAATCAAACAGGCTGAAAAATCGCTGAAGAACGTTTCCTGCATTTTCAAGAATTTTCAAGTTTTTCTTGATCTACCTGATTTGTGGATCCTGAAGAAATTTTTATATGATATATATCTCTGAAATTATTCATTTTTCTTCTATTTCTTTTCTCGAAAATACTCTATTTTGCTATGAAAGATACAAAACACAAAAATACGTCTCATTTTTTGATACTAAGAACTATCTATTTTAGGCCCAATAAATTTGGCGACTCGCAGTCCGTTGCCGCTCCTCATCAATTTAAGTATCTTGAGTTTTTAATTTGTAACGTCAATCAGAAGTTTGCTAAGTTCAAATTTTCCGTCTGATAAAATTCTCTTCATGCACTAAAGTAAATTAAATAAGGTACCCCTCTTACATTATTATAAATAATCCAGTAAGTTGCTTCTAAGCAAAAGCTTTAGTTAGAAAGTTTTTTAATATGTGTAACGAAATTCATTCTGCTAAACATTATTCGGTTTGACTTCTAATTAAAGTAATTACACTCATTTTCTCGCATCATTAAAAGATACTTTAAGTATAGGTCCTTAACAATAATGTAGTAAAAGCAATTTTATTCATATTATTATAAATCTAGAAATCAAAGTAAAATATACAAAGCATTAGAATATAAGTATTGCTTATTGTATCAGTTTTTTTTCTATGATAATGTTAAATTGACTTGCAGCATGTATTTACGATCATGACTTATTGATTTTCTATCTTATAAAACCAATTTCGCACAAGAACATAAAGTTATGTTCCTATCATCAATAAGCTATGCATAAAATTTTGTACTTGTTTTTTGGCGAAAGTTGAATGTGAAAATTAAATAGCTGCCTCTCAAATTTCATATTTTCTATGTGTAGGTATAATATAATTCTTTATTCTAAATTATAAAAAGAATGAAATCTCAAGTGAGAAAAAATGAAATGAAGTCGTATAGGTCATTAATTAAAGTTATATTCATAATGCCAAGAGTTACCTCAAACTGAGATCCGGACTTGCACAGCGTATAATCGGACTTGGAATAGGTGGAACAACTCGATATCCAAAAGTCAAATAGTTTTTCCAGACATGCATGTAAATGTCTCTTTCATTTACTGGCTTACGAATAGCTGTTGAGCTTCTTAGAAGAGATGCTCGATTGTCATTAACTGGCCTGAAAAACAAACAAAAACCGTCATCATTACGAAAGTTTTTTTACAACACATCAAAAATATTTTTTTCTATCGAAAAAACTCACGTTGGATCAACGACAGTGAACAAAGAATTGATGCGATTAAAAACAATCGGCCATGAGTGAGAGACGGCGTTGGGACACAGCGTCAAAACTCTATCCTTTTCTAAAAATGCAAATAAACAACTGCTCCAAGGATCGGCACCACTAAGATTTAATAACGAGGAACTTTTTGTGCTATTTTCATCATGGAATCCTAGAAAACATTGTTCAACAAGATAAGAATCAATCATTCGTGCATAAACGATTAATGCGCAATGAATAACATACCAGCTGTCCATACACAACTACTCCTATCCGCAATCCACTGTAAATCGACATTAGGCGTCGAGGCAGCCGCAGCCTTCTCCGTGGGTGGAAGCATATAATAATACTTTTCTAAAACTGCTGGACAGCAGGCGTCAATAACATCAATCACAGGCTGATCATCTTCTAGACTAGCTGTATTTCAAAATCATGTACATTATAGCCAATGTCAAAATTCAGGGTGAAAAAATTGAGCACGAAAGATAAAAATTAAATTACCGAAATTCTTTAAAAGATGCTTTATTTCTCGGAGTATGTGAACGGCAAGGCGGCGTGGATAAAGTCGACAATTGCAAAGCATGACGAGAGCAAAGCCTTCGACGAGGTGAAGCACAGTCGAAACTGGCTCAACCTTCTGGCCATCGACTTTCTTGCCACTCGCATCGATGATCATGCGAGCTCCGAGTCTGGTATTGTCCGACGTCTGTTCCTTAGCCTTGGCACTTGGGTTTGCTAATGCATTTTTCCAGCAGGTGAGAAGCTGCAACAGCATACGCAGTCCATTGTCCAGGAGTTGAGGAAACGTATCCTAAAAGAGTTAATCATGGATTCAGATATTTGTGAATACTAATGTTCAAAATAAAGTTGCAAATGCGATGTGAATTCTCACGTCACAATGCTGGCATCAGATATAACTCAAACTTTTTGGTCCACATAAGCATAATTAATGTAAATATCGCATCTCACCTGCACGTCCCGAGCAAGGAACTGTGTAAAACCGAACAAAACATCTTGTCGCCAGTCAGGAAAATCTAGGACAAGGGTCTGCAAGCTCTGATACGCAAGACCTCTGAGCTCCTCGTCCATATGGACTGTGAGCCTGGCCAGCATATCAACAAGTTCGGCACCGGTCATGCCATCGGGTATGAGCCTCGGCACTGCGGCTACGCAAGTCCTGAAAAGGTCGATGCGTGGCTTGCGTTCGCCAGTTATCATTTCGTCTGGTTCCTTGTTCACGTTCTGCGTGCTGGTCATCATCAGGGGACGACCATAGTGGACATCCAGTGCTCGCAAAATGTCAACGAAAACACGACGCACGTGTGGAAAATAAGACGACATGCCTATACTCTTCGCTGTGTCCTCTGTTAGCATCTGCAATGTATTCGATTTTTCATTGAAATTGTAATTTCATCGCTCATATGAAATTTAAAGTACAATTTTGTGTTCTTTTAGATTAACAACCACGATTGTTGTTTACCTTATTCAAGTAAGTTTTCTTGACGCGCATGGTGTTGCCACTGGGTAAAACGCCCATGGTTCTTGGCATTGGTGGTTCGCCCTCTTTTTGTTGCAAACTATCAGCTACAACGAGGAAAGCTCGGAGACCGATGCTCATGCGCTCGGGTGTAAGAATAATTTTGACTGGCCTGCCAACCGACAGCAAATCAAACACAATTTCTCGCATCGCGAAATCCAAGCGCTCCTGAGCGATGAACTGGATGATTTTGACGAAGATGTTCAAGGGCGTATCACGGGGTACCACAGCCTTCGAGCCCTTGGGGAACAGCGAGTTGACGATGCTCTGTAGCCGGCTCTGAGTTGCCGAGTTACTCTCACACTTGACACGGATCATGTAGACCCATAGCAATCGGTATAAAGCCTCTGTGAACGGTGATTATTTTGAATAAAGTATGAGATTGACTTGATATACTGAGATTCATAATATGTGAAATAACGTTACCAAGAGCAACACGACACATTTTTGGATCACGATTCTTTAGATGAGAAAGACACATGGCCAGAAAATAATGCCAATTTTGCAGGAAGAAGGTCTTTTGACTAACGCACAGAAGGCAAGTGACCAACGGAAAGAGAGCGAGACGATGCTTATTTTTTGTACACATATCCAATGTCGTGGAATATAACATCTCGACAAAATTTTTTAAACAAGGAACATTGACTTCATTTTTCACAGCCTGAAATCATAAAATTACCAATCAATCATTGAGTACTCAAGACTTGAAAGATGTTGGTTCAAAGTAATTGTATACTTACGGCTGCTACAGGAACAAGAATTTCAACAAATAAACCAGCAAGTGCGTGTTTTACATCCTTATCTTTTACTTCTAAAAAATACTGAGCACATTCTTGCATGAACTGGAAGGATGCTTCAAATTCTTCTATTGGTACCATCTGCAAAACGATGATTGACAAAAATTTGAAGATAACGATACATTTTTTTTTCTCAAGAACCGAGATAGTTACCTTAACTCGGAAGAATTTCATTCCCATCAATAAAGAAATGATACTTTGCGTTGTGTGTGGCCCAGGTTCTTTAGCGCGCAACTCTTTTAATTCGACCATAAAACGCTTACGCACAGACATGAAACGGGATTGCGCAAGTACTCCAATAACTTCAGCATACAAATCAGCTATTATGTGGATGTTTGGTTCATTTTGAATCCTGAAATAAGCAGATTACATTTTTAATATCACATTCCTAATTTGTAAATGATAATTTTTAGCTCATATTTACCCTTCTCTATATTTAAAGTGTTTAAAAGCAATATTTTCAATGTATGTAACTAGATCTTCATGACCTGGATGGAATGGTAATTGTCTCAAAATTTCTATCAACATCAAACAAAATATAAATTCTACAGCCAAATCTCTCCTCTCCTGGAGTAACTCTGCTTCTGTTTTTTCAACTGTTTCTACACTTCCAGCTCCTTGTGTACTATATACTATTGTATACATAATGCTGCAGAGAAAATTAAATTTCAAATAAAATTAAATTACAAAAACAAGTATGTATTATTGAAATGTTTTCTTTCAAACCTTTTTCCTTTTTGATCTTCTTTTGCAGCAGCAAGTTTCTTTTGATCTGTTCCATGATCTACAAGTTGCCTTTCGTACCAATTGAAAAGAGCACGTAAAATAGAAGGGAGACAATGTTCAGCGACTGACCCAAAAGCTGATAAGAGTTGATCAAACTGGGGATCTTCACCTCTTTGTAAGACTTTTGATAAAGGTTTTTCCTGGATAATTGGAATAAACGACTTGGTCAATCAATGTTTTAAAAAATGGACATTTATATTCATGATTTCTTTCAAGTGATGAAAAATTAGCAAATAAAAAAGTAAATCTTCATTCGTCAAAAAGAAATTGTGAGACTAATATTACTTACTGTTTCAGTCATTACAGCTTCCATTTTCTTTTCTGCTTGAGTTGTGAAATCAGTAAACAACGATCTCATTACAAACTCTCCTGGTCTTAAATCCATGTCTCCTAATTGTTGAGGCCTTATCGTTTCTTTTTGAGCTCCCCAAGGTAGAAGGACAGTGGCGGTGCTTACTCTACTTGAATTGGATTCTATAAAGTAAAAATTCAAATTGTAATATCTTTATGGAGATTCAATAAATGTATGATCAAATTTTATTACAAGAGTTTACAAAGAACAAGAGGATCGTGAATGATTATTTATTCTTTTAGCATTCTCTTTTTAACCTGGGAAAATTTCATTGAAACTTAGTCATGTTGACTCGTATGACAAGTAGACAAATGAAGATGACAAGTAGTGGACGAATTGATTAAGAACCACTTGCCAATCCTTTAATAATAATATGCTCTTATTAGCATTGTTTCGATAACCTATCTGTCCCCCTCTTCAGGCTACAGCCATCGATTTGTCCACTAATGAAATTTCATTCAATTTATTTATTTAATCAGTTAGATCAACTTCACAATTCTCATAAAAAAATAATGATATGATAACGACAAACAGTAATAATATAAGAAATCACAATAATTATAATATGAGAACAAAAAGAACAGAATCAGATAAATTTTTCAATTATAAGTATACAAATAATTTCTTTTATAGCCAGGAGGGTGATGATGAAATGAATTTTATGATGTGAAATAAACTCACCATTCCCTGATAAAGAAGTGCTAGCTGTGTGGACACTACTTGCATCATTGCCCTCTCCTTGGCCAAGCCCATGTGTCAGAAGGACTTCTGTCTGGCATGAGCCTGAGAAACTTGTTGTTTCTGTCGTACCTTCATGGAGTCCTTCACCTTGACCGACGCGCGACTCGGCGGCTTCTGAAGCAGACAGGTGAGAAAACACTTATATTACTGAAAGATGATTGTCAAAAGAAAACACCTTATAAAAATTAATCATTTAATTACTGATTACACAGGAAGTAAATGGCCACAGTTTGATCTAAAGAGTTGGTACTTGCTAATTCTGAACATCGGAACCGACTAAGAAATGAAGCCCTATTTTGTAACATAACAGATTCCCACAGTGGACTTTAACTTAATTATATCAAGTTAGATGCCTGACTTTGACCGTATGCTAAGGCCTGCATATAGTCAAAGAACAATACTCAAGGTTAAAGTATTTTCAATTGTTGAATTGTAATTTAAAAATATTTATTTGTATCTTAATTTTTTTCTTTCATCGAGTTAAGAATGTTATGAATGATGATTCAAGACTACATAATTATTTTTGTTGGTCAATTGAGTTATTACAAGTTAAAAGAAGTTAGAGATTTTATTATTTCAATAATTAAATAATTTTGTTATATTGTGCTGTGATTGAAAAAAATTGATGAAATTAGAATTACTTCATTTGTGAAGGTTTCAACCAACATAGCGGTCCTTGTCAGTCTACATAAAATATAAAGTATAAGTAAGTTGCAACAGCTTACACATATATCATATTTTTCAAATGGAAAAATGCTCTAGATTAGTTACAAATTTACATATTGGATAAAATATCTTCAGATTTGTTTGGGTAGGTCTCTATGATGTTTGTCAGTACTTTGAAAATCAAACATATTCCACCAAAATTGCAAAAATAATTAGCAAATTGATTGTAGATGTATTTGTTTTCAAAAAAATCGAATGGACCAATGAATTCATTTCTACAAATCGCAAGCTCACCAGAGGTGGCTGAAGAGTGTGAAAATCTTGATGATCTACTCACCTCCATGCGCTCCACTCTCCCTCCCAGGCTGATTTTCAACTCCTGCAATGCAACAAAATTATCAATCTCCTCAATCTACTTCATCAACATTTATTCCTGTTCATGAAATTTATTAGCATACCAAATATATACAATTTATTATTGTTAAATGTAATTCACAAACCTTCCGTCATCTTTTCGATGTTTGCCTGGGTTTCAGGCAACATTTCTCAAGTCTGTTGACATGCCATTTCTGTGGAAGGAATAAAATGAAAATAAATGATATATAAAACATTAGTCTATATTTCAATCAATTTTTTTCAAGGCTCATGATAAGGTATTCTTTGATGATGGATAATTATTTCAAGATGATAACACTTCAATTGATGATGAAACAAATCATTTGTATTTTGAAGAGCCTTGAATATATCAACAATATCTGATTTTGTAACTAGACAATCATAGAGAATTATCAATTTTATCTATTTGTTTGAAAAATCATGAGTGTGAAAGAATTTTCACCTCCAAACAGGTGTACAGAGTTGCTTGGCAATATTTAAAAGTTTCAAGCAAAAAAACACTGTTGGCACATTTACATTGATAACAATTGTTCAGAATAGCTCGACAAAGACTGCTCAACTACAAAAACGAGCATGATTCATGGAAATGGTTTCCATGATATCAGTTCTGGTATGACTCAATGGTAACTGTAAATAAGTTCATTATAGCGGTACAGTTCACTTCTCGCGAGAGATGAATATTTCATCACAATTGTTCCACCCATTGATCCGCCCCATTAGTTTTATCCTCTCAGTCACAAAAACCAACGTGATTTGATTACAAAACGATTATTCTCATCACTGCCCAAAATTACTTTGCAAGCTTTTGTTCCTCTCAAAACTTGATGCTCCATAGCCAAGGAAGGCATAATCGAGAAAGGAAGGTAAAAGCAAAGGTGTTTGGGCGCAAAACGCGCAAATCACTGGGCGAACGTGCAGTGAGCTAGAGGAACAATGGGCCGTTTTACTTAATTAGCAAAAGCTCACGCCCCAAGACGCTCTCTCCGCAAGTCGGAATCAACGGAGCGGAGGGCCGCTCGACACACGAGAATATATACATACTCACGCGCTTATCGGGCCGTTAACAAACACAAGCGCATATACATAATCCCCCGCGCGCGAAGAAAAACTTGCACGAAAGCACACACGAAACAGCAACAATGCAATTTTCTCGAGTCATAACCTCGCAAGCCTGCGATTCTCCGATAGCCAGGTCTATAACGCACAAATCGCCAAGAAGCTCGCTTTTTCGGAATAATGCGGAGCACAGCGCGACGTCCGAGAAGCAGCAACAGCAACAACAACAACAACAGGAAAGCACCCACGGCTGTATACGAGAGCGCCGGAGTTTGACAGGATCGTTGGAGGTTATGTCGGCTACTGCGCTCTCTGTCTGTCTGGAGGGGGGAGGAGGAACATGGGCCTTACCTCATCGTCGCGGCTGGGCAAGTAGGCCCGTCCGAGGACCCCATAGAGCCTTACGCCGCAGCAGCCGGGGCTGGACGATGCCTCGATCAGCTGGGCTGGATGGCTCTTTAACTTTTTCCCCGCACGCACACACGCACGGTATATATATATCGCCGTCTCTCTCTTTCACTATTGTTGCGGCGGGGCATATGCATGGACGATCGTTCGATGGCGCCACGCGCAGCAACGCGCAGCAGCTTTCCGCGCGCGAGTGCAGCGCGGCCCCCCGTTATACACATCATTATCATATGTATATATATATATGTATATGGAGCTTTGAAGAGCCCCGTTACAGCGGCTCCGCGGCTATTGTTTTTCTATGGTAATTCTCGTGCACACGCGAGTTTTATTCTCTCACTGCACATTTATTGCCGTCTCGCTGATGTATATGTAAGTAAGTGTCGGTTATTTATATTTTTGTTTAATACGGGAAAAGTACGAATACACTCGAGTACAGCCGGTGTAATTATATATTTGGCGAATTTTGACGCGACGTTTCATAATCACTCGATATTATATGAACTGATCGCTGACGATTGCGCGCGCGTGTGTATATGAATGCATATATATATAATACTAACTTTGGTTTTATAAATTAAAAATGATGTATATGTATAATATAGAAGGTGAGTTGGGAAACGTTGGGAGGAGTTGGTAAATTTATCGTTTCGATTATTGTAATAATCCATGTGATTTGAAAAGCGGAATTCTCTCGAAAGAGAAAATTTATCGAATCGATCTTGGTTTACCAAATGCCATATTAAACACTCTTATGTACACTGATATATCGTCGGATGAGAAAAATCAAATAGGAATCCCTCTAACATTTGCCCCTTCGACCTCTTGTCGGTTGCATATAATCATTCCAATCCTCGAAATGGCCCTGCGGCAACGAATAATAGTCATCTTCAAGCCTGTCACTGGATATTTACACCTAAACATTTTTCATCGACGTCAAGCCTTAAACTTCGATTTTCATTCATGGATTAGCGCAAAATCTCATATTTTTACGGATAACAGTCGACTAAATAAAACATTCGAAACTGCAACGATCTTATCGTGAAACATTTACACTCGCGTGCGTTTCTCTGTATATTTGTTTGTCGACAATTCGCGCCTACGTCCAATTTGGTGCGAATAAAGAAGCGAATCACGCGACGCAACTTTACACTGTTAGCTCGGATTGTTTAAGGAAGCAAACTTCGATTTGGCATGATACTATAAATGTCTACACACTCGTTTTATGTATAGTTTTTCAAGTTCAAATTGTTGGTGCTCTTTAGCGGATACACACGTGCCTAACGACGATCGTCTCCTCGCTCGGTAAGTATCAAAACAAAGCGACAAACATACGTTGGACGGTATATATTGTCTTAATAATACCTGCCAATCTGACGATTTGTATTTTTAGCCTCGCGCATGTGTGTATATTCGAAACTCGTGTGAAAAAATCCCCATTCGCGCGCCAAGTTTGCTATTGACCTCTATACTTCGGCGCGAAAATATTCTACACTTTTCACGCGTATTTTCTGGGAGAATTTTCAAAATGCCGCCTAGTCAACGGATCTTTCGGTGCACTAAGAAAATTCCTCCTCAGTCGAATGTATACAAGTACGTAATGTCATGGTTGACGAATTTATAGTATAGAATCTACTGTAAATATCGTTAAATCAACTATTTTACTGCGAACAACAGTTTTGTATTATGGTTATTTTAACAATATTTGGTTACTATTAATCTATTGTTGGATCTGCAGCAATTATTGTTCTATGCACAATACTTATAGATAACTGTACTGTATCTATGTACTATGAATATTTCGTACACATGCGGAAGTGGCACGCGCGGAAGTGGCATTTTGGCCCTATCTACTGTTTCACGATTCAATGTCTAAGTCTGATTTTGACGATATAGCGGGCGTTGAGATTCAGCACAGAATACACACGATAACTTTGTTAGAAGACTCCGTTTTGGGTGTTTTCGTAATTCAATTCAGACCGGAGACAGATTGTCGAAACCCCAATATATACTCTTACTTATATTCACTATCTAAATTCACCTTCTCACGTGAAAAATTCACTTTAGCTCCATTCAATAATTTTTTCATCCTCTTTCGTACAGTGATTTTTCACTGTAAGCTTTTAGTGTCTTGCATGCAACATGTATTGTAAAAGTCGCGCGTATCTGTGCCCAATTCGATTTCTAACGGAGCGAAAATTTGTACAGCCGCGTCGAAGCTCGCCGTCGGCCGAAGAAAGTGTAAAATTACACAATGCGAATTTCTCGCGTGCCGCGTCGCTCGGCGATATAATAGGATAAAAGAGCGCTCAAGTTCCGACTCTTACGCCTGCGCGCGCCGCTGCTCATCCGCGCATCACATATTATAATACTTGCACCGATAAGAATTCTCTTGATCGCATCTTTGATCGGGCGCCATTGCGACAATTTCTTCGACTCTTATTCGGCTTCGACGATTCGTACGTGATCAATCAGCTGATTGATTTTTACAGCCGATCGCGCTGCGACTCATTCCAATTTTCAACCATTTTTGTTGCTTTTCAAATTCTTTAGATTTGCGTTTTTTCGTTTATCCTTTGGAGAAAGTACAGCCAAAATATTAACCCGGAGCTGGATACAGAAATCACGAAAATACACGAACACTTGTGAAAAAAATGTTGTATCAAGGAGGTCTCGCATATACCAAAGGGGTAACGTAAGCAATTGTCGGGGACCCAGTAATTTGTCAATGTAATCGTTGATGCGTCTAAAGTCTATTATTTTTATGGGAATTGCTGCGAATACATTGACAATTTAAAGCAAATCAAGACAACAGCTGACGGGAATTACTGAGACCTGCACTCACAAAAGTATCTTGTTGTTCCCAAAGGAATTAATTAGGCCTCATTTAGAATTCTACTACTTTCGAATACTTTCGTTTTTGCAATTGAATCGATTATTCATATGTTATTAATCATTTTTGTGTAGCTCATATTGACCCTTTGGTATACGGTCGCCCTTTTCCGCATACTCCAACACCATCATACACTATTATACAAATCCATATTGATTCACAAATCATTTTGAAACTCGCTGGTAGGGTGCTTATATATAGGTATGATATTCGACTCGCGACGTGTTTCGACTAACTTTATCTGCGGCTCGTCGTCGAGACACTATATACATACGCTATCGCCCGAACGAATTTGCATTCGCGCAAGTCTGAGAAAGATGAACCTTCCTCATCGGCTTCGCACTCAATACAACTTCATTCCAAAGACGCCCGCGCTATTATAATCCCATATACCTCTCGACATCCGCTCGACAAAATTCATTCCAACCAAATGCCAACCTCGGCCGCTGCCGTTCCAATGAGAAGACTTCGATATTATATTGATTCGTATATGTAAGCATTTTGTTGAAATCGCAGCGAGTTAGAAACTTGGATGAATGACTCGAGTGAGTTTTGCAACTTTGAACAAATTTTACCGCAGTTGCAACATTTATGTACTCGAATCGTTTTTGCAGCGTAGCATTGCGGTGCGAATGTACATCTGCGTTTTTGTTTTACCAATTGGTATATTTCGATGAAACTTTTTTCCATCCGCGAATTATCGCGCGTGTCGTTGAGAAGTTGAGAAAAAATAACAATGCGTGTCGAGAGTCGAGGACTTATTTCACATATTACAAAACTTCGCAGTCCAGTGCCAACGCTCGGGACCAGCGCGGGGTTATACACCAAGTGTATTATTTTTAAATGTTCACCAATGACATGCTTGAATAGTTTTTTAAGAGACGAGGAAACAAAAAAACCAAGAAACTGTCTCACGTACCGTTGATCGTAATGGCTGATTGCAGGCGATCAATCGGTTCTCGCTCAAACTTCCCTATTATTATCGCGAAGCCGAAGAAGAAAGACAAAAATGCGTATGACTTTTTATGCGCTCGGAAGATAAGAGATAAATCGTCAAATATACGAAGACTGACAAGTAGTCTCTCCGCGAGGGTTAACTAGTGTGTGTAATTATATTACGCGTGTCTTTTTATCTTTCGGCTTGTCTTAGATCCAAAATTAAGGTGCGTCTACCGGAACCAGCGTGATAATCTAAAAGATATCGGAGCTACACGTATACAAACTACTGTGCTCCATATAATTGCTCAAAATATGGCTCTGCAAAGCCTATTCCGACGTTGAGAAAATAATGAACAGTCAATGCGTAAATAAACGATCAGGTGAACAAATATCGGAGTAGACGTAATATTGAACCGTTGTTGAAAGGCTGTATATATTAGTGAGTTTGTCGCGACTGTTACGCGGCTTAAACGTCAATAAAGAGCTTCTGCATCTTTGGACGAGTCGCCGCAGTTTGGTTTGGAAATCAGGTCGAAAGCACTATACAGACGCACGCGGAAAATGTCTTGATTTTCGGATCCACCACCAGTTGGCATGTGGTCAGATAGGCTCTCGCACGCGTGTATATATATGTAATACTCATCCCGTGTCATTGACGCTCGATTCAGATTATCGCTGTCCACATGTTTTAACTTGATCTTGATAATGACTACACTCTCTGTTTCCTGTGCACGTCGAGAGAATATAAAGAGAGTACAATTGTACAGAGAATTTTATTGTACGAATGTCAATTTATGCGCGGATGTCGTTGGGCGAGGGAAGAAAAATTATTTTCAGGAAATTTGGAAAATGTTATTGTACGTACAGTCGTGCGCAGAGTTGGAAAATAGATCCGATATCTATAATTGGATTTTGAAAATTCGAATATAAGATTATATATATATAGACGCGGGGATGTAGCTCAGTGGTAGAGCGTTCGCTTTGCATGTGAAAGGTCCCGGGTTCGATCCCCGGCATCTCCAATTTTTTTGGAGACTCTCGCGAGATATCGTTCGGCCACTCCGGTAGATGATATGACGTGTGACAACTATGAGAGAAAAAAATCTCGAAACACATGATTGGAATGTTTATCGAAAGATTCACCAGAGGATAGTTTTGAATGCTTTGGAAAAGCTATTTTATTCATTATATATTTTGGAATTAGTTGTATTTGTTAGAAAGACAAAAATGACCAAGAAAAACATCTACTGTACAAGATTTGATTTCATAATTGATTCCCCAGAGCTGTATGATATAAGCTTAGAGATAATCAGTCAGATGAACAGTCGATGCAGTGTGTATATATATACTCAACTTTCCGGAGAACATCATATCTTCAATTCTTTTTTTGACGATCGTAAATTTGTTGTTCAGATGTATGCCAGTTCAGCATATTCTTGAAAATAAATATTTCTAATGATAAAAAACAAGTGTCGTTTTATTTCAGCATCTAGGCCTTATATGACGGCTCGATGCGAGAGTATACGGGTTTTTCGGGTCACCAACCAAACTTTTTGATTTTGTTAACGTTCAGCCTTCATTTGCCTGGGATATCCTTGATTTATTATTGATTTCATACATTTATACGCATGGATTTTTGTATAGATATATTTATTATATAAGTAAAATCATCGATGGGTGAATATCTCGGGGAAGAGGAAACGTTATTATAAGCTATTGGGGTACCCAAAAACATAACATCTCGTGAAGTTTCATCGCACGATTGGTCACCCGAAGGCCTTATACTCTCCTTGTCAGTTGAAACTTGAGCTCTTGATAATAGTGCAGCAAGGAGTGTTGCCAAAATTGTCATTCGCATTGAAGTCTGCTCAACGCAAGGAAAATTCAGTTTTAAGAGGACTCTTGGATTTATTTTAAGCATATTATGTGTGTTATATACGTGTCGAAAATCTCCTTCACTCATTGTATCCTTGAGAACAATATGCTTTATCGATGAACAGTTCCGTTTAATCACCTAATGTTCGTTTTAAAATTCAACTAAACGAAGATTAAAATACAAATATATAAATTTAAATATTATATGGCTTCGAGCATCCTCCATTGTTTGAATAAATTGTAGTATTTCAATCTTTGAGGGCCAATGAAAATAAAAATGGACTGGATGGAATCGATTGAACTGATTGGATTGAATTTCAATTGACTCGGTATCGGCTCTCAAACATTGAAATACCACATTTCAAAATGAATATTAGTTCACTTTTCTTTTGGTAGTATATGTAACATACATACATCCATACAAAGGAATTTAGTGTGAAATAGATACTTTACCTATTGATTAATAACTAACTGACATAAACTAGTAAGAATTTGAAGATAGGAAGAAATTATCTTCAAATATATATTCTCAATTATGCATCGCCCAAACGGCAAGTGAATTTTGTAACAATTGAAAGCTATGCTCCTGAAAACACGTTTTCAGGATAATCGTAAATATGGAACGTATGTTACATTTTACTATATTCAATTAGGTCATTTTTATATGCCAGTATAACAATTAACTTTCAGTTTTCTCTGTCAGTAATTATGTCGTTTGTCTAATTATCACAAGTAGAATACCTACCGAACCTCATTTTTCATTTGTACATTGATATACGTATAATCGTTTGAAACGAGCTTTCTTCATCTTTTTTATTATGACATAGTAAGAACTCAATTTTCCTAGTCTGGAACGATGGGGAAAAAATTTCAGAAATCTAATTCAGCACTTTAGGCACCTTGATCTTCACCCGTAAAGGTTATCAAATAATCAGGATATTTATTGATGATCGTCGGAAAATGATTCGCATTCGAATGTGATAAAGTGGTAGCTCGGACTACACCCTGTCCAATCCGTAGAAAATTAAGTGATTCGACAACATCGCGAGACCTTTGATCAAACGGATCGATAACGTGACAAAATTTACCAGCAGTTCGAGATCAATGGTGCAAAACCAGTCACAGTTTCATCTGTACATGTCTCTACTGCGAGATATTGATATTGAATTTTCAAAAACCACTCACGATTGAGGTGGTCGCGGGTAATACGGCCAGTCGGGCGGAATGGCGACGTATTATTCTCGTGTAGTAAAAGGAGTTGGACTTGATCCGCGACCCACGGATACCTATTCTGACACAATGAAGTGCACATTATTTCAGCGGAATTTAAAAAACTCCAAATCTATAGAAAAAACTTGCTGTACAAGATCGCAATGGAATTAATGTCCCAAGGTAATTTTTCATTCTTTTAATGCGTTTTTGGGGTGATGCGGATAAAACGATTATTCCCTATCTCAATCCGTGTACGATTTTCTTCGATAGGGTCATTTCACCAAAATAATCCGGACGAGACGTTGGCGAGATTCTAACGTATGAAAAATTATGTTGGCACGAAAATTCTATACCGGGATCTCGATAGAACACGTCTAATCACTTATTCCACACTTGCTCTGTGTCAAAGTGGCCGTTTTACCTGCACACGCTGTTTCCAAGGCGTTTCCCACTTACACAAAGGAAGCACGCGAAAAAACATGAGTTGGTCACATGGGAAAAGGTTCAGCCGTATATTAAAAAGTTGAAACCGATCATCTACCCGAATGTTCAATAAAAAAAGTAATGAGAACCCTTTAGTCGTTGGGACCTTATAAACATAAAAGCCGCCTCGGAAATACTTTCGCTAATTCCTCATCACAAAGCAGAATTTCAAAAAGAATTCAACATCGACCGAACAATCATCTTACAAATCTTACTCTCGTATAATTTTCACGCCGCGCGTCGTGCGTTTGATTAAGCAATCAGAAAAACGTTTGCTCCGCAATAAGCATCGACGTTCCGTATCATCTCGCGCGCCGTATAACCAGTATAATTAAAAAACCGATCGAAGAAACATACCCACACGCGGAACAGAGCGATCCGAGGCCGAAAACAAAAAAGGATCTATACACATGCCCGTTAGGCCGACTAAAGTGGAAAAAGGTTCCTTTTCCGCGAGGCTCTCGGGGGGGGGGGGGTATATGCGATCGCGCAAGATCCGCGCGTTGCAGCTTGCGAGAGAGGCTTATTTGCGTCAAATAAAAATACGACGCACCTCTTGTGCGGCGCGCCGCGCACCGTTGCCCCATTGAACTTTGGCGGTGAGCAGCGCCAGGGCCGATTGCGTAATCGCGCGCCCCGTTGACCCGCTTCTAAACAGCCTGTGCAGTGCTCCATTTCCTATACGTCTTCCAGCTGACGAGCCTCGGACGTTTTTTTCCCCTCGACTCGAACGAGCGAATCGTCGATTTTGTCTTGGGGGGTTGGACGCGCGGGGTCGAGACGCCAAGAAGACGATTATGTTGTAATAACCGACGACGACGAGCAGAAATTCGGATTGGATCCGCGCGAGGCCGAGACGCGCGGGCGAAGAGCGAATAGAGGTTGCGCGCGACTGAGAGAGACGGTCAAACGGCTGACCTTGTTACTGGTTTCGTGGATATACGCCTATATGCGACGACGGCGACGACACACCCGGCAGCACGGCTTTTCGCGGATATGTATGTACACCTTTCGGAACTGATGCCGTCTCAAATACTCACGTTTGTTACGTTCCAACACTTTCGACGCTTTGCACGATATAAACCAAACGTCTATCTATACCTTTCTTTACATATATGCCTTATAAAAAGTGATGGATATACTTGTATACGCTGACATTAGTTTTCTTGGGCCGGATGAAAAGCATCAGTTATTTTTCCATCAGCGAATTCATGCGTAGGGAAATCATACAGAAATTCTCCTCCGATGGAGAAAAAATACAAGTAGCAGAATTTTGCATCCATATAAGCATATGTTATTTGTGTATGTGCGTAAGAATGAAGGATTGACCATGATCAACAATTTTTCTCATCGTATACTTCGAATCGGAACGGATGGGATATACCCAAAACTGCAGAATCCGTTGGAGAATCAAAAGAATTCATTCCGTCCATCATCGACAACCTGTATTGAAAAAATTGTGCAATGAGAAAAACCGCCGCTTGTCTCGTGTCTTCTTTCGATTACGTAACGGCCCCAGATCGACCCGCGGCGAAAGTCACGGATGCCTCGCCCCCGAGCTTGCGTGAAAAGCTCGATGCAAGTTGCGCGGGGGGCACCGCCTTCCCCCGCGCGAGCTCGCGCTCACTCTCCAAAACTCCAAATGCCAGCTCTAAGGAACCGCATATATATACATATCCACACACTCGCGCAAATATGAGTACTTCCGCGCGTATACGGTATGACGAAGCTCGAGCGTCTCGTCGCGGCGTGACGCAACGGGGGATATGTGTACAACGATCGATCTCTCTCTTGCGCGCGGCAGTAGGGCATATACGCGGAGACTCGCACACGTGTGTATGTGTGTATGCTGCACTTTTCGCGCGGGTTTTCCCTGTATAGGTGGGACTCGGCTTGCGCGTGTGCATATCTCGGTCACGAGCGCCGCTGGCCCTGACTCGAGTTTTGAGCGCCCCGCGCTCTCCTCCCCCGTCGCGAGCCGGCAACGCTGTGCACCAGCTCGAGTCCCGCGTGCGGCGAGGACGGGCAGCTTATACCCGGAGGGGGGTTCCGGGCGCCGAGCGCGGGGGATGGATCGGCCTGCCACCGGGTCCTCCACCTACGGTCGGGTCGACGGTTGACATGGCATACCTCCGGAGAGCGAGGCCAGCCGCACGCCCGCCCGGAGGGGCAAGGGCACCGCCGCGGCGTTGCCGCGTTTCGCGCGCGACTTTGACACCGGTGGTGCAGCGCGGCAAAATCAAATGGAGCTTCGCGCGCGCGCGCGCCAATACTCTCATGGGACTGGAAAAGCGCGCTTTATTATCTAATGGCTGGTGGAACGTCGGTAGACGAGCTTGAAGCGGAGCTTGCACACTATGCTTCCAGCGAAGTGTATATGTAGAGGCGAGCAGCGAGTGGAATTGCCCGGCAAATGTGCAATGGCTGCGTGCGAGACAGGCGAAAACCCATGACAGTCACCCTGGCGGACCTGTTGATCCGCATGGGGTTGGTGGTGGGGAGGAGGGCAAGTGTCTGCGGGAAGCGGCGGACTCGGGGAATGACGAGGACGCGCGGCCGGGCGCGGGAGCTTGCGGGTATAGAGAACGCGAGAGACGGAGCGCGCGGTGGGGCGGCCCCCTCCCCCGAGCGCAGCCGAGGTGTGACCGGGGGCTGCGCAGAAGCCGGCCACGTGACCTGCGCGTCTATTCTTAGCTGGCTCAGGCAGTGCTGCTCTCGGCTGGCTGCGTGAGTTCCTCTGCTCGGTCACTCGTCGTCCGGCGCGCGTCCGATACAGGAGTCAAGACTCTCCTCTCTTCCTCTCGTTTTTTAACCCGTTAACTCTTCTCACACCAACCCACACAACAAAATGTCCGGTCTCGCGGATCCAGTGGCGTTCGCCAAGGACTTCATCGCCGGCGGTGTGTCCGCTGCCATCTCGAAGACCGCCGTAGCGCCAATTGAGCGTGTCAAACTGCTGCTCCAGGTCCAGCACATCTCCAAGCAGATCGCCGAGGACCAGCGCTACAAGGGTGAGTACAAACTGCCGCGGCTCCGCCGCCTCTCCGAACCGCCAGACTGTCATTGCCTCGCGGATCGAACGCCGCGTTCGAACGAGCTTACGTTGTACGAGCGTATGGGCCACCACCGCGCCAGCTCGTGCACGGCGCGTGGGGACACCGTACATGTATATATATGTATGCACGTAATGTTGCCAGCACGACTGCGGCCAGATCGACCGAGTCGGTACGGTGATGGGTCGGGGGAACCGACGGTGAAGCTCCCCCCTCGACCCCTCGGGGAAAACGTGCCCGCCACATTCGCCCGGTTACATAACGCGGGCGGGCGCGCCAAAAGCCGTCATCGGGTTCCTCGGGGGCGCGCGCTTTTATGTAACGCGGCGCTCCGATGCGGATTCGCCCGCGACGTGTGTTCGCGCTTACATAAGCGTCGCACGCGCCGACACGTTATATAGGCGAGCGCGAGGAAGACGTCGTCCGGGTCGATAGGGGAGGCGCGCGCGAGCGCGCCCACACACCTGGCTCGCGCGCGCGGCGCACCTCGGCGAAATCCGTTGGGCGCGCGCACGAGGCGTTCGATTTTTCATTCATGTCGCGCGGTGCGAAAACTCGACGTCGGCGCCGAGGCCGTGTCTCGCGGGAAAACCGCGGGCTTGACGTGCGCCGAGCGACGAGATGTATAGTAGCTCCAGATGGCACCGCGCGCGCGTGGCTCGGCCCGACGAGAGAGAGACAGCCGCGACGAGGAACCCCGCGATCGATGACGATGCGGTCCAACATGGCGGATTTCCGCCACCGCATGCATATATATATACACGACTGGTGCGGCCGATGCACGCCGAGAGAGACCTGCCGATGCGGCAACTCGATGGGAAGGGTCGGAGACTCGGAGAATTCCGCGCGTTCGTCGTATATACGGTCGGGGGGGGGTATGGTGACGGTTGACGGAGGTCGAGCTTGGGATTTGAAAAATGGAACACGGTGTTCTGCATCGGGACCGTTGGCGACTCGAGCATCTTCGAACGCGGCCCGGGGAAAAGACCGGCGGAGCCAATCGAATGACACCGTGTACAGATACCCGCCCAATCGATACGATCAGCTGAATTTAGATCACCTACTTCGCGTGCGTGAGCGCGTGTGTATACGTGTGTTCGCGTATCTTATCTCGTGGCATTGAGTCTTTCAACAAATTCGTGCCGTTGATCGTCCATGAATTCAAATTCGGCTCGTGTCTCGTTCGCTTTGATTGATATCTGTTCCGATACTCGTCTTTTCCCTAATTCTCTCCAATGTCAAAATCTTTCAAGCTTGGAAATGACGAGTCGATTCTGTCGATCGCGTGCTTGTGCATAGAAGTACGAGCAATGATGATTTTCCAGAGATTTTTCGAGAAGAGTGGCGCTTTTGGGTGTGGATCGAATTCAATGAACAGCCTCGAGGGCGAGAATATAAACGAATTTAGTCGGGATTCCGCGAAGACGATTCGACGGGAAATTTGTGAGCGGCGTGCACATGAATGAGCGCTCCAGAACACTTCCACGTCGCGCTCGGTTCTATTAGGTTAGGTTAAGCCGTGACCTTGGGCTGCTCGCGCGCGCATGTCACATGCACGCGAGTCCGCGCACTCAACACAGACGAGCTCTCTCTCTCTCTCTCTCTCTCTCGTGTCACGAGCTTGGACCTTATCCAGAACGTTTTCTGGGTTGGAGGCGCAAGCGCGTTTCGACGAGTTTCGTGGAAAAAAAAGGGTCTTAGATTCTTTGCCGCTGGCGGAACGATAATTTGGAAGGTTGACCCGGGGGAGGGCGCGAAAAGTACTCGAAAGATATATGTATGGGATAGGGCTGAAGTCGCGAAAAGCTCCGTTTCACCTTATCTTATACACAATCGGTGATTGCGTAACTGCAGCGGGCGAGATACGGCGGATTTTCGATTCGAAAAATACTCGTCTCTCGTACGGAGAAAATATATCCCGAACCGTCGTTTCGTTATAAATAATCTGGCATGAGGATATTATCTCGCGTACGCATCTAATGATGTTTCTTTTATTATGTAATTGAAAGATGGACGAAATCGTCATTGACACCCTCGAAATAATCCAATGCCGAGTATTGATGGTCAATATCTAGGTGACGAATTGAATAATTACATTAAAGTCTGAGAGTATAGCGCAACTGTGTTTTTTGTCAATTATACTTTTACTGTGACAGCACACTTTTCAAATTGGTTGAACGCATAATATGCTTTAATGCTCCATAATGATTTTCGGCGATAAGCCTGATTTTCAAGTCCAAAATTTATTGTTATGAAAAAATTAATTGAAATTGCAAATGGCGAAAGACAAACATTCAAAATCTCTTTTCACTTTCTTGAGATTTAGAATTTGTAGAATTATACAAATTTCATGAATGAAAGTCACTTATTATAATTTACTATTCTATATTTTTATCACGAAAACTCGTTTTGTTCAATCTTGTACAGATATTTCTATTTTTAAGCTTGTTAGGTCTTTTATAACAACAGTAAACTTCTTTCTCAAGCTGTTCCACTTGCTCGTCTTCTGCTTGCTCTCAATCAACTGCACGGGCCCCATATGATGAATAACTATTCTAGATAGTTCTGGTTGAGTTAGGATCCTCTAAAAAGTGTTTCAAGTACGGTTGATGCTCTTAATCGCGAAAATTCAAATTACCTTGAACACAATTATTTGTGATTATCGAACAAAGCTCGAGTGCTCAGGAAAAACTTTTGCAAAACTATAGATTATTAATCATTCGTATTGGAGAACGTCAGCTTTTGCAGAATCCAGATTCATTGAACTTTGGCCGGTTACGGCATGCGCCAACGCTGAGAGGACTGCAGCTCTCATCGCGATAATCTCTTCCCATCGCGATTACGACAGTTTTCACTCGACAGCGATTGACTGACGTCACGAACAGGGGAGTATATAGGATGCGGTTTCGCGTTGCTCATCACGTCACAGATAGACGATGCGAGAAGTAAATTACCGCGCGCGCGCGTGCAATGAATCGCAGGTCGTCGTCGTCGCCGTCGGCAGCGCCATGTTGGAAAAACTGTGCCAAGGCGAGCTTTTCGTCGGAGCCGAAATGAGGAAGGTGACTTTGTAATTTCGGGAAAAATAACATCGGCTGCGGATAGCTGGGATAATTTTTTTTCTTCAACTGCAACGGATTTGCTTGAAAATGTTGAAGAGGAACTTGGCGGATTTTAAATGGGGTTTCTTGAAGATCTCAATGTGGATTCATCGTATGCATATTGAATGAATGTAAGGCTCCTGTACCATTGATGAAATTGATAGAGAAGCTATCGATTGCATTCACGAAAATGATGGATCAGTTGAGTACCAATGAAATAATAGAACTGTGGAAAAAGGAAATTGAAAATCCTAATGGAAAACCAATTGATTGTATATTACCAAGAAAATTGACCAGATATTCTTCTTTCCAGGTATGGTCGATTGCTTCGTCCGTATCCCCAAAGAACAAGGATTCCTCAGCTACTGGCGTGGTAACTTTGCCAATGTCATCCGTTACTTCCCCACTCAGGCTTTGAACTTTGCCTTCAAGGACAAGTACAAGCAGGTTTTCCTTGGTGGAGTCGACAAGAACACCCAGTTTGGACGTTACTTCCTTGGTAACTTGGCCTCTGGTGGTGCTGCTGGAGCCACCTCCCTGTGCTTCGTCTACCCACTTGACTTCGCCAGGACCAGGTAAAATATTTCATGGTCTTGACGAATAAAGTTGAGGGAATCTAGATCACTGAGCACAAATGAGATACTGCTTGATATATTGAATTACTATCCAAGCATTTGAATCTATTGAATCTCATTAGCTACTGTGCTTAAAATTTCGATAAATATTCTAATCTCTCATTATTCTTTGTAACAAAATGTTTCATCAATTCTGTTGAATAGTGTTAGAATACAAAAATCATTAACATCATAAGGTTGAAGAAAGATACAAAACATGCTCAAGTTTGAAATCAATACTTTTAATCCTTGAAAATTAAAATGCCTCTGATGTATATAGGTTGGCCGCTGATGTCGGTAAGGCTGGCTCAGGAGAGCGTGAATTCAAGGGTCTCGGTGACTGCCTTAGCAAAATCTACAAGGCTGACGGACTTGGTGGTCTCTACAAGGGATTCGGTGTATCTGTCCAGGGTATCATAATCTACCGTGCCGCATACTTCGGCTTCTATGACACGGCCCGTGGCATGCTTCCCGACCCCAAGAAGACTCCATTCCTCGTCTCATGGGGTATCGCGCAGGTGAGTTATCGATTCTTATTTTTCGTGGTTGGTTCTTTCGATTCGCTCCGACTGCTCTCTGACAGTATCATTGTTAATATCAAAGTGAGCTCTTCCAATGGTTGTTCACTCAGGTTTGTGTTATTTGAAAATCAATGAAAATTGTGAATTCATACTCGACAAAATTATTCCTAAATATTGACGAATGCACACAAATTCAACAAGTGTTGATTCGGTCATTAATAATTTTCAAAATCCCAACAATTATTTTCTCGACATCTATTGGGACTGCTTTTTTAGGCTTTATTAGTATTGTTGAATTATCGTTTAATAATATACTTGAAGTTTATTCGTAATCTTCTTCAGACTGTCATGCCATCCCAATCAATTATCTTGATAGTTTATTTTTCCAATACTCATCATTCTCTCGTCCGCAGTGTGTAACCACCGTCGCTGGTATTGTGTCCTATCCATTCGACACCGTGCGTAGGCGCATGATGATGCAGTCTGGCCGTGCCAAGGGTGATATTCTGTACAAGAGCACCGCCCACTGCTGGGCCACGATCGCCAAGACTGAAGGTTCTGGTGCCTTCTTCAAGGGAGCCTTCTCCAACGTGCTCCGTGGTACCGGTGGTGCCCTCGTACTCGTACTCTACGACGAGATCAAGAACCTCCTCTAAATTGAACCCACATACCCAACATCACTACAGACTAATTATTCAAACTAACAGACTATCGATTCAAGTTGAAACAGTCCACAACACCGTGACTATTTTTCGAATGTAATAATGAACAGCAGCCACCAAACGGTCTTCACGTCATTGCCACACAACAACAGATGATCTTTATTGTATGAAAAAGTCAAACCCTATGTGGAGACAACAAAAATGGACAAAAAAATAATCACCCCCCCCCCCCTACACACATACACACAACTCATTTACGCAGGACTGTCCCATAATTAATCACCCCACCCACGTGTCATCTCCGGTAATGTAATGTGTGAAAAAATACAAAAAAACGTTAAAAAAAAGCAAGATAAGTCTCGAGCACGCACAGAGTGGCGGGACTTCACTCAAAGACACATTCAACACACACGCTCGTCTCGTCAATTTCATGAATATGCTCCCGAAGAAGGATAAAACGGGGCACGCGAGCGAGATATGATTTACATACATTCGGTAGCTGCGGAATAGTTTAAAGTTGTATAAACGACAAAGAAAAAAAAACGAGAAACGGACAAAAAAGAAAGATTCGCTTAAGTTATTGCCGGATTCAGTATTCACCCATTCTGCGCTACCATACAAACTACCATTTCTCCTCCTTGCCGACCGTTCGTGTATAAGCTATTTGATTAAATTATATATGAAAAAAGTGGAAAAAAAATACAAAACGAAAGTCACGTAAGACGTGTGAAAGACGCTAGGATGAATATTTAAATGTAAATGAAATAAAAGTAAAGATATTACAAACGACGAGGAGGGGTGAGAGCGGCGCGAGCCATAAATACGCGTTTCAGCATGATTTATTCTCGTGCAGGTCTCCGCCTCGACTCCTATACGCGACACTATGCGCGCCGCGCGCGCGTAACTGTATATGCGCCTAGTTGAATTTTACTTTAATTTAAATAAATACGAGTACATCGCCACTAATGAAATCAAGAGAATCGAGAGGGTATCTGTGAAATTGAGCAAAGTAGTCGCGGAGCTTATCATCGGTCAGCTCGCGAGCGCGCGCGCAGCTCTTGAAAAAGATCTCGCGGGCGCGTGTATGAATCCTATTTTTCCAGCGGATGTTTCGTTCCGTCGCTCGGTGCAGAGACGCGAAACTGAACGCGAACGTGAAGTTGAGAGCTCCCGAACTTTTGCGTGCATGAAGACGAAAATGTAATAACTTTGTAAGTTCAAGCGAGAGAAAGAGTCGAAAGAATGAAGGACGCGCGACGTTAACATCATTGTAATAAAAAAAAAACTTTAAGATTTAAAGAATACAAACACAAAAATCAACGGAACGGCGATAGCGGGGCGCGTAGACGTGGGCCGCCCCCGCTCTTAATAAACACATCTCTCGGCCCATTGTAGATAATTAATGAAAAATAATCGAAAAAACTCAAGTTGAAAAGCAATTTTTTTTGAAATGTAACTAAGTAAAGAAGAGGAACAAGTTGACTCACAACATGACTAATCATTGTAATGCGAATGAATGTAATCATGGATTCTGTTTAATTTCGCACTCGTATAGAGGACGCAGAGACGATTCTACGTTTGAAATACGAGAAGAGAAGCGTAAAACTCTGTGAATAATGTATACATCTAATCTGTTCATGTTAGGATGTATGCAGGGAGGACAGATCAATAAAAATCGAAACCAAAATTTCACCTGTTTTTGTTACTTCATTCCATCTATAACGTTATCTTTTCTTTTACTATTCTGTATCAAATACTTTGATGCCAACGGTTATAACCCGTTATACATCATTTTATTTACCCATATTCACATAGAACTGGGTCATAATCGTGCAGAACTGGGACAGGCTTTTACATGTAATATGTATACACTATATCTTGAATTTAACTGAGTATATTCCGTGACATGACGAATAATTGAATCAATTATTTGAAAAATACTTTTTATTACTATTAAGATTTTATTTACACATTTTTTCCTTAAATTATCGCAAGTTATAGTAATTCTAAATGATCGCTCAGAGCAAATTGTATGTACCACAGAATTCTTTATTTTTGGGATTCATGCATGGGTCAAAGATAAAAGAATAGTTTAAAATAAAACTATATAAAAGATCTAATCGTCAGTGTGCGTTTTTTGTTTGAAAATTCAATATTATCAGAAAATAGGTATGAGGAAAAAAAATAAATTGTAATGCAATGGAAAAAATCATTATTCAAATATAATACTGTTCAATATTTGAAGCATGCAGAAAATGATACCAGTTGAAGCTAGGATTCCTAAAACAAAAATTTCAATCATTTTACTTCAGGTTTTTCAAAATATTGAGAATACATGAGAGATCCCATAGAACATTCAACATTGAAACTCAATTGCAACACTGAAAAACTTTTTTAAAATAGAAAGATTCAAAAGTAACTAACAGATGTAAGCAGCATTTTTTTGATATCTCACTCTATATCTTCAAAAAGAGTTGAATTCGTTTTGATTGATTCATACCCTTTAAAAATCAATCGTGTAAGGATAAAATTTGTATTGTATGTACATAAATTGAAATTTCTATAGGATTTCTTACTTTATCCATCTTATTAATTTGATAAAAAATCACCATTTTTATTTTTGTTTGGTAAACCAGCTATTACAAATCATAGTTTTAAATAAGTGGCAGTAATTAATGTTCCCTAGAAACCAATAACAAATGATGTTTGTATAATCATTTGAAATTACACATGCTTCTCACTATTTTTTGAAGACATGATAAAGTATGTTCACACATAAATAAATATTATATGGAGTTGTCCTTATGCGCAACAGTTTATAACACTTATTGACCTAAAACTATGTGCACGTCATCACAAGTGACGATTTTTCTCGTTTCACGAATCAACACTGAGTCAATGAATTTCACGATTATATATGCACATTGAAAGTTTTACACAGTATAACGCGGAGAAAATAAAGTCAGATGGAAAATTTACTAATAGATGAGATGTATATACAACAGATAAGTGGCACAGAGAAGAAGATACATTTAAGAAGGTCATACTCGTGTCCTGTTTGAATCCCCTGCAAGATAGTCAAGGATTCGACTGAGGCCTGGCATATTTAAGAATGTGCCCAGGATTGGAACTCTTCTTAGGAAGTTGATAGCAACTGGTAGGAAACCACTGAAAACAAAATACTTCCATCAAAACAAATATCATTGAGACTTGAGATGAATGGTTCATGTAATTCAAAATTGTCATCATTCTTTTACACAACCATTCAAGTTTTTCTCTATAATCTATTATAATTGAGAAGCGAGTATTTTCTGACAAAATTTTATTAAAATAATGAAATTGAACAAATTTTTCTAGCTCAAGAAACTCAATGTACGATAGAATATCATACACAAAGCTTAATGTATCATATTATCTCTCATACTATTCTAAAAAAATGATTTTGCAATTATTCAAACAGCAGATATGTTGAAGGTATTTTGAAAAACAATTATAAAAGGGTCCCGAGATATGATGAAACAGTGATGATTGATCAAATAGATACCTGAAAAGTAGAACAAATCCATAGGTTTCAAAAATCATTCCGATGATAGGCCAGCCCATCAGTACAATAAATATTCCACCTATAAATGATATGCTTGCTTTGATTTTATGCCTCTGGAAGAAGAAGCTGAATGTCCGCCTCGGGCCAATCACACAACCCAAACCTGATATGAATAAGATCTGAAATAACATATGGTATAAATGAAACAGTAGTCTTTGCAGTGCTGATTTTCAAATTTTGACAAGCTTGTTGCATTTCTTCAACCTGCAGGTGATTTCATGAGTAATCGATGAACTTACATTGCCTATCGCTAGAAGACCCTTGTCGAACAATAGTAGGACACCAAGAAATAGAAATGCTATTCCAAAACCGGCCAGGCCTACGCCAATTTCTACAAAAGAATCAAAAAATGAATTGTTTACACTGCTGTAATATAGCTCAACATACAGTTTCTACTGTGAGAAATACGAAAATTCGAAAGATTACTGTGTATGAAATGGAGAGTCGAAAAAGGATTACTTACTCTGTGTATCTGTGATTTCAAACATATTTACAAGAGTTTTATTAAACTAATATAGTTTATACAAAACAATATATAACGCGGCGCGAAACTCTATAGAATCTCAACGGTAAACCTAACCTATTCTATTTCCACGTCATCCTTTTCGTGCACCAGCGCGTAATGTGACGCGCGAATCCGATCCGATGTTATATGCGAATTCCAAAGCCTCATTGTATGGTAATTTTCAATGCGTCGTCGGGATTTGACGAACTTGATGATTTTTATTAAATTTTTGAGTTTATTTAAAGTATTCTATCCGATGAACATCTGTCGAACAAAAATTCACATGATATAACATTTTCCGATACGCATGTATATACGCCTGCACGTATTTTATAATACTACTTTCACTGCCCAGCTTTTCATTCCTCGTATATAGAATCAATCGCAGCTTGAATATTGTTTGCGTCGTTTCACGTCCTTCAGTAGAGGCTTATTGGAGAACAAACTGTTTCACTTTATATTCATATTCCATACTTACTATTTCTCTTCATTTTTTATGATAAACATTAGTTTGAGATGAAATTCTCGCGATCGGTGAATCAGATCAATTACATTAATTTAATAAATCAGCGAAAATATCTAATTATTTATTGTGTCGTCAATTGGCAGTCAAATCACTTTCTTGGGCTGACGTGCTGGTTAACGAATTTACAGGATGCATTTTTCGTTCGACAGAATATATTAAGATAGATTGTACTTATGTATTGATCGCTGTGCCAAAATAGAATGGAATACGTTGCTGGCTATATACTTGATTTCAATCGATATCCTAATTTCACACATTTGCTTTGCAACATATTGGAACATTTTCATATTTCGTCTCGTACCCAACTGAATCTGTCGGGTATGCCATTTGTGTCGGTTCCAACGCTATATAACTTATATTATTCTGATACGATTTTTAATGCCTCAATATAAAACAGACGATTATAAGTATATACACTCTGTACTGATTTACAATCAGTATTGATTTGCAAATGTCTTGGAACTGACTTGACTTTTGAGAAAATGAAAAAGATTATCAATTTTCATTTGATTGATTCATTCGCGTGGGTCGCATGTCAAACACGCCTTTCGTTTGAATAGATGTGTGCTGATGGGAAATCAAAAATAATCACGAACAAGTTCAAGAACGTGATCGCAAATGAATCCACTTTATAGTTATTTCCTAAAAACGAGATCATAAAAGGATTCAATCAAACGCAGCTTCAATTCAATTTCGGCCAAGAGAAGCGGACGAGTACGTGTCGACTTCTCGATTTGAGCCAGTCTTCAAACTTTTGACATCAAGTCAAATTTTGTAGGATAGAAAAAAACATGTATCACATCAACATGAAGAAATTTAGGTTTCAACGGACAAGACTGCTCGTCTGTACAAGCAGCCTCGACTGATCTCCTAAATCTGTGCAGATGTGCCATGTGAAAATCGATATTCTTTTTTCCAGAAAGTAGCTATGAATTAACATCTGGAATTACTCATTTTCTATGTTTTGCTGTAAACCTATCATTTCCGGCGGCTGTTTTGCATTCACGATTATAAAAAAAAAAACACGAAAAGTATTTGGATACATGAAATTATCATCACTGATTTAAAAATCACTCTATACACACATTTCCGAGTTGGAAAATCATCAAATTTCAGATGATAAATTGTAGCACGTAATTTTCAAGATATTCTCAATATTCAGGCCACCATATAATGGATTTCCCGTTGGGGATTTCGGGAAAGTGATCCCAGATTGTGGTAGATCAAGGTTTTTACCCTTGGGGATGATAGTTTCGATACGTCCAGAGCTTGCATGGTAATTTTTCTAGGCGAATAGTGAATCGATAATGAAACGGTTGGTTGGGAAGCAATGAGATTTAGAGATGAGGCGACATCGAAGGGGTGACACGAACTATACAAAATGAACAATATTTCTTATATAATATCGATAATATCGATTTAATCCGCAAAACGAAAAGTATTCCTATCGCAATTATATCAATCGAATTAACTTTCGATAAATCTACGATTTGATGTAGATTATTGAGACAACAGCTGATGTGAATGACATATCATCGATTGCCAATTAGAGACCAGTAATAGGGTGACAGAGTCCACAAAAACAACAAACTTCCGACAAAGTCAAAGTGTTGTTGGAGTATGGAGCGAACGCAAATGCTCATGGAAATATAAAAAGAAAAGCCCGACTGCTATTAGCGTGTAATGGTTTGGTAGACGTGAATAAATGTAAAATCGACTCTCAAGCAATGCCAAGACTCATAACCATCCATTCTTGAACCAAAACTCGATTTTTGTGAGCGCACCCACCGGAGGGTGCAGTGGATCAGATATTGTGCGCACGGGTCGATACTCGCGTACTTTAATAGGAGCCAGACATTTTGCCGGGAGGCCCACCAACGTCTAAAGAATTTCTATACCTGATGAAGTTAAACCGCGAGCTTGTGATGAAAGTTTTGCACTTTTCCCGAATCTCATACTTTTTGTATGCCGATGTAGATGAGCTCACGGCCATTGACTCCGATGTTAACGAATAATATCAATGATGATCCAGCTCTAACTCCGAGTCGTTCTTTAATCGCAGTTTCCACGGAAGGTTTATCAAAACGTGATTATTCAGACTCAAAGAGTTAATTGACTTTGAGTCGCTGAGAAATCAGGTCTTTTCGATATATTTTTTTTCTCTTTGTAACTAATGGAGAAATTGAAATTTGGAGGATTTATTGAACGTGTTCTGAAGCCGCAAAAAATATATTTCATTTCAGGCTTGGGTCTTCGATTCGCCTGAAACTTTTTGGATATCCAAATAAGTCATATTAGAAATCATTCATTATGACATAATAAATTAGCACAGTATTATGTCATTTTGTCTACTGATGGATATGTAATTGTATTTTAATCAGATAATATGAGATAACAATCGCAAAAATAAAAGATTTTCAATTGTTTGCACATTTTAAAGCCCAGCAGATCGCTAACTTCGCAGAATTTCGAAGAGAAGTGAGTTTAGTCTTCATATATAATGAGGATTGATATTATCTTACGTTGGCTTCATAATGATTAAATAAAAATATGCGGTATCGCTGATTTTCACTGAATAAGGTTGTAGTCAGGGAGAAGTACAGGTTGTCTTTCTCATCACCATCAACTAGTTGACAAACTATATTTTATATTATATATTAATGTATATAAACGAATTTTACAACTCTTAAATGATCTATCTGATTATACCCCTAGAGTTTGGGACTAGTTAATATTAACGAACTGCAGTATAATCAGTAATCACTATTCTCATGAATATTCTTATCGATGCTTGAACTACTAAACACAATCAATTTATTAATATAGTTCTCGAATGGCTCATTGCGTCATCAATCGCAGATATCATTCATGGGATTTATCTTCAAGTAAGAATAAAATGATTAGAATCTAGTTGCGACTGGTCCACGTTCGAATAAATACATAACATGATCATTAAGAGTATTTATAATCCAATATCATGATGAAAAATACTGACGTCTATGAATTCATCCCAGCTTTGAATAATTTTCTATTGATCTAACAAAACAAAACCTATTCTTCCGACGATCATTATTCAATACCATTTGATAATGCTTACTCGATGAGATATGCGTGCCGTTGAATTTCGATGCTTTAAAAGAAATATTCTCGTGCACTAATCAATTAGATTTCAACTGTACTTAAATAATTTTCCATTTCCCTAAGACAATCAAATATGTTCTTTGAATGTATCATTCACTCAAGATGACGACCGTCAATGAATGAGAATTCGTCTCATCCGGCTTTTAAGATACGGAATAAATACAAAAATAGCAACATCTTACGTAAGCAATGAAATGTTTCAAATCATTTATCAGTCTGACAGTCTATAAACATGAATAATTTGATTGTTCTAGGAACTGCTCAAATAAACGCGTAGAAATTTGTTAGTCGTGTATTGAACTTGTGTTTACTTATGAACTTTAATTATTACCGGTAATGAAAATTGAATAATTTAAAAATGTTTTAACAAAGATCAAGTAATATTGAAAAAGGAAAAAAATGTCGATCCTGCCAGGATTCGAACCTGGAATCTTCTGATCCGTAGTCAGACGCGTTATCCGTTGCGCCACAGGACCGTCTTGTGATCCGACGCGCGGCTGTAGTAGTGTATCTAGAGCTGCTATACAGTCGATTAATTAAGCGTGAAAATATAGATTTCTATTTTTAAATTTGATTTCGCGTGGACATGTAAATTTCTATTTTTAAATTTAAAGATTTTTTCATTGGAGTTCAGTATTTTTTCTACTGAAATGAGCTTTAGCTTGAGAAAAAAAAATTGTTCAATGAATAATACAGCATTTTGTATGTACTTGTTGAGATAATTTGAAGTAGTTTGATTTTCAAAAACACAACTTTGTGTAAAAATTATGAGAAATATTTTCTGTAATATTTTGCTCATGAAAATTGCATAAAATTTATTAATGAGAGCAGTTTGCATGCTTTACAAATGATGAATTATTACTGTCAAAAATTTCACAGAACTTGAATATATCGGCCTATCTGAAATATGCTAGCCATTTCAATAAACAACCAGTTGGATTTTATTTTAAAAACTAGCCAGAATCACTCACTCGCTATCGCTCGCTCGTGTCTTTCATTTGCTCTATCAAGAATAAAGGAAAATAATGAAATTTTTATTGGAATTATTGGTGAATAATTCAAAGTATCTACGGACGCTTTTACATCAACATGTATCTCACCTCTAGGCTATCAAAAATAAGGTCCCGATGTCTGATTTGAGATGTCAATTTCAATTTACCTCATACCAAAGCTTTGTCTTTGAGGAAGTAAAATAACATAATCAGAAATAGATTTTGTTATGATCATGAATTTTCGTCAATTCTCAAGAAATATCAATGGAAATAAATATAATTTCTACTAAATTGCATCTTATTACTATATTGCAACTTAATAACTTTCGCCATGAAAACATGCGAATTTCTCATAAAATTAACGCCCACGCATCGACATTTTTCCATTTTTCACGATGGAAACGGGGAGCGCTCAATCAGCTATATCTATTCGTCAGATCAGAATTTCCGTCACGACGCTGATTCGTAGATTTTTTAACGATTTATGTTGCTCAACTTGCTAAAAGTCAGTTTTCACATATTTCTCGCACACGCATCGATTTTTCCAAAATTCTTCATTTCTTTCAAATATCAAGTATTTTTTTCAAACGAATTCTAACTTTTTACAAATTGAAACACCGAATTTTAAGTACATACTTCACGCCCATGCATCAATATTTCCAATTTTTTCACGATGAAAAATTGAAGCGCTCAATGAGCTCTAACAATCCCTCTAATCAATATTTACATCGAGACGCTGTTTCATAAATTTTTTTAACGGATTATGCGGTACAACTTGAAAAAAATCAGTTTTTTCCATATTTCACGCCCACGCATCATTTTTCCCAAAATTCTCTCCATGGATATTCAAGCCCATCCGATGTTCTTTCGATCGAACATACCCGACATTTCACCAAATCATAATCTCACGTATTTATCTGAAAGCATAAAAAACGCGAAGTAAACCACCAATTTTCAATCACATACTTCACGCCCACGCATCAATATTTTTTAATTTTTCACGATGAATAGTTGAAGCGCTCAATGAGCTCTATCGATACCTCTAATCAGAATCTTCATCACGACGCTGTTTCATAGATTTTTTTAACGGTTTATGCGGCACAAGTTGACAAAAGTCAGTTTTTTCCATATTTCACGCCCACGCATCATTTTTTCCAAAATTCTCACCATAGAATAGGAAAGATCTTCGATTGATCTATAAATCAGTGAAACTCAAATTTGCACCATACAACTATTTTACAGTTTTTTCCAATGGTTTATCGGATACCAAAAAAAACGCAAATTGATTTTTACCATTTTTGACGCCCACGCATCGTTTTTTTCGTAAATTTCAATGTGTAACATGATACCGCAGGCAATTTCCTTTCGATCCGTCTCATTTGTTTCCATGGAAGTCAATTCCTTCATTGAAAAATCTTTCCATGAAATTTCCTAGAGGATTAACTTTATAGTATAGTATAGATATTATGCTACCATGCTTATTGCGCTGAATAACACGGCTGCAAAAGTGACTCTCTATAAATCCGCTTTTGGATATGCGCCTCACCAACACATCCTCGTCGTGAGAGTCGGGCAACATTCTAAACTGAGATAGAATGGCAAACATTGGGTGGCTTAACCTCTATTTATGAAATTATTCTCATCGTGACGCAAATTGATCGATTTCTTTAACGATCAATCTTGTACCTTTTTCTTAAAATGAGTTTATTCCATATTTCACGCCCACGCATCAATTTTTTCAAAATTCCAATCATGGATAAGGAAGACCATTCGATACTCTTCCGATCGGAAATACTCGAAATTACACCATATCATGATTTCACGTATTTCTCTGAACGCATAAAAATCACAAAGTTAACCATCAATTTTCAATAACTGATTTCACGCCCACGAATCGTCATATTTCAGTTTTTCACGATGAAAAATAAAAATGCTCAATGAGCTCTATCGATCTGTCTGATTCGAATTTTCATCGTGGCGCAGATTGAACGATTTTTTTAACGATCAATCTTGTACCTTTTTCTTAAAATGAGTTTTTTCCATATTTCACGCCCACGCATCGATTTTTTCAAAATTCCAATCATGGATAAGGAAGCCCATTCGATACTCTTCCGATCGGAAATACTCGAAATTACACCGTATCATGATTTCACGTATTTCTCTGAACGCATAATCCTATCAAAATTTTCATCACGACGCTGATTCATGTACTTTTTTAATGATTCATGAGGCTCATCTTGCCAAACATCAGTTTTTTCCATATTTCACGCCCACGCATCAATTTTTCCAAAGTTTCAACCATGAAACACTAAAGCCCTTCCAAAGATCTATCGATCAGTCAGACCCAAATTTTTATCGTACAATTATTTCATAGTTTTTTTCTATGGTTTATCGGCTAAGAAAAAAAACCCAAGTTGCATTTTCCCATTTTTAACGCCCACGCATCGATTTTTTCAAAAATTTCAATACGAAACCTCAAAGCGCAGGCAATTTCCTTTCGATCCGTCTTATCCGTTTTCATGCAAATCGACCCCTTCATAAAAATTTCTTTACATGAAAATTACCGGAGGATTAACTTTATATTATAGTATAGATTTAAGATTGCGATAAATGTTAGGAAATAATATATTTCATAATTCATTATAACTTCTACATTTGAACTTCACTAAAAAAGTGGTTAGAGAATCTTACAATACCACATAGGAGAAGAAAAAGTTATGATAAATTTGTATCATGAATTTCAGTACATTGCAGAAAATTCGACTGGTAAAACTTATAAGAATCGAGGCATTGGCCTGAATGACTGTGGAATAAGCTTTTTGTGTCTTGGTCTCCCCGAAACTGGAGTGTCCTTTTGTTAGTATGAAGTAAACAAACATTTACTTATAATTATTTTTAAAAAGTGATGAAACATGGAAAATTATATTTTCTAGGTGTCTGTACTACGAATCTGCAGATTTGAGCGACTTAGAAACCAGGTTAATTTGTGCTTAAGATTTGCCAATAAAAATAAATTTTAATTATTGTATTTAACGCAGTATGTTTCGATGAATAGCATTATATGCAATTGATGAACAGAATCCATCATATGCACGAGAAATTAGAAAAAAATCAATCTTGTAACAATATATGTATTAGTAGGAATTAATTATTTTTCACGCGTTCGCAAGTTCAAACGTCAAATATTGATTTGTCGGGCTTGGTGAACCATAGTATCGATTGAAGAAATGAGATTGCGAGAAAAAAAAATTCCCACTCCCCAGGCTTGATCGGACGGTCAAACCGTTGATCGTTTAATTGGGATATGGGTGATACTGCAAGAAAAAGAGATTCATGCTCCAGGGACATGACGAACGACGTCTTCCCGGTGGCGTAATTGAGTATAGTGAATTTGTATGATATCGACTTTGAGGTAAAATTTTGATTTTAAATGAAAGTCTACACTAAAAAGAGGAAATTCCCAAGAGAATGTTTTTAAGCATTATGCGGTTCCCTCCACGCGATTAAAATGAGATGTGAATCGTAAGGATTTCGAACGCTGCCTTCTTTATAACTTGTTTCGCGGACGCACGACAATGTCACCTATAAAGATGCATAGAACATTGTTTTGATATGATATAGGCAAGACTCGCCCGCGAAACAAGTTATCACGTAGACAACGTTCAAAAAAACTTCGCGATTAACAGCACATTCTGATCCCGCGTGCAAGATAAAATCGACTAATGCTTTGAAAAAAAAATTGTTCTGGCAACCTATACATTTTTTGGCATGGCTTTTCGGGAAATAATCGTTTCTAAATTCGTGCAAGTTTACTAAGCGCAGCGTATCTGACCGGAGATCGGATAGGATATGCTGGTTTGTATCCAGCCCCCCGAGCGTGAATTTGTTTTTTCTCAATCTTGCTTTCAATAAATGATATGGTTCACTAAGCCTGATAAATCAATGTTTATCGTTTATCCAGTCAACTGTTGCATTTTTTCACTTTATGATACAAGAGAAATATAGTAATCTTTAATATATTTTATCTAGTGTAAGCTACTAAATCGCAAGGAAAAGTAGTGAAGGGGATGTGGAAGGTTCAATATTAATTTAATGTCAAATTCTAGTTAAATCTACACAAATTATTTATAAAATCATTCCGAAAAATGTAGCATCAATTCAATACCTATTTAATATTAATACGCAGATTCAAGAGCAATTTTTAGAATAATTTCGTGAAAAATTATAAATCAGTACCCGAATTTGATCCAGAAGATTTCGCAAGATAATTTTATAATATACAATCAATGGTACGTTTTATCGACTGATTTTACCTATATTTAACATTAAGTTTTACAGATTCCATACACAATTTATAAGAAAACATTTTTTGCATGTTTCCTATTTTGTCTGAAACGCAATGATTTTTGGCACGGTTTACGATTTTGCCTGATCTAACTTCGAGTGTGTCTGGTTAGATTCATATTGATGAAAAAAAATTAAAGTTATCCATTTATGCTAATTCTTGAGTACTACCATAAAAATGAAAAATACAAATGGAATTTTATATGACATCCTCAGAGTCCGATAGTGGTATATATACTTAACAAAATATTCCTAATAGGCCGGACGGCTTCTTATTGCAGAGACCAGACGATTTCTTATTGTATTAGTTTTCATAAGAGCATTTTTTGGCTCAACTTATATTATAATAAGTTAGAGAAAAACCAATAAATGTGAGTGAAGGGAGACATCCAAAAATATTATGATCTGCATGGTCTGGATTTCTTTAAATTATTATAGATTTCAATGATGTACGACGAAGGTTCGTAAAAAATATATATTTCACATGCCTTCACCTTTCTACGACTCCAATCAATTTATCTGATGCCTTGACATAGAAATTATAATTGTATCAAGTTGAATGTTTTTCAAATAATAATACAATAGTATATAGGAGCGGATCAATGAAATTCTTATATACGCTCGTATTTTCTAAAACTGCCGCAAAACCAAGCACTATTCCCTATGAATTAGTTCAACAACTAATCAATAGCCAAAAAAGTCAATACCTCAATGGAAAATATTATTGGCGTAACGCTTGTTTTACATGTCTGGCCAATTTCGCCTACAGTTATAACATATTACATGCGATCAATTGAAAATTACTTATGTGGACTGCACCACATGATATTCGGAATTAGCAGTACTGTGAGTTGAGACGTTCTCGAGTGTTATACTTGTGCTCTGAATTTGAAGCTACTGACTTTGAGAAAGTGCGTAAATAATTATTCCATATTATATTATAATATATATATATGCATGCCTGGTAGTTTGTAAAATAAATTCTGATGTATAAAGAAATAGTACTAGGATTCCCGATTCTATACTCGTATGTGTACATTGGTTCACTCTTTTGATCTCTATGAAATTTGGGAAAAATATTCGAGATTTGAGTCACACTGCAATATCATGGTAAGATTCGATACTTTCTTAAATATCGATACGGTGCAAATTCACTTTGATTTGTACTGCAATACCAGTAAATATTCACTGTATAACAAGAAAATATCTTTGTAAACCACTAAAAGAAGCATCTACTTGTTCGGATTAAATTGTTACTATCATACAGTGCAATTTAACTGTGAGGATTCAACTGCTGTATTTCAGACAGTTGTATTGTCATATGAATCAACCTACAATCACGATTGTATTTGAATCCTTCCCGAAATCCGAGATCAATTTCAGTTTCATCTACAAACATAGCCTATTACATAGTCTGGCTTAATTTTACCGCGTCAAATTAATCTTGTCTAATTTTCTATTACTAATTTTCTCAAAATCCAATATATATGGAATTTGATCGTCAATATCCAATACCTCCCTACTTACACAAGGTTTTTTTATTCTTCTACTCTCTAAGTTCCTTACAGGAAATATTCACTGTAAGCTTCAGTTAAATCTCACTCCCTGCATTACAGTGACTGTAATACAGTGTACCAGTAGTACAGGCAGTACTTACAGTTAAAGATTCACTGAAGTTACAACCAATATCGACTGTAGTTATAGGCCTGCTGCAGCACACTCCTGTTCGGTTCGACAGTCTATAGCTCTCCTTCACTCCAGCCCACTCGGGCTGGCCTGGGCATAACCAGGGCTGACTCAGGCCCCTCGGATACCCTCGGACGGGCCAGCTTTATGAAAGGGGTAGACCGAGTTTTTCCAAATTTTATTTTTTTTCCCATGAGAACTAGAATTGAGCCGATATTAAAGTATACAATATAAAAGTACTCGACCGAATGAGTAAGCAGCCGATTTTTACAAAACATCTCTTAATATTTGTTATGCAAATGATTATGAGGCATAAAATGACTGGCTAATGTGGCCCCCAGTAGAGGTAGGTTTGCATACTATGAACATACTCAAAACGTCCTGAACGTCCCGAATACCAGATGTCCAGCGCTGTTTAAACAAGACAGAGATAAGTTTGAAATATTTAGTTTTTCTATCTTTTTTTTAAGAAATTGTTGATCAATCATTATTAATAATGTGTCATGAAGAAAGTCAGAAGAAAAACCATAGGTATCTGCCAACTAATCCCCATTGAATGAAATGGCAAATAATATTCAAAAGAAACTGTTTGATCACTCATTGTTATTTTGCGATTTCTCGCAATTTTTGAAACTCACCTCTTTCCTCTATTAGCAGCGCTGGACATTTTGTACCCAGGACAAACATCCGGTTATACAAATACAGGTCGTGAAAATGAAATTCTACGCGACGTTCCAAGAGAAATTATCGAACGACTCGAGCGAACGATTACGGATTTAGCGAAACGATGGGGCTTACTCGCTAATAAAGCTGAGGTCCTCCGGTCGACATTCAAGCTCCAGCACGTCATCGTCGCTCAGGTGCGAGCTGGTCCCTTCATCAGCGGACTCAATCGGCTTGGTGGTGGTCTGAGTTGCGGCGTCCCGGACCTCGACGCCCCGCGTCAGCTGTTGGCACCGGCATCGCCACTTTGTCGTCGGTTCTTTGGTTTTCGCTCTTGATTCTTTGATGGAGTACAGAGTGTACAGACTCTGGCGCTTCATTTCGAGTTCCTCCCTTTGCAGCTGGTCGAGTTTCGCCTGTACCGCCTGAAGCTTCCGCCAGACCCTGCGTCTTTGGTGCCTGGGTGCCATAGTAGATGGTCGAAATTGACAGCTATGAAAGATTCCACCTGTTAGTTGATTCTTCGGATTGTACAGTTTAAAATTTGCTTCAGAAATCCAATGGGTTATGTTACGTATTCTCCTCCGTAAATAGGTAAAAATGTTTCTACTATAACATGCATTGATTCGCAGACGTTTCCCGCACGCACTAATACTAACTAGGAGACCACTTGGGATGTAGGTCATCAATCTTGACCAAAATTTTTTTGGTGTATGTTTGCATCAAAAATAGAGTGTACCCACAATCGCAGGGTCCAACGCTCCCAAGATATTAAGTAATGTATCTTGGTTGGAACCGTTGGTCTCGTCCCAAACGTCAATATGTCGTCTGAGACGTATTTCTACTCACTGCACTGTATTTTTTATTTTTTTTATTTATTTATTCATAGACGCTTTTGAGCAAACTAGTGCTATTTAGCGTCTTCACTGCACTGTACTTTCACTCTTGTCACTAGATACTCCATTCCATTTAATTCTGGAATACACATAGAAACAGTCAATAACATTTATTATTATCAAAATTTACTTTCACGACTTACTCACATGGGGTGAAACATGAAATATATGAAATAAAGTTTCGGTTCTCTCACTGAAGCAATAACAGCATGTATCCAAGCACAATAGTGACAAATATAGTAACATTGTACAACAATTCAGCGTCATAATTGAATTTCATTCATGAGAATTCTAAACTTTTGTTGACCAATATCCAGGGGCGCGCTAGCGCCCCCTCCTGGCGAGTAACGGCAGCTTGGGGCAGCGCTACCCTTATAGTAAGCCACTTCGACGCGGCGACGAACGATTTCGAGATATCTCGATTCTCGCATATCACATTATAACAGAAACTATCCAAACTTTTATATTCCCAGTTTTTCTCTCGCTCGGATACAATCTAAGGCCCTGTACAGTTTACCTGATACATTAATTAATATCTTGGAAGTTTGGAAGTATTGGATGGGACTGTGGATACGCTCTATTTTTGATGCAAACAAATACCAAAAAAATGTTGGTCAAGATTGGTAACCCACATCCCAAGTGGTCTCCTAGTAAGTCACCGACGCGAGGGACTTCTCACTCCAGTACTCCCTCCAAATTCTACGGTACTCCCATTGTCTTTCAGCACTCCGTAGTACTAAATTCAATGGCATTCAGCGTGTTTATCTCGTCATCATGAACTTATTGTTTTTTTATGCAGCCTGTATGTTATGTAACTCGTTAGTTAATATTGGCAAGAATAAAGATTATACTATTTATCCATCAACTCGCAGTACTCCGCAAGAACTCCGTGGTACTCCCTCTGAGAGTTCTGCAGTGAGAAGCCCTTCGCCGACGTGATATTGAATTATAGGTTTGTGATTATTGCATCGTTCGCACGATTTTGCCCTTTCTATTTTATATGCCGTATTACTAAATTTATAACATTTTCTCATGAGGTTCGACTACGTACGATAGAAAAGTGATGACGGTTTCCCAAAATGTCAACGGTTTCGGAATGCCCTTCAACTAAATTATCGATCACAGATAAAGGTTGATTTACCGCATGGATGGTGTTTTGATTTTTACGCCATATCACGTGATTGTACCTAGATACGGTGAGCTTGCGCATAGATTCTCGCGTTCCACTGGTTAAAGTGTCTTACCAGTTGTTCCAATTCAGTTAATTTTAACCGATTTCAATTAATTGATTGTATGATTTGCTCGCAACTCGTAGCAACCGCCTCGGTATCTTCAGTATAGTGGGCGGTCGCGGAAAGGCGTATTATTGTAAAATTATTGTTAATTTAACTTGAACTGGGAAGCAGTTCTTGGAGATGCATACATAAATAATTGTTTTGACTGTACATGTGATTGAATATTGGGGTTGCTGGTGCACTGCACTGCGATGCTACTCTAAATTCATCAATTATGCGAAGATTCGCTGAGACTAGGGTGAAATAATCCAGTAGATTGTAGAGAAAGAATTATCATTGATTGGCCTCCCTAATGACATGACGTAAAAGAGAAGAAATTTTGATTGGGATATTTCCGGAATTCCCGGAAGTTGCCCTTCAACCACGGCGTTCGTTCCACCGAGAAGGCCTCTGTTCGCTTGCAGAGCAAGTAAACTTTCGGGCTGTAGGTTAACATCGCTCCGCGGGAGTATATAAATGATGGCGGTACGCAAGACAGGTGCGATTGCCGAGCGAATCGGCGAATCGTAGAGCTGACTCACTCGAGTCGGTTTCGCGATAATTAACAAGCTAGTCCGCGACTCTACGCCTGGAGATACTAACATTGTTCCTGTGTATCTGGTCGGACTCCACCACGTGTTCCTGCTGCTGCTGTTGCTGCTGTGCCCTCGAAAGACAACAGTTCCAGCGGAGAAGAGACTGGGCTGTGTGACGGGCGCGAAGAGAATGTCTTCCGCTCGTGCGCTTCTCGCTAACTCACTACCTCACGAGCTCCGACGAGCCGGAGTGTGCGCGGTAGCCGACTGCGCAGCTGCAGTGAGTGAGTTGGGCTGCATATACGTGTGTATACGCGATGTAACAAATTGCAATTAACGTCATGTTTGCGCGTCGCGTAAATCATGAGATATTCATACTTTGCCAGCTTACCTATATACCTGCAATTATGTTATCTGCACTGGGTTCTGTGGCCTCAAGCCATCTATCGCCAAGCCGATCGTCGTGCACCGTATATTCTCGCGCGTGTCTACTCTCTTAAGGGGTAATATACCTTTGTGACCTCCGATTTCGAGGTCATTTTTAAACACTTACCATAAGCGCAGGAAAAATCCAAGGAATATGGGGTTTGTTGCATATGAAAGTACTACTTTCTAACTACAAAAAACATACTTTATTTTTTCCAAAAAATACAAAATGGCGGCGTACCAACTCGTCAAAGGAGAAAAAAATTTTTTACTTTTTCTTCACTAGCCTACCGCTACAGGTTACAATTTTGACCCTAGAAGAAAAAATCGAACGGGGTTTTGAAGTAAAATAAAAAACTCAATGAACGGAGGGCCATTTTTCCGAAATTCGAATTTGGGGCCAAATGGCGTCAATTTGAATTTTTTTTCTTTTTTTCGCAAAAAAATCGATCGAAAATCGGCCATAAAATCGGTAAAAATCAAAATATCAAAAAAATAGTACGATGTTCACTTAAAAATCATGTTTCCAAGCTACAGTTAAAATTTGAAGTGAATCGGTTGAAAATTGACGGCTCTATCGGTAGGCTAATGTCAAAAAAGACGGTTCCGAGATAAACGCGTTCAAAATTTTGAGTACAATATACGACTTTTTTCAAAGAATCGATTTTCTGAGGCACTTAGAACTTCTTCCCCCACTTGATCGACTTTTCATATCATTCTTAGATAGTTTATAGAGTGTTTAAGCCAATAAAAAAAAATTGGAAAAAAAAGTCACAAAGGTATATTACCCCTTAAAAGCTTTAAGTGAAAAACCGCTGTAGTGAAAAATCACTGTATAAAGGTGGATGAAATATTCACTGGATTGCAATGAATTTCCACTTTAGTTCCATGAGTTTTCATAAAATAAATTTGCACATAAAAATATCAATAAATTTTTGGTTTCAAAACTCATGGAACAAAAGTGCGAGTTCACTGTAATCCAGTCAATATTCCATCCACCTTACGTACAGTGATTTTTCACTTTGAGATAGTATAGCCAATAGTTACGAAACATACGTCTTCTCTCGACGACGTTCGTATGATGACGACATTTCCTATTAATCTGACTGTAGTTACAGAGAGATTTTACTGTAATATTCATTTGAATATTCCCACTGCAGTTACAGTGAAAATATTTCAGAGAACTGTTTCACCGAATCTCAAAGTGGGATTTTCAATTTGAGGAATTTAGAGAGTAAAAGTTATTCGGTATCGTGTGAGCGACATCGATAAATAAAATGATTTTCCTCGGGTTCCATTTATAGGTGCAGATTCTCTTCTACACTTTTCCATTGTTTATTAATCAAGAGGATATTCGACATTGACATCGATTAGCAATGGACAGGATATTATCAGCAGAGTGTTCTATTTCTTCAAATTATCCGGCATTGCCACTATGGAGATGAAAGAGATAATTCAAAATAAAATCTCGTATTTGACATTGTCGGAGTCCACGGGGGGCACCCTTTACAATTTACTCCTAATAGGTTTGGTGAGCCTTTTATATTGGACCACTTCTCCTATTCGCGTAATTCCTGGAGAAAGTCTTCAGCGAATCAGGAGTTTCCGAAATACAGTCGACAACGTGATGAGTACATTCGTCATTTTCTCAGCCATCGGTGTACTAGCGATGTTTACTAATCGGCAAAAAAGCGCCGTGGAAATCGCTCGAAAAATGTACACGCATAAAGAGGCCCTTTCTCGCAAGATAAATGTTAAAAGCTTGATCTGATGAAAAACATCTGTATAGCCATAACGATATTCACAGTTCGCCAAGGGAAATTTGGGTTGGACGTGTTTGAATTGGTTTTATTCGCATCTATCTTTGTGATAAACGGCGTATTCATGCAGTACAGTATGATCCTAGAAGTGATGAGGCAATTTTTCGAATCGATAAATCATGATTTGTTGGAGCTTTCTGGAAATAGACGAGGGAGACTCAACGAAAGCTCGTCTACCGGCCACCGATCGGATGAAAGGCTGCTTTCGAAGATAGACACAATAATTCACGCGTACGAGTCGTTTGCCCGATTGTCAAGGGATATTTCGGATTTCTACTCTGGACTACTGTTAATGCGTATGCCACGCACATTTACCGCACTAGTGTGTACTTCGTATTACTTCATAAGACCTATAATACTCAAACCCACTACAGACATTGAAGTTCTCGTGTATATGACTTTCATTTTTCTAACGGGTTCTTTATTTTTCCTGCTAACTGTAGCTGCTGAAAACGCAGTGATCGAGGTACGAGCCATATGAATAGCTTTATTACAGGTACATATAATTTCAATAATTGTCCATACTAAAAATGCCATTTCTCGGCACTTGCAGAGCAAGAAAACTGGAAGTTTCGTGTACAACTGCTTGAAGTCTATAGACGACCGTCGGCTGGCAGAAGATAAGGTTGTCGCTTCTCTAATCCCGGCTTAACTTCGGCTAACGAACGAATATTGATGATGAATTAAATTGTTACAGCTAAACCAATTTTCGCAGTATCTACTTCACGACAAGATAAAATTTAGTGTATACAATCTGTTTACTCTGGACGAGTCTTTATCAATGACCGTATGCGCGCAATCAGAATTTAACCTTTCAATACAAGTACAAACAATTATATTAAAATAATAAATAATTTATCTTTTCAGATGATCGGAGCTGTGACAACTTTTTTTGTTATATTGTTTCAGTCCGAGAGCACGTCTGTTGCCGAGGAGGCTTCGACTTGAATCGCTTTGTTGTATAACTTTTTAATTTCGTTTTTTAGAATTTGAGTCCGGGGAAGATTACTTTTTAATTTCCAGCTACTTGTTTCAACAATGTATGCTATTCAATATTGCACAGGGGTGCTTTGAACTCGTTTGTATTCTCACTTTCTCAAAGAGAGCTGAATTACTCTGAGAATATTAGCACAGGCATTAGTCTGCAGAAAGTGATACACCACTATTAGGGACTGCTCTTCCACTCTTAGAAATTTAGAGAGTATCGCGTGTACCTGTGAGCACTGTTTGCTCAAAATGTCGAGGGCATGGAAAATACGCGAGTAGTCCGAGAGAATGACCCACACTCAATCATTTAATATGTCTAAATACGTAATGAACTTGAAAATACTTTTGAATTTTGAATCGATACTTTTTTACCTTTGTTACATAGGTACTGATGTAATTTCAATGCACAAAAAATAGGTGAAATCGTAATAATATTACGTTCTATGATTCAAACATTTCCAAGGAAACCTCACTGACAAAGACATGACTTTAGTTCCGGGTGACTAATTACGAATACACTTTTGTGAGATGGTTTCTGGTCACCCAAAAACTGCAGCCGTGCAGTTCTGAAGTTTCGCAGTTTCGCGATTTCCCAAATATATTCCTGATCCCTTATCTATTTTATGTATGCCCAGAAACCATCTCACAGAGTTTCATTGTGCGATTGGTAACCAAGTTGTAAAAATTGTCTCATTAAACTGGATGCACTAGGACAATCAAATTGCAAATAACTTGTTTTATGGATAGACAAATGATTAGTGGTTGATGAATTTCGATTGATTGGATGGGCCTAGTGTTTAGAGCTTTCTATAAAATACTATTTTATGTACTGTTGAGATTGAAAAAAATATATTTCGAATGGTAAACAATGTCTCATACGTTTTCATAATCCTTTACTATAATCCTTTAATCGATAATCACAAGAATATGATGGATGCAGTAGATGATGGATTTGATTCCAATTATTTGTCAAATATATTGTTGCAAAAAGCAAGATTTATTATATTCCTTTTGAGATTAGATTACAGATTTGAGATTATATTTTAGATTACACGATATGATCAAAAATAAAAATTCAACGAGTGGTTTGATTTACCGAAAATTTCAAATTAGTCTCTTCAACCGAAATCATTTCGAAAAATTAGCATATATGTATCAACAACTGAATTTGGATGACCCCCTCGTCACTCACTTAAAAAACCAACCTTAAATTGTCGAAAAAAAAACGTGAATTTCTGCCCCTTGTAGCACGATATGTGAAAAAAAAACGAAGAGTACACATCAAGTAAGTAACGATTAGATTAGTAAGAACAAAAATCAGATGCTATAGATGAAAGATCCCAAATTCGGGTCGAGATTAGACCATCATTAGAAGAAAATGGAAACTGAATAGTAGTTAACACTTCGTCCCAAAACGGGTAAGCGCAGAGATGCTGATCAGCCTCGCTTGTTCTCCCATATCAAATCACTCTAATCGTATCAAAGATTTTGATCAAAGTCAGCTCACAGCATTACAAAGTTTTATTTCATTCAATAAAAACTGATAGTTTCATGAAAAAACTGTAACTCTACCATTTTTTACTTCTTTCAAATGAGGAATTTCTCAATTAAAATCGAAATAGTGATCATAGAGTCCCTAACACGCCAGGAATAATTGATTATTCTTTGACGTTCAAAAACATTCCTGAAGACAGACTCAATTTTTGTATTCTAAATAAGATTGAAAACTAGAGCACTTCTATGGAAATGCTGGTAGTCGGCTATATGAAATAAAAGGCAGCCGAGGACACTTGGGAGAAGCACATAGATTTTGGTGAAACAGGGACGATTGGAGGGAGTGGGTCTTGGCGTCCCTCTGGCATCCCAGATTTTTTTAAAACCACAATATAAAAAGACAAATTCCAATGACACTTGACGCCCGTTAACCCCCAGGAATCAGCTGTCGAGATGATGCTGGTTATAACATGATCCATGGTTATACAGTGATGCTGGAGGACAGGTAACGTTCTCAATTCAATTTTACAGAAATTTAGACTTTTCATGTATTGTGCTTGGAAAATGTTATATATGCTGTAGAGAATTATACAACATCAGGTCCTGAACTGTTCCAATCCAATACGATTGATGGCAAAATCAATAGGTTCCGTGACTAGCAATACACGACGGAACTGGTCGATATCAAAATAAGTAGAACTCGTAACTGATCATTCATGAATATCGAAAGGAAACGCCTCGAAAGTCTCGAGAAAACGCCTTGTAAAACAACGTAACGTATACACACATGCACACATACAGCTATTTCTGGAAATCTAATAAGGAATTCAAATTTTATTCCAAAAATCTGAAATTTGAATTTTGACCCCGTCACAAAGCCGTCTCTTCGAGAAAGCCGAAAACTGGCTGGAAAAGTTTGCAAACAACTTTGAGCATGGGTACAACACCGAGTGTGAGAGTTTCCCGTTCGAAATTTGATGTTCGATTTTCTAGATAGGTTTGTTGCTAAATTAGCAAATTATAACGTTACGAACGTGAAAATACGAGCATGAGATAAAGAATAAAGCCCGAAAAATCAAACTTCTCACACTGGTTTCGGGTGAAGGAACGTCGTGGTGATAAATCTCGGGTAATACTATTTTATAACATTTCGAAATATAGTTTTCGACGTTGACATCGATTGTTTGTACTTGATATTATCGTTTCAAATCAATACTTGCTAAATTCTTTACAGATGAAATCTCACTGTACAACAGCAGATATTCACTGTAAGCTCCAGTCAAATGTAGTTTACTGTATTAAATTTACAGTGAAAACCGGTAATTTTTGTATTTATAGTTTAAAATTAACTCTAGTTGTACTGGAAATTTCGGAATTGAATGTTACAGTAGAATTCAACTGTAGTACAGTGGAAAACGTTTCACTGAAGCTTACAGTGAGATTTTCACATGTAAGGAATTTAGAGGGATTCAAAATTGATCGACGAACTGTCGGACATCAAAACTAAGTCATACAAAGAATCCAAACGTGTAGATATTGTATCCGAAGTTACGGAAGATACAGACCATGGAGTGATTCTTTGGTAATTTCGAAGTGGCAATAGGCATTGTCGAAAATTCGCGAGTCAAGGGGGTGGAGCTGTGGCTCACCAGGAGGTGGTGTTTCACCTCCGGGTCACCGATTGCGATAAAACTTTGCGAGAGATGGTTTCGCGGACGCCCAAAATTGACGATATATAAAGCCGCGCCGGTTGAATCGACGATTCCCCCGAGTTGTTCGCCGAATGATTTTTGATTTTATGCGTAGTATGTATCAACGCACTGAACCCATGACGATTCGCGAATATATCCGGGAAATCGATACACATAATTTTTCGAATGCCCCAAAAAAGACAAAGTTTGATCGCGCGAGCCGAGTCGGTGAGGCTGACACTTCACGACTACTCAGTCTAATGTTTAATTTCTCTCTCATTTCCTACGTACGATAATCTCGGGGGTGAATGATTCCCGGCGTCGCAGTAAACATGAATCGATCGCCGATCCAAAGCGAGACACCATATCAAGCGGAAGCCACTTGAGTGAATATGTGAAATTACCGCATCATCTTTGTGTTGCGCGCCGGGGAAACGGGGTCGATCGATCGACTGTAGTAGGGGCGCAGGGCCGGATTCCGTAGCCGATGGATGGCCCAAGCTCCACCCAGGTTTTTCCTATGTGGTTTGAGCTGCTGAACACGAATCTCGAAGGTGGACAGCCGGAAAATGGGCAGGAAAATTTTTATCGAGAATTTTCCGAGAGCGATAGCAAAATCAGTTTTTTTGCGAAAAAAAAAATATTTTTATATTCTCCTCAGCATTCTGCACAAGAAAGGTCCATATTCATTTTTCACGAAAAGGCGCCGTTCCGGAGTAAAAAATTCCCAAACTTTGAGAAAATGCGATTTTTCCGATTTTCAAGGTGCTGCTGCTCAGTCACGCCACAATATTTTCCAGTCCACCCGGTCTCAAACTGCTGTTTTGGGTCTCAACTGGAGATTTTGATAGTTTTGAAGCCGGAAAAATGGTATTTTCCAATTTCCCGGCATTAGTTTTCCAAGAAACTCCAGCGCCCTTCGATTACGCTTATTCATGTGCTAAAGGGTTTTCCGAGGTTGGGTCGATGATTGGAATGTTTTGGATGGGTTGGGTCGATGGTTGGATTTTTACCCTCATGAGATTTTCACTTAAAATTGCTATTTTCAGTGTTATATGAATTTTCCGAATTTTTTACCAATTTCCTAATTTTCCTTCGGAAAATTGGATTTTAGAGAATTCAAATAAATGGGAAAACATTATCGAAAGAAATTGGGTCGAATCTAACCATCGACCCAACCTCGGAAAACCCTTTAGCACATGAATAAGCGTAATCGAAGGGCGCTGGAGTTTCTTGGAAAACTAATGCCGGGAAATTGGAAAATACCATTTTTCCGGCTTCAAAACTATCAAAATCTCCAGTTGAGACCCAAAACAGCAGTTTGAGACCGGGTGGACTGGAAAATATTGTGGCGTGACTGAGCAGCAGCACCTTGAAAATCGGAAAAATCGCATTTTCTCAAAGTTTGGGAATTTTTTACTCCGGAACGGCGCCTTTTCGTGAAAAATGAATATGGACCTTTCTTGTGCAGAATGCTGAGGAGAATATAAAAATATTTTTTTTTTCGCAAAAAAACTGATTTTGCTATCGCTCTCGGAAAATTCTCGATAAAAATTTTCCTGCCCATTTTCCGGGTGCCTGTTGTGTATTATCCGGCTAAAAATGCCTCTTGTGTATTATCCGGCGCTACGCGCAATTGCCGCGAGCGGTGCCCTCTTGACTCGGTGAGTCGCCGCGTGCGTCTTGGCGCGTGGCGCCGTGCCCCGGCGGTGGGGGCGTCGCGTGCTTTTTTTCCCTCTCGCGATTCTCCGGGGATTCGTATCGATACGGGGATATAGTTGACAGCAGGAAAAATCAACTTTCTAACGAAACGAATATTGTCAGCTTCGTTTTTTGAGCGATTTTTATTCCTTGTCAAAGTCGGTTATAGATTATACGAAGAGATATGCGATTGTCTGGAGTTAAAAAAGTGCTTTATATTTTTAACCAACTAATTTAAATATATAAATATATATCGTGATGCTGTCAACAACCGTCGCTTATTCCACTTCTTTCACTACATTATCAATGTTTTTATTGCAGATCGAGACTTTCACATTGCATAACCACAGAGAATATACTTAAAAAATAATCACCGTGATTAACATTGCTGCGGTGGTGAGTGCCGAGTAGCGTGTATGTATATATATATATATATATATATATTTTTCTTTTTGACATCTCACAAAGTATAATAATAATTATAACTTTGTTACATAATGTATAAAAGCTACGATACTTTATGCTCAAAAAAGTTCGGTTTTCTCCAGTTGAAAACAATATACAATTTATCCATCTCTAATAGCATATCCTAGCAAAACTTTTCACCAATTTAAGATTTTTTCATCAAGTGCAGTTGCCTACTACCTCGTGGGGAATCTTGCCTAGTCGAAATAGAAATTTTTCTCGTCAAAAATATACCGGCACTTTTGAACGACCCTTCACTAATATGGATCAATTGTATTATGTTGGCAAATAATTAATTATTTATTTCTTCGCGAAGACTCACGATGGAGAAATTTGGTGGGCACGTAGATTAGCCAGATTACCATACTCGAGTCGAGAGTTTAATCGCGACATAGTATTTCATGCGTATTTTGTAACGAAACAACAACTTTGTTCAATTCCGAACGAACATTGTTAATTGATACATCACACTGTTTCTGTTCCAAGATGTGTCGAACGGATAAAATTGCAATGAGATTGATATTGTTGCGTCTAACTAGAGTTAGATGAACTTGTTATGAAATCGCTTTCACTCGCTAACTTCTTATTCTCTATATCTACGTTGGAAAAATTGAATCATACGTTGGGGAGACGAAGTCCGTGTAATGCATCATTTCTCACAATCATTGATTTTGTCATTTAACAAAGTATTTTCTCTTGGGTACGCTGATTGAATTTTCAGAAAAATCATGACGGATCGACAGGTGATATACGAATCATAGTGAACTATCCTCCAAAGAGACGTATGCCGAGTTGACGAGAAAGCCAGTAATATACTTTGTATCCAGGTGTGATTTTCGCTTCCCTTTAAAATTCCCTTCGGAAACATAATTCGTTCGGGAGAAAAATCGTCGTCGTTTGTATAATCCACGTGAAAAGATCATGCGTTTGAAAGTCGCCCATACATCTCGCAGCGTTTAAACAACAGATTAAACAAATTCACGAGAGATTAGACCGGGCCGCGATGGACTTGTTCGGTTCTCGTTTCTTTTCCTCTGCTCTCCGATAAAATCTCGCGTCGGGGCAATGTTAACCGAATGTCGTCGACCGGATCGATTATCGCGTATAGTTTTTCGGCGAGGCAAAAACTCCGGCGCGACGAGCGAATTCGAAAAACAAAGAAAAACAAAAAGAAAAATCTCGAATCGAACAATGCACGGGCTCTGGCTAGAGCTCGACGCGTATCTGCATAGGCGCGCGCGCGCATCGCTAGCCGTTTATCAACCCTCGCATTGACCTGCGCCGATAATGCGAACGATCGTGCGACGAGAGTCTTAGTCTAATCGGCCGCGCGGCGACGGTGTATGGAGGGGGAAATGCGAAAACGAGCGATTCGCCGTTTTTTTTTCTCGTTTCGTTTCGTTTCTCCCTCCCTCCACCTCGCCCCGTCGCCGGCCAATCCCCGCCGAGGATGCCGGTTTTTTCGTCGCGCCCGCACGGGGTGCGTATATATAAATTGGCCGGGCCCGCGTCGGTTGTCAACAGTCGTCGGCGGACGATTTTTCGATTGTCGTTGCCTTCCTCGCTGCTCCCGGTCGACGTTCGAAGCCGCCCCCCCTTCGAAAATGGAGATCTTCGGTAACGAGAAGACCACCGGTCTCGAGCACCTCACCCTCGAGCAGATGCTCGACGACCATCTGCCCGAGAACGTGCTCAAGGAGGTGAAGAGGATCCTGTACGGCCGTGAAGTAGAGTAAGCTGATTTTCCTTACGACATTGGATTTTTCTTCATGCGGTTTTTCCGTCTCTCTGAGTTGCTTGTGGTGAAAATTTCATTGCGAGCTTCGATGAAATATTTTTCACTGTCCTTCAGGGAAATTTTACTATGACCACAGTGAATTTTGACTGTAACTATAGTGAATTTTAAACTATCAATTTCACTGTGAGTTATAGTGACTTTTCACTGCACTCACAAAAGTTTCTTGTTGTTCCCAGAGGAATTGGGCCTCAGTCAAAATTTCTGCTACTTCCAGACAGAATCTTCTTGAGAGAAGACTTTTCTTCTCCAATCAACAATATATTATGATTAAAAGGAGCAGAAATTCTGACTGAAGCCCGATTCCTCTGGGAATAACAAGAAACTTTTGTGAGTGTGTAATACAGTGAGCGACATTTTACTGAAAGTTACACTCACAAAAGTATCTTGTTGTTCCCAGAGGAATTAGGCATCATACAGAATTCTACTACTTTCAATCATAATATATTTTTGATTGGAGAAGAAAAGCTTTCTCTCAAGAAGATCCTGCTTGGAAGTAGCAGAAATTCTGACTGAGGTCTAATTCCTCTGGAATCAAGAAGATACTTTTGTGAGTGTCCAGGGAATATTCACTGTAAGGAATTTAGAGAGATGGGCGGTTTTCCTGTAGGATTGAGATTTTCTCTTGATCCCAGAAGAGTCTATTCGGCAGGATGATAAATCTTCTTGCTAAAGCCTCGATTCTTCTTGAACCAAAATTCGATTTTTGTGAATGCCCAAATGTATCTCTTTGGTCCCGGAGGAATGAATTACGCTGTACTCCCAACCGGAATATATTCTTGATTGAAGAATAAAGGTCTTTTCTCAAAAAGATTCTGTATGGAAGTAGCGGAAATTATGAATGGGGCCTATTCCTTTGGGAACAAGATACACCTTTGAGATTCTCACTCGTGTCCAAGCACTGAGGCATCGTTGATCGTACGGATTCACGATTTTGATATAAGGTAACTGTACCCAATGTGCCCCCCCCCCCTAAGGGTTTTTCGCGAATTTGACTATGATAGACTTTGAATTTTAAAATTCTGTGAACGGCATCTCAAAGATTAGCTCAATACCTATTAGAAACCATCTTCATAATCATCATTCGACTACTTTAACCTATCGAAAATTGCAATTTAAAAAAAAACGCAAAAAGGCTAAATGCACAAAACGTGTACTCTGCAATTTGGCACAATTTTTTAATCATTAGCTACAGCCTATATAGGCCTACAGGGACGATCCAATTGGCATTGAAATAAACTCTCAATCATGTTCCCAGTGATATTTATACAAAATTTTTAACAACAACTCAAAAATACGCGTCTAAATCATCGTAATATGTCTATACAAATATTCAATGATTTCACTCAGTCTTCCCATTTAAAAACGCGTAGAGGGGCACATTGGGTTCACTTTTTTTTTATGCGAAAAACAGCAATTTGAGTAGGATAAAAAATAATTTTAGGAAAACTGATGAGACCAATCGAAAGCTGAGATGTTTTTACACAAAAAAGAGTAATGACACTTTGAGAGATAAAAATTATTGACACCTGATTTTCGAGGTTGAGTGTGAAAAGTGAAATAAGAAAATGGTGAAAAAATCAGTAAGTGAAACTTCAAAGTGTTGTAGGAGAGTGGTTTTAAGGGCTAAATGGGCGGGGAAGATACCGAAAATTTTCTTTTAATTCCCCCAACATAACCCAAGAGCGACTGATGCTCAGAGAGCACCGGAAATACGACGAAATCTGACGATTGTGCCAAATTGGGTACAGTTACCTTAGTATAGCGTGGGGTATTGCGAATACCTTGCAGGTGCTCAAATATTGGGACTTGACCAAAACTAAAATATGGTACCCAGAACATACAAATTCTTTTTCAAATACTAATCTTCACGTTCGGCTATGAAAACTCCTGTTTCAGAGTCACCTCAGCTTTTGGGGTAACTTTGGACTAAGTACTCTCTTGAAAGCTTAAGGTGAATAACCGCTATATATAAAAGTGAATAATCAGTAAAATGAAGGTGGATGTGTGATTGAATAGAACTGCAGTGAATTTCTCATGCGATGAAGAGAATTTTCACCCTAGTTCTATAAGTTTTGGTATCAAAAATTTATTGCGAATTATTTGTGAATAATTTTTTCTATAAAAACTCATGGAACTAAAGTGACAAATTCACTGCAGTCTCATTCAATAATTTATCCACCTTCATATAGAGTGATTTTTTTTCAATACATTTATTCTCAATACAGCGGCCTTTCACTGTAAGTTTTCGAGTACATTAGCTAATAACGAATAACTAGAATTGTAAACAGCCAACTGTTGTACAATGCAAAACACCCGAGTTGGAGGCATGATTTTCTGGCATTGTATCAAATTTAGCCGTTAAGGCTACGAATTCGTGCTTTTTCGTAGCCTATCACGTGTATGCGAGTGTATCAAACCGTTTAATTCGAAAATTAAAAGCTATAAAAATCTTTCCCCACTGAATTACACGTTACTGATCGAAACAATGCATTTCGCGCGTTCCACAGACCCTTGGAGCTTCCGAAATTCGAGAAGGGCGTGCAATGCGAGCTGAAGGGCTACAAGATGGGCGGCGCGATCGAGGAGCAGCTCCGCCCGCCCAGGATAGTGCGCGTCGCCATCGTCCAGAACTCGATCGTCCTGCCGACGACTGACCCGGTGCGCGACCAGCGCGAGGCCATCCATAAGAAGATCACCAAGTACGTGGAGCACGCCGCGGCCTGCGGCGCCAACATCGTGTGCCTTCAGGAGGGCTGGCGTGAGTCTCTCCTCATAATATCCCGACTCTTTATCTGCACCCGATTCCTCTTGTTCGGCCCGCGGCCCCGTGTTTTGTCGGGCTTTTTAAAGCCGTCGATAATATACAGACAAGCGGGTTTATCGCGAGCCCCGATAATCCGGAGTCATTCAAACGTCTCGCGAGCGTTTCGTCGGGCTTGTCGATTGGCGATTGATCGATACGCAACTGGTCGGGAAACTAAAGCCTTTGAAACTGTATGTCGGGGACCAGGGGCTATTTGGACGATTTTGAAAGATCTCGTGGAGCTACGTGGCGCCAGAGACTTCACCCGAAATCCATCAAGATTAGTTCTTGATCGATATGGCAGATCTCGAAACGCGATGAGATCGATAAATAATACTGATCCTTTAAACAATCTGAATCGCGCTTGTCTTCGGCAAATAGTTTACAAGAGTAAAGCGAATATTTGTGTCGTTTTTCAAACGTCTTTTGCTATACTTTTTCTTTTAAATGGATATATATGTTTCGAAGATAGTTTAACGAAGCTTTATTTTAAAAAGTTCGACGCTAAAAAAAACTACCAGTTGTCGATCAAGTTAGCTAGAAAAAATTAGTTATACCCGAGAAAATAGCATATACCTGACCACTAGAACAATGTGAAATGCCTAATTTCAGGGTAGCTCTTTTTCGCCAATTTAGTCGGCAATATATTGCTTGATTGATTTCTTTTTCGAAAAATATACGGACGATAAACTTTTTACAAGATAAATAGAAAGATTAATTTTTGATATACCAATCTTTGTCTGATTTGATTATCTTGAGTTTCAATAATAACATAGATTATAATGATGTAAGATTAACATATAAGATTACAATACAATAATAATGTATTATGTTAATCCGGTATTTAACGAATGAAAGAAATTGATGAATCTGATGAATTTCCAATACTCAAACTTAGTGTACCGAATGTTACTGAAATCAGATAGCATCATTACTACAAGTAATTTTCACTAAAATCAAGTGCGAAACGTACTGAAATCAATTTCATCCGAGCACACTAGATCCCAAGTACTGCAACGAAGAAATCGTCTCCAATAGCGTGTAATCCAATCGAATTTATTTGCGCATGCCCGAGCAGCTATGCCGTTCGCCTTCTGCACCCGTGAAAAGTACCCCTGGTGCGAGTTCGCGGAGGACGCGCTAACCGGCCCGACGACGGAGCTCATGTCGAGCCTGGCTCGCAAGTACAACATGGTGATCGTCTCGCCGATCCTCGAGCGCGATCGCAACGGCGACATCTTGTGGAACACGGCCGTGGTCATCGGCACCGACGGCCGCGTCCTCGGCAAGCACAGGAAGAATCACATCCCCCGCAAGAACGACTTCAACGAGTCGACCTACTACATGGAAGGCAACCTCGGCCACCCTGTGTTCGACACGCCCTACGGCAAAATCGCCATCAACACCTGCTACGGAAGACACCATCCCCTCAACTGGCTCATGCTAGCTCTCAACGGCGCTGAGGTATGGCCCTGGCGCCCTCTTTTTACAATTTTACCTGCCACTGGCGTCGCCACTGTCAACAGGTGCACGACTGGCTATAGTCATACTGTCATGTATGTGTACTTACACTCACAAAAGTTTCTTGTTGTTTCCAGAGGAATTGGGCCTCAGTCAGAATTTCTGCTACTTTTAATCATAATATATTGTTGATTGGAGAAGAAAAGTCTTCTCTCAAGAATATTCTGTTTGGAAGTAGCAGAAATTCTGACTGAGGCCCAATTCCTCTGGGATCAACAAGAAACTTTTGTGAGTGTACGCATACTCACATGGGAGCACTCGTGGCCTATATATATATATATATATATATATATACATATAGTTATATAATCCGCTCGTTCTACTCACTCGTTGACAGTGGCGACGCCTATCGGACTATATTTCAATACATCCTAATTTGACGAGTGCAGGGGAAATAAGTTTGTGGCTGTGCGATTTAGAGTTATGATACAACTTTTCGGTAAAATTTAGACAGCTCGCGGTGAAAATCAAGTCTTCGTAACGAAGGTGAAATTCACAAAACGCCTGTAATATTTCATATACGTGTATGATGTACTCGTGTACTATTCGTTTCCGTAACAGTTCAGGCCTACGCGGGTCGAAGTTTGCCCTACAAGAACACACGGTAGTTTTGACGTACATTCATGGGAAAATTCTCGAAGCGCGCGCGATAACGCCGGCAGCAACTCGATGAACTCTGCGCGCGCTATCAGCACGTGAATTGACGATACCCGGGGTATCCAATATAGTTCGAAGCAATTTCAATCATCGTTTTTCTCCCCCCGATAACACGCTTATCACCTCGGATTCGCGGAAATTCGAATAAACTCGCCGACTTACCGACGGTCAGTAAAAACGCCCAACACAAAGACAAAGTGATTTTCGAAGCTGCAACGGGGTACACAATATCGAGACGATACTAAAATGGCAATCGTTGGAACCAGATCGTGTTCAACCCGTCGGCCACGACGAAGACGCTGTCGGAGCCGATGTGGCCGATCGAGGCCCGAAACGCGGCCATCGCCAACAGCATGTACACGTGCGCCATCAACCGGGTGGGAACGGAGATGTACCCGAACGCGTTCACGTCGGGCAACGGCCAGCCACCCCACAACGACTTCGGCCACTTCTACGGCTCGAGCTACATCGCCGCCCCCGACGGCACGCGCACCCCGGGGCTCAACCGCATGGAGGACGGCGTGCTCATCGCCGAAATCGACCTCAACCTCTGCAGGCAGATCAAAGACTTCTGGGGCTTCAGGGTGAGTGGATTCAGGAAAATATTTAATGAATCATTTTTAATTTGCAGTATTAGTAGCATACTTATGTATGAGAAGCCACGAATAATAGATGTATTGTACATTCATGAAATGGGATGAATTGACGGAATATCGCTCCGGGAAATCGAAACGTTTGACTTTGTGGTCGTAGATTTGAGCCACTAGGGTTCCAATGAATCGTCTCACGGTTTTCCATCGTGATTGATGACCCATAAGTTGTGCCGACTGTTCTATAGTTAGCGATGGGCGGTAATTACATACAAGTGTTTAGTGAATACAAATTGTATTTTAAATGCAAGTATAATATTTACTACAAATACATTTTATTTCATATGTATTTGTAGTAAATATTATTGCATTCGCAATAACTTGTATAGATTCAGCGTTTTTGAGCGTATTTGGTACCGAGATGGTTTTTACTGAATTTCCGTATATTGATAGAACGATTTTTTTCCAAATTTATTTTTAATGTTTTTTTGGGTCTGCAAATAGAATCAATCATTGCGATTCTTTAGGAAGGTTTGAGTTTATTGAAAACAATTAAACGTTGGATGTCAAATTTGTCAAAATTGGCAAATACGATCTTTTTCGTGTGTTTCAAAAATACTTCAAAAAAAAAAATTCAAGTCTCGATTCAAATCTCCATTCCATATAGTTATTTTAATCCGCAGAAACATAGATCTTCGTCGTGAAAAATAGAATGAACAATATCCCAAGTTTTCTGGTTTTCATAAGTCGATTTGAATTTGCATCGACAAAACCGGTCTCTCGAATGTTCTCTAGTTTTATCCACGCGACTCATTATTATCCTTCAGTTTCTGATATTCCAATCACTTTTCAAAGCTGCAAATTGATATACGCGCGCTGTCGTTTCATCCAATGAAAACAATAAATTTATTCCGAACGGGCTTTGTTCTCTCAAGCTTCTCCAACGAAAACGCAATTAACCGTTGAAATAGACGATAATCGTTGCCAGACACGTATTGCACTATGTAGCGCAAGCATCCTAGCACACCTCAAATGCGTAATACCGGTTGACTTGATTTTTTGTTCTTCCAGATGACCTCGAGGCTCGACATGTACGCCAAGAAACTCGCCGAAGCAGTGCAACCCGACTACCAACCCCAAGTTATCAAGCAGTAATTAAAACTCCGAAAACTTCATTCTGTGCTCCTCTTCTCGTTTGTTCATTCAACCGTTCTGTAAAAAATTATATCTTCCTCATTTTAATTTAAATAATTATTAAGATATGCGTCATGTGATCGAATCATAAAATTGTTCCTGTACCATTTCGATTAATAAGAAAAACATTTGATACCTTCAAAGTGGCCATCCATCTTTTTAATCTTTGTTAGTTGAAAAATAAAATAAGATATTTTTAAATACAACAGAAAATTGTCGATTTTTTTTCTATAGCGAGCTACTTATGCAGCTTCGAAACCCCCTCCTCGAACCATATATGCAACATTGTTATATTATTAGCTTGCTTATTCATTCTGATATGTTACGAAATAATCTGTTGGATAATTATATAAAACTGCGAGTTTTTGATAATGATTAATTAATTCATTCAAGTTTCATTAACCCGTATTTTTGGTTTGAATGCAAATCGTCGCGATACAAGGAAAAATTACTTAGACAAAGATTGTTTTGTAGAATTGACAAATCCTATTTCCACACTGTGAAAATAATAGTGGTTTGGAAATTCTGAATAGGTAAGAAAATACATTGAGTTAAATTACTGTATTATTAGAAATTCAACTATATATCTTTTTTTAGTAAAATCAAATAACTAATTAATATATCACTATGAATAGATAACTACTTCACTATTTCTTCATTCTACTCTACTATTTACGAGACGTTGTGAATGTCGGGTGACCAGTCATAACGAAATTTTCCGAATTACTTTGTGGGTATCTCAATAAGCCACATATACGGCTATTCAGTCTACTATTTCGGTTTCCCGGCCATATTATGTGAATAATTTCCGATTATATGCATTTATAGTATAAACTACCTATGCAGCAAACCGTATGACAGGCTTATCTGGATTCTGTGGGAATAAAATTAATAAATTTAATAATCATATTGTAAGCCTGGTCATGAAGGAGTTACTAAAGCAACTATTATGTAGATCGAAAAAACCATGTAACTTTCGTTTGAAATGGCAATGGATACAATCGAACTCATTTATAACTCATATAAATTTCAACTTTATTTATACAGAATTAATCTTGTCTATTTTTAAAAAGAACGAAACTGATTTTGTAACAGTTGACATATGTGTCTAGTAGGATTCGTCAAAGTTGTAACGCTATCCCATTTTTCCACTAAACAACATTGTTAAGATTTAGCAGATTTTACTGTATTTTTTCAGCCAAAACCAATATAAACACATGGGCTTGAAGAGATTATTTTGATGCTCGTTTTTTTGTAATTGAATAATTGATGATAATAATAATTCGTAAAGTTCGTAAGCGAATTCGAACTAACTATAGGAGACCATTTGGGATGTGGGTCACCAATCTTGACCAAAATTTTTTTGGTGTTTACTTGTGGCAAGAATAGAGAGTATGCAGAGTTTTAGGGTCCAACGCTCCCAAACTTCCAAGATATTAATTTATGGATCCTGGCTGGAGCCGTTGGTCTCGTCCAAAATGACAATATGTCATCTGAGACGTATTTCCCTCACTGCACTGCACTTTCACTGTTCTCACTGAACACCACATCACATTTTATTCTGAAAAACATATATAAGGAGTAAATAACATGTACACTCAACAAATCTTACTTCCATGTCTTACTCCATAGAGTTAAACATGAAATATATGAAAAAATCAACGATAATCGACTTTTCACTCTGTGCTTGGATACTGAAGCAATAACAACATGTATCCAAGCACAAAGACCATAAATGTAGTATCATTGAACGACAATTCATTATCAGACTTGATTTTTATTCATGAAAACTTCAATTCTGAACATGTGTCGACCAATATCATACAATAACACACACATATGTTATTGTATGATATTGGTTATAAACACCAAAAAAATTTGCGTCAAATTGGTGACCCACATTCCATGTGGTCTCCTAGTCAGCTCGAGCTGATATGAAAAATGACTTTCTCTGTCGTATTCGATATCGTATATGGAAAAAATGTCGAAGCGAAGTAAAAACGAGTTAAGCTTGCTCGTATCAGACTGTAGCACAAAATATCCGATCAATGAAAAATTACGTGGTATACGTATAAAGCAAGATTATTCATTATATTCTAGAATAAAATGAATAATAGTGTCGAGATTCGAGTGTCGAGAAAAATTTCAAAATTCCTTCCAAGTCACTGGTGCTCCGTCCGAATACTACGTTCGTGATCCGGTCTCGCGTCTATAGATGTACTTTTTGCAATATACAATTGGATGAAAATCGTTGCACAAAAGTACACGATCAAGCTATTGAATACAAGCGACGGGCGAAACGGAATACGAAAAACATACACACGACTCCTCGAGCAGAACACACTGGCTTATCCACTGTACGGCGGTGTGTTTTTTTTGTCTCTCCAATTCTAACACGCACACAAGTATATTAATCGACCGAGCAATTCTTATCTGCGGACATGCATTCTATTCTCGTTAGCTCCGGGATGATTCTGGCTTCGTATGTATCCTACACCCCGAAGTGAGCTCGCTCATAATCGAACTTATCGTCGAAAATTTCCCAACAGCCGCGCACTGCAGCTGGTGTCTCTCGTAGACGCGAGAGAGCCTATATATACGGGCGCGTCGGCTACACCGGCCGACAATTCGCTTCGATCGTCTCGAACGCGCGTTTCTCACCAGACGTATACACTTGCGAGCGCGAGACGCGATTCAGTGGTGAAAATGGAGCAGCCGACCGTCGAGCAGATTCTCGAGGACCACGTGCCCGAGCAGCAGCTCAAACGCGTCAAGCAGGTGCTGTACGGACGGGAGCTAGAGTGAGTTGGATATGTTGAGTTTGCAAAGCGGGGATGATTTTTTTTATTTGCGGTTCTAATGCGAGATTTTTCGTGGTGATGTTATATTGGAGGGATTTGAGAAGTAGGAACCTTTTCAATCGGGCAATTATTGACTCTCGTACCTCTTATGATATTGTTCTGGATTGATGAATAGTATCATGGGAATTATGTAATCGTGTGTATGGGGGGGGAGTCCTGGATTTATACATTCAAAGTTTCATTTAGTCTGTCGAAGTATTTTTGAACGGAAATCAGTTTCGAGTTAATGTGACAGTGACCGTAGCAAATATATTCAGACTCGATTCATTGGTAATCATCAGTCTAGCTCAAAGTATATTACTTCACATCTACACTCACAGAAATGAAATTATGATTCAAGAAGAAAAATCAGCTTAACGCTGTAGCAAAATGATTCCCTCAAGGATTAAGACACTTTATTGATCCCACAGGAGTCGATTTGGCAGGAGAATGAATCTTCTTGCTATAGCATCAAACTGATTTTTTTTCCTGAACCAAGATTCCATTTATGTGAGTGTGTATACCAGAATCGACAGTGACTGTTATCTGTGTCTGATGAACAAGATCCAACCCCATTTCAATTCGAGTAAATTACGCTCAATTATGTCAGTTAATACAAACACGAATATCTATGACTATTCTTCAGTGTGATTAACATGTCATAACTGATCCTATCAGCATTCAATGAGTGTTGTATTTTCGGTTGATCTCAATAATCAAACTACACTCGAACTGCAAGGGTAACGAGGCACTTGGGCAAGTTAGTTTGATTATTGAGAATCAACTGGAATGATAATGCTCTGGAAACGCTGATAAAATCAGCTGTATGAGCTTCTGTATCAAAAGTTTCGAGATTCGGCTTGAATCTAACCGAATCAGTGAGAATAACAACACACGCGAGCTCGCGCAATAGTTTGCTTTGAACACAATCGTATACGTCCCGGGAGGTGGTTTGATAACCGAAAACTCGTGCGGCAATAGGGAATCCACATGATTCTGCGTGTAATAGCCGCTTGTAACAACCAGCTGTGTAGCTATTTTTCTTTCGTTTCATTACTTAAAGACGCTTTTGGGCAAACGAATACTGAAGTAAAAAATTTGAAGTTAAAAATTTCGTGGAAATTCTAGTATGATTTTACAAGCTTCGATGTTAGTTGATGACGTTGATTGTTCTAGTATGATGAGATCAACGTATGTTGGGTACTTTGGACTCGGGATCCGTATAGATTTTCTGTGAGAAATTTAACCTAGGACACTTTCGAAGATTAGCTCCATTGACTCTATCGCACTGACATAATCGGTCATTTACAATTTTGTCACGGGAAAGAGAATCAGAAAGATCATAGTCATTGGTTCGAATGTGTCCGTTACAAATAGTTCTCTACTGACAGTTTTTCTTCCGAAGTAATTTTTTTTTTAACATCGCATTAATATCCGTTTCTCGTCGCACTAATATCCTACCCCTCCATGAATCTGAACGAGTCAAAACCCACCAGAAGATGAGCGAACAACTGATAAACAGTGACTGTTAAGCGACCAAACTATCAGAGAATTCATATTTTTTTATTTATTGCATATCTATAGAAAAAAAAATTCCTATCGTCCCATGAAAAAGAAAATTGAGAAGCAGTTCTGTGGTTTTGCAGGGAGCTGAGTCTGCCCGAGCTCGGCAAGGGCGTGCAATGCGAGCTGAAGGGCTACAAGGTGGGCGGCGCCAAGGCCGAGGAGCTCCGCGCGCCCCGAATCGTCCGCGTGGCGATCATCCAGCACGGCCTGGTCGTACCCACGACCGAGCCCATCCGGGTGCAGCGCGACGAGATCCACAAGAAGGTCGCCTCGTACATTGAGCACGCGGCTCAGTGCGGCGCCAATATCGTATGCATGCAGGAACTCTGGAGTGAGTATTTATTGGGACTTTTTTTTTAAAGTTGATATTTTTTTGTATTGTATTCGTGAGTTAGCTGGGAATAATCATTCCCAAAGAAAATCCGGTGAAGGGCAATGAATTTATCAAGTAGGATTCGTTGTTGAAAGATGACATACGCAATTTAGAAAAATCCAATGTGAAAGGTATATTACCATTTTATAACTCATTGAAGGAGTCTTGATCGTTTGTAAAAGAGAAGACTTGAATAATGAGCAATTATAAGTGATTACACTTATAAATTATTTTATTGATTCATTGATATTCGTTACGTATTCTAATGACTGTTATCTTTGATTAAGTATATTTGTCTAATCATTGATGTTGGTTAAGAACTTATGAAATTTATATCCATATAGAAAATAACATAATTACGCTTATGTCTTAACATCGTGTGTATCACGAAGGCGCAAAAGCGCAGAGGTGCAGCAAATAAAATTGGTCGAAATTCACATTTTAACCGTAGAGAAAAAAGTGATTTGGGCCATGCTGCTTTCGGCAACACTATACATGAAATGAGAGCGAGATAAAGATTAGAATTATTTTTTATCAGGTATTTTTTTATATCAATTTTTATTCCATTTGAAGGCTGTAACTTTGTGATGCCATTATGTTTGTTTTGTGATAATGTAGCAAACAGCTGTTGTATACAATTGCAAGTTGCATATGGAATACATGGTAGTTCATATAACGTGTACTCGATAGTCAAAATATGGCAAATCGAGAGTGATCAATGAGACAGCCACCTTGAGATAGCCAAAGTGTGGGTATTCAAGATATAGTACGATAGATTTTTTATGATACTCAGATATTTGAGCAACTAGGTGCAGTCTCTTGATTATATCATTGTTTGAATCTCAATTAGTCGTCTGTACCATTGGTATTGAATATTACATGAGAGTACTCGTTATAATTGACTGAAAAAAAATCTTGGAAACTTTGGTATTTCAATGACGATCGACTGAAGAAATAGAGAGAGGAACTATTGTTACATCGTAATCGTCTCGAATCCATCCTGCAAATTAAACGATTCAATTTCCAAAAACTATAATGAAAAAAAAACACAGTCGAATTGACAAATGATAATTTACGTACGATTCCACGTAACTCACGCAGCTATGCCGATGGCCTTCTGCACCCGCGAGAAGTACCCGTGGAACGAGTTCGCGGAAGACGCAATCAACGGTCCGACGACGACGCTGATGGTGAAGCTCGCGCAGAAGCACGGCATCGTCATCGTGTCGTCGATCCTCGAGCGGGAATCGCACAACAGCGACATTATCTGGAACACGACGGTCGTGATCAACTCGGACGGCCGCGTCCTCGGCAAGCAAAGGAAGAACCACATTCCGCGGAACGGCGACTTTAACGAGTCCACCTACTACATGGAAGGCAATCTTGGACACCCCGTGTTCGACACGACCTTCGGCAAAATCGGCGTTGTCACCTGCTATGGAAGGCACCATCCGCTCAATTGGCTCATGTACGGACTCAATGGTGCTGAGGTATAGTACAATTACATATACTTTTTTAAATCCTCGCGCGTTTTCAATTGCGTTCATACTCTATCATGTGAAATAATAATTCGCGTTTGAATAGGAATAACTATAAATAAAATTATGATCGCTGCGCCTCACACCAGATACTTGGGAGTTCCGAGAATCTACGATATATATAAACAAATCTCAAATGTATACTCTCCCAATGACTAACATATCAAAGCGTATATCGGGAAGGATCTGGATCCATCGTTAATTGAGTTGCAACTCGTTATAAGTAGTATAAGCTCATATTTTTCTCAGATTGGAGTATTTCACTGCAGACTCTGCAAGAATGAAAATCTTTGAAATTTTATATACCAAAACACTTTCCTAGCTCTGAACGGTTTGAAATTCACAAAGATTATTCCTGACGATACTTTGTATTTTTATAAAATATGCAGTTGAAATATATGTGCTATCCATAGAAAAATCTTTACAATGTTTAATAGTCGCGTAACTGCAATTTGAGGAAAATGATAATTGATAAGTTTTTCTTAAAATCTCTTGGGGAATATTCTCCTTGAAGAATGACGATTAATAATTCTATCACGATTGTGGAAAGCGTAAACTCGACCCTGAAAACTAAACTCATGAAATTTTCCTCAAAATTCTCCATTACATGAGCCTCTGTATGCAAATGATTCTCCTCAAAAACGGATTTGAAACTCGCAACCAACTGGTTCGAGAAGCCCACCAAGCATAATTATGAAGAACTCAATGAAACAGCTAGACTGTATACGCAACCTCTCGATGGCAGCCGGGGACGAATAATCAAAACTGAAGTACGTCCATCTGACGATTCTTGTGTTTACAGATCGTGTTTAATCCGTCGGCGATAATAGCGGAGAGCTTCGAGACGCTGTGGGGTGTGGAGGCCCGTTGCGCGGCGATTTCAAACAGCTACTACACGTGCGCCATCAACCGGGTGGGTACGGAGGTGTACCCGCGGGAATTCAGCTCCGGCGACGGGCGACCGGCTCACAAGGAGCTCGGCGAATTTTTCGGCTCGAGTTACATAACCGCCCCCGACGGCACACGCACCCCAGGGCTCAACCGCAGTGGCGACGGTATTCTCGTGGCAGAAATCGACCTCAACCTCTGCAGACAAGTTCGCGACCTCTGGAACTTCCCGGTGAGTCGTATTACACATACGTATCATTCAATCTACGAGCTTTTTCGATTTTTTCTCCTTGTTTCAAATTTAATTGTTTGTTTGGTATATTGACTCAGAGTCGTTCATTTTTTTTGTGATTAATCAATTGACGGGTGCAGAATTTAACTAATATGGGATAGGGGGAAATCCGCTAACGGATGATAAGGCACACAATAACGCTTACCTGTAACAAGGCAAAATTTCCAACGTGACTGGAGGTCCGTATGAGTTTTTCTACGTAAACCGAGCTACATTAGACTTGGACTCTTTCACGCTGAGTAATAGCGTATATACATATATAAATGAGTCGGTTATTCAATTTGTGCAATCGATAGCAAAATCAATGATCAACAATTATTATCTATTCACAGATGACTCGTCGATTGGACCTGTACTCCCGGGAACTTACCAAGGCAGCCGACCCGAATTTCAAGCCACACATTGTCGGAAAATGAATCAGCTACTCGATTCAATAATTCAATTACCAAGAATCTCAAGCAATTATTGCTAATCATCCATTTTCAACTGTATTGTCCTTTTTATACCTAAGTTTAACGTGTTATTTTATTGTTGTCTGTGTGAAATTTTATTTTAAAAATATAATGAAGATTAATTGTTATTGTTTACGAATAAACAAGCATTTTCGTAAGCATCAGAATATGCATTATTCTTCTTGATATTAGTCTTGTGAAAATTGAGCCATACCAATTTCCCATCCTGATCAGGGCTTTTAAACGATGTGACTTCAGTATTCTCACATTCTAATGTAACAAGAGTAGAGTTTCTCAATCGAGCTAGTTACAGTAACGGTTTCTAAGGGAATGAAATTGTTGAAGTTCATTTACTGTACTTTTGAAGCCACACGACACAGTACCTTTGTATTTCCCTGACAGCCATTGCTACAAAAATGGAAATTGAGTTGAAGTTCATTTCCATTACTTGTGAAGACAAAAGACACAGAACCTTTACATTTCCCATAGCAAACATTGTTTATATCCCATCAACCATTGCTACGGAGTAACGGTTATTTGTTGTTAGTGATTATTTTGAAGGTTGGATATTTCTCATTGACATTTTTCCCACAAAGCCTCTTTGAGAAAGCAAACTGTTAATGCAGTTTGTCGTGGTTTTTGACATGAAACTCAGAAGGAGACTATCAGACCTTCGGGTCTCGGATCTTGCTCAAAACCCAAAGGTCTGATACTCTCCTTGTCAGTTTTGTCAATTTCAGGCAGAGGTCATTCTGGAGAGTCACATTAAAATTTTCAAAAAGTAGAAATAGATGGTTCAGAACTGTATTCGACTCACAAAGAGAGGACACTACCTTCGGGTGTCCAATCACGACGAAATTTTGTGAGATGATTCATGGATAGCCTATAATAGCTTGTTTCTGCAGCCACGCAGTCCAACGTTTCGTTTTCCCAAAGATATTCAATGAATTATTTTTTATTCTATGCATGTACATTATATCTATATATTCCAAAACCCTAGCTATAGATATACTGTATACAAGCCTGAAACCAATAATAATTAGTGAGTATCTTCAGGAAAACGAAACGTTGGACTGCGCGGCTGTAGATATCAGTTATTAAACCACTCATGGACCATCTCACAAAAGTTCATCGTGATCAGACACCCGGAGGTAGTTTCCTCTCCTTGTCAGTTTTTAACATTAAAGAAACCTTGGTAATTAAAAATGCATTCGGGCACTGCATCATCTGTAGCTATAGATTTGGATTTTTGCTGTATGACGTTTCAGCTAATATGGCCGAACGTTAGGTGGTGTGTGATTACTTGATTAGCCATATTAATATGCGGGTGTGCTATAGGAAAAAAGTCGAGGGGCGTGGCTTTTTTGAGAAGTAGATTTAGTAATAGTAGGTTTGACAATTATTTCCTAGTATAAAGCGGCGCTTGTATCCAACGATAATTGCATTCTTGGAAAGAGGTGGAAATAGAAGCATACGAGAAGCTTACTCCATCGTCAAATATTCAATTATTTACTATACTAGTTTTTCCATATCTGCCAATATTAATTACCTAGAGAATCGCAGGGCTCTTGACTGAATAATTTAATCCGAGGGGCGACTCACTGCAGTACTCCCAATTTCACTTTTTGGTATTCCCTGGTATTCCCAGGTACTCCATATTAATAATAGTACTCCCTTTGAAATTATATATATATACGCGGGTCTAGAGCAGCTCCGCAGCACAAAATCTTGTCGGCAATACAAAATAATGAGAGAAAAAAATATTTTGCCTGATCGCCAACGCTCACATCAACTCGTTACAGCTTGTTTTCTCCATTTTTTCCACCTATTCCGATTATTATGCTAATTTGGCTCAAGTGAGTGCGAATTTTTTTAATACCCTTAGACTAGGCCAACAAAATCGAGCGACATACCATTAGATTCCTTGGCATTCCATCTACATCACCTAATTTTTTTTTTCGTCATACGTCGTGTTTATCAGCCGTTCCGATAGGTTTTCCTTTTTTTTTCTCAAATGCGCCACCCCCGAATCATTAACCATTGGTTTTTCTCTCGATTTTATGTGGCTTACTAGGAGATGCACACCCTATCGGTCACTGATCACGATGAAACTTTGTGAGATGGTTCATGGGTTCTCTAATAGCTTATATCTCAAACCATAAAGTCTAACGTTTTAATTTGCAGGAGATTTTCTGTCAATTCATTCGATTTTATACATTTACAGTATATCTATATTTATGGATTTTCGTATACATAGATATACTGTTTATGCTCAAAATTCAATATGTTTGACAGGATGACAGGATATCTTCGGGAAAACAAAACGTTAGACTCAATGAATCGAAATATGAGTATTAATATACCCTAGAACCATCTCACAAAGTTTCATCGTGATTGGTTTCCCAAAGGTTGTGCCTACTCCTAGTTAGCTCATTCTGAAGGTATTAAGTCGACTTCTTTAGTTCTTACCACCTCATAGGATTTCTACCACAGAACTACAAAAAGAAACCGAATGAAAAAAAGTATGTCTCTGGGTGGCGCATATATATATATATATATATATCCACTTGGTATTCCCTGATACTCCTTAGTATTCCTTAGTATTCCCCTGGTACTCCTTAGTATTCCTCAGTACTCCACGGTATTCCCTCGTACTCCATGGTACTCCATGGTACTCCATGGTATTCCTCCGAACTCCATGGTACTCCCCGGTATTCTTTAGTATTCCCTGACGGAAAATTTTAGTGAGTCGCCTCTCGATTTAATCTTTATATTGAGCAGAATTCCGTTTCATCAGAGGCATTCCGAGAGTAAAGAAAATTATTTTCTTACTTCAATTATAAAAATCAATTGAACTTATTGAAGTGTGTGTGTGTGTGTGTGTGTGTGTGTGTGTGTGTGTGTGTGTGTGTGTGTGTGTCGGAAAGCATCTTTGGACAAAATTATGGTTTTGAACGTACATACGCACATTTCTGGGATTTGACATCATTCGATATGTTGATACCGAGACTACAAAAAGTCTTGTGCAGTCCGATACAAGGGTTGAAAAATTTGGTGTTTAAGACTAGAAAGAACGTGGTAATGGATTTTTGCTTCCTCAATTTGATAGAACCATTTACAAATATGTATAAGACTATGGAAGGTATAAAACTATCTATAGGAACGATGACATTCCGTACACGACGAAGACTTCTTTTGCCGTACGAAAATAAACTGAAATAAATGGTTGTATGATTGTATGCATAACTTATACATGCAAATTGCAGTACCATATCCAACGCTTCGAACCGTTCAGAAACCTTATAGAATCGAGTTGACAGCTTTAAAATTAAAAGAGGGCAAATGACAAAACATTAGTTCTGAATACGTCAAACAAAATGATGCATTAGTCATTTATATTTTCTGACTGGTCAGTCTAAGAGAGATTCAATTTCTTTGGGAACTATTTTGCAATACTAACATTTTGATAATATATAGCTTGGCCTGAACATGAACGAACAACAACAAAAAGTGTTTCATAACAAGTATTTCAAAATACATAAAAATCTACTGGAATTATGCGGACTGTGGCCACATGCATCCAAATTAGACAGATTGATACGAAGAATTATCATGAGTGGATTATTGTTGTTTCTCATTGTTCCTCACGTATTGAAATTTGATTTATGTACAGTTTACTATTCTCAATAACCACCTTTCTTCTCTTCATTTGTCTCTATAGATGAGGCTAATAATTTCCAGTTTTCCCGTGCTTAGGTTTATGCGTTACTTTTGCATTGGCTCATAACTACATTTTTGAGGAGAAAACTACAGTGAAACTCAATCATATTTCTCTTTTGCTAAGCTTTATGATATTGGCAATATCTTTCATACCTCAAGTTATTACGTCATCAACTATTCTACGATAGATACATATTCTTATAACAAAAACAATCATACTGCATAATTCAGAGTTTGAATAACTCGTAGAGTTTGAGTAAATCTGAAAAAAGTGTCGTGAATATTGAGCGGACTCAAGAATCCTCTAAGTTGGAAGGGAGCCCCCTGGAACGCATTTTCCTCTAGGAGGACCGACCGTTTTAATTACGATCCGAACCTTGCACCGAAAATGCAAAGTGTGTTATTTGAGATTTCAGGGACTGAAAAAATTCCACGGAGAGGTTCATTTGAGGCACACTTTTGTAGCTTCACGTGCAATGAATCATGGGGCAATTTTTCCTTTGACCCTCCAATCTCTATCCCGATTGCCCGTAGAAAATTTGTACATGTGAATTGCCAGGGGTCCTTGCTGTTAATTCAATATAAATAGTAGCATCAATGCCCTGCTGACTTGACTTGCCAGAGGTAAAACTACGGTGGTCACATTCGAATAATAATTCTACAGCAACTTGTCAAAACTAAGAAGCCGAGAATCCTTTGTTTTTAATCGTTACGAAATAACTAAGAAAGTCGAAATACATTGTTTTTGATAATTAAGAAAGCCTCCTGGCTGGAAACACTTTATATGTTATTTGGCTCGTGAAACGCCATTGCGTAATATAGGAGTTACTGTTTTGAGGCATTTTTTCAAGTAAACTGTTTTTTCCCAGCGACAAATTCAATTTTTCATACTTCTTCGGGAGCGCAGGGCTCAAGTGTAAACCTTGAAAAGTTTGACTACGTTTTCCCGAATCTTGTCCAACTAAGCTTGCGACTTCCTCGTGCAGATGAATTTTCCGGAGCGATATATCTATTCAAAATAGTTTCTTGTACTTTGAAATCCTGATAAAAGAAACGTGAACTGAGGATTCTTGGAAATTAGGTATCAATAAGTGCTGAAAGAGTCGACTATCGCAGAATGCGTTATACTCCATATGTAAAAGATAAGATGATCGTTTTTACCTACTAGGCAGTTTCATTGTATCAAAACAATCCGAGATTGAAAAATTGCATAAAATGAGTGAAACAAATATATACGATCATTTCTTCACAGATACTAGGCATTCGGAAATATTGCTTTGCAGACCTCCCTGCGTGCGCGGAAAATGTTGCGGGTATAATAGTCTTGGCTACGACATTAATGAAACACACAATAACAAAGTTGTTTGAAGCACAGGTAAATTATCAAATGTATATAGTCTAAAGTCAGTCACATTATTATCAACTATTCATCTTCCCAAAAAACAACACGCAAAGTTTCAATATGTTTGTAGATCCAGAGATGAAACTGTCTTTTACAATTAGTCAGCATTGTAGTATCATCAACTAGGTAGAAAAGTTTAATTTGCCCTTCAATTTCATAATATTGGTATTGGAAATCCTGCATAAACTGCACTAGCTAAATTCGTTCTCTTATTACATCTCAACATTTCATGTCACAGTTGATCGAACCTTTACACTTTTGAATATATTATTATACATTAATATATATTTTAAATATATTTTTAAATTTTTTACAAATTTGACTACCGCTACCTAGATTTTTATACGTGCTGTTGATTTGTCATCCTCTGGGAGCCAATCAAAAATCCCGAAATTTCGTCACTGACACTGACAGGCTGATTATTCTTTTGAATATGGAAAAAATTGTAGATATTCAGCACTATTAACATGTTTTTACGATGATTATTTCCATTCAGTCACATTGAACTTTCTTCTCATATTTATATTTAATTTATACACTCATTTCGATTACATATATATATTATTCGTGATACGGTGTGTACGGATTACGGAGTTACTTTACGAGTGTAACTTTAGATGTTACACTCGTAAAGTATAGTTCAATAAAACTTTTATACACATTTGAAACATTGAAATAGATAATAAAAGTATACACCATGGTGGCGGATAATTGGAGAACATTGACAGATCCCGAAGAACACGCTATACTTGCAGGCTTCGCTAAAGAAAGTCGTCGGTTGAGTGTTGCTTACACATGTGAGTTTCTAATGATCATTATATTATACAATTTTATTTAACTAACTATCCGTACCTGTATGTCAGTGTATGAAATGATGGTCAAACTTTCGTCATGGTTAATTAGGATACTTGATAACAGAATGAAAATTGGTTAGCATACAGTCTTTTCTTGATTAACAAAGCTCCTATGTTACGGATCCTATGTTACGGACTTTTCGTAGAAATTCTTCATTTAGGAATCCGTACCACAAGAAAACAACAAAAACATTCTACAATTCCGTCGGAACGAGTTTTTCTTTTTTGTCTAAAAAGTATCGTAGTTGTAAGACAATTCCAATCAGGATTTTTTTGGGCATTTTTTGGGGAGCGGAAGCAAATCAAAGTCCAAAAATATGCAGTGTCAAAAGAAAACTGATAACATTTTTTCCATTGTTCTCGAATCAGACGGGAATATGTAACAATAACGAACGCCCTAGTATATATAGGTATAGGCATTGTTCCATTGGGTTCTGATCCGCAACTAAGCAGATGTCTTCAATATTGTTCCCTTTTCAACCTGTTGGAAGAGTTCAAAATGTATCCACTCATTTTAACGGCAGAACCTAAAAGATGTGAAAAACGTTCAATACTGCCCCATGTATTCGAATCCTTCGTTTCGGTTATTTTGACTAGTATACGTTCTTTCAGCGGATACCTTGCTCTATTTTCTGTGATATTCAATGCAATGATAGCATCTTGGGATTTATTTTAATATGTCGAACATAACATGGAATACTCGTTCAAATTGTTATAAATGTAAAAAATATATTCTTCTTAATTTTCAATAGGAATTATTTTCATGATTTTTATATTAGCTCATAACAAGTTCATCTACCGAAAAATCAATTTCAGTCACATTAGATGTAGCCATTGGGCCACCACCTAATGGTTTTTCGCGAATTTGACTATGATACACTTAGAATTTTTAAATTCTGCGAACAGTATATTAAATGTTAGCTCCTACCAGAAACCACTTCTAAAGTCATCATTGAACCACTTTAACCTATTAGAAATTGAAAAAAAAAAAATGCAAAGAGCAAACTGCACAAAACGTGCATTCAATTTGGCACGATATCTTAATCATTTGTTACAGCCTATGTAGGCCTACAGGTACGATCAAATTGGAATTGGAACAAACTCTCAGTCACGTTTCCATTGATATGTATACAAAACTTTTGGCATCCAACTCAAAAATACATATCTAAATCATCGTAATATATGTCTATAAAAGTATTCAACGATTTTACTTAGTCTTTCCATTTAAAAACGCTTAAGGGATCACATAGGCTTCACTTTTTTTTAAAAAAAAAGAGTAATGACACTTTGAACGATAACAATTATTTGCACCTGATTTTTTAGGTTGAAAGTGAATAGCGAAACAAGAAAAGCGTGAAAAAAATGAGTAAGTGAAACTTCAAAGTGTTGTAGGAGATTGATTTTAAGGGCTAAAGGGGCGGGGAAGGTACCGAAAATTTTCATCTAATACCCCCAACATGAGCGGATGCTCAGAGAGCACCAGAAATACGAAATCTGACAAACGTGCCAAATTGCCTGCAGTTACCTTGCATTCGATAACATTTTATAGAGAGAGAAAAGCAGTGTAGACTTGTGTAGACTTACGTTGTGTCTCATGTAGAATTGGTGAACACCGAACTATCCAGATTTGCATTGAATAGATTCTGTATTTAGTATATGCAGAGGCTCACAATTTATATACAATGTATGATTGATATTGATTTATCATTTACAGCTTATTTAGTGTTCACGGCGATATGTTTCAGCCAGTTCACTATAGTTAATCCAGTTTTGGATTGGATTTATCCGCTGAACTATTCGCGGCCTATGATATTGGTAGTTCGAGGAGAATACGTCGTAGATCCAATGGAGTATTTCTACGAAATATACATTCTGTACACCACGATTGGGATTATTATGTGTATTGTTATGCCTGCTGTTGATTCGACATACACCGGGATGGTTCTTCAGTGTGCCGGGATCTTCCGTATCGTCCAGTAAGATTCCTCTTTCAAATGCGCCATTAGAATATTGCGCGGAGAAATTTGCAGCTAGATAAATATGGCGTGAACTTTACGAGAGCTATGTTGATATTTCAGACACAGGCTAGTCAAAGCTACAGCTATAATCTCCAACGAGAAGCTCGCTCGGAAAACCATGATTTCAGCAATCAAGTTACACCAGCAGAGTTTATAGTTGAGTTCGTTAACTAGTTTTCAAAACATTATAGCACAACTAGGAAAAGATTAAAAATACCATTGTTAAAGTTTTGTAGAAATAATCGAGTCTTCGTTCTCCGTTTACTTTCTCCTTGTAATCGGTGGTACGATTCTTTCCTCAATCGGTGGATGTGCGGTGAGTATACGCTTTGTATATCGCGTGTCCCCAAACATTCAATTGGCATTGGTTTGTAAATATTCTCCATACATTTAGATCATGGAGAATTTGAATGAACCATTGATTGCGATAAAATTTATACTATTTGGACTTGGTATTGTTATACATATAACTTTCTTGAGTTGGCCGGGCCAATTGGTTATTGAAGAAAGTTCGAATGTATTTCTTTACACGTAAGTAAAATTTTCGCGAAATTTATTGTCCAGAAATAAAATTACAAAACCCATACAATCTACTTTTTTTCTCAAAATATGTTTAATGTCACGCTTGAGTAAATAATATTGGTCACAATGTGAGTATATCAACGCACCAAAGAGATGGAGAGGAAACACAATAGTGCTTTTTCCCTTTCCTTCATTAGTGCTTTCCATCAACTCCTCACAGCTAAATGCTTACACTCGAACTGTCGTACGGACTTCATATATTTATGTAAATGTCTTCTATCATTATGTAAGTTGATATTTTATGATTTTCGTAGATATAATAACACTTGGTACGAGATGTCTAAGCATATAGAACAGTTGTTACTTATTATCATGCAACGATGCACGAAGCCTTGTTTTTTTACTGCAGGGGGACTTTACGTTATGAATTTGGAAAATGCTGGAAAGGTAATGAAGAAGTTGACCAACTGCTTTATGTGTTGAAAATATAATTCTTTTTGATTTTAGATAGTGAAGTCACTAGTTTCTTACATGACTTTTGCTATTTCACTGCAATGAAAAGTTAACTATGAGGTTGGCTACTTTTATTGATTCCAATTATATCGAATAATTATTTAAAATCGTTTCATTTGACTTGATGGTAAAACTTAATTTTTTTTTTCTTTTAATGTTTAGTATCAAGTAGTCTTTCAACCATTGGAGTATCGTCTTAGAAAACCAAACAGGAACTCGAGAGTAGCTATAAAATTTGGTGACCCAAATGGACTTGGAAAATTGTGTATACCGAACAATTTTCGATTATTTATCTTTTTAGAATTTCAGAAGTGAACTAAATGTAGGGTTTGAAGTACTCGCAATGATTTGCATATGGCTTGGCAGAATCCGAAAATGCGAATATGAGTAGTCTGCAGGCAATTTTCACTAACACGAATCTACATTCAAGTTCCGCCAGCAACAGCATATCACAAGTTACCTCTTACGCAAATGTTACAGCCAAAATATCACGCCCAACGAAAGAAGATGCTATATACTTCTGGAATCGATTGAAGGTTCGGCAAATGACGATTACATAGATGGGCTTGAAGAACTCATAGAAGTAAAAAATATTCGGCATATTTCCAAAATTTCGGGCAAAAGATTATCGGGCAAGAGATTGTATATCTAATAAATAAAGAGCTCGTTCAAACTCTCAAGAAATTATACCTTCTGTAAACAATCACAAGAGAGTTGTTATATCAAATGCTTTTCAACCAAACTGATCTCATCATAAGTAGTTTAGAAACAGCGAGCATCAAACCTGTGTCTCAAATTTCTGACATTAGAGCTAGTTTTCAAAAACCCGACTGATCACACATCGTTGTCGCAAAATAAGATGCGAAGCCAGTTTTAGAGAAGGTGCAAACTAGGAGGGCATTTTATATTTCTGAAATTTGAGTTGGCAAACCTAATAATCTAATATTTTCTCTTAATATAAAAAGTGATTGTTTGTAGAGTGAAGCCAGTGGACTCGTGATGGTAGAGTAATTATCAAGTTACCACATCCTACTAAGACCATCCACGAGCATTCACAAATTTTACAAAATTTACAAAATTTCACGAATTTTACAAAATACCACAAATTTTACACAATTTCACAAAATTTTACGAATTTTAAACTGAAAGCAGGGACATGAATGACGTTCTAGATATAGCCTTAGTTACTCATCAAAACAACGTGATCATCTTTAGTGATTCTCTACACTGAGAAAAATCAGGATATGAAAATTTATTAATCCAACTTAAGAGAGGAAAACCTTATAGTAGTCGTTACTATATTTTATAGCACAGAGTACTCTATTTTCAGTAAAGATTAAAATCTTAATAAACGTTGGACTGCGTGGCTGCAGAATACCCATGAACCAACTCACAAAGTTTCGTCGTGATTGGACACCCGGAGGTAGTGTCCTCTCCTTGTAAGTTAATAAAGCTATAAAATAAAAAACCGTTGCCAAGTGCCTTAGCAGTATGCTTTTTCAAAGAGGCTTCAACATCACCCACAAACTCATCCCAAACCTATATTTCCACCATTGCACTAGCGTAAATACTATCATTCATTTTTGAAAAATTACAAAAAAAATATTCAATCAGTTCAATTTGTATCGCTTTCTCGATAAATGGAGCATTCGGACCCTGTGTGACAACGGTTGCTAAGGAGCTAATTGGGAAGATTTTGTGTCCTTTGTCCTCGAAAATGATGAAAATGGGTCATAAATTAATGATTTCCAACCTTCGTAACGGTTGGTGAGGAGGTAAACAACCGTTGCTATGGAGCAAATACAACAATTCAGTGTCTTTGGCCATCTAGTGTAACTTAAAACTGATTTTCCGGCTTCCGAAGCAACGGTTGCTAGGGATGTAAACACACACACACACACACACACACACACACACACACACACACACACACACACACACACACGCGCGCGAGCGCGCGCACCCACACACGCACGCTCACTCGCGCACACACACATCGAGGTCCCGAGGTCTGATTCGGTGGGTCGATTTTTGTCCCATTGCAAAGCTTTCTTTTTGAGAAAGCAAAAAATAATTTGTAGTAAGTCTAGTCATAATTTACTCTACATTCAGGTTCATGTATAGAATGCGCGAATATAATGCAGAAATTGTTGCTATCAAAACTCATGGGACTTGAGTGAAAGGGACATCGATTACATGAAAATTGAACTGCAGTTCCACATTCATTATTCATTCACCTTCATACAAGTAGTTTTCACTTTCATGCACTGTTTTTCGACTGTAAGGTTTAAAGAGAGTAGGCAACTCATGATTTGATGATTTTAAAAGGTATCCGGAATGATGTATCCAAGGTGATTGTTGTTTCCACAGCTATTATTATACTTTGATATTTTTGTTATTATGTTATGTTTGGACTGTGCATAATAATTCTGTGCATGATAAACACCTCCGTGAAAAATAGTACATTTCGATACTAGACCAAAAGATGAATTCTAGGCACGTGGGAGGTTTGCCGCCCGAGCAAAGCGAGGCTGGTAATCACACGAGCCTAGAAATCGTTTTTTGGTCTAGTATCGAACAGTATTTTTCATCACGAGTGTATAGAAAACTAAGGTTTAATGATCAACTTTTCGATACAAGTGATGAAAAATTCATAGTGAAATCGTTATATCTACTATGAATATAGTTCTTCAAAATTGTAGATTTCAACTATAATTCAAATATAGAAATGCATTGTTTACTATAAAAATTTTCAATACGATACTAGAATTTAAGTAAATATTACTCTTGACTAAAGTATAATCTTACATTTTTATTGTTCTAACTTTTACAATATCTATTGCATCGGACGTTCCGCCGTAACTTCGATATTCTGCCTCACGGCTCTTCGAAGTATAGAAACGCTCAAAACAGAGTGTTCTAACGACGCTATCGTATGTATTCTGTGCTCAATCGCAATCGTCACAACCAGGTTTAGACATTGAATCGTGATAACAGTAACACAAAATGTCACTCCACAGTACTGCAGTTGTATGTCATTTCACATGTATAATTAACTATAATCCCTGTACTTGAACCAATGATTGTTGCAGATCAAACAATAAATTGGTAGTAATTGAATATTATTAAAACAACCACAATACAAAACTTTCATTTACATAGTAAAATTGTTAATTCAACGATATTCATATAGTAGATTCTACTATAAATTCGCCTACTATGACATGGGGCACAATTTGACTGAACGGATTCTTCCCACTGCTCTCACGTCCAACCAGTTCGACAACACTCGATCCGTCCAGCTGTCAGATCAAAAGTGCGTGCATTGGGAAACATCAAAACCTGCTCCAACCACATGTAAATAGCGCTGTGTTATTCGACGTTCCCCCACTCACAGACATTTTTCTGCGCGCGTCAGCGCTTTCTGGTTCGGCGTCGTCACGTTTCACAGTGCAGGCCAGTGATCAGCTGCAGCCAGCTGAAGCGTGAGTTTTCCCCTCTCGTTTCCATTTTTTACTAACCATCGTATCGTCGTATTTTTATCAAACCAGTTTGGAAATTTTGATTAGTACTAGCAGAGGCGCGTGGTAAAGAATCGTGAGTGAATTCGAGAGAGAATCGACAAAACCACACCGTAATCAGGAAAAATTGTAACTCGACAATAATAATATTGACATCGGTTTGTATTGAAATGCGATCAATGTCTTGAGTATTTATTGAGACGATTACTCGCGTAAGAGTAAAGATTTAGGACAATGTCTAGCGAACAAAACAAGTTTTCCTTAGTTTTTTCTTTTCCAGAAAATATTTTAATACATACAAAATTTCTCGATGTAATTCGATTCTTCGTGCGACATATTTTTATCAGTTATTTACAACGGGGTTCGAATGAAAATAGTATTGAAATTTATGTGCATTGCATACTGCAGACTTTGTTGAAAATAACACGAACAATCTAAAACCACAAAAAAAAAGAAGATTTGAAATCCGCATTTCTCTTATCTTCGTACCGTTCCTCATCTCGACCGATTTTTAACAGATAATGCGTTCTTATCGGAATCAAATAGTAATGAACGGAAATTTCTACACGGCACATTGAAATGAAATACTTCATTCTTTGCAGAACTTCCGAAGCCATAAGTTTCGCATTGCACTGTTGTGGGTAAATAATAATTTCGAAGAGTTTCCTGGCAATAAGCCAAGCTGCCGACATAAGAGCTTCGTATCCGCGAGCCGCGGGTGTGACTGCGTTTAAAACATCTCCAGTAAGTGATTTCTCAAGGGGGAAAGCTGAATAAAATCACAAAGAAAATGACGCTAGAACTGGATAAATTGTCTCTGGAGGAGGTGCTGGATAAAGAAGTCAGCGAAGAAAGCGGCGACTTCTTGAATAGGATTATTTATGGACGGAAATTGGAGTAAGTACCGATAATAAGCCCCATAACAATTGATTCAACTATTTCTACGGGGATATCACTAATTCAACTGCCCATAGTAGCATATATGCGGGCGGAAGGAATTATTCTTATTCTTGAGACTGAAATTGTTCATACTGCGTATAAAGAGTGCAAAATGTTCTTGTTATAATCAAGATTCGTTGAAAGTGACCTTGATAGTAATGAGTAATGACACGAAATTAAACAATGAGAATCTTCAAATTTTTTTCCAAATATCGAAAAAACACAAGGATCATTTTGTTTAATTTTTCATGTTATTCGGTGCGTGAAACGTCATTTTATGCACTAGTGCATTTTTGAAATGTATACATGTAAACGAGCACTTATACTTTCAATTTTAATTACTCGTGCGAATAACGTGTAATACGCGTCTTTAAAATTCCACACACTAGTTTCATAATATACTATTCAATCGAGTCTTTTAATCCAATTACGGTACCATTATTACATTCTTTGAGATAGTTTGAAATACCAGTTCTTTTTATAATGTTGCTTCACAACTCATACTGTCACAATTGATGAAACATTGGAGAAAACATTTCGACATTCTAGATTTCATTCAACTTCAGTGAATATAAAATCGAGATTCTATCCCATTTATTTGTAGTTTTTAATAATAAATTGAAAACGAATAAACAAAAAAAACCGAACTTTGACCAATCGCATTGTCAGAGGTGCCTAATCTCGAAATAGAAACGAAGCCATCTACACCAAATGAAATAACCACCGACTTCTTCCTCAGAGAACTCGACATTCCCAAGCTGCCCGATTCGTTGTGCGAAGTGAAGGGCTACAAGCTGGGCGGCGCCCGCCAGGAGCAGCTCCGAGCTCCCCGGCTGGTACGCGTCGGTCTGATCCAGAACTCGATCGTCCTGCCGACTGACGCGCCGATAGTCGAGCAGAGAGCAGCCATACACAAGAAAATCACCGGATACATTGAGCACGCTGCCAAGTGTGGCGTCAACGTCGTGTGCATGCAGGAGGCTTGGAGTGAGTGGACGGACTCGTTTAACGCCGAGGTTCATTGTTTCACCGCAAGGATCATTTTGCTTACGCGCGATGCGAGGCTCGAATTATTTACGAAATGTTTGGACACAAATTTCTCGCGGGATGTTGTAAAAGTATATGATATTCGTAGCCATTATTCGAACAGCGATAGGGAGCAGATATATTGGAGTAGAAAAAAAATATGCGTAGCTACGAACGAGAGCTTTTGAGAAACTTCTTGCTCATTGAAAATTTGTTACAGCTATGCCGTTTGCGTTCTGCACGCGGGAAAAGTATCCGTGGTCCGAGTTCGCGGAGGAAGCGGTTACCGGCCCGACAACCGAATTGCTAGCCACGCTTGCGCAAAAGCATAATATGGTGATAATCTCGCCGATTCTCGAGCGCGACTCCGTCAACGGGGACACGGTGTGGAACACGGCCGTAGTCATCGGCCCGGACGGCAAAGTTATTGGCAAACACAGGAAGAATCACATCCCTCGCGTGGGCGACTTCAACGAATCCACGTATTACATGGAGGGCAATACCGGGCACCCCGTATTCGACACGCCTTACGGCAAGATAGCGATCAATATTTGCTACGGCCGGCATCACCCGCTCAACTGGCTGATGTTCGGCGTCAACGGTGCTGAGGTATGTCGAATCGTGCTCAATGCTCTGATTGGTCATTGAATGAGCTGGAGCATAAATTTTGTTGCAGATCGTGTTCAACCCGTCAGCGACGGTTGGTCAGCTTTCGGAGCCCCTGTGGCCCGTAGAAGCCCGCAACGCAGCGATCGCCAACAGTTACTACACCTGCGCGATCAACCGGGTGGGCATTGAGAAGTTCCCCAACGAGTTCACGTCGGGCGATGGGAAACCAGCCCACCGAGATTTCGGTCAGTTCTATGGCTCAAGCTACGTGGCTTCTCCAGACGGCGCGAGGACTCGAGGATTAAGCAGACATATGGACGGTCTGCTGGTTGCTGAACTCGATCTCAATTTATGTCGCCAGAGCAAAGACGTCTGGGGTTTCAGAGTAAGTCGTTTTGCGAAGAAGCAGTTCATACTTCATTATAACTCTTCTAGTTACTTACGAGTTGCAAATATTCGATCGTATTTTACAGATGACACAAAGAATGGACATGTACGCGAAAAAACTCACAGAAGCTTCGCAGCCCGACTTCAAACCTCAAATTGTGGGGAAGTGAGACATGGCTAAGAACAAGTTCGAGTCGTCAAATTGAAAAAGATCAAGTTATATTTGAAAAACGACTAAACATTCATATCAGAGCTAAAGAGACGTGTCGTGTATTTTTTGTACAAAATATCACTTAATCAAATTATAAAACCTACAAATGACAGAAGAAGTTTTATACAAGTGGTACTAAAATTACCTAATCGAAGACTAACTATGCTAACTAATCGCTTGCCGACGAATTGGTGGTCGGGTTCCGCGTTTGTTTTTGGTACAGCAATGCCTCTTGATAAGCTTTTTTCACTGCCTTCCTGTCGGTGGGCTTGCGCGACTCGATCAGCTTGCCGTCGTCCAGTTCTTGCGATACGCCGAGTGGCTCTAATTTCTCTCCCGGTAACCATTGCCTGCAGATAAAAAATTAACATCAGTATATTTCGCTTGCACTAGAATCTCCTGTTTTGCAAGTTGTAGGAATCTGATTAGCTAACTATCAATGACTTTTACAATATCTCTCTATATCCAAGCTGATGTAATTGAAAAATCACTTGCAATTAAAGAAGAGTGAACGTAATATCAGTTGAACACTACTCACCAAGTTCTCTTGGTATCGAAGAATAGCACGAGGTAAACTTTCTCTTTATAATTACTTGCCAACGCAAGCACATCTTCAGGGGGCGACGGTATTGGGACACCTTTGTGAACAGTACCACGAGGGGTGTCTGGGTCAATTATGAGCGCCGGGTACCACGGGTAGCCTCGACACTTTGCCCACACGAGTTGGAGCACGCTCAGCTCCCCGTTGCTGTCAGTCTCCATTTTTGTGTTGGTGTCGTTGGCGACGTGGTCATCATTGGAGTGTTTCGCTACTTTAGGAGGTTTTTGAGGTGACTCGGTCGAATCATGCGCCGTGTCATCGAGATCGTCGTCCTCGTGCTCGGGACTGGTAGAACGAGAGGTTGAGCAGCTGCTACAGCTGGAAGATTGGCTCTCACGCTCGCCTACATCACTGTCTGTCGCTCCACTCCTGGAAAATCGTTTGGGTTCAGGATTCTTCAGCATAAAATTGTAGTGAAGTTCCCCAAGTGAGTTATCAAAAGTAATGTTGTAGGGAAGACGATTGAATTAATCTAGATTATTTGGGTATGTGACACAAGAATGCAAATATTTACCTATAGACTCGGAAACTGTCGCTCTGTTTCTTGTCAGGGCTATCAGGACTAGCCCGATTCACTTGGCCACGACTTTGACGAGCTTTGGCTTTTCGCGTAAATAATACAGCCGTTCTTCTATTCACACCACCACTGCTGGTGAGACTAGCATTTACTGGCGTATCACCTACACTCGTGCTCAATACCGATGTTGATGTATCTTTCTCGACACTGAAATGGAAATTGAAAAATTGAAATTAAAATTAAAATTAAAATTATTACTCGTTTCGTGGTCGACGCGTCTACTAATGAAAAACCAGAATGAAAAAACCCTGAAATTTTAAATGGGAATAAAAGTCTTACTCAAAATCTTACTGGCAAGTATTCGTTTACATAACTTTTCTGATACTTATCAGTATTGACCTTAGAAAACAAAATACCCGTGAATATTTTATAAACAAGCTTACCTCACTAGTGTTTCAGAGTCATTGCGAACCTTCGAATTCCTCTCGCGTTTCTTCACTTTCGTGACTGGTGTGCCTGTTTGCTGTTGCTGCGGCTCTTTTTCATCAGGTTCGATCACAAATTTGTCATTGTCAGGATTGTCGAACTCCGGATAATCTTTACGCGCTTGATCAATGATAATACCACCCTGTTCACGCATCCTGACTCCCGCCCGGTAGAACATCGTGTCTTTTCGATTGTAAGCCAAGCAGTTGTCTACCATGAGATTGAAGTCCATCTCAAACTCGGCTATCGAGTTGTATTCTCCCCGATCCACTTTAGCCTGCGAGAGCGGTGTAGATTAGATGCGAGGATATTTATTTTTCACGAAGATTCAAATAAAGTTATGAATCACTTACTTCCATTGTTGAGAGATCCATAGGCTTTGAAACAATATCAAGGTAGTCTGGTACTTCTTCAACATTGACTGGTTGTCCAAATATGTCATTTGGATCGCGCATTTTTAAAGCTTCTAGTAATACTCTTAAAATACTTTCCAATGGTCTCAATTCAAACCATAGACATTTCTCTTTGCTGTTGAACAGAAAAAATATCACGTGAATATTCGTTTTTTATTTTTCAAGTCAATAGTGCAATAATTATGTATTCTTTGATACAAGTGTGTAGGATATCGTTGCAACTCAACAAGTACACGACACTGTCGAGCATGTGCTAATCCGTTCAATCTACCCCCACGATCTTCCGAATCATTCTTCGCTTAAGAAAAATGAATTGAGCGAATCGGATGCAGGGACTCTTCAAATGGCTCATTCAATAAAACAATACTCACACTCTGAACAGCTCCTTCTTGAGCTTCTCTCTTTTCCTCACGAGTTCGCAGAGTAGTCTCGCACGCTCGAGGTCCTGTCGGAGACACTGCCAGTATTTGAGCTGGCTGTACATCTCGTTGTCGGGCGTGGGCGAGGAGGAGTCGCCGAGCGAGGGCGGAGCTCGCGGGTGCGGGTGTGAGCTCTGAAGCCGCCTCAACAGCGGTACGCCGTTCCGGAACTGGCGTTTTAGAGTCCAGTACGCGATAAGCCGCTGGATCAACTGATTCTTTTTTGGCAGACCCTCAGCTAGACTGTTTGGGACACAATTGGCGAGTCATTAATACACAATACAATAGATTTCTACTGGCTTGGTTTGTCTGGTTGTATAATTGACGTTATGATGAGAAATTCACGTGCGTTACATGGATCTGGGATATATACCGCGTGAGAGGTTCGCATTCAGCTCTTACATACTCTCTATAACGTCACATCATTACCAACATCGATAACTTCATCGAGCTATTTCTTTCAAAATTCCGAGTAAATGAAAATAGGATAAAGAACGTCCAAATTATTTTCACGTGTACTATTGATTTTCAAGATAAAAAATAAATTGCCGTATGCTTCCCCATTTGAATATACGAAAAAAATTCTATAGACCTGTAAGGATCATCGTACCTAGCAATCTCTCTAATGCGTTCGGGTGGAATGGTAGGGATGGAGATGACCGGTGCGCTCGAGCTCTTTTTGTTGGCGATGGCTCGTCTCCTCGCGTCCTGCGGATTTGTGCTCGGCTGATAGTCTGGGGGCGCGTGGGTCTCGCAATAGGCCGTCTTCTGGACGAGCATGGGCTCGCCGTTGGCCGGCTGGACGGTTCGCATGCGCATGCACAGCCCGGCCTGCTGGGCGCACGTAACGTGGAACGCCGCGTAGCAGTTGTTCTTGTGGCATTGGATACATGCCCCGACGCCCCGTCTCTTGCACACGCAGCACGTTAGCCGCCAGCGAGCCGCGGGTATGCTCTCGATACTGTCAATTGGCTCTAGGAACACGGTGTTGGCAAAGCGAACTTCTGGAATCCACAGGGCACACACCACGTGGGCCCACGTCGCTGGCCTGTCGGTTTGCTTAAACGCGCCGCCTGGAAGAGAAAGATGGGTTATTATTTTATTGAAATTAATCTAGGTTTCGTGACAGTGTTGTCTTGTATGTTTATCGATTTTAGCGTCGACAAGTATTTCTCGTCAATCTCATTCACGACTATATTGACGATTCACGGTAGAATCGTCAAAATGATTGTGAACATGAGAGTAAACATTGGGATTAGATCTTATCTGCAGCTTTGAGAATGAGGATTACGATTGTACATTCAGGATACAATGCTTCAGTGAGATCATCGATAAAAAGCTGTTAAAATTTTCAAGGTATCAATAGTTCCCAGTCGAATTCGAAGTTTCAATGAGAATATTTAGCATCTGAATCAACAGTACTCTAGCCTAATCAATACAAAAAGCAAGAAACTTGTGTGAAATGTTCAGAGCAAACATGCTGACCTCTGTTTGGACAAAGAGCACAATCTACAGCTCTTGATGGACTCTGTAGGCACCTCCTACATAGCCACTGACCCTCAGGAATGTAAGGAACTCCATAACAGTCTTGATGCACAGCCAGATTACACATGTCACAAAAGAGAATGGCATTGCTGTTTTGACACTCCCCGTCCATGCAGATACAGCAAACTGCATCTTCATCTGCGGCTGTGCCGATGGCACCACCACCCCCATTGTTCTGCTGTTGGAAGTAAGATTCTTTCTCCAACCGATCCATGAGAAGCTCAAAAGTATCTGGTTCTAAATTTGGCGTCAGACCAGAAGCTGCTCTTCTCTCATTCACTATAGACAGCCATGCTGAGTCTTCTTCATCTAGATCATACTCCACTTCGCCTGGAATATCACGATCATTGTAAACTCATTGAAATTGATTGTTCTGCAAAACTACTCGAAAGTCTAAGGTTCAAGGAACTCACCGTCCAACTCTTCCCCACTGCGCTCCATAAATCGTACATAAGAATTGGGAAGAGGCTCCGCATCGCCTATCTGTTTTTCGTAGCCTTCTATTTCTTTGGCTACAGCTACAGGTAAAGAACTTAGAATATCTTTGTCGTCTTTTTCTCTTTCAATGTTTTTGTGGTTCTTTTCATCGGCATCGTACTCTTCTTGAGATACGATTGGAATACTGTCGTTAAAGTTAACTTTGACTGGTTTGCTGGAATCATCGCGCCATGGCACCACCTGTAACATAGTGATATTTCAACACAGTGGAACAACAATCAGCTCTGAAATCTTGAGGAGGAGCAGTGCTTCTCATTGAAAATCGAACTGATCGAATCCACCTCAACCTCCCGGCAATACGCAATCAAAAGCTTCGAAAGTAGTAAAATCAGGCCGAAAACAATGTGTACCGACGCGAAAATCGAGTTCGCGGGCAAAACAAACAACCGTCAGTAGTGTGTACTTGTTAAACCGGGGCCGCGCGAGCACACACGCGAGGGCGAGTTTTTCGCTGGAGGGCAATCTCTCTCGACACACTTACCAGGGTGTACTTGCTGGACTGCTGCTGGACGGCGAGCTCGACGCCCGGGCCGTCGGTCAGCTCCTTGTCCTTATCGGCGGCGGCCGCGTGTTTGTTCTTGTTGCGGCCCTTCTTTTTGCCCGAGTGGGCCGCGTTCCTCATGGTGACGCGGACCCGGGCCTTCTTCCACTTCCTCTTGTCGTGCTTAACGCCGCGACGCGCCAACTCTGATGTGTGTGTGCGTGTGTTTTGCTCACGCCGTCGATATCCTCTCTTCTCTTATCTCTTCTCCTGTCTCTCTCTCGCTCGTTCGTTGTGCGAGAGCCGCCGCCGCAGACCCGGCGTTGCGTTGTTGCTCGATTTTTCGGTTCGCCGACGCGCCGCGAACTGCCCGCGAACCGCCGCCGGCGGGCCCGTGCCGCACCCGGTGCGTTCGCGCGGCCGCGCGGAACAGGTGAGTTCATGACAGCGCGCGCGTCCGACCGCGCGGGAGCGGGAAATTCGAAAGAGCTCGCGACAGCGAGTATGCTCTCACTAGTGAATTAGAATAGTCAGCTTTCAATTGTATTGTGCGATATCAGAAAAACGGGGCCCTTTTGAGCAAAATATACACATCGCGCCGGCGAACCGTTATGGTGAATATAGCAGGAATATTTGAATGCAAGTCAAAAGCAAGTCGTAATCAACTTACTCACTTGCGTCTACAGTCGTGTGAGGACCGCGCTTCTGTACTGACACCAACGGCCGTGCGTCAGCCGGACGATCGACAAAAATGTTAGAGCCGCCCGCACGTCATAAACCCAGAGTATTAAGGGCATCCGCGCGATCTCGATGCAACGCATAACTTAACACCGAAATCTCAACTTCTGGATACCTTGGGCGACTGCAATCTATATACTGATAATGTTAATAAATGAATCAATGATATGGTTACAGAGATCAAGTATAGAGCGAAGTTTGTGAACCCGTTTACACGTTTAAAAATTGCCTAATAAGGAATTTTTTGAATCTTAAATGCCATGGGGGCCAGCAATCCATGTGCTGATACTTTTAACAATTAGAAATTAAGTATTGACTGAATTTATGAACCATATAGATGCCCTAGGAGCCGGCGATCTAGGCGCACAAACTTTGCATCTATGGAAATTGCCCAACAAACGATTTTCCAAACCTTAACACTTCGCCAGGTCTCAGTAAGTTCCTCGAGGGCACTTGCGTCGTTCAGCCTGGGTCCAATGTTAAGTAAGCTCCCCCGTAACTAAGGTCACCCCTCTCTATGCGATCAGCGATCTAGAAGCCAAATCAAACATAGGCAGGTACACTTGAAAGAATGCTCTATCGCGGGCAGTTGTTCGACAGTTTTGGATGCAACCCTAAAAACTCAAGTCCTTCATTATGCCTCGATTTTCGAATATCCTGTTATTCAAATCGTGATCGAGTTGCAAATGGGAGTTCTTCAGGCAAAGCGTTGAAAGATAGACATGTATATCTTGAACGGGTATCCCGGTGGGTTTGACCTTCGATCCCTGTCCGTTTGCAGATGATTTTCTGCTGAAAATGGGTTCAGCTCGATGGTGCAGTCTGACTCCGGTCAGTCAATAAGACGGACAGGTAATGTTGGGCATGTTGTACAAGGATCGAAGTGTTTCCCGTAGAGTTGCGTGATTGGGTGAATCAGAAACCATCGTTACAACTACCATTTACCCCTCAAATAACCCAACTAACCATAATAATACATTTGAATCAATTCAAATTTACAGCGAAGATACTATCGTGGATAACATTATACTGATCCTCTTCTCGGCGTTGGCGACCATACAAGTTTTTGTAGAATCACAGATATATCGCTTTTGGTACAGTGTCAAGCTTGATTTCTTCAAAATCAAAAGAACGCCCACCATCGTCGATGAGCTACAAAATGATACCGGCTTGATCCAACTTGAGGCTCACCTCGAAGCTGAGAGAGAGCGAAAACAGATGATGGCTGCAGAAAAAGCCTGGCTTATAGAATATGCCAGATAGTAGAGGAGGAACAGAAAAGAGATGAAATGCGCAAACGCCGGGCCGCAGAAGCCGAAGCTTCAAAGAAGCTAAACTGGTGAAAACCGTAATATGTCTCCCCACAAGCCTATGTGAGTACAATGATTTTATAACTGTCGTGAATGATGACTCATGTTAACTTTCCTTCAATTTTGCAGCTAAAGGACCGGGAAAGGCATTTGGAGCGGTGGAGTTCAACCTAATTTTGGCAAAAGTAGTGGAAAAGTACAAAAAGAACGGTACTGGCCATGGGCTCTGACAAATTCCCGCCAAACTTCTTGCCCAACCGGCACCAACCTTGCCCAACAACACCTTGCGGAAGAAGGCGAACAAAACCATCAGGCAGTTCAATTGATACTCTAATAAAATTGGGATTGACGGAAACTCAAGCAAAAGCACTTAGACGAAATTTTATAGATAAAAAAATTTTAAATGTAAACATAACGATTTACAACAGACTGCACAATGACTTTCACATGCAATATGACTTTGACCGACGGACGGACGTGGGCGTGGAGTACATACAAAATCCGTCTTATATAGCTATACCTGCTCGTGGTGTACTCTAGGTGACGCGCGCGCGCGCAAATGCTATAGAGGTGACAGAATAGGTACCCCCGACCCAATAATCAACTCGAGAGCACAGTCGACAGTGGAAAGTGAATTTTTCTACTTTTAGGAGACTTTTTGTATGGGCCAGAAAGTCCCCAAGAGATTATTACAGTTCTGGAATCAGCTCATCATTTTTACAAAAAATTTTTTTAAATTCTTTCCATTTTCTGGGGGACTTTCTATGTATAAGGATCCAAATATTCCTGTGTTTTTACCGACATTTTCCCGATTTTCCAAGTGTTTCTCCCGATTTTCTAAGTGTTTTTCCGGAATTTTCCAAATTTTCAAGTGTTTTTCCCAGAATTTTCTCGATTTTCCACGTGGTTTTTTCCGGAATTTTCCCGATTTTCTAAGTGTTTTAACCCATTCAAAAAGTAAAAAATTCAAATTAACTCAAAAAGGCCACATTGGTGCCTATTTTGGTGGGTTCACGTGTACCCATGTGGCACTTTTCCATAATCGCCTGTTACAACAGACTCTATACGCGTAAAAGGACGATCAAATAGGGAATGAATAAACTTGAAGTAATGTTTCCATAGATAATGATTAAATACTTTTATGACACCCAACCTAATACGCATCTAAATGTAAATAAGAAAAACAAAAAGAAAATGGTAGCAATAGTGGAAACTGTTGTAAGAGATTGGTTTTAAGGGCTCAATGAGTGAGGAAGCGACCCAAAATTTTCATCGCACATTTGCATTGTTTACCTTTTCCTTGCGTATTACTTATATGGGTCGAAATTAAATTACTATACTTGTTTGCAACTTAACTGCATCCATCAGTTTACCATTGAGACTTTTTTTTTACTCAGTCTTATGGGTTCAGTAATTCACGCAACAATATAACTAAGGGACCAAGGCCCTTTCTTCTAGATCCATGTACATCGTGAACAATAAAATTCTTATTTGAAAAGAAAATACTATATCATAACGGAAATGTAACGAAAACGCTAACATTACTCTCACACGATTTAGAATACATAATGAACATTTTTCAATTCATACCAAATAAAAAATTGTTAGAGATTAAAAAACAAAATTTTAATTGAGAATTAATAAAACATGTATTGACTCCGCCACAGAAGTTTATTTTACAAGATGGTTAACAACACAAACAATACTTGTGGATACTATTCACGTTGAATTTTCTGTCATTCGGACTGAGTTCTCAGTTACAAAGATAAAAATTCTAATTATACAAAGAATTAACTTGCTTTGTTAACATAGTGAAAATTTTATTATGTCATCAAAAATATGAGTTTTATGGAAGCACGATCAATTTGTGTACTGAATAGTAATGAATTCGATGATACCTATAATGAATATGATTGGTCATGACAGGGATACAATAATGTAGTTTCCTAAATTTGTACATATTATAACAATGTTATAATCAACGTTCCATAGATTCATTAATTGTTAATTACGAATGATTTGTAGCAAAACTGCAAAACATTGTTGTTCATTATTGTGGTATTCATCTATTGGACAGCAACTGTTCTTCATGAAGAATGAAAACGAAAACTTTGAACAACTTTTGAGTAAATTTTGATGTCTGATATACAAGGTACGTATTTTTGTTCCCAAGTGCATTTCTCAAAATGTTAACATTACTAAGAGAATATTTCAAATTAGTGTATATAATTTCCTGTGAATCGATGAAAAACAATTATAGTTCAAGACCCAGTGATTGAAACAAAAATGAAAATACGTTTTCTTAAGCCATGGAACAGTTATTGAAAAATTTATCGAACCACTCAAAGCCGTTCACAAGCAAGTGAACAATTATAAAAGTACGAAATTGTAGTCAATTTTTCAAAGCTTAGAATTAAAAAGTCGTAGTATGTAGATCAAGTTAAGAAAGAAGCCTCAAGAATTTGGTTATTGAAATAATTAGAAGCTACGTTTGACAAATTTAGCCATGATCGCATCCATTTAAATCTCGTTATACGGTATGAATTAGATTTTCAGTACAGAATAAGTTTCATCAGTTGGAAGAATAACTACCACCTGCGAAAGTCGTGGCTTCAATTATTATTATTTTTTATAACAATGTTGTCAAGGCAGATAGCAGCGTCGTAAATTCGTGTGTAACGTATTACTTAATCATTAAGTTTATAATTACATTTTTGTACATATGGTATATGAAAGATCTTAAAATACACTTTTTTACAATCATTTCTTCTATGGAGGATACATAAAACCTTCTCGTTCATAGTTAATGTGTACATATATGTATATATTTTTATATACATATGAATTGATTCTTCGTTTAAAATAGATGGAGTAACCAGATTTTCTGCAAATAACAGAATGATGAGAAATAATGGTTTCTAATGAATTAATTCAGTTATGACTTTGATGTAAAAAGTTAATCGACGATTGATTGAGTCAACGATAATTTCAATTATTATTTGCATTACATTTTTCAACAGACACATTTTTTGTAATTCCCTTTCGAAATCTAACATTTATTCGAAACATTCATTCAGAAAGTAGTCAGGTTATTTGTTTAACCCCGATAGTGCACCGAGTCTCCCGACTGGAGTTTGCATACACGACCGAGTTTAAATACTTTCTTACGAGATGAAAATTTATGAGATGAGTTTAATATCTTATACGAATACAATGATACTTTTGTACAAGCAGACTTTTGAATTATCATTTCATTTTCTCTAGGTGCTAATCTTAAATCACAAATAGTGATTGAAAATTTTCCAACTCACATGAGCATCTATCATCAGTTTGATAAATCCTTCGATTTCTTCGATATTTATAAACACATAATATAGACGGGTGTGGTTTAACTTGATAAACCTTGGCTGTTAACAGTTTCTCGTCATAGCGAGAGAGAAGTTGGCACATTTCTCTCTGTGTCCGCAAAGAATGTTGGCACTTTTCTCCCGCTGGTGAGGAAAAATAGTATATGTACCTCGCTTACTTAGGCTATTTCGACAAGCGCAAACTTGCGACCCTCGCCACGCTTAGGTTGCAAACATTTTTCTTTCGACATTGCCTACCTGCGCACAGGTGCATAATATGCTATTTTCGCACTTTCTATCGACGGCAAGAAAATTCGAAAATCGCTCGATAGAATCACCAAGCCAATCGCTTTGTCACGCGGTTTGAAACCCACTTGAGAAGATATATTTGGCACATTTAGTTTTTCCCTAGATTTACATTCCAATAATGTTTAGTTATTTTCATGCTTTAACCTACTGAAGGTAGTGAATCGGGCGTGAAAGTGATAATTGTCAACGAAGGCTATCGCATTGCCGATGATAAATTTTATTTGACCATAAGGAAACCCTGAACGTTCACAATGAACTTGTCAAAGTTGTCGCGGAACTTGAGCATGTTGACACGCTGTGTGTTGAGCTCAACATTGGCGGTGAGCGCTAGGAAAGCAGTGGCAAGCCGCTGAGCCGTTGTCGGGTCTTGCTGGTCGCTGATCAACGACTGGACCATTTGTTGATACTGCTCTTGGTAACAACAGATCAAAAAGTACAACGGCACGCTCGTGTGCGAGATCAGATCTGAGTTTATTTGGTGAGTTATTATGAGATTCATCAGCAGCTGAAAAGAAAGAAATGAAGAAAGTGAATACGAGGTTTCAATTAGCCTGTACGAGTCACGAGTGGCGATGGCTTACATTAATGAATGGCGCCATTATCTCATTTCGCGGTTGGCCTTTGCTCATCTGTGTATAGATGTGTTTGGCCATAACTTGGATAAGATCGCAGCAATGGACGGTGACCTCGTTACCAAAAGAAAACAGGCCCAGCTCGACTGAGAGCAGCAGCTGGTGCAAGAGCTCGGCTGGAAGCGCGAGAACTTTGTCCGGGTGGAGTTCACAGACGAACGTGATCATCTTAAAATACCTGCGCAGAGAAAGACGTGGTTATCATACGAGTTGAGACAAGTGCACATTTGAGACGGAGGGTGTGGGGACACACGACTCACTGCAAACAGAGCGAGGGGAACTTGAGCAGGTCGATCGTCATCATGGGCATGACAACTTTGAGTCCGAAGAAAAATACGTCGGCTGCTGTAGCCTTCGGTTGGTCTGTGTTCTGTTGGTTGTCGGGGCCAGCATCGGTCGGATCGACTGAGAAGAAATCCTTGCTTAGCAGGTTTTTCAGCAAGTTCATTAGCAGTACGATGTCTTGGAACGCGTCCTCCTGCGCCGTCGAATCGATCGTCAATCTGTTGTGGTTGCAATTTGCGTACGCCTGGGCCGGGGCAGGAAACAAATTGACAAAAGAGTTAATCGAGCAGAGTACATTGTATATACATGCATATACTATCCAATCTTTCAATTATTCTCTCGGGATGGAAAATCTCCATCTTATCGGCCGATTTGTGGCGTGCGCGAGTGACACGTATGAGTAAGTACCTGCACAAGACGCAAGCAAATTTCGAGGAACGTGTTGTCATCGTGGAGGAAGTAGAGCATGCTCTTCGAGCACTCACAGAACAGCTCGAGGATGAGTTGAACGACCTGCTGATAGTTGTGATATAGGCTGAGTAATTTGGGCAGTTCCCTCAAAACGGGACACGTGTACCGGAACGTCGGCAATACCGACGCCTCCACCACTCCCTTGGCCGCACCTGACACGCAAACACACGTACATCATAATTTTTCAATCACACCCAGTGTGTAAAATAACTCTACATACTTGTGAGGACCCCTCAATGAACAAGTCAAAATTTCCTTCATTTTATTAGTTCTATCTCGCCATATTTGTATCAATGCACTTTTCAAAATATATTTTTCCCATACATAATACATCAAATTGATGATTAGTAAATTTATAAAAACTATCACGTCATTAGACTGAATGTTTCCTTATTTGGCAACATAAAAACGAATTCGAAAAGTTCTCTTTAAAAGCCTACATACATCTACAAGAAGAGAGTTTAATCTTACAACAAATAATAAAGTACCACAAAGCCAATCGCATTCAACACGTATAATATTCACAAAATTGATTATAGATTTGATAAAATACTTGTCAATTCAAAATAGTGATTTTGATCAATTTCTCAGCAAAATTCCACTGATTAATTATTAGTAGTGATCAATATGATTTTTCAATTATGTTATTTCAACTGAGGAACAGTGGTTCGGTAACTATTATAAATTACGAGAGTATAATATTATAAAATAAATTGAGGATGACTGGATGAGATTCAAGTGGTGGGTGGACAAAAAATGCGGAACAAAGGCAAGTGACGATGAGCCAATAAATGAACCAACCAATGAACGAGTCGAGCAGATCCATGAGCTGAGCACGGGTTTGATCGTGGTGGTAGGTCCTAGACAGGTCACCGTGGCAAATGATTTGGTTAAAGCGGCTTTCCAGCGGCTGCAGAATTTGAGCAAAGTACTGCTCGAGTCGCTGCTTATCGTTAAACATGCTGCCGACAGTCACGACCGCACGCATCAGACCTCGCTTTGCTTCCTGTGGCAACTGGTGAGCCTCCGTCGCCAGTTCCACCAAGTTACCGAAGCGCTCCGACTTCATAAGGTTGGCCGATCTAAGCGAGGGAACACGTTTTACACATTGACATGACCCATAAATGAATAAATTTAGTTGAATGCATGAATTAGTTCAGTTATCGCAATTATTTCGATCAATCACCTGATCAACACGTACAAACATAAACGAAAGGTGAATATAACTAGAGCATGACGCTGATGGTACCACAAGTTTATAAAAAAAAAACAAATCGAAAATCTGAAAGTTCTTAGACACATAACAGTAACAGTAACAGTAGTTTGTACTAATATTCCCTGGTGCAACCAGATTGCATCTAGGCGTGACTGTGTGCGAGAGATAAAAAGCGTGTAAAAACGAAACAACAGCAGAGGCGACTGACTTGTGAGGGGAGCCGACGAGGACGGTGAGCAGTTGAATGGTCTCGGCGACGAGAGAGGGCTCGCCCCTAAACGCCTTGAGGTAGCACTCGATGTTCTCTAATAAAAAGTTGAAGGTCCATTGGCAGCCGGGCGTCTCGTCGGCAAACGCCTGCAGCAGCGTAGTGCTCAGTTCGTTGTAGAGACTCTCCTTGGGCATGAGGTAGCTGAGCGACCAGAGGTGGAGGAACCACATGATGCTGCTACAGAGCTCGGGCGAGAGGTGGTGGGTCGCGTTGTAGCTTATCGCGAGCTTGGCCAGCTCGCTCAGACGGAACAGCGCGGCGATGAGGCGTATTACGTGGTCGGCCGACTGCTCGGCCCCTTCCACCTCCGCGATGCTGTTGCCCGGCGAGGCGAGCAGCCGCAGCGTCACCTGCAGGTTCATCCCGCCCTGCTGCGCCTGCTCCATACTGTAGCACATCACGTCGCTCGGGATCAGCGGCGTTTCCCCGTCCGACTCCATACACAGCACGTGGCCCGCTATCAGCACCAGCCAGTGCAGGTCCTCGTACAGCTCGTCCACCGAGTCGGGCGACCCGCTCCCCGCCGCCGACGCCGCCGACGCTGTCGAGCCAACCAGCCTGTTTAGCTGGGCTTTCAGCTTGTCTGTCCGGTCCTCCAGAAGCCGCGACAGCAGCGGCAGCGAGTACGACAGCACCTGGCGTCCAAACGAACCTGAAACCACAACATCGTTATCCTCGTCTCTCTCTCTCTCTTTTTCCTTCTCTATCTTTTTCTGCACGCGCAAAACAAACAGCTTTTACAATCGGCATTTTCATGGACGGAAAATACTATTAAAACACATTTCATATCGATGGCACGTGGATCAAATAGAAAATCAATATTACAAGTGGTGATCTGTAAACAAAGTAGATCCTAAATGCAAACAATCTAATCACAGAAAAGGTAAGCACAGATTGGCATTTTGCTTTCGGTGTCCTTCAAAAGTTCTCCACTGCAATCGTCCTTAATTTGCAAGATAGTAAAACAACAGAAAATGTGAAAAAAGTGAAAAGCGTGTTGGAAGTGAATTTAAATAAAAAAGTGATTGAATGAGTGAATGCAAAATTGATTAAAGTGGCGGTTGAACCTATGGTCTGAAGCTGCTCCTTGAACTTGTTGCGGTCGTCCTCTTCGGTAGCGTCGATCTCCTCGCTACTCTGGTCCCTGCCACCGGCTGCACCGCGCCTCCCGTCCGGGGGGGACAAGTGGCACTGCAGATACGTGTTAAAGATCTGGATCGAGCTGTGCCGGCTGTAGTCCTTGGGGAAGATCGGCGCATCCGACAGCACCGAGATCCACGTCTCGAGCATCCGCTCGAATGCTTCCATGTACAGGCAATCGTCAGCGCACATCTGTGAATAATCGACATGTAGGTATAGCAACAGGTATTGAAGGTAAAACATAACAGGACATATTATTAAATAGCTGCGCGATTTGTATGTCTCACCGACTCCTCTTGGGAAGCGCCCTCGGCGAATAGACACGTGAGCCTGGTCATTTGTTCCATAAACGAGCGTTGCAGCTCTTCGGCAAGGCTATCTGAAATGGTGCTTCGGAAGAAAGTGACGAGCTTCTTGAAGATCCTCGCGATGCCGATCGCCTCTTGGTCTATGATCTCGATGTTGGACAGAAGCTTGAGGAAGCTCTGCAGATAGGTGGTGAGGTACTGCAGCTTTACGTCTGGGTTTTGCATTATCACGCCGTTTAAGCTGGCCAACTGAACGAGGCAGGTGCGCGCGTGATGTGCCAGTTGCGGATTAGATCTCACCTTCCAGTACATAGTAAAGAACAAGGGTACAACAGCCGGATCGAGAATCACGTCTCTCCACATGGAGGTGAGCCGCAAGTTGGGACTGTCGTCCGATTCGAAGCACACCTCAAACACGCCAATCAGTCTTTTGGGCAGTGCGAGCACCATCACGAACACATCGGCACAGTCAAGGAAATCAACAAGTTCAATTTCATTCAATAAAACCGAATCATATCGCAAACGCATCGCGCTATGCATAATGAAGAATAATCATTACCAAGACGTTGGTAAGAGGAACAAATCTAAATTTATCCAGGATAATATCTCACTTCCCTAGAGAATTTTTGAAAATGTTCAAACCAGCCAATAAGCAGAGGTGAACCAGCGCTAGCTTTACATTTTACGGCATTTTACACTTTTTTTACATTTTAGCGATTTGCAAACTGAATCTATTCAACGGCAAATACAATCACTTTAACCTTTCTGACCGTTGATGCAAGTACCGTATGTGCATGGAAAAGAGTAGAAAACATCACCGAATACTTCAATATACAATGTATCCTTATACACCCATGTATACTTGGAAATAAAATTAATAAATCAAATATCTTTGTATCAAATCAGTATTGACATGTGTTTCATATTGCTCATCAAAAGGATATAGTTTATGTAGATGAAGCTCCAAGTGAGAACACTTTCGCATATGGCTAATAAATGTTTAACAAGTGGCAACATAGATTCAGCAACATCAACCTTTGTCAATTCTCCGAGTACTTGAACACAAAATTTGAATATTCTCTTGAGGGACGTAACTTCAAACTGTTTTTTTGCCTTGAAATGAGCCTCCCACGTGAGGCCGACATCCGACGATTTTATCGTTGTCGCATACTCTTGCATGAGTGCCGAAATTATACTGCACCCCAGCATTTGCTGGAAATATAAGAAAATTAATGATTGACAAGAGAGAAAGAAGAATGATACAGTGAGAGAAATGCAATTACCCTTGGCATGTCACCATTCATAATCAGTCCTTCAACCTCGTTTAGAATAACTTTCCTCTCTTCACCCAAATCTTCAACGCTGCCTCTCTTCACCATAATTGCAATCACCTGGAGAATCCTCTCTCGGACGAATGGGGCCAGCATAGGTTTGCTAACTATATACTGAAGCAGGTACTGCCTGAGAGAAGTGATGTCGGACTGCGCTATCATTGGCCATTCCCTGATCAGGGCAATCTTGATGACGCCAGCCGATTCGAACATCACATAGTCCATGGTTGTTGTTTCCATTATCTGCCTGCATAGCTGATAAGGAGATTTGGTCTTTCGGAAGTTCAAAAAAACTGCTTCTGCTGATTGTCTCTGTGCACTGGTCACATAATTTGGAGGTGCCTAAGTTAAAAATAAATTTCATGAATAATTTTGCCTCTGTCCCAGGACTGTGTCGAACCCAAGCAAGAATAAGTATTAAACTTGAAATGGAAAGTTTGTGAGCCCAGCTGAGAAGGGGGAGTAGATGCAGGTACGAGGAAGGATAGCAAAATAAGTGGTGGAAATTTTTGGAGAACAACAGCACGAGTTGTTGAAATAGTTTGGATGTGGTAACGATGGGTAATCGGTGTGAGCAAGAGTGTGAGTTAGCAGCTGTGGGTCGAGTGGACAGGTGGTGCAAGCCACACGAAGGAGAGGTAGGAGTGAGATTCTGTGCGCTCACAGAGGGGTCGAAGCTAACCTGCAAGCACATATCGTGTGATGGTCCCGGAGGTGGAGGGCTGGGGGGTGGGCGAGGGGGGGGGGGAAGTAGTTTGGATGCAGGATATATATGCGCGACGACGAGTAGGTAGTGCGCTCACGTGCATATATAGGGTGTTTCACTGTGTGTTCGGGGGGGCGCGTGGCAAACAAAACAAGCGCAAGTACAGCTACTCACTAGAATAATTTGTGCAGCAGCCTCCAGTTCTCTCAGCACTTGGTCGGCCATTTTTACTGCAAATAAACTGCCCTCCGCTTCTGGCTGTTCTGCTGCTGCTGCTGCTGCTGCTGCTTCTGCTGGGTGACAGTCGCCATCCGCGCTCTGCTCAGTCGCAGCCACAAAATCCCTGCGCGCTACACAAAAGCGCTGCGCCGCTACTGCACTGCTCGACCCGATCAGCTCTGATCACTCGATTTCGATCAAGTTTGATCAGCCCAATCAGCCCTGCTGCAATCAGATGCAGACTTCAGATCAGTTCAGATGCCTGTCGGTCGGTCGCGCTCGCGGCACTGCTCAGGCTTTATATATATAGATATACTCGCAGCTTATATTTATATTATTAATACGTGCATGTGCCTGTGTGTGTGCGTGTGTATATAGATAGATGCAAGCATGTGAACCGCGCGGGAGCTGCATGCACTGCACTGCCGGCTGAGTGCAGCCGGTATGGGTTTGAGTTTGAAAATCTCTCTCGACGTTGCAGATGTTGCGTTGTTTAGATACCTACTTACTTTTCAACTCTGTCTCCCACACTTTCTCACCTTTCATTTTTCCCAGAACAATCATCATTTGACGTGCCGCGTTGTCAAGAGCAAGTGCTTAGGTTACAGTTACTAAACAAGACTTGGCCGAATTGGGCAGTCTCAATGAAAAATGCAATGAATCAAGTAACATTTCAACAGACAGGTTAGTAGCGCTTACTTCATATCAGCTCAGAATGTGCTGTCAGCTGTCGAAACATGAGCAACAATACAATGACGAAAAAACACTTTGATTTTATTTTTCGGAATTTACTATGAAAACTTTTTGTTTCACACAAATTTCAAAAAGGTATAATCAAGAATTACAAATTCTGCTTGCATATATAACCGATTTTGTATCATCTGGGACAACTCTTTCAAGTTGATACACTGTACAAACCACTTGTTATCAAGACAGGATTTCCAAAAATTGATTTGTTTGTATTCAGTCTCATGTATTGAATTGCTAGTAGAATCAGTTATATGAATGTAATGAATATACTGAAGAATGGAATAATCACTTTTGAATATACATTATAATATTATTCTGAACAATAATTGGAAACTCAGTTACCACATGTTTGTGATAAATTATAGACAATGAAGAGAATTAGAGTGAGAAAGAATCCCAACAAAAAAAAACCCAATTTGCTGTTTGAAAGCTGGTTGGAAGAATGGAAAAAAGAAGCTTGCGAGAGGGACTTGCCAGTGCAGCATGCTTTTGGCAAGGCTCTTACCTCCTTGAGAAAATGTCCCATCCCATTGGCAACTGGCAGAGACTGTCTAATCTTACAAAACTTTGGTATCAAGTTGTGCGATATGTTGGATAAAAAATTAGAGCAACACAATAAACTCAACAATCTACCATCCACTTCTGGACACAGTAATTCCCTCTCCAGTGATGAAACCAATGCTGCAGTTGAAGGGAAGAAGCAGAAAAAAGACAAAGCTCTGCCACCTAATGCCAACCAGCCAAAAAACAAAAGAAATGTAAGAACTATATTTTTTTCCATTATTGTTATCTTTAATTTGGTACAGATTCATTTCTTTCATAAAACTTTTGAAGGTCACAAGCAAGCCGTACATTCCAAAAAGAGGCACTGGGGCCTATGCCATATTGGTTGCTATGTTCAGAAAATCCCAAGAGCCTAACTACCCTGGTAATTAAATATGAAATTTCCTCATGATCAGAGTAATATGAAAACAGAGCAGTTGACTTTGTGCCATGTTACAGGTTTTATGTATAAAAATGAAATTATATCAGAAGCTCAGGGAGAATGTGATGTCCCAATGAAACCAACAGCTACAGATCATTACGCAGGCTGGTCTGCTATGTCTACTCTTGTTAGAAAAAGTTATGTCATCAAGGTGAGCAGCCCAGCCAAGTACAGTTTATCAGATGCTGGACTAGCTCTAGGCATGAGCTTGTGGGAAGGCAGAACAAATGGGTCTGACTCTTCAGATGATGACAATATGGCCCACACCTCTCTGACCACTCGCTATTCTCATGAGTCATCACAGTCACAAGCTGGATGTTCAAAAACATCTGAAATGTCGTCGAAACATCGTCAACTCACACAAAATGAATCTCCATCTGGATCTCAATCGAGCGTTTCGAAAAAAGCACCTCCAATAAGTACCAGTCGTATCTCATCCCCATTGAAAAGCACAACTGTTCAGGCAGATGTTGTGCTTCTAGACGACGATGACGACGACGACGATGCATTCACAACACACAGCCAAAAAGTAAATAAATAATTGAAATGATTCGTAGACAAAATTGTACAGCGTTTTTCTCTATTTTTTATTGCTAGATACTGCAGAAAAGTTACGTTGTTAGCAAAGGATCGCATAGTGCAGATAGTCTCAGTAAATCATTGGATTCTAATAGTGCTCTTGATAAACTGTATAAAGAGAATATCGAACCCAACAATGATATTGAGTGGCGAGATAATATACCAACAACGTCTCAGATGGATCGATCGCTACCAAAAGATACTCATTATGCAGAAATGGATAATGACATTGTCATTATAGATAGCGAAACCGATGATATCCCGCAACCCACAAGTGAGAAAAAGGTAAGAATGTATATATTATTGCGTATCCTTTGGGCACCTTCCAACTCATCGTTGGACGTAAGCAAGGACATTTTTTCGACGAACGCGTTGACCAATGAGAAATCGGAGAGGCGTGTAATTGTTCGATTCTTATACGATTTTTCGTCTATCGACTGCACAGCCTCAAAATCTTACTCTGAATCATTTCATTTTGCTACGTTTTTCTTTTGGCACTGATTATTTGCCTCTGTTCTCGCCTTACTCCACGTTTGCATACTCATTTGTTTGAACTCGTCGCGATCTGCAGCCGATTCTACTTTTCAAAATAATGTACTTTGAACAAACGCTAATCCGGAGATCTGAGGTATATACATAAATGTAGAGAAAGGAAGCGAGTCTGGATAGGGTGAGCGAAATGCACGCCATGAGAATAAGGGCATGGCTCAATGATAAAAATTGTCCTTCGAGTCGACGCGTAATATATTCATTTATGTATCTCTCTCTCTCTTCCTCAAATATCCTCGTACTTTTGAAGTAATCCAAATTGCAGCTTAATCTGTAAAGTGTTCTGCACCTCTTCGCGAGGAGGTATGATCAACAGGTGTGTCCCGAAACGTTTGCATGGCCCGGCTGAGGCTTAGGTATTTAAAATAAAAACTCCCTGACCCTCCATCATACTCTTTCAAGTATTTTTGTATTTGATACAAATTGTATTTGATTTTGATCATCGATGATAAATCATATGTGTACCAGCAGGCCAGAGATTTCATGTGCACTATTTTATTTGAGGTGAAACCCTCGACTCGTTGTTCGTCTCATCTTCACGCAGCCCGCGATACTTACGGCACATCAGAGCAAGCTTTTTCAATTGAGCCTTCTTTGCTTTTACGGCTCGCAGATTAAAAATCAAGTTGAGCTTGGTATAATCATGCGCAAACCAATGGTTTTTTGTTAACTATAATATCTTTTGTAAGAGCGAATTCGATGGATGGGCGAATGAAATGAATATGATAACTGTTGATTTACAGCAAAGGACTAAATCAAACGTGAAGAATAACGAGTGGTTCAAAGGGACAGAGCCGGACAAAGAGTGTCACAGCTCTGAAGACAGCCTTGATGAATTTTGGAAAGAGCATAATGATCGCGTTGCCAGGATGCGCATCGAGGAGTATGAACTTTGCAAAAATTCAAAAAAGCCAGGTACGTTTGAGAATAAAGAGATCGGCGTGTTAGAAGATGATCCCAACGACTGCACCGTCCATTCGCCCGAGCATTCGTTCGACTTCCCTCGTCGCAATGAAGCTCGCAAGCTTGATCAAGTTGACGACGATGTAGTGGAGATTCTAGACGACGAAGTACTCGATGCAGCTGTAAGTTCATCATCATTATTATACGTAGTTTTATCATATCAAGAGTGATTTTAATGAAATTGTCAACTTGTTTTGGAACAAGACCGATGATCGTTTGGACAGAGTGAAGGAATACGAAACTTTGGAGATTCAATCCTCGTGCAGCTCTGATAACGCTTTCAACGAATTCTGCAAAGAAAACGAAGAGCCAGTCGTATCTATCGAGAAGAAAGATCAGCACTTCATTTTTGCCGAGGCTCTAGAAGAACTCACAGCTGCTGGTGAATCCCAAAGTATGAAGGTTGATGAAATTAATGCAAAAACGAGTGTGCACGAGAAGGGCAAAGCTCCTGCAGCCACTCAGAGGAAAAAAGCGTCAAAAGAAACGCCAGCAGAGTGTTTTTTTCTTTTACCAAATAACTTTGATATCATACTCCTGGTGGATAAACAAGAGACGAGCGGGTAAGTAGACTTGCGTGAGTCAACATATACGTATATAAATAAGCTTACACCGTAAGTTTCCTTCTCGCTGGCTTACCCTCTTGCTCTCTTTTATTTACAGGAGTAAAACCAAGCCAAAGGACGATGCTACAATATCCGAACTTGGTAAAATCGGAGTCGTGTTTGAAATAAGAGCACTGAAAATTGGAGATTTTGCTTGGGTCGCTAGATGCAGATTTACAAACAAGGAGTTGGTGCTCCCGTACATCATCGAGAGAAAGAGAATAGATGACTTGAGTTGCAGCATTATGGATGGCAGATATAAAGAGCAGAAGGTAAATTTCACTTGCAATCGCTTTGATTCATTTTAATCTCGATAATTTAACTTGCAGTTCCGGCTGAAACAGTCAAACATTAAAAATGTGATTTACATGATTGAAAATCACGGCAGGGATTACCATGGTGCGATACCTTTAACTTCTTTACATCAGGCAGCCGTCAACACATTAATCCACGACAACTTCAACGTTAGGTACACGAAAAATCACAAGGATTCGATGCATTATCTTGCTACCATGACAAATATGCTGACGAAGATTTACGAGGTAACAATTCGCGAATTATTGAATGTATATAATGGCCAAACTTGATGTGTATGCGTTATACAGGGAAAAGAGCTGATGAGTTGCAGTAAAACGGACTTGGAACAAATTAACAGCGAAGATGAGAATTCAGAGAAATTGATGGAATTCACCATTTTTAACAAAGCTGCTGGGAAAACAAAAGTGAGCCACTAATATTTTTAAATGCTCCGCGTGAAGCATATTTACCAAGAATTTGTAAATATATTATTCTCGTTATTTGGCAGAACTTCAAAGTGCGAGAAACTTTGGTCAAGCATTTGATGCAGTTGAAGGGTATCTCGGTGGATAAAGCGATAGCCATAACGGAATTTTATCCTACGCCAAAACTACTTGCCACAGCTCTAAGAAACACAGGTGAAACTCTGCTGGCAAATATCCAAGTGGGATCCACCAAACGAAAGATAGGGCCCGCCATCAGCAAAACGATCCACCAGTTGTACACAAGGGTAGACCTCTGACGATGCGCCTTCAGTTTTTACCCCCTTTATTTATATCTAATATTTTACGTGCCAAGTTATTTACTCGTGAGGTTGTGAAAAAAGTTAAAAAATTTATAGTGAATACTGTAAATAAATATGTAACGATACTATAGATATTACTGGTCAATTGTGGAGCATTGTTAGTAGAATATTGAAAAAATGTCTGTGTTCATATAGATATATGACAGGTTTTATCATGAAACCTCATAAAATGTCTTATTTAATATATATTCAAATAAAACACCAAATACAAAAGAGTCAGGTTTTTTTCAGTTATAAATATTAAAATAATCTTCGAGATGATTTGGTTAGTTTACCATCAGAATTATTTATTAGAAAAATAGTATACCATTAAAATTATCTATACAATAAAATATTCGAATATTCTTTGTGAAAACACTATCGTTATTCTCTCAGAATTACGCACTCGGTGAGAGTGCCAGAAAAGTATTACTCTTTGTGTTCTTCGTGCAAAACAATCTCATGTAAAGGTGCCGCGCAAGGAGGATTTAATAATTAGACTACGTCGGACATTGTGTTAATTTTTGTTGATTTTAATTGTATTTTACAAAATGCTGTATATACAAATTATACAAAAGACATAGTCTCGCGCAATATTTGCTAGGCAAAAGCACAATGGAATGAATACTGTTGAGACAAATCTTTCGACCAGATGAATCGAATTGAAAGATTTGCCGGGACGGGGAAATAACAAAGGAGTTTGGGGCTGGAAAGTAAGCGAAAATAGAGCAGCTAAAGAGTTTGGGGTTGGTCGAGTGGTGGTGGAGGATTGTGGACATGCTGAGGAGCTGAGTCTGAGAGAGAAAGCCCGGTGGGCTGGGGCTGGGACTGAGGTCGAGGCTGAGGCTGAGGCTGAGACGGAGGCTGAGGCTGCTGCTGGGGCTGGGCCTGGGACTGTAGCTGAGGCTGCTGCTGGGGCTGGGCCTGGGACTGTGGCTGGGCAAGTGAGCTCGAGCTGAGCATGAGAGAGACCTGCTCGGGAAGTGGACACGCGATCAGCATGAGCTCGTCGGCCGAATAGTACTGTGAGAGTAGTTGCAACAGCTGGCTGAACGCGGCGACGACGTTGTTCTTGATGGGCCGGAAGAGGATACACTCGGTCTCGCGGTTCGCCAGGTATAGCTGCATCGACAGCTGCACGCTGGGTAGTTTGAACTTGATGAGTCGTAGTGCCTCGCTGACGACCGCGGCGACCGACTCGGCGCTGCCCATTGGCTGGTGTTTGCCGGTGATGGTGCCGGTGGTGGTGCCGGTGGTGGTGCCGGCGCGGGCGAGCAACTGGACGAGCGGTTCGATGAGCAGCCCGGTCACGTGCTGGATCAGCCGCTGGCACGAGCTCTTGAGCTTAGCGTCGACGTGCTTGCGCGAGTCGACCAGCTGCTCGCGCATCTGCGGCGCGCCCTCCAGCAGGAACTCGAGCAGCGCATTGTTCGACAGGGTGAACAGCCGCGAGCGTTTCTCCAGCAGACCAAACGCCGCCGTCCTCACTTTGCTGAAGTCCAGGCTGTACTCCTTCACCGTGAAGTCCACCTGGAACGGGGCTATCTGTTCTCGCAGTATCAGCAGGTGCTTCACCTGTTCAGCCGATGCAAACAAAACATAGCATTAGAAAATCGAATTGGATATTTAGGAATGGTGCCATCAGGACAAGAAAACAGGTACCTGAAACAGCTCGGCGTCGAGGGGCGTGGAGCTCGCCTCGATCCGCTCTCGCGCAGCCTCGATGCTCTGCACGCAGTACGTTATGGCTTCCTGGCTGAGCGACTGGAACACCGGCCTGTCCACGCACCTGTACAGCCTCGAGAGGCAGACGAGGGTCCGACGGACCGTCGGATACCACATGCCGTGCAAGTCGGCCGGCGAGTTGCCCATCTGGGAGCCCCGGTTATGGTAAACCGACTCGATACCCTGGAACAATCAACGCGAATACATGAAGTTTGCGCACAAGCGCAACGAGTAGAGACAAGTCTCGAGGGGGCGAGAGTGTCAATTCTTGAAAGTACCATGCTGATGACGTGGCTCCTGGAGATGGGCTCTAGGGCGCAGTTGGTGCTGCTCGCGCCGCTCTCCAACGACGACAAGGATATCTTCTTCATCCTCATCTGGCGGTTCTCCTCCCTTATCGACTCGGCTATGTCTTCCATCATCTTGAGCTTTTGCGGATAGGCGAGGTCGCCGGGGGAGGGGTTGTAGCCGGCGACGTCCGACTGCAGGTAGAGGTGCGCCCTGAACACGAGTCTCTCCTGCACGTCGAGCAACAGCTGCAGGCAAATGTTGCCGAAGCCCTGGAGCGGTTCGCTGTTGTTCTGCACGTGCTCGTCGAGCATCTCTATCCTGAGGATGCAGCAGATCTCGGCGAGGGTCTCGAGGTGATTTATGTGGATGATGAAGGGCCTGAGGGTGTCGTAGAGGGCGGTGCACAAGCTCTCGGAGAACGACAGCAGGGCCGGGCCGGGCTTGGCGAAGAACTGATTGAACAGCCTGTACTCGTCGATCGACGCGTGCAGCAGCAGGGAGCACGAGTGGCGGACTAGGCTGCAGTGGTCGCCGTTGTACTTGGTCTTTATCGAGTGCAAGCCCTTCTGCACGCTGGGGCCCAGCACCACGCCTCTGTGGCTCAAGTAGTGCTGGTGGCACTCGAGCAGCAGGCTCTCGTACTCGGGCTGCTTGCCGGCCCTCGCCTCCACCTGCTCTATCACCGGCTTCACCTTCGGTAGTATGGCCTGGAATCTGCCGTAGAACAGAGCGAGCGCCGCTTCGGGATTCTTCTGTAAGCCGCTCTTGTCTTCCGGGTTCAAAATGCTCTCGGTCGCTTTGCTCAACTGTTTGAACACGTAATTTTGAATGAGACTTATTGCTTTGGACTGGCAATGCTTGTACTTGACTAGGTATGCGCTGCTCTCTTTGAATGTACTATTCTTCTGCATGAATTCCATATTCTGGTCAATGTTGGCCAGCAGCTCGAAGAAAGTGTCGCTGTTAATGGACAGCATGGGCGCATCCAGCTTGTCCATTATGTAGTCGACTTGCTTGAAGTACTTGGCATACTCAGCAATTTTTTCAACAAAAATAATCAGCTTATCCTGATCGGATATAAGCTGTTCACTCGCCTCGTGCAGAGAAGTAGTTTTGCCTGAGACAATGGTGTACTGTTTCGACAGGGTGCTCAAGTCCTGTAGCACGCTCTCGATTAGCAAGCACAAGCTATGACACTCGCTCCTTCTGCTCTGGAGTTGGCGCAGATACGACAGGTACTTGGTGTCCTCTGTCGATATGTGCTTGTGCTCCAGCAGTGAGTAGCACAGGAGTAGCTGCTGATAGCTGTCGATGCGATTTGCTTCGTGCTCGTGGCTTGTATCAATGCCATTTGCATGGGTAAGCTAGAAACAAATGTTGATGTTATCATTACATGCACGGCTAGAACGGATATGTAAAATTAATCGCTTACCTGGCGATTGGGTAAGGAGTGTTGGGCAAGGTTGACAGGGTCCAAGCAGGAAATCTCATCTTGGAGAGAGGAGAGCTTGAGCTTCTGGTCAGGAGAGAGTGGAGCCAATGGGTCGGAGCTCAAGTCCCATTTGACCAGGTTGTCTGGTACGTTGACATGGGTCGCCATGGCTCACTGCTGCATTTTGTTGTCTGCTAGGCAAATGCTCAATCAAAATACTGCTGTTTTCTGTAAAATACTGGATGGTTGCGAGGGGGAGACTGCAACTGGGCTGCCTGTGCATGCAGTACCAACTGGCTGCTGAGTCACAGAAAGTGCCACGAATGTTGGAAGCGGACGCCGCGCGCAGGACCCATGGCACTCTTGACGGGAGTAAAGATACTGCAAGCCTTCATAAAGGTAATCGGTTCGCAGCAGTCCGCATTTAGGACGAGCCAGCGAAACGTAAGTAATTATACTTATTATTACTATACTTATACGCCTTTTACAGGCTAGACCGCTTGCCTGCTCGGCTCGGGTTATGCTTGCACTGTTCTCTCTCTCTCTCTCAAGTGCTGACCAGTGCTGACTGGTGCTGACTGGTGTGCTGAGTGCTGACTGCTGGACTTTAATATGTATATGTCATATGTCGCATATGTGTGTGTGTGTGTGTGTGTGTGTGTGTGTGTGTGTGTGTGCGCAAGTGGAGAATTATGCAGCTGTGCGCGCGGGGATTGACTGGCGGATTTTTATAGGTTAGTAAACCTGCTCGCGCGCGCGCCGCTGTGCAAATCTTGGCCGCGGATAATCGCGAATTCGCAATTCGCATTGGCCACCCACGCGCTAAGCGTTTGCGTTCCATATATACTTCCATTAGCGGCTGCTTGCACACGCGAGAGCAAGTATCATAAGCCATACGAAGTCAACTGCTATTTTTATTTTTCTGCTGCAGTCAGCAAACTTCGAAGTCTTGTATTCCCGCGGACCGCAGTGTTGGCTCGTGCATCAATCATCACGTCAGATCTTGTCAAGTACTGATTATAGCTAAATTTAGGCTAGGCACTGCTTAAAAGTGCTAACTGCAGTGCGGCACACTGTAGCGCGTGGTGTGATAGCGGTGGGGTCTAGACATCAACAGTGAATATTGTGAATGTTGTGATAGACACACACACACACACACACATACTTAATGGTGTTTGTGTTGCGTTACAAACTTGTGTGTGTGAGTATAGATACACCACCGCACCGCAGTCCGCTAGTCCGCCACCACTGGCCACCACCATCACTACCACAACGACGAGCATTCGAGAGAACCGAGCATATAAGTATATTCTCGTATCTTCAATATTAATCATCAATCCATCGGTTCATCAAGGTAAATAGACCCTGCTCTCAGCTCTTAGCTTTCTGTGCTGCAGCTTAAATAGTATGTAGGTATATGTACGATGTGCATGAGAAGTAATTCATCCTCTGCTCAGCTGATTCGGAGCAATAGGGTGCAGTAGGCCCTCTCCTGAGCTCAGGGGTGCTTAGGGCTCCCGCAGTTTCCCGCAAGCAGACCCAGCTCGACCCGACCCGAGTACTTCTGGAACCTACATATTGGAGGTTAGGTAGTCGGAGCGAATAACGTTTGGCCCCGCGCGCATTTCTACAGCACGTATATATACGCGCAGCCAGACCTTCCTATCAATGCTGCAACTGTGCAAGCCGGCCCAGCCAGCATAGCTGCAGCGCCAATATGAAGCGTCGTCAGCGCAAGCCCGTCCTCGACGTGAACGGTGGAGAGTCCGACTCACGCTCGTCCTCGCACTACCAGCAGCCTCATCAGCCCCATCACCAGTCCCACCAGCAGCAGCCACCAGCTCGCAACGGAGCCAACCCCCTGGCCAAACTCGTTGGCCAGTACGAGAGCGATAGCGAGGATGACTTGGCCCACCGGCCCCGGGTACACAAGCTCAACGACCAGCTCGACCACTTCCTCAAGGTCAGACTCTCAAAGCACAAATCTATAAATCCTCTATTTGTTTACTCAAACTCAAATCACTCTTCCAGGAGATACAGTCCATTGCTCCGGGTCAAACCTCCAACAGTCAAGACTCGGCCATGCCTCATCCAGCCTCTTGTGAGTATTTACTCTACTTCACTTTGCCTCTTGTCTCCTCTTATTAAGTATCCCTTTTTATCTCTTTATACATTCAGATTGGCAAGAGTGCTATGACGAGCAGACTGGCTACCCTTACTACTGGCACACGGAGACCAACCAGGTCACTTGGGAAATACCACCTGAGCTAAAGATGTTCCGGGAAAAAAACCAAACTACTGGCTCACACATTGGCCAATGGCCTGACACGCCTTCTGGTAAATTCATACTCTCTTGTCATTTGCACAATTTTAACATCACTCATCTTCATCCCAATTTTACAGATTCACAAAGCAACATACCTGATGGAATGATACCAAAAGAGGTCGTGGTTAGAAATAGAAATAGACAAGCTGGGATTGTTAATAAACAGGCCAAACCCTCGGCAAAAACTGACACTTTCAAATCTCCAGCCCATAGAAAACATGACAGTTCCGATGAAGGGTGATTAACTCAACCATATACATCTTTCACTCGTTATTTCACTCTAATCATGAGTTTGCTTCACGTGGCATTTTACTTTTGAACAAACAAATGATCCTGCAGTGGCGCACTCCATTAATGAACAGTCTCCAATGCTTTTTTTTTTCCCACAGTAAAATTGAGATGATAACGTCCTTTGGTAATGACGAGAGTGAATCAGAAGAGAGCGAGCACGAGGAGCCAGCAGCGCCAAAGAAACCGCTACAGTCGTGTCTGAAAAAGTCTTCGGTGAAATGTCCGAATCCTGAAGCAGCAGCGAGCAGCAAGGCATCTGATGCAAAAGAATCAAAAACACCAATTGGTCCGTCGCTACCCCCTGTACAATATGGACCACGAAATCAAGAGAAGCTCAGTGATAAACTGTCTCAAGTAAGCAAATTAATTTGAAACCTTCTCAACATTTACATTTTTTTCTTAACATAATCATCAATTACTACAGAACATTTTAACCACCAAGGCATCAAGCATAAATGACGATAGTGAAAATGAAATACTGATGAGGCTAAAGAGTCAAGCTAAACTACTGCAACAGGATGGAGTTAATAGTCAAAACGACAAATGTAGCGACAGCAGCAGTAGTAAATTGAGCAAGGACTCTATGATGTCACTGGTTCCTGGGTATGAAGACGACTCGGACGGAGAAGATGAGAGTAACAGTAAGAGTAAAAAAAACGTGGCGACCAAACCTCTGTTTCCCATTCCTGAAAGCCCGAGCACCGAAGTAAGGAGGATCGAAACAGGTAGTGCTAGCATCAAGATATACGACTATCGAAATCAAGAAGCCACCGTCACCCTTACAACGCCGAGCGAGCCAAATATGGAACAGGAAGACAGCAACAAATCAAGTGCTGAAGACAAGCAGTTACCAGAGGAGGGAAAAGTTGATATAGAATCCAAGGCTAACCATTTTCTCGATAGCATCGATACTCCCGCCAAAGGTTTCCAGAGAAAGAAGCGCATTGCCTTTGACGGTTTGTATCCCATAGTTATGTCCTTGGTTAAATATAATTATTTAATTTATATTTTCCGCCCACAGTCGCTCCGAGCAAATCGCGAGATCCTGCAGATACATCAACATTGCCACAGACGTCATCGTCATCGTCGTCAACTTCAACAGGAGGTATGGAACGATCTGGGTTAGGCTTCTCCCAAGACGAGCCGTCGTCTGATGACAATGGCACCAAAAACGAATATTTCGAAAACAAAAAGCCTTCGATAGCTTTCGTCAAAGCCACTACAGTGGAGGGTGACAGCATTCAAAATGCTCCTAGCCCATCTGCGAAAACCAAAGAAATCAACGAATCCGACAAGATCGAGATGAAGGTGTTGACTGAACCTATAATGGAAAAACTCAGGTTCTTATCAGAGGGCAGCCCTGCTGCGTCAGCAGTTCAGATCATGGCCATACAGATACAGGTAATTAATTTGCTGCTCGCCTTCCAACTTTTCAGCTTTCATAATGGAAAAGCTTAAAGAAAATTTAGCATATTTCAGCATAATTTATTCCACTCTTGTGGAAGGCTACTATAAGTTTCTTGCAACATACTTTTTATAGCGAATATGGTCGGACACCAGTAGTTTTCTTGATTGAAAATAGTGTATTTGAGGTTTATTAACAACCTGTATAAATCGTTTTTCATTCTCTAGTTTTTCTATTCAGTATCCCCAACTACTTCGAGATGTTCGTGAATTATTATCTAAATAGATATTATCTAGTTTATAATAATTATTTTAACTTTTCAGACATTGCAGAGTGCTTGGGAAGCCGGAGTTCTACAAGAGGCTTACCTACGCAATTGGCTGGTTGGCACCGGCTGCGAGCTGACGCGACTCGAACAAACCGCTGCCCCCGTAGGATGGGAGTGTCAGTGGGATAGGTACGGTATCCAACAGAAATGTTCTATACACCGAAACTATTGTACCCGCAAAACGACTCCGCGACCAACAACTCTTCTAGTTTGAATCGATATTTTTGTTTTTTTTTTCTTTCTCTCCTCGACATTTTTTTCACCCCACTATGAGCTGTGATGCGTATACGTTTTACAAAATCTATACATCTTCCAAATCAGTAGCTTTTTGTAGAGCTTTCTTCTCCTTATTCTCTTCTCCCAAGTCTCTTGTTTTCCCTTCAATCGTGGCTAGAATATGATAAGTGCGTGCGTGTGTGTGTGAGAGATACAGTTTGTTTAAAGGACTCTTATCGATAATTCGTTTTACCATTCTTTCTCTCGATGTTTCTTTTGTCAACTACTAATTGATATCAAGAACACATACAATTCTAACGTTAGTTTCATGCGCATTATCATTTAGTCCTGAAAAGCAAATGACTCTCTTGTGCTTTGATAAAATGTCTGGATAATTTTTCTCGTTGATTTTATATATACATGTTTATATGTGTATACACACACATATACATATGAGACATTCATATAATACGATGCCGAGGATAGTGCATATATGGTCCTTTTTCTATGAGCTTGTAATGGATTCTGGAAGCCCTTGTTCGTGAAAAACAGTATGTACATTCAGCAGCTTCTGTCTGTGCGTGTATAAATTATATAGCAAAGGCGAGCGAGTAGGTAAATAAAATTGTATATCCACGCAACCGAGTTGTAAGCATGTAAAAGCGGGAAAACCGTAAGTGAATTTCGTGATTTATAATTGATCTTGGCTGTTATAGGTTCCTCGACACGCTCGGGTTGAGACAAATCGTCGTGGACAACAAAATATTTTGCACCTGTGAATTTTCTTATGTTTTTTTGCTTACACACAATCATATTCATCACAATATATCTAGTCTCGCAAAATATTTTGTTTGTCCAGTGTGAGCAGAGGTGTGTTTCGAGACTTGAATTATATATTAATTATAAGTGCTATTTTTTCAATTAGACTTTATGAAAATTTGCCGCAGTGTATTATATGTAAAGATAGTTAAAGTTTATTTATTCAATAAAATGAAGCGAATAAAAAGAGCTTTTGCAAAGAATAAGTAGATTTTTTGAAAAAATTCATACTCATTTGTACAAAAGCTTCAAGTGGAAATTTTGATTTAACTGAGCTTAAATATTATTTTTCTTCAACCATGTTTCGCACAATACCAATTGATTTTGTTTGGAGTGTCGCGTTAGTCGTACTCGCAGGTCAATAGCACCGAGTGCTGTAGTGGGTAAAAAAACGCAGTTTGCAGCTACCTACTAGTTTGAAAAGAAAAGAAAAAGAAAAAGAGTTGTAACCGTTGTTGTTGTTGTGGCCCTCGAGACTGCGTAGCAGCTTTTCCTCTCAGGTCACCGTTGCGAGAAAGTAACAAAGTTGTCCTGTGCGCGCGTCACGTGAGCGAAGGATTTTGCTGACTGGCAATCGGCAGGGAAGCAGCAATTCCAAGCTCCTGTCTGAAGCTCGTTTCTCAATGCTTCAGGAGGAAATTGCGAATTGGCTGAGAGTCGAAAAGGAAAATCTGACAAAAAAAAGCTGAAAAAAATTAACAATCTCTTTGCAGGAGAATCTGGAGAGGCTTCACGAAAGCAGGTAGGGGTACATAAGTGACAATTCTTGTACCAAAAATTGTTATTTCTGTATACGATATTAATCCTAACAATAGTGAGTTGTAAAATCGATGCTCGACGACACGAGGATGCAAATGAATAATGATAATAAAAAAAAAAAAAAAAATGAAAATAAGAAACTCGAGGAAGTGTAGTGGGAAAAGGTGTTGTGTCTCATGCATATATGTATTCTCTGTTTTTGTTGGGTGCTCGTTGCCCCGCGGGTGTAGGACGCATAAGCGCTACTATTACCGCAACTGCGCGACCGGAGAGGCCCAGTGGACGTATCCCCAGAGTGACATCGCCGGCGGCACTGAAGAGATGGAGTTGTGCACCACGCCACCGCCGCCCGAGCACGAGGAGGTACCCATTATTGGTAAGTACACGCGACTCCTTCCCCCCTCGATTCGATTCTCAACCAGTGATGTGGGCAGTTATTAAATACTACTCCACTTTTTTAAATATTTCCATTTCAAACACAAGTATGTTTGAAACTACAGATATTAGTATTTGAATAAAAATATTTGATATTGTTGTATTTAACGAATCAAATACCGAATTACTGCCCATCTCTGTATTCAACAACAATTCTTAATCGTTTGTGTTTTCCAGAAATGAGCGCGACGCCGGCTCCAGACGATAGCTCCACCAAGAGCATCGAGCCCGAGCAGCAGCAGCAGCAGCAGCAACAACAACAGCAGCAGCAACAACAGCAGGATCAAACGGTGCCGGCCCCGCCACCTCCCACGATATCCAGCCCAAGTCCACCGCCGCCACCGCGTATTTGCGCCGATGACCTGAAGCGCGGACAGAAGCGTAAATCCACTCCCGACCCCTGCGACGATAGCACCAAGGGTATACTTGCAATTTTCACGCCCCTAACTACATTTCTTATTTATTTCGTATAGTATTGACTGAAAATAGCAAAATACACGTGAAATAAGATGGGCCCGCCGCTACATAATAATAACAAACTAATGATTAGAAAACAAAACGACTTGAAAACCATAAGGTGGTAAATTAAATAACTTGATGGTATTTATGCTTTTGAAACTTGATTGCTTATTTATCTTAGCTAGTGCGATTGTTGTATTGCTAGATACAGACGCAGAGTTAATGAATTAAAAATACAACACATTGTGATTTTACAGTTAGAGATTCGGGTTGGAAAATTAATGAGATTCCTAGCGGATCAACGCAATTTGACACTTATACCTTTTTGTAATTTATTAGAAGACCGTCTTGGCCACATCCAAAGTTATTTTGTATAAACATGGAGCAAGAGTGTATTTGACCTCGTTCATATCAAAGAGATGTTTTTCTTTGAATAATTAGTATATTGTTTGGTTGCAGGAGAGCAGGGGTCGATAGGAGTCGAGAGCAAGCCAGTGACGGAGCCACTGCCACCAGGAGTGGACCCGCCAGAGATGGCGTACGCGCTCGAAGCCGCGGCGGCTGGGATGCAGATAAACTACGCGGCCCAGCAAATCAACCCGATTTACGCGGCTACGCTGGCTGGTGCGGCGGCGGGCATACCCATAATTTCCCATCACCACCACCACCATTCACACGCGCATTCGCATCCCCACGCCCACACGGCCATCATGCAGGGACAGCTCATGCACTACAACCCCGCCTACCACCAACATCTTCACAATGTAATATTTGCGCATGATTTGGTTGCCACAGCAGCGCGTCCAACAGATCAACGTCTCTCATACTCCGAATGTTTTTGCACTTTGCAGCAAGCCCTCGTTGCGGCCAGACTGTCCGGCCAGGAAGCGATGCAGTTCATGGTCGCCGCCGAGTATGCCCGGGTTTACGAGAACAACCAAGTTATAGCCAAGCCCCCGGTTAAAATGCCTCACGAAACCTCTCTTGGCTCGCAGATTAATTCCTTCTACAGTGACATTGCTTCCATCGAAAAGTCTGCAGCCGACGTTGAGAGAGAAAAAGACATGAGACTGGTTGAAACATCCTCCTTGCAGCCTGTGCTGCAACTACCTCCGATAGAGACTGATCCCATTGAAGCGAACAAAGAGAAGAGGAAGAAAAAAGTTAGTTGAATCGGATCATTATTATTTCAACCAAGCACAACTGCAAAGCTCTATTATTAATATTAACGTCTTTCTTTTTTGCAGCTCAAAACTGGAATCGGCAAAAAGCAGAAGGAAATGTCGAGCATGGTGGCCAAATGGCAAATGGCCCAGAAAAATTACAAAGAAGGCAATTAATTATAAATACCTACATACCAGACTCACAATTCTATCAGAATCAATTGTGTATTAAAGTACAAATAATGTAGTTTTAATATTTTCTATTGTGATATCGTTCATGTATCATATAAGCACTTGATTAATCTCGTCTTGTACAGCGTGGTATAAATAGTATGTATGAGAAAATTGTAAAAAGGATGGAAGACCAATAAATTTACATATAAAATAACAATTTTTCTCACTCATTTGAAAAATCTCAATACGCGCTTTTCTAAAGTAAAACTTTTTGTTTTTTAAATAATGATGTTTATTTCGCATTTCCAATACGGCTTGCAAAGAAATAACAGCCAACGTAATGTTTTTTCGAATATTTATTATTGAATAAATTGTAATATAAAATTATGCGACAAGAGCGCTACTTATTTGAAAACCTTCATGCACGCTTCTCTGAAGTCAAATTTTTTGTTTTTCAAACAATGATGTTGATTTCGCGTTTAAATACGGTTTGCAAATAAAATAACAATAGTCAAAGTAATTGTTTTTTAAATATTTATTATTGAATAATATTAAGATATAAAATTATGCCACAAGGGCACTGGCGGTTGAGCTTTCGTATTTCCAGTTGGGTGGAAGGGATCCCTTGGTCTTGTAGTAACGGGCAAGCCTGTGAATCCTGGACTCGACAAGAATCAAACGGAACTTGCTGTCTTTGTCTTTGCGATTACGCTCCAAGTGCTTGCGAATAGCAACCGCCTTCTTGATGAGGTAGTAGAGATCCTCAGGTAGGTCAGGAGCCAGTCCCATACTCTTTACAATTCTGAGAATTTTGTTTCCAGTGCGGAAACGTACCTGAGCAACTCCATGAGAGTCTCGGAGAACAACACCTAAAAACATAAAAAGCATAGTATTGAGCAACAAGTAATGGATATAAATTTTTTCGATTTGAATATTTCAACTTTTGAATGTGTACGCTTGACAACCTCAAATGATTATGCTACACAAGTCAAAATCACCTCAAACGTCAGCAATTTTAATGTAGCAAGTATTTAGGAAGAGAGTCAAGTGAAGAGATTTGAGTCTCAGCTGGTACTTGCACACGGAATTAGATGTTATTTCCCAAGTTAACTCACCAATTTGTGATGGAGTGTGTCCTTTCTTGGCTAGTTTGTAAATCAGCTCTTTGCAATCTTCTGGAGTGAGCTTGAGCCAAGTGGGCACGCTCCTTCTGTAGGGCAGTGCCGACTGGGAGATACCCTTACTACAAACATACAAAGTAATTAAGCATCGTAGTTGTTTGAGGGATATGTTACTAATGGCATACTGATTAACTTTTGAAATTTCTTGCTTGCCAAGGGGAATTGCCGTTTGTTATTAGTATGACTGAATGAACGTGGAGCAGCGGAATCGCGAGTTTATAACCTTATTAGAGGCTGTTTGATAAAGCGAGCCTGCGCAAGTGCAAATAGTGCGCACGACTGGCAAACAGCAGTGCATCGAGGCATGGGTGTAAAGAAAAAGAAATCGCGGAATAATGAGTAGCGCGTGTTATAAATAACGAAAAAAGGGGCTTTGAAATGTGCCGAATGTGGCCGATTGACGCTGAACACATGGCCGCGAGGGAGGGCAAAATTTTGTAGGTTAAACTTGGCGAGGGTGGAGTTGAGTTATCGCGGGTGTTTATAACGCCGCGAAACGGGGGGACGAACAATCGCGTGGTTTGTCGATCAAACGGATTATTTAAAACAAATTGTAGGTGTAAAAAGGGTGAAAAACTTACCCAGGTGCGTGCATACGACCCATGTTGGCAGATGTCCTCGACCGAAAGAATCAAAATGGCAACAGTGCGCTACAGAACCTCTCAACATCGGGACATGCGCGTTGCGGACTCGCCGCCACTCGCGCGCCATGCTTAGCCGCGCGATTGCTTGAATTTTTCGGCGGCCGGTGCAGCCGCCGCGACTCGACGAGCAACGATAAAATGTGCCGCAATTGCATTTTACACCGGAATCTCCAACGCCGGCTGTGAAATATTCCAACCGTTCAATTGATGCGCGAATCGTACGGATTTCTCGCGATGTATCACCTGATGATGGCAAGGGGCTACGCGGCATTTCAGGCCAACTCGCGCATGCAGATTGCGATCACAGCTTTTTATCTAAACGCGGATCTCAAAGATTTTCCAAAGTTTTTCTGCAGCTCTTTCTTTTCGTTTACACGTATACACACCTGTATCTATGTAATTGGTAAAAAAATATGTCCAGACCAAAATGCGGTGGTGTGGGTGGATGTTATCAGCCGCAATATTGAGGAATATACATTTATAAACCAGCATATTCGAATAATTTACCGATTTTTCTCGATCTACAGGTAAGGGGTGTCTTTCTCTTTGCCATTGATATAAAATGGGCCATGTCGTTGCATACTTGCAACGGTCGTATGACGCGCGTACAGTATAACGCACTGCATCAATATACATTATAACTGGGAGTTGAGAATTTGGAGGATAGTCGCACGGATGTTGATTGCAATTGGCTGTAATTGCGGCCGTAAGTGCAACGCGGCAAAGCTGATTGGCCCATGTCGAGCTGTCAATCCGTCACACGATCTGATGACAACTGCTGCAGGCGACCTTTTCATATCCACTGTGCCGGCCTGTTGACGGCCGTCGGCCGATATCCCTATAATACATCTATATGCGATAGTATGTATTGCTGCCGAGTTATAGGAGTTGGACGAGTTGGATTGGGACTCGGGAAATTTGGGACTGTTGGAAGCGGCCAAACAACATAGATTGCAGCGCGCCAAGTGCAATAACCATCTCGAGTGTGCGCGGATAAATAATTGCGTGGCATGCAGTCGCTGCCGACACCAAAATCTCGCTGACCGACTCGCTTGTGCAGTCCTGATGCAGCATATTTTTGTTCTTTTTCCTTCAACGCCGGATTATTCAATTGCTCCGTTTTCCTTTTGCAACTCGATAGCCGCTATACCTATATAGGCCCAATACTCGCACGAGTATACACACATTATAGTTACAGCAGTTGTGTGTACGAAGCTGTGGGGTGAGGGTAGCGGGCAGGGGCGGTGGGAGGGGGGTGCGAGAAGGGGCAGCCCGCAGCGCAGCTACCGCGGCTCGACTTCTCGCTCAGTTTGCCCCGCGCGCGCGCGCCACCAACTCTGCATGCGAGCGAGCGCCTATGCCAAGTTGCGGCGGCGGCGGCTTTAGGCGGCTTTACCATACTGCCTTGTGCCTACCCACTGCCTCTACTACTACTTCCCTATCTCGCACTGTGCTCATCTGTGCACACCACTGTGCGAGCAGTGTGTGCACAAGCGTCAACGACTATAAGTAACTCGTCGGGGCTCACAGTTGCTCACACTCGCATACGCACTCACATACACACACGCGCGCGCGTCGCATATATACTCTTGGGCGAGTTGAGACTTGGCGATAGGATCCCCATCTCGCCCCCGCACATACCTATATAGCTGTAGCTATAGAGGCATAGAGGTAGACATTGCAGAGTGATATATTTTACATATATACCATCCGAGAGTCCCGAGACTGCAGAGTTTGCCGAGAGCAGCTCGAGTCTTGAGTCAGAAGAGTGAGCGGCTGCAGAGCGCAGGTCGCGCGCGCGCGCGCTGAGATATCGCAACGTCGCAAACGGCGTCTGTGCTCTCTTGCGCTCTCTCACTCTCTCAACATGTCCGCGCTCGAGCCGCTCGAGCAGGGGGCCCGCACTTGACGAGAGAGAGAGAGAGAGAGAGAGAGAGAGACAGACACAGACAGGCGGACACACAGCAATATCGAGAGAGAGAGAAAAAAAGACAAGCCTGCAGTGGTGCGCCCCAGTGCGCCCCTCGAGAGAGCCCCGGAGCAGCTATACACACCAACGGGCTGGCCCAGCCGCGCGCAGCTCTCTATCTCCTCTCGCCCCCCCGTGCACACACTGCACGACGGCGACGACGACGAGCGCCAGCCAGCTCCATCAGGTACTTGCTCCAACACCCCTTTCCTCCCGATCGTCTCTCCCCCGCCTCAGGCACGAGTCACGGCGCTCAGCGAATTCCTCTCACATGCCGCGCGCGCCCGTGATCTACCTACCTATAACGCACTGCACCAAACCCAATGTCGCCCCCCAACTCCTACGCCCGACCCGTTGCTTGGCCTTCATTGGAACATCAACCTGCCTCTCTGCCCCCAGCCCCCAGCACACACTGTCTTGCTTCATCAATTACTCACTCTCCTCGATAGCTTGCTTGCATCGTCTCACATTTTTAAGCGCTCCAAACATTCAACACATATCCTTCTACTCCTTGGACTCCGCGGGTCCCAGCACAGTCACCTCCAACTACACTTCTAACCAATCCTATTTCTCCCTTGACTCCAAAACACCAGTGCTCTTGCTCATACCCTTTACCAATATAACATTCTGCAATCTTGACTCTTCCGTAGATTTTCGATACTCTTACCCAGCTACCAACTACAACTCACATTGTAAATTTTTCTTCAGCTGCTCATCATCAGATTAGTAGTAGTTCGACCACCATTCAAACAAGATCATTTTTTTATTTTCAGTCAAAACTTGATAATGCAATCAAGATAAGACGTTCACTAATCCATCATGTCGAGTGACAATGAAAACTTCACCAAGCCATCCAAGAGGCAGAGGCGAGCTATATCTGAGAGTGAGAACAGTGACGATTCATTTGTAAATGTACGAAAGAGAAGAGTTGGTGTAAGTTCTTGGACCACATTGTATATGTTAGGCAATCCATTCCCATTGTCACATATGATAACTCACCAATTTCATTAATCATGTTTCAGAGAGTAGTCAGTGAAGGGGAGAGTAGTGATGAAGATAGTGATATTCCCCAACGTTCTGTTCAGAAGAAAAAGAATCATGTAAGATGAACCAGTTCTAATGGTTACATATATATGTATAATTTGAATTTTCCTAATATTTTTCATTCTCTCATCAGAAACTGGAAAGCGATGATGAATCAAGCTATGATAGCAGTTCTTCCAACGATGGCATTAGGAGTAACTTTGGTATGTACCATTATGTATGAGTAGTAGGGAAGAATAATTCTATTCATTGAAAAGATGTTACAAGATTTTGCTTTGTACATCCTTCAGGCACTGTGTACAATATGTGCTTGTATCAGTATGAACTTTTTCACAAATTATTCCGTAGCTTGAATATGTACATCCATGATTTTAGATGGAGGTAGCACAAGCTCCGAGTGGCAGTCAGATTGGCAGAGCATGGATGAGGAGTCACATGTTGAAACTTCTATTGACAAGGGCCACAAAAGTAAATGTAAAAAATCGCCAAACAAAAATAAACAGGCCGGTGCTTCTTCGGAATCGGAGCTCAGCGACGGCGATTCCGAAAAGTGTCCTATTTGTCTACACAGGTTCCGCAACCAGCAAGTCGCTAATCCAGCTACTTGTGAGCACTGCTTCTGTCTCGACTGCCTAACAGAGTGGAGCAAAAACGTAAACACTTGCCCCGTTGATCGTCAATCCTTCACGGTTATCAATGTGAGATCCAAAGTTGGTGGAAAGGTAAGCTGTTTTGCTTCGAGTCTAACATCCATGGAATGATGAATAAAATTCAAATTTTTCATCACTTTTAACCTACCTCCGTTACAGATTGTGAGGCATGTGCCAATCGAAGTTAAAGCTAATGAAGAAGTCGTACAAGAAGATCCAACATACTGTGAAGTTTGCCAACAATGCGATCGAGAAGACAGAATGCTCCTGTGTGATGGTTGTGACTCGGGCTTTCATCTTGAGTGTTTGGATCCACCGATGGATGAAGTTCCTCTTGAAGAGCACTGGTTCTGCCCTGAGTGTGCTCAGAATACTCAAAATGATGCAGAAGATGTAAGCTATTCATCATTCATTTGTTGATTAAAATCAACAATAATTTTAATTTTAATTTGAAATAATATCATTGGTTAACTATTGTTGCTGTTGTTACTAAATGTACTGTGATGAATAAACATTGGATGGAGAGCTGTTGCGAGTAGGCGATAGGTAAATGAAACGTTGACGGTGTTCCAGATCGAGATCGACATGGACGAGCTGCCGGACTTGATGGAGGAGGTGCGTCGTCTCGGTTTAACGTACGGTCGGAGCCATCGCGCGGGTGAGCATGAGATCGGGGTGGGAGCGGCAGCGGGCTCGCGGCGCTACAACCTGCTGCCCCGCACCCGCCAAGCCGAGCGCGTCCGGGCGAACGTTCGAGCGGGCCGGAGTCGGCGCGCGGCTGCGGCCGCCGCAGCCGAAAACCTCCGACCCTCGACCTCGTCGGGTATCGACTCGATCAGCGAGAACAGCCGCGGTCGGTCGCCCCTCGCCGGGCCCTCTACCTCCTCCGCGCCGGGCGTCTCTAGCAGGAGGTCCGCCGCGTCGCGCAAATCCTCCAGACCCACCAAGCGCAAAACCAAGCGCAAGACCAAGACCAAAAGCAGCTGCCGACGAAGACGTCAGAGCAGCCGAGCCGAATTGCGCGAGGTCAGAATTTCCGAGGTGAACGAACACGGCCAGCTTGAAGAGACCGTCACTTACGTCACTGCACATACCGCACCCGAGCCCAGGAGGAAGAAGCGCAAGGTACGACCTTTAAGCGAAAGCGACGACTAATTCTAACACAAGCACACACCACTCTCATCTCAAGAGCCCCTTGCGCTTATTAATCAATATCTCACTAACTCTTATTTTATCAGTTTCATGCCACTATTGTGAATTTTCTATCATATTGAATATTCTCTTCTCTTTCCATATTGCTGACAAATAATTTGTCCCCAGTGATTATTTAACTTCAAACTGATGAACGGGTCATCACAATTTTTTTGTTGATTACCTTCGTATCACTTAATTGTATAAATTGAAATGATTGATTCGGTCATTTTTCCATGTATCTACAGTTCACATCATTGATAACCAACGAATTCTCGGGAAATGGTGGTTCTATTTTTCTTAAGTTATGTCACTGATTTGTGTTCCACGTACAGATCAGATACGATGTAGAGGGTCAAAGTAACCCTAAAAACCACCAAACCACCCCTTCTGTAGGGCTGAATTCGTTGGTTTATCATTGATGCGAACTTTGGGTACATATTTTTTCAACATTCTTATTGTTGCTTTGATGGTGAGATTCACATGAAATTTTGAGCAGAATCAACTTTACCTCTGTCATTTTCATATTTAGGTTTAAATATTAATATCACCATTACCAGACAAAGCATTTTAATATTTATTCATTTGTAAATTATTCGCACATTTCGTACATATTTTATACTATGCTGGTATCGATTTCAAACTTAGAAAAAATGTTTGTTATATAATTATAACGTAAGTTTGATAAGATTCATCACAATGTACAGCCGGTCAAGATTCAAAAACTCATGATTTTATGCCAAATGCGCAATTTCCTATTAACTGTAAGCTGCATCGTCAAGATATCGCAGCCTTTTGATTATTTCTAGTAATTTAGAGTCATTTCCACATTTTGTTTTTTAAAAATGATTGTAATTGGAAAAATCTAGTATTGTAAATAAAATATCTTGAAAAAGACGCATTTGGCTTTTATTCTTGTACTCACTTGGGGAAACAGTTTCCAACGAAATCGATTCTTATGAGGAATTTGCCAAATACACTAGTGTGCAATCAGTTACGCAATTGGAAATTAGATACGATAAGAAATATTTCTTTCTCAGAATTCCATGTTTTTTCACTCTCCTACCGAATAATATTGTTTATATCGCTTGTACTAACATACTGGAATAATCTGGCAATTGTGAGAATGTATCGAAATGAAGCTTATGTTTTTAATGAGGGGTGATTGATAAATTATTTGCAACTATACCCATAAAATGTCGTTTGAAGTGGTATATTAATGTAAATACAGAGATATAGTTATAAAAAGTGTCGAGTAAGAGGATGGTTTGCAAAGGGTATTTGGCCCAATAGTGTTGTTATTGTGATAATGGAGAGAGGTACCAGGGGTATGGTTGTTAGGGATTAAGTAGTAGTTTGATTTGTGTTTGTTTGCGAATGCAATTTGATTAAAGTTTGGATTAATTGTTATTGCAGAAGTACAAGAAGAAAGGGCGAGGGAGAGCGCGCACGGTGGCGTCAGTCGCTGCGGCGCGCTCCATGGCCAAACGCCGACTCGCATCATCTTTGAATATGCTTCGACCGAAGAGCAGCGACGCGCCAACCGCCGACGCCGACTCACTACCCTCCAGCTTCCCGCAGAGGTTGGCTCGTCGTCAGCCAGCCACACCACAGCTAAGCCTGTTTGGTGCTGGCCTTGGCCTTGACTTCAGTCCGCCTGGGTGAGTGATACACCATAATTATCTCTCTCTCTCTCTCTCTCTCTCTCTCTCTCTCTCTCTCTCTCTCTCTCTTTTTCTCTATATACAGGGTGCTTCGATTCTCCCCGGGCACACACGGCCCTCCGGCTATATTTTCGCTCATCCTCATTCAACATTTATACACCAATATTTACCCCTGTGTAAACTTTTCCCTTACATCCGCTCTTACGTTTCATCTATTGTCTATTCTCAAGCAGGTATGCGGGTTAATTTGATATTTCGTTCGCGTTTAATACAACAATACACAATATTCTGCCAGTATTTGTCGACAAATCGTATTTTCAAAAACGCATGCATTTAATAACTTAATTTTAAATAACTATCAAATAAAATATATTTGTATTGTATCTTATCACACCCTCCATTATTATTTATCCGTAAACGGATTGGCCCTCGCAGATTGCAATAAATAAGAATTTTAAATTTTATTTGTATTTTCAACATATTTGCATATTCAATTTGTATTCAATTACTGCCCATCATTGTCTTGAGATTTATTCTCAGCTTTGTTATTATATGTACTATTCAATAATGGTAATAACTACATTCTTGACCAAAATAATCTTATTGTAAGGTTTGTGTAAAATTTTTTTCATATAGTCATTCCAAGCTCCAAGCAAGGTCAAGTAAAATCCTTAAGATGAATCATAATAAAAGAATCTATAAATATTTCAAGACAATTATATTAACTAAATTCAACTTTGAATGTTTTTTTCATTGGATGATTCAGTCAAAAATATCCTCAACACGTAAACATTCCCATTCTCTTATTAATAATGAATGTTTCTCTTGAACATTTATAAGAATTCCCTCCAAATTATATTAAAGTTTCCTTGTTTCAACCTGCCCAATGACTATCTAACACAACCCGCTTTTCCAAATTCTCTATTGTTATTGGCACTTTTGTTTTCTTTCAACAAAGAATACCTTGGTTTAACTTAACTTGACAAACATGAATATTTTTCTCACGAGGCATGTACAATAAAGAATCGAAGCAGCTTTATCAATATATTTCCTTTCTAAACTTTATAATTTCCACCAATATATTGTGTGCTGTTGGATTTTCAATATCTATGGTGAATTAATCTCATTGTGCTATGAAGGCATAATATGATATAAAAATGAGGATATGAAAATGAAGAGATTCTCAAAAAGATATGTATGCAAGACAAGTAATCTTGCTACGTGATTCAATTTAGGAAAAGTCAGAGGTCATTGATAGGAATACTCTCAGTGAGCCATAACATTGTTGAGGATCAGAGTACACAATACTATGAACTTATTATTGCGATTAGGTGGAAAAATGAAATCAATGCGGGATAGGACATCAATTTTAGGAAAGCATTAATTTCAGGTTATTGCGCACAATACACATTGTTCAAAATAATGCATTGAATGCATCGAAGTTTTGAATAGAATGTTTGAATCTCTCTAAATATATATACATATGATCAAGTTTTACATCATAATTCTGTAATAATAATAGATAACATATTGATTGAATAATGTACAAACTCATAGAGAGGCATAGCGAGTAAGAGCTTACAAAAAATAACTGACTCAATTTTAACAATAATTTATTGAAAAAAAAATTTTCAACTTTTGTGCAGTAGTGAAACCAGAGGTGAGCCGAAAGTAGAAATAACTAACTAGTATAAATGTCAGAATAATAAAAAAGTAAATGTTCTTGTCTCTCAATGGGTTTGTCCAGATTTGACTGACAAGAAGACATTCAGTGGCTCGAATCTTTAATTTAGTTGGAATTTTTGAGTTGGTTTTTGGATACACATTGACGCGAAATCAAATGATGTGAATCAGGCTAGTAGCTGTGCCAATGAGAAAATGTATTATTTTATAGTAGTGTTGTATATTGAAAAAACGACACTGGCACTGTTGGTGTTGCGGGGATTTGAAGTGTATGAATAGCTTTGAAAACATTTTGATTGTCTATTATCCAAAAGCCACTCGAGTGTCAAATTGGTAGATCAGATTGGAGAGGTGAGGGTTATCTGAATGTGTGCTTGTCTGGAATAAGTGATATATGTGATATATGTGACATGTGATATACGTAATTTGTGAATGAGCGGAAGGGGTTATTATCATTTGTTTTGACCGAATGCAGGTCGGACGAGGAGTACGAGGACAGCGCCGCAAGTGGTGGCACGGGCCTGTTGTCGCGCGTCCGGCCCATGGCCATGTCGTCGAGCAGACGGCGCATGGGCCTGAAGGGGGCTATCGCCCAGCCGGCTATCGCCCAGTCAACCCAGTCGATTGACATCCTCAGCAGCATTCTTAACGACCAGGAAATTTGGCACTCTACCAAGACAAAGTTCACCCTCAAACCTGACGGCTCGTTCGTCATTGACCGGCCCACCAAGCCCACCAAGCCCATCAAGCCTAGCAGCAGCATCAACATCAACAACAACAACAACAACAACGAAGACGAAAAGGACAAGCAGAAAAGCACGCCTGTGAAGAAGAGCGAAGGGACGGCTCGTGGCAGGCCGATTGATCTCACCAGCGTTGATCCTACCAGACTCATGCAGCAAGCTCCCATGTACAACAACCCGCGGGGATCGAACCGTGGAAACTACCGAGGTGGCGGCGGTGGTGGTTATCGCGATGGCTCTCGACACAGCTACGGTAGCTCCGGTAACTACGCCTCGGGCAACCAGGACAACTACTCCTCGTCGAGCCGCGGCGGGGGTGGCGGAGGTGGCGGAAGGCACAGTTACGGAGGCTCGACCAACCTCCCCCAAGATTATTCGGCGGGAGGGCCAAACTTTCCGAGACACAACAATCAGCCGCCATTTCAAAACTCGCCCTACCACAACCGCCAACAGCAACAACAGAACAATAATCGGCGCTTCCCGCCCAATCGACAGCAGCAGCAGCAGCAGCAGCAAGATAATCGGCAAGGCAGAAACCAGCAGGACAACTTGAACGAGCAGTTTCTGAGGCCGCGAGCACCGGGGTTCTCGGGCGGCCCGGCTCCGGGCCCTCCGGCCCCGATGAGACAGCCCACCCGAGCCGGCGCCAGGATGTACGACGACGATGACATCGATAACGACGGCGGCAACGATGAGGAGGGAGAGGAAGACATGTACGCTGATCTAGATATGCCGGGAGCGCGCAAGGCACACGCTGAGGCGGACGAGAGAGACAGCTCGTTGCTGCCGCCGCCCGAGCCGCCAGGCGACCTCATGGAGTACGACGCGAGTGAGAGGGGCGCCGACAGTGACCGGGAAGAAGAGCTCGTAATCGACGACAGCAGCCCAGCCAAGCCCGACAGGACTGCCCTCGCGCCACAGGCAGACAAGTACGACCCGTTCGCCATGGACAGCGACAGCGACGACAGCCAGCACGGCCAGTACGCCCAGCGCGCCAAGCCGAGCCCGTCGAATCGCCCGAGCAATGCTCAGGGTCAGTCGCGGCCTCAAGCCCCGCCCCTCAGACCCCCGCCTGGCTTCTCAGACTTCCCCGGTCTGAAGAACGACGACTGCGACTCGATCCTCGGGGACAGCGCCTCCGTCATCGGCGACAGTGCCTCCGTCATTGGTGACAGCGTTTCTGTAGTCGGCGACGACGAGGAGCCCCCGAGGCACGATGGACGCGGTGCCGACAGGTCCACCAGACGGCCTCTCGACCCGCCTCCCATGTTCGGCTTTCCCGGCATGGACATGATGTCCGAGGACGGCCGCGACGCGCAGGACAAGAGAAGGAAGCAGCAGAAGCAGGCTCGAGTTGAGGTGAAACAGCCAAGGATCCGGCTCACCGCGTACGACGATGACGACGATGACGACGATGATGACTCAGCAGACGCAGCAGACTGTCCCAACTTCTCCATTTACTCGTCCGAGACGATGAACGTAGCGCGCCGTGCCGAGCAGCAGATGTCGTCGCAGCTAGAGCCATTGCAGCCGCCACCCATGCCACCGTTCGGCGATGACGATAACCTCAGTCTGGTCGGCAGCAAGGTCGACAGCATGGCGCCCCTTCAGCCACCGCCCATGCCGCCCTTCGGAGACGACGACAACATGAGCATGGTCGGCGACAAGGCGAACGATGGTGTGACGCCTCTAGAGCCGCCGCCCATGCCTCTGGGTATGTTCGACGACGACAATCTCAGCCTTGTTGGCAGCAAGGTGGGCAGCATGGCACCGCTTCAGCCGCCGCCGATGCCACCCTTCGACGACGACGACAACCTCAGCTTAGTGGGCAGCAAGACCGGCAGTATGGCGCCGCTGCAGCCGCCGCCAATGCCGCCATTCGGCGACGACAACCTCAGCATGGTCGGCAGCAAGGCTGGCAGTGTGGCACCGCTCCGTCCGCCGCCTATTCCGCACTTCGGCGATGACAACCTCAGCATGGTCGGCAGCAAGGCTGGGAGCATAGCGCCCCTTCAGCCGCCGCCCATGCCACCCTTCGGCGATGACAATCTCAGCATGGTCGGTAGCAAGGTCGGCAGTATAGCACCGTTGCAGCCGCCGCCCATGCCGCTCTTTGACGACGACGACAATCTCAGTCTAATCGGCAGCAAGGCCGGCAGCATGGCGCCCCTTCGGCCGCCACCCATGCCGCCTTTCGGTGACAGCGACAATCTCAGCATGGTCGGAGACGACAACTTGAGCATGGTCGGCGACAAGGTGGAGGATGGCATGGCTCCCCTCGAGCCACCACCCATGCCCCTTGGAATGTTCGACGATGACCTGCGCAGCAAAGCCGGCAGTCCCGCGCCGTCATCGATCGCGCCACTCGACCTGCCGCCTATACCCCCGATCGGCGAGCTCGATGGCGACGACGTCGACATGGACATTGATCATGACGGAGACAATGATGATAAGGACATGGACAGAGATAGCGTCAGAGACAAGGACAAGGGCGAGGATAAGGATAAGGAACAAGATAAGGACAAAGATGGGGACAACGACAAGGACATCGATAAGGACAAAGACAAAGCCAATGTCGATGATCACGACCACGGTCCCGAAGATGAAGAGAAGAAGCTCCCGCAACCGCCAGCGCCTCCACTAGAGCCTCCACCCGTGCCCGACTTGGATGGCCTAGAGGTGAGTTCGACGGTAGATCCACTTGAGCCGCCGCCCAGCCCGCCGGCGGCCATGGATACGTCGCTCATGCCACCTCCTCTCGAGCCACCACCCATGCCCGACATGGACGGTCTCGAGACCGGGTCAATGATCGACCCTCTAGAGCCGCCGCCAATGCCGCCACTCGATGCGCTCGAGACCGGCTCGCTGATCGACCCGACCGACGCCCCTGCCCTCAACTCGATCGAGCCCGGTACACCAACCCTTCCTCTGGTGCCACCGCCAATGCTGCCCCTCGAGCCACCACCCATGCCTCCCATGGACGATCTCGATCTCGATCTAGATCTCGACGATGACGACGAAGGCCGCCGCGCGGCGATGCCTCTCGAGCCCCCGCCCATCCCGCCTGAGCTCGAGGACGACGACGACGAGGAGGAAGACGAGGACGACGATGCATCGTCGAGTGGCGATGGCGAGGACGACACGGCAGGCGTGATCGGACCCAAGAACCGGGGTAAAAGTAAGAAGAAGGGCAAGAAGAAGGGGGCGGCGGCGGCCGAGCCCGTCGAGTACCTAGATTCTATACAAAAAGAGCGCAAGAAGCTTAATGCTCCGGCGGTGAACAAGATCCCGTTGGACAGTAGAGGTAAGATCACCTTCAAGATGAAGAACCTCAGCAGACTTAATAAGGTCGCCCTATACGACGAGATGGACGAGTCGGAGATAACTCGACTGTCGCTTGATCTCGACAAGGAAAAGCCCGACAAAGATCTGGAAAAGGAGAAAGAAAAGGACAAAGACAAGGATAAAGACAAGGATAAAGATAAAGATAAAGATAAAGACAAGGAGAAAGAGAGTGACAAGACTAAGGAGAAGAATAAAGAGCGGGATCGTGACAAAGACAAGCACAAGGAGAAAGACAAAGAGGCAAAGAGAAAAGAGTCGGAGAAGAGCGGTGGCAAGCACTCGAAATCGAGGAGCAAGCACGACGAGCACAAAAGCAGCAAGAGTTCGAAGAAAGACTCGAAGGGCAAGCATGCAAGCAGCAGCAGTAAGCCCAAGTCCGGATGGGACATCAAGCCGGCAGGTATGGATAGCACGAGTGACTCGGAGAACAGCGACATTGAGGAGGTTGTCGTCAGGCCCGAGAGTCCTATTGAGGTGGTGGACAGTCCACCAAGAACGCTCGCCGATCACAAACCATCGGCTAAACAGATAAACATTGATCTGGACGAGCTACAGCAAACGCTGGACAAAAAGCTCGTCGAGCTGGAGGACTTGAACAAGCTTCATCCCGACGAAATGGAGGTGTTGTCCATTGCGGAAGGCTCCGAGCTAGACAAAAGCATGGAAACAATCGACGGTAATGCAATAGCGACTGACGAGGTGGAACAAGAAGACGCGGACAGGGACGAGGAAGAGGATAAGGACGAGCCGTTTGACGAAGAGGAGCTGATCAAAGAGATAACATCGCCTAAGATTCAGCGCGTGCAACATCAAGATGACGACGAGGAGGAGGAGGACGAGGTGGAGGAGGAGGTGGAGGACGAGGATGACCAAGAAGAGGAGCAGCTGCAGCAACGAGTCGCAGAACAAATTGAAAAAGACGAGGAAGAGATGAGCAGACAGAGCCGTCACAGCCGCGACAACGTGAGCATCAAGTCGATGGAATTTGGTAGTCCCGAAGCCAGGCAAATAGACGAAAATGAGCTGCCTATGGTCAAGGAGAGAGAGGTAGATCTTGGAGAAAGGGATGAAATGGAGGAGGAAGAAAACGATGGAGTGGTGAATAAGCATGAGCTGGAAGACGAGCTACAGGACCAAGTGACCAAAGGGGAGTTAGAGGGTCTCGGTGAACCGGACAGCGGAGCCGAATTAGACAGATCGGAGATAATAGACCTAGACAGTGCCGAGTTCGTGGAGAAGCCAACCGAGTACGTAGGCGACCTCGACACGGACGGCTTTCAGATGGAAACGTTCAACGCATCGACGACGCCGCGGACCCCGCGGACCCCACTGCGAAGGAGGCTGTCCCGCAAGAGCATGGAGCGCGCCTCGGAGTGGGAGAGCGAGGGTGGCCTGACTCCGGGGAAAAACGTGGACGCACGCCAGGTTAGGCACGCCCAGCTGGACGTGAGCCTCGAGCCCATAACGCCGGCTCGCGACAAGCTGAGCGACGGCCTCGACGGTGTGAAGACGCCGGCGGGTTACGCGGGTCTGGGCACCGAGGCCATCAGCGAGACTGACGAGGCCATGAACTTCGAGGACGAGCTCGCGCTGCTGAACATGCGCAGCCGCGGTGGCGTAAGCGCGGCCGACAGAGCAGCCAGGGGCGACGTGGAGGACGGGGAGATCGCAGAGATGAGCCTGCGCAGGCAGGCGGCGATCGAGGCGAAGCTGTTGCTGCTGGAGACGGAGGCGCAGGCGAAGCGCAAGCGCAAGAAGGAAAAAAGAGGGAAGAGCAAGGAGGCGGTCGCGGCGTCGGAGCGCAACAAGGAGAACATCGAGAGCAACCTCGTGGCGAGCGAGTGGAAGAAAGCGAGCAAGGAAGCAGCGAAGGAGAGACACTACCGGGAGAAGCGCTCAAAGTCCAAGGACCCGAATAAGGCAGCAAGGAAGAGGAAGGAGGCTGCGGCCGCGGCGAAAAAGAAGGAGAAGCGCAAGGAGCTGCCGCGTTACGACGTGCGCAAGCTCGTGACGGAAAAGCCGAGGCCACGGAAGGACGAGTACGGGCGCGACATCCGGGACAGCTCGCGCAGCAGGTCGCTCAGCCTGTCGAGGGAGCGCTCGGTGTCGTACACGCGACGCGCATCCAGGTCGTATTCTCCGAGCAATCGCAGGCGCCAGTCGAGGTCGAGATCGTGGTCGAGGGGCAGACGCTCGCGTAGCTACCGCTCGGCGTCGCGCGAGCGCCGCCGTCAAACATCCCTGTCGCCCCGTGGCCGCGGCCGAGACCGTCTCCGCTCGAGAAGGTCGGTGTCGCGTGGCCGGGCCAGAAGCCGAAGCCGCTCGAGGCGCCGATCGCTCAGCCACCAGCCGCAGCACAGGCTCAGCCGCAAGTCAAGGCGCTCGGCGTCGAGGCGGCGCCAGGCCAGGTCCAAGTCGCGTTCGAGATCGAGGTCGCGCACCCGCTCTAGATCGAGGTCGAGGACGAGGTCGAGGTCGAGGTCACGGGAACGTGAACGGGAGCGCGAGCGCAGGAAGGCGTCGAAGCGCGCCTCGAGGTCGAGGTCGAAGCTGGCGAGGAAAAGGTCGCGCTCCAAGAGCGTGAAGAAGCGCGACAAGAAGCACTCGAAGCGCAGGGTGCAGTCGAGGTCGAGGAGCCGCTCGCCCGAGGGTCGACGCGAGTGGGTCGAACTCCACCCGCACCCGCACCAGCATCAGCATCAACACCAACACCAGCACCCACACCAGCATCCGCACCAGCACCAGCTCGGCATTGCCGAGAAGCTCGTCGAGCGAGGCTTCGGCTCGAGGGAGGGCTGGGTCGCGGGGTCGGCCGAGCAGTGGACGCCCTCGTGGTCGCGCTCCAGGTCGAGGACGCCGCCGGCGCTGCTGAGCGCGAACGCCCTGGCCAGGGGCGGCTGGTCACCCCAGCAGGCCATGTCCCTGCTGAACTCGGTGCCGGCCAAGAATCTCAAGGTGATACTGAACAATAAGGAGGCGATGCTGAAGAAGCAAAAGAAAAAGGAGAAGGAGAAGAAAAAGAAGCTGAAGGAGGCGGAGAAGAAGCGCAAGGGCAAGAAGGGCAGGAGCCCCCCGCCGTCGAAGGAGGTGTTCGCCAGTGGCGACGACATACTCGTCAGCGTCTGCTTCAACAAGGATAACGAGGCGACGAGTCAAGCGGCCTCGTTGGCCAGCCTGCCCGAGCTGCCCGAGACGATACCTCTGCTTCCGCCCGTGAAGCGACGCCGCAGGGATATGCCAATCGAGCTGGCGCCTGCCACCAAAAAGTCGAAGAAGGCCAAGGCGAAGGAAGCGGCCGCGGCGGCCGCCGCCGCCAAGACCCTCCCAGCCGGCGGACAGAAGCTTATCAGCGTCGGCCTCGCCACCAACAAGAAGAAGGAGAAGAAAAAGTCAAAGGCTGCGGAGATAGCGGCGACCAAGAAGCCGACGGCCATAATCGACCTGGACCAGTCGCCGTTCCGCGAGCAGACGCCCTCGCCCCGGGACGTGATCGTGCTGAGCGACGACGAGGACAAGTTGGCCCAACAGGCGGCGCACGCCGCCGCGCAGGACGCCGAGCTCGAGCAGCAGCTAAGCCCCGAGTCGCACACGCCGGCTCGGACCGACGAGCAGCAGCAGCAGTTCCTACAGGGCCCCAAGACGCCCCCCGAGCCCCAGGTCAAGTTCTCCATCGTGAACAAGCAGAGCCAGCTGAGGCCGAGCCTGGTGAACCCGCTCATGGACGAAGAAGACGAAGACGACGAGGAGGGAGGTGAGGGCCAGGAGGGAGGAAGGACGGCGGGCACAGCGCAAGCCGACCAGGCCCAGACCGAACACGGCGGGGCCGGCTTGAGCGCGGAGATGAATGCCGAGATGGAGGAGCTGCTGGACGGGCGCGACGTCGAGGAGGAGCTCGAGCTGCGCGCCCAGGAGGAGCTCGAGTCGAGGATGAAGGTCGGGCCGAACACGCCACCCGAGCCACCCAGCTCGCCGCCCACCTCGCCCGACGCCTACGACCCCTTCGACCCGACCAAGTCGCGTTCGCCGACCCCCGAGCCCGGTGGCCCCTCCGGCCACGACAAGCTCCAGCCACTGCAGAAGCAGTCTAAAGACGACGACGACGAGGACGACGACGACGATGACGGGCACCGTGTGGGCGGTGACTCACCCGCTAGCCAGAACCATCACGGCGTGGATGATGACGACGACGATGCCGAGGCGCACCGCGACGCCGACTCGCAGCAGCAGCCGACCAAGCAGCCTGGCTCCGAGAAGCCCAAGATCATATCGATGGTTACGATAAAGCGGCCCTCGCCCAAGTCTAATACGCCGCCGCTCAACGACCTCGGCGGCCCGGACGATCCTAGCGGCAAAGCCAACGGCAAGGAAGAACCGACGTCGAATTCTGCGACCAAGTCCCAGACGGCGACCAAGGCTCAGACGACCCTCGCTACCATGGTCCAACAGCAGCAGCAGCAGGTCAACTTCCCTGCGATCAACCCGGTCCTTGCCACGGTCGCCGCCGCTGTCCAGAGGAGCAGCCTCTTCAACGCCACCCAGCTCGCGCCCAGGAACCTCATACAGGTCAGTGTGCCCGCTACTCGTTACATCTCTTGTTTTCTCCCTCCGACACTTTCATTTCTCTTGGTCAAAATCCATTCGGATTGAACGCGCTTTTCAAACTGCACCCCTCCCCGCGGAAATAATAAGTGGGTTATTTTCTGCAGAACCAACAACAGCAGACGAGGCCCACCCTGCCGAACATATTCTCCAATTCAAAGCTGTCGATGCGCATGTTACCGCTGAAGACGATGAAAAATGTGTCCATGGTGGGGCACAATGGCAGCGATGCCAACATCGAGGCGAGCCACGACCATATCGACATGTCATCGCCTTACTCGCCCGGCTCGAGCCTCAGCGATGGGCTCTTCGATCCACCCAGCCCTGCTTTCAACAGCTCGCCCAATGCCTCGAACAAGCTACGCAAGGATAAGAAGGACGTTTTCGACGCCCTGTTCGATGCCTCGCCCATCGTACACCGGTCTGCCTCGAATAAGGCTCGATCGAAAAAGCCCATCGAAAAAAAGAAAAAAGGTGATTGTCTTCTGTTTATTATTCTGCTTAAATTATTCTGCTCGTTCGCCATTTCCCTCGACATATTCGCACGTCCATCCAACCACGTACATACATTACACGTTGGCAAATTGAATGCTCGCCAAATTATAAGCTTCCTCGACTCTAATTTTCATCTTCCAACAGAATCATATACTCCCAGTATTTTCACGAGGAAAATGGCTCAGGGTCAAATGCTTGGAATCGCAAAATCTCGGCATATGCGTCGATCGTTACATGTTATCTAATCTTGAAAGGACATTACTGAAATTATAAATGTTTTAAAGTTTGCAATATTTTTATCCATTTTCCCAGGCACTCATTCCAAAATTGGCGTACGCATGGACGAGAATCAACTCCAAATATTGGATGATCTTCCTAGTTCCGCTGTAGAAATGCAAGTTAAAGATAAGGTAAATTGCCAGACAAATATAGCAGAAGCAGCAGCAATGCTAAATTTGACAGTTTGAATAATTCTTCCATTTTTAATTTCTTCCACAGTTTTTGAAGAAACTCAATCGACAAGAGAGGGTTGTTGAGGAAGTTAAACTAGTATTAAAGCCACATTACACTAAGAAACATGTTACTAAAGAAGAGTACAAGGATATTATGCGCAAGGCTGTTCCAAAGGTATTCAAAAGTTTTTATAAGATTGTTCATAGGTTTATAGTTTTATTAAGATATTGTTATTGGAAGAATGAATATCTTAATTTTTTGCCGTTTTGCGTAACTTTGATTTCATTTTTGTGCAGATATGTCACAACAAAACGGGTGAGATCAACCCTAAAAAGATTGCTGCTCTTATTGAAGCCTACGTGAAAAAAGTTAGAGTTGCAAAGAAAAAATCCTTTGGAGGCACATCATTAGCACCAAACGCAACAAATAAAAAACCAATGTGAGTAGAATGTTTTCAATTTTAGTTGGGAGCGATTCCCAAATTTCTGTGTGGATTTATTTTGATTCCCATTTTGCCTTACAGGAAAACATTATGGAGTTGATCACAAAATAATTAAAACAGGAGCGTCAGCTTCGATTACTCTTGCGTCGTTAGAGCAATTGTAGGTGTTGAATCATGCCCAGAATTTCATTGCACAGCCCGTGTGCATGGTGAGTGATTGTAATTTTTTTAACGTTCTTTCGAGGAGAGAGGGGAAACAAATAGAAAAATGTGAAAAAAAATCAAATGACCGAATGGATTAATTGAGTGATATATAGTTCGGTCGAACAATGTGTATTGTATGTACATAATTAAAACTGAATATAAGCGCAATATTTTTATTTATCCAAGTGCTAGCTTACTTGTGACTATTGAGCGATTATCAGTGAATCCGTTTATTTTAGTTTTTTTTTTCTAGAGATTAGTGAACACGAATAGGGAAGATATGTAATAAAACTGTAAAATTTAAGAAGGAATAATATGAAGGAAAAATTGAAATTTTTCATGAAAAATGGAGTAAAATACATCTTTTGAGTTGCAATCAATATTGATTGTGTGTTTATCTTAAGTCGATCGTAAGATACTCGATTTCTTCGTAGGAAATTGCGATTGTGTGAAAATTGTTGACAAATGAGGAAGAAAGAGTAGGAAGATCGAGTTAAGAGAGTAAACGGAGTATGTATTATTTCAAAGTACGCCTCGAAGAGTAGAACGCCTCTTAAAAATCGTGGTACTCTTTATCCGACGAATAACTTGTGTATAATTGAAAGGTAGACGATGTGAAATCGCTGAATTGATAATGGGAAAACCACGATATTTTTTGTTTTTATACCGCAAACGCAATAAACAGCGTTCATCTGTGTAAAACGAAACTTTTAGATATTAAATAAATTAATTCTCAAATACGATTGTAGTGTTCATGTGTACTCTGTTCCTCAAAAGTAAAAGCCCTGCCCGTGGGAGAGATGTGCCAGTTTTCCTGCATGGCGTCCGCAAGTAAAGAATAGCCTTTATCTTTTCTCCCGCAGAGACGCTCGTATCCGTAGGTTAATTCTACACGCGCAAACTTGCAAATATTTTATCGTGCCGAAATCATCCATTTTCCCTTCATAAAACTTTATATACTTCAAGCTTTTAAAACTAGGCAAGGAAGAGATCATTGCATCAATTCATAATAAATCGATTATATTTACAAAAATTGAAATTTATTCACAATCACAAAGAAAATATTGATGTACAATGCTTATTACATATTGCTCGTATTGCTCAATCACAGATTTTTTTTTACAGCATGAACTCATGAATATCTCGATGTAAAGTTAACAATATGGAGCTATTCTTGTCGTGTTATCTTAACAGTTAAAAATATTTTAATAAAATCAGGGACTTAAAAAAATCGATACATGATCTATTTGGCAATGGCGAATCCTATGCGATCCTTGCCCATATCGAATTCAGTATAGTAACGGCCGATGAAAACGTCTCCCAAAATCCATAGAGGACCGTTTGGTGGTGGAATGTCAATACCCATGAAGCCACTCAAGCAGATTGTTTTGCCGAATTGGGAAATCTGGAGAAGAAATTATTGTTTCATTAGACACAGTTATGTTGCTGGATGTAATATTTCAAATCTATACATCTACGATCAAAAATTGCAAAATCGCCTTTGCAATGCTTAGTCTAGATCTTGATAAGTTTTTTTTTAGTTACCTTGAGTACATAATCCTCTCCCTTGAGGCTGAACGATTTACCACCAATAACAAAATCAATGGTAGGTAGCTTTGGAATTGAATCACAGCTGACCTGGAAGAGAAGATTTAATTATTATTATTTAAAATACATATATGTTCTACGAGATTCGATATGAGAAAATTGTATAATACCATTGCTTCCCCGGCCACGATTGGGGTAGCGCCAATTTTCCTGTTTATTCCTTCGATTTGATCAACAGGTCCAGCAATAAGAGAAGTTCCAGTATCGGCGATTGCTTCACAACCACTTTCACAGAATGAACTCTCACCAATTTTAATCCTAAAAATAAAAGAATCATATATTCATCTTGTCATCACTACATAGATCCTTTTTTATTCTATCCATAGTTTGCATTTCGCTTTGATACTCACTTGTCCATTGAAAATTGCCAGTAAGCTTTGCGGCTGACAGGAACATAGGTAAAGTCACCAGTATAATGCTCGGGATCTGATCCTCCTAGAAGCATTTCTCCACCAATTTTAGCAGAGGGATCTCTGGAATCGACAATTTATTGAAATTGCTTGCATTTTTGCATTATAGGTTGGGAGAGAGATTGATTAATTGATAGATAGAGCAAGTTGTTTACCTATTCAAATAGAAACTGAAAATTGGTTGAGGTACCAGTCCCTGCTGTACCATGTTATAAAATAGAGGAGGGACACCGTCTACAGAAATTCTATCATATGCCATTCCCAAGATACCATCAAACTTGGCTGCCACGAAAGCTAAGCCAGGCTCACTCATGGCCTCTGCAAAAGTTGTATCCTTGACTTGTACTCCAGCAATCTGAAAAGTATATTGGATTATTCAAAATGATGTCACAAGTGAAAAAGCTGGTCTCTGATTGATTACTCACAGTAACAATATCCGTAGACAAGAATCCAGAAAGACTTCCGGAGCCATAACGGATTGCAAACTCAGTTCCATTTGCAGCATAAGACTTTGACTTTCTGCTGTCGTACTTGTTATGTAATACTGGAAGAAAAATACAAGCAAGGAAAGTGAGTGTGAGGCTATCAATTGTACTAGTGTTTATGAGAAAGAGAAAACTCACAGCAGGCAATGTTAGTCATGTGGCATTTCTTTGATGGAACCCACAGATTTGAAGAGCCTGTGTCGAAAACTACAGTGAACTTCTGAGGAGGTGAGCCAATGCTGATTTCTCCATAGTACTGAGCGTCCAAGTAGTTGGACAGGGGTTCTGGGACTGGATCTTTTCCATAGCGAAGTTTAACCTGCTGGAGTTGAGTTCCTTTGTCCTGAAGGAATCTCCTTGCGCTCTGAGTTTTGAATACAGGGATTCTGTGGCAGAAGAGAGATAATTCATGAATATAGTTCAGAATAAATGAATTGATTCAAAGATAATGTGCTATGGGGAAAAGCACAATGATGGAATGGATTATCTTTGTCTCGAGAGAACTATTAATTATTTGAAAGAATCATAAGTTGATTTGAATTGTGTATAAAAAGTGAAGACAAAGGAGATAAGATTGGGGATGGAAAAGAACGTATATGCGAGCTATCGGGTGCTCGGGCGCACTCCCGATGACTCACTTGTCAAGTCAATAAAGTTGTTTTGGTATACTGAGCAAAGTTGAAAGGTTAAACTGTATCAATGTCAGCCGTGATTCAAATTAACGTCGCGTGCGAAACAAAGGCAATTTATACATATACTTGAAGATCCACGCGCAGGAAGCAACATAGTTACCTATAATAACGGCTTCAATTGAATTAGTCACGTATAATGAATCGCGCAGGGATGAGAGTGAAATTATAAAGGTAGATAACAGTTGAGCGCGAAGTAGTAAAAGTAGTCGGTTCGAGACTTGTTTTGGATACTTGTATATGGGATTAGGATGGTAAGAGAGAGAGAGAGAGAGAGAGAGAGAGAGAGAGAGAGAGAGAGAGAGAGAGAGAGAGAGAGAGATGACTGACCTGACGAGGTTAGCGTTAGCTGTGGCAAGGCAGAGGCAGAGGCCGGTGAAGAGGAGGAACGAAGGCTGCAGCATGTTGACAATATTATGCGCTCGTTCGAGCGAGACTGAGGTGATTCGGCAGCAGTACTTGGGTAAAAAAGGGGAAAATAATGTGCGAATATGAAGTGGAACGGGTGCGAGGGACCGAGAGAGATATGTATCGGTCAGGCAGTCGTGGCTGCCACTGCTACTCTGCTTGTCTCTGATATGCGACAAGCGGTGCGTCTCTCCAGGACTGCAGACTGCAGCGTCACTCGAGTCAGTTGGCCACTGATTCGCTTTCACGCGCGCGCGATATATCGATTCGACCTGTAGCTGCCTGTAGCGATGCTCGGTGATGCTCGGCTACAACTGCTGCTTCTCTTTTCAAATATGATACTCCGGCGACTGCGCTGAGTGCGCCCGCGCGCAGCCGCGCGCACGAAAAGAGAGTCTGTGTGTGAACCAGGGTTGGTAAGATACTCTACCGTTGTATACTATACCAAAAATACCGGTATAATACCGACGGTGTGGTATTTTCAAATTGATTGTACGTTAGGGTGCGGAGAGCTGCTGAAACCAATATTTTGAAAGATTTCAAATTATTTGCCGTGCATCGCTATGAAGGTAAGTTTCAGAAACAATTTCTTCAGTAATATCGGTTGATTACAATCAATATATGTGATGATTGTAATAGCATAAATTTATCTGAGTAGAACATAACCTCTGAGGTTATGTTAGCAGTGAAATATAAGAATTTTTATAAATTTCTATTAATTAAAGATGATTGGTGGTTAGATCGTAAGCTTCCTTATGTTATTAGTTAATTTTTGTA